>JASDDO010000019.1:259514345-260745859 GCA_030015575.1 Agapanthus africanus | reverse complement strand
CCCGCTTGGGGATGCCTTTTTATTGATTTCGTATACTATTCATGTTGTATCCCGTTTGGGAGCCAATATTTACAAAGGAGACTCTGCCAAAATTTTCAGGAAATACTTGATGTTTTTAAAACCGCATAGCTCGGCTTATGCTATTAAAACTACTAGATTTTAAATTGGTTTTCCTTCACTCTACTAATTTTCTTGGTTTGGATTTCTGGGTTTTCGGTTTACTTAGATTACGTACGCCTCGAGACGTTCGTAGTTTAAGTGCCGGTCATATTCCGTACTTTCGGGTCATGACAAGTATCTCAGGGTGTTCTGGGCTATACTCCGACATGACTTGTACCGCTTTTGGGGGTCTGACTTTTACCAACCCCCTAGGCCCGCCATGCGATGCTCATAGACGAACGGACCGGACTGTACGGATATTGTCACTGACAGGCTCAGTAGGGTCTCAGGATGAGTTCGCTCATCGACCTCCCTTTTGGTCAATACTTGGTAGCCCGTTACGTACGGCTAATACCTCTGACGTGCTAGTGGTTAAATCCACAGCCAATGTATTGACGAGTCTTTAGAGTCCTCCACAGACAGTTTCTCAAGTTTCGGGCGAAACGTTGTAGAGGCCGTATGATATATGGCAGGGTTCGATCATATACGTGCGGTATTGCACAGATCATGATCGGACGGATCATACTAGTGGGCTTTGGTTTAAGCCGGATCCTAGTATTAGATTTGTTGGATTACTTTAGTCTCATCGCATTCGCATTCAGTCGGAATGCGGATGCAGGTATGTATATACAGGTGAAGGGTATCCTTGTGATCCGTCACGAGTTTACTTTAGATGTTGCCGGATCTTTTTGTTGGACCAAACATTTGGATTAATGTTTGGATAATGGAATTAGTGAGCTAGAAATCATCAGTAGATGCATTAATGTGACATAGACATATACTATGAGTCATGGTCTCTTTTTTAGCAAATGTGTCACATTAATGGATTGATTTGTGTCATGAAATGAGGAGGAGAGAGAAGGGGGATGCCATATGATATGTTAGCTCTTGTATTTCTTTTTCTAACACTCTCTCACTCTCATTATTCATAGCATCACAACAAAAGAAAAGAAAAGAAGTGAGAGTCTCTTCTTCTTCTTCTTCCTCTAGCTGATAGCTTCCATTAATGGCAACACCTTCAACCTCCATCCAAGCCATGGATGCAAGAGGCATAGTGATCACAAACATTCTCTACAACATCTTGGACGCGTCGGCTAGCACACTTCGCACCCGAGTTGCTTCGGATGAAGCGGGAGCCCGTAAAAAGACTTCTCGATGTGGTGCCCTTTCCGACGAGGAGATGAAGACCGGAGTTGCCGCGGGGAGATCGGGATGGTGGCCGAAGACTGAAGGACACGGATCGCTCGATATAGCTCTCTACCCTTTCTCTAGTTTGCTAGTAGTTGGTTAATGGTCCGATCCGGGTTTTAAGCATACGATAGCGCCGGTTTTCAAGTTTAGAAAAATTTTCGTTTCCGCATTTTGGCCTCGGAAAGACGGCTGGGGCACTACCGTAGTCTTACATACCCTCTCATCAATATCATGACCTATACTTATGGAAAATTCATGGGGTAACGACCTTTCCTACTCACTAACACTATGGTATCATAGCATGATCATACTTGTAGCGTTGTTTTAAAAGAAATCAATTTTTAAGAAAATACTCTCGCTTTATAAAAATACGTTTTGAATCGATATTTGAAAGCCTTTTGCAATTACGCCTCTACAACCCTCTTTAGAGAACCCGCTTGTGGATGATGCAGATTATCGCACGTCCTAGAGATAGTAGAGCGAGATGCAGAGCTCCTCACGGAGAATTCAGTCTCGAAAGGAATAAGAATACGATTTAAAAAGAATACAATTTCTTCTTATACAAATTAAACTTTGAAAAATTATATAAAAGTATGAATCTCTATTTTTTAATGAAAAAAAATTTTGAAAATTATATTATAAAATGAAAGATTTAAATTCTAATAAAATATCGTCAAATTTCTAAAAGTATAGTTTTCATAAAAATACCATAAAGTTTTAAAATCTAGATTTCATCACTAAAATACCACTAAAACTAAAATACATTTTCTATAAAACTCTTAATAATATAAATCACCCACGAGGTTTATTTTTAAACAATATTAAAGTATTTTTCATAAAACCCCTTAAGAAATGCAAACAATGTAAACAACAGTAATAAATATTTAAGAACTCTAAATTAATATAAGTTTAAACGATATCATTTCTCCTGAGTCCCAGGGAGCCGGAGAAAGTGAGTGCTTGCTTATTTAGGTTAGACAAAACTGCAAATTAACGGAATTATCAATGGCAATTGTCTTGGAAAAATACACAAATCATGCCGTCCATGTGCAGCAGTTGTCCGATTACTTCCGAACTTAAGAATTTCAACAGTTAAATCTATTCACAAGAAATGTTTATAACTCAAATAAAAACTCGAATCCAAACTTGAATTTAAACTCGAACTCTAATCCACCTCGAACCCAAGCTTGAACACTAACACGAACTCAATCCACTCGATTACCTTAACTCGACCAACTTGACTCGACGCAGAATTGCAATTGATATGACTCGCATTCTACTCGACTTACTCGACTTCATTCTTCAACCTTTGTAATCTATAGTTTCGATCAAGACATGTTACAATCAACCAATCATATTAATTAAGGATATCTTACAATTATAATATATATTATACTATGAGTGTTTAGGATAATTTCTTGTGTGAATCCAACGGAGCTTCAGGAATCCTGTATTAACCTATTTTTTATTTACTCGACTCTCGGTCGGGTCAACTCCTCCGCGGCTTGGAGTCCCGATACTAACACATAAAATGGGCCCGTATTTCCATGCTCCTGAGATCCCACTCTTGAGCTCATGAATACTTCTACGGTTGCGTTGACATTCACACTTGAATCTTAATATTAACATAATGACCATATAGAGACTTATAGATACATATACCCATATTTAGATCTACACATTTTTACTGGTCATTAACATTATTTCTTTATATACTTATCACTTTTCACTCTTACTCTGCCTTTGGGACTTACCGAGCGCTAGTTCACTGACGGGTATTCCACCCACCTTTGTTTTCATGGAATGTTCATCAAATACGATCGATACGGAGGATGTAGACGCTACAGAGGAGGATTACGACCAGATAGCTACTCAGGATTATCTTAACTTTCTTTTTCTTTCAGCTTATGTTTGCTACCTGTTTAGGCATTTGTTCAGTCGAAAATATTGCACATTTGATAGAACATTTTCCGTACTTTTGTTAAATACTTCAAGGTGTTTATTGTAATTATGGAACATATGTGGGTTTATCTGCAAAATACTCTTTATCATATGTTTATATATTATAATTAATATTATGAAGGAAAGTATATGCATATAATATTTATATGATATTTTGATAATTTAAAATATGCGTATCATATCAAATAATATCCCTTATCAAAATTCTTAAAATATTGTATCATATAAAATGGTTGGGATAACATCTCAAAATAAATAACAAATATTACTAATACTATGAATTGAGATATTGTGCACATTTAGCTCAGACCAGGAGATCCAAGATGTCAGGAATCAAATCTGCCGAAATATTGAAGTATATCGTAAAATCGTAAATGGCAGAGACTCGGAGAAGATTTAAAGAAAACAGACACCACAACAATCTCCACATGTCAATATGAGGCAGCATAAGAATTTTGATTACCTGATCTCACCAACATGCCGCCCAACCGCGGCCAAATCACTACATTTGCGGCGGCGGCCATATTGTGGCCGTTGGATCTGGGGGTTTTGGGGGGTGATCACAACAACAAATTCTAATACATAGGATCTAGGGTTTCTGCTTCTAGGGCTATTTAAAGGACCGAGAGCTTTAGATGAAAATTATCTCGAAATAGATCACTAAAATCATCACCTAATAGATCAAAACCGAAGAGATCAAGAGGTCCAAGACGATCCACGCATCCATCTTGATCATCAGCTGTTCATCTACTTCCAACGAGAACAGAGATCGAGAGCATAAACTAGGGTTCTTGTACTCTAAATTCGGCGGATTTATAAATGATAGTTGAAATCAAAAGGTAGATCTTTAGTTTAGTTCTTTACATTCTGCATTTAATTTATGTATTATTTTCTGCATTTACATTATGATCTCCATCTTCATCTTCTCTTCTATCTCAACCATGCGTGAGTAATTCCTCGCTTGATAGAGTTTGTAGAATTAGAGTAGATCAATGGATGATAAAATCTCTTAACTTTTTTTACATCTTTTAAAATTTATAAACTTTAGCAAATTAATTGTTAACATCATAATCGGGCGCGCTATCAATTTATTGATAGTCTCGACCACGATTTGAGATTAGATTAACAACTGTTTTAGTAAAGGCTAAACATGAATAGAGGTCAATGAAAAGATAAGGGTTAAGAGTGGGAACCCTGTTTCCTCCACAAACCCTAATCTTCATTCACCACTAGCGATCTGGTTTTAAATCTATTAAAAGATAAAAGGAGTCATTTTTAATTAATTATCCATTACTACTAAATTCTATAAACCCTACAAGCCTCTTCTTTATAAAATCTATATCCGTATATCATAGATCTAGAACAAACCATCCATATTTCAATCAACTCGTCTAAAGTAAGTAAAAGGTTCGACGTTTCCCTGAGGACGACCTGTACTCATCTCCGCTAGCTACTAGCGACACCGTTATTGATTGCGGTTAACTTTACTTACGACACACTTCTTTTCCAAAATCAAGATCAATCAAATGGCGCCTGTAATTTTTTTCTTGCTATTCGTGTTGAATTTTTATTAAATCCAGTAAACATATTATAAAGAGAACCAAAACTGCATCTTGTGTATTTAACGATTATTGTGCGACTTTTGCGAGAGAATCTGGAGTCACTGGAGCGAGAAAATAGAGATTCAGAGACATCCAACAAAGCCCAAAGGAGAATAGGAGGCTACTGAAGAAAAAATTAGCAAACGAATTCACCAAACTGCGGCGGAACCGTGGTAGAAGCAACCATTTGGCCGCGGAACGGCAGCAGTTCTGTAGATTTGTGCCCCCAAAATCTTCAGGTATCTTTCTCTGATCTTTATCTCTCCTCTCAAATCCAATAATTTGAATTTTCTGCCGGATTCTTTGCAAAAAGCTCCGCTCAAAAATCTTTTACGTGTTTTGATATTGGTTTGTTTGTGCATATTTTAACCGGACTTTAAGGGGCAATAACCCAAATTCAGATTAGGTGGGGATTTTATCACCCTTCCTATGCCCCACAAATCACAAAACGAGCATCTGCATAATCCTATATTAATTAAAAAATATCTAGACCAAGACTCTAAGGACCATCGCGCTCAATTAGGACAGAGAAAGGTCGTGGGTAATCTATCGCTTATCCGCATCTCTCTTGTGGTGTCTAGGCAAGTGTGACTAAGAAAAGTGGTTACTTAATTAGGCATGTTATTTTCGTTGATTCGTATAATGGATACCTCCCACTTATCTGGCACCTACCTGGACACAAGAGTGATAAAGAGGTGGTAGAGGATTGATCCTGCGGCTTGTCCTTTGGAAGTCTAGGAGCGGTCTAGTGCTTGACCTAGGTGACCTTAGTTCTAGGCTTGATTGTGCATTTTGTAATTTGTTGAGTCAAGCCTCATGTCCAACACTTTTTCAAAACAACCCATTTTAAAATCGTTCTCACACACGCTGCCATGTGCACTAAACCCGCTTAGTGCATGATCGGCTGGACACGGGATTCTAGTGCCAGTCTTGTCCGTGTTTCTGTTATTGACTCCGAAGTCAGTACTTCTTCATCTTCCATTTCCTCTCCACCCACCACATCGATCGAGATGGACGGTTCTCCATCATATTTTACCAACACACCACTGCCACCACTCGTAGGTGCGCAGAATCCACCGTGCATCTCTCTTCAAGAAAGATGCTACCCGATACGCTGTCCCCTTCCTACTTGTATATCTATTCCACCAGCCAATGGGGATAAGTTTGAAATTAAACCCTACTTCATCAACCTGTTGCCTAAATTTCACGGGCTTGAATCCGAAGACGCATACGTTTTTATAACCAAATTCGAAAACGTATGCGCAATAATGGGTACTACACAATTTTCTATGGATGCTATAAGATTACGTATTCTCCCATTTACCTTGTGCGATCTAGCAGAAAAATGGCTTTATAACACTGCCGCACATTCTATTGCCAAATAGGATGAATTCGTTATAACATTCCTTAAGAAATTTTATCCAAATCATAAGACCGCCCATATTCGAAGCGAGATTAACCAGTTTATCCAACTTCCCAACAAATCATTTTGGAAATGCTTTGAACGGTTTAAAGATCTTCTTGTCCAATGCCCTCATCACGGAATCAATAGATGCGATCTTTGCCGAATTATATATGAGGGTGTTAATCCAGCAACAAAACAGATGCTTGAAACCATTTGTCAATGCCATTTCATGTCTAAACACGATGGTGAAGATTGGCAATTTCTGGAAGATCTCGCCGAACAAACTTTGCAGTAGGAAAGCGTTAGACCAACATCGTCTAGAGGAGGTATCCATCAGCTTGATGTTTCCATCGCAATAAAAGCCGAAATGGTTGCGAAACAAAGGAAACTCGAAACTATAGAAACCAAAGTCTCTTCAGCCTTCTTAAATCAAGTTACGCTTCCCAAAACTGTGTGTGGTTGCTGTTCCGACCCATCACATTTGACGGAAGAATGTCCTTTGAATCCTCCGTTTCAAGGTCAAGATTAAACTAATGCTGCTTTTCAGTAATGACCTAGAAACGATCCTTATTCTTCCACATACAATCAGGGATGGAGGAATCATCCTAATTTTGCTTGGAACCTAAACCAAACTCGAAATCAAAATCCGTTCCCAAGCTAAAATAACTATCAAAGGCCTTCTCCACAGCAACAGCAACCACCACAACAGAGTCAGCACCCCTTTCAACCGCAAACTTTTCAAAATCCGGCCGACAACTCTACATCTTATAATAATTCTTTCTCAACGGCCGGTACCGAAAAATCCTCTGCACTCGAACGAAGCTTGGAAACATTTATTAAACATTCCACGCAAACGACAGCTAATTTAATATCTTCTATCCAAACGTTAGTGCAGCATACCGCTTCCTATGGTGAAAGCATAAAATCGATAGAAGCACAACTTGCACAATTAAATGCCGCGATGGGTGAGAGAGAGAGAAAGGGAAACTTCCATCTCAATCTCTACCGAATCCTGGCCACTCACAAAGTCATAATGTGGGTTCCATAACTACGTTGAGATCAGGAAGAGTGCTGAACAATCAAGTCGGTGAACAGGTTGATGATGTTGAATCAGATAAAACCCCGGTTTCTTCTTCTAACCTTAATTCGTCTAGCCCACCATCTTCTTCTAAGCCTAGTCTCCGTTTTCCATTAGGATCACACACACACACACACACACACACACACACACACACACACACCCGCCCACTCCCTTAAGTCAACCTAAAACGATTCTAACTCCAATTCTAGAATCGATTCCATCCCCATAAACTTCTCCACAATTGTTGGACCCAACCCTTATTGATAAAGCTCATTTTCCCAACAGGTTGAGGGCCAACAAACCTAATACACAAATGGAGAAGATTGTGCAAATGATTAAGCAAGTTAATATAAATATTCCTCTTCTAGATGCTATTCAACAAGTTCCGTCTTATGTGAAAATCCTTAAAGACTTGTGCACTAGGAAGAGGAAAACTCAAGTGCCAAAAAAGGTGTTCTTAACTAGCAATGTGAGCACGGCTTTTACCAAACAATTGCCTAAGAAATATAAAGACCCCGGTTATCCTATAATATCTATAACTATTGGGGGTAAAGGTATCAATCATGCACTACTTGACCTAGGTGCTAGTGTTAGCTTGCTCCCGTATTCTGTCTATGAGCAGTTAGGTATTAGAGAGTTGAAACCTGCACACTGCACTCCTCAGATGGCCGATCGATCTATCACCCAACCTAGGGTGAGCTAGAGGACGTGTTAATCAAAGTCGCGGAATTTATATTCCCTGTGGACTTTATTGTTTTAGATACACAGCCTGTGGTAAACCCACAAAACCAAATCCTGGTGATTCCCGGTCAGCCTTTTCTAGTAACTTCCAACACTGTAATTAATTGTCATAACGGTTCTATGAACTTATCCTTCGGGAAAATGACAATTGAGCTTAATATTTACAAGCTAGAAAGTCAACCATCTGAACCTTCTGCTCATCTAATCGATATCTATTCTGTCAACGAAATAGCTTCCGACATCTGCGAAGTTGAGGGACTTTGCGACAATGATCTCGACGACACTAATGCGTTATTATTTGATCTAGAAAATTACTATACTAGTGAGGAGGCCTTTTATGAGTCCACCCCCGAGTTTGAATCCTTTGACTCGTCGCAAAAGTCAGTTGACTAGTTATGAACCTCTTTGGAAGTCCGAGTATAATTCTCCTACCCTGCCTTCCATTGTCTTTCCGCCGACACTAGATCTCAAGCCGCTACCTTCTCATCTTAAATATGCATATTTATGTGAGAATGGGTCTTTATCCATGATTATATCCGCTTCTCTAATTTTAGAGCAAGAGAGCACTCTTTTGTTGGTCTTGAGATCAAATCGGCAAGGTTTTGGTTGGACAATGGCGGACATCAAAGGATTAATTCCTTGATTGTTGAACATCATATACATTTGATGTATGAAGCCAAACCAACCCTAGACCGACAAAGATGGTTGAATCCCGTCATGAAGGAGGCGGTAAAGAAAGAAATCGTCAAGTGCTTAGATAGTGACATAATTTACAAAATATCTGATAGCCAATGGGTAAGTCCTATTCATGTGGTCCTTAAAAAGTCGGGCATCACGGTCATAACTAATGAGGCTAATGAGTTGATCCAAACACACACCCAAACTGGGTGGCAGGTATGTATTGATTATAGAAACTTAATGCCATAATGAGAAAAGATCACTTCCGTTTACCTTTCATTGACCAGATGTTAGAACGATTAGCCAGGCATGAATACTATTATTTCTTGGACGGATACTCCGGCAATAACCAGATCCCCATCGTCGAAAAGGTTCAAGATAAGACAACATTTACTTGTCCTTACAGTACTTTTGCTTATAGACGAATACCCTTTGGGTTATGCAATGCTCCCGCTATATTTCAGCGGTGTATGATGGGGATATTCTCGGACATGATCGAGAATTTTCTAAAGATATTTATGGACGATTTCTCCATATTTGAGAACACCTTTGAGGAATGCTTTCGTGACGCTGTTCTTACCCGCTGTAAGGATAAGAATTTAACTTTGAATCGGAAAAAATGTCATTTTATGGTTCAAGAAGGTATCGTCCTTAGGCATATCATTTCACGAAAAGGCATAGAGGTAGACAGAGCTAAAATAGATGTCATCCATAACCTTCCTCCTCCCAAATGTGTAAAAAATGTACGATCCTTCTTTGGTCATGCAGGATTTTATAGGAGATTCATTAAGGACTTTAGCAAAATTGCTAGACCCTTAACTCTTCTCTTGGCCAAAAATAAAATATTTCACTTCGATTCAGATTGCGAGGCTGCTTTTGAATCACTTAAAAGTTTCCTCATTACACCCCACCCACTTCGTTTTGTCATCTCCGGATTGGAACCATCCTTTCGAGCTTATGTATAATGCATCAGATTTTGCTATTGGTGCAGTCTTAGGACAGCACATTGATAAGATGCCATATATAATTTACTATGCAAGTAGGACCTTGAATGATGCCCAAATTAATTATACAAATACTGAGAAAGAACTCTTGGCAGTTGTATTTGCATTAGAAAAATTTAGGCCCTACTTGATTGGCTCGCCTATAGTGATTTACACCGATCACTCCGCCCTACGACATCTTTTATCGAAGAAGGATGCTAAAGCCAGGTTTATACATTAGATCCTGTTGTTATAAGAGTTTGATCTTGTCATACGAGACAAGAGTGGATATGAAAACGTAGTAGCCGACCATCTTTCACACATCTTTTCTTCACCAATGTTGACTTTACCAATAAACGACTCATTTCCTAACGAACAGCTCTTGACTGTATCCTGCGAATCTTGGTTTGTGGATATTGTGAATTATCTAGCGGCGGGACTTATTCCCATGATTGGTCGAAACAAGACAATCATCGATTTGTATCCCAAGTAAAACATTTTTACTGGGATGAACCTTATTTTTTTAATTATTGTCCGGATTAAATCATTCGTCGATGTGTCCCCAATGATGAATTCAAGAGTGTATTGTCTTTCTGCCATGATCAGGCATATGGCGGTCACTTTAGTCCACGTAAAACGGCGGAAAAAGTTTTGCAATGTAGTTTTTGTTGGCTAACATTATTTAAAGATGCATATGATCATTGCAAAACCAGTCCTCGGTGTCAACATATGGGTTGGATTTCATGGAGAAATAAGATGCCGCTCCAACCTATCTTGATTGTGGAGATATTTGACATTTGGGGAATTGACTTTATGGGCCCTTTTCCTAACTCTATTGGGAATTTATACATCTTAATTGCGGTTGATTATGTCTCTAAATGGATGGAAGCAGTACCGTGTCGCACTAATGACAATAAAATTATTATTAATTTCCTTAAAGAAAATATCTTTGCGCGATTCGGACCCCTCATGCTATAATTAGCGACAACGGGACGCATTTATGTAATCGGTCTTTCGAGACTTTGATGCGGAAATATTCAATCAACCACAAGCTTTCTACGCCCTATCATCCCCAAACGAGTGGGCAAGCTGAGATCTCCAATCGACAAATCAAACAAATTTTGGAGAAAACTGTTTCTAAGAACCGTAAAGATTGGTCCACCAAATTGATGGATGCTCTTTGGGCATTCGGCATCGCTTATAAGACCGATCTTGGTATGTCTCCATACCGACTTGTGTTTGGGAAGGCTTGCCGTCTTCCTGTCGAGATCGAATATAAAGAAATGTGGGCTATTAAAGAGCTTAACTTTGATTTTAATCAAACCTGCAGCTATTGGAAGCTGTAGTTAAATGAGCTAAGCGAACTCCACGATGAAGCTTACGATAATGCGGTTATAGTAAAAACCGGACTAAAGTGTTCCACGGCAAAAACCTTTTTAGAAAATCTTTCACACCGGGACAACAAGTCCTTCTTTACGATTCTCGTCTCTACCTTGATCCAGGTAAGCTTAAGTCTCGTTTGAAAGGACCATTCATGGTGCGGTATATGTACCCGCACGGGGCAGTGGATATTGAAAATATTAAAAACGGTTCTATTTTTAAAGTAAATGGATATAGATTAAAACCGTATTTTTCCGCTGACCCGGCGGAGGAGCTCATGTTTTTACAGGAGCCGCTTTATCATAACTAACTCTCCTCCTCTCACCTCCATGTTTCGGTAACACTGTTTCATATAAGAATGGAGGTGAGTGAATTAAGATATAACCGAATATCTGTGCGTGCCCTAAAACAAGTTTGTGGGTAGTATTTCATTATTATTTTACCCCTATTATTCTCCTCCCAAGTCTACAGGTCTATGCGCTCAAAGAACAATATCAGTGAGGATACTGCTGAAAATAGGTTTGCGGGGAGGTTTGTATTTACTGAAATATCATTTGGCATTAGGCACTATATAATTTTTTTGGTTAGCTGAATTTTTTTTTTGAAAGTTAGAAAGTGAAAAATACATATGATAGGAAGGAAAAGTTTAAGAAAAGCAAGAAAATTAGATGTTTTATAACGAAGCTACTAATAGATAGTCATGAGCTGTTGTCCTAAGAGTTAGTAAGATGAAGAAAATCACCAATCTGATGATAGAATTAAGTCTGAAAAATAGTCCATATTCTTGAGTCTAAACTTTTGAACATTGATACCCTAATATACGCACTTGCACACGTCTTGAAACTTGGGATAGTAGAGGATACATTGAAATGCTCTTGTCTAAAAACCTTAGTATGAAGGAAAATAAATATACAAACAAAAATATAAATAAAAAAAATGGTGAAGAAAAATGAACACTGGGTTTGTAATTACTTAAGGCGGCATAAAAAAATATAGCGTGGGTGCTTTATCACCTAGTGTCGTAGACCAACTGGTTTGGGAGCCACTGCTAAGTTTTAGGTGTTGCAAAACTAGGATATTGCTAATTACGCCTAAATGAGTGAGCACATTTAGTAATCGGTCGGTTAGTGCCTCAAGAAGTATTAACGTTCGCATGAAGAATGCGTGAGCAATTCTATCTAAAATATTCACCGACTAAAAAGTACTAAGAAAGATGGACAAGAGTATGATAGCTTGAATTGAATTCTCTAAGTGTAGGGATGTCTTTTACACACACGTAGAGATATATGATCTATATTTGGAAGAAAAATAGGGAGGAAGACTAAAGACGATGTTTTATTGAGGGATGATGTGATTTCTGACCGTTAAGATAGGGCTCATGGCAACTGAAAATCTAATGTAGTTGGAAACTCTTCTTTTCAAGTTCTTTCTTTTATATGATCCTTATTTTTGTATGTAACTTTCATCTTCTTTCTTTTATTATGCGATTTTGTGGGTGTAATCCGCTGAAAACTCTTAGGAGACAACACTCCTCCTACTAGGAACACCTAGAGGTTTAAAAGCTTGTTGCACATGCTAAGTGCAATTGTGTTGCCTACGAAAATGTGCTAGGTTTTTCTTTTCCTTTTTTTCTCCCTCTCTTGAATAACTAGTTTGCTCGGGACGATCAAAGTTAAGTTTGGGGGTATTTGTTCAGTCGAAAATATTGCACATTTGATATAACATTTTCCTTAGTTTTGTTAAATACTTAAAGGTGTTTATTGTAATTATGGAACATATGTGAGTTTATCTTCAAAATACTCTTTATCATATGTTTATATATTATAATTAATATTATGAAGGAAAATATATGCATATAATATTTATATGATATTTTGATAATTTAAAATATGTGTATCATATCAAATATCCCTAATCAATATTCTTAAAATATTGTATCATATAAAATGGTTAGGATAATATCTCAATATAAACAACAAATATTACTAATACTATGAATTGAGATATTGTGCAGATTTAGCTCAGATCGATGTCGGGAATCAAATCTGCCGAAATATTGAAGCAAATCGTAAGATCGTAAATGGCAGAGACTCGGAGAAGATTTTAAAAAAACAGACATCACAACAATCTCCATGTGTCAACATGAGGCAGCACAAGAATTTTGATACCCTGATCTCATCAACATGCCGCCCAACCGCGGCCAAATCACTATATTTGCGGCGGATCCATGGCCATATTGTGGCCGTTGGATCTGGGATTTTTTTGGGGTGATCACAACAACAAATCCTAACACATAGGATCTAAGGGTTTCTGCTTCTAGAGATATTTAAAGGGTCCGGGAGCTTTAGATGAAAATTATCTCGAAATAGATCACTAAAATCATCACCTAATAGATCAAAACCTAAGAGATCAAGAGGTCCAAGACGATCCATGCATCCAGGTTGATCATCAGATGTTCATCTACTTCCAACGAGAACAGAGATCGAGAGCATAAACTAGGGTTCTTATACTCTAAATTCGACGGATTTGTAAATAATAGTTGATTGATAAAAAGGTTGATCTTTAGTTTAGTTCTTTGAATTCTGCATTTAATTTCTCCATTACTTTCTGCATTTACAATATGATCTCCTTCTTCATCTTCTCTTCTATCTCAACCATGCGTGAATAATTTCTCGCTTGATAGGGTTTGTAGAATTAGGGTAGATCAATGGATGATAAAATCTCTTAATTTCTTTTACATCTTTTAAAGTTTATAAACTTTAACAAAATAATTGTTAACATCCTAATCGGGCGCGCTATCAATTTATTGATAGTCTCAACCGCGATTTAAGATTAGATTAACAATTATTTTGGTAAAGGCTGGACATGAATAGAGGTCAATGAAAAGGCAAGGATTAAGAGTGGGAACCCTATTCCCTCCATGCACTCTGCCAGGAAAGCCAAGTAACTCCTTCTACGATGAAAGAAAGCCATTGAGAGCGAATCCTGAACTCAAGGAATGCTAACAGCAAGTAAAAACCCTAATCTTCATTCATCACTAGCGATCTAGTTTTAAATCTATTAAAAGATAAAAAGAGTCATCTTTAATTAATTATCCATTATTACTAAATTCTATGAACCCTACAAGCCTCTTCTTTATAAAATCTACATCCGTATATCATAGATCTAGAACAAACCATCCATATTTCAATCAACTCGTCTAAAGCAAGTAAAAGGTTTGATGTTTCACTGAGGTCGACCCGTACTCATCTCGGCTAGCTACTAGCGACACCATTACTGATTGTGGTTAACTTTACTTACGACACACTTTTTTTCCAAAATCAAGATCAATCAGCATTTCTTTTCTTGTAATTATTTATTCAGTTGAACTCATATATCTGTAAATATTTCAAGTTTGAATGTAAATAAAAATATTTGTTGAAATTTGTACAGTCTCTATTTATTCTTGCATTGTGTATTTATTGTTTTGATACGCTTAGTATATTTATTTACGGAATGGCCTTCTCTGAATAAATATGTCGCGGGCTTGCCACATCACCATTTCCGTCTACTGGGAAACGGGTCGTGAGAATCGGCCCTGCCCCCAGTTGATCCTGGCTTGGCCCTACGAGCCTTCATCCCTCCGAGCCCTTCAGGGTTCTTCCTTTCGGCAAGTGTCATTCAGGTCCGCGCTTCTTTTCCCCATCCCGCGAGGTCACCAAGACCTCCTCCTCATTTATATATTTCTCAACATGTTTCTTAAGCTCAGATAAGGTAGCGATAGGCTTTTTCGCCGACAAAGAGAGAATGGTGTTTTTTATGAGCGTTGTTCGGAATGTCGTTGGGAATATCGGGATGTTCTGCTCTAAGTCTTTTACATCGTTAATTTCTTTGAAATAACACGAGACAAAAACCTTCAGCGGTTCCTTTGTCCCCTATCGGATAGCCAAGGTGTTGTGGGCTTGCTTCCTGCGACATTCTTTTCCGGAGAATTGACTTCGGAAGGTTATGGACAGTTCCTAGAATCTCATGATCGATTGGCGGGGCACTTTTGGAGCCAAAGAGCGATACGAAGAATACAACTGCAGTTGATATGGGGTTTCTAAGTGGTTACTAAAGGGTGAAAGATATGGGGGTAGAATGACTTGAAGTTTCTAAGCGATTACTAACGTAATTTCCTAATACTTAAAGTCCATCCCATTGCCAATCTAAACCCATGACATTCGTTGGAGAGAGTAATATAGTATGCCGTGGAAGCTCGAGAGAGGAAACGGGCCCATGTGGGGACACGATCTTTTATCCCTCTCAGAACTGCATTCAATCCAACATCACGGACTGTGGGGCATCTATTTCTTTAATATTATTGTATAAAATTTAATTGATATATGTGTCGTAGCACAAACTTGTAACACTGTAGTAGAAAATCAGTATGCGGCAGAAGCTATTTCAGTTGAAAATGAGTAAATTCAAGTGTTATTATTCGCTACTCAATTTACATCTTGCAATTTTAACGCTAGTTTACATTAACTTAGCCTTAAACGAATAATACAAAAAGATCATACTAAAATTTAAATTGTACAAGTTTCTTTACAAGCGCTAATTGATTTTCCTTCCGTTGCTTCCTCACTATCTCGAAGGTCCGCCCCTGTTGACTGTCCGGGACATCTGGTCCTATAATGACCTGGTTGTTTGTATAGGCTACATCTGTCGTGCCTTTACTGAGGATCGGCATTCATTGTCATTCGATATTGACGCACCTTAGGTCTTCCGGGTCCTATATTTTTGTCCGGCGGTAATACAGTCGGTATTTGTCTGTTTCCAGTATAATAGTGCCAATAGCAACTGTCTGGTATAGAATGAAATTTTGGATCGTATGTGCCTTGGTAATTGGAAACCGTATAGTAACGGGAAGCAAAATTGTAATGTGGGTTATGCATGCTGCTCGCAGCAGCAATTGCGTGGGCACACGGTAAATGTTGTTGCTGGAAAACACCGCGTGTGCATGAAAAGAGCCCTCCATCTCTAAAATTTATGGTATATTGATTCCCATTACTCCCCGTAACTTGAAAATCCGCTGTGTCAAACCATTCAGATCTGTACTATTGTGATCTGCGCTCTCTTTTCCGGAACATATCTTCGTAATATGCGGTGAGTGGAGTCTCCATCGCCAAAGACTTTTCCCTTCTTTGTACAAAATAAATATTCATTCTGAAAAAGGTTCGAACAATCAACCCCTGTATCGGTAAGCCTCTAACAACTTTAAGGACCCCGTTGAAGCTTTCAGACATATTAGTGGTCATTAATAGATATCTGCATCCATTATCATGTGCTTGTGTCCACATGCATGCTAGATACTCATCTAACCACGCCTTCGCTGCTTGACTCATCTCTCTAATTTTCGTCATGTACATGTCATGAACATTAGGGTCAGACGCTTCACCGGCTTTGTACATAAGCTTATGTAGATCTGAATTTTTAAACTTTCTATCAAAATTCTGTCTGAAGTGCTGCAGGCAAAACCTATGTGGTATCGTCGGAAATACAGCTCATTGCAGCTAGTATTCCAAGATGACTATCAGATATGATTCATAAATCTTTTTATCAATAACAGATGGGATACTTTTGAGTTGACGAAACCATGACCAGGATGATGTATTTTCACCCTCGACAATAGAAAATCCCAACGGAAATATACCGTTATCAGCATCAACACCTGTAGCAATTAACATGCAACCTCAGTACTTACCATATAGATACGTCATATCCACGCACAATACCGGCCGACAGTGTGTGAAATCAGTCGCGCAAGGAGCAAGGCATCAGGCAATTCTTTGAAACCTGACACAACCATCGACATCTGTTTCTGTGGTTTTTAATTGGTATACGGACCCCGGATTTGATGCTTTTATGGCTTTCATAAAAGGGACTGGTGAGTTGTATAAGCTTTCCCAATTCTCAAATATCTTGCATAATGCCTTTCTATGAGCATCGCATGCCTTCACATATGAAATCTGAATTTTACGCTCTCCACTTACATAGAGCCGTATCTCTTGGGGAGTCATCGCCACATCTATATGGATTAGTGGCATGATTAGTGAGCAAATGTATGATGAAGTGCAATTCCTGTGATCTTTTAACATAATAGAATTAATACAAGTATGTTCTTGGTTGTATTTCGTGACCTTCCAAGTTTTGGCTCTTTTGGAATAACACGCATGCAATCTCCACTTACATTTAGGAGATTTCGTACATATCACGGTATAGTACGTCTTATTTGACTCTTCGGTTTTCAATATAACATTTTTTTGAATGGCCCACGACTTCAGTTTACAAATAAGATCTCCTTTTTCCGGAAACATATCTTCAACAGTGACGCAATCTTCGCTTGCTACAGTCGCTTCCAAATAAGGTTCAAAATTTACTTCTGCCACGGCTAAGTCGACCCAACTATCATTTTCCAGCGAATCGAGGCCGGGATCTTCTAGTTCGACAAAATCATTATCCGCAACCATGTCATTAATCAATGCTATTTCATTCAATCCAGCAGCATAATCCACGCTATCCTCCCCTTGATGACCTTCACCGGTTTCATCATTATCACTGTCATCCATATCAATATCGCACGTAACAACATAAGGCTCGGGTACAATATACGATGGTTGACGTCGGTATAATGTGGATGGTTCGAAGTAAAAAGACCGAAAAGATGTGGACGGACATGCTTGGAATGCGCTACTTGGATCGTGTTGGAATGATGCAGAGGTATGGGAAAATCTGCGTTTAGTATATAAAATTTTCTTAATATTTTCGTATTACGAAGAAAATAAATATAATCACCACTTGTTTCAAATTGATTTACCTTTGAAAGGTTGTATATGATAATCCTTGTTGTTCTTTAGGTGTGCATGCAACTGCAGCAGTCGCTTGGGAAAATCTGTATTTAATATATAAAATATATTAGTATTTTGGTATTACAAAAAGAGGATTTATAAAATATTTACCCTTGAGTTTGAAGGTGCGAATAATCATGTGTATAGTCATATCCACTGAGACTAAAGGTATCATCGTTAACCATAGGACCGTATCCGCAGGAAGTACCTCCAGCATTATCATCAAAATTACCCATTGGAGCGACATCTGATACTTCCAATTGTTCCTTCTGAACTAAAAGTTCAAAAGAATGCTGGATGTTTGCCAGACCGAAGTCTATCATTGAAGATATTGTTGCATCGTGTATAATTTCAACCAATGCATTTCCACTAAACAAAGACCATATACAACTTAGCTTAAGCTTAATTTCATGGGGATCGTATTTCGTGATTTTAAACACATTATTCTCGAGTTCATTATAAGTAGTTGATAATCCTAATCGCATAATTCTTGCACACCCGCCCATATACTCGGGACCTTATGCACTTCTCACAATCTGGCCATCGTATTTACATAGAACAAATAAACTTGAACTTGTCATTATCTGCATCAAACAATATCAACCAAACAATTAATAAAAAACGTTAACAACTGATATAATGATTATATTCACTAAAAATTAAATAAACATTAAATTAAATTTACATACATTTGAATTTCGACAGATAGAGAGCTATAGGGATAGAGAAAATAAGAGGGCGGGTTCCGTTGAAGGGGTGCATATGAGATTTTATAGGAGGTATAGATGCAAATCGGAGCAGAATGGGGAGCAAATGGGATGAGGTATGGCAGGTTTTTATTGGTATTTGGTGGTAAAGGGGTTACGGGGTCTTGGAACCCGCTATCCCCTTTTGACAAATTCCTGCGGGAGGGAATAGATTGGTGATTTAACAATACAAAGGGAGATAAAGGGATCACGGGCTTGTCTTGGATTAAGTAAAATTATTTAAATTAGTAAGGAGTGCGTGTTCCAAGAACCCGCCCTCTCCTTTTTAAAAGAGAGAGAGGTTTCTAGGAACCCGCTATCCCTTTTTGGCAAATCACATTATTGACGGAGGGCGTGTTCCAAGAACCCACCCTCTCCTTTTGAAATGAGAGAGCGGATTCTTAGAACCCACTATCCACTTTTGACAAATCCCTGATTTGTGTATTGTCGCATCAAAATTCTTGTATTGTCCCATCTCCTTTTTTAAACAAAGATTGAAAAACAGGGACTGAGATTCTTTTTATAAAAAAAAACATACGTATTGTCCCTTCTCCTTTTTAAAAAGGTGGGATGCAGAGAAGGCCAGGTGAGGGCGAGTTCATGGAACACGTCCTTCTTGAACTTTTTCCTCTATAAAATCCCGTTTCTTCGCTCTGTTTTTCACTATCTTTGTCCAAACTCTCTTCTATAACCAACTTTCTCAATCTTTCAAGTAATTGTAATTCAAAAATTCTCAATCTTTTAAGTACTTGTAATTCAAAAAAAAATTCAATGGAGAATCAACCATTCGACAAATCACTGCTCGTAAATCAAAACGAGTATAGATCTTTCAATATATTATACGGGGAGGAAAAATTCAAAACTTATTAAATTTGTTTCAATAGCCTATTTTTTTTAATTCTAATAGTTGAAAATAATATGAATAAAACTTGCAGGATGGAGATAATTTTACAGTCGTCAGTCATAGTTCTGACAAATAGCAAGTTACTGATTATCATATAATTGAGCAGATTCGAAGAGCCGGATTTTATGAAGCTTCATTATTTCGTCATATCCAACTCAACCACAGTCTCGTTAGCTCTTTTGTTGAGCGTTGAAGAAAAAAGACCCCACACTTTTCATCTTATATGGGGTGAGGCCACTATCACACTCCAGGATATTGGTATTTTGCTTGGTTTACGGGTGAATGGATTTAGATTGGTTGGAGGTACAATTGTGGGTCCAGAAACTGAGCACCCATATTGGGATACATATATTGAGTCTGCTCTCGGACAGATATAATTTGTATTTTTTTAAAATCAAAAGTTGAAATATGTTACAGTGATATTAATTAACGATTAATTGTAAAATTCAGGTATCAGGAGGGTATACTGAGGGGTATAAGATCAGTTTAAACTTGCTCAAAGATACATTTACTAATATCCCTGATGAAGCTATCGATGATGTCTTAGATAGACATGCGCGTGCCTACATTATGTACATAATCTATTCTTGGTTGATGCCGGACCAATCGGCAACGCATATCCATCCTTTATACCTTGGGTTGCTTACGAATTTTGATATGTATGGCCAGTATGCTTGGGGAGCAGGAGTCCTGGCCTATCTTTACAAGAAACTAGATAAGGCATGTGCTCTTACGAAGAATAAAATTTGTGGCTGCATTACATTACTTCAGATACATAATATTTTTGAATAGCTGGCATTTGTAAAATTGTAATATTGGTTTTTTCTAATATTATTACACTTTATATATAGATTTGGTCATGGGAGCACATGTGTATGGGAAGACCAGAACACATTAATATTTCTGCCGTGGATACCCCTGGAAAGCCTCTCGGCTATTGGTGGAGTGGTAAGAAATCTTATAAGGCTCCTCGTCGAGTACTTAAGTATTATAGAGATGAGTTGGATCGCATGGAGCCGACTCAGGTAACCATACATTAGGTAATTAATTTTGTTTAAAAATTTTAATTTAGCTTCATTACAATTTTTGTATTATGTTATTTGCGCAGTTCACGTGGATGCCTTATACAACAGATCGTTTGCAAGGATTACCCGGTATCTGTATCGAAAGAGAGCCGGTTTGGCGGGCTTGATGCCCACTACTATGCATTAATATCATGGTCATGCACCTATCGGACCGGGTGTTGCGACAGTTTAGTAGATTGCAACATATTCCTGGTTTGCTGTCTGCGCCTATGACAATAGAGGGAGACATGCGAGGAGGAAAGGAGGAGCGTGATTGGAGGGAGTATCATCATGAATATTTGCTGAGATGGGAAGATAGGTAGCGTAATATTACCTTACAGCAGATAAGTGACCAAACACCCAACCAGCGCTACAGAAACATATCTACAATGGTATAAGCGTGTCACTGTAAGATATCTTTCTGCTCCCCCTAACGACTTTCCAAACGTCCAGCAGTACGAGCATAGAGGCCACGTGGAACGAGTAATGGTAAGTTAAATTTTTTAAATTAAATTAGTTTTTAACATCCGGCGGTATTAGTCAATATTATATCTTATTTTTTATATAACGATAGGCTCGTAGGTTGCATCATATACAATCATTGATACATGATCCATATCCGACTGATGTTGGTCCAGATAGTCAGGCTTTATTTTCTGCTGTAGACTCATATATTGGTGGTATATTCAGTTCATATCATATACTTTCACATTTATCGCTATCGCTAGAGCCGCAGCATGAGCCGGCACTAGAGCCGCAGCATGAGCCGGAACCAGAGCCGCAGCATTAGCCGGAACCAGAGCCGCAGCATCAGCCCGATCCAGAGCAGCGGGATCAGTGGTTCGGAGTATCATACTGTCAGCAACAACCCTACCATATTAAACAAGCGCAACAACCGGAGCAACGACAGTCTTGGAGGACAGTTTTTGCGCAACAACAACAGTTTTAGGGGTCAGGTTTTGCGCAACAACGGCGGTCTTGGGGAACAGGTTTTGGCAGCTTTGGAGGCCAGGTTTTGTGCAGCAGCAGCAGCATGAAACCGGGATAGGTTCTTCGCAACAACAGCCCAGTTGGGAGACAGATTTTTCATCCTCCGTACAGTTGTTGAGAGGAAGCACATGTCCGATACCTGTCCCACATTCAGGATTTGCGGAATAACAGCCTGTCCAAGACGATACTGAAGATGAAGCAGAAAATCAGCCGCCGCCGCCATATATCTAAGACACGGGAGGGTCGTTCAGTCACCCCAAGAGACAGGCTAATATCAAGCCTTCTCGAATTGGGAAAGGGAAAAGGAAAGGAAAGCGATAATTGTATACTTTTATAAATGGGTGTCAAAATGTCCAATCCTTTTAATGGATTCATTTTGTTACTGAAATGTATATAAGATTCATATTTATAGTATGATCTAAATATTAAATTCCTTCTATATAAATAGTAATAACACTTATCTCCACGTCAGTAACAATAACATAACAATAATCTTATCCAATATTTATGGGACGAAAAGGTTTTTGGAACCCGCCGATTTAATAATTTATTTTTAAAATTTAAAATTTGATTTATTTTAAATTTTTTAAATTTTAATTATTTCTAGGACGGGTTCTGGGAACCCCCCACCACCCAATGAAAAGGACGGGTCCTAGAAACCCGCCCTCTCCTTTACAAAAGAGAGGGCGGGAACCCGTCCTCTTCATTGGAGTGGGACGGGTTTTGGGAACCCGCCCTCTATTACGGTGGGTGGGATGGGAGGGTGAGGTTGGGGGTGGGCGGGGTGATCCAGACGGGTTCTCAGAACCCGTCTTCAATTTTTATCTAAGGACGCGTTCTTAGAATGAGCCTTCTAAACCAATCTCAAACCGTTCTATTCTTATAATTATAATTTAAATTATATTATTTTACTAATTTTAATATATAAGCACCCTATTTTGGAAAAAAAAACCGCCAGAAATTAATTTAAACCACAATTCAAATTCAAAATGAGAGATGGCCGGTCCGAAATTATTCCCTCTTTATTTAGACTACAATTCAAACCGGCTGACTTCTGTGGGCTTTAATATTGTTCAAACTTTGGATCTTTTCAAGATAGCCTTGCACTATATGAATAATTATTCCTCTTTAATATGAAATTAATTTATTGCTGCCATGCGTACAGTACACGCCGTACACGCCGCACACATACAAACACAGCCATGAAATTCAAATAAGGAAAAATGCTTCCTACGCAATCCTTTTCTACACAACAAACTATACAATACTTACAAAATCAACTGGTTTTGTATTTAAGTGTGTGGGCCTCCACACCAAGTATTTGAGTGTATTGTGTAGATTGTTGTGTAGGAAAATTACGTAGCAACTCTTCTCTGCAGTTCTAATAATATCTTGCAAAATCTAAACATACAAGTAAATGCCAGAAATTAATTTAGACTAGAATTCATTGCCCGGTCCGATTCCCCAAAAGGGTGGTAGAAAGAAGAGAAAAAATCACAATTCAAACAACATGCTCCCATCCTACATAAACAAAATGCAAAATAGAAGAATTTATTTGGTGCATGTGGTTTCTTCTGTCAGAGTTGGATCAAACAAATTCATTGTACATATAATTCTTTATTTTTAACTAACCCTCATCAGTCTGATGATGTTAGACAGTAAAAAGAACAACCGGTTAAACCAGAAACATTTACTTTTACAAATACAATTCCTCTCCTTTCACATCTTCCCTATAGAAGAGATCATTCTCATAGGTCTATTCAGAT
Source organism: Agapanthus africanus (assembly GCA_030015575.1). NCBI lineage: Eukaryota > Viridiplantae > Streptophyta > Magnoliopsida > Asparagales > Amaryllidaceae > Agapanthus > Agapanthus africanus. Next base: position 260,722,339 of record JASDDO010000019.1, on the reverse strand, counting down.
CCGGCCGCTGCTTCAATCCACTCATCAACCCCGAACTGCTTCTTCGAAGCGGCGAAACAAGTCTTTTCGCCAATTTCGAAGGCGAAAACGAGCACCGACGGGCTTTGGAACCTGATGCCAATTTCTTTTGTACAGGGCTAAACATGATTGGCATCGGCAATGCCTTGCTGCTCTTCATCTTCGATTTTAAGGACGTCGGTGGTGATTTTATCAGAAACTTATGCGGAGTTTTCTGCTGCATCGTGATTGTTCTCGCAATGATCGGAGACCTCGTCCTGTAAAATTTCTTGGGAGAAGAATTAGAAGTCGAAGAAAACACAGGATTCGGAAAAAGGACTGTTTTCTTAGCCCAAGGCCGGGTTTTCGGAGAAACTTTTTGAGCAGAAACAAGTATAGGCCTAGTGTTTCTTTTAAGAGGCGAGTTCGATTTAAATGCGATCCGGGATCGAGCACGAGGGAGAGAAGGCGACGGCGAGTTCAGATCGAAACGGATGCTTTTTTCTTTGTTTCTTCGAGCTCTTAATTGGGTGTTTTCGCAAAGAGGCCGCTTTTTGATAGGGTCAGGGGTTTTAGGATCAAGGGTTGCTGTGGTCCTTGAATTGGAGATTTTGGAGGCGATTTGTTTCGTGAATTGGCTAGCTTGCAGGATTTCACCTACGGTTTCGTCTAACAATCTTGCTGGAATGGACATTCGCTGCCATTCACCTGCATGATCAGAGAATTACTAAATGTGTACAAAGTTGGAGAAAAAATTAAGAAAGAAATAATTGATGTGATCTTTGTACCATTTAAATTTCCTGGAAACTTTCCTGCTGGTGATTTCCTTAACCTTGAGAAGTGAACAATAAACGATAAGCAAAACCCATAGAAATCCCTAGAAGAAAAACCCAAATTAGAAAAAAAAAAGGCAAATATTTTGAAACCTTGAGGATTCTTGCTTGCATCTGAGGCTAGTTCTAAGATAAGCTCTAGTGCTTCTTGGGCTGAGACTGACCCCAGAGATCACCTTGGTGCCGCCGGTGACGGTGTACTGCAGCTCTTGAAGCCGAGCCATGCATTTATCAACCTTCAACGAAATTCAATCATCAAATTAAAATCGAACAACAAATTTTCATTACCCAAAAAACGAAAGAAAGAAAGAAAGAAATTAAACCTTTTTGACTGCTTCGCGAACGAGATTGGGGTCAAGGGCCATGGCCAGCCTCTTCTCCTTCAATGGAGTTTTGGCCACCATTTTTTGATTTTGTCTTTGCTCTGTCCCCCTTTTTCTTTCGTTCTTTCTTTGTGTTCTGCGTTCAAATTAATGGGGTTTGAACTTAGAGAGTTGTTGTTTGTAACGGTCATAAGTAAATCTAGGTGGTGAGGCAACGGCTAGTTTTCTCGACTTTAAATGCAAGAGGACAGCTTTGTTTTTGACCCACTGATAAGAACGTTCTAGCGAGCAGAGGGTTTGTGGGGCCCATATTGTTGGGTACAGTTTAGTGTTTTGCGTGTTTTTTGTTTTTTTGTCTTTGCAACGAATGATTTGGTTATCATGTGCACTTTTTTCTTGACCTAACCGCGTACTTAGCTGTGAAGTTTTTTTCCCCTTCTGAATAATAAATAGATCATGAGACAAGGCAGATTGAACCGATACTGATACCTCTTGCTTAGCTAGAAAGAGTTTTCGCCGCTAGACAATTCGGCACCCTGGTCTATTTCTTTTTAAATTGCTTTTCTGTTAAATGCAGTAAAATTCCTCCAGTGTTTTTTCGAAAACCATAGTTGGTTTCAACACCTGCTCTTTGCTCTTCTTTAACTTTACTGTTTTTATTAGTTGTTTATTCATGAACATCACACAGTAATTTTTTTTACATACTTTCAGTGGAATGATGGAAGAAAAACTAAAATTTTAGAGGAGTTTTGAAAATTATTACAGCTGCATAGCGGTGGGTAAACTACAGATTTTTTTGTAAGCAGACAGCAATTAATGATCGAGAAAAAATGATTAGGCTTTCTACAATTTATCGTCCCTCATGGGGAAAAAATTATACATCTGTGCCGGTCATATGTGCCAATTCATAGGAGAGAGAAAAATAAGAACATGGACCTCTCTGAGCTGCCAGAAATTCTTCATTTTTTTCCTCTCATGTTCGATGTATTATAGCTGACATATCTAATTTTCCCCCGTGGGGCCAATTCGCTTGGCGTGAGAAGGCATGGCCTTGCTATGTAAAATGGTTGGGCCAAGATAAGTGGCGAAGAAGGGCTTGGATTGGGCATTCAGACCAGGCTAGCCTTTTCTCACTAAATACCTTTTCTACCGCAATTTGTTTAACCAAAAGTTTACCAAAAAGACAAACACTATAGACCCACATATCTAACACTATTAACTAGGTGTTGTGGGTCATGTAATTTTGTTTCTTTGGTAAACTTTTGGCTAGACAATTTGCATGGTTCACATTAAATGTAGAAGGAACAAATAGATGGGTTTGAGAGCTCATTCCATCTTTAATTGCTTGTCTCTTGTTTCCAAAATACTTTAATCGCAAAAACCTCTCCCCCTCCCCCACCCCAATTTTGTCTGCCTTGTTTTTATGAAGAAAAATTACTTTACCTACCAGCTCAATAGCCACCATTGAGTAAGTGATTAGGTACAACGTGGAGCCAAAAGCAAAACTTTTATTATAACCAATCATCAATCCAGCTGCTTATGTGTAATTCACCGGATTGTCAGGTAAAGTAATTTTCCTTTTCAAATCCTATAAAGCCTTTTCTATTTACCTTTTTTATATTTACTATGACTTAAACGTCTACGATTTATACTTTTCCATTCAGTTTTTCATATTCTAAGCCTTTTAAACGGAGAAGAAAAACCCTAAGCCTTCTAAATGGAGAAGAAAAACCCTAAGTTTTAGGACCCAACATAAAAATGCTAAATTGAAATGAAGGAGGAAAAGGAAAATGTGACCCTAGTAAGGTCTAGACAACTCTGTAAGGTTGTTTCTATATTTCACCCTCAAAACTTTCATCATCCGTATTTCATTCAATTCTTTTAGGTTATGTAGAGAACTATCTTGGCTGATTTTAAAGAGAAATATAGGAAGCTTTTCATAAAATGAACTCTTGGGAATTAATTTAATGATAAATTGAGGCTTTTCTATTTCAAAACTGTATAAAGAAGCAATTGAAAAACACGGTCTCATTCTCCAGACATGAAAAATGGAAGATAAAAAATACTCTAGGCTTCAATAATTGAACAAAATTGCACCGAACAATTTATTCGATGAGTTGTATGAATCGATGAATTAAACACTAAATAACATAGACCTTGCCGACGATATGTAAAATTTGCATTTTGAACATAACAGACATGGAATTCTTCCTCTCTCAACAACTATGGCTCAGTAATCAGGACCAGACAAAAGATTGCAAAGACATTTGGAATTTTTAAGAAGAGCAAGAGAAATACTGAAATCATAGAGATGACCCAGATGAACTCATACCCTAGTTAACTTAATCAACCCATGCTGCAGATGTAACGGCACGAGCTAACTTAACAACCAAATAGTTTACTTTGGATAACTAAGAAGTCTTGAAAGCTAACACACATTAATGCATTGTTTTGGGTGTGAATATAGAGATTAAATTAATGATATATGAAGGCAGTACAGAAAATACAAGCTCTTTGTGGGTTTTCTAAAAACAGCAAATTTCAAGGCTTACTTTTAGAATTAGCCAAGTTTCAAAGGGTTCAATTACACGAGGAACCCATTTCTTTTTTTTATTTTTAAAGATTTTATGCTCTCATCCTAAAAGTCGATAAGTATGATGTAAGAAGAATGTCAAAAAGTAAATAATTTTTGGAATCATATGCTCTCATCCTATCAAGCTTATCTTTCCCCATCCTCCTCCTCGTCCATCTTCCACATTTCTAAAGATAACCCTCTCTCTCTCTCTCTCTCTCAGATTTTTTCACTTCCCATGGTCTCCATTCCTTGGAACTACACTTCCTTGGCTCCTCGCCTCCCCAAGCTCCCTCCTTTCTTCACCAATCCTCATCTCTTCCCCCTATCTCCATCCCTCAAACGAAAAACCCAAACCCATCTCTCAAACGCCATCACCAACCTCTCAACCTCTCAACCCAACAGCAACAATGGCCAATTCCAGCAACAAAATCAGCAACAGCTCAGGACTTTGTTCCCTGGGGGGTTCAAGAGAGCGGAGATCAAAGTGCCCAATGTCGTGCTGTCGTTGAGCGCCGATGAGGCGCTTAGAAAAGACGAGGATGAGCCAGTCGTCGATTTGGTGAGCGCCGCGGTGGCCAAAGGGGTGGGGATCGTTGTCCTTGAGAGCGGCGATGGGGATGATGAGGGTGGTGGCAGGCTCTATGATGCTGCTTGTCTTTTGAAATCTGTGGTTGGGGATAGGGCTTATCTGTTGATTCGAGAGAGGGTTGATATTGCTGCTGCTGTTGGGGCTAGTGGTGTTCTGCTCTCTGATCAGGGTAATTGTTCATTTTGAATTTTAAATATGAATTCGTACATGAAATATGGAATTTGAAAATTTGAAAATTTTTGCTGCTTTCTACTGGGTTACACTTTGTTTCGAAGTTCGTGGTATTATTTTATGGATCAAAATGCGGGCATTAAAAAAATGAACAAGGAAGAGTGAAAGCTAAATGATAATGTTGAGATGGATGAGTGGAAACACTGAAATATTTCTATAAGGCAGGATAAGAAATAAGTGTGTTTGATGCTTTAAAAAAAGTTTGTTTGATATAGCTCCAATTAATAGTAATACAAGGGAGAATCGATTGACATGGTATAGACATCTGCAATTGAAAGAACTAAATGTATCTAATTAGTACGAGGGAGAAACGATTGACATATTTAGACATCTGCAATGGAGAGAACCAAATGCACCAATCAGAAAAAGTGACAGGATTGAAGTTGTTGATGCAACGAGGGCTAGACATCGACCTGAATGAATATGAATCGAGGCGATTGAAAAGGATATATTATTTGTAAATTTAATTGAGAAAGTTTTATGACCATCCGTCAACCTAACATTAACCCTCTCCAAATAAGTGTCATTCTTGATTACTAAAAATACAATAAGGGAGGGGCTTGTCATAATCCTAGATGACTACTTGGCAGGGGCGGATGCATAAATTTTGATTAGTGGAGGCAAAATAAAGATAATGTTTTATTAAAAATCATTATACGAACAAATTTTAAGATACATTGTAAACTTTTATATCATAAAGCCAATTTGAAACCCATACCACAAAAATAAAGCATACTTTAGTAAATAATGGATATTTTTTTTATATTATAAAGGCACTTTGAAACCCACACCACAAAAGTAAAGCATAAAATTAAATTTCGTAATCAATGAATTTTTTTTATATTATAAAGGCCATTGTTGTAAAAAGCCTTATAAAACTCCGCTATAGTCCCGCTTTGGTGGAAAGCGGCCATGAAGCGCGCCGCTTTTGCGTAAAGCGCCTTTGTATTGCGTTAATGGCTTGAAACTTTGGCTCGCTTTTGCTTGAAAATCCCGCTTAAATCCGCTTTTATGCATTCAAATGGAATATAGTCAATATTTTCTTTAAAATTGTATATTATCATATCAAACGATTGAATAATTAAATCTTATCATTGTCTCTAATTTGCAATATTATCTTTTTCATATCTTATATGGATGATAATTTCTTAAAATTGTTTAATATATTTCTATTATCGCATACAAACTTTATGACAATAAAATATCGTTGTTATGTTTATATTATTCTATTTCGAAGAGTTTTTATTAATCTAATTTTCCACCATTATTTTATTTACTATTTTAAAACGTTTTGCCGCTAAATCCCCGCTAAAGCTAAAGCCATGTCCTTCCGCTTTGCTACGCTTACCGCTTTCCGCAATTGATAAAGGCACTTTGATACTCACACAACAAAAATAAAGTATAAAATTAAATTTAGCAAGCAATGGGATTTGAACCCAGCATCTTCTCCATAGAATTTAGCTAACTTACCATCTAGGCTAGATTTCACTATTGATTCATTTTAGCATATATATGTATAAGATATAATGATATATTCTTAAATATGATACTTGTTTGCGACTGATATTAATCTTCTGTATTTGTACAAAAGTTCAGTGGGAACAGTTGCCCCCGCTGGACCCTATATGGATTCGCCCCTGCTATTTGGTATCCTCCAAATTCTTATAGACTATGGAGAAGTTTAAGGGGATATTTGAAATGGTCTTATTTGGTATTTATTTTGAAAAGTTATCTTTATCACAGGAGGATGAAGCCATTTGAATCCAAAGGAAATTTTGAATATGCAAAGTGATAGAAGAGAATGTCGTGGTGAACTCGTGGCTACAAAGTTTGACGATTCCCTTGATTAGCCACACCTTACTATTTCTAGATTCTGGTAAAGAGAAATGATACCAAGTTGTAATTAGATATACAGAGTTAGAAACTTGGCATGCATAACCCAAACCCTGCAAAAGATTACTCATCTTCGACGTGGTGAAAACTAAAAAGCGATCGTCTCAATATTTCTCTATACTTCATAGATTCTGAAAAGAGTCATAATAAGCTGCAGAAGAATTATATTTTTCTACACTTGAAGGGTAGAACGTGGAATATGATGTTGTTTTAGGGACAATATCTTGATATCCTCCTCTGAACGAGGTGTATTCGAAAGTTTAGATGATGTAGAGGGGAAAGAAGGTGACCACTGCTTCCAATACTCATACACATAAATCTAGTTGACAAGGGATCATTCCAAATAAGGGTAATTTGAAATGTACCTTATTTGGAAAAACGAGACACGCCAAGAAATATTGTTGGGACTTGGGAGATAAATGGAAACCTACATTGCCTGCTGAAATCAGAAAAAGAACCACAATGGAAACAGCTGTAGCAAATAGACTGCAGTAGTTGATGGATTTGCATTCTCTTAGCCATTATGCATCTTCAAAATTTATGCTATTTCTTATTTAATTCAATTATTCCTTCACGTAAATCATGTAGGGCTCTCTCAGTCTGAACCCAATTAAATCATTGTCTCATGTGTTTCCTTTCTTCCATCCTAGTACTTGCAATCTAGCAAAAAGAATAAAAAGGAAGTCTATGTATATACTTCTTGATTGTTCTTCCTTTTTATTTCTTTGGAAACTGTAGACACCAAGTCACCAATAATATCTCTCTTGACCCTTCATATGCCAAGTGCTGTAAGTAGTTGACCCCATTAAGTAATTTAGAGGATACATGTAAGGTTGATTGGTTTTAATTTTGTCAGCTATCTTGTGGACCGTTTCGATCCAAGAGGACAACACTTTGATGGGCAAAACTTTGGGGTGATGAAGATGGCAATGTCACTCAATATTAATAGAAAGAAAGTATCTACCCTCATCCTGGAAAAGCACAGTAAATGGCTTCACCCTTGTCTTATTGTCCCTATAGTCAACCTGGCATTTCCCATGATATATAAAGAATGCTATTACTGTTTAGACGTAGCATTAATGTCGTATTATATATTTTCATTGTGTTTATAGATTAGCTAACTTTTCGGTGTGCAAGAATAAATGTCATTATAATATCAAGATGCTTCATCTTTCTTCAGGTCTTCCACCTATTGTTGCTTGGAATATGATGATGATATCCAAATCAGATACTGTATATCTTCCTCTTGTGGCAAGAATGGTGCAAAGTATAGACTCTGCAGTAAGTGCATCCAGTTCTGAGGGTGCTGATTTCCTTATAATGAGCACTCTGAGAGAAAACTGTGACAGTGTACATGCAAGCGCTGTTACAAAGAACATAAAGGTGCCTATTTTCTATAGCATAGACAACTCATTTGGAGAAGACTCACCTATTGATTCTGTGGTGAAGTTCTTGGAATCGGATGCTCCTGGGATAGTATTGTCTATAGATAATTGGAAGCTTTTTGGGGATGAGGTTCTGAAAAAGATATTTACTACCGCACATGTGTCAAACGAAGTTTTACAAGATGGAAATCTAAATTCCACAAGTTCGGAATTGGAAGTTTTTAGAAACATGCTCATTCAGCAACAAGGAATTGCTGGTTTTGCGAAATTAGATGTGAAAGAGATACTATTGATAGAATCAGAAAGACTATTATTAAAGGAAGCAGTTGGTATTATCGAGGAAGCTGCACCAATGGTGATCTTCTTATGCTAAGTTGGTAGTTTATGACGCTCTTCAACATTTCGTTTATTCTACTTAGCTTTCTTGAGTTTGCATGACCGAGTATATGTAACTTTTATATATGATTGCAGATGAAAGAGGTTGAACTTCTTGTGGATGCTACTTCTCGCCTCACTGAGCCATTTTTGCTGGTTATCGTGGTAATTTGAAGTATGGAAACTTTATTTTCAAAAAAGCATAAATCATGCTCTTCATATTTGCTTGATGTTTCTTAATGCCCCTTCTACTACACCATAACTTTGAAGTTGTTGTGAGGATTGAGAAATCTTTACTATTTAAACTCAAACTACGACGGGTTCTTAAATTGAAATCTCGAGTAATTCTCATCATGACACATGGCAAAAGATATGATCGCAATTTTTGAGAAAATAATTTTTTCTTAAATGTTCAAATCTAAAGATCTCTCAACAACAATATCCAGTATTTTAACATTCTTCGCAACTCTTTTTCTACAAGTCTAACTTGCATTGCATGTGCAAAATACTGATATTTTTTATTAATCTTGCAACTCTATCTTGTAGTTGAGTGCTCTTATAAGCGGGATGAAGCCAAGGATTTGTACAATGGTGTATTATTTTGATTTTATTAATTGCGGCCAGCGGGGTTTAAGCTATGATTTATCTGTTAGCATTGATTTCTCTGCATGGGTCCAAATCCTCTCTAGTGTTGAGTTGGCACTGGAGAGTGCCAATAACTAATCCCAGCCCTTCATTTCCATAAGAATTGAGATTAATTATAAAATTCAAAGCAGCTGTACTTAGGCAATAAATGCTCTCTGCTTCAAACTTATGCATATCATATTTACCCAATCCTTCATATTTCCTAATCTTTATGTTTACATAGACTAGTTGTGATGAACAAATTTCTTTCATCATCATCATCTTCATCGTTTTTCTCTGGCTTTGATGAAAATCATCGTCGTTTCTTGTAAGATTTATCCATTGGCTCATGAGGATTGAATCACATAATTGGGTGTAGCCGTGTAGCTAGGGGATTGAATCATGAAAATCATGAAGCTTGTCCAAATCCTACCACCTCGATAGTATATACACTATCCAATATACAGTATATTAAAGAATTGAATCAATAGATTGAAAAGCTTGCTTAGCCAATCAACCAACCTTTTATTTCATGAGGTGCACATTTGAAGTTTCTATGCATGGATGATGCTCCAAACAGATTCTTGTGTCTAAATCTTTCTAGCCAGTTAACACGAGTGTTTTTATAAGCTGCTTACAAATTCTTACCTATTTCATTATTATAATCGTCTGAATTCGTTAGCCTAAAGGCTGACCACAACACACCAATATATTACCAAGATTTCGTTTGAATATTTCAAAAGAACTTAATCTACTTTCCAAGTCGTCCTTCTCTTTTCTGCACGGGAAAAATTTAGTCATCCTTCCCTTTTCATGGGAAATTTTTTAGTCTATCCTCTTGTCAGCCTTCACATTCTATGGTGCTTAAATAATTTTTTCACGCCATTCATATCCTCAAAAGAAGAGATTCTTAATTATTTTATGAAGAGATTCTTAATTATTTTATTATTTAGTTTTCTGCTTATACGGTCTAATTCATTCTTTAGATGCACAAACTATTTTATAGTATTAAAGAGGGGTTTTACTGGTGATGTATGCACACCAGTAGCTGCGTCTCCATACCATGATTTAAGTGGGAAATTAATGGTGTGGTTATTTTTCATTGTGGTAATGGTACATTCCCCATTCTCTCGATAAAGTGGACTTCATTGTTCATATGAAAGGCTCAAATAGCCAAGAGATGCATTCTCATTTGATTAGGTAAGAAAAAATTAGAAAAAAAGTCATGAATAAACGTATTCACCTTTCTCCTCATGGGGAGAATTGTTGTTTGTTACGGTTGAGGTTAAATGGAAATAGGTCCCTAATTTGGATCCTTTCAGGGAAAGGAGAGAGGAACTTTAGGGTTGAGCAGTTGAAAGATAACATTAATAAGAGATGCTCCAAGTAGTTGGGAGTATCTCTATCTTACGTTTCTCAATAATTGTAAAATCTGTATCCTTATTGCGCTGTGTTCACGTTTCGTATCTGTATCCTCATCAGTGCAACATAGCATGCAAACATGTATTATTCATGACGGTTGTAACCTAACAACAGCTATATATATATAAGAGAATAATGTAGAAAAGAGGCCTTAGGAGACTTTTTCGGTAGGTGGCGTCAAAATACTACAAACTCCATCATTTTTTCTGACGATCGGCATCCATCATCTTCATCTTTATCATTTAAGATGTGGATACACCAAATTTCATGCGATTCTAACACCTTTTCACTGTTGATTTTATCATTGTAAAAAGTTCGATTGTCGGTAAACGGTTAATTTTGCGCCCATTAAATCAACGGTGAAAAAATGGTAGAATCACATGAAATTTGGTATATCCACATCTTAGATGATAAAGATGAAGACGATTGGTACTACTCGTCGGAGAAAATGGTGGAGGGTGTATTTTTCGACTCCACAGGAGGAAATTCCCTCTCATGACATCTTTTCTCTCTCTCTCTCTCTCTCTATATATATATATATATAAGGGAGTGATCTATTGCAAACCGGTTTGCATTTTTTTAAAAACCGGGAACTCTCAACCTACGACATATTTTAACAATCCGTTCCGTTTGAGTTGATCACCTTACCTCCAAGTCTCCATATCAAATCATTTGAAGACCTTTAACCTATGCATCACATGAAATTTATGTTGCGTTATTGGAAGACATTCATTTTTGCACCATTCGTTGCATGGGATAGATGTCTTCAAATTCTTTGATTTTTCATACACAGACTTGAAGGCAGGGTGATCAACTTGAACGGAACGGATTGTTAAAATATGTCGTAGTTCGAGAGTCTCCGTTTTTTAAAAAACGCGGACCGGTTTGCAATGGATCACTCCTATATATATGGGAATAATGATGAAAAAAGGCCCTAGGAGGCTTTTTGGTTAGGTGGCGTCAATTATCTATATCCTCCACAATTTGTTTCAACGATCGGCACCTATCATCATCTTTATCATATAAGATATGGATACACCAAATTTCATGCGATTTCACCATTTTTCACCGTTGAATTAGCAATGTAAAAAGTTCTATTATCGGTAAACCATTAATTCTGCACCCACTAAATCAACGGTGAAAAATGATGAAATCAAATGAAATTTGGTGTATCCACATCTTACATGATAAAGTTGATGATGATGATGGATGCCGACCGTCGAAAAAATCGTGGAGGGTGTATTTTTTAGACGCTTCTAAGGTATGAATATCACGATCGCAAAATGGATGGTTGTTAAACCATTGTTAAAAGTTGCATACCCTTGATACGTGACTTACAAGCCTTCGAATTGTTTAATTTTTTATACACATACATATTTTGACATGTAGAACATGATGAAAAAACCGATCGTCGATCCAACGGTCGGATTCTTTTATCTCACTTTAAGAATTTCATCTCACCATATCGCTACCCATATTCCATGACGATTCCTTTATATATATATGAGAATAATGAAGTGAAGAGGCTCAGGAGGCTTTTTCGTTAAGTGTCGTCAAAAATCTATATCCTCCATGAGTTTTTTCGATGATCGGCACCCATCATCACCCATAAGCATCTTTATCATGTAAGATGTGGATACACCAAATTTCATATGATTCCACCACTTTTTCATCGTTGAGTTAGCAATGCAAAAAGTTCTATTATTGGTAAACCGTTAATTTTGCACCAATTAAATCAATGGTGAAAAGTGATGGAATCACATGAACTTTGGTGTATCCACATCTTAGATGATAAAGATAATGATGGATGCCCTCGTCGAAAAAAATCGTGGGGTATACTATTTCGACAACATAGAAGGAAATCCCCTCCTATGGCACCTTTCTTCCATTATCCTCTCTCTCTCTATATATACACATATGGGAGTGATATATTGTAAATCGGTCCACGTTTTTAAAAAATGGTGACTCCTGATCTACGACATATTTTAACGATCCAATCCGTTCAAGTTGATCACCATGCCCTCAAATATATGTGTATGAAAAACAAAGGATTTAAAGACCTCTAGCTTATACATGATGTCTATGTTGCACTATCAAAAGACGTTCATTTTTGCAACCGTCGATGCATAGGCTAAAGGTCTTTGTGCATGAAATTGATGGATCTTGTTCTATATGGAGATTGATTTGGTTTGGTTCCCCGTGGAAGGTTAGTGCTGCCATTTTAGCGACGTGGACGGTCGGTGCGGCTATTTTTGCGACGCGGAGGGTCGGTGCTGCCATTTTTGTGACGCGGACGGTCGGTACTTGATTTGACTTGCTCCGCTTTTTGTGGCGTCGGGGTTGAAGTTGATTTGCACCGCTTCGTGTGGTGTCGGGATTTGATTTGACTTGCTCCGCTTTCTGCAGTGTCAGGGTTGAAATTGACTTGCTCTGCTTTTGCGGTATCAGGATTGATTTATTTCCGAAGTGGAGCTTGATTCCACCGAGGAGGTGATTGGTTGACTTATTTGATTTGATTTGTTTTGGGAGTTCCCTACCCGTCCAGCGAGACTTTTGAGCTTGGAAGCGCCTACCGGGTGGGATATTGATTTGATCTGTTTGATTTCTACCTTATTTGGCGGGACTTTTGGATTTGAGAAGAACTTAGAATTTGGATTTTATTTAGTATCAGCATTGCTGCACTGGAATAATACCAGGAGCAACTCATCATTTGTCCCGGAAGGACTTGAGATTTGGTTTTTGGGTCGGCATCAGCACCGCTAATACTGAAGTATAGTGCCAGGAGCGACTTATCATTTGCCGTTGCCCGTTGGGAAGCGACGGTTTAGAAGACAGGTTTAGATCCCTATCACTTAAGGCTTTTCGATTTTATGAGCCGTAAGGGTCTCATAAAAGCATTTTCTCCCTACGAGTCGAGAGGATCTCGCAGGTGTATTTTCTCCCTAAGAATCGTGGGGATTTCTAAGTGTGTTACTTTTTTGTGAGTCGTAAGGATCTTATGCGGGAATTTTTTCAAGGTCGAGAGGACTTTGCGAGTGTATTTCATCTCTTTTCACGAGTTTGTGCCCTTTTGGGTTTTTATAAACTCACCGGTAGCCCTGCTGTTTTTACTCACAGAACCCTTTCGGGTTTTCATCCGTGCCCGTTTTGCTTATGGACATATCTTTTTTTTTGCTTCATCGCCAGTAGGAATTCAGATGTAGTTTCGCCGATAGGACTTAGGAGAGATAGGGGTCACTTACGCCCGTGGATTGTATACGGTTTTACAGGAAGTATGATCCAGACCGCAGGGCCAACGTGCTTGATTCGTCTGCGACCTGGAATATTCACGCGTAGTATTTCTTGAGGTATCGGCTATTGATGGGTGGCATGGGTCTTTCTCCTTCGGCACTTATTAGTTGGGAGGATCCCCGTCGAACACTTTTTCGATGACGTATGGCCCTTTTCAATTTGGCTCGAATTTTCTCTTGGCATGTCGATTGGGTATGATTGGTCTTTTGAGAACCAATACCAATTCTTCTTTTTTGAAAGCACGGAGACGAGTTATCTTGTCATAGGCCCGTGACATTTGGGCTCGGTACAGCTCCATATTTTACTGTATCGCGAGCCTCTTTTTTTCGAGGGTGTCGAACTCTTCGAGCCGAAGGAGGGCGTTTTCCTCCTCCGTCAACTCATGCTGGACGGCCATTCTTAGGCTTGGAACTTCGACTTCAAGGTGGAGGATTGTCTCTACTCCGAAGAGTAATGAGCATGGAGTGGACTAAGTTGGAGTGCGGTGGGTGGTACCATAGTCACATAATTCGCGAATTATTCGGCGAATTCGCGAATAATTCACGAATTATATGACTGCCGATTAAATCTGCGAATTATTCGCCATCACCGAACGCGCCGAATTATTCGCGAATAATTCCCGAATTATTAAAAAAAGCGAATTATTCAAAAAAACAGCAAATAATTCACGAAATCAAAATCTAGCGTATCATATATTAATTTTATATTAATGTTTTGCTCGAAATTCTTCCCGAATACTTACCGAATTTTTTCCGAATACCTGCCGATTTTTTCCGAATAGTTTTCCGAATCTGAATTTTCGACCTCGCCGAATTATTGTCGAATCACGAATTTGTGACTATGCGTGGTACGATATGCCCACATCGTCTCGTGGAGCTTGAGATTCCGGTCTTTCTTGTTGGCTGAAGCATTTTTCCTCAGGAGCTTACATAGAGCTTTATTGAAGGTTTCGGCTAGCCCATTGGCTATTAGGTTATAAATAAAAAAATATCTCCCGTCTATCTTGTACTAAGTAGCGAACCTTGAGACTTTGAAACTCTTGAAAGAAGGCCCGTTGTCAGAAATGATTCTTTTAAGTGCACCAAAGCGGTATAGAATATTATGTCGAAAAAACGTCAGAATATCTTCTGTCTTGACTTCTTTTAGCGGGTCAGCTTTAGCCTTAGTAGCGGCCAATAAGAATCGGTGGCCTTTGGATGACGGAGGATCAATTGGACCAACTATATCGGTGTCCCAAACTTTGAAGGGCCATGACACCACTGTAGGATGCAACGGATTGGGATGCTTGTGAATGAAGTCACCGTGAATTTAGCAGAGATGACCCTTCTTCGCATGCTCTTCGCAATCTCTTATCATGGTAGGCCGGTAATACCCAAGCCGTTTAATTTGAAGCCGCATTTTGGGGCCAAATTGGTGAGCTCCGCAGATACCCGAGTGAACTTCTTTCATGACTTTTGGGTTTCGGCAGATGACAGACATCTAAGCCAGAGTCGGTCATATGATCTGCGGTATAACGTATTATTTACAAACACGTATCGGAGAGCTCTCTTCTTCAGCTGAACTCTTGCAGATTTTTCTTCGGGCAGTTTGTCGTATCGGAGGTACACTATGAAGGGCTCTCTCCAATCGGGCTCGTCTTAAATGATCAGAACTTCTTCGGCAGGATTGCTTTTTGTTCTGCGCTTTCCTCTTCTCGTAAAGAGACTGGGGGGCAGAATTTGCCGGCTCCTAACCGTGATCAGAATTTCATCCATGTCGGGATCAGCCAGCTCTTTGGTCAGGAGAGCGAGTACGTCGGCTTTTCCGTTCAACGTCCTAGGGACTCTCATTAGTTCAATATGAATGAACTGTTTCGTGAGTTCCACCATCCGGCTTCTGTATCGAGCTAACTCGGGCTTATATATCTTGTAGTCACCGCATACTTGGTTGACGACAAGCTGGGAGTTACCGTAAACCCGTAGCCGAAGGATTTCCATTTCTATGGCGAGTTCCAGACCAGCTATCAGAGTATCAGTATCATTGTTTGTGTGAGGCCCGGTAAGAGCGAAAGAACGTCGTAGGGTTCCTCCTGATGGCATAACGAACACTAATCCTATCCCTGTTTTTGTCTCCAGGACGCTTGATTTGTTGGAGGTCCTTATTGACGAGACTTCATCGAAGTAGAGCTCCCAACATGGCTCGTCATCCTCGAGGTGCAGCACTTATTCGTCGGGTAACCCGCAATTGAGCGGTGACCCTTCTGGTATGGGATGAGCAGTAAGGAAGTCGGCGAGGGCTTGCCCTTTTACTGTTTTTTGAGGAGTATAGATTATGTCAAATTCAAGTAGCATGACAGCCCATCTTGCCATTCTACTGGCTAGGCTTGCTTTGGTTATTAAGTGTTTGAGTGGGTCGACCTTGGAGATCAGCATAATCCGATGAGCGGGCAGATAGTGCCTCAGCTTCTCCACAGCGAATATCAGAGCCAGACATTGCGTTTTCGATCGGGGAAGAGTTGTGTTCCGTCCCGACTAAACTTTGACTGAGGTAGTAGAGGGCATTTTCTTTTCCCTCCTCGTTTTGGGCAAGGAGCGCACCAAATGACTCATCTAGCACGGCGATATAGAGAATCAACGGTTTATTTGGGATGGAAGCAGCAAATATTGGAGGGTGCAACAGGTACTGTTTGATATTTTCGAATGCTTCTTGACATTCAGCATCTCAGACAAAATGAGCTCCTTTCTTCATGAGCTTCGAGAAGGGCCTGCATCTTCCTGATAGGTTCGAGATGAAATTTCGTATGTAAACGAGCTTTGCCTTGAAAAGATCTTAGCTGCGTCAGATTCTTTGGAGGAGGCATCTCCATAATGGCCTTTACTTTAATGATTCAACTTCGATCCCCTGATGTCGGACTATGAAGCCCAAGAATTTTCCCGATGACACTCCAAAAACGCATTTTAGAGAATTCATTTTCAGATCGCGTTCTCTCAGTTTGGTGAAAACGGTCCTGAGATCTTTGGATGTGATCGGCCTTGGATTTAGTCTTGACGACCAAGTCATCGACATAACATTTGACAACTTTATGGATTAAGTTGTCAAAAATCTTGGTCATTTACCTTTGATATGTGGCGCCTGCATTCTTTAGTCCAAATGGCATCACTTTGTAACGGTATATGCCGATAGGGGTTCGAAATGCAGTATGTTTCTCATCCTCATGAGGCATTTTTATCTGATTGTACCCAGACGAGCAATTTATGAAGGTGAACAGCTCATAATTTGAGGTATCGTCGACCATTATTTCCATGACCGGTAACGGAAAGTCGTCTTTAGGGCATTCCTTGTTAAGGTCTCTGAAATCGCTGCAGACTCGGATCTGGCCATTCTTCTTTTTCACTGGGACGATGCATGCGATCCAGTCCGCATATTTCTCTTCTCTGATGAAGCCGGCATCGATGAGTTTCTTGGTTTCCGTGATGACCTTTTCTTCCAACTCCCTTCTTATTTTTCGAGGAGCTTGTTTGACTGGCTTGGCATCAGGAGATATAGCCAGCTTATGCATGGCCACTTCAGCGAAGAGGCCATGCATTTCTTTGTACGTCTACGCGAAACAGACGGCGAACTCATGCAGCAGGGCGATTATTTGCTCTTTCATTTCCTTTGATAAGAGTGAGCTGATGTAGGTTAGCCTTGGATTATCGAGTGTTCCCAAATCAACCTCGGTTAGCTCGTCGAAGGTTACTTGTCCGCCATCTTCGAGCTCTTAATGAGCTTCTTCTGGCTCGGCTAGCTCGTCTTCATCATTTGACTCTTCGCTGGCTTCACCAATATGGATCATGTAGCATGTTTTGACATCAGGTTAAATGAAACCTATGCCCGTCTATCTAGGATTCGTCCATCGATGAGTGCTCGGATCTAAGGTAGATGCCACAGCCCCTTATAAAACTTCGCTTCAGAGTCCGTTTAACATAACCGACATCTGCACTTTTTAAAATATTCCTGCATCTCGGGCTCTTAATATCTGGGATTAAGGACGGCTCTTATGCCTCTCATAGGGAAGGCACGTGATAGGCAAATCATCCGGATGCGCGACAGGATTTGACCTATAAAACAGGATGCCCTTTTGTCCACTCTTTCTTTCGGGAACGTAGAAGGTTTCCAGCCGATCCACGGTGGGTGCTGACAAGGCATCGAGCTCTATGCACATCTGCTCTGGTACCTTTGTGATGGTTAGGGATCCTTCTGTAACTTTGAAGGTTTCTCTTAGCTTCGCTTTTTTGCATGAGAGCCCAATCTGCACAACTGTTGTAAGACGGGTCCTTTTCCTCTGATTCTTCAGTGTCGTTGCTTAAACGAGGGCGAATTTTGCTGCCGGACGGGCCTTCGATATCAGACTCGTCCGTATCACTACCGAAATGAGCGCGAGTTTTATGGAAGGACATACTTCCGGCGTCGGACTCATCAGTGTCACTGTCGAAACGCGGGCGCGCTTGGGGATTTTTACTTTTAAGGGTGACGACCGGCTTAGATTGGCTTTTGAGACTCTGGGCCTTCTTGATTTTAGTTGACCGCGTCAGCTTTGCTTTTGAGACTCTGGGCCCTCTTGTCTCTAATCGACTGTGGCTCAGCATTCTTGGGTTTCATAAAGTACCGAGAATCTTCATATCGGACTTCATATACACCAAACGGCTGTATATCTTTGTCAATCCGTCAATGTGTCTTTCTTTGCCATTTTTGGTATACTCCATGCATTGATGGAGTGTTGACGGAATGATGCCATAATCGTGAAGCTACGGCTTTCCCAAGAGAATCTTATAAGACGTGTCGGCGTCGATCGCGTATATTTTAGTTTCGGTTTGCAAATCCCCAAATTTAATTGGCAGAGCTAGGACCCCAAACCTTGCTGGCAGTTTTGATTGAAACCTTGAATGACAATTCTTTCCCTTGACAGGTGTCGGACATCCATTGACAAACTCTTTAGAGTCCGCAAGTTCATGATGTTTACTGAGGACCCCAGATTAATCAATATGCGGTTAATTCGGTCTCCATCGTTGTACCCTGTCACGTAAAGCGGTCGGTTGTGCTCAGCTGCCCAGTAACATGTCTTCGTCTTTAAATGTGACCGCGGCTGTATGCAAAGTGTGCTGGGCCTTTTTCATATCAATTTCCGTGAAACGAGCCTGATAGCGCTCGGGGTTTTGCTGGGTATGAATAAGAACATTTTTTAGCTCCTTGGATAGGACCAGAGTATCATAAATGCTTAAGATGGACGGAAGCTTCCGGAGATGAGCCAAGACATTATAGTCTACTAGGAAAGGACTCATGTCTTCATGAGCAAGCTCTCCGCCATCTTCTTCATTAGCGACTTATTTTTCCTTCCCTTTTAGGGCGTTGCCTTGATTTGGCGGTAGAGCCTTGCCGCTTCTTAGCTGGATTTAGTTGGCCTTCGTGGCGAGCTCCTCGTCCTCCTCGGAAAAACAGAGTTCTTCCTCAGAGTCGTTACCAAGATGGACGACGAGCAGGTCGCTATAGGGATCTCGTTATCGGGGTCTTTTTCTAGCTCTTTCAGAATCTCAGCCATTTATACGGGGAAGAAGTCCTTCAATTGAATTAGAGTTCTTTCCTTTTGTTCATAGTTTTCGAGAGAATCGATATATTTTTGAATGGTCGATTTTTTTGCAGACTCTTTTTCGCATCGAGCTGCATTTTTCTTCTTTTTGTGCTTTTTGGATTTTGAGCCTGATCGAGCCGAATTGGTAACTGAAACGGTGGGCTCATTCTGCCCCTCCCATTCCGTTTTGAGCTCTTTCTGAAGTAGTTTTAGTATCTTCATCTTTTTAGACATGTGCATGCTCCGTGGAGGCTGCGGCGAGTCAGTTTCATTTCTCAGGGCAGCAGGTTCAGCTGTCTGCTCTCAGAAGGCTTTGGCTTGTGTTTGTATAAAGTTGGCGGTTGCAGCTTGATTGTTCACCAACACACTCTTGGACAGCTCGATCTCCCCAATCTTGTACTGCTTGTCGACTCGATCTTTGAAAATATAGCAATTCTCGATCGCATAGCTCACTGCTCGATGGTACGGGCAATATAGAGTATTTTCAGTCATTTTTGCTTCGTGAGGTCTTTTCGACTCTGGCAATTGTAGACCGTTGTTTAAGGCGGTTTTGAATATCTTGTGGACCTTGTCCCTTCTAAAAGAGTAGATTTTGTTCTTTTTCTCCTCTTGTGAAGACCCTTCTCTTCCTAGCACTGGCTTTCGAGCCCGGTTTGTTTTTAATCCCCCCGTCTTTCTCTTAGCTTCATTGTCAGACGCATCGAAGGCGTTGATATTATTGGAATTCCCGCTTTTATGGTTGTCGTCCTTTCGGTTCTTCTAAGACTTGTCACTTTGAGAGTCCGGGACAGACTCTTATTTCGAGCGTTCCAACATTTGAACTCTCTTGGTCAGCTCTTGAAATGTCTTGAGGTCTGCTGTACATAAGAATACGACCATCCAATTGCTGAGGTTCCCAACAAGAAGGCTTACGGACTGGTTCTGCTCCAGCGGCGGTTCGCATTTGACCGTGAGATTACGCCATCGGACGATAAAGTCCGTGTTGCTTTCGTTCTTCCCCGGTTTGGTCCTCACAAGGTCAGCAATGGAGATCTTATCACCGACACTCATGAACTTTTGCCGAAACAGAGACTCAATTTGGGTAAAAGTAGTGACAGACTCGTCTGGTATGAATCTGTAGAGTGTTTTTCTTCACCTTATTGAGATAGGAAATACACATTGCTTGTCAGGCGTATTACAGATTCCTCCTGTCTGGGGTAAGCCGGGGTTTATTGGTTGTAAGGATCCGAATCTCCGGCAGCCTCGGACTAATCTACTGTTAATTACCCATCGTTTTTAGAGCGAGAGAATCTCCGATTGACGGGTTAGTTATGCGAACTCAATGTGCGGTGTGCGTATATTGTGTTTTGGATATATCGGGGGCTTCGCAAAGTTTACGAGGGTCCCGCTACCCGAATAGCGGGCTGAGGGTCAAAGTTGCTAGCAGTCCCCTTGCAGGGTGCGGGGCAGCACCCCGTTAAAATTTTTTTTCTAACGGGGGAAGTGTTTTGAGTATGAAGCGTGTGAGAAAAAAAGGGGCGAAGAGCGTCCTAAGGGCGCGCGAGACAACACGTGACCGTTGGACGCCAGCGGGTTACGTGGGCACGGCGCGTGCGTGCCAGGCGCGCGGCACTAGCGGGCCACGTGTCCTGCGTGCGGCCGCTGGACACCAGCGGGCCACGTGCGCGGCACGCGACCGCTGGAAAACACCAGCGGAAGAAGGGGCTAAGCCCTTGGGTTTGGAGTTGAACTCCCGAGCATGAATTAGGCGTAGATTTGGAGTTAAACTTCCAAAATATTTGGATTTGGAGTTAGAACTCCTAAAAGATCTAAACTTGGAGTTAAACTCCTTTAAAAATTTGGATCTTGGAGTTGAACTCCTCAAAGATCCTTTTTTCTCCTTCGAGTCTTGGATCCTTCCAAAGTGGGATTTTTGGAGGTGCGTCTTCTTTCTCCTCCTCTCTTTTTGTCGAATCTGGGAAAAGGGGAGGTGGGATTAAAAAAAACTCCCTTTTAGGGATTTGATAGGAGATCTGAACTCTCATTCGAGTGATTTATGGTGAAATTTTATTTAGTTTTGAGAAAAAGAGAGCTAAACTCTTAATTTAATTGAAAATGAAGAGTAAGAGATAAAAACTTGAGAAAGAGAAGATGGAGGCATAAACCCTAGAGTTTTTAAGAGAATGAAAGTTATTAATTTTCTTATCATGTTTGTCTTTTTTAGGCTACACAGTTTATATATAGCCTCTTGGACTTTTCCAATTGGCACATGTGCTTCCCCATGTCTCATGTGCTTATTTTTTTTTGCACATAAGCCACGAGGCTTACAAAATTTTGGCTTTTTGCCTATTTTTCATACATTTATTTCTAAAAAATTACATTAAACTAATTTATTGCCTCATTTTTTGTATGGAGCCGGTCCCTTCCATACTCGGTCTTAACTTGAGCTCGGGCCCGTTTGACTTGGGGTTGATTTTGACTTGGTCTGCCGGGGTGTAATTTTTGACCCCAACGGTCTTCAAATATTTTGATTTTTCACACATTTGAGGGTTGGGTGATTAACTTGTGTCACGCCCCGCTTCCCAAAATACGGAATACGGAAGGCGACGAAGGCCAGCCGTGCTACCTACGGTAAGGAAAGATCCTTCCATAGTCACATAAGGCTGTCTAGATTAACCTGTCAAAAATAAAATCCAACACCGAAAGGAATAATACTGATAATCATGCTGCAACGAAACTACAAAGAATACTAGAAAATGGGTCCACTAGATAATTGATGCAAATAAAGATATGATACAATAGATTCGAAATAAAACAAAATCCAAAAGAGATACATAAGTCCTAATGTCCCACAAGGGCGCACATACTAAATACTAACAGAAAGGAAATAAACCTATAGGTTACTGATCTTCGGTAATGTCCTGGTAGCCGCTGCGATCCTGCTCATCCAGAAAATCCGTCTCTAAACCTGAGATGGCAAATCTCAGGGATGTCAGAACATCCCAGCAAGTACTCAACGTATAAAGTGTATGTATGGTATGATAACATGAATATATGAATGTAGTGAAGCCCGTGTGCGCAAGCAAAACAGATATATAAATAAATATATGGATACTATGAAACAAACATGTAAGAGATCAAGTCATAACCTAACTGGTCACTAAAAGATAAACTATCCTATCATAAGCTCGAGTGCGTGCGTCAACCTCTGCAGGAGTATTCCTAACCCAAGAGTGGTGCCCCAGGGGTTAGGAAACACGGACCCAACTGTGGAATGAACATGAGACCGATATAGCCCGGTACGAGCTGTAAACATGAGACCGATATAGGCCGGTACGAGCTGCCGGCATGGGACTCCTGAGATCCTGTTGTATGAACGCACACTCAAACTACCCCAACACCCGCGTATTTATAGCTACTATGGTAATGTCTAGATCAATAATTAAGAATGCTGAAAAGACTGGAACTTATAATATCATGTTGATTGTATAAAAAGAAACTTGTAAACAGTATAGATTGTGTCATGTCATGTAATTCAGCATTCAAATTAGAGAACTCGTTTTAATATGAGTAATCTGGAACAATGAGTAGTCATGGCATGTCAAGTATAATAGTTATAAAATGATAGTGTCCATAAACAAGAATAGCATGTTAAGTTTTCTCAAGCATGCCGACAATGATAGTCTCAAGTAAAATATTAAATATAGACGATAGGATATGATAAGGTCAAAAATGTAAACAAGACTCAACATAAATATGCAAGCATCTGTATTTAACATCCGTGTTTATTTATTGAAAAGAATAATAAACTGAAATATGGTTTTAAAGGGTTAATATAGTTAAATAGGAACGACAAATTACAGATGCATAAAGCGGATAGTGATAATAGTATAATTACGAGATAATAGTAAGATAAAATAAATGACAGATTGAATAATCATCATGTAAGTGCTAATAATAAGTTTTATAATCATGTGATAATAGAAAATATTAATATAAATTATAGTATCAAAATAATTTATATGACTAGGGCGCATAGAGTGCAGCGATATTATAAGGAGTGATAGTGTAGAAAGTTTAATTTATATATATAAAATATTAAGCCCAAAGCGTTTATTGATTAACATTAATAATGGTATATTTTAATGTTTTAGATTAGGATATAAGTGTTGACATTTTGCATGCTAGTGTATACTAATATTGTTGCAACAGAAACATATAATTACTTATAAAGCTTTTTATATATTAAACCACATTTACATGTTAAAAGTTATTTTATTACGCTTGCACTTTTACAGTTGTTCACTTGATGAAAAGATTAATAGGTATTCTAGATTCTAGGGTTTTCATCATATGTATAAGTATTATAAGATATATTAATAAAGCGGCAGAATATTACAATTTTATTTAAATATTGTAAGTTAATAATTTATTTAGAGAATTACCGATATTGCATCGACTAAAAAAAATAAAAGAGTAAGAGTACTTGCCTCGGAGACAGATAAACACGACGACACGAAGAACAACTCCAAGGTTTGATTGCTCGGCTAATTTTGAAGAAAAAGAAAATATTGTGATGGGAAAAAGAGAAGGTTGATTTATATGAGAAGGGGAGATGATAATAATTAGGCTGTTATTTATAAGGAAGAGATATGTTGTTAAAAATTGGAGAGGGAAATATTCTGATGAGATGAGATTTGGATTTGATTTTATAAAAGAGAGATATGATGGGTTGTTATATACTTCTATAAGATATTAGAAAAGTTGTATACATACATATCAGTTTGGATATAGTTAGAATAATAGAAAAGTATATGTATATATACATATTAGTAAATAGTGAAAATATATGTAGATATGTATATGGTTATGGGTTAATGAAAATAAATATAATTAGTTATATATATAGGGTTTTATGATATCAAACAACTAAAATATATTTTCAGTTAAACTATCATAAGAAAATATCTTCAATTATATATATATATATATATATATATGTATGTATGTATATATATAGGTCTGTAGAAAAATAATTAAAGAGAGTAGATTTGAGAAAGAGAATCTGCTGAGAGAGATTAGATTAGATTGGAGAGAGAGGGATTTTGTTAGGGAATATATATAGAAAAAGAGAGCGGGGGTTTGGTGAAATATAGTTAGTGGTATAGAAAAATATATATAGATAGAATAGAATATGGGAAGAAAGAAATCTGTTGGAAAAGATATTTATTTGGAGAGAGAGAATAGTATTTGTTTTAAAAAAATAAAGTTATCATGTGAGACATATATGGTGATTGGAGAGAGAAAATTGAGTTGTTAGATTAGAAAAATATTTATATGGTTAAGAGATTTAACAATGGCTCTCATGACTTTTCAAAATTAAATATTTTAACCAAATAAATATCGTAAGACAAAATATCATATAAATAGAATTTAAAAAGGGGTAAAATCTTATGTATATGTATTGTTTAAAGAAATACCAAATAAAACATCTTTCGTTTAAAGTATGATACTAAAATATAAATATGGTTATAAAATAGTGTTAGACGAATAAATATTTAAATACAAATAATATGAATATTTAACAAACTTGAAAAACCATAATTATATGTATATATTTTGATTAAAAATATTAAATTCCAAGTTATAATAATAAAAATAAAACAAAACCCAATATATCCAAAAGAAAAAGAATATGAAACGTATGATCGAACTAGGATGTTACAACTTGAATAGATCGGGTTGTTAAAATATGTCGTAGATCGAAATTTCTTTTTTTTTTAAAAACGCGGACCGGTTTGCAATAGAGAGAGGGGGGATAATGGAGGAAAGGTGCCGTAGGTGAAAATTCCCTCCTATGGCGTCGAAAAAAGTATACCCCACGAATTTTTTCGACGATCGGTACCCATCATTATCTCTATCATCTAAGATGTGGATACACCAAATTTTATGTGATTCCATCACTTTTTCACCGTTGATTTAATGGGTGCAAAATTAACGGTTTAGCAACAATAGAACTTTTTACATTGCTAATTCAACGGTGAAAAAGTGGTGGAATCACATAAAATTTGGTGTATTCACATCTTACATGATAAAGATGATCGTGGGTGCCGATCGTCGAAAAAACTCGTGGAGGATATAAAATTTTGACAACACCTAACGAAAAAGCCTCCTAGGGCCTCTTCTCTTCATTACTCTCTCTCTCTCTCTCTCTCTATATATATATATATGGGAATCCTCATGGAATATGGGTGGCGATATGGTGAGATGTGATTCTTAAAGTGAGATGGAAAAATCCGACCGTTAGATCGACGATCGGATTTTTGTATCATGTTCTACACGTCAAAATATGTACGTGTATAAAAAAAAAATTAGACGATTTGGAGGCCTATAAGTCATGCATCAAGGTATGCAACTTTTACGATGCTTTAACAACCATCCATTTTGCGATTGTGATATCCATACCTTAGAAGTGTCTAAATTTTTGTATACGTATGTTGATTGACATGTAGAACAAGATGTATGGAGCCGATCGTCATTTTGATTGATGGATGAACAAAAATCCGATCGTCGATCTAACGGTCGGATTTTTCCATCTCACTTTAAGAATTCCATATCGCCATATCGCTACCAATATATATATATATATATATATATATATATAATGAGAATAATGGAGGAAAGAGGCCATAGGAGGGTATTTTCTCCTATGGCGTCGAAAAAATACAATCTCCACCATTTTTTTCCGACGATCGGCATCCATCATCATCATCGTTATCATCTAAGATGTGCATACACCAAATTTCATGTGATTCCACCATTTTTTCACTGTTGAATTGGTAATGTAAAAAGTTCTATTGTCGGTAAACCATTAATTTTGCACCAACTAAATCAACGGTGAAAAAATGGTATAATTACATGAAATTTGGTGTATCCACATCTTAGATGATAAAGGTGGACGTGATGTATGCCGATCGTCGAAAAAAATCATGGGGGGTGCATTTTCCGACGCCATAGGAGTAAATTCTCTCTTATGGCACATTTCCTCCATTAACCTCATATATAATTTGGGATGAAAACGACAAGATAATATTCATCTCAAAAGTTCGGAGGCCATTCAAGATTTGACCTATGGTTAGTATTACCTTAGCCGGTTATGACTAGAACAACTTTATTTATCTATTTAGATTAGTACTATATTTCACATATCTTAGTAAATTGATATTGGTGCTATCACCGAAAATATATTTTATCAGATACTATACTAATTTCAAATGTTGAAATGTATATTCTTTATTTTAAATAGATTTTTCTTTCTACTAGCCTCATTCATGTGGTTTGTTAGTACTTCCTGACTTTTTTGGGCATCCCATGTCTCATGGTTTCTTTTCATAAATTTCCTTAGGGTGAATTCAACTCTGGAAAATCCACTGTTATAAATGCACTTCTTGGAAGAAAGTATCTCAAGGAAGGAGTAATTCCTACGACAAATGAGATCACCCTGTTAAGTTATTCTGAGCAAGACTTGGATGAGCAAGAAAGATGCCAAAGGCATCCAGATGGCCAATTTATATGCTCCTTATCTGCACCCATTCTTCAAAATGTAAGTTCCTTTATACAATTCTGTGCATGTATTCAAGTTTTTCTTAGTAAATAGTAACTGCCTTTTTTGTGCATTTATCATTATAGTTCAGTTGGTAACCAAGTAATAATTTATTCTTTGTCAATCTGATATTCTCTGAATTCTCTGTTCATTACCACATTATACGGCTGCTATGGTGTTCCCTCTTTCCTATGAACTCTCCCAAAATTAATATTTTTCCAAGTTTAAGGTTTTTCCCTTGAAAATTAAGTCATTAAAAATTTCCTTTTATACATTTTCATCTTAAAAGAATAACAACAAACATTTGAACATTTCTACTTAGCATATTGCAATTCCATTAAACCAGATTTTCTTCTCTTTTGATAAATTAACTTTCTATTTGTAACAGATGAACCTTGTCGATACACCAGGCACAAATGTAATTCTCCAAAGGCAACAGCGGCTTACTGAGGAATTTGTTCCTCGAGCCGATCTGATTCTCTTTATATTATCATCAGACCGACCACTAACTGAAAGTGAGGTAAGAGCTGTCCTTTTTCCTCGGCTCTGCCCAGCAACTCGTATTTATCTTAGATACCCTGCATTTGTTCATGCATTCACTAGTCATAATTATAGCATTTAAGCAAGGTTATACTTGTCAATCTACTATTGTCATTAATCCTGTAGGTGGTTAAGTTAACCCAAGAAAGCTCAGGGGAATTACGAATGGCAAAATTACTGAAAATATCGAAAATTCTCTAGTGTAGCTTAATGAAATTAACCCCTTAATACATATGAAGGTAAGGTTATGACTTGTGATTCCCCACTCGAAAAGAGTTCAACAACAATCCACTTTCAAAAAGGTTTTAGGAAGAATTGATTGAAGAGAATCAAATAAGGGAGAAATAGGAGGGAACTCTCCAAGGCAATGGAAAGTTCCAAACCGAAAATTCTCTAGTTTACTAAAAAGACCAATATTTCAGGGTAGCTTAATGAAATTAACCCTTAAATATATATTTTCTGTTCACTTGACTATATTAGTGTACATAACATTTTGTTCATCTTTTAAATTTTCAGGTCGAGTTTCTTCTGTATCTACAGCAATGGAAGAAGAAAGTTGTGTTTGTTTTAAACAAACTGGATTTTTATCGGAATAACAGTGAGGTTTAATTTGTAAATGTTCTTCTGTTATCTCACTCTGTTTTATGCAAATTCCTCTAAGATGCTTTCACTGTTAGGATACGGTATTTTCATTTGTGATTTAGCTTATTTTTAACTTGGATCCAGGTCGAGGAAGCCACCACGTTTATAAAAGAGAATACACAGAAGCTACTTAATGTAGAAGATATAATGCTCTATCCTGTATCTGCTCGTTCTGCGCTTGAAGCAAAAATTTCTGCATCAAATTTCAGTGCCAGAAACTATGACGAACTTTTGTTAACAGATCCTCGTTGGACGGCTAGTAGATTTTATGAGCTAGAGAAGTTCTTGTTCAGTTTCATGGACGGCTCGACAGATACTGGAATGGAAAGAATGAGGCTTAAGCTCGAAACCCCCATTGACATTGCAGACCGATTACTAACTTCTTGTGTGAGGCTCGTGAAGAAAGATTACGAAAATGCCAGTCAAGATTTGATCTCCATGAAAGAAATGATTAGCACTGTAGATATGTATGCTATGAAGATGGAAAGCCAGAGTATTTCTTGGAAGAAACAAATTCTCTCAGTGGTAAGTTTGTCAAACTAAAATTTATATAAATACATATTGATATGATATACAGTCATATCCATTTTATACTTTAACTTGTCTGTATTATCAAATTACTATGTTACAATTTTCAGATTGAGACTGCAAGAACTAGAGCAATAAAACTTCTAGAGTCTACTCTACAGCTGTCAAATATTGATCTTATTGCTACGTATGCTTTTAAAGGAGAAAGATCCGATCCCTTACCTGTCACTTCAACTATTCAAAATGAAATTATCAATCCTGCTCTTACCGATGCTGAGGTAATTTCTTTTCATTCTTTCTTTCTTTCTTTCTTTGTTTTTTGTTATACAAGTTGCAAATCCTTTGTTACTTATTTATTGCTCAGACGGTTCTAATTTAATTTGTACTGAGATTCTTTTGGGTTTAATTTGGAGGCCTACCATGTCATTGCAAAAATGCCATAATGCCATGCCATTCAGATAGTACTATAACTGTGATAAAAGCTTAGAAAAAGCTCCTTGAAATGTCCGGCTCGCATGCTCAAACAACCAGACTCCTTTTCCCATCTCTAAATTGTTGCAAATTTATTTTTGCCATCAAAATGTTTTCTTAGATGGCCATACCTAGTAGTTAGGCAGGATTTCTTTATTTTGATATGATAATCATTTTTTCTTGAACTTCTAGAAAATGTTCTCTATTCCCACAGTTTTCCTTAGCTTTTGTGAATGTACTATGTCTGCTTTCCTGTTTTACTGTACTGTACACCACCACAAATGAGCCATTTATCGCGAACTTCTGGTGTGGGGGCTCCTCTTTTCATGTACCTTGCAAACTCAAATTAATCTTTGATTATAATCCAAAGCTGAGAGAGTTGATGTGTCTTGTCCTTTTTATTCAAGAAAAATTCAAAAAACAAAAACAAAAATTCGGAGAAAATTTCTCCAACCTCAAGTGGTCCACATCAACAACACTGTCTATAAGAAAGTTGTATCCTTGTTCCTCGTTCTACATCTCTCTTTTTCTCTCCCCTTTGAATTTGCACTTTGCGCTTATCTTTTCTGCACTCCCAATGTATACACTTGTGCATCACACATGCAGAACCCCTAGTTTCAATATAACTTCATCACTCCCCTCACCCCCCCCCCCCCCCCCCCCGCAAACACACCAAATAACATGAGGTATAGGCACATGAAAGAAATGGTATAAATCCCCTCATCGGAGGTTTTCTTTTTCCTATCTTATAGATCTCAGTATATCATTTTCCTCTTCTTCGTGTGAACTCTGGAGGAGAGTTCATGTCAAGTAATTGTGGCCAACAGTGTATTGCAGAAAAAAATCACAGGAATGGTCGTACTAACTGGAATCATCAACCAAGACTTTTCCGTAACAATAAATTTGAAAGAAAGGAACAATAGTAGTAGAGAGAAGGGACAGATTATTATTATTATTATTATTAAACAACTGAGTACATCACTAAAGTTCTATCAAGGGGATGTGGGGTGGGGAGAAAGGAAACATTAAGCAAATGCTAAATGCAAAGAAAAATTGAGAGGTGCACACTGTTAGTTTTAGTTCTAGTGTAACCATTCTGAAGTTCTTTCCCTAATAAAGCTGGCACTTGAAGTTTTCCATCTCACCATTGTCGATGATGATGATGATGATGATGTGTTGTACATTCTCAAATTTTGATGTGATGTGTTGTACATTCTAACTTATGTTTCTTGAACAATTTTTTTTGTTCTTGAATAGGACTCTAAAGTTTTTTTCGCAGTGCATTCTAATATGCTTTACCTTTTTTCCCCCCTCAGAGATTGCTTGGAGAGTATTGCAAATGGTTGCTATCCAATAATTCTCGTGAAGGGAAACTTTTTATTGAACGCTTTGATAATCAGTGGCCTGACTTGATTGAAGGAAAAAACAGGTTACAATCAGAGAACCATGGAGTTCTTGGGAAAGGAGATGAATTTAGTTTAAGAGTGATGGACAACTTCAGTGCCAGTGCTGTTTCAAAACTTTTTGAACAGGAAATTCGTGAAATTGTGAGTTACTAAAGTCATCCCTTATTCATCGTGATAGACTGATAGTTCCATTTTATTCATTCATTCCTCAGATCTCCTCTTTTAGTTAATATCTCTATATTTATTGAGAATTATTCTTTGAGAATGCATGCTTTTGTGTTGCTGTAGTTCTCATTATATTTATTACCACATCTATTCTGTTTCATTATGAAAATCCAGTAATCTAGTTTTCACATCAACTTCCTCATCACATTACATAATTAAAATCAATACAACTGCTATGAGATTTATTTCGACAATTTACATCTTGCTTTGCATTCGAGCACTCTACTTCCATACAAAATACAAGACACAAAATCTTATGAATAATGTATTGGAAACACACACGTCTTTAAATTAGAAGTTTAATGAAGAAGCATACAAACCACAGCTGTTTGTTTTTTTATGATTGTAACCAAGGTTTCCTGATAGTTTCTCTGTAGATCTTCTTTCTTTTAATCTGGTTGATAATTTATGCAAAATACCTTTTTCCTTTCTTCTTTTGTGGTGTACATTAGACTTGAGCCTGTTAATTGCACTAATCACCCCAACCCTTTGGTACCTGAGCCAGGTCTCATGTGAACCACTCACATATTTTGTATTTTTTTCAAAAAATTAAAAGGAGTTTATTAAGGTATTACTCGAGTTCTATTGAAAGAAAATATGGACATAAATTGAAGCAGAGGAGATGCTTTTGTTGGTGATGGGCAAGCACAAAACATAAAAATATACGAAGAAAAAAAGGAAGGAAGGAGATTGGTTTATAGACCTATAACTTCAAATAACAGACAGAGAGGGGGGTGGGGGAGGGGGGGAGGGGAAGAAACACTAAAACTAGAATCCTTAATCAACAGATGTTAGTTGTCCTGGAAGATGATTCTTGATAGTAAGTTGGCCCAACATGTTTATGCTGAGATCTCAAAATTCTTGGTAATACAAGGATGAAACATATATTTAAAACTTAGAGTGTACACGTGGTATATACTTCATTAAAGGATCTATCATCCTCTTCAACCACAATGCTAAAATATTAAGCTTTATATGTATTTTATCAAGAGGTCTTCTGCATGCAATTGACATAACCAAAATTCATCTAACTCAAGTTTTTGTCTTTTAGTAACTTGATGCCATCCATGGGTGTTGCTTGTTCATTACTTGTGGGAAAATGAATATAGTGTGGTCCTAAAGTACAAATTATATACACCAACTCTTATTATTAATAAGGCTGACTTACACTAAACTAGCTTTAACTATTGATGTTTTCCATGTAACCATCTTGAAGTTCTCATTTTGTTACATTAGTTTTAAGGGAGCTTTTGATGATGATGATGATAATAATAAGGCTTAATTCCAAAACACTACCAAATTCTTTACCTCATTTACGAGAAACTACCATATTCTTTCAAAATTACGAGAAATTACCATGCTTTGAAAATTTCATGATAGTTTCTTGTAATTATTGCTGACGTGGCGCCTTATTTATGGTAGTTTTTCGTAGTTTTTGAAAGTTTTATGGTAGTTTCATGTAGTTTCTGAAAGTTTTGTAGTAGTTGTGTATTTAACAAGTATTTGGCAGTTTCTTGTAATTAGGCCAAAGTTGTTGGTAGTTTTTTAGAATTAAGCCTAATAATAATAATAATGCCCTTGATTGTAGCACTTCAAGGGAGCTTACTATTATGTAGAAGAAAAAAAATCTCTTAAGGTACTTTAGTGAGAAACAACAACAGTCAAGGATGGTCTAGTGTAATTTAGCCTTTTATTATCCCAATTGATTACATATAACGGTCAAGGAGGGTCATAATACATTTTGCATTTTCCCCACTTATTGTTATTAATGATTCTGTACATGGTGAAGTGAGAATTAATCTTCACATAATCTATTTCAGGTTTTCGGAACGTTTGGAGGACTTGGAGCCGCAGGATTATCAGCATCACTTTTAACATCTGTTCTTCCAACTACCTTGGAAGACCTTCTTGCTCTTGGTTTTTGTTCTGCTGGAGGGTATAGACTTCTGAATTTTGCACTAATTTACATTTACCTAAATTATAGTGAAGTGCCATGAATTGTTTATTAAATAAACACCTTTAACTTTATAAACTACACTAAAATACCATAAACCTCTTTTTTTCATTTTATTACCATAGAACTTTGTTCAGATATATGATGGCATCAACCGTTCTACTTTTATTGCAAATTTTATTATTAAAAATGACTGAACTTCATGATTTTTGCTTACTTCATAATATTTGGGGTTCAGACCCCCCCCCCCCCCCGATAATTACATTGTGGTGAAAGAAAATTATAATGAATGTCAGGTTCATGGTATTAAAATAATCAAAATTCTTGCTGTTTTGGTGTAATTTATGAGGTTCAACTGTTCAAGGTACTTGTCTGGAGAAACGTTGGAAGTCATGGTATTTTAGTATTTATCCTTTCATTCAACCTATGGAGGATAATACAGATAATTTCTGATTTCTCTCTGCATTTGCATTTGAGGCAACTCCATATAACATTCTTCATCTATACCTCATTAAGTCTTATTTCTCTTGTTAATTAGAACTTAGCAACCCTGGTCCAGTCTCAGTTGGGTGTGCAAACGGATTGGGCTGGCAGGTATTTGACAAATTTTTTTACATCCAACTCCCAATTTATAGCCTAAGCCCTAAACCTGCCCAAACCTGACAAGTTTGCAATGGATTACATGCGAACACTCAAATTTGGGATTCCTACGAGTTTGGATGGTTTGGGTTAGACGAGCAGGCCAGGTTTTTCAGGTTTGGCTTTGTGTGTGTGTGTGTGTGTGAATTCAAATGTTAAAGTTGTGGTAAATGCTATAGAAAAATGGTGCGAAAGATGCATCTTGGCTATACCGCTATGTATAAAATTATATAATATATATTTAGAATTTAACTTAAAGCAGGGACTAACAAAATGAAATACAATAAATTACAAGGTGTACACTTCAACATATAGAATTAAATGTCATTGAATACAATTTTATTCGAGTCGGGATGGATATAGGAAGTGGGTCCGGACAAGCATGTTTTGTACTAAAGACGTACCTGACACGAAAATATCGGGGCGGCTTTGGGTCAAACTCGATCCGACTTACACCCCTAGTATATATGACTTGGTAGAGAAAATACAACCAGATTGTTGACTAACTTTAAAGAGTTGGGACAAACTTGTTGAGGGTTGACTGGGAGCTAGTTATAGATAAAAAAAATGGTAAATGCAAATTATATGAAAGTTGACTTTGTTCTTAACTAACTATATCACATATACGACAATATTCTACCGAAAACTAATTTGTTATGTTGTGGAAAAATTAGGTGGTTGGCAATATCAAAATTTCCTGGACGCCGAATGGAGGCAATAGAGAAAGTGAGGAAAGTTGCTGATGGTTTGGCATTTGAGATTGAAGAAGCTATGCAAAAAGATCTCATGCAAGCTACTGAGAGCCTTAATTACTTTGTTGAAGTCATCAGCAAACCTTATCAAGATGCAGCTCAGCGTCAAATAGATCGGCTGCTAAGAATTCAATTTGAATTGGAAAGGGTTGAGCGAAAACTACAAGATATGAAAGTCAAGATCCAAAATCTTCATGCTTCATGAAATCTGTTTTTTATTCTTTTTTTATTCTTTTTTCTTTTATTGTGGTCTTCATATGGGGAGGAGATATAATCTATGTAATATTTCTTCATGTTAATGTGTATGGTGTAAAAGAATCATTCTCTCCTTATAGTAATTAAATTCATTAGCGATTTGATTCATTCTTCTCATGATGGTAGTCTAGTTTCAATCTGAACTTTGTGTATAATCTTAGATTCTCAAATCCATACTATAGAATGATAATAATAAAATTTCCATTACATTGATGGAGGAGTTCATTACATAAATTCAAGTTTTCTCGGTTCATTAGCTTGGTTGTTTTCCAGCTTGATTTTCTTCTTGGGCCATTACTTTCTTCATCTGAGTCAAAATTAAACTATTTCCAGAAAACATAAATCATTTATGTTATAAATAAGAGTAGAGCCTTATAAAAATAGGTTCAAATGGTTAATTAAGTTTAAACATTAAAAACAAAAGTTTATCCTGAACCGTCCAAAATATCTATAAAAACTTTACATTCTCATTTTGTGACTCTTAATGTGCACTTTTTTGGTATTTCTTTAATTATTACCCCCTTTATTCTTTACCAATAGAAAATGGTTATTTTCTGAAATGCTGAAAAGAGAATCATTTATCACCTCAAGTGATCAAATTATTTCAGTGGCAAAACCCAAATAATGGGAAAGGGATATTAAAACTGAGTACTATGATATAAAAGGCATTTATTGATATTAAGTTGATCTCTGTTCCAAAAAGTTTAATTTAAAAGGTTTTCCTTAAACTACTATAGATTTTCAAACAACATAGCAGAATTTTCATACCTCATCATATGTAATTTAGTTTAAAGTTTTTCTTATGTTTATTCACTATGATTACTATCCAAAAAAAAAAATTGTACTTGCAATGCCTTCAAGCTAGAGAGCCACCTTTTTTATAGTAAAATTTTATTTCATAATTTATAATTGCAAAACATTTAAAAATAGAAATTACCGGCCACAGAACCAACATAAAGCAGTTGTTATAAATATACTTCAACCTCATCTTCATTAAAATGGAAATATATTCAAAAAAGCATCAGTAATCTTCTAAAACGTAAAGTTTCATTCTAAGGGGGCTTAATATAATACCAATGTATAAATAATTTCCTAGAGAAATCAATCATTTAATTTTGTTTGACAATGAATCTACATGTAAACAAATCTTTAATATATAATAAACTTTGAAAAATAAATAACTAATTAATTCTTACCATGCACCATCTGCATATGGATCTGCCATTGAACTAATTAAATGCAGAAAAGCTTTTGACTCCATTCATTTGGATTACATCATTAATGTTTTGAAAACAAGAGGTTTAGTGAAGTGGAAAAAAACATGCACCAACAAGACTGGGGGGGGGGGGGGGGGGGGGCTTAGGGCCAAGGACCTTACTTATTTTAACATATCTCTTCTTTGCCAATGGCTTTGGAAGCTTTATAAATCTGATGTATATTCTATGGTCAGATCCATTTATCATTACAATAGCAGTTCTGCTAAACCTCACAATTCCTCTAGTTTCTGGAAGGGTTTGCAGGAATGCAGTTCCGCTTTCTATGGTCATATCTCATGGAATGTAGGTGATGGAAGGCAAATATATTTTTGGGAGGACAAGTGGGCCTCTTCCTCATCTTTAGCAGGCATGTATCCTTCTCTATACAAGACTGCTTGGAATCAAGAAGCTTTAGTTCATACACAAGGCTATTACAACGAAGGTATGTGGGTTTGGAAGCTAGCTTTTAATAAAATTGTTCCTTTTAATGATAAGATACATATACAGAATCTCATGAACAATCTCTCTAACTTTACTATTAATTCTGACACCATTGATATCATGGTATGGTCTGATTCTAATAATGATGTTTTCACTGTTAAATCTGCCTATAATGTTATCAATTTTATCAATATTCATTATCCTTATCACAAAGTTATTTGGGGAAACTATGCTCCCACCAAAATCAAAAAAGAATTCTTGGCTTTTAGCTCATGATAGGATTCTAACCAAGAAAATTTAGTTAAGAGAGGTTGGTATAACAATGCTGCATTTGTTTTTGATTCTTGTTTTGAAAACTCCTTCCACCGTTTTTTGAATGCAAAGTCGCTAAGCTGGTTTGGAAAGACCTTCTGAATGCCATCAATGATCACATCATTCCTGACTCTTTTATTCATGCAATTGATGGCTGGAAAATTGCTAACATCCATGCCAAACTTGATCATATGTGAATACTCTTGCTCTATTCCACTTGTTGGAATATATGTTGGTGTAGAAACAATAAAATTTTCAATAACTTAGATTGTACTCACACACAGATTATGAGCATCGTTCTTTATCACTTCTTCAATTGGGTAGGGGGAGTGCATATAGTAAGTATAGACACAATTTTAATTTCACCTGAGTTTAAGAATCTTCAATGTCTTTATAATGGTGATGTGGATGAGATTATTTGTAGACAATACAACACTTATTTGGTACCTTAATTACCACATGCCTTGCCTATTGATTCTTCTGCTTGTATTTTTATTCTGGTGGATGGTTGCTTATCTTGTACTCGAGGGGATCTGGCATATTTTTTCTCTTCTATAATTTTTTTCTCTTCTATAACTTGCCTAAGGATAGTGTAAAAAGACTTGCACTCATTCTTTGCCTAAAACCTATTTTAATGATGTAACATCTCCTTTTTGTCCTGTTTTGTGATGAGGTAGGCCCTAAAAGTTTTTGACTGCATTTGGCTTGGGTCTTGTGTCTTCACTCTGGGGCTCTGAAAAATCAATTTTTAATGTTGTTATCTTGATACTATAATAGATCAACCTACTTTTGCTCTTAAGAAGTGTTTACCCTCTCAAGATGTGCCTACTCTCTGGGCTTTAGAAAAATCTCTCTGTTGACTGCTTGCAATACACTATAATAAACTAAAACTTGATTTCTCTTTGCTCTCTTTTTCTGCTTTTGATCTTTCTCTTAAGGCTTATGATGCTTCTTTAAAATACACTAACCTTACTACCTTAAAAACTCAATTGGGGCTCTCATCATTTCCAATTTTTAGCTTTTAGTTCTCAACAATTGGTTTTTAATCCTCAATATAATTTGGCAAGGGAAAAACCTGGGTTGCAAGTCTTTTATTCTTTTATTCTGAAATCAGGTTGGTCTACTTCTCTATGAGAGTGTCAGGCCTTCTGTTACTGAATTTTTTTTGTTTCGGCATGAATGAATCAAGTCCTTACCAAATTCATAGATATGAAGAGGCTAGAGGTGATGCACATTCATTACAAAATGAGAAACTAAAGAAAACTAAGAATAATACAGGGATGAATTAACATTTTGCACAATGAACAAGAGCAACGCAGATACATGAGTTAAATGATTTGCGTAGTGTATTTAGCGTATAAAGTTTTCGATTTAGTATTTATGGAGCATATCTATTTGCATAATGAAACTAAATTAATTTAGTTTACATATGCTTGAAAATTCCCTCATGAAAAAAGCATACCAACTCATACCTTCAAACTCAAAAGTTCATCTTTATACCCTTTCAACATTTAAATGCAAAGACAGTTGGCCAAAATGGCCTAATTTTCCCCCCCAAAAAAATCGAAACAATTAATATATTTATGAAAACTAGTTAAACAAGTTGATATTCACACATCTCATAATTATTTGTACATGATTTACATATGAATCATAATTACTTTTAATAGTACTCTATATAATCTATCTATCTATATATACTCCTTAAAGCAAATTGGTTTTTTGCGTCATACAAAATCCAGCTCCCTCCTCGTACAATCAAATCCTAGATTATTACCAAATATGATAGAAAATTAATTAGGTCTATAAATCCTAAATTAGCACTAAATTTAAGAACATTATTCCTTTAAATCCTAAATTAGCACTAAATATAAATCCTAAATCATATCAAATATTTCAAAATAATAAAGTAATAACAAATTAAGGCACGGGATTTTTGATAACAAAATTAAATCTTTTGTATCTTCACATATTTCTTGTACTATTTTAAAAGAAGTGAGGTCTTTAAAAATTAAATCTTTGAATTGTAAATTGATTCTCAAACTGACACATGGCATAGCAAATTGGTCCTTTCTTTTGTTTTTGTCGTACAAAATCCAACTACCCCGTCATAAAATCAAATCCTAGATTACAAATATAATAGAAAATTAATTAAGTCTATAAATCTTAAATTAACAGTATATTTATTCTAAAATATCAATTGAATGTATTAGATTAAAATATTCTAATTTTCTAAGAAGAATATATACCATATCATATCTAATCAATTAAATTATATCAAATATTCCAAAATAATAAAGTAATAACAAATTAAAATAATAAGGCATAGGATTTTGTTATGAAGAAAAATGAGAGAAAAAAATCATATGCCATATCATATCTAATCAGTTAAATCATATCAAATGTTCCAAAATAATAAAGTAATAATAAATTAAAATAATAATGCATAGTATTTTTTATAACAAAATTAAAAGTTTTGTATCTTCATGTCATATTTCCTGTACTATCTCTATCTCTACTATTATAACTACAAAACTTGGTGTCCCCAAATTGATTTCAATTTGATGGTCTAACGTAGCTCAAATAGCGCCACCTCTGCAATTAAAATTTTAAATGTAGAATTTTCTTTAACAAATATTTAATAAATACAATCATCAACTGAATCAGTTATAATAACCATACAATCATCTTTACTGATCTCAAATAACTACTAGAATCATAGTGTATCATTTTGAAAACAAATTAACCACTCTCATCAAGTAAGTTTTAATCTTCTCTAATTTTTTCTGAATTCAAATTATAAAAACCAAACATAAGTTTTATTTGAACACGTGCATCGCACGTGCAAGATACAATTTTTTCTTCACTATTATAACTAAAACTTTTATGGTAGTTTCAATTAGAATTTCAAATTGGACTAACATGCAACATATATATGCCATTTGGAATTTTAATAAAATTTGAAAACAAAAAAATTGAGAAAAAATATAGACAAAAAATTAAAATAGAATCAGGAACTACCTAAATTAGGCAAAATAGTATTAAAACAAAAACTGGGAAAAAAGTTGAAAAGATTAATAAAGATTTTTAAAGATATATTGTTAAGATAATAGATTAGATACTTTTAGTTAAGATAATGAGAATATTAATATAAAAACCTAATATGAATCAATTATAACTATACAATCAACTCTACTGATCCTAAATAACTACTAGATCATTATGAAAATAACTCAACCATGCTGGGTTCGCTTAGCACCCCCGCTATGATTCGGCACACATCAAGTATGCCATTTTAAAAAATCTAGGGTGCCGAGCGAGCCCCGACCAAGGATCTAACTAGAGAATTAGGGTTTTTAAAACATGTAAACAACTTTACACTAAGTGAAATAGAAATACAACCTTTGTAGATCGGTCCTTCACTTCTAAAGCTTCGTGTAATAGTCCCTTAGCTCCAAGTAGTGGTGTCCCGGACTCTCATTAGGCTCCACTAGGCGAAAGGAACGAGTTTGCTTAAGGATCTTCGAGCTCGAAGATGATCTATGTCGAACAATCTTTAATTCAAGCTACCTCTTCACTAATTGATTGA
This sequence comes from Agapanthus africanus, assembly GCA_030015575.1. Lineage (NCBI taxonomy): Eukaryota > Viridiplantae > Streptophyta > Magnoliopsida > Asparagales > Amaryllidaceae > Agapanthus > Agapanthus africanus. Next base: position 260,682,622 of record JASDDO010000019.1, on the reverse strand, counting down.
TTAGTGAAGTAAACAATCTATACTAAATGGCTATCATGGTATAGATTGATGAAGTAGGAATTTTGCTCACTTTAGAATTATTTTTTTCTTTTTCTTTTTCACCTTTCTCAAAAGCTAGAAAGTAAAGAAGAAGAAGATGATGAATGAATGAACCATGGTGTGAAAAATATCTCATATATCACTTGTAGATACTTAATCATGGCTAAAAATAATGGTTGGGTTAATAAATATCTAGAATAAAACAAAATTAGTGAACTAAGTTAAGATTTCTATATGCTTCCACACGCATCTTAAACCATGCCAATTTCCACCTAATTTTGATTTATCTCTTAATAATTAATCACCCAAATTATCTTTAGTTAGGTATGAGTCTCATACACCCAAGTCCAATTTATCATCTAGCATGACACAAAAAGAATACATTAATATATATCACATATATATTTAAATGTATTTAGAGAGAAGAAATTCTTAAGTGAGCTAATATTAGTTAATATATATTAATATATCAAATATATAATTATATATTAAATTATTAAATCAACATTTGATTTAATAACCCGGCTATATCACATACAACCGACTAATATCATATTACAAATTATTGATCCAGTTATATCACATATAACCTATATCACGAGATTAGAATACTGTATCACATACAAGTATCAATCTCGGTCCCGCACATATCACATATGTGCCCTATTTCGTTTCGCTCGAGCGAGAAAACCACTGTGTAGGACTCTAAAGACTCGTTAATACGCCAGCAGTAGGTGATGATCATATCAGTCACCCACAAACCATCATCGGTACTGGATGGACGTAACGGCTACGCAGGTATTGAGCGATCAGAAGATCAACGAGCAAGCTTGTCCATACTCCCGTGAATCCAGTAAATAACACTACCGTACAGTCCGGTCTCTTCATCTGATATGTCGCATATCGAGTTTTGGGGTGGTAAACGTCAGACCCCAATAACTTGATAAGTCATGCCGATGTGAGGCTCATTACGGGTCGAGAAATTACTGATAACACTTACCAGTAAATCTCATCATCAGCTCTGGCCAGGAACTTTCTGTTATGGCCAATCGAGCACAGCGCAACATCAACCCCCAATACCGGGAGAGAAGAAACCCCTTCTATCGCTCATTACCTCCATGTGACTCGGGACTGTATCCAAAATCCACCTGTTTGCACGCTCTCTTGAACGTGGTAGGGAGGAAATCAAAGCACAGTGGGAATCACACAATACTCAATGACGATCTCGGGTCTACAGACTAACCTGTACCAGTGTCACCAGAGAACTGTTATCTGACTTTAGGTATAATACCATTTAGGAGTTCTGGGTGAGTCCTGTTCGGTGTACCCAGTCTGTACTGAGCATCCGTATACAATCTTTGATGTCAAAAACTAATGGATATGGGATCATCTATCGCCCATCAAATGGGTCAAGAAACGTATACGCTAGTCTACTATGAAATATCGATGCCATGTCTCGATACTTACTCGATTAGGAACAATTAAAGGATAAACTTGTGGACTACTCTGGCCGCACTAGTATGATCTGCATCATAATCCTGGTAGTCAAGTACACATCCTAAGGGCTTTATCAACATGTGAGAGAAAAGACAGTATCACAATACCAGTCTACATGTTAAGATAAACAGTAACCAAATTGTATACTATCATGTCGAGAAAGAAAGTCCTCCCTATATATGTTCAAGCATTCATTATAATATACAATTATGTACAATAATAGCCTCTAGGACATACATACAACTGACAAACCACTCCTTCCCACCACGTAAGTTTTAATCTTCTCTAATTTTCTTAATTCAAATTTTAAAAAATTAAATATAACAAAAGGAATGAGCATTTTAAAAATTAAATATTTTGAATTGTCAATTAATTCTCAAATTGACACGTGGAATGAAAAAATATCATAATTTTTGAAAAAATATTTTGAAAATAATAATTAGCTTTCAAATCATATAAAATCTTTTAACAAAAGGAGTGGGGTCTTTAAAAATAGAATCTTTTGAATTGTTAATTGATTCTCAAACTGACACGTGACTGAACAAATCTCAAAATTTTTGAAATTTGTTTTAAAAAATAATGATTAACTTTTCAAATCATATAAAAAAATTTACATCTTCATGTCATATTAGCTTTAATTATGTGTAATCTACGTGCAAAAATGCTAGCAAACAATAATTAAAAAGATATTACTCATTTTGCATATTTTAGTTATCGTTTATTTCTTAATTTTATTTTTTCTTTCTAAAATATTAACTCAATGTATTAGATTAAAATATTCTAATTTTCTAAGAAGAAAAATGAGAGCAAAAAATCATATACTATATCATATCTAATTTGTTAAATCATATCAAATATTTCAAAATAATAAATTATAAGCAAATTAAAATAATAAGGTTTTTTTATAAAAAAATTAAATCTTCCTTATCTTCATGTCAGATTAGTTTTTAAATTTATGAATTCTAGATTATTACCAACTATAAAAAAAAAATTAAATTAAACTACCCTAGGATTTTTAATAAAATTAATTTTTTTATCTCTTCATGTCATATTAGCTTTTAAATCAATGAATCCTAGATTATTAACAACTATAATAAAAAAAATTAAATTAAAGTATCCTAAATTAGCTTTAAATCTACCGACTAAATTAAGTCAATGAATCCTAAATTAGCACATAAAATTAAACTAGAAAATTAAATATATAAATCTTAGATTATTATCAACTATAATAAAAAAAATTAAATTAAACTACCAGACAATAATTTTGATTCCTTTTTTCCTTCAAATCTCCTCGTATATATAAACCATATGAACAATCCAATCATAATGAAAGGAGTACGTGAAGTATCAATTGATAAATTCTTTGTTATTTGATTATTATCAACTCTTATTTATTTTTTTGTAATCCGTCTTTTCTTAGTTTTATTTTTATATAAGAAAATTGACAGTTTTTTCCCCGTCCATATGTTTAATTAAAATTTGATATAAATTAAAATATTCTTATAACAACAAATTCAAATATAAAATTTAAAATAACAAACATAATATAGATAATCCTTATACATTATGTGTTTATCTATAAATCTTTAACTCATGCACTGTTATTTTAATATAAAAGTCATCTTCTTTATTCCAAATCTTCCCTCTGTTTGCTCACGCGTCGACAAGCCCCGATCCTTCCTTTGCTTTCTCATGCTGAGCTTCCAAACCCTAAGAGGGTTTCAGAGCAAGCGATCAATAATTTGAAGGCGAAAGCAGCAATTGTTCAATATGCAACCTTTTTTACCTTTTTATGATTCGGTTTTTATTTGGCATGGAATTCGTGATCTCTCGCGGTTTATTGAGCTATTTTCTTTTGCTCTTTACTCTATAAAATTCTGATCTTTAGTGTTTATTTGTCTTTAAAATTGTAAATTTTATCTTGGTTTGAAAAAATCTAAAATTGCCATTTGTTTTGTTGATCTAATTTGGTTATGAATTGAATCATAATTCCGTCAAAACTGTAATTGTCTCCGAAGGTACTTTCGCTTGTCCTTTACAGTCTAATTTCTGATTTTTAGTGTTTATTTGTCTTTAAAGCTGTAATTTTTATCTCGGTTTGAAGGAATCTGAACTTGCAATTTGTTTTATTGATCTAATTTGGTTATGAATTGAATAATAAATCCGTCAAAACCTTAAATTGTTTCCGAAAGTATTTTCTTTTCCCTTTACTCTCTAAATTTCTGATCTTTAAGTTCTCAAATTTTAATTTTGCGTCAATTTTTTTTCGAATTGGCACGAATTTGTTGCATATTATCCTTGTTCGATCGGAGTTTAATCTTATGGCATATATGAGATTTTATTGGATTGATCAAACCCCTGTTTGATTATCTCCGAAGGTAATTTCTTTTATCCTTTACTTTCTAAATTTTTTATTTTTAGGTTCTCGAATTTAAATATTGCTTTTAAAAAAACCGAACTTTGTGGCAGGAATTTGTTGCGCGGTATTCTTGTTTTAATTTTGCTTTTACAAAAAAGTTTGAACTTTATGGCATAATTTTTTTGTATAGTATCTTTGTTCAATCGAAGTTTGATCTCATGGCAAATGTGAGAATTTATTGGATTGATCAAACCCCTATCCGATTATTTCCGGAGGTACTTTCTTTTACCCTTTATTCTTTAAATTTCTGATTTTTAGGTTCTTGAATTTTAATTTTGCTTTAAAAAATTTCGAACTTTGTGGCATGAATTTTTTGCGTAATATCTTTATTTTAGTTTTGCTTTTTTAAAAATAGTTTGAACTTTATGGCAGAAATTTGTTGCATGGTATCCTTATTCGATGGGAGTTCGATCTTATGGGAAATGTAGGAATTTATTGGTTTGATAAAATCTCGAGTACTTTTTTTGCGCTTTACTCTCTAAATAAATTTCTGATCTTTAAGCTCTTCAATTTTAATTTGCGTTAAAAAACTTTGTGGCAGGTTTTAACTTTATGGCAGGAATTTATTGCATGGTATGCTTGTTCGATCAAAGTCTGATCTTATGCCAAAAATGAGAATTAATGTTCTTGTTTTAGAAATTAAAGCGAAACTTCATCAGATCTTAGGGATATAGATACCGTTAGACTTGAAATTTAATAATTATTATTGCAGTAGAAGTTTGCAATTTTCTAAATTCTTTGAAAATTTTGTTTTCATGTTTAAGCTATCTAGAACATTTAGTCGTATAATCTTTTTATTAGCTGATTAAATTTTTATGTTATTGCTTTTAGCATGACTCTTGCCTTTATGGTAATTGGAAACCCTGATAGATTTGATTGATTTTTGATAATAAAGTTAACACCTTAAGGTGGGAATTATGAATCTTAAAGGAACAAGTTAGAAAATAAAGCGCCTTTAGGGGTCATCCTCTATATCTGAATAGGAAATTATTGCTTAAGATGAATCCACAGACTTTATTTGTGTTGTCAAGTTTTCTGAAAATAAAAATGAAATTCTTATTTGCATGTTTTCTGGATTTAAATCATTTATTATAAATTTTACAGGTTTTGGTTAAGTACTACGAGTCAGAAAGAGTTGAGAAGAATTCAATCCTTGTAGTCCAATCATCCATCAGTGTAATCAAATAGTCCTTATGACTTGAATTGTTTCGCTCTTCATCAATCCCCTCTTCTCTGCCTACCAGAGACAAAAGAAGAATCTTGTTTAGCTATGAATCTCCCTCTCAAGTTAGCAACAGTTTCGTTCAGATAATGTGGAGGCATCACTGGTAGAGAAAGCTTGCGCAAATGAGCTCAAGCCTGAGCAAGCAACAACAATGTTCATAGACGAGAGCTCGGATTTAGAAAATGGAGATGGTATACTGTTAAGAAGGAGATGGAAGCTAAATATTTCAGAAATGAAGCATACGCCAATTAGCTAGATAGCTAGCTCATTGTGTCATTTGGTGTTTGTATATGTACATCTAATTGTGTGTATAATACCAGCGATAACTTATGATACAATACTATGACATTATGTACATGTATGTTTATGCGTGATGTCTTGATAAAATAATAGTATTATCCACGTTTAGAAATATAATATCTATTAAAAAATCCGCCTGATATCAAGTTAGAATTGAAGAGTTGAAAAATAATATGTGTGAGTGTGATGCTTACTCCATGAAATGTTGCTAAGATCATCTATTGATGACCTATCTTTTTATTTAAATAATTCAAAAAATAAGAAAAATCTACAAATTTATTCTCTCATCAAGATATTCACGTCATCATAATTAACTTTTTAAATGGTTTTTGATTGAAAATTCAAATCCCCTACCACCCTGCCCTACATAATATAATCCAGACACCATTATCTAAGTCATCCCCTTTAATTTATAGAGATGCTTTTAAGACTTTATTTAAAATATATATATGTATATTTAAATCACACCCATGGGGATCGTACTTGCAAAAAATACTATTTCTTCTAGAGGCATATTTGTAAACACGACCACTTGACTCATGTTAATTTGGATATTGTTATGCTAAAGATAAAGTTTAAAATAATAGTTTGTTTATTGAGAAGTTTAGATTGAATAAGATTTAATTTATATATTTGCTCGATTTATACATGATTACATATATTAGGATTAGGTCATTTATGTATTTAAAATCTCATTGAATTTGATCCAAATATTTGAATATTTTATTTGAATTTTGGAAATCAATTGAAACTATAACTTTCTCATCGCTATAAATACAAATAATTTTTCTCCAATATTTAATTTGGATATTGTTATCAATATTTAATTTGGATATTGTTTTCTTAAAGATTAAAGATAAAGTTTAAAATAATAGTTAGTTTATTAAGAATTTTAGTTTGAATATGGTTTGATTTATGTATTTAATATCTGCTATATAAAAAATCATATGGTTATATTTTATATTAAAAGATAAAATTATACAAGATTCGATATATTAGGATTGGGTCAAAATTTATAAATTTAAAATCTTATTGAATTTGATCTAAATATTTGAATATTTTATTTAATTGTCAGGAATCAATTGAAATTATAACTTTCATCGTGGCTATAAATACAAATAATTTTTCTTAAATATTTAATTTGGATATTTTTAGGTTAAACATTAAAGATAAAGTTAAAATAATAGTTAGTTTATTAAAAAAATTAGTTTGTATATGATTTAATTTATGTAGTTCCTACCTACTATATAACAAATCATATGGTTGGATTTTACAATTAAAAGATAGAATTATATAGGATTAGATATATTTTGATTAGATCAAAATCGAAATAAATAAATTGGTTATTTATATCATTTCAAAAAAATAACAATTGCAACTTTTTCTTTGCAATTTGTTCTCTCGTCGAAACTAATATTTAGGATTTTTTTTTATTTTATAAATATATCTAAATTTAACGAATCGTGATAAGTCAGAGAACTTTTTTTAAACAACTAAATACAAATCTTTTCATAAAAAATATGAGAGAGAGAAAGATTGTCCAAAATTTCATTGTTCTATTTGTATATAACTTTTCTAATATGAGATCTTTTATTCTGGTTTCAACAAATTTTTTGTATATAATTCATTTTTGTAGGATGCATGGCTCCACAAGTTAAAATTATCAAATAAACAAAGAGTTATTTACTTTCCACGTGTGTGGCATGTGAAAAAAAACTTATATATATATATATATATATATATATATATATATATATATATAATGGAGAAAATATGCCATAGGAAGGAATTTACTTCTATGGCGTCAAAAAAATGCACCCTTTACGATTTTTTCCGACAATCGACACCCATCATCTTCATCTTTATCTCTAAGATATGGATACACCAAATTTTATTTGATTCCAACACCTTTTCTCCGTTTGATTTAGTGGGTATAAAATTTACGGTTTACCGACAATAGAACTTTTTATATTGTTAATTCAATGGTGAAAAAGCGGTAGAATCACATGAAATTTAGCGTATCCACATCATAGATGATAAAAATGAAGTTGATGGATTCCGATCGTCGAAAAAAATCGTTGAGATTGTATTTTTCCGACGCCATAGGAGGAAATTCTCCCGTATGCCCTCTTTCATGCATTATTCTATATATATATAGAGAGAGAGAATAACGAAGAAAAGTGTCTTCCATGATTTTTTCCGACGATCGCATCCAACACCAACATCATTATCTTTATCATCTAAGATGTGAATACACCAAATTTCACGTGATTCTAGCATTTTTTCCCCTTTGAATTTGCAGTGTAAAATGTTCTATTGTCGGTAAACCGTTAATTTTGTACCCACTAATTAAATCAACGGTGAAAAAGTGATAGAATCGTATAAAACTTGGTGTATCCGCATCTTAGATTATAAAGATGATGATGATGGATGCTGATCGTCGGAAAAAATCATGTAGGGTGTATTTTTTCGACACCATGGGAGGAAATTCCTTCCTATGGCACGTATTCTCCGTTAATCTCATATATATATATGAGGATAATGAAGGAAAGGTAATATAGGAGAGAATTTCTTTCCATGGCGTCCAAAAAATACACCCTCCACGGTTGTTTTCGACGATCGGCACCCATCATCGTTATCTTTATTATGTAAAATGTGGATACACCAAATTTCATGTTATTCTATTACTTTTTCACCGTCGATTTAGTGGGTGCAAAATTAACGGTTTACCAACAATAGAACTTTTTTAATTGCAAAAAAGTAGTGGAATTAAATGAAATTTGGTGTATCCATATCTTACATGATAAAGATGATGATGATGGGTGTCGATCATCGGAAAAAACCATGGAAGGTATGCATTTTTTATGTTGCCTAACAAAAAAGTCTCATAACGTCTCTTTTCTTCATTATTCTTATATGTGTGTGTATGTGTAATTGCATTCATAATAAAATTTTTCTAAATAGCATGTTGATAGTAACAAAAACGCATACTTTTATAAGGAAATTAGATTTCATACATTTTAAAGATAAAAAAAAAATCATTTACTTTTATTTTTTTTACACAACTTTTAACATATTCACGTTCATCGCATGTGCAAAAAGAAAAAAGTTCTATAAAAAGAACCTGAACGCCTTGCCCCCTAAACCTACTACCATCCGAGCCCTCCTCCCTCAAACACTCTCTATCTCTCCCCCTCTCTAAGTACCCTCAAACCCTAGCGTGCTCTCTCTCTCTCTCTAGATCCCACAAGGTATGTCTCTCTTGTTGGATTTAATTCATTATGTGGGTGAAAATTTCCAACCTTTAATTATATACTTTAGTAACTTCCTTGAGAGGGAGTTATATGCTTTGGTAACTTCATTGGGAGATGAAGGGTTACATGAGCCTTCATTGGAAGGTTATATGAAGAGAGCCTTCATTGGAATGTTACATGGAGAGAAAGGCCAAGGGTTATTTTCATTCTCTATAAATAAGGGTGCTTGGTACGCTTTTGTTGAAGCAATTCCTCCAACACCCTTTCTACTAGAAAAAAATCTATTCAAAAGGTAGAATTCTCCAATTCCATTATAGAGCTTTTGGTAGGCGTACACCAGTTAGCTATGTCTGCTGCTCCTGGTAGTGATTCGTGGTTGAGATCCTTGCGCCGGAGTAGCCGAATTATGCTTTAAGCACAGCATCTCAGGATGCACAGTAGTTCCACTTAGTTACAGTCATCGTCATCATCCAATCAGGAAAGTTTTATAATCCTTAGTTTTCTGTTCATTTTTCCTCTCTACTCCAACATTCTTAAAGTATAATTCTCTGCAAATGGACACTACTAAGGCAATGGGAATTGACTGTTTGAAGCTTGAGAGCTTCGATGGAGCTGACTACAATGCTTGGATGCGTAAGATTAGATGCAACTCCTGAAAATTTACTATGTCATAACTAAAGAGAAGCCAGACTTTGATCAAGATGAACAAGGAGCAGCCAAATGGGATTGTGATGATCACTTTTGTAAGAGTTATCTTCTTAACTACACGGTGGACCATTTTGCAGATAATTATACTCACAAGGATGAGGAGAAACTATTAAAGATTCATCTTATTGACAAATTTTTGGACTTCAAATTTGAAGATGACAAAGAAGTTCTCCCTCGGGTAAAGGAACTTGAAAAAGTTGTTATGAAATTAAATGAAAAAAAAATTAAATTGTGCAACACTTTCATGACCGGAGCAATTATCAACAAACTTCCTTGTTCTTGGATGTCTTTCTTCACTGACATGCATCGGAGGAAGAAGCAAGTTTCTCTTGAAGACCTGAAGAGATACATTCGCATAGAAGATGAGGTCCGAACTCGTTCCAAGAATTAGTTGCTTGCTGTTCCCGCCAAAAATTTCTGCGCAAAAGAGCCCAAGATATCAAATGACAACGATACACTTAAAAAAATGCGAACCAGTATTTTCCGGGCTGTATTAAGATAAACTCCTGAATGAGAAATAGCTAAATTCTGAAGGTATCGAAATCGTTTCGAAAAATCCTTCGATTTGATATATTATGGGCCTCATATTCATCCGGGATCAAAAGTTATGAGGCATCACGTGCCTACACGTGACCGGGCATCACATGCCCACACGTGACCATTTAGAGGCAAAACCTGTAGGCACTGAATAAAATAAATAATTAAATGGGGTCACGTGCCAACACGTGATGGGCCTTTAAACCCACTAAAAGGGATTAAAAGATATTATAAAATAGTAAGGAATACCCCAATGGGGCATCACGTGTCTGCACGTGAAGGTCACGTGCAGACACGTGATGGGTTCCTAAGCTCTTAATTAATAAAATTAAATTCTAATCAAATAATCAATCAATGGGGTCACGTGCCAACACGTGATGCGCCTTTTAAACCCACTAAAAAGAATTAAAAGTATAATAAAATAACAAAGAAAAACCCCAATGGGCCATCACGTGCTGACACGTGACCAAGGGTCACGTGCTGACACGTGATAATTCCTGAGTGCTTTAAAAACAACAGAATTAAATTCTGGCTAAAAGCTTAAACAGTGGGGTCACGTCCTCACACGTGATGGGCATCTAAACCTTCTGAACTAATAGAATTAAATTTTAAATTAAGGGAAATCAAAAACCCTAATATTTATTTAGATCTTTCTAAACAAAAAGATTGCGCTTTGGAAAGAGTAGCACCGTTGGATTAAAAATCCAATGGTGATTAAAAATCACCAATTTATGAAAAGATTTTATACAAGGAAAGATTTCCCTAAAATTCACCAAGAATAACAAACGGAATATCTTTTGGATTAAAGATCCAATGGTGAATAAAATTCACTGAGTGGTCTAAAAGATCATATTAGTTACGAAAAACAAACAAAATCTTTCAATAAAAGATTTACTAAACAAATTGATTCTTTTCCTTCTCCTATAAATAGGAGCCAAGGAGAGGAGAAAGGGAGAGAATTTTGGGATTTTGAAATTTTCTAAAGGCAAATAGCAGAAAGAAAAGAAATGAGAATTTAATTCTCAAGAAAGAAAACCCTAGGTGAGAAAAGAGAAAGGGATCAAAGCTTCATAAAACAAAAAAAAGAGAATTTAATTCTCAATTTAAGAGTTTAACTCTTCTGCAAAAGAACTTAGTTCTTCCTCTGGTTGAAGATCTGCAGAAGCAAATCTCTCCATAGGTTGAGAATTTAATTCTCATCGGGTTGAGATTCTGCCATGCAGATCCAAAATTTAGAGGGAGAATTGAGTTTAGAGAATTTAATTCTCCTAAATTCACAGGAATTTAATTCCTTCAAGATGAAACTAGGGTTTAATCTTATATGAGAATTTAATTCTCCAAAAATTATAGGAATTTAATTCCTTCAAGATGGACAAAACTAGGGTTTAACCCTAATTGAGAATATAATTCTCTCAAATTTACAGGAACTTGATTCCTCCTAAAATGAAATTAGGGTTTCATCCTATACAAGAATTTAATTCTTTTACAGATATGGGAATTTAATTCCCCTAAAAAGAAATTAGGCTTTAACCCTATATAAGAATTTAATTTTTTCACAATAGAAATTTAATTCCTCCAAAATCATAATTAGGGTTTAACCCTACAGAGAATTTAATTCTTAAAAAGAAGGAGACTTAAAAGATCTCCATGCATGCAAAGAACTAAGGTCATGTGGCCCACGTGACCCCTGAAAAGATCCCCAAAAATGAGAAGGAAAAAGCTTTGAGGCAATGCCTCACGTGCTCCTACGTGACCTCCAAAACAAAGAATAAAAGCAAAGGAAATGTGGGCTTTGGGCGCTCTCACGTGTTACCACGAGACCCCTAATAAATGCCTTAACAAATCAGTGCATGAGTGCCTATCACGTGCCCACACGTGATGGCTAAAAATTAAAAGTGTTTAACATTTATTTACAGAACAAAGTAAAAGGAGATCCGGCCCCACCTTTGGGCGCTCTCACGTGTTACCACGTGACCCCTAATAAATGCCTTAACAAATCAGTGCATGAGTGCCCATCACGTGCCCACACGTGATGGCTAAAAATTAAAAGTGTTTAACACTTATTTACAGAACAAAGTAAAAGGAGATCCGGCCCCACTTTTGGGCGCTCTCACGTGTTACCACGTGACCCCTAATAAATGCCTTAACGAATCAGTGCATGAGTGCCTATCACGTGCCCACACGTGATGGCTAAAAATTAAAAGTGTTTAACACTTATTTACAGAACAAAGTAAAAGGAGATCCGGCCCCACCTTTGGGCGTCCTCACGTGTCCCCACGTGACCCCTTCTTCTCTAGTGTTTATCACTAATTCGAGAGCTTTATTTCCAGTGTTTAGCACTGATTGTCTTTTAGTGTTTAACACTAATTTGAGAATTTTATTTCCAGTGTTTAACACTGTTGTTTTCTAGTGTTTAAACACTAATTTGAGAGCTTTATTTCTAGTGTTTAACACTACTGTTCTCTAGTGTTTAACACTACTTTTAGCCAAATGGGCTAATTTTCCAGAGGCAAAAGACTCCCCTTCAACTGAATCTCAAAATTGAGTAAAATTCAGAGCTACAATGTTTAATGCTCAGTCAAAGATAGAAATATTATCCGAGCCCTCAAACTCTTGTTTAGCATTGTTAAGTGATGAGGGGCTGAACCCAGAAAAATATTTAATGGTCCAACAAAGGGCCAACACTTCAAACTTAATTGGACTTAGCCTAAGTTGGCCATAAGTCCTCAATTCAGACTTAACTGAGCCAATGTGCTCATAATATAATTAATTGATCTTAGTTCCAAATTGGGCTACAGATCACTTAATCCACTTTGGTTCGAGGGTACATCTCCTCACTCCTCTGATATTTGTCGTTGTAATCTTTCAACGTCTTCAGAGAGGTGATGGGTCCCGACAACCACACATTTCAGGGACTATGATGTCCTTAACCTTGACTGTGAGGTCTTTAAACTCACGGACTATGATTTCCTTAACCTCGACCATGATTTCTTTAAACTAACACTGGACTGTGGGGTCCTTAAACTCATGGACTATGATGTCCTTAATCTCGACCGTGATGTCTTTAAACTAACATTGGACTGTGGGGTCCTTAAACCCACGGACTATGATGTCCTTAACCTCGACCGTGATGTCTTTAAACTAACATTGGACCGAGATGTCCTTAAACTAACAATGGACGTAATGTTCCTAAACTAAACAATAGAGTTCAATTGCTCTTTTGTTGGATCTAAACGATCCCGTTAAGTTGATCTTAGTCTAAAATGAGACTAACGTATTCTTAAAAAACGTTTAAGTTGATCTTAGTCTCAAATGAGGCTAACGAATCCTTAAACCTAAACCCCCAAACCCAAATCTAAGAAAGATACGGATTTGGACTAGTACACGCCCTACGGGCGACAACATAAATTAGTCTCCGTATACAATCCACGAGCAACCAAAAAACAAAATAAACACACACGACACGAAGTGACCATCTGGAGAAGGAGAAATTTGTTACCGCGATGCGGTAGTGTAATTAACTGCAGGGGCTTGCGCCTGCAGGGAAGATGTCACGCCCCGCTTCCCAAAATACGGAATACGAGGGGTAGACAAGGCCAGCCATGCTCCTACGGTCAAGGAAACGTCCTGTCGTAGTCATACTTCGGCTTCAAGTTTATCATGGTAAACAGTAAATGATGCACAGGTAATGAGGAATGCAGTAACTGAAAGGAACAATGTAAAGACTGACCTGAAGTGGAACAAACGAATGTAATTCGGAATGGCAAGTCAAGAAGTCTGTGATGCACGTTTAGTTCTGTCCAGGCTAAATCTTCTCCTCACACTGAGCATGCATACTCAGGTCGTCAGAGCGACACAATAGCAATATAATATATATAAAATCAAGTGACAGTTCTAACAGTGGTAATGGATATAAATAACAGTAAATCAATGACAGCAAGAATATGAATGTGCAGTAATCAATGCAGCGGAACAGTAAAGCAGTATAACGATATGTCACGTATGCCAACACAGTATATAAGGAATATAAATGCCAGTATCCCTATCAGTCTCTAAGTCTCACTGTACAGGTCACTAAGCCTATCGTCAGTCTAAGTGTGAGAGTCAACCACTCGCGAGTGTCCTCCACCCAAGGGTAGAACCCAAGGGTAAGGGACCACGGGCCCAACATGTAACAAGAATATCACGGTGTATATATCACATACCCTGTAAATCTCCATATAAATCCCTAAATATATAAGCCGGCATGGGACTCCCGAGATTCTGTTGAACTCACACTTAAACTACCCCACACCCCGTGGTCTACATCAAACGCTAACCATCAACCTAAATACTAATCGATCCGTGACAAGTCTGTGCGAGAACTGGAGGCAGGACTTCCATCAAGCACGTCCCGACTAATACCTAAGATAAACGGCAGTGTTTGGTGTCTTATCTGTGACATCCGTGCATCGCTTCCATAAATGTCCCATTCCACTTATAGTCACACGTACACGCACCCCACAGACGTCGACAATGCAATAAATAATAGGGTCACTGATTGTGTACAAGTACGTATCACTTTCACTTAATCACGGATACACGAACACTGACGTACTTGTCACAATCATCACTAAAATCTAACACTGGGTGAATGCACGATATCACTAGGTTATCACTACAATGATATAGGTATGATATGATGCATGAACAGTATAAGAAGCACAATTAAGGTGTCATAAAAACAATAGTCTATCACTCGCACGATTTATCATGAAACGTACGTATATAATTTAGCGAAATGATAAATAGGTAGTAATTAGTATGTTCAGTTAGCTATCCATCTAAATTGGTTTCAAGCCAATCGGGTTCCAGGATCAATAGTTATAACCATTTCATTTTAAGCGCTCGCGGCTGGAAATCCGGTTTCAGAATCAGATGTCCGTTTCGCAACGCATTTTAACCCCAGTTGGGATCAGAATTTAGCGATGCTACAGTTGGATGAATTCTAGGGTTTTCAGTAAGGTTTTCAACTCAATAGACGGATCTTCGATCGCATCTTCACGTCAAGAGTTATACACTGTTTAACCTTAACATGTCAGTTCTGATTCTGCTGGGACTGTTATGCGTCCCGATCTTTTAAATTATAGAATAAATAACAAATGGTAACGAAACAGAATGAAACAAATTGTGTTGTCTAGATAACAGGTTTACCTACAATAAACAGAGGAGTTCCGCAACCTACGAGTTAAGTAAATCCTGTGGTACCCATTACGGAACAGCAACCAATAACTGGGGTCGCTCTGGACTGCAGTCCAGAGTCGCACTCCGATCCAAATATCATCACGGTTTAAATACAGAAATGTCTGGAAACTGGTATAGAGTCAAATTTCATCGAGTCGGCTTTGATTTGAGCCCTCGAGCGCACTATTCTAGTATGTATATGATTTATGATGAATTTAACGGTTTTCAGGTACAACAGAATTACAGTTTTACGGTTAAACTTGGGGGTAGTCGTTTTAATCTTTAACAGTCGTATTTTCTAATGAAATTTGCACATGTTATCCATCACACCAAGGGCCAACAAGAACAATCTGGTTCCACCAAATTTGATAATGATTTCCTAAGGGAACAAGCATCGAACAGTTACGGCACATAATTGAACTAAACTTGTAACTTTATGATATATGTAATTAAAGATCGTAACTTAGGTAAATAGCATGTAAGCAAGTAGAAAACTTGCCTGGAGGCGTCTCGGAGTTGTACGGCAGTGGCAACGGCACGATCGCGACACACGCGCGGCTCGGCAACTTAACTTGGCTCGAACACGAGTCTCGGTAACGACGGCTTGGTGACGGGCTGCTGCGATCTCAAGCGATGTTATGGTGGTGATTGATTGATGGAAGAGGGAGAGACGGATGAGAGTTGGAGTGGAGATAGAGAATGCTAGAGAGAGAGAGTAGGCAGAGAGAGAGGGATGTGAGAGTGAGAAAGAGGTTTAGAGAGAGAGGAATGTGTGTGAGACAGAGGACAAAGAGAGAAAGGGAGTGAGTGAACAGAGAGAACTGAGAGAGAGAGATGAGAGAGAGGCAGAGTGAGAAGGAGAGAGAGAGGGATCACAGAGGGAGTTAGAGAGAGGGAGAGATAAAGAGCTGAGTGAGAAAGAGAGAGGGGAATGAGAGAGAGAAAAACTGAGAGAGAAAGAGAAACAGAGGGATTGGGAGCAGGAGGAGGTATCGGTGGTGAGAAGATGAGGGGAGAGAAGTGGTCGACGACGGTGCAGCGGAGAGCTTGCCGGCGTCGTGGGTGCGGGAGTTGGAGCTGGGTGTGCAGGGGCCGTCTCGAGCTCAGGTGATGGTGAGGGGGTGATGCTCGGGCAGTAGGGAGCTCGTCGGCAAGGCTGGTAGAGACTCGTCGGCGATGGATCGTCGACGGCGAGGGGCAGTGGGGAGCTAGGATGGGTGCAGTGAGGAGATCTCGATAAGGGTGACGAGGTAGTTGAATGAGGTGGAGTGGAGTAGGGTCTGAAGAGGAGGAAGATGCGAGGGAGAAGAACTAGGGGGTCCTAGTCGTCGTTGTCGACGGCGGGAAAACGGTTGCAGGAGAGTTGTAGGTGGTGGTGGAGTCTCGAGTTGAGGATGGGGGAAACGAGAGGGGAGTGATGGCGAGCCCGAGGGGGTTAGAGAGGGGGTGCGCACGTCAAGGTAACGGCACACGAATCGTGGGGAGAAACGGCAGCGCGTGGGCATTGGTGAAGGCGAGGAACGCGGGCGTGAGCGGAGGAGGCGGGAAAAAGAGCCGTTGCCAGGTAGGAGATGAGTGGGTAGCGGGTCGGGTCGAGGAAGAAGCGGGCGTGGGCTGAAGGAGAGAGGGCCTGGGCCGACGAATTATAAAGGAAAAAATAAATGAGAAAATATAGGGAGTGGGCCGGGAACGATGCTGGGCTTTCAGGGAAAATAAATTAAAAAGGGAAAGGGAGACACGGCCGGGCCAAGAGTGAAAACAGAGATTAATTTTTTTGAATTCTTGGGGAAATGGGTGTTGGGCTCGGGCTGGGGTTAAAGGGAAAAGAATATGTTTATAAAAATAAATATAATGGGCTGCTGGGCTAAGGAAATAGGGGAAAAATAATTGGTGTAATTAGATGTGAGCTGGGCCGAGGTTAAGGAATAAGTCAAAGAAAATAATGGAGTTCTGGGCTCGGGAAAAATAAGAAATTTTAAGAGGAAAGAGGGAGTGAGCTTGGGGATAAGGAAAAGTATATACTAGGGTTTAGGTTTTTGATGAAGGAAAATGGGATTTAGAAGAAATAAATTTAAAAATAAAATAAATAAAATTACAAATAAGAATAAATAGAATTCTAGGGTAATAATTTACAGATTTTAGTATAAAAGGGACTGGGTATTACAGAAGAGCGTCCCCACAATCAAAAACCCCTCAAATGAGGAGGAATCTGACGAAATCTGCTACATCGACCGCATCCGTTTAAACCTTCGATACATGGTGCCATAAATCAACTTGGCATCTTTGAAGAGGTGTACGGATAGCACCAATTAGCATCTGTCCCGAAATTCAGGCAAGATGGACCTGCGCGGTCGCGTCTCCGTGTTTCGGCGGGGAACAGATTCTGGCACGCCTGGTGGGACCTCTTCCTCTTTCCACTCCACACTTCGTGTGTCGTATTCGCGAACGAATCGTGGTTTGATATGGTTGCCCTTGGATTCGAGGTACTAAGATTTGGTGTCTTGCTCCGTGCAGAAAACAGAAGATCAATGGCTTCAACCTGCACTAACTGCAACTGCAACTCTCGTCCCGTCCCGTCAGGAGGAGTGACTTACGGGCCCCAAGCGGCCTTCATCTTCGCTATGCCGGTGGAATAGGTCACTCAGGCCACTACTGGATTGTTCTTCGGGACCATGCTCCCGCCAACGAGCTTCAGCACTCCTGTACTATTACAAAAAGCTCCGAAGAAGTCGGTCTTTGATCGGCTTGCAACTGCTGCGGC
This sequence comes from Agapanthus africanus, assembly GCA_030015575.1. NCBI lineage: Eukaryota > Viridiplantae > Streptophyta > Magnoliopsida > Asparagales > Amaryllidaceae > Agapanthus > Agapanthus africanus. The sequence goes on along the minus strand of JASDDO010000019.1, from coordinate 260,664,659 downwards.
CCCTCTCAACGGGTCGCCTAAACCAAATGCCTCAGTCTTTGCCAGATTGAGCCAAAATTCATATGGGCCTATGAAGAAACCTGCAATTCCGGAAAGGGTTATTCTGAAGAGGATAGCCATCCCTGCTCCCGAAGTCGTCAAGGCGGCTTCTCCTGCAAAGGGGTCGGCCTTCACAAGACTGACTATTTCAGCTCCTGTTCCCGGCGAGATCATCAAGGTTGCTTCCCCTACTTGGAAGTCTGCCTTCGATAGGTTGGCCATCCCCACTCAGCGGACATCAGTCTTCAATAGGCTGACAACGACAACTTCTGACCAACACAGGGGGCATGAGGGAGTCACCCCTATGGATGAGGCAATCCCATCTGCACGACATGCTCGCCATCGATACTGGCGCCGAGTAAGAAAGGCTGGGGGCAGCTCTCCTTCTGGACTAACTCCGCCAGCTCTCATGGTGGAAATCTGTAAGTCGACGTTAGACACCCCACGAGTTGCGGGGAGGCAGAATAGGTAAAACAATCATTTTTGTTTAAACTAATATCGACTAACTTACGGATCTTTGCCAAACCCTAACTAACAACATCATAGGAGGGATTAGCTACTATGAAAGAATATTATACCTAATGAACCAAGTCCTTCTTGTTCTCGTTGACCACCTCCTCGTCGGCCTCCTCTTTGTGATAGAAGATCCACCCGAGAGCTACTTCTCCAAGCTTAACCTCTAACTTGAGGTAACTAGGTAACTAAGAGTGCTAATCAAAGCAACCTAGAGGATATAGAATAGGATTAGGGATCAATTAGTCTTGCTAACCCTTGATCTCAACACATGAGAGGTTAGGGTTAGGGTTTGAAGAGAGAGAGCTTGAGGAGAGAGAAGGTGAGAGTAATAATCAAATGGAAATTAACTCATTTGTATATATATATGAAGCATAATATATCTTGCACAAAAAAAATATCTTTGCACAAATATCTTCATGCTTCATTTAACACATAATGAATCATCTAGTGAGTCATTAAAAACATTAATGCTTCATTAACTCTCTTGATGAATCATCTCCATGAGTCACAAAACCATTGTTCCCGCCAAATTTTTGGCTCAAAACCCACTCCTTAAAAAATAATAACAATAAAAAAATAATAAATAAATAAATAAATAATAATAATAATAAAGGGGAAAATCTCCTTTTCAGAGCAAAGCTCTGTTCAAACCCCAAGGAGAGAAGTGAAGCAATGCTTCTGTTTCCCCCAATCAGAGCAAACCTCTGTTTGAATTTCAAAAATTCAAAAATTGAAGCAACGCTTCAAATTCCTTGCGCTGCGCGCAACGCGCCACGTGTCAAAACCTGATACGTCAGCGCAGCGCCCAAGACAGCGCAACCAATCAGAGTAAGGCTCTATTTAAAACAAAATTAAAGGAAGCAATACTTCAGATGCGCTGCGCTCTGCGCTGCGCGACACGTGTCAGCGCAGTTGCGCTAGCGAAGTTGCGCTGCGCGACACGTGTCAGCGCAGTTGCGCTAGCGCAGTTGCTCTGCGCTGCGCGACACGTGTCAAGCGCTGGTGCGTTTGCGCCAAACAAAATTAAAATTCCAGCAAGATCTTTCTGTTCTTGTTAAAACAAGAAGATTGTCTTCTGTAAAACAGAAGCCCTTGGATCAAAGATCCAACGGTGGGGAAAAATCCCCAAATCACTCAGAGAAAGATCTCTTTAACAAATTTAACAAATTAATGGGCACTCTATAAAGGCCCCTAAACCACAAATAAAACAAATACCCACGACACGAAGTGAAATTCTGGAGAAGGAAAAAGTGGTTACCGCGACGCGGTAGCGTAATTAACTGCAGGGGCTTGCACCTGCAGGAAAGAGCGTCCCCACAATCAAAAACCCCTCAACCGAGGGGGAATCTGACGAAGTCTGCTACATCGGCCGCATCCGTCTAAACCTCCGATACACGGTGCCATAAATCAACTTGGCATCTTCGGAGAGGTGGACGGATAAAACCAAATAGCATCTACCCCGAATCTCAGGCAAGACGAACCTACGCGGTCGCGTCTCTGTGTTCGGAGGGTAACAGATTCTGGCACGCCCGGTGGGACCTTTTCCTCTTTCCACTCTACACTTCGTGTGTCGTCTTCGCGAACGAATCGCGGTTTGTTAATGGTTGCCTTTGGGTTTCAAGTTACTAACATTTGGACTTTTGTCTGGCGCAGAAATCAAGCATCAATGGCATCCAACTGCTTGAGCTGCTCGAAGTGCAAGTGCAACCGACGCTCCGCCTCACCTGGAGGTGTAGCCTATGGGCCTCGAGCGACTTCCATCCTTGCCATGCCGGTGGAACAAGTGACGCAGGCCACCACCGATCTGTTCTTCGGGACCATGCTCCCGCCTGCAAGGTTCACCATTCCAGTGCCCGCACCGGAAGCGCACAAGAAGTCGGTCTTCGATCGGCTTACTGCTTTAATGGCCCCTCTTAAAGGGTCGTCCAACGCCAAGCCGGCAGCCTCGGTCTTCCCCAGACTGAGCCTGAACTCCGATGGGCCTGACAAGAAGCCCATGACCCCTGAAGTGGCCATCCTGAGGAAGATAGCCATCTCTGCTCCTGAAATCGTTAAGGCGGCTTCCCCCGCCAAAGAGTCGGTCTTCGTAAGGCTGACTGCTCTCGTTCCCGTTTCCGCTCAGAAATCTGTTTTTGACCGGTTGGACGTAGCTTCTCAACGAACGTCAGTCTTCGAGAGGCTGACACCGGCAACAGCCCCTCCCTAGAACAGGGGACAAGACAAAGCCGTCGCTGAACTAATCCCAACAACCCGTAACGCCCGACGTCGCCACTGGCGCCGGATAAGGAAGGCTGGGGGAAACTCCCCCTCAGGGCTAACTCCACCTGCTCCAGTGGTGGAAGTTAATGCTGCCGTTCCAACTGGGAACAGCTTTGAACCGCTAAGGAGGGTACACAGGAACTCTCCGACGGCCACGCTAAAAAGATCTCCTCCACCTGCGGAGAAGGTTACAGAAACTAAACTGGAGCAGCCTCCTCAACGGCTGTCCTCCAAAATTTACAAAGTCCAGCGGAGGGTTCAAGACTCAGTAATCGACCAAGATCACTCTCGCAGGCAGAAAAGGGCGAAAGTGCAGGAAGAAAAGAACCGTCCTGACAAACAGCAAAGGACGACAACCGCCGGGTGCCCGCTGCAACGGCCCCTTCAACTTCAACGGCCCACAAAAGAAGAAGGCCGGAGAAGGTCCCTACGCCTGCGGCGAATGTCAAAGACAGTGAACCCAAACGCCCTAAGTCCGGGGGTATTGTGGTACACACCGTCTACATGGCGTCCGGGAAAGAGGACAGCCGTACATCCACAGGTCATAGACCGCTTACGCGGTCGGTGACTAAAGCTCAGGAGCAACAGCAGAAGCTCCAAGAAATGATGAATGCAATGGCCGCACTCACTGGGCCAAAAGAAAGCCCCAAAGCGTCCTCGGATCAACGCCAGGAGCAAGAAACTGACGCTGAATTCCTTCGCAGGATATTAGAGAAAAAGGACAAAGAGGCTGCGGAACAAGCAGCCAACATAAACCGAATGGCCCTCCTGTTCCAGGACATGGTGGGTATGATGATCCAACAAGATCCTCCTACTGAAGATCCTCTGATCGTCCTTGAAGACGACAGGGGAGAAACGTCAAATCCTCCACCGGCTCTGTCAATAGCCAAGGAGGAGACAATCTCCAAAGCTGACTTGGACGAATATATAGCTCAGCAGATACGGGTTCATCAGGCGACTGAGGCAGCCGGTCAGGTCGTAAATACGGGGCGACCATATCCGAGCTGGTACGACTAAATCAGTTACCCGCCGGGATATACGATCCCTAAGTTCCATGTATATAAGGGGACAGGGAACCCACATCAGCATGTCGCTCAATTCAGGGCCTTATGCGGCAACACTGGAGGCGACGACAAGCTGCTGCTTCGCCAATTCATCGGCAGCTTAGCGGAAACATCCTTTGAATGGTATTCAGAGCTACCTAACGACTCTGTTAAAACATTTGCGGAAATGGAGCTACTGTTTACACAAAGATTCGTGAGTGCTAGTGGACGCACCCCGATAACAGCACTGATTAACGCCAGGATAAGGCCCGGCGAAACCTGGGTCCAATACGCAACACGGTGGCGAAACCTATGGTCGAAATGCGAACAACGCATAGAAGAGGCACCTGCGGTAGGTATGTTTGTAGGCACTCTCAATCCGCAAGCGACCATCTTGCAATTCATGATGTTCTTCAGGCCGACCACCTTCCAGGTCTTGATCGACAAATTAGCCCAAATGGACCAGATGGACCATGGACCGCCTCCTCCAAAACCAGACTCTCGAAATGAGAATGGAAAAGGGAAAGCGATCATCGTCGCCAATGCTCAACAGCAGCCGAGCAACTCAAGGCCGGTCGTTCGCCAAAACGACGTGCGTCCGCGCCCATCCCTCGAGAAGAGGCTAGGACGTCCTTACTCATTTCCGCAGGATAAAACAAGAAGACTGTTTGAGCTGGCAGTACGTAACAGACTCATCAGTCTGCCGAGTCCAAAACGTCTGTCGCAGCCAGGCGATCTCAATAATCCCAATTATTGCCCTTACCACCAAACGGTAAGTCATCCGATCGAGGATTACTTCGTCTTCAAGGGATGGATCGAGAATCAGTACCTACAAGGCAAGTTTGCGCTGTCTAAAAAGTGGAAGGTAAACCCACCACAGCCGCACACTCCAAAGAAGACGGACGCACCGGGGGCAACTTGTCATGTGATCTCTCACTCATTGGCGGATGATAAAGAGGCTCCTTGCGCCGAGAAACCGAGGGCGGACCCCGAACCAGAAATTCTGTGGCCGTCAGATGAGTTAATCGATGCCTTTCTGAATGAGATTCGTCTGAAAGTTAAAGCCAATCAAGAGCGTGAGATGGCCATACTGGAAGGAGCCAAACACCGACTACTAGACCAAAGAGTCGAGGCACTTCCGTTAAATCAAAAGTCATCCGCTGTGGATAAAAACAAATTCAAGGCGAGGAAAAGGTTCGCTGAAGCTATATCAATAGGGATGAAGCTACCACCCTCTGAAGAAAACACTCTCGGTGGAGTAGAGATGCATCCTAACTTCTGCTTATATCATCAGAAGATCACACATCCTACTGAAGACTGCGACTCCTTTAAGTGTTGGTGGTAAGGGTATGTCGCCCACAGGCAATACGTCAATAGAACAAAGCGTGAAGCTCGTAGACAGCGGAAAAATACGATAGATAAGCATAAAAGAGTTGCCGACGATTGTCGTAAGGATGAGCCCGGGGGATCACGAGTTCTCACCTTCGGGAGCGATTCCGACGAAGAAGTAGCCTTTGGCCCTCTCTTCAAGGAGTCCATCTCTGAAAGATTGAGGAGTTGCGAGAACATTCAGCCGCTCAATTGCACGATATCCGGAGAGAATCTCAGATCCACCAACAACGAAGCGAATAAAAAAGATAAAGGAAAGAAAAAAATGACCTTCTTCGCCAACACTCAACAACAATCGAGTGGCCCTAGACCGGTTGTTCGTCAAAACAATATGCGTCCACGTATATCCCTCGAGGAGAGGCTAGGACGTTCTTACTCGTTTCCTCAAGATAAAACAAGGAGACTGTTTGAGCTGGCAGTACGCGACAGACTCATCAATTTGCCGAGTCCAAAACGTCCGTTGCAGCCAGGCGATGTCAACGATCCTAATTACTGCCCTTACCACCAAGTATTGGGCCATCCGATCGAAAACTGCTACATTTTCAAAGGCTGGATTGAGGACCAATACCAGCAAGGCAAATTCGCGTTGTCCGAAAACTGAAAGATGAGCCCGCCACAGCCTCATGCTCCTAAAAAGGTGGACACACCGGAGGCATCATGCTCATTCATAGGGAAAGCCCCATAGACTGAAAAGTCAGTAAACTAGAGATCCGCCTCAAATACGGTGACGGCGGACCGAAACGTCCTTAAACTAATGATGGACCGAAACGTCCTTAAACTAACGATGGACTACTATGTCCTAAAACTGGATAATGACCGAAACATCTTTAAACTACTACCGCAGCATCCTCAGGCTGACGTGATAAAAAAAAAGAGAAAATAAATAATAAAAAAAATGGTATGTCCATAAGCAAAATGGGTACGGAATAAAACCCGAAAGGGCTCCGTGAGTAAAAACAGTAGGGCTACCGGCGAGTGTTCGTGAAAACCCGAAAGGGCACGACCTCGTTAGAAAAAAGAGTAAAAAAAAAGAGAAAAGAAATAATAAAAAAAAACGGTATGTTCATAAGCAAAATGGGCACGGATGAAAACCCGAAAGGGCTCCGTGAGTAAAAACAGCAGGGCTACCGGCGAGTGTTTGTGAAAACCCGAAAGGGCGCAATCTCGTTAAAAGACACTTGCAGGGTCCTCTCGACCTTGTAAGGAGAAACCACCCGCGTGAGATCCTTACGACTCACAGGGAAGCAACACACTTAGGGATCCTCACGATTCCTAGGGAGAAATTACACTTCCGAGATCCTCACGACTCGTAAGGAGAACTCTCTTATGGGACCCTCACGGCTCATAAGACTTGAAAGTCTTAAGTTACAGAAACCTTAACCTGTTCTTAAGCAAAACCCCTCACAACCTTCGATATTTCCCTACAAGTGGCTCAATACTGACCCTTGTATACAATCCACGGGCGCGAATAAACATTTCCTTAACCAAGTCCCATCCGTGACTGGGGATATGTTCGCATGATGATCAACCCTTGTAAGTCCTCTCGACTTACAAGAAGAAAACCCTCTTGTAAGATCCTTACGACTTACAGAGGAACATACACTTAGGAATCCTCACGATCCCTAAGGAGAAAACGCACCTACGAGATCCTCACGACTCGCAGGAAGAAATACCTTTGTGAGACCCTTACGGCTCATGAAATCAAAAGCCTTAGTCGACAGGATCCTAACCCTGTTTCCTAAGCCACCTTTGTTCAACATCGACAGAGGAAAATGATGATTCGCTCCTGGCAATATCCCAGTTGTAGCGATGTTGATGCCTAAACCGGTATCAAATTCCAAGTCCTTTTATGGCAAATGATGATTTGCTCCTGGCAATATTCTAGTTGTAAGCGATGCTGATGCTAAGATTGGCATCAGATTTCAAGTTCCACACTCGCAATAAAAAATCAACAAGTTAAAAATGCATATGAAATAGCCGAAATGATGGGGCAACTTGCAACAAAATCAGCAAGTAAAAATGTATGCATGCAAAAAAAAGCCGAAATGATAGGGCAACTCGCAATAAAAAGCAGCGAGTAAAATAAAAAAAATAGCCGAAATGATGGGGCAACTCGCAATAAAAAGCAGCGAGTGAAAATAAAAGAAACAGCCGAAATGATTGGGCACCGCGAAAAATAGCCAAAATGATTGGGCAATTGCGACCTTCGCGATATAAAAGCTGAAATGATAGAGCATCGCAGAAAAAGAAATAAAATAAAAATGAAACTTTTTGCCCTACAGGTGAGATCACATCGATCCCTGTATACAATCCAGGGGCACAAACAAAGAGGGAACCATACCTTCCCAACAGGCTCCATCAGAAAGCGAAGCCAAATCTCGACGGTTCATAGACAACCTAGAGACAATCTCGACATTTTTCGCAATATTGCAGACACAATTTCGACAAATGAAGCAAAGGAAGATCTCTAGCTTCAGGGTCTCGACGTCAACATCGACAACTTAGAGATCACCAACGGCGTTTCTCCGCATTCCAACCAGATGCAGACGTATGATTGGTGTCAAAAACTGTATTTACCGCAATCAGAAACGGCGTCGCTTCGCAGCTAGCCGGTGAGTGCGGGTCGATCCACAGAGACGGGTAAATTTCTTTGGTGTGTTTTAACGAGTTGATTCTATTTGTAGTTTTGGTTTTATAAAAATCTAGATCTAAAACTTAATTAATCTAATTTAAATTCTTGCTAGGGTTAGGCTTAGAGGAAGTTTTGGAGATTGATGTTTCCTCACCGCTTTCAATGCCGTATTTTAGATCCATTAGGTGTTATAGTAATTATCGATAAAGTGGATACGACTCTTTTGGGAAGATGTTTTCTTCCTCTAGATTCGTATCCTTCCTTTATCGTTAATTACCCTAACCCCCATGGAAAACGCGCGCAACCGGCCCTTTATAACTGCGGTTCACCGTTACCTCGAGGGGTAGGGTGCCGCAGGGAGCGGTTGTGCGCGCATGCATGGAGTTCTTAATGGGTTAGTTTAATATGGCATTGAAAGGGGTGAGAGATCTCATCTCTCAACCCTTTCCCTAAGGCTAACCCTAACAAGCGAGGAGACTACTCGCTCATTAGGGGATGAAATAACATTAAAAGAATAAAAGAAAAAACACTTACTAATGGTGATGGCTCCCTCCAAGCGATAAAGAACAGATCTGAATGTCACTTCCAGAAATTCTGAATTTTATTTATTGAAAAGAGGCATACAATTTTTAGATCTAAGATTACAATTTATAGGAAAATAGAAAACCTAGGGCTACAGACTCTCGCACATGCAAAATTACAGATTTGCCCACGTTAAATCCTAACATCTGCACCGACGCAACAACCCAGAGATTTTCCACCGACACGGGCGCTTGATGGCCGCGGATCCGCGGCGCCAGGCTGGGTTTGGCCGCGGATCCGCGGCCAAACTGTGGACTTGGGCTTTCAGACTTCTGGGGTTTCTTCAATGGTTCTTGGGCTCTGGATTTTTATATGTACTTTCTCTGTTGGGCTTTTGGGTCTTCTCCAGATCTTCAGTGAAGACTTGTCTTGGGTTTTTTAACCGTTTCACCTTGACATTCGTTGCCTTGCACCTATGTGAACTGGGCGTGACTAGTATCGGTCTGCTTGTCGGTCAAAAGTCCCTTTTTCTGTTGTTTTGTGTCTTTTTCACTGTATTTTCTCCAGAAACCTGTATCCTGTAATATGCAGCAAACGTGTGTCAAGAGTACCTGTTTATTTATAAAAAGGATAAGAATAGGGGAATGATAAATGCAATATTATGGTCTGAACAAATACCCCCAAACTTACCTTTTGCTCGTCCTCGAGCAAACTTATTATTTTATTCTCTAAAATCCTAACCGCACTTTCGCAGGGAAACGCGATTGCACTGAGCATGTGCAACAAGCCGTTAAACCTCTAGGTGTCCCTAGTAGGAGGAGTGTTGTCTCCTGAGGGTTTTCAGCGGATTACACTCACAAAATCCTATCAACTCAGCCCATTGACTTTTGTTCTCCAATTAGGTTTTCTAACAAGGAATTCTATTATCTTATACTTGTAAATTATCCACCCATATTCTTCACGCTTCCTCATTATTTAACTTAAGATTATATATGTTATGTAGACCTACTTAGCTTTCGGCATCTCTTAAGTTTTCCTTCTAGGGTTTCATCTAAACTTAGGAATTTTCTATCAACTCCATTAAAGATACAAATTTTATCTTTCATTCCTCTCTCTTATCTAAATTCCAATCACATACCCCTACGTGTATGTATAGATCACCCCTACACTTGGAAATTCAATTCAAGCAATCATGCCCTAGTCCATTGTCCAAAGTACTAATTAGTTGGTGAATGAAATTTGCTTACACATCCTTCATGCGACCGTTAATACTTCTTGAGGTACCAACGACCGATTACAAAATGCGTTTGCACTTTAAAGCGTACTTCCTAGTCCTTGCAACACCCAAGGCTTTAGCAGTGACTCCCAAACCAGTTGGTCTAAGGCACTAGGTGATGAAGCACCCTCGCTAAATATTTTTCTATTTTTGCAGCCTTAAGTAATCACAAAAACCAGTGTCCATTTTTTTTTCTTTTTTTTTATTCACCCTTTTTTTTTCCATTATACTAAGGACTTTAAACAAGAGCATTTCAAGGTCTCTTCTACTATTCCAAGTTTCAAGGTGCGTGATTGTGCAAATTGTAGGGTATACATTTTCAGAATCTAGACTTAAGCTAGGAACTATTTTTCAAACTTATACTTTAATTAGAACATCAATACTCTTCCCTTGTTTCGACTTAGCCCAAGAAGTGAACCCAAAATTTGCCTATTTCTAAATAAACTACAAGGCATATACTTTCTACCGTTAAACTTTAAGGAAGGTTATTTTTAGGGTTTTCAACTTACTAAGTCTAAGATCTAGTTGTTCCTAGCTAGTTGACCTATTTGTCAAACTAAAGTCAATTAGCCAAAATCGAATACATTTATTTTTATAATTTTTTGAAATTTTTCAAATTTTTATGGGTTTTCAAATAAGTATGCAAATGCAAAAATATGTACAAATGAATGCGAAGGAAGAAGACGTACCGAGCATACCCCCAAACTTGAACTTGACAGTGTCCTCACTGTCATGCTAAACCAAGAGGGTCAAAATATCGATACTCCCCTGTTTATTTATTTATAATTTTTTTTTGTTAAGGAAAAAAAACAAAAATATATACAAAAAGGCCTTCCCCCAAACTTCATTTAAACTATGTTAGACATTACTGCCAAACTTTGCCTAGACCAAACGTCAACACCAACCAGTTGAAAAATTCATCAGTAAAGAATATTGGGTGGTGGAAAAATAAGTTGTGGGGGTCCGCAAAGAATTGGGGAAGATAGAAGTAGTGGTATGGGAGGTGTGGAGGGAAATATACAGGTGATGGTGATGCATTGAAACGAGAATGGAAATGATCAGCAATCAGTGGAGTGTTGGCATTCTCGTGCCTTATTAAAAGAAATGGGGGTATTTCAACTTCTAAGGGAGGAAGTTGACTCACCACAATACCCCCAAGATGTTCCTGTGGGTCCTCTATTGGCATGGCATCATCCATCAATTGTGTATGATATTCACTTATGAGGGAACTTATCTCCTCGATGTCCGCCATAGTCCAACCGACAACTTGCCGCCTATCTTGTAAAACCGTTTAGAGGGCATTCTCTTGCTCGAGGGCTAGAGAGGCCGATATGATAATGGGAAAGGTCTCATTCTCACCTATGTAGACATATCTAAAGTGAGACGGCAAGGGCGTGAGTTCGAGTTTCGGAGGCGAAAGAATCATTGCGGAATCTACCTCGAACTCAAAGGACTCCAACACAGGTTCGAAATCACTGCAAACAACCGATTCGGATGGTTTGACTGACTCATCCAAAAATTCAAACGACTCATATTCGGGCTGTGAGTCGTCATCATCCAAAAAAGTGAAACATTCATAATCAACATCGGTTGTGTCAACGGTGGTAGGCTCAAGGAGGGACGCACTAGTGGCGTCAAAACTGTTTTCATCAAACAGAAATCTTTCAAGCTCGCAGTCCTCCTGCGTGATTTCGTGAATAGAGCAAACTTCTCGTGTACTACTTTTAGGTACGGGGGGCAGACTTCCCATCTTATAAATATTGAACTCGCTAGACCTCTTTCCGAAGGATAGGGTCATGGAGCCATTGCGACAATTTATTACGGCATTGGAAGTGGCCAAAAATGGTCGACCAAGAATCACCGGAATTTGGTTTATTGGGTTAGCAACAGGTTGTGTATCCATAACGATAAAATCAACGGGGAATATGAATTCCCCGACTTTAATCAACACATCCTCTAGTTGACCCCTTGGATAGGTGATTGGTCGATCAGCCATTTGGAGAGTGCAACGAGTGGGTTTCAACTCTCCAACCCCTAATTGTTCGTACACGGAGTAGGGAATCAGGTTAACACTAGCCCCAAGATCTAAAAGTGCTTGATTAATTTTCTTATCCCCAATTGCAATTGAAATCGTAGGACAGCCGGGGTCCTTTCGTTTTTGGGGTAAGGTTTGATGGTGGTTAATAGCATTGCTCACTGCACTAGCCACTAGCACTTTCTTGGGTACTTGAGATGCTTTTCTCTTTAAAGTGCATAATCCCTTTAAGATTTTCGCGTATGAAGGGACTTGTTGGATAGCATCCAAGAGGGGTATATTTATGCTAACCTGCTTAAATATCTCCACAATCTTCTCCACTTGTGTATTTGGTTTATTAGGACTCAACCTGTTTGGAAATGGTGCATTCTGAAAATTTGTTGAGTCAAAAGTCTGTGGAGTAGAATGTGGAATAGGAACGGATCCCAGTGTGGATGTGTTCGTGTTGTTAGAAATGGGTCCGTTCGAGTCAGAAGAAGTAGAGCCGTGTGAAGGGTGGAGAATAGGCTCTAAAGAAAAAGGTGAAGAAGGAAGTGAAGAAAATGAAGAAGGGGAAGAAGAACCACTGGCGGGGATGTCATCACTAGTTTCCACATTATTTTGCAACTCTCTTCCGGATCTCAACGTGGTCACCGCATTTACATTGTGATTGTGATATGCGTTTTGTGGGTGGCCGGGATTGGGCAATGGTTGAGATGGAAGCTTTCCCTTTTCTCTCTTGCTCAACGCAGTAGTTAATTGTGCAATTTGTGCCTCAATAGATTTGATACTTTGATCGTGTGAGGCATTGTTATTCATTAAAGATTGCACATAACTTTCAAATCTTGCTGCGGATTCTGTAGTTTGCTTGAGAAATGCTTCAAGACTTTTCTCGAGCGAGCTAACCTTATCATCATTAGGTTGAACCAAATTGTTCGTTTGATTTGTATAAGGTTGTTGTTGGAAAGGTTGCTGGTTTTGAGTTTGTAAGGGTGCTTGTTGTTGTTGTGGAGGAGGTCTTTGAAAATTATTATTCCCTTGGACTTGTTGATTTTGGTTCCAAGCGAAATTCGGGTGACTCCTCCACCCCTGATTGTATGTCGAAGAGTAAGGATCATTTCTTTGTCGTTGCTGAAATGCAGCATTGACTTGATCCTGTCCTTGAATAGGTGCATTATAAGGACACTCTTCGGTTAAGTGCGACGGGTTCGAACAACAAGCACAAACAGTTCGTGTGGGTAGAGTAGGGGCAGGAGAAGACGATGAGATTTTGGTCTCAATGGCTTCTAGCTTTTTCATAAGTGAGGCCATCTCGGCCTTCATAGCAATCGACATATCTATTTGATGTATGCCTGCCCTAGATTGACCAACTGAAGAAGATGATGTGGTCTTGGTACTCTCCCACTGAATTGTTTGCTCACTTAGATCCTCAAGAAACTGCCAAGCTTCGTCGCTAGACTTGGAGAGAAAATGACCTTGACATATTGTTTCTAGCAACTGCTTCGTTGCTGCGTTCAATCCCTCGTATAATGTTTTGCAAAGTTGCCAATTTTCTATCCCATGATGAGGGCATTGAACAAGCAGGTCTTTAAATCTCTCGAAGCACTTCCAAAATGGTTCGGAAGGAAGCTGTGAAAATTGTATAATCTCGTTTCGGATTCTAGCAGTTTTGTGATGAGGATAGAACTTTTTCAGAAAAGCTCTCACAAACTCGTCCCAATTTCTAATGGAATGTGATGCGGTGCTGTATAGCCACTTCTCGGCTAGGTCACATAAGGTGAAAGGAATGACCCTTAGCCTTATCGCGTCATCACTTAATTGGGTTGTCTTCATCATGGCGCAAACGTTTTGGAATTTATTAATGAAAATATATGCATCTTCGGATTCCAAACCATGAAACTTAGGTAGCATATTGATGAAGTGTGGTTTTATTTCAAAATTATCCCCATTTGCCGGTGGGGGTGAAAGACATGTAGGTAAGGAAGTGCGGACGGGGTAGAAGAGATCCTGGAGCGCAACTCGTGCGGGCGCTACAACAGGCGGTAGATTCGGGTTATTCGCACCCGGCGGAGGTGGAATCATTCCCGTCGGCAAGGTATCGTTGGGGTTGAATCCCGACATACCTTCGAAAGAAGAATTTAAAGGTGGAGGTAAGGAAATGGAGGGAATTTCGACGAAGGGTTCGCCGAAGGGTTCGTTGGTCGGTACCAACGAAACACGGACTAATCGGGCGTTAGTATCCCTAGTCCAAAATGACATACACTAAAGGGTAGTGCAGTCAGAAAAAAAAGAAGAGAAAAACAGAATGTGGGGGTAAGATAACGTCAGTGAGAAGAAGTGGTGGAAGTGAGTTTGCAAGTTTTCTTTAGCGGCAAGTTGCAAGTTTTTAAAAGATTTTTTTCTTTTTCTTTTTCTTTTATTTATGTGAAGGTTTTGCAAAGAGGTTTTAGGAAAGGGACTCGTGACACCAATGTGTCAACCACACATGCACAATCAGGCCTAGATCTAGGGTTGCCTAGGTATGCTAGACAGCTCCTAACTAGGGCTAGAAATAGACCTCAAAACGCCTCTTCACGGACAAATACGGCCAGGTAAGTGGGAAGGAACCACCACTACAGTGGGCCTAATTAATAACCACTAGCCTAGACACCGCAATGTCGGTTAGGATAAACGGCCGATGCCTACCCTAGTCCTTTTCCTATTGAGCTCGCTGTCCTTAGGTCTGAGTCTAATCTTTTTTAATTAAAGGTGGTTGATGCAAAATGCTTAGGTGTTTTCTGGGGTCCTGGGAAGGGTGATGAAATCCCCACCCAATCTGAGTTTGGTCAAATAGCCCCTTAGAATCCGGTTAAATTATGCAAAACAAATAAAATTTCACTTGCAATCAGAATTTTTTAGCGCGGCGCAAAGAAACCTGCAGAAATTTGTTATTGAGAAGGGGGAGAAGAATTTTTTTAGCGCAAAGAAACCTGCAGAAAATTTTTACAGATAGAGATATGGAGGTTGCAGAGGGGAGAGAGAAAAATCAAACCAGAAAAATTTGGTGCGCTGACGTGGCACAGAGAGCGCGGAAACGCGGCAGATGGCCCCCCTATGCGGCGGAAACGCGTCTGAGAAGAGGGATCGGGCTCTGGAAATTTTTGTACTGTTCTGTGCTTAAAATTTCTCTCTGTTATTATGCTCAAGATTTTGATTTGCCCTCTGTAAAATTCCAGATCCGTGATTCTTCGCTGTTCCTGCAAGATCCAAAAGATACACCCTTCAAACAGATCAAATTTGATTATTTTTTATATTTTTTATATTTTCAGAATTTTATAATTTTTTTTAAAAAATTTATATCAACCCGAAAATTCACAAAAAGAAAGATTACGCCGTCCCCGGCAACGGCGCCATTTGATTGGTGTCAAAAACTGTATTTACCGCAATCAGAAACGGCGTCGCTTCGCAGCTAGCCGGTGAGTGCGGGTCGATCCACAGAGACGGGTAAATTTCTTTAGTGTGTTTTAACGAGTTGATTCTATTTGTAGTTTTGGTTTTATAAAAATCTAGATCTAAAACTTAATTAATCTAATTTAAATTCTTGCTAGGGTTAGGCTTAGAGGAAGTTTTGGAGATTGATGTTTCCTCACCGCTTTCAATGCCGTATTTTAGATCCATTAGGTGTTATAGTAATTATCGATAAAGTGGATACGATTCTTTTGGGAAGATGTTTTCTTCCTCTAGATTCGTATCCTTCCTTTATCGTTAATTACCCTAACCCCCATGGAAAACGCGCGCAACCGGCCCTTTATAACTGCGGTTCACCGTTACCTCGAGGGGTAGGGTGCCGCAGGGAGCGGTTGTGTACGCATGCATGGAGTTCTTAATGGGTTAGTTTAATATGGCATTGAAAGGGGTGAGAGATCTCATCTCTCAACCCTTTCCCTAAGGCTAACCCTAACAAGCGAGGAGACTACTCGCTCATTAGGGGATGAAATAACATTAAAAGAATAAAAGAAAAAACACTTACTAATGGTGATGGCTCCCTCCAAGCGATAAAGAACAGATCTGAATGTCACTTCCAGAAATTCTGAATTTTATTTATTGAAAAGAGGCATACAATTTTTAGATCTAAGATTACAATTTATAGGAAAATAGAAAACCTAGGGCTACAGACTCTCGCACATGCAAAATTACAGATTTGCCCACGTTAAATCCTAACATCTGCACCGACGCAACAACCCAGAGATTTTCCACCGACACGGGCGCTTGATGGCCGCGGATCCGCGGCGCCAGGCTGGGTTTGGCCGCGGATCCGCGGCCAAACTGTGGACTTGGGCTTTCAGACTTCTGGGGTTTCTTCAATGGTTCTTGGGCTCTGGATTTTTATATGTACTTTCTCTGTTGGGCTTTTGGGTCTTCTCCAGATCTTCAGTGAAGACTTGTCTTGGGTTTTTTAACCGTTTCACCTTGACATTCGTTGCCTTGCACCTATGTGAACTGGGCGTGACTAGTATCGGTCTGCTTGTCGGTCAAAAGTCCCTTTTTCTGTTGTTTTGTGTCTTTTTCACTGTATTTGCTCCAGAAACCTGTATCCTGTAATATGCAGCAAACGTGCGTCAAGAGTACCTGTTTATTTATAAAAAGGATAAGAATAGGGGAATGATAAATGCAATATTATGGTCTGAACAACGTAACGTCAACAATCGACCCCAGAGTCGCAATGAAACGGAAACATGGCAAAGTCCCTAATTCCAAGTCTCAATGGCCACATCTACAACCTGGAGACCAACAACGGTGTGCCTCCTCATTCCAACAGGACACAGATGTTACACCATCAAACGGAGCGACGGCAAAATCCCAGCTCCACCTCAGCATTCGTCTCGTTACAGCAGACGCAATGTCAACAACGGCGTTCCTTCGCAGTCCAGCAGGATGTAGATGCAACGTCAACAAGAGACCCCATGGTCGAAACAATACGGAGTGACGGCAAAATCCCAACTCCACCTCAGCATTCGTCTCGTTACAGCAGACGCAATGTCAACAACGGCGTTCCTTCGCAGTCCAGCAGGATGTAGATGCAACGTCAACAAAAGACCCCATGGTCAGTAAAGCGGAGTGACGGCAAAATCCCAGCTCCACCTTAGCATTCGTCTCGATACAGCAGACGAGATGTCACTACAGCGTCCTTCCTCCAACAGGATCCGGATACACCAAAGCAAACGAAGCAAAGGCCAAATTCCTACCTTCAGGGTCTTAACAGCAAGTCATATAAAGCCTGAAAGACAATCGGAGATCATCTCGCACAAGCGCGGAGTGGTCAACACCTCGACGTTCGTCTCGATACAGCAGACGCAACATCACCAGAAGGAGCCACGGCAAAATCCCTAGTTCCAAACCTCGACGGTTCACATGCAACCCAGAGACAACCGTGACGATCATCTCAATACAGCAGATGAGATGTCACCCCAGCGTTCTTCCTCCAGCAGGGTTCAGACGCGACAATCAAACTAATGGAGCCACGACAAAATCCCTAGTTCTAAACCTCGACGGTTCACCAGCAACCTAGAGACAACCGTGACATTCGTCTCGATACAGCAGACGTGATTCCAGCAAACGAAGCAAATGCCAAATTCCTAGTTTCAGGGTCTTGGCGGCAACTCACATAAAACCTTAAAGACTATTAGAGATCATCCCACACTAGCGCGGAGTGGTTATGACTCATCGGGGTTCTCCAAAATGAGCCTAACCTCAAGTAAGAAGTGGCATGGCAAAATTCCTAACGCTTGCTCTTCCGACGGTCAAACTGCCAAGGAGGATTGCTTGAAGACGTCTTGTCCAGCCCCCGAAGGGATCAGAGACACGGCAGTCGCAGGGCTACTCAAACAGCACGATTGCCTATCGAGGAATATATCAACTGATGCGACGGTACGACGGCCAAAACCCTAAGTACCACAGACCCTAACGGACTTCTGTCGTAAAGAGCAGAGGTTAACTGTGACGTTAGGATATTCTTGCGAGAAATGCTCGGTTCGTCTTGACTGGTGAGGAAATTGATGTCTTTGCGAGAACTTCTCGATACGGCTCGACTCGTAAGATAAAGCCTTAGGTAGTAAGGATTAAAAAACCTGTTTCCTAAGCACTGGGACCCTACAAGTTGGCCCAAAACGGTCTCTTGCACACTATCCACGGGTCTCACTCTCCAAAGTCGAATCTCGACAAGGAGGGAAACAATCGCTTATGGGTTCTCTCGACTCATAAGAGGGAAAAACTCTCTTATAGGATCCTTATGACTTATAAGAGAAAACGCACTTAGGAGTCCTTACGGCCCCTAAGGAGAAAATACACCTACGAGATCCTCTCGATCCGTAGGGAGAAAATTCTTTGTGAGACCCTCACGGCTCATAAAGTTGAAAAGTCTTGGGCTACAAGGACCCTAAACTTGTCTCCTAAGCCCTCGATTCCATGGCCATGCTTTACTTTGCACTACATCACCCACGTACATACTTACGTGGGCAAACTAGTGGGGGGCATTTGTTCCCGCCAAATTTTTGGCTCAAAACCTACTCCTTAAAAAATAATAACAATAATAAAAAAAATAATAAATAAATAAATAAATAATAATAATAATAAAGGAAAAATCTCCTTTTCAGAGCAAAGCTCTGTTCAAACCCCAAAGAGAGAAGTGAAGCAATGCTTCTGTTTCCCCCAATCAGAGCAAAGCTCTGTTTGAATTTCAAAAATTCAAAAATTGAAGCAACGCTTCAAATTCCTTGCGCTGCATGCAATGCGCCACGTGTCAAAAGCTGATACGTCAGCGCAGCGCCCAAGGCAGCGCAGCCAATCAGAGCAAGGCTCTATTTAAAACAAAATTAAAGGAAGCAATGCTTCAGATGCGCTGCGCTCTGCGCTGCGCGACACGTGTCAGCGCAGTTGCGCTGCGCTCTGCGCTGCACGACACGTGTCAAGCGCTGGTGCGTTTGCGCCAAACAAAATTAAAATTCCAGTAAGATCTTTCTGTTCTTGTTAAAACAAGAAGATTGTCTTCTGTAAAACAGAAGCCCTTGGATCAAAAGATCCAACGGTGGGGAAAAATCCCCAAATCACTCAGAGAAAGATCTCTTTAACAAATTTAACAAATTAATGGGCACTGTATAAAGGCCCCTAAACCACAAACAAAACAAACGCCCACAACACGAAGTGAAATTCTGGAGAAGGAGAAAGTGGTTACCGCGACGCGGTAGCGTAATTAACTGCAGGGGCTTGCGTCTGCAGGGAAGAGCGTCCCCACAATCAAAAACCCCTCAAGCGAGGGGGAATCTGACGAAGTCTGCTACATCGGCCGCATCCGTCTAAACCTCCGATACACGGTGCCATAAATCAACTTGGCATCTTCGGAGAGGTGGACGGATAAAACCAAATAACATCTGCCCCGAATCTCAGGCAAGACGAACCTACGCTGTCGCGTCTCTGTGTTCGGAGGGTAACAACCATTTAATGCATATAACACCTAAGCTCTCCATGTCATCAACCTTCTAGAAGCTTCTTGAGTAATTACGAGAATGCCCCTCCTATCCGTGAAAACACGGAAATACTGAGACTGTATAAATCCAATAATCCAATACTAGAATCTGGCTTAAACTAAAGCCCGCTAGTAAAAACTGTCCGAACATCGTACGCGTGTAAAAACATGTATGCGTCCGAACCCTGTCGTAAAACCATACGACCTCTATATCGTTTCGCCCGAAGCAGGGAAACTCTCTGTGTGGGACTCTAAAGACTCGACTACTACGCTGGCAGTGGGTTTAACCACAAGCCGTAAGCGGTACTAGCTGTACGTAACGGTCCCCAGGTAGATGTCGATAAGAAGGACGATGAGGAAACCCATTCAAACTCCTACTGAGCCTGATGTGGCAATCTTCGTACAGTCCGGTCTGTTCGTCTAGGACTATCGTATATCGGGCCTAGGGGGGCGGCAAGCGTCAGTCCCCTAAAAGCGGTATAAGTCGTGTCGGAGCGAAGCCCATTACACCTTGAGAAACTACTGGAAAACTTACCAGTAAATCTCGCTTGCCCTGGCCAGGGACTTTGCGTAATGGCTCTCCAGACACAGCGCGATATCAACTCCCAATACCGGGAGAGACGAATCCTGTCTAACCGCCACTGCCTCCATGTGCTTTGGGACTGCACCCAACTGCTACCTATTTGCACGACTCCTTTGAGCCGTGGTAGGGTAGCAATCTAAGAACAGTGGGAACACACTCAAGGTGAAGCAGCAGTGTCAAGTCTGCGGACTATGCTGTACTCATGTCACCTGGGAACTGTTAACTGACGACGGGTATAATACCAACCAACAGTTCCCTGTGAGTCCTGTCCGGTGTACCCGTAACCCAACGAGCACCTGTATACTATCTCCAGTACGATGTACTGATGGCTGTGGGACATACCATCTCCCCAACTGGGATGAGAAGCGTACACACTAGTCTACTCCGGAGTATCGATGCCCTGTCTCGATAATTCTACGGCTAGGGACCTGAAAAAGGATGTGCTTGTAGACTACCCAGCCCCCACTAGTGTGACTGCCATCACAACGCTGGTAGTTAAGCAAGATCCTAAGGGCTCTATCAATACGTACACACATATTAAGATAGATATAAACCAAGTAGCATACTACCATATTTAGCAAGACTATTAATATAACTGCGAATATCCCAAGCTTCCATTAAGTAATATACAAGCTAGTATGATACAATAATGGCCCCTAGGGCATATACACTAACAAAATCAATGCTGCTATTCCGACTGGGAACAGCTTTGAACCACTTAGGAGGGTTTGCAAGAACTCTCCGACCGCTGTACTGAAAAGATCTCATCCATGTGTGGAGAATGTTACGGAAACGAAGCCGGAGCAGCCCCCTCAACGGTTGTCCTCTAAAATTTACAAGGTCTGGTGTCAAGTACAAGACTCGGTGATTGATCAAGATTACCCCCGTCGACAGAAAAAGGTGAAAGTTCAGCGAGAAGACAACCATCCGGTCAAGTTATGTAAGGCGACAGCTATATGGGTGCCCGCTACAACGGCCCCCTCAACTTCGACCGCCTACAAGAGGAGAAGGCCGGAAAAAATCCCTGTGTCCGTGACGAATCGTAAGGGCACTAAACCCAAACGCCCCAATCTGGGGACATGGTGGTGCATACCGTCTATATGGCATCCGGAAAAGAGGATAGCCGTATCTCCACAGGTCATCGACTGCTTACGCGATCAGTGACTAAGACTCAGGAGCAACAATAACAAAAGATCCAGGAGATGCTAACAGCTATGGCCGCACTTACGGGACTGAAAGAAATCCCGGAGACATCCTCGGAGCAGCGCCGTGAGCAGGAAACTGATGTTGAATTCCTTCGGAGAATACTTGAGAAGAAGGACAAAGAGGCCGCAGAACAAGCGGCCAATATAAAACAAATGGCCCTTCTATTCCAAGATATGGTGGGCATGATGATACAACCGGATCCTCCGGCTGAAGACCCTCCGATTGTCCTTGAAGATGACAGAGGGGAAACATCGAACCCTCTTCCGGCTCTTTCAGCAGCCAAGGAGGAGACCATCTCCAAGGCCACTCTGGATGATTACATTTCTCAGCAAATACGAGCTCACCAGGAGAATGAAATGGCTGGGCAGAGCGTTAAAACGGGACGACCCTATTCGGGCTGGTATGACCAAATAAGGTACCCGCCGGGATATACGATCCCTAAGTTCCATGTATATAAAGGGAAGGGCAATCCTCACCAACATGTCGCTCAATTTAGAGCCTTATGCGGCAACACCGGAGGTGATGATAAACTTCTGCTCCGCCAGTTTGTCGGTAGCTTGTTGGAAACAGCATTCGAATGGTATTCTGAACTCCCGAACGATTCTGTTAAGACATTTGCGGAGATGGAGCTGCTATTTACGCAGAGATTCGTGAGCTCTAGCGAGCGTACTCCGATTACCGCACTAATTAACGCCAGGGTGAAGTCGGGCGAAACTTGGGTCCAGTATGCAATACGGTGGCGAAATTTATGGTCGAAATGCGAGCAGCGCATCGAAGAAGCGCCGGCAGTGGGCATGTTCGTGGGAACTCTCGACCCTCAGGCGACCATCTCCCAATTCATGATGTTCTTCAAGCCAACCACGTTCCAAGCCTTGATTGACAAGCTGGCCTAGATGGACCAGATGGGTCATGGACCGCCTCCTCCGAAGCCAGAGCCGCGGAACGAAAAGGGTAAAGGGAAGGCGAAATTCGTCGCCAATACTCAACAGCAGCCCAGTGGTCCAAGACCAGTTGATCGCCAAAATGATAGAACACGATCCCTTGGAGAAAAAATGAGACGCCCTTACTCGTTCCCTCGGGACAAAACGAAGAGGTTATTCGAGCTAGCACTGTGCAACAGGCTCATCACTCTGCCGGAGCCAAGACGCCCGACGCAACCAGGTGACATTAACAATCCTAACTATTGCCCTTATCACCGAATGCTGGGTCATCCGATCAAAGATTGTTACATCTTCAAAAGCTAGATAGAAGATCAATACTAACAAGGCAACTTCACATTATCCGAAAACTGGAAGGTGAACCCGCCACAACCTCACGCCCCTAAAAAGGTGGACATGCCGGGGGCATCGTGCTCATTCATAAAGAAAGCCCCATGGACCGAAAAGTCCGTAAACTAGAAATTCGCCTTAAATATGGCAACAATGGACCGAAAAGTCCGTAAACTAGAAATTCGCCTCAAATATGGCAACAATGGACCGAAACGTCCTTAAACTAACAACGGACCGAAACGTTCTTAAACTAACGATGGACCACTATGTCCTAAAACTAGCTGTTGACCGAGACGTCGATAAACTACTATAGACTGCAGTATTCTAAGTCTGACACACAAAAAAAAAAGAAAAAAAAGAGAAAAAGAAAAAAGAAAAAAAAAGAAAACGGTATGTCCATAAGCAAAATGGGCACGGATGAAAACCCGAAAGGGCTCCGTGAGTAAAAACGGCAGGGCTACCGGCGAGTTTTTGTGAAAACCCGAAAGGACGCAATCTCGTTATAAAACACTTGCAAGGTCCTCTCGACCCTGTAGGGAGAAAATACCCGCGTGAGATCCTTACGACTCACGAGGGAGCAACACACTTAGGAATCCCTACGATTCCTAAGGAGAAAACACTTGCGAGATCCTCACGACTCGTAAGGAGCACCCTCTTATGAGACCCTCACGGCTCATAAGATTTCAAAGCCTTAAACTACAGGGATTTGAACCTGTTCTTAAGCAGCCATCTCAACCTCTAATGTTGCCCTACAAGAGGCTCAATGCTGACCCTTGTATACAATCCACGGGCGTAAATAAACATTTCCCTAACAAAGTCCCATCCGCGACTAGTGATATGTCTACACGGCGAACAGCCCTTGTAAGTCCTCTCAACTTAGAAGGAGAAAATACTCTTGTAAGATCCTTATGACTTACAAGAAGCCATACACTTGGGAATCCTCACGATTCCTAAGGAGAAAACGCACCTACGAGATTCTCACGACTCGCAGGGAGAAATACCTTTATGAGACCCTTACGGCTCATGAAGTCAAAAGCCTTAGTCGACAGGATCCTAACCCTGTTCGCTAAGCCACCTTTGTTCGACATCGACAGAGGCAAATGATGATTCGTTCCTGGCAATATCCCAGTTGTAGCGGTGCTGATGCCGAAATCGGTGTCTAATTCCAAGCTTGCAGCAAAAGGCCAGCGAGCAACACATGCATACGAAATAGCCGAAATGATGGGGCAACTTGCAACAAAATCAGCAAGTAAAAATGCTTGCATACGAAATAGCCGAAATGATTGGGCAACTCGCAATAAAAAGCAGCGAGTAAATAAAACAAATAGCCGAAATGATTGGGCACCGCCAAAAATAGCTGAAATGATTGGGCAATCGCGACTTTCGCGATATAAAAGCCGAAATGATAGAGCATCGCGGAAATAAAAAATATATATAAAATGAAACTTTTTGCCCTACAGGTGATATCACATCAATCCCTGTACACAATCTAGAGGCGCAAATAAAGAGGGAATCACACCTTTCCTCCCCAGGCTTCATCAGAAGAAGAAGCCAAATCTCGATGGTTCACAGACAGCCTAGAGATCAGCAACGGTGTTCCTTCTTATGACAGCAGGGCACGGAAGAGACACAACGACAATCAATCTCGGGGCCACGGCAGAGTCCATAGTTCCAAGTCTCGATGGTTCACAGACAACCTTGAGACCATCTCGACATTCGTCTCGTTACAGCAGACGCAACGTCGGCAAAGCAGAGTGACGGCAAAATCCCAACTCCACCTCAGCATTCGTCTCGTTACAGCAAACGCAATGTCAACAACAGCGTTCCTTCGCAGTCCAGCAGGATGTAGATGCAACATCAATGAAAGACCCCATGGTCGAAACAAAACGGAGTGACGGCAAAATCCCAGCTCCACCTCAGCATTCGTCTCGTTACAGCAGACGCAATGTCAACAACGGCGTTCCTTCGCAGTCCAGCAGGATGCAGATGCAACGTCAACGAAAGACCCCATGGTCGAAACAAAGCGGAATGACGGAAAAATCCCAGCTCGACGTTCGTCTCGATACAGCAGACGCAACACTAAAACAACGAAGTAAAGGCAATATTCCTAGCTTCAGGGTCTTGACGACAACTCATATAAAACCTGAAAGACTATCGGAGATCATCCCACACCAGCGCGGAGTGGTCACCACCTCGACGTTCGTCTCGATACAGCAGACGCGATGTCACCCTAGCATTCTTTCCCCAGCAGGATGCAGACGCGACACGAACAACGGAGCCATGGCAAAGTCCCTAGTTCCAGGTCCCAATGGTTCACCAGTAACCTAGAGACCACTTCGACATTCGTCTCGATACAACAGACGCGATGTCACCCCAGCGTTCTTCCCCTAGCAGGATGCAGACGCGACACCAATAACGGAGCCATGGAAAAATCCCTAGTTCCAGGTCCCAACGGTTCACCAGTAACCTACAGACCACCTCGACGTTCGTCTCGATACAACAGACGCGATGTCACCCCAGCATTCTTCTCCCAGCAGGATGCAGACGCGACACCATCAATCGGGACCACGGCAAAGTCCCCAATTCCAAAACTCTACGGTTCACAGACAACCTAGAGTCATCCAATGACCCCGTCGCGGAAATACGTCATCCACATGACCCCGTTGCGAAAATACGTCATACAAATGATCCCGTCTCAGAAATACGTCGTCCACACGACCCCGTCACGGAAATACGTCATCTACATGACCCCGTCTTGGAAATACGTCATCCACATGACCCCGTCGCGGAAATACGTCATCCAAATGACCCCGTCGTGGAAATACGTCAGCAATGACCCCGTCGCGGAAATACGTTAGCCAATGACCCCGTTGCGGAAATACGTCAGCCAATGACCCCGTCGCGGAAATACGTCATCCAAATAACCCCGTTGCGGAAATACGTCATCCAAATGACCCCGTCGCGGAAATACGTCAGCCGATGACCCCATCTCGGAAATACGTCATCCAAATGACCCCGTCGCGGAGATACGTCATCCACATGACCCCGTCGCGGAGATACGTCATCCAAATGACCCCGTCACGGAAATACGTCATCCAAATGACCCCGTCTCGGAAATACGTCATCCAAATGACCCCGTCGCGGAAATACGTCATCCAAATGACCCCGTCTCGGAAATACGTCAGCCAATGACCCCGTTGCGGAAATACGTCAGCCAATGCCCCTGTCTCGAAAATACGTCATCCAAATGACCCCGTTGCGGAAATACGTCAGCCAATGACCCCGTCGCGGAAATACGTCATCCACATGACCCCGTCGCGGAGATACGTCATCCACAGTCGCGGAGATACGTCATCCAAATGACCCCGTCTCGGAAATACGTCAGCCAATGACCCCGTCTCGGAAACACGCCATCTAAATGACCCCGTCGCGGAAATACGTCAGCCAATGACCCCGTCGCGGATAAAGTCAAAAATTCCTGGTTACGTGGAATGCGGCTTATGTCAATCCTGACCCCGTGGGAAACATCCAGAGCGGATCCTGGTCCTCGCAGAGCACGATAATGACCCCGTGTAAAGCATCCAGAGCGGAGCCTGGTCCTCGCAGAACACGGCAATGACCCCGTGGGAAGCATCCAGAGCAAAATTCCTGGTCACGTGGAGCACGGCTTAAGTCAATCCTGACCCCGTGGGAAACGTCCAGAGCAAAATTCCTGGTCACATGGAACGCGGCTTATGTCGATCCTGACCCCGTGGGAAGCATCCAGAGCGGAGCCTGGTCCTCGCAGAACACGGCAATGACCCCGTGGGAAGCATCCAGAGCAAATTCCTGGTTACATGGAGTGTGGATTATGTCAATCCTGACCTCGTGTGAAGCATCCAGAGCGGAGCCTGATCCTCGCAGAACACGGCTATGACCCCGTGGGAAGCATCCAGAGCAACTCCTGATTCCGTGAAATGCGGATGATGATAACCTCACCCATCACTTGCGGGTCCTCACGACTCGTAATGGAGCAAATTCTCTTGTGAGATCCTTACGACTTTCAAGAGAAAACACACTTAGGAATCCTCACGATTCTTAAGGAGAAATTACACCTACGGGATCCTCTCGACCTGTATGGAGAAAATTCTTTATGAGACCCTCACGGCTCATAAAGTTGGAAAGTCTTAGGCAACAGATCCTAACCCTGTTTCCTAAGCCATCGCTACCCTATAAAGAGTTCAAGACGAACTGTTATCTACCATTTATGGGCCACACTTGCCAAAGCTACATGCCACTGAAATGGAGAAGTTACTCATGAGCATATAAACTACTTCACGCCAGAGTAAGACATAAAGAAATAGAAGGATGCGGCTCATGGGGCTGAGGGTTTGGAACTATATCCCTTAAGAGTCGAGATTCGAGTCAATGATAAATGACGACGCTTGTGTCCGCTCGTTATCTTCTCAGATCAAGATTCTGAAAGTTATATACCAACCTGAAACTGGTCATACGCTATGCATAACTCTGCACTACTTCACCTACGTATATACTTACATGGGCAAAGTAGTGGGGGGCATTTGTTCCCGCCAAAAATTTTTGCGCAAAAGAGCCCAAGGTATCAAATGACAACGATACGCTTAAGAAAATGCGAACCAGTATTTTCCGGGCTGTATTTTGAAAAACTACCGAATGAGAAATAGCTAAATTTTGATGGTATCGAAATCGTCTCGAAAAATCCTTCGATTTGATATATTATGGGCCTCATAATTCATCCGGGATCAAAAATTATGAGGCATCACGTGCCCACACGTGACCGGGCATCACGTGCCCACACGTGACCATTTACTGACAAAGCCTGTAGGCACTGAATAAAATAAATAATTAAATGGGGTCACATGCCAACACATGATGGGCCTTTAAACCCACTGAAAGGGATTAAAAGATATTATAAAACAGCAAGGAATACCTCATGGGGCATCACGTGTCTACACGTGACCAAAGGTCACGTGCAGACACGTGATGGGTTCCTAAGCTCTTAATTAATAGAATTAAATTCTAATCAAATAATCAATCAATGGGGTTACGTGCCAACACGTGATGGGCCTTTTAAACCCACTAAAAAGAATTAAAAGTATAATAAAATAACAAAGAAAAACCCCAATGGGGCATCGCGTGCTGACACGTGACCAAGGGTCACATGCTGACACGTGATAATTCCTGAGTGCTTTAAAAACAACAGAATTAAATTCTGGATAAAAGCTTAAACAGTGGGGTCACGTGCTCACACGTGATAGGCATCTAAACCTTCTGAACTAATAGAATTAAATTCTAAATTAAGGGAAATCAAAAACCCTAATATTTATTTAGATCTTTCCAAACAAAAAGATTGCGCTCTGTAAAGAGGAGCACCGTTGGATTAAAAATCCAATGGTGATTAAAAATCACCAATTTAGGAAAAGATTTTATACAAGGAAAGATTTTCCTAAAATTCACCAAGAATAACAAACAGAATATCTTTTGGATTAAAAATCCAATGGTGAATAAAATTCACTGAGTGATCTAAAAGATCATATTAGTTACGAAAAACAAACAAAAATTTTCAATGAAAGATTTACTAAACAAATTGATTTTTTTCCTTCTCCTATAAATATGAGCCAAGGAGAGGAGAAAGGGAGAGAATTTTGGGATCTTGAAATTTTCTAAAGGCAAATAGCAGAGAGAAAAAAAAGAAGAATTTAATTCTCAAGAAAAAAAACCTAGGTGAGAAAAGAGAAAGGGATCAAAGCTTCATAAAACAAAAAAGAGAGAATTTAATTCTCAATTTAAGAGTTTAACTCTTCTGCAAAAGAACTTAGTTCTTCCTCTGGTTGAAGATCTGCAGAAACAAATCTCTCCATAGGTTGAGAATTTAATTCTCATCGGGTTGAGATTCTGCCATGCAGATCCAAAATTTAGAGGGAGAATTGAGTTTAGAGAATTTAATTCTCCTAAGTTCACTGGAATTTAATTTCTCCAAGATGAAACTAGGGTTTAACCCTATATGAGAATTTAATTCTCCTAAAATTATAGGAATTTAATTCCTTCAAGATGGACAAAACTAGGGTTTAACCCTAATTGAGAATTTAATTCTCACAAATTTACAGGAACTTGATTCCTCCTAAAATGAAATTAGGGTTTCACCCTATATAAGAATTTAATTCTTTTACAGATATGGGAATTTACTTCCCCTAAAAATAAATTAGGGTTTAACCCTACATAAGAATTTAATTCTTTCACAATAGGAATTTAATTACTCCAAAATCATAATTAGGGTTTAACCCTACAGAGAATTTAATTCTTAAAAATAAGGAGACTTAAAAAATCTCCATGCATGCAAAGAACTAATGTCACGTGGCCCCACGTGACCTCTGAAAAGTTTCCCAAAAATGAGAAGGAAAAAGCTTTGTGGCAATACCTCACGTGCTTCCACGTGACCTCCAAAACAAAGAGAATAAAAGCAAAGGAAATGTGGGCTTTGGGCGCTTTCACGTGTTACCACGTGACCCCTAATAAATGCCTTAACAAATCAGTGCATGAGTGCCTATCACGTGCCCACACGTGATGGCTAAAAATTAAAAGTGTTTAACACTTATTTACAGAACAAAGTAAAAGGAGATCCGGCCCCACCTTTGGGCGCTCTCACGTATTACCACGTGACCCCTAATAAATGCCTTAACAAATCAGTGTATGAGTGCCCATCACGTGCCCACACGTGATGGCTAAAAATTAAAAGTGTTTAACACTTATTTACAGAACAAAGTAAAAGGAGATCCGGCCCCACTTTTGGGCGCTCTCACGTGTTATCACGTGACCCCTAATAAATGCCTTAACGAATCAGTGCATGAGTGCCTATCACGTGTCCACACGTGATGGCTAAAAATTAAAAGTGTTTAACACTTATTCACAGAACAAAGTAAAAGGAGATCCGGCCCCATCTTTGGGCGTCCTCACGTTTCCCCACGTGACCCCTTCTTCTTTAGTGTTTAACACTAATTCGAGAGCTTTATTTCCAGTGTTTAGCACTGATTGTCTTTTAGTGTTTAACACTAATTTGAGAATCTTATTTCTAGTGTTTAACACTGTTATTTTCTTGTGTTTAAACACTAATTTGAGAGCTTTATTTCTAGTGTTTAACACTACTGTTCTCTAGTGTTTAACACTACTTTTAGCCATATGGGCTAATTTTCCAGAGGCAAAAGACTCCCCTTCAAATGAATCTCAAAACTGAGTAAAATTCAGAGCTACAATGTTTAATGCTCAGTCAAAGATAGAAATATTATCAGAGCCCTCAAACTCTTGTTTAGCATTGCTAAGTGATGAGGGGCTGAACCAAGAAAAATGTCTAATGGTCCAACAAAGGGCCAACACTTCAAACTTAATTGGATTTAGCCCAAGTTGGCCATAAGTCCTCAATTCAGAATTAACTGAGCCAATGTGCTCATAATATAATTAATTGATTTTAGTTTCAAATCGGGTTACAGATCACTTAATCCATTTTGGTTCGAGGGTACATCTCTTCACTCCTCTAATATTTGTCGTTGTAATCCTTCAACGTCTTCAGAGAGGTGACGGATCCCGACAACCACGCATTTCACGGACTATGATGTCCTTAACCTTGACTGTGAGGTCTTTAAACTCACGGACTATGATGTCCTTAACCTCGACCGTGATGTATTTAAACTAACACTGGACTGTGGGGTCCTTAAACTCATGGACTATGATGTCCTTAATCTCGACCGTGATGTCTTTAAACTAACATTGGACCGTGGTGTCCTTAAACCCACGGACTATGATGTCTTTAATCTCGACCGCGATGTCTTTAAACTAACATTGGACCGAGATGTCCTTAAACTAACAATGGACCGTAATGTCCTTAAACTAATGGACCGCAATGTCCCTAAACTAAACAATAGAGTTCAATTGCTCTTTTGTTGGATCCAAACGATCCCGTTAAGTTGATCTTAGTCTAAAATGAGACTAACGTATCCTTAACAAACGTTTAAGTCGATCTTAGTCTCAAATGAGGCTAACGAATCTTTAAACCCAAACCCCCAAACCCAAATCTAAGAAAGTTACGGATTTGGACTAGTCCACGCCCTACGGGCGATAACATAAATTAGTCTCTGTATACAATCCACGAGCAACCAAAAAACAAAACAAACACACACGACATGAAGTGACCATCTGGAGAAGGAGAAAGTTGTTACCGCGATGCGGTAGCGTAATTAACTGCAGGGGCTT
Organism: Agapanthus africanus; assembly: GCA_030015575.1. Lineage (NCBI taxonomy): Eukaryota > Viridiplantae > Streptophyta > Magnoliopsida > Asparagales > Amaryllidaceae > Agapanthus > Agapanthus africanus. The sequence goes on along the minus strand of JASDDO010000019.1, from coordinate 260,634,149 downwards.
GCGCCTACAGGGAAGAGCGTCCCCACAATCAAAAACCCCTCAAATGAGGGGGAATCTGACGAAGTCTGCTACATCGGCCGCATCCGTTTAAACCTTCGATACATGGTGCCATAAATCAACTTGGCATCTTCGAAGAGGTGTACGGACAGTACCAATTAGCATCTGCCCCGAAATTCAGGCAAGACAGACCTGCGCGGTCGCGTCTCTGTGTTTCGGCGGGAATACTTGCCAAACAAAAGACTGCTGCAAATATGATCTCTACAAAACCTGATGGAGGTGGGCCTAGCAAGCAGAAAAAGAAATCTTGGAACAAGAATCAGAAGAACCTTAATGTACCTAAGCTAGAGTTCAAGAAGACTGGCCACTGCTTTAACTGTGGTAAGAAGGGTCACTGGGCCAAATCTTGTAAGCCGTCTAAGAAGGAGAAGAATGACTCTGTCAACCAAGTTGCTGATGTTCAAGACTTTGTTGCCATGATCTGTCAGGCAACACATGTTAAGTCTTTTGATTGGTAGTTGGACACTGGTGATACCTGTCATGTTTACAACAATAAGGAGATATTTACTACCTACTCTGTTGTCCAAGAGGATGTGTCTATGGCTGATCATTCTTCTGCTACTGTTCTTGGTAACAAGACTGTTGTAATTTCTTTTACCTCTGGCAATACTCTTACTCTGAAGAATGTGAAGTATGTTCCATCAATTGCAAATAACCTGGTTTCTGAAAGTCTGCCATGTGATGCTGGGATGCGTCTGGACTTTCAAGTCGGTAAAACCGTTCTGTCTTACAATAAATTTTATTTTGGTAATGCATATCGCACCAATGGTCTGTATAAGATAAGCATTGTATTTTCTCCAGTAGTCAATGAAATTTCTTCTTCTGAGTACTCTACTGTCTTATGGCATCATAGATTTGGACACGTTAATTTTAGAAAATTACTAAACATGAAGAAATTAGGACTTATACCCATCTGTGGGGGTGATAAACCTAAGAAATGTGAAGTCTGTGTGCAAGCCAAAATCACAAGAAGGTCTTTTCCTAGTGTAACTAGAAATACTGATGTATTGGACTTAGTGCACTCTGATACCTGTGATTTCAAGAATTTCATGACCAGGGGTAGCATGAAGTATTTTATCACCTTCATCGATGATCGTTCGCACTTCTGCCATGTCTACCTGCTCAAATCTAAAGATGAGGCCTTTAGCAAGTTTGTCGAGTTGAGAAACAACTTGGTAGACCGGTGAAAAAGTTTAAAAGTGACGAGGTGGAGAGTACCGATCCAAGAAACAAGAAGCTTACTTCAAGGAACATGGAATGGTTACAGAAACTGCTGCACCTTATTCTTCACAGTCCAATGGCATTGCAGAAAAGAAGAATCGTACTCTTACCGAGATGGTGAACTCTATACTGATTACTTCTGGACTTCCTACCTGCTACTGGGGTGAAGCCTTGTTGATGGCTAACTGGATCCTGAACAGAGTACCTTACTCAAAAACTGATGTCACACCACATGAACTCTGCTATGGTTATCATCCTTTTTTGAATAATCTTATATTGTGGGGGTGCTTAGCATATATAAGGGTTCCAGAGATTAGGAGATCTAAATTGGAACCAAGAGCAAACAAATGTGTGTTCTTGGGTTTTGCTAGAGATAGTGATGCTTGCGGGTTCCTTAATCTTGGTACCAATTCTATCATAGAAGCTCGTGATGCTGGGTTCTTTGAGGACAAGTTCATCAAAGATAAGAATACATCTCTTAAAGATGTTCCTAAAAATGTTCAAGAAGATGAGTCTCCTACCATTATTCCAGAAGTTCAGACAACACCAGAAGTTGTCCTTCCTGAAGATGAAGTTCCTTCTAACATTGATGTTGCTGCTGATGATGAAGTCCCAGAAAGTTCTGAATCTTATTCCAAGCGACTAAGAAAGGCAAAGAATTTTGGAAAAGATTTCATTACTTTCCATGTAGAAAGTGATCCACAGACTTTTGAAGAAGCTATGAAGTCTCATGATGCATTGCTTTGGAAGGAAGCAGTGGATAATGAGATGAACTCCTTGAACCAAAATGGCACATGGAAGATTATAGATTTACCAAGAGGTGCAAAACCAGTTAAATGCAAGTGGATCTTCAAAAGAAAGCTGCGTACCGATGGTAGTATTGAAAAATACAAAGCCAGATTGGTGGCTAAAGGATTTTGTCATGCTCCGCTTCCCAATATACGGGCAGAAGACGCGATGATGCCACTACGTATTTACTCAGAAGTAAATACGCTAAGCGTAACTAAGCAATATAAAAGAAATATACACAAGAGACAAATGTAATGAACAACAACTTTATTTATTAACATTCTTTTACAGTACATGGAAAAGTAAATACATCTGAATGAAAGCAATGCCTAAACAGTGGCATAACAGAAATGGAAAGTACTGAAATGAAATGTGTACAATGAATCTAAAGCTCTGGGTCGTAGGCTAGCTGATCCAAATCCTCGCTGGTGGGATCGATCTCCTGAAGGTCTGATCCACCTGACAACATTCCAAGAAGAAAGAGAAGGAATGTCGTCAGCGAACAATCGCTCGGTAAGTCCTAAAGATAAGGGAGAAATAGAATAAACAGAGAGAGAGTGTAGCTTTTAAAGTTATTATAATGTTGTATTTAGTGTTAACGCTGTTGTTTGTAGCTTGGTACAGAAGGATGCCAGTGTATACGAGAGGAGTCTCAGTAGACCAGAGACTAAGGTGAACAGAATGTACAAGGAACCGTTTATGCCACGGTACAACAGCAATGGAATACATGTTAGGTGTCTTAAATCTTGCAGTCTCGTGCCACTTCTAACACCTTCCGTACCAATCTATTCCTTAAACCCCGCGATGTCTTGATTATATTGTTTGTATTATATTGTAAATTGTATTGTCTTATCGAAACCATGATATCAGTAAATGGATGTAACCGGAGAATCTTGTAAATGGAAGTATATCCATGGTTTGGTTCAGTCAAAACAGATTGAATAGATTGAATATATGGATTCATGGATTCATATTGAATTGTAGTTTGTACTTGAATCATATTCAAGTCAAATTATTTATAATAAGACTCAGTCTGAGTCAAACAATTAGAAAAGAAATTGAAATCCTGAATTAAGTTTTGATGTTATCGGTAACCGCTGCACATGGGTGGTAGGATTTATGTCCTTTTCAAAGACGATTACCGTGTTGATAACACCGTTTATTAAGTTGTCTACCTTAAATAGACAAGCACCCATATCTCTGGCTCCCTGAGGCTTAAGAGACTGGTCCCGCTTAAACCTATATTTACTAGGGTCCTTATTGTAATTTATAAAACTTGAGGGAGTTTTATGTAAAAATAATTTTGTATAATTTTCAAAATACACCTCAAGTATTTAATTATCGTCTTTGGAGTTTTCATAGATGTGGATTTTATATATGTGACATTTCTAGTGAATAAAACCTAATTTCATAATATAAGGTATTTAATTGTAAAGTATTGAACTTATATGGAATTACATGGTATTTTTATGTAAAGTGATTCTTTGGATTTAGAAAAGTTGGAATATTTATATTATATAAAAATTAGATATTTTGATGATACATATATATATATATTTAAATAAAATAATTTTATTTTATTATTTTTCTAGAAATCTCATTTTCTTAAGATATTTGTATTTTTAAATCTTTCGAGACCGAATGCTCCTTGCGGATGTCTGCATCTCGCACGACTAAACCCGAGGATGTGCGATAATCCGCACCATCCCGAACGGGTTCCCCAAAATGGGTTGTAGCGGCGCTTTGCAAAGATTTGTTTAAAATACATAATCTTGTAGAAAAAGATTTTAATAGTAAAAGGTATTTATGTGTAAAATTGCATTTTTCCGTATTCTATGATCCCGAAAGGCATCGTGCTATGTTGTATATGAGTGTTGTGAGGAGGTAGGTCATTACCTCATGATCTATTTAAAGGTACAGTAAGGAATTATGATGTTTAATGTCGAAACTAAACTACCTGGTATTTTACTGAAAAAGTACGATAAAAATTATAATATGAAATATTTTGATATGACATGTTCATGATATTTTGTTAATGTTTAATAGTCAAGATGTGAGGGTTTGGTATGTTTGAATTTAAGAAAAGATGGAGTTTTTAAGAAAAACCGAATCGGAAGTCGGATTAACTCCACTTCCGTCTGGTTTTAGAAATACGAGTTTTTTTAGAATATCAAAGTGAAGAGGGAGGAGGGACTTACTAGAATTTAGCTTATAAAAGAGGAAGAGGGAGTGGGAGTAGGTTCCGGTGCGTCGTTTCGTCGCCGGGAGCTCTTAGGGTCGTCATCGGAAGTTCGCCAGAGCTTCGTCCTTCGCTAACTCCACTTGTACACAAAAGTTCTAGGGATTTTTTCTTGAGAGTCTGGACAGAAATTGTGAGTGAGGGTGTGTGGAATGGAGTGGTATTTATAGGAAAAGATTAGGGTTACGGTAGGTGAAAAGATGTGAGAAAATGTATTAAAAATTGTATTAAAAATGGAGTAAATAGGTGTTTTTATTGGCTCTGTAAATGTGCAGGGTTTTTAAACATGACAGGGGTTTTTAGAAGACCAAAAGACACAAGAGTTCAGAAGGGAGAATCGGAGTCAGGCCAAGTCAACCCGGCCTCGCCGGCCGAGTCGCCGGCCCGAGTCAGCCGAGTCGGGCCAGGGCTCATCGCCACGTGTCCACCGTCGGTTGGTCTTTCTCCTGGTCATTTTGTTTTATATATGACTTTTGGTTTTTACGAGTTATGCACGTGTAGACTCTTGGGCTTCTAAAAATTTAAAAGAAAATTAATTAAAAAATGATGTTGCTAATGGGATTTGAACTCTGGTGTTTTGGTTCAGCAGTGCAAGGTCTTACCAATGAGCTACAAGCTCCTTCTTACTATTAAAAAGCAAAACAAATACTTATAGTACTCACAGGAAGTGTAAATACCCTAAGAATACATTAATTTTAAATCAAATTTATGTACACAAGAAATGGAGTTGTTACAGATTTACTCAGAAAGAATGCATCAACTTCTTCGACATCTTTGCTCCAGTATGTCGCATAACTACCATTCGGGTATTGATCTCTTAGGCAGATATTCAAGGTCTTGTGATATATCAGATGGATGTCAAGACTGCATTCTTGAATGGAGATCTTATTGAGGAAATCTATATGGAGCAGCCAGAAGGCTTCATTACTGAAGGTATAGAAACTAAAGTATGCAAGCTAATTAAATCTCTATGGTTTAAAGCAGGTTCCAAAGTTATGGCATGAGAAGTTTGATGGAATCATCAGAAATGATGGATTCCAAGTCGGTGAATCTGACAAGTGCCTTTACATCAAGAACGTTGAAGGAAAGGTTGTGGTTATCTGCCTTTATGTTGATGATATGCTGATCATCGGGACTGACTTGCAAATAGTTGCTTCTACAAAGAACTTTCTCTCGACACGGTTCAACATGAAGAATCTTGGAGCTGCTGATACGATACTGGATATCAAGATTCTGAGGACAGAGCTTGGTATAGACTTGTCTCAGTCTCACTACATAGAGAGTATGCTGAAAAGGTATGGATATTTTGATTTGCGTATGATATCAGTACCTTATGACTACAACAAAAAACTTCGAGCAAATACCGGAGGACCAGTACTGCGGCTGGAATATTCTAAGGTTATTGGCAGTTTGATGTATGTAATGAGTTGAACAAGACCAAATATTGCTTTCGTTGTTGGCATGCTAGCAATATAGGGAAAGCGCATTAGGATGTAATCTAGAGGTTGATGCGGTACTTTAAGGGTACTATGAAATTAAGCTTATTCTATTCTGGTTATCCGGCTATTCTTGAAGGCTTCTCAGATGCTAGTTGATGCTCAGAGCCAGATGAGTGCATATCAACTGGCGGTTTTATTTTCACCTTAGGAGGTGCTTCTATCTCATGGAAATCCAAGACACAGACTATTATTGCACAGCATCCATGGAGTCTGAATTTTATGTATTAGTTTCTGCCGGAGATAAGGCTGAGTGGTTCAGCAATCTTCTCAGAGATCTTCTATTAAAAAAACAGCATAGTGCAGCTATCACTATATATTGTGATAATCAGGAAACGCGTGATGTGGCAGCTAACTCGTTATTCAATGGAAGGAAGCAGACTATTCGTCTGAAGTATGGCTATCTGAATAAATTGATAAGCCACGGAGTCATATCAGTGATGGATGTCCGATCTTTAGAGAATATTGCAGATCTTATGACTAAAGGTCTAAAAGGAGAATCTGTTGTAAAAACATCCACTGGGATGGGCTTGAAATCAATATAAGGAAAGCCTATGTATTTACTTTGAGTCAAATTTTAGTTCGAATCTTAGCTACTAATTTCTTTTGATTCTTAGTTCAAAAGTGCGTATACGGATATGGCATCCATAATCCTATCATGAGCGAAGGTTGGTTATATAAAACCTTAATAAATCCAACAATTCGAGTGCGGGGTGTTAATAGGAGCACACCTAAAGGATTTACCTATGCTTAGGTAGAGTTTTGGCCGATGTAGGGTGTCTTTTGTCATCCCATTGAGATGGGAATACGCGCGCGCTTGTCAGGCGCATTACAGATTCTCCCTGTCTAGGGTAGGCTGGGGTTTATTGATTGTGGGGATCCAAATCTCCGGCAGCCGCGGACTAAGCGGCCGTTAATTACCCCTCGCATTTGGAGCGAAAGAACCTCCGATTGACGGGTTAAACGGGTCATGCGAACTCAATATACAGTGCGTTGGTGTGTGTATTTTTTTGGTTTTGTTCTGCTTGTAAAAAAAAAGATATATATATACATATATATATTTTCTATATATAAAAACAAAAATAAATAAGTAAATAAATATTTAGAGATTTTTTTAATTTTTAAAAATTTATTATTATTTTTTTTAATTTTAAAATATTTTTTTAAATTTATTTAATATTTATTATATATATTTTTTAAATAAAAAAAGGGATTAAATAAAGAAAAGAAGAAAAGAAAATAATTATGTTTTTATTAATTTTTAAATATTATTTAAAATTTATTTTTATTTATTTAATTTTTATTTATTTTTATTTTAAAATAAAAAAAAAGAAGGAAGAAAGAAGAAAAGAGAATGGAGTCACATGTTAGCATGTGACCCCTCATATGAGGGGATTCACATGCTAGCATGTGACATGGAAGGTCACATGTTAGCATGTGACCCGTCACATGCTCAGCATGTGAGGAGGCCATCACATGCTGAGCATGTGACCCACATCACATGTTAAACATGTGATGGGGCTGCTTTAGCATATGACCCGTCACATGCTTAGCATGTGACCCCGTCACATGCTTAGCATGACCATCTTTTTTTTTTAACGTGGAGTTCAACTCCAAAAGAATTTTATATGGCTAAAAAAATATAATGTGGAGTTAGACTCCCCAAAAAAAAAATTTTTTTTTTGTGGAGTTAAACTCCAAAAGAATTTCTGTAGTAGAGTTAAACTCCAAAAGAATTGTATTTGTGGAGTTGAACTCCAAAGGAATTTTATTTGTGGAGTTGAACTCCAAAAGATTTTTAAATGCGGAGTTGAACTCCGAAAGAATTTTATATGGAGTTAAACTCCTAAAAAGATTTAATATGGAGTTAAACTCCAAAAAAAGATTTTTACTGTGGAGTTGAACTCCAAAAGAATTTTTGTAGTGGAGTTAAACTCCAAAATAATTTTTCTGGTGGTGGAGTTAAACTCTAAAATAATTTTATTTGTGGAGTTAAACTCCAAAAGATTTTCTTCTTTCTCTTTTGAGAAGAAACCCAAAATGGGTTCTCTTGAAACTCCAAGATCTAGATTTTGGATGATAAAAAAAGAGACCCTTTTTCTTCTCTTGATGGAGTCTTAGGAGGTGGGTTTATGGTAAAACTTTATTTAGTTTTTAAAAAAATAAAGAAAGCTAAGCTCTTGATTTGTTTGGAAAATAAAAAGGAAGAGGAAGAACTTGAAGAAGAGAGAGTGGAGGCACAAATCCTAGTTTTTTTTGGGAGAATGAAAAGTCTTTCTTTTATTCATCATCATGTTGCCTTATATAGGCTTACACATTTACATATAGCCCCTTGGGCTTTACAAAATGGAATTTTGCCCATCCCATGGTTCATGTGCCATTTCTTTTTGCACATAAGCCATGGGCTTACAAAAATTTGGCTTTATACCCATTTTGTTTACATTCATGGATAAAAAATTATATAAAAATTATTTATTACATGATTTCATTTTTGGCATGGGGAGGGTCGGCCGCTTCATGTTTCGGACTCGACCTGGGCATGGGCCCACTTGACCTGGGCTTGGGCCCACCTGGCTTGGGGTTGACCTTGACTTTGACTCGGTCAACCGGGGTTTAAATTTTTACCCCAACAAAGTGCCCCCCATCAATAAATGCACACCGCATATTTGAGTTGTGTGCATGAAATTGATGGATCTTGAAGCTGAACTTTGAGGTGGAACATCATTCCGGGGGCGGAGCATCATCCCAGGGAGCATGATTCCCGGGGATCGGAGCATCATTCTGATTCGCGGAGCATAATTCCAGGGTCGGAGTATCCCTCGGGGAGAATGATTCCCGAGGATCGGAGCATCATTCCGAAATGCAGAGCATGATTCCAGGGATCGGAGCATCATTCCGATGAGCGGAACATGATTCCAGGGGATCGAAGCATCATTCCGATGGGCGAAGCATGGTTCCAGGGATCGGAGCATCATTCCGATGAGCGGAGCATGATTCCAGGGGATCGGAGCATCATTCCGATGAGCGGAGCATGATTCCAGGGTATCGGAGCATCATTCTGATTCGCGGAGCATAATTCCAAGGATCAGAGCATCATTCCGAAGGGTGGAGCATGATTCCAGGGTATCGGAGCATCATTCCGAAGGGCGGAGCATGATTCCAGGGATCGAAGTATCATTCTGATGGGCGGAGCATGGTTCCAGGGATCGGAGCATCATTCCGATGAGCAGAGCATGATTCCAGGGGATCGGAGCATCATTCCGAAGAGCGGAGCATAATTTCAGGATTCGGAGCATCATTCCGAAGGGCGGAGCATGATTCCAAGGATCGGAGCATCGTTCCGAAGGGCGGAGCATCATTCCAGGATTCGGAGCATCATTCCGAAGAGCGGAGCATCATTCCGAAGGGCGGAGCATGATTCTAAGGATCGGAGCATCATTCCGAAGGGTGGAGCATGATTCCCGGATTCGGAGCATCATTCCAAAGAGCGGAGCATGATTCCAAGGATCGGAGCATCATTCCGAAGGGTGGAGCATGATTCCAAGGATCGGAGCATCATTCCGATGAGCGGAGCATGATTCCAGGGTTCGGAGCATCATTCCAAAGAGCAGAGCGTCATTCCAGGGGATCGGAACATCATTCCGATGAGCGGCAGACATTTTGACCGAAGCATAATTTCGATGCAGAGGTTAATTCCCAGGCGAAGCGTAATTTCGATAAGGAAGGCAGATATTCCGAGGCGAAGTATTGATTTCGACACGGGATACATTCTGAGACGGAGCATGATTCCGGCGCAGAGCTTGTTGGCTGACTTGATTCCGAGACGAAGCATAATTTCGACAGGGAAGGCAGGTACACCGAGGCGAAGCATCATTTCGACACGGGGTACATTCTGAGACGAAGCATAATTCCGACGCAGAGCTTGCTGGTTGACTTGATTCCGAGGTAGAGCATAATTCCGACGAGGAGGTCGTTGGTTGATTCCGAACCGAAGCATAATTCCGACAGGGAAGGCAGATACACCGAGGCGAAGCATCATTTCGACACGGGGTGCATATTCTGAGACGAAGCATGATTCCGACGCAGAGCTTGTTAGTTGATTTGATTCCGAGGCGGAGCATAATTCCGGCAGGGAGGGTTGATATCCCGAGGCGAAGCATGATTTCGACACGGGGTAAATTCTGGGACGGAGCATGATTCCGCCGTAGAGGTTGTTGGTTTGATTTGATTTGGGTTGACATCAGCATCGCTACACTGGAATATGGTACCAGGAGCGAATCATCATTTGTCATGAGGGGATTTGGGAATTTTGGTTTTGGTCGGCATCTGCATTGCTGCACTGGAATAATGCCAGGAGCAACTCATTATTTGCCCCGGAAGGATTTGGGAATTGGTTTTTGTTTGGCATCAGTATCGCTACACCGGAATATGGTACCAGGAGCGAATCATCATTTGCGCTTGCTTATCAGGAAGCGATGGCTTGGGAGACGGGTTTTAGGTCCCTATCACCTAAGACTTTTCAATTTTGTGAGCCGTAAGGGTCTCACAAAGTATTTTCTCCCTACGGGTCGTAAGGATCCCGTAAGTGCATTTTCTCCTTGGGAGTCGTGGGGACTCCCAAGTGTGTTACTCCTTTGTGAGTCGTAAGGATCTCACGCGGGAATTTTCTCCTCACAAAGTCGAGAGGACTTTGCGAGTGCATTTCATTTCTTTTTTACGAGTTCGCGCCCTTTCGGGTTTTCACAAACTCGCCGGCAGTCCTGCTGTTTTTACTCACGGAGCCCTTTCGGGTTTTCATCCGTGCCCATCTTGCTTGTGGACATACATTTTTTTTATTTTTTTATTTTTTTATTTTTGAAGAGATTGGGATTGTTTTACGCCGGTGGATTGTATACGGTTTTGCAGGATGTATGATCCAGACCGTAAGGCCATAAAAAATTTTGGGACTTTGTTGGCGTCTGCATCGCTGCACTGGAATATGGTAACAGGAGCGACTCATCATTCGCCGTTGGGGTATAGGATTTGGAATTTGGTTGGCGTCTGCATCGCTGCACTGGAATATGGTACTAGGAGCGACTCATCATTCGCCGTTGGGGTATGGGATTTGGAATTTTGTTGGCGTCTGCATCGCTGCACTGGAATATGGTACCAGGAGCGACTCATCATTCGCCGTTGGGGATTGGGGAGCGATGGCTTAGGAGACAGGTTTGGATCCCTATCACCTAAGGCTTTTCAATTTTATGGGCCGTGAGGATCCCATAAAAGCATTTTCTCCCTGCGAGTCGTAAGGATTCCGCAGGTGTATATTCTCCTTAGGAGTCGTGATGACTCCTAAGTGTGTTTTTTCTTCGTGAGTCGTAAGGATCCCACAAAGATTTGTTCTCCTCATGTATCGTGAGGACACATGAGTGGGTCTTCTCAATGGAGCATAATTCCAAAGGCGGAGACCAGCCGCGTAACTGGTGATTGCGGTGTGGCATGGGTATGATGAGAATTATTTCAGCCCGTGGATTGTATACGGTAGTCAATTTGGAGACTGGCCGTAGGGCGGGAAGAATTTTGAAAAAATGGATTTTTGTCGGCGTCTGCATCGCTGCACTAGAATATGGTACCAGGAGCGACTCATCATTCGCCGTTTTTTTTGTTGTTTTTTTTGTTTTTGTTTTACCGCGATTGCTCTATCATTTCAGCTTTTCTTATCGCGAAGGTCGCGATTGCCCTATCATTTCGGCTATTTATTCGCGGTTGCCCCATCATTTCGGCTTTATTTTCATTTTTATTTTCACTCGCCGATTTTTATTGCGAGTTGCCCTATCATTTCGGCTTTTTTATTTTTCTTTTATTTACACATTTTTTTATATACACACTTTTTTTTACATTCCCAGTTTAACGACTTAGCGGTCGACTGTTCCCAGTTTAATGACGTGGTGGTCGATTGTTTTCAGAGAAGGGCAGATGTCTGAGAGAATCCGTTTCACGAAGAACTTCGGCCTCCGTTTGTATGAAATTGACGGTCGCATCTTGACTGTTTACTAACACGCCTTTGGACAGTTCTATCTCTCCTGCCTTGTATTGCTTTTCGACCCAATCTTTGAAGACGAAGCAGTCCTCAATGGCATGACCTATCACTCTATGATAGGGGCAGTATTTGGGGTCGTCGGTCCTATTCGCTTCCTGCGGTCTTTTTGACTCTGGCAGTTGTAGACCGTTCTTGAGGGCGTCTTTGAATATTTTACGGATTTTATCCATTCTAAAGGAATAGATCTTATCTAGCTTCTCTTTGAGTAGAGATTCTCCTCCCTCTCCGAACATTGGCTTCCGAGGCTGGTTGGCGCTAGGCCCGCTTATCCCTTGCTTATTTCGGTTAGCCGAAGTGTTGAAAGATTCAGAATCATCGGAGTTTCCGCCTTTGCGATTATCATCCTTTCGGTTTCTCCAGGACCTATTGTTATTTTGGGAATCCGAGGAGGACTCCTGTTTTGAGCGCTCCAGCATCTGAACTTTCCTGGTCAGCTCTTGAAATGTTTTGAGACCCGCCGTGCATAGAAACGGGGCCATCCAATTGTTGAGTTTTCCGACGAGGAGACTGACAGATTGGTCCTGCTCTATCGGCGGTTCGCATTTGACTGAGAGATTGCGCCATTGGGTTATAAAATCCGTGCTGCTTTCATTGTTCTTGGGTTTGGCCCTTACGAGCTCGGCAATGGTGATCTTATCGCTGACGCTCATGAACCTTTGTTGAAACAAAGATTCCATTTAGACGAAAGTAGTAACGGAGCCATCCGGTATACTCGCGTACCAGTCGAAAGCAACATCGGTCAAGCTATTAACGAACTGGCGGAGGAGGAGTGCATCGTTGCCCCCAGTATTCCCGCATGAGGCTTTGAAGTGGGCGATGTGTTGATTCGCATTTCCCGTCTCATCGAATCTTCCGAATTTAGGGATGACATAGCCGCTAGGAAATTCTACCAGATCATATTGAGCAGGATATGGTCTCCCGCTACTGCCGATATCTTTTTGCGCTTCGGCTTCGGCCACCAATGTTTTGACTTTGCTGGCAACCAAATACATGATTTGATCTTGAGTTAGCGGGCTACTGTCATCGGTAGCCAAGACATTTCCCGAAATAGGATGCGACTGATTTTCATGCAGCTCGCCCACTTTTGGATTTGAGGGAATAGGCGTTGGCTGCGTTGGGATACCGTTTCCCGGTTCACGAGCAGAGCCCTGCGCTTGATTGAGCGGCTGAGAGGCAAGTTGAGCCGTGAGCTGTAGGACGACATTTGTCAAGTCATCAATTTTGGAGTAAAGCTTGGTCATCTCCTTGTCTTTGTTTCTGAGCTGCTTTCGGAGCTCTTGAAGCAGCTCTTGCTCCGCGGTCCTGGGGTGAAAAGTCGGCTCTTCTTCGCTTTCCGAGCCCGACTCCTCATGGACCGAAGGGTCTTTCTACCTATCATCCTCATCAATAGGGTTTTCATCACCCAGCAGAGGCGGCTGTTCTTGGGAAGCGGCCACCACATTCAAGCCAGATTGGGTTTGAGAAGTGGTAGCCCCGTCCTTGCTCTTGCTGCGCGTGCCCACCATGTAGACAGTGTGGACCACATACCCAGCCATTTCCTCATCTTTGGCGGGGTAACCCTATTCTTCGAACCTCATGAGGTTCAGCCTGGCAGGAGCCCTAGCCCTTTTATTGGCTCTATATCTGAGCCTTTTCTCCCTCAGCTTCTCGATTTTGAAGGCTTGGCGGGCATCCACTATCTGGGAAGCCATTGTGAGTTGATCAGCGGGGAGCTTAGAGATGACACCCGATCGAGCTGTTATCAGGGGCACCGCCGGAGCTTGCACGAGACGCCTTGTCGCTTTGTTGGTTCTGATGGCCTTGCCCCCAGCTGGGGCCATAGAGAGTCGTTCAGAAATGGACTTGCGCTTGGGCTGAGGTGCCCTCGCGACCACCACATTTGGCCTCTTTCCTTTCGAGACCGGTCTGTTTGTCACTGGGGCTTGAGGAGCCGGGATGGCGCCAACTGGGAAGAACATGATAGAGCCGAATGGTAGCAGCGGCTCCTCCCATTGTCGCCCGAGACTGGCCGGAAGGACCGTCCTAGAGTCCATCTTCATCGTGTAGGAGATGGGAGCCGTGCTGAGAGCTGAGTTCATCATATGAGACATTGTTGAAAAGTGATTGCTTGAAACCTGCATGAAAGAGCATTATTTTAGTATAAATACAGGTATGTATATTGATTGAGTTCGCATGAACGTTTAACCCGAAATATGGGAGGAAAGATTTGTCCCACAGGACGTGCCAGAATCTGTAGGGTGTTTTTCGTCACCCCATTGAGATGGGAATACGCGCGCGCTTGTCAGGCGCATTACAGATTCCCCCTGCCTAGGGTAGGCTGGGGTTTATTGATTGTGGGGATCCAAATCTCCGGCAGCCGCGGACTAAGCTGCCGTTAATTACCCCTCGCATTTGGAGCGAAGGAACCTCCGATTGACGGGTTAAACTGGTCATGCGAACTCAATATGCAGTGCGTTGGTGTGTGTATTTTTTTGGTTTTGTTCTGCTTGTAAAAATAAAGATATATATACATATATATATTTTCTATATATAAATACAAAAATAAATAAGTAAATAAATATTTAGAGATTTTTTTTAATTTTTAAAAATTTATTATTATTTTTTTAATTTTAAAATATTATTTATAATTTATTTAATATTTATTATATATTTTTTTAAATAAAAAAAAGGGACTAAATAAAGAAAAGAAGAAAAGAAGAAAAGAAAATAATTATGTTTTTATTAATTTTTAAATATTATTTATAATTTATTTAATATTTATTTATTTTTATTTTAAAATTTAAAAAAAAGAAGGAAGAAAGAAAGAAGAAAAGAAAAAAAGAGAATGGGGACACATGTTAGCATGTGACCCCTCATATGAGGGGGTCACATGCTAGCATGTGACATGAAAGGTCACATGTTAACATGTGACCCTCATGTGAGAGGGGGGGGGTCACATGCTAAGGGAGAGTCACATGCTCACATCACATGTTAAACATGTGATGGGGCTGCTTTAGCATGTGACCCGTCACATGCTTTAGCATGTGACCCGTCACATGCTTAGCATGTGACCCGTCACATGCTTAGCATGTGACCCGTCACATGCTTAGCATGTGACCCGTCACATGCTTAGCATGTGACCCCCGTCACATGCTTGACCACCACCTTTTTTTTTTAACGTGGAGTTCAACTCCAAAAGAATTTTATATGGCTAAAAAAAATATGATGTGGAGTTAGACTCCCCAAAAAAAAGTATTTTTTTTGTGGAGTTAAACTCCAAAAGAATTTCTGTAGTGGAGTTAAACTCCAAAAGAATTGTATTTGTGGAGTTGAACTCCAAAGGAATTTTATTTGTGGAGTTGAACTCCAAAAGATTTTTAAATGCGGAGTTGAACTCCGAAAGAATTTTATATGGAGTTAAACTCCTAAAAAGATTTAATATGGAGTTAAACTCCAAAAAAAGATTTTTACTGTGGAGTTGAACTCCTAAAGAATTTTTGTAGTGGAGTTAAACTCCAAAATAATTTTTCTGGTGGTGGAGTTAAACTCCAAAATAATTTTATTTGTGGAGTTAAACTCCAAAAGATTTTCTCCTTTCTCTTTTGAGAAGAAACCCAAAATGGGTTCTCTTGAAACTCCAAGATCTAGATCTTGGATGATAAAAAAAGAGACCATTTTTCTTCTCTTGATTGAGTCTTAGGAGGTGGGTTTATGGTAAAACTTTATTTAGTTTTTTTAAAAAAAAAAGAGCTAAGCTCTTGATTTGTTTGGAAAATAAAAAGGAAGAGGAAGAACTTGAAGAAGAGAGAGTGGAGGCACAAACCCTAGTTTTTTTGGGAGAATGAAAAGTCTATCTTTTATTCATCATCATGTTGCCTTATATAGGCTTACACATTTACATATAGCCCCTTGGGCTTTACAAAATGGAATTTTGCCCATCCCATGGTTCATGTGCCATTTCTTTTTGCACATAAGCCATGAGCTTACAAAAATTTGGCTTTATACCCATTTTGTTTACATTCATGCATAAAAAATTACATAAAAATTATTTATTACATGATTTCATTTTTGGCATTGGGAGGGTCGGCCGCTTCATGTTTCGGACTCGACCTGGGCATGGGCCCACTTGACCTGGGCTTGGGCCCACCTGGCTTGGTGTTGACCTTGACTTTGACTCGGTCAACAGGGGTGTAAATTTTTACCCCAACAGCCGACTCCTATGGAAACTATTGAGTAGTTTCTAGATCCTTATGCAGAATTTATAATAAAGCACATGGCCGCTAACGTGCTACAGAATAGCTATAAAAGTGATATCATGGTTCAAAGCATGGCTACTATGGATATGCACTCAGATAAAGTTTGTGTGTGACCGTTGAATAGTATGTACACTATTAGTTCAAGACTTAGTTCACCAATTGCTTGATTGTTTTTCAAATGATCTAATTGGAGATTCAAGTCCTAGCTATATCTTCGTTATGCACATGAAACTAAAGTCATCCAAGTCAAGTTTGAAACTTGTGGAAGATTGTTGAATTTAATTTATTATGTGGGTGAAAGTTTCTAACTTGTAATTACATATTTTGGTAACTTCCTTGGAAGATTAAGGAGTTACATGCTTTGGGAACTTCTTTGGGAGATGAAAGGTTACACGAGCCTTCATTGGAAGATTAAGGAGTTACATGCTTTGGGAAGTTCTTTGGAAGATGAAAGGTTACACGAGCCTTCATTGGAAGGTTACATGAAGAGAGCCTTTATTGGAATGTTATATGGAGAGAAAGCTCAAGGGTCATTTTCATTCTCTATTAAAAAAAGGTGCTTGACACGCTCTTATTGAAGCAATTCACCACCCTTTCTACTAAAGAAAAAATCCATTCAAAATGTAGAATTCTCCAAGTCCACTATAAAGCTTTTGGTAGCTGCACACCAGTTCGCTCTGTCTGTTGAATTATGCTTTAAGCTCAGCATTTTAGGATGCACAGCAGTTCCATCTAGTTACCGTCATCATCACCATCTAATCAGAAAAGTTTTATAATCCTTGGTTCTCTGTCCATTTTTCCCCGCTACTCCAACATCTCTCCCTCTTGATCTCTCTAGATCTATTGGATTAAAACAAGAAACGCCCAAAATTTTGTGTTTTCATCAAGAAACAATTAAAAAAAGCAACTTCCAAAAATTTATGTTTTCATCAAGAAACATACACTAATTTGATGATTATTGTGTTATTGCTCTAAATAGGAACAAACCCTAAATATGAACTTGGGTTTTTTTGGCTTATGACTTGTAATTTTGATGTTTAGTAGTTATAATGCATGACATGGCATGTACTTTCTTTGTTTCGATTTGTGTTATCCACCCAAATTTGGTGCTTAGGGTTAGGATTCCGAAAATTAACAATGTTTAGTGCTTAAATTTCCGTTAACCACTAATTATAACCTAAGTGATGGAGCTCCTTTTCGGGCCTCCGTCAGATATTGTCTTCCGTTGATCTCGAAGTGAACTTGGTTGATTGTCCTTCGTTGCGTATGGGTCTCAATGGATTTTGAGAGGAGAAGGTGGGGTGAGGAGGCTGTCGCCGAGTACCTGCAAAGAAGTCCTGGGGTGGTTTGGTACCACCGAGGACCCTCCGACGCTCAAGTTAGTGGAGAGATCCGAGCAGAGTAACGGCGTAAAGTGTAAAGAATGGCTTACTTGACCCCTATGTGAGGGAGGTTTATATAGCGGTGGTGGCACACAGCAGCAGGCGCGAGAATCTCGCCAGCAGTTACGCTCCCGACGTTATACCTGCGCAGAGAGCGGATCGCCCATTAATAGGGATCGTGATAGCGTGGAACGTGGGATGTTGTTGGCATAGAATCTACGCATGGCGAGATTCGCGGAGCGGCGGTTACGCCTGTAAGTGGTGGAGTTGGTCGGAGGGCCGAGGAGTCTTGGTCTCGTGGCAGCTCGAGGCGAGCTGAGTGGCCGAGGAGGCTAATTCGCAGGGGGCCCGAGGTGGGCCAGTTTGCGCTTACAGGTCGGGCACAGGGTGGCCTGGTCGGCCCCTGTGGGCCCTTTCTTATGAGTCTTGGGACACATCATCTGCCACGTGTCCTGATCTTGGAGGTCGCCAATATCGAGCATTATCATTAGCCCCCCACTCTTGTCCTGACCAGCTAGTGGTCGGGTCAGGAGTGGACTGTCGGGCCTCCTGAGGTGAGATCCCTTCTATGGTTTCGTCGGGGCGAGCCCTCGGTCCATTGGTTGTCTTTTCTGCTCGCGAACCAAGGCGAGATCTCCACACCTTAAAGAGGGTGTGCCGGTTCGTGCACTATGTAAATGAAGCAATGGTCCACGTGTCAAAGGACGACTGGCCGGTACGTCGTACGCGGGCCTACAGCGTCCGATTGGATGCAGTCCAGTGCAGGACTGACACGTGGAGCGATCAAAGCCGCTAGGTGTGAGGAGTCGTTTCGGCGGGAGTTGACGGGCGCCGTTGGATGCGGTGATAAAACGGGGGCGGGGCCCGCCCCAGGGCCCCCAACCTTTCATCTCCCTTCTTCCTCGAGTCGCTGTCGCTCGGCGTTCTTCCTCCCTCGTAAGACATGGTTCGCTCCCACTTTTCGGGAGGCTCGCGCTAGGGGGAAGCTAGTGGCGTAGCCGAGCCCCCGGCCAACTTGCGCCCTCCGCCGGATTCTCCGCCGACGGCAGGGCCGTCCATTTCATCGGCGGCATCTGGGAGTTTCTCTGGCGGCGGCCGGAGTCGTCAGCCGTTACCCGAGTCCCAGACGGGTGACGGGAGGAAGGGCGAGGACCGGCCCCTTCCTAAGAGGAAAAGGACGGTTTCTCGTGAGCCACCGTCGAAGTCCCCCAAAGGGATCCCCATGCGGGAAGGGGGCTCCGTCTTCACTGTTCCGTCTGGGCTTTCCGTTGCCACTGGTCTGCTCGCCGGGATGGAGGAATCGGCTGGGGGAAAGCTTTCGTGTGGCTCCTTGAGGGATCAATTGGAGGCCATGGCCCAAGGGGCGGTCCAGGTACGAATCCCTCTACGCGCATTTGTCTTGGTATGCCTTTCCTTGGTTCGGATGCTTCATGGTTTCTCATCGGCTTTCTGTCAGGTTCTTCAGCACTGCGCCCTCGCCATTCGCATGGAGGCCGAGGGGGCGTTCCACGCCCTGAGGCCAGTGGAGGCACTTCCTTCGGAGGTCGAGATCTTGCAACGCGACCTGTGCCGGGAGAGGGATAAGGCCGACGTCGTGGCTGGCCAGGCGGAGGCTGCGGAGCTCGCCAACTCTGCGACTCAGGGTGCCCTTCGCCATCTGAACGCGTCTCTCTGGGTTGCCGATAGGAAGCTGGAGGACATGGCCGAACGCTTTGCGGCACTGGAGAAGGAAAGGGACACAAGCAGGGGATATGCTGAGGCGGCGCTGCTGAAGGCCCAGGTTGCCGAGGCTCGGGCCAAGAAAGCTGTGGCTGAGTACAAGGCATCGGAGCAGTTTTACGCCGAGCTCGGGGAGTATTCTGCCGCTGCATGGAATAAGGCTTCGGACGCCGTGAAGGAACAGCTTCCCGAGGTCGACGATGGTGAACTCCGCGCTCGGGTTCCGCTTCCGGCGACGAGGTCTCCGGCGAGGGAAGCCGGGCGCCCCCTTGGTGGCAAAGTCTTCGGTGGTAGGGCCTTGGGCCGTGACGCCGACGATGAAATGGCCGAAGTAAGCCTCCGGGCAGTTTGTAGGGCTGGGGGGCCTCAGAGTACCCTTTGTAAAGATCTTGATTTTGGCAATAAAAGAAAAAAGAACACTTGATTCGTCGGTTTGTATTTTTTCTCTTCTTTTTTCGTGTGAAGGACGTTCGTAGGATGTCCTTACTTATATTGTTGTGTTTCCGTGTAAGGTTGGCCATATGTCCGGCGATCTCCTGTCGAGTTTGCCAGCCGGCGAGGGTGCCAAGCACTGCCGCGGAGGTATCCTCATGTACCCCCTAAGTCGATGGGAGATCGTTCAGATTTGGATGAACCAGCCGTCCTTCCGGGTGTCTCGGATTCTTAAGCGCGGCCACAGGGCAACCGGCCGGGCTTGGCCGAGCAGGGTGGCCGTTTAGTTGCCGCTGCGAGGGCTTTGGGCTGCGGAGGGCCACTAAGAATGACCGGGCCATGAGGATGTGTGGTTGCCTCTTGGTGAGGGATTTGATCTCTGGCGTCGTGGGTAGGCAACTACCAGCCGGAGTTTTTGACGAGCAGGGTAGCTGCTCGGTTGCCTCTTGCGAGGGCTTTTGATCCTTCTGGATGGGGACTGAGCAGGGTTACTTCCCAGTGCCTCTTGGCGAGGACTTTGATCCCTGTCGGTTGTGGTAGGAAGCTACCAGCTAGGGATAGCCGAGCGAGGACCCGACTGCCTCTGGGAGGACTTTGGTCCTTGGCGCGGGAAGAGCTATAAGGCTGTAAGAAGCCCACCAAGGACCCTTGGCCGGGCAGGGTCACTGCCCGGTGCCTCTTGGAGAGGGCTTTTGTCCTGAAAGATAGCCGAGCGAGGGAACCTCGGGCTCGACTGCCTCTGAAAGGGCTGTTGATCCCTGGCGTTGTGGCAGGGAAGCTGCTCGCCGGGGATAGCCGAGCGAGGGAACCTCGGGCTCGACTGCCTCTGGGAGGGCTTTTGATCCCTGGCATGGTGGCAGGGAAGCTGCCCGCTGGGGATAGCCGAGCGAGGGAACCTCGGGCTCGACCGTCTCTGAAAGGGCTTTTTGATCCCCAGAGTTGTGGCAGGGAAGCTGCCCGCCGGGGATAGCCGAGCGAGGGAACCTCGGGCTCAACTGCCTCTGAGAGGGCTTTTGATTCCTGGCGCTGTGGCAGGGAAGCTGCCCGCTGGGGATAGCCGAGCGAGGGAACCTCGGGCCCGACCGTCTCTGGGAGACCCTTCTCGTTGTACAGGGGGAACCCTACCGGGAAAGGAGGTTCGAAAGTTTCTTTATTCTTATGGATAGAAATCCTAGACAACGCTATACACTATCATTTCAAAGGGAGATCTTGAGCGGTAGCCGGGGTGCGGCGCTTTGCTAGTTTTGACTTCATAGGTATAGCTTGAGCTTCTCTGCGTTGTAAGGCCGAGGGAGCTTCCGTCCGTCCGCGTTTTGCAGGCGGTAAGCTCCGCCGGGGAGCGCTTCGAAGTCGAGGAAGGGCCCTTCCCACTTTGGGGAGAACTTGTGAAGCCTGCCTTGGTCGATGAACTCGTTCCGCCGCAGGACCGGAGGCCCTGCTTTGAAGGATCGGTGTTTTACCAGAGCGTTGTAGTACCGGGCCGTTTGCTGTTGGTAGGCGGCGGCCCTGATCTGGGCCCGATCCCTTTTCTCCAACAATACGTCGAGGTTGGTTCGTAGTGCCATGGTGTTTGCTTCATCGTCAAAGTGCTCGACTCGGTGGCTGGGTAGCCCGATCTCCACTGGGACCATTGCTTCGGTCCCGTAGAAAAGGCTGAAAGGGGTCTCCCCGGTTGGAGTCTTTTTTGACGTGCGCAGGGCCCATAAGACCCGGGGCAGTTCCTCGACCCAACCGCCTTGCCTCCCTTCTAGGCGAGTTCGGAGGCCCCTGAGGACGTCCCGGTTAGCGACCTCGGCCTGCCCGTTACATTGGGGGTGCGCGACCGCGGCAAACTTCATGAGGATGTGGTATTCTTTACAGAAGTCCCTTACTTTCTCGTTCTCGAAGTTCGTCCTGTGGTCGGTGATGATGCACCTTGGGATCCCGAACCGGTGAATCAGGTTGTTTTGGAGGAACTTGATAGTTATGGCGGCGTCCGGTTTCCTGATGGGAACGGCCTCGATCCATTTGGTGAAGTAGTCCACCGCGACGAGGACGTATTTATGCCCGCCAGTTCCTGTGGGGAACTGGCCGATCATATCCAATCCCCATTGGGCGAATGGCCACGGGGACGTCAGGGATGTTAGCTTGGTAGCCGGGAGGCGGGGGATACTGCCGTGGAGTTGGCAGCTTTTACACCTCCTGACCAGCTTCAGGGCGTCTTCGTGTTAGTTATATGTATGCCCTAGAGGCCATTACTATACATAGGATGTATATTGTAGTGGATGCTTGGACATATATAGGGAGGACTTTCTTGCTCGACATGATAGTATGCTATCCGGTTGTTCTTTACCTTAACGTGTACACCGATTGTCTCTCTGTTACATGTTGGTAAAGCCCTTAGGATGTGTACTTGACTACCTGGACTATGATGCGGATCATACTAGTGGGGACATGGTAGTCTATAAGTACATCATTCAAGGTCCCTAGTCGTGGGTGTATCGAGACGGGGCATCGATATACCGGAGTAGACTAGCGTATACCTTCTCGACCCATACAGATGGGCGATGGATGATCCCATATCCATTGGTGTTTGACATCAGAGATGATATACGGGTGCTCAGTGGAGACTGGGTACACTGGACGGACTCGCCGAGAACTCCCAGATGGTATTATACCTTACGTCAGATGGCAGTTCTCTGGTGACACTGGTACAGGTTAGTCTGTAGACCCGAGATCGTCATAGAGTCTTGTGTGATTCCCACTGTGCTTTGATTTCCACCTTACTACGTCCAAGAGGGCGTGCAAAACAGTGGTTTTTGGGTACAGTCCCGAATCACATGGAGGCAATGAGCGATAGGAGGGGATTCGTCTCTCCCGGTATAGGGAGTTGATGTTGCGCTGTGTTCGATTGGCTATAACCAGAAATCCCTGGCCAGGGTTGCTGAGATTTACTGGTAAGTGTTACCAGTAGTTTCTCGAACTGTTATAGACCTCATATCGACACGACTTATCGAGCTACTGGGGTCTGACGTTTACCACCCCTAGGCGAGATATGCGACATATCAGACGAACAGACCGGACTGTACGGTAAGTGTTACTGGTTGGATTCACAGGAGTGTGAGCGGGCTTGCTCGTTGATCTTCTGATCGCTCAATACCCGGGTGGCCGTTACGTTTAGCAGACCGCTTGCGGCTTGTGGGTGTTTGATATGATCATCACCTGCTGCCGGCGTATTGACGAGTCTTTAGAGTCCTACACAGAGGTTTCCTGGCTCAAGCGAAACGAAATAGGAGCGCATATGAGATATGTGCGGGACCGAGAATAATGCGTGTATGTGATACCGTATTCTATTCTCGCGATGAATGTATCGATTGGTTGTATGCGATATAACCTAGTTATCGAATCGAGGATTGATTCGTTAAGTCGATACATTGGATATTAGTCGGTCATATGCGATATGGCCGGATCGTTAAATCAAGTGTTGATTTAATGATTTAATGCATAATTATATATTTGATATATTACTTTGCATTAACTAGTATTGGTTCACTTAAGATGGATTTTCTCACTTTATGTGCATATTGTATATATGATATAGTTTTGTGCACTAGTTTGTATCATGTTTAATGATACATGCAAACTTGGGTGTGTATGATTAAACCATGATTAGGTTAATGGTTAGGGTTTTGATTTACTTATTTATTTATTCTTTTCTTTTATTCTTTTTGGCAAAAGAAAATAAAATGGAGGCTTTTTGTTTTATACTTGAAGCTTCATGAAGCTTTGAAAAAGCTTTGACCATTTTGTTTCTTTCCTTAACCCTAACCATTTGCTTAACCCTAGTTTATTCTCTACACTTGTTCACTCACCCATGGTTGCTAAATGATAACCATCACTTCATTTTCTTTTTGGAATTAATTCATTCTTATTCTTTCTTTTTCTTCTTCTTCTTCAAGAAGAAAGAAAACCTTCTCTTGAAAAATGTCAAGTTATGATTCCAAGTGAGAAATCCAAATCCAAAGTGAACCCACTTTCTATTTTTTCATCCTCTACCACTTGCCAAGTAGTATAGGCTGTTTTCTTCACAAGTTTCATGACTTGGTGAAGTTGGAGCTTGATCTTGAGTTGCCTAGACGTAGATCATCTTCGGCATCGAAGTCGAC
Source organism: Agapanthus africanus (assembly GCA_030015575.1). Lineage (NCBI taxonomy): Eukaryota > Viridiplantae > Streptophyta > Magnoliopsida > Asparagales > Amaryllidaceae > Agapanthus > Agapanthus africanus. Next base: position 260,610,355 of record JASDDO010000019.1, on the reverse strand, counting down.
GACCTAGCCCGATCATTTCTTCGACAAAACCATCGCTAGAGTCCGGGATCCGATGATCGCAGCGGAGGGACGTCAACACGGAGCTATGGAGGTGGAGGACCGGATCTACAAAGGTTGTATTTCCGTTCACTTTAGAGTAAAGTTGTTTATTCGCATTATTTTTCGCCGAAACTCTAGTTAACGATCGCATTAGGGTTTCTCGGCACCGGAAAAATTTGATTTTGGCATGGTTGATGCCTTGTGGAATCTCATTGGCATGCCTAGGAACCCTACAGTGGTATCAGAGCCTAGCTAGAGCCGTAGGCGATGCGTAGACGATGTTAGAAGTCCGATCGAACCCGAAACCCTAATCCAAGACCATTCTCTGTATATTTTTCAAAACTGGGTTTTTTCCAAATTAAAAATATGCAGAAAAATCAGCAGGCTTTTATAAGAAATACTGTGCAAAACGAGAACCTAACTCAACTAAACCGCCGTGGAACTGCGGCAGGAGCATGCTCTCGCGGCGGTTCCGCGGCCGTACGGTCGCTTCTTCCATTAAATTTTGCACAGTAATTCCTATTTTCTGGTGCTGTATTTTCTGGTAATTTTTAAATTCTACTCAAGAGTTGAGTATTCTGGGTTGTATTGGGAGTTCGTAGATTTGATCGGATTATCAAACTTTGTCTATGTGCTTTTCCGGGTATTTTTAGAACATGTTAAAAAGTTCGACCGGATATAAATACCCACTTTTTCCCCTGCCGGGAAATTTCCAATTGTTGGATTTTTCCGTAGTTTGATGACGTTCTAAGTAGTGCAAGTAACGCGATGGTCCCTCTAGAAGACAACAAACCTAAACTCGATTATGTGACCGTCTTGAACTGTCCTTTGAACCTTAGGGTTTGGGGCAGTACGGCGTGCCACATATGAGGCGTTGGCTTGACCCTTCTACGGCTGGACCGTTGGTACTGAGGTATGAAGTGGATGTTTTTAAACTTATTTCATGTGTTGAGTTGTTTCGGGAAAACTTGGGTGTTTGATTGTTCGATCGGAAAGTTTAACATTTTCTATTTATCTGGAATGTGATACAATATTTGGAATCTACAAGAAGTTATGAGATAACTGAATGAATGTTATAAACATAGCACTTTAGTCTCACTTGATCGGTTGCCACGGAATTTTGATGCGATCAAAAGTCCGTCGCAATCGCGTAGCGTACGCGGATACTCGTCGGTAAACTTAATAGACAGCTACGCCTCATAGCCCCGACCAAGTGACTGTAGGAGAACTCCGTCGCCGAAAGCATCCGTTTGGGTGCTCGCGGCAGCGGTGTTCCGCCTTAGTGCACTTCGTCGACGGTATCGGGGGTGCGGCCGTCTACTAAAGTTTGCGACGAGCATTCAGTCAGGATGCCGGGAATCTTGTTGAATTGCCCGACTAGATATTGAAAAGAGTTTTCGATAATGAGACTAAAATGCGGGGTTTATAATTGTTAGGCATGCGATGTCTAAGGAAATCATTTGATTAAGCATGCGATATCTAAAGAGATTGCGGATTCCAACTGTTGTAGTTTTACACTTTCTTTTCTGTGACCGTAAGTGTAATATGTGATATCACCGGTTTCGTTGCTATATGTCAACGACAATTAGGATGGGCATATTTACTTACGTTGATGACATGTGATGTTATGTGTTGCTGGATATGTTATATTGGATCGTCGTGTTTGAATAGCCGGGTTTTTTTTATGTGAGATGAGTGTTTTTCATTTTCATTCATGTAAAAACTTGTATGTAATATTCTTTTATTGGGGCACTTCCAGGTTGCGGAAGATGTCACCCTTTGTATATTATTTACTTTTCCGCACTAGGATAGACCCAAGGAGGAGAGCACAAGTAACCGGGTTCTGGAGTCCAGTGGGAGACCAACTCGAGGAGTCGAGTTCGGGTCCCCTAACTCTAGAATTGGTAGGGTTGCTTGCCGCTCTCGTAGGGGTCTAGGGGTGTGGGTTTGGCTATTCATCGCGACCATGGAATCCGTGTTTTATACTGGCTCGTATTGAAAACACGGACGTCCTAGTATATCTAATATTTCATATGATATTTTTTTCTGCTGCGTTATCTGTGATGTGATCATGTGATATGTTCTGTGATAGATACTATATATAGTATATACGATATATTATATAGACGTTACCTATGTTTTACACCCGCGTTAGCCCTGCCCCGCTCTGCCGTTAGTTACCTAACCTAACGGTGCACGAGGGGACATCGAGGCGAATGCGGATGGCATAAGTGTACGTCGTATTTATCTGTGATGTTTAGGTACTTAAATGATGGGACTTCATTAATGTGATTAATGAAAGAAAAGAAACCTAAGATGTTGTGGAATCGAATTTCTAAATAAAACAGGTAGCTACAGTTCTTGCTTTGCATCGCGGTGTTCCTTGTAGAACATCCTGCACCTTATTCGATAAGGAAAGGACCGAGATCCCTTCACCGGGAGTGACTCCTTTAGCAATAACTGGCAGATGCTACACCCCTCGGTTTGTCTTTTGATTGTTTCTATAGTTTTTGCTTTGCACAGAGGTATATATGATATATTCTGCACCTCATTCGACGAGGAAAGGGCCGACGATCCCTTCACCGGGAGTGACCCCTTTAGCAAAACTAGAAAAGCCTCAAAAGCACTCCATTTTAAAATCATTTGATTCTACAACGATATCAAGTTCATTACGCAATAGGTTTTCAGAAAAACCTGTCGTAGCCCTCCATCATTTCAGATAAGTACTAGTTAGTATTCGTGCTGCGGTAGTTTGGCCTCCGTCAAGGCGTAGTGTACGGTAACTAACTAGTGCTTATCTGCTAGCATATGATGCGATTGGATTAGGGTATTCGTACGGCGTTGTTTGGCCTCCGTCAAGGGTCGTGCGGGTGGGTTTAATTCAATCAGGAAATGACGGGTTGAACTTGACTAGCGGACTATGGGTAGTTTGGCCTCCGTCAAGGTCATAGGACGCTAGGGGCAAAATATTATCGGGAATTTCAAGTGTTGAAATTTACAATGAGATTGCATACTTTCTGTGAGATAGTTGGATCCCGATACCCGCTGCGAGTAAGAGTTACTCCTGGGAGAGTTTTACACATTACAATTGGCCGATCTAGTAGGTGTCTAGAACGGTGTCAACGGGGTTATGCCTCTGGGAAAACGAGGTTTACATTAATTAGGTTCGTGCGAAAGCACGGGGGACCTCCCTCAAAGTACCGACACTGGCCTGGCTGAAAGATTGGCGAACTTGTAGTGTGTAATTAATCTCGGCTAGTCTTTCCTTTTAGGGTTTGAAGGAAGATTTGATAAAAACAGTGGGAGCCATCCTGATTAGATAAAATAATAACCAATCTGATCTTGCAAGAGCGCACGCAGAGTGTTTTCTTCTCTCTCTCTCCTGGTAGCGACCATGTCACGCCTTAATCAAGATAATAATATGGATGTATTGACCGAACCCGCTTGTTATACTGAGCTGGGGAACGTTGGTCCCGCTCCAACTTATAATTGTTATAAGACAGAGCAGGATATAGGGGAATACCAGATTTCCCGTGCCGCCCAAACGAAGAAAGTGCATGCTGATGCATCATCTTCGGGTGTGTTCATTACAAAGAACTGTTTCTCTCTATCCTCTACGTCCTGGGTATTAGATACCGGATCAGGATCCCAGATATGTAATCTGATACATAGGGCTACAGAAAGGTAGAGAACTGAGAAAGGGTGATAAGTTTCATGAGACAGAAAACGGTGCAAGTGTTGCAGCCAAGTCTGTTGGTCACTGTCACCCTGTATTCCAAATACATTGATTCTGAACGAATGTTATTAGATACCGAACCTGATATACAAAATCATATCAGTCTCTTTATTAGTAAAGAAATGATAAAATTTTGTATTGTTGGATAATGTTTTGAACATTTCCTATATCAAAAAGTTGATCGGTTCAGGCACGTTATCTAAAAGTATTGATGTTCTAAATCAAACTACAGTTCTTAGTATACGGAACACACATAAGAGGAATAGTTCAGAAATGAACGGATCCTTCTTGAGGTATTGTAGACTAGGTCATATCAATGCCACCCGACTAGCTAAGTTGCACAGAGATGCATATTTAAATCTGTTTGAATTTACATCCTGTGAAAACCTACCGGTCATGTCACAAAGATAAGATGACCACAGCTCTGTTTATTGGAAGCAGAGAAAGAGTTAGTGTACTCTTGGGACTGATACATGTTGATGTATGTAAGGTCCCCCGTCTACACATGCCAAGACCGGTTCTTTGTACTTCATTACATTCTCTGATGATCTCTCAAGATTCAGTCATATGTTCTTGTTGAAACACAAGTCCGAACCTTTTGAGATATTCACAGAATATAAGTTAGAATTAGAGAACCAATACGGGTGTAACACCCGAGCCCAATAATACTATTTATATTACTAGTTGAGGGCTGTATATTGCTCATTCCAATTTTCCTGATTTTCTGGTGTTTATTGCTAAATTTTAACCGGTTAAGTCATTTTGGCACATAACAAATTTTAACTCCTAAAGTGAAATTTAAAATATCCATGTTGGCCTACTCGTCGCCACTAGTCGCGTGGTAGCGTCCGCGCGTTGAGATTCTGTCCCGTTTGGCTAAACGGGCAAGTTTGGACGACTACGTGCGCGTGCAAGTGTCCGACTTGGGGGCATGCATTTTAATCATTAAACACCTCTTTTCAAAATTTGGAACCCGCTTAAAATCCTATAATTTGAATTTGGAACATTTGGGCGCAACCCGGGCGCGATTTGGAAATGTTTCATTTCGCGCCAAAAAGGGCCCGTTTCAATTTAATACCTTAAACAAAATATATACGAATATATATTTTTTCCTTTAACTGCTTATCTCCACAACTCATTCAAATCTTAATTCTAAATCCTTTTATCTTTCTCATGGCCAATCATAGCATAGGATTTCACCGCGTGGGCCCCGCCTCCTTTCCCTATCTCTCTCTCTCTCCTCCCTCAATCTCTCTCCAATCTCTCTCTCTCTCTTCCTCTATTAAATTCCCATGCAGCCGCCCTTCGCCTTTCCTCCACCACGAGAAAACGCCTCAAACCCTAACCCTAGCCTCGCGACCTCACCGCCGACCTCCTCACGACCTCGCCGTCGCCGTCACCACCTCGTCGACCTCACCGCACCTTCCTCCTCTCGTTCTCCCGCCGATCCCCGCACCTGCACCCAACCCGACGACGCCACCAACCGTCGCAGGCCTCGTCGTCGACGTCGCCTCCAGCCACCGACGACGCCGCGACTCCCTCTCCTCCTCCTCGTCGCAACCTCGCCTTCGCCTTCCCTCTTCCCTCGCCAGACCACCTTCAAACCCAAACCCGACCCTGTACCAATCTCCAGGTCGCCGGAAATCGCGCCGACGACCCTCGTCGACGTCTCCCACGCCACCTCCTTTCCCCCTCGATCACCTGGGCCGACCACCACCCTCCTCCACTCGTCGCACCCCCTCTCCAGCAAGCCCAGCGGCTGTTCCAGATCTTCGCAGCCGTCGTCGCTGCCTCGCCGGCGTTCCAGCGCCGTCGAGCCCGCCGGGGTTACCCCCTGGTGTCTCCCGGTAAGCCTTCCTCATCTTTCCGTGCAAATCCCCCCGCTGATCTTAATTCCATTTTCCCCATAATTTATTAATACTTTATCAAATGCTTTCTGCATATGTTCGAAGCTTCTATAATGATTGCAGAACTCTACTTGCAACAGTTCCGCTATCAAGTGTTGTTCAGGTGGGAAATACCCATGAGTTCATGTGATACCTTTACCTTGTTTGAGTAAAAAATAAAACTGGAGAACATTCAGGGCTTAATACATGGCAATAGCTATATTTTCCAAATGCCTTGATTGTTTCCTTTCAAAGTATGACAAGTAACCTGCTGTTTCATTCATTTCCACATATTTCTTAATGGATTTTCTACCAACATTTTTCTTTATGGGGTTTGGTAATTATTCTTGAATGATGATGTTGCTAACTCGTTGCCGATGACTTTTGCCGGACTCCGACCGTGCCGTCTTTTGAACCCGACGCTCCAGCGAAGCCCCCTGGTCCGTGTGATCCCGTTGTTCTCTGTTGGGACTCGATCCGTGGCCCGTGCAACCATATCGCGTTTTCTGCCGACATCGCATCCGTGTTCCAGTTTGCGGACCGTCGAGGCAAGTATCTGAATACTTGCTCTAACATGCTAGCGTGCGAGATCTAGTCTTGCCACGCATTTGAATTCATACTATAAAACAACTTAATGATGGTAATGGATATCATATTATTGCAGTTATCTTAACCTGGAATCGTTACAACAGTTCCTCGTAATTAATCAACCCACATCAATCCATATTTCAACTAAACAAAACGACTGAATCATATCTGCTTAAACTGTTAAATCATTCACGAAACAATTATTATACTTAATGTAAATTCCTGTAGCTTCATTACTTCAGAATTGTGGATATTGATTTACCTTGTGGCTATTGCACCCTAAAGGTGCTTGAACCTGTTAATAAGAGAATACAAATATTATTGTGTTTACATGGAATATTATTGTTATTTACTGTTTCCTGCTGTTGTTCATTATTGATTGTATACCTATTGTGAGCACTTACCCGATTGCACGACATATTGGCCTGACCCTGCTACACCTGACATATACATACATACCGACTCATCCTGTTGTACCATGACATTACTTGTTTCATGATTTCATGCCTAATGCCGACAAACCTGACCATTCCTGCTGTCGATCCAGACAGACCTACTTTTACTTGACCTTGTGTTGGCATTAGTCCTTGACTACTGAATACCTGACCTGACATACATAGTTTGGGGGTATGGGGAAATCAAAGGTGAAACCGACTTGTAACTCAACAGTTCGATACATTGTTCTGATCAGTCTTACGGGCTTGGCCAGCTCCGGAGTGTTGATGCTGACATCACTCGTCCATCCTACTACCTTTTACTGCTTAGCGGCACGTCTCGGATTCAGCCCCGAGGGTTATGACCGTGGTCCCGGGCACGCACGGGATACTATTGAGTTACATCGACGATTCATCAATTGGTTTCAAAGACTATAGAGTAGAAAACCTGATAGAACAGTTTGGACACCATCGCACATTACCCTGCTTGTTATTCCTTGTTACTGCTTTATTCATGCTCATACTTGCATTGCTTATTATCATGTTTATGCTACATACTTGATGTCTTGACGCGCTGACGTCTGGGTTTTGCATGGCCCAGATTCCGTACCACTGTCGACGACCGAGCAGGAGTACTTCAGCCAGCGGGCTGAATTGAGTTCTATAGTGGTTAGTGGTTTATTGCATTTTATTTCCGGGTGCGGTCCCGCATTATGGGACGTACCTTTCTATTATCATATTGGATCATTGCTTCCGCACTTATTGCTTATTGATTCTCATTATTATGGATTTGGACATGTATTAGTTTAGCTTATTATCTTGTTCTTGATAGCCTTACAACCGTAATGTGACTGTGGATGGATACTTCCTACCCACAGGTAGCATGGTTGGCTGTGTCACGTGCCCAATCTTGCGTACTCTGGGAAGCGGAGCGTGACAACGGGTATAAGTATTATGTCCTTTGATGAGATCAAGGAGGAGAATACTTATGCATAGAATTCCTGGACTATTCTAAAGGAGAATGAAATTCTCTCTCAGCATTTCTCCTCCGTATACACCATAGCACGATGGTATATCGGGGCGGAGCAATTGCACCCTATTCGATATGGTGCGCTCTATGATGAGTACTACTGAGTTACCTGTTTCCTTTTTGGGGGTTGTGCACTTGAGAAGCTGCATACCTATTGAAATTAGGTTCGAATCAGATCACAGCCTACCGCTTCATATGTGATATGAAAAGGAAAGAGCCCATATCTTAAGATGGTTAAGATTTGGGGTTGTCCGGCCTATGTCTAAAAGCAAAATCCGGACAAGATCGTGGCAATGTCAGTTCTGCAGAACTCGAATGGTTCCAGCTATACAAACTGCAGCTGATGATTTGACAGAACCAAAAGATTCAACAGTCCCCGACGAACCTCTGCCTCTCCGCCGATCTAGTAGGGTTCCTCACCCACCTGAGAGATACTTCGGTTTCTCTATGACAGTGGGAGCGAGGATTGCATCATGAGATGATGACCCAACTAGTTTCGAGTAGGCCATCTAGAGTAAGGACTCTGTAAGAATGGCTGGATGCTTAGCGATCTGAGATGGAATCCTTATACACCAACAAAGTATGGACTTTGGTTGCTATATCTGAAGGGTTAAATCCCCATCAGGAGCAAGTATATCTTGAGAAGATTACTTGGTGTAGATGGAAAGGTTGAGACTTTCAAAGCTAGACTTGTTAAAAGTTTTCGTCATCGACCAGGCGTGGATAATGATGAAACCTTTTCCAGTGGCTATGCTTAAGTCCATCCGGATCCTACTTTCCACGGCTACATACCATGACTACGATATCTGGCGGTTGGGTGTCATGACTGCTCTTCTAAATGATATTTTAGAAGAGTGAGTCTATAAGTACACAGCCAGAGGGCTTCGTAGACAGTGGGAGCAGCGGAAACGTGCACAAGATGCTTTATAGGATAAAGCAGGTATCGCGGAGTTGGAATGTCTGTTTTGATGTAGTAGTCAAATGGTTTGACTCATCAAAATGGTAGATGAACCTTATATATACAAAAAGGTAGTAGGGAGTATGGTGGTGATCCTCGTAGAGTACGTGGATGACATACTCTTGATAAGAAAGGAGTTTCCTATGCTACGCTCGGTCAATCTCCGCTTATCATAATGATTCTCCATATAGGATTAAAGTGATACCTCCTAAATCCTGAGTTTTGATCTATGAGATAGATCTAAATGGATGTTAGGATTCTCACTAGATGTAGTGAGATGGTATCAATCGATCCTGGGGAGAATCACTGAAAGTGTTCCAGGGTGATAAGGACGACTGAATGTCAGTCACAGGCATTGTCTTTACCCTCTATGGAGGGACGGTATGTTGGAAGAGTTCCAAGCTAGATACCGTGACATACTAGACGATTAAAGGCAAGATACATCGCTGCTTAAGATACTACCAAAGAGGCTGTCTGGGTGTATATTAGTTCATGAGATGAACTTAGTTCCTCCCATTGTGTGACAATGGAGTTGTGGCTTATGCCTAGGAACGCCCGTCCCATCAGTGATCCAGACATATTCTGAGGCAGTGTCACCTGATCATGGAGATAGTTGATCTCCAGGGTGATCGAGGTTAGGAGAGTAGACTCAGAGGACAACACGGCGGATCCACTCACAAAGGCCTTTTCCCAGAGAAAGACTTTTATGGGATGGTTGAGTATGAGATACTACAACCACTGCTATCAGATGGCCCTAGTGCAAGTGGGAGATTGTTAGTTATATGTATGCCCTAGAGGCTATTACTATACATAGGATGTATATTGTAGTGGATGCTTGGACATATATAGGGAGGACTTTCTTGCTCGACATGATAGTATGCTATCTGGTTGCTCTTTACCTTAACGTGTACACTGATTGTCTCTCTGTTACATGTAGGTAAAGCCCTTAGGATGTGTACTTGACTACCTGGACTATGATGCGGATCATACTAGTGGGGACATGGTAGTCTATAAGTAGATCCTTCAAGGTCCCTAGTCGTGGGTGTATCGAGACGGGGCATCGATATACCGGAGTAGACTAGCGTATACCTTCTCGACCCATACAGATGGGCGATGGATGATCCCATATCCATTGGTGTTTGACATCAGAGATGATATACGGGTGCTCAGTGGAGACTGGGTACACTGGACGGACTCGCCGAGAACTCCCAGATGGTATTATACCTTACGTCAGATGGCAGTTCTCTGGTGACACTGGTACAGGTTAGTCTGTAGACCCGAGATCGTCATAGCGTCTTGTGTGATTCCCACTGTGCTTTGATTTCCACCTTACCACGTCCAAGAGGGCGTGCAAAACGGTGGTTTTTTGGTACAGTCCCGAATCACATGGAGGCAATGAGCGATAGGAGGGGATTCGTCTCTCCCGGTATAGGGAGTTGATGTTGCACTGTGTTCGATTGGCTATAACCAGAAATCCCTGGCCAGGGTTGCTGAGATTTACTGGTAAGTGTTACCAGTAGTTTCTCAAACTGTTATAGACCTCATATCGACATGACTTATCGAGCTACTGGGGTCTGACATTTACCACCCCTAGGCGAGATATGCGACATATCAGACGAACAGACCGGACTGTACGGTAAGTGTTACTTGTTGGATTCACAGGAGTGTGAGCGGGCTTGCTCGTTGATCTTCTGATCGCTCAATACCTGGATGGCCGTTACGTTTAGCAGACCGCTTGCGGCTTGTGGGTGTTTGATATGATCATCACCTGCTGCCGGCGTATTGACGAGTCTTTAGAGTCCTACACAGAGGTTTCCTGGCTTAAGCGAAACGAAATAGGAGCGCATATGAGATATGTGCGGGACCGAGAATAAAGCGTGTATGTGATACCGTATTCTATTCTTGCGATGAATGTATCGATTGGTTATATGCGATATAACCTAGTTATCGAATCGAGGATTGATTCGATAAGTCGATACATTGAATATTAGTCGGTCATATGCGATATGGCTTGATCGTTAAATCAAGTGTTGATTTAATGATTTAATGCATAATTATATATTTGATATATTACTTTGCATTAACTAGTATTGGTTCACTTAAGATGGATTTTCTCACTTTATGTGCACATTGTATATATGATATAGTTTTGTGCACTAGTTTGTATCATGTTTGATGATACATGCAAACTTGGGTGTGTATGATTAAACCATGATTAGGTTAATGGTTAGGGTTTCGATTTACTTATTTATTTATTCTTTTCCTTTATTCTTTTTGGCAAAAGAAAATAAAATGGAGGCTTTTTGTTTTATACTTGAAGCTTCATGAAGCTTTGAAAAAGCTTTGACCATTTTGTTTCTTTCCTTAACCCTAACCATTTGCTTAACCCTAGTTTATTCTCTACACTTGTTAACTCACCCATGGTTGCTAAATGATAACCATCACTTCATTTTCTTTTTGGAATTAATTCATTCTTATTCTTTCTTCTTCTTCTACTTCTTCAAGAAGAAAGAAAACCTTCTCTTGAAAAATGTCAAGTTATGATTCCAAGTGAAAAATCCAAATCCAAAGTGAACCCACTTCCTATTTCTTCATCTTCTACCACTTGCCAAGTAGTATAGGCTGTTTTCTTTATAAGTTTCATGACTTGGTGAAGTTGGAGCTTGATCTTGAGTTGCCTCGACGTAGATCATCTTCGGCATCGAAGTCAACGACCTAGCCCGATCATTTCTTCGACGAAACCATCGCTAGAGTCCGGGATCCGATGATCGCAGCGGAGGGACGTCAACACGGAGCTATGGAGGTGGAGGACCAGATCTATAAAGGTTGTATTTCCGTTCACTTTAGAGTAAAGTTGTTTATTCGCATTAGTTTTCGCCTAAACTCTAGTTAACGATCGCATTAGGGTTTCTCAGCACCGGAAAAATATGCATTTGGCATGGTTGATTCCTTGTGGAACCTCATTGGCGTGCCTAGGAACCCTACACTTCATGCATGGTGGGCCAATAGTACCTCTGAAGTAGTGCCTTTTGGGTCAAGGTTCGAGCCCCCTGGTGTGCGCCGCCCACCCATTCATGGATTTCCCGCAGGACGTAGTCGGCCTCATGGGGATCAACGCACCGGAGCAGGGGCTGAGTGAAGGCCTTCTTGTAGAGGTTCCCGTTGCTCCAGACGAAGTGGGTGGCTCTGGCCCGGAGGCAGCGGGCGGCTGCTCTGTCTTCCGAGAGCGTACCGTCTTTTAGGAATTCCAAGAGGGGCTTCCTCCAATCTGGGTCATTCTCCTGTGTCGTGTACACTTGGAGTGTCGCCGCCTCGTCTTCAACGCTGGGTCGGGCCAAGGTTTCGAAGAGTATCGACCGCCTGTTGCAGGCCGAGTATGATGAAGCCAACTTGCTCAGGGCGTCTGCTTGAGCATTCATTTGTCTGGGTATTTGTTCCACCTGGACTTCGTCGAAGTTTTTTCGGAGCTTCCTTACCTCGTCTAGGTATTTCATCATTAGGGGCTCTCGAGCCTCGAAGCGGCCGGTTACTTGGCCGACGACTAAGGCCGAGTCGCTGCGGACCCGGACGACCTTCAGTCCCAGCTCGACGGCCATGCGCAGTCCGGCTAGGAGGGCTTCGTACTCCGCCGCGTTGTTCGATGCTTTGAAACCGAGCCTCAAGGAATACTCCATCTCGGCTTCGTTCGGACCCCGGATAATGAGGCCGGCACCGCAGCCTTCCTCGGTGGAAGACCCGTCGACGTAGATGACCCACTCCGGGGCTGAGCTAGGGCCTTCCTGGTCGGTATGCCGGGCTGCGAGGGGCGGCACAGGATCTTGCTTCCTGCTAGGAATGGTGCATTCGATGACGAAATCGGCCAGGGCCTGCGCCTTGATGGCTTGCCTCGGGCGATACCTTATGTCGAATTGAGATAACTCCCATCTCCATTTATCTAAACGGCCAGAGGATTCTGGCGATGCCAGAATAGCTCCCATGGGGTGCTTAGTGAGGACGATGATGGTGTGTGCTTGGAAGTAGTGCCTCAGCTTCCGCGAGATTACTATGAGGGCCAGGACGATCTTCTCTATGGCGGGGTACCTCGTCTCCGCGTCTTTGAATACATGGCTCACATAGTACACTGGCCTCTGCACCCCCTCGGCCTCTCGGACGAGCACCGACCCTGCCGCTTGGTCGGATACTGCCAGGTACAGCGATAGCTCGTCCCCTTCCACGGGCCGGGTGAGTAGGGGCGGTGTTGCGAGGTGCCTCTTCAGTTGGTCGAAGGCGGCTTGGCAATCTTCCGACCACTCGAACCTTGGAATTTTCCTCAGCGCTTTGAAGAACGGGAGGCACTTCTCCCCCGACCTGGACATGAAACGGCTCAGAGCGGCGATCCGCCCTGTGAGCCGCATGATTTCGACGTTGGTCCTGGGTGCGGTCATGTTCAGGATGGCGTCGATCTTCTCCGTGTTAGCCTCAATCCCATGGTGAGTGACCATGAACCCGAGGAATTTCCCTCCGGTAACCCCGAACGCACACTTTGCGGGGTTCAGCTTCATGTTGAACTTGCGGAGCACCTTAAACGCCTCGCCCAGGTCCTTGACATAATCGGCTGACGAGACGGACTTGACGAGCATGTCGTCGACGTAGACCTCCATATTTCTGCCGATCTGCGGCTTGAACATGCGGTTGACCAGCCTCTGGTATGTGGCCCCGGCATTCTTGAGGCCGAATGGCATCACTCTGTAGTAGTACACCCCCCGGTCCGTCGTGAATGCAGTCATGTCTTCATCGTCAGGGTTCATGCGGATTTGGTTGTAGCCGGAGAAAGCGTCCATGAAGCTCAGGAGCTCGTGCCCGGCTGAGCTGTCGATGAGCTGGTCTATGCGGGGGAGCGGGAAGTTGTCCTTAGGGCAGGCCTTGTTGAGGTCGGTGAAGTCGACGCACATACGCCACTTCCCACTCGACTTTTGGCCAGTTACTCCGAGTAGGGCACGTTCCTGATGAAGTTGGCGGCGAGGAGTTGGTCGACTTCTTCTTCGATGGCCTTTTGTTTGACCAGGGCGAAGCTCCTTTTCTTCTGCCTGACGGGTCGGGCTGTAGGATCAACCCCGAGCTTGTGGGAGATGATTTTGGGGTCGATCCCAGGCATGTCGGCTGGGGCCCAGGCGAAGACGTCGGAATTGCTCCGAAGGAACTCAGTCAGGTCATCCCGCTGGGTTCCCGTCAGGAGTGACCCGACCTGGACGGTCTTCCCTGGGTCAACTTCCGCTAAGGGCACCTCGGTCAGTGGCTCAACTGGTGCCCCACGGACCTCCTTCCGCTCGTCCCGGGTGTCTAGGGACCCCTCTATGCCGCCGCATGCATCAGCGCTATCAGCGTGCTGCTCGGGGAAAGATGCCTCTGTCAAACCTACCTCCGCGACCCGTTAGCTTCCGTAGGCCCGGCCCACCCCACCCTGGTCGAGGGGGAATTTTATTGCCGGGTGGTATGTCGAGATCTGGGCCTGGAGGGAGTTCAGCGTCGGCCGACCGAGGAGGACGTTGTAGGCCGAGGGGACCCTAGCCACAATGAAGTCTACCGGCAGCGTGCGCGTGCGGCCGGGCTTCCCGATCGTGAACTGCAGGGTGACCACCCCTTGAGCCAGGACGGAGTGGTTAGTGAATCCCGAGAGGACGTGGGAGGTCGGCCTCAAGTCCGCTGGGGCCAGCCCCATTCGCAGAAAGCAGTCATGGAAGAGAATGTCCGCCGAGCTGCCTGAATCGATGAGTATTCGGTGGACCTAGTATCTGTGATTCCGCGCTACGATCACCAGCGGGTCGCTGTGGGGCACAGATATACCGTGGAGATCCTCGTCGCCAAAGGTGATGGGCTCCCGACCCCTAGCTCTTTTGGCCGGGCGGCCGCCAGAGCCTGTGAGGCGGCAGCCTGCGGGGAGATCGGCGACCTTGGGCGAGGGTCCGCCTGCGTCTCCGTTGCGAGGGAGGCGGTAGCGGGCGTTTGGATCCTTAGGGGAGTCGGTTGCCATGCGGGCGGAGATCGGAATGCCAACTTTGTATTTCGTGGAGTTATTGTTCCCACAGACGGCGCCAACTGATGGAGCTCCTTTTCGGGCCTCCGTCAGATGTTGTCTTCCATTGATCTCGAGGTGAACTTGGTTGATTGTCCTTCGTTGCGTGTGGGTCTCAATGGATTTTGAGAGGAGAAGGTGGGGTGAGAAGGCTGTCGCCGAGTACCTGCACAGAAGTTCCGGGGTGGTTTGGTACCACCGAGAACCCTCCGACGCTCAAGTTAGTGGAGAGATCCGAGCAGAGCAACGGCGTAAAGTGTAAAGAATGACTTACTTGACCCCTATGTGAGGGAGGTTTATATAGCGGTGGTGCCACGCAGCAGCAGGCGCGAAAATCTCGCCGGCAGTTACGCTCCCGACGTCACGCCTGTGCAGAGAGCAGATCGCCCATTAATGGGGATCGTGATAGCGTGGAACGTGGGATATTGTTGGCGTAGAATCTGCGCATGGCGAGATTCGCGGAGCGGCGATTATGCCTGTGAGTGGTGGAGTTGGTCGGAGGGCCGAGGAGTCTTGGTCTCGTGGCAGCTCGGGACGAGCTGAGTGGCCAATGAGGCTAATTCGCAGGAGGCCCCGAGGTGGGCCAGTTTGCGCTTGCAGGTCGGGCACAGGGTGGCCTGGTCGGCCCCTGTGGGCCCTTTCTTCTGAGTCTTGGGACACGTCATCTGCCACGTGTCCTGATCGTGGAGGTCGCCAATATCGAGCATTATCACTAAGCTTTGAACAAAACTACATTATTAAACGTGTAACCCGTACCTAATCCTGTCAGCAAAAATTGTTTATTAAACCCTATCAGCAAAATACGTTTTTTCTTTTTGTTATCATAAAAGAGATAGTTAATTGTCATTTTATTGTATTCATTAAAATAATAAGCAAAAGTGATTGAATTGAATTTCACTTATGTAATTAGCATTAATATATTCTAAAATAACTCTTTACGTATAAATCTGAGCAAGATTCTTATGCATTTCTAGAAGCGGTTGTCAACTGCATTAGAACATGACGCTATCGTACTTTCAAAGAAAAGGGATTTCTTATATATAAATTTTGATAATACTTTTAGCAGAATAACTTTCATCTTATTTCAAGCTTGTTATGCAGTGTACAGGGAAATTCGTTGGTTGCTAATGGAGGTCTGGAGCTCCTTCAGATGTTGTCTTTCGTTGATCTGTAGCGAACGTTGATGGATGATTGAGATTGGGTTTGAGGGTTACCCCTTGAAGCGTGTGGATCTCAGTGGGCTTGATTTGGAATGAAGCAGAGCTACTTGCAAGGAAGTCCCGGGATGGTTGTACTACCGTGGACCCTCCGACGATCAAGTTAGTCGAGCTATTTAGGCATAGTAGTGGCCTATTGGGTAATAATTGTCTTACCTGAGTCGTCTGAGAGGGGATTTATATAGTGGTAGCCATGGACTGGCGAGCGCGAGATTTACGCCGACCGTTACGCCCTTCGAGCCGCGCGCGCGCGAATGGCGAGATCCTCCATTAATTGCATGATACACCTGTTAACGGGGAACGCGATGGCGTGGGACGCGGGATCGTGGGGCGGATGATATCTCGCGTATGGCGAGATTCGCGGAGCCATATCCGGGAAGCTTACGATCTGTGCTCTGGGTCGGTCGATGAGACCGAGGAAGCTGAGCTTAGCGGGTGGCTCGGAGACGAGCGGCAGGCCGAGCAAGCTTGGTTCCGTGATATCTCGGAGACGATCTAGGAGGGCTGAGGAGGCCCAGCATGCAGGAGGGCTCGAAGGTGAGCTGATTAAGTGTGTGATTTTAACGATCAAAAATATTTACCGCAATCAAGAACGGCGTCGCATGAAGCTAGCCGGTGAATACGGGTCGGTCCACAGGGATGTGTAATTTTTCTAAGTGTTCTTACGAGCTAATTCTAATAGTTGTTTGGTGTTTTAATTGAATCTAAAAACTAAGTTGTATGATGATTCCAATGGTTGTTTTGATTTTTAAGTGAATCTAAAGACTAAGTTGTATGATGATTAATAAACTTGCTAGGGTTAGGTCTAAGGTAGAGTTTGGAAAGATTTAATGTCACACCTCTTTCAATGCCCTAAATGAAATCTTTTAGAAGCTATAGCAACTATTAGAAAAAGGGATTAGGATGATTGGAAAGAAACGAAGTTTCTTCCTCTAGATCCTTATCCGTCCTTTCCTAATATTTGCTCTAACCTTCATGGAAGACATGCATGTCCGGTCCTTTATACTACGATTTCACCGTTACCTCGTGGGTAGGGTGTCGTAGGGAGCGGATCATGCATGCATGCATGAAGTTCTAGTTATTACAAGTTATTGGGCATGAAAGAGATGAGAGATCTTCATCTCTCAATCCCTTCCTTATTCCTAAGCCTAACAAGCGAGGAAATTACACGCTTATTAGTGGATCTATTAAAAACATCATTTTAAGATTACTTATCTACTACAGTTTAAAAGATACTACACTAGATTTAAACTAGGGCAAGGGAAGGATTTATCTAAGGCAAGAATTAAATTAGAAAATTACTGCAAAAAATAAAAGATAACTTACACGAATGATGCTCTTTCCACTGAATTGAATCTGAATTTTATTTATCAAAAAGAGGCATCCTTCATACAATCTTTTGATTACATATTTATAAGGAACTAGGAAAATTAGGGTTACAAATTCTCGCGCGTGTGCTATTACAGATATACCCACGAAAAATCCCAACCTACGCACCGATGCACCGTCACCAACTTCCTGTGCCGACACGTGCAATAAATGGCCGCGGAACCGCGGCATTGGTGGGGGTTGGGCCGCGGTTCCGCGGCCCATTGGTAGGATCATATGATAATTTTTTGTGGGCTGCTTCTTGATACTTTAGGCTTTCTATTTCTCTAGTTCTTTTCTCCATTTGACTTCTGGGTCTTCTCCAGATCTTCAGTGAAAACTTGTAATGATCTTTTAACCGTTCACTTTGACATTTTGGACCTTGCATTGTCTTGTACAGTTTTGAATTGTTCTTCGTCTAGGCTTGACTAGAACCCTTCTACTTGTTGGTCAAAAGTCTCTCTTTTGTATCATCTTTTGTCTTTTTCACTGTTTTCGCTCCAAGAACCTGTATCCTGTAATATGCAGCAGACATGCGTCAAAAGCACATATTTATTTATAAAACGCATAAGAATGGGGAATATAAAATGCAATATTATGATATGAACAAATACCCCCAAACTTATCTTTTGCTCGTCCTCGAGCAAACTCATTATTCTCGATAAAAGCTAACCGCACTTTCGCAGGGAAACGCGATTACACTGAGCACGTGCAACAAGCCGTTAAACCTCTAGGTGTCCCTAGTAGGAGGAGTGTTGTCTCCTGAGGGTTTTCAGCGGATACTACCCACAAAATCCTATCAATTAGGCCCATTGACTTTAATTCTCCAATTAGGTTTTCTAACAAGGAATTCTATTATCGTCGACTCGTAAATTATCCATCCATATTCTTCACACTCCTCATCATTTAACTTAAGATTATATATGTTCTATAGAATCACTCAGCTTTCGGCATTTCTTAAGTTTTCCTTTTAGGGTTCATCTCCACTTAGGAATTTTTATCAACTTTACTAAAGATACAAGTTTTAGTCTTCATTCCTTTCTCTTATCTAAACTCTAATCACATATCCCCACGTGTGTGTATAAATCACCCCTACACTTGGAAATTCAAATCAAGCAATCATACCCTTGTCCGTTGTCCAAAGCACTTATTAATTGGTGAGTTTTGCTTACACATTCTTCATGCGACCGTTAATACTTCTTGAGGTACCAACGACCGATTACAAGATACGTTTGCACTTTTAAAGCGTACTTCCTAGTCTTGTAACACCCAAGGCTTTTAGTAGTGACTCCCAAACCAGTTGGTCTAAGACACTAGGTGATGAAGCACCCTCGCTAAATATTTTTCTATTTTTAGCCTTAAGTAATCACAAAACCAGTGTTCATTTTTTTCTTTATTCATTTTTGTATTTTTCATTTTCTTCGTACTAAGGACTTTTAGACAAGAGCATTTCAAGGTCTCCTCTACTATTCCAAGCTTCAATATACGTAATTGTGCAATTTTGTAGGGTATACATTTTCAGAATCTATACTTAAGCCAGGAATTATTTTTCAAACTTATACTAATAATAATCAATACTTTTTCCTTTATTTCAATTTAGCCCAAGAAGTGAACCAAAAATTTTCCTATTTCTAAATAAACTACAAAGACATATACTTTTTACTGATAATCTTTAAGGAAGGTTATTTTTAGGGTTTTTAATTTACTAAGTCTAAAATCTAGTTGTTCGTAGCCAGTTAACCTACTTGTTAAACTTAAGTAAAATATGGCCAAAATTGAATAAATTAATTTTTATAATTTTTGAAATTTTTCAGTTTTTATGAGTTTTCAAATAAATATGCAAATGCAAAAATATTTTCAGTTTTTATGAGTTTTTAAATAAATATGCAAATGCAAAAATATACATATGAATGCGAAGGAAGAGGACGTACCGAGCATACCCCCAAACTTAAACTTGACAATGTCCTCACTGTCATGCTATACCAAGAAGGTTAAAATGCCAACACTTCCCTGTTTATTTATTTATGATTTTTTTAATCTTATTGTTAAAAGAAAAACAAAAATATATACAGAAAGGCCCCCCAAACTTCATTTAAACAATGTTAGACATTACTGCCAAACTTTGCATAGACCAAACGTCAACACCAACCAGTCGAAAAATTTATCTGTAAAGAGTATCGGTTGGTGGAAGAATATGTTGTACCAATCCAAAAAGAATTGGGGAAGATAGAAGTGGTGGTATGGAAAGTGTGGAAGTGAATAGACAGGAGGTGGTGATGAATCAAAACGAGAATGTGAATGATCAGCAATCAGTGGAGTATTGGTATTCTCGTAACTTATTAAAAGAAATGGGGGTGGTTCAACTTCTAAAGGAGAAGGTTGACTAACCACACTATCCCCAAGATATTTCTGTGGATCCTTCATCGACTTGGCATCATCCATCATATGCATATGATATTCAATTATGTGGGAACTAATCTCCTCGATGTCCGCCATAGTCCAGCCGAAAACTTGCCGCCTATCTTGTAAGACCAATAAAAGAGCGTTCTCTTGCTCGAAGGCTAGAGAGGCCGATATGATAATGGGAAAGGTCTCATTCTCACTTATATAAGCATATTTAAGGTGAGACGGCAAGGGCATGAGTTCGAGTTTCGGAGGCGAAAGAATCATAGGTAATATTGGGGAATCTACCTCGAACTCAAAGGACTCCAACACAGGTTCGAAATCACTGCACACAACCGATTCGGATGGTTCATCCAAAAATTCAAAAGACTCATATTCGGGTTGTGAGTCGTCATCATCCGAAAAAGTGAAACATTCATAATCAATATCGGTTGTGTCAACGGTGGTAGGCTCAAGGAGGGACGCACTAGTGGCGTCAAAACTGTTTTCATCAAACAAAAATCTTTCAAGCTCGCAGTCCTCCTGCGTGATTTCGTGAATAGAGCAAACTTCTCGTGTACTAGTTTTAGGCATGGGGGCAGACTTCCTAACTTTTAAATATTGAACTCACTAGACGTCTTCTCGAAGGATAGAGTCATGGAGCCATTGCGACAATTTATTACGGCATTGGAAGTGGCTAAAAATGGTCGACCGAGGATCACCGGAATTTGGTTCCATGGGTTAGCAACAGGTTGTGTGTCCATAACAATAAAATCAATGGGGAATATGAAGTCCCCAACTTTGATCAACACATCCTCTAGCTCACCCCTAAGATGGGTGATTGATCGATCATCCATTTGGAGAGTACAACGAGTGGGTTTCAACTCTCCAACCCCTAATTGTTCATACACGGAGTAGGGAAGCAGGTTAACACTAGACCCAAGATCTAAAAGCGCTCGATTGATTTTCTTATCCCCAATTGTTATTGAGATCGTAGGACAGCCGGGGTCCTTTCGCTTTTGGGGTAAGGATTGAGGTTGGTTAATAGCATTGCTCACTGCACTAGCCACTAGCACTTTCTTGGGTATTTGAGACTTCCTCTTTTTGGTGCATAAGTCCTTTAAGATTTTTGCATATGAAGGAACTTGTTGGATTGCATCCAAAAGAGGAATGTTTATGCTAACCTGTTTGAACAGCTCAACAACCTTCTCCATTTGTAGAGTTGGTTTATTGGATCTCAACCGATTTGGAAAAGGAACATTTGGAAAGGTTGTTGAGTCCAATTTTTGCGGATCAGATTATTGAGTTGGAACGGAACTCCGTGTAGATGTGTTCGTGTTGTGAGAAGTAGGTCCGTTCGAGCTAGAAGAAGTAGAGCCGTGTGAAGGATGGAGAATAGGCTCTAACGAAGAAGAAGAAGAAGAAGATGAAGAAGGACCACCGGCAGGGGTGTCATGGTTAATACCCACATTATTTTGCAATACCTTTCCCGATCTCAACATGGTCACAACATTTACGTTATGATTTTGCTGTTGATATGCAGCATGTGCGTGACCGGGATTTGGCAGTGGTTGAGATGGGAGCTTTCCTTTTTCTCGCTCGCTCAATGTTGCGTTGAGTTGTGCAATTTGTGCCTTAATAGATTTGATGCTTTGATCGTGTGAGGCACTGTTTTGCACCAAAGATTGAATAGAAGTCTCTAATCTTGCTGTAGATTGTGTAGATTGCTTTAGGAACGCTTCTAGACTTCTTTCGAGCGAGCTAACCTTGTCATTATTAGGTTGAACAAAATTGTTTGGCGGGTAAGAAGTGTTAGGCACAAAATTGTTCACTTGATTAGGGTAAGGTTGCTGTTGGAAAGGTTGTTGAAATTGAGTTTGTGGAGGTGCTTGTTGTTGTTGTGGAGGAGGAGGCCTTTGAAAATTGTTATTTCCTTGGAATTGTTGGTTTAGGTTCCAAGCGAAATTTGGGTGACTCCTCCACCCCGGATTGTATGTCGAAAAGTACGGATCGTTTCTTTGTCGTTGCTGAAAGGCAACATTGACTTGATCATGTCCTTGAGTAGATGTATTGTAAGGACACTCTTCTGTGAGATGTGATGGATCTGCACAACAAGTACAAACAGTTCGTGGAGGCACAACAGGGGCAGAAGAAGGCGACGAGATTTTGGTCTCAATCGTTCTAGCTTTTTCGTAAGAGCGGCCATCTCGGCCTTCATAGCAATAGACATCTCTACTTGATGTATGCCTGCCCTAGATTGACCACTAGAAGAAGATGATGTGGTCTTAGAGCTCTCCCACTGAATTGTTTGTTCACTAAGATCCTCAAGAAACTGCCATGCTTCCTCACTAGATTTGGAGAGAAAATGACCTTGACAAATGGTTTCTAGCAACTGCTTCGTTGCCGAGTTCAATCCCTCGTATAATGTTTGGCAGAGTTGCCAACTTTCGATCCCATGATGAGGGCATTGAACGAGTAGGTCTTTAAATCTCTCAAAACACTTCCAAAATGGTTCGGAAGAAAGCTGTGAAAATTGTATAATCTCATTACGGATTCTAGCAGTTTTGTGATGAGGATAGAACTTTTTAAGAAAAGCTTTCACAAACTCATCCCAATTTCTAATGGAATGTGATGCTGTGCTGTATAGCCACTTTTCGGCTAGGTCACATAAGGTGAAAGGAATGACCCTTAGCCTTATAGCGTCATCACTTAATTGGGTCGTTTTCATCATAGCGCAAACGTTTTGGAATTTATTGATAAAAATATACGCATCTTCTGATTCCAAACCGTGAAATTTTGGCAGCATATTGATGTAATGTGGTTTTATTTCAAAATTGTCCCCATTTGCCGGTGGGGGTGAAAGACAGGTAGGTAAAAAAGTGCGGACTGGGTTGAAGAGATCCTGGAGCGCGACTCGTGCGGGCGCTTCAACAGGCGGGTGATTCGGGTTATTCGCACCTAACGAAGGTGGAATCATTCCCGTCAGTAAGGTATTGTTGGGGTTGAATCCCGACATGCATTCGGAAGAAGAATTTGAAGGTGGAAGTAAGAAAGTGGACGGAATTTCGACTTCGGTGTTGAAGGGTTCGTCGGTCGGTACCAACGAAACACGGACTAATCGGGTGTTAGTATCCCTAGTCCAAAGTGACATACACTAAAGGGGTAGTGTAGTCAGAAAAAATGAAAAAATGAAAGACAGAATGTGGAGGTAAGATAACGTCAATGAAAGGAAGTGGTGTAAGTGAGTTGCAAGGTTTCTTTAGCGACAAGTTGTAAGTTTTGAAAAGATTTTTTTTTCTTTTTTTTTTATGTGTGATTTTTGCAAAATGATTTTTGAAAAGAGACTTTTGACACAATTTCACTCAATCACAAATGCACAATCAGGCCTAGATCTAGGGTCACCTAGGTCAGCTAGACAGCTCCTAACTGTTCTGAAGGGCTAGATAGGACCTCAAACCGCCTCTTCACTGCCAATTGCGGCTAGGTAAGTGCCAGGTAAGTGGGAAGGAACCACAGTAGTGGGCCTAATTAAAAACCACTAACCTTTAACACACTTGTCTAGGCACCGCAAAGTCAGGTTAGGATAAACGGCTGATGCCTATACTGGTCCTCTGTCCTAATGAGCGCGACGTACTTAGGGCTGAGTCTAATATTTTTTAATTTAAGAGTGGTCAATATAAATGCTTTAAAGTGATTGCTGGGGTCCTGAGAAGGGTAATGAAATCCCCACCCAATCTGAGTTTGGTCAATAGCCCTTTAAAGTCCGATTAAAATATGCAAAATCAGTAAATTCACTTGCAATCAATTTTTTTTTAGTGCGGCGCAAAGAAACCTGCAGAAAATCTGTTATTTAGAAGGGGGAAGAAGAATTTTTAGCGCAAAGAAATCCTGCAGAAAATTTTGCAAAAAGATATATGTAGGTTGACAGAGAAGGGGAGTTGAAGAAAAGTAGCTAGAGATCGTGTAGTACAAGAAGCGGATTGGCAGTCGGAAGATGATCCAGACAAAACATGGAACAAAATGGCTAGTTGTATCAAGAAAGTAGCTAGAGATCTACTTGGTGAGTCGAGAGGTGGTGCTCCACCATCTAAGGACATATCATGGTGGAATGAAGATGTAAAGGCTGCTATTAAAATTAAAAGAGATTCTTATAAAGATTTAAAGAAAAGTAGAGATGTTGAGAGATTTGAGAAGTACAAAATGGCTAAAAAGGAAGTTAAGAAAGCTGTTCGGGAAGCTAAATCTAAGGTCTACAAGGAGGTGTACGAGAAATTAGACACTAAAGAGGCTGCAAATGATATATACCGGATTGCTCGAATGCGGGAAAGGAAGACTAGAGACTTATGTGCGGTGAAGTGTGTCAAAAATGAAAATCAGAAGGTTTTAGTTCGAGATGAGGATATCAAGGAAAGATGGAGAGATTATTTTGACAAATTGTTCAATGAGAGCTTTACTAAGAATTTGGATGGACTTGTCATTCAATCTCAAGATATAAATCGTGATTTCATGCGTAAAATAAGACTTACTGAGGTTAAAGAAGCTTTGAACAGAATGGGTTTAAGAAAAGCGGTTGGTCCTGACGGGATTCCTATCGAGATTTGGAGATGCTTAGGAGAAATAGGCGTTAAATGGCTGACAGATCTGTTTAATAAGATTTGGCAGACAAAAAAGATGCCAAATGATTGGAGGAAAAGTATCCTTGTACCTATCTACAAGAATAAGGGTGACATTCAAAGTTGCTCAAACTACCGTGGAATAAAACTAATGTGTCACACCATGAAACTTTGGGAGAGAGTGATTGAACACAGGCTAAGGAAGGATATTAAGATAACAGAGAACCAATTTGGTTTCATGCCTGGACGATCGACGACAGAGGCGATCCATTTGCTTCGTCAACTTGTCGAGCGCTTTCGAGAGAGGAGAAAAGATTTGCATATGATATTTATTGATTTAGAAAAAGCGTACGACAAGGTTAGTAGAGAGGTATTATGGGGGACAATGATGAAAAAGGGGGTCCCCGTCAAGTATATTGACATAATCAAGGATATGTACGACGGAGTAGTGGCAAATGTCAGAACTTACGGTGGCTTAACAAGTGATTTTCCGATTACTATTGGTTTACATCAAGGATCTGCATTAAGTCCTTTCCTGTTTACCATCGTGATGGATGAGCTTACTAGAACTATCCAAGATGAGGTCCCTTGGTGTATGCTATTCGCTGATGATATTGTTCTAGTAAATGAGACGAAAGCAGGGGTTAATGCAAAATTGGAATTATGGAGACAAACATTGGAATCTCGGGGATTCAGATTGAGCAGGTCCAAGACAGCATATATGCACTGCAAATTTAGTAGCCAGAGAAGTCAAAACCATATTGGTATAACATTGGAAGGGCAAGAGATATCACCGAGCGACCAGTTTAGATATCTAGGTTCCATCATCCAAAGGAATGGGGAGATCGATAGTGATGTTAATCAAAGGATCCAAGCTGGTTGGTTGAAATGGAGGAGTGCAACAGGGATTTTGTGTGATCGTAACTTTCCGTTAAAATTGAAAGGGAAGTTTTATCGGAGCGCTATTCGGCCTGCCTTATTATATGGTACAGAATGCTGGGCTCCTAAGAAGCATCATACACAGAAGATGCACGTAGCGGAGATGCGCATGCTTCGTTGGATGTGCGGTAACACTAGAAAAGACAAGGTGCGAAATGAGGATATTCGTGCAAAAGTCGGTGTAGCACCCGTGGAGGAGAAGATGCGGGAAAACCGGCTTAGATGGTTTGGTCATGTGCGACGCAGACCTATGGAAGCACCGGTTCGACGAATAGATACTTTCGATATGGGTAATGGCAAAAGGGCAAAAGGGAGACCGAAGAAAACATGGATGGAGGTGATACGAAACGATATGGTTGCCAAAGGACTCAATGAAAGTATATTGTTCGATAGAAGTGAGTGGAGACAGAGGATTCATGTGCTGGACCCGGCGTGATTCTCATGTTGGTTCATGTAGCCTACCCCATATGCTTGGGATAAAAGGCTCAGTTGTTGTTGTTGTTGTTGTTGACAGAGAAGGGGATTAGAAAACAAACAGAGCTGATTTTGCGCAAAGAGGCCACGTGTCCATCGCGGAACCGCGGTTTGGGTCACTTACGGTGGTTTCGCGGTCGGGAAGTGGGTTCGTTTTCTGGAAAAAATTCTTTAGCTCCTGTTCTCTAATTCTCCTCTGTTCTGATGTACCAATCTCTGTTTCTCCCTCTGTAAATTTCTAGATCCGACATTCTTCGCTGTTCCTGCAAGATTCAAACAATAACCCTTCAAACAGATAAAAATGATAAAAAATTTTGTACTTTTTATATTTTCAGATTTTTATGATTTTTAAAATTTATATCAACCCGAAATTACAAATAGGAAATTTTTACGCCATCCCAGGCAACGGTGCCATTTGATTAAGTGTGTGATTTTAACGATCAAAAATATTTACCGCAATCAAGAACGGCGTCGCATGAAGCTAGCCGGTGAATACGGGTCGGTCCATAGGGATGTGTAATTTTCCTAAGTGTTCTTACGAGCTAATTCCAATAGTTGTTTGGTGTTTTAATTGAATCTAAAAACTAAGTTGTATGATGATTCCAATGGTTGTTTTGATTTTTAACTGAATCTAAAGACTAAGTTGTATGATGATTAATAAACTTGCTAGGGTTAGGTCTAAGGTAGAGTTTGGAAAGATTTAATGCCACACCTCTTTCAATGCCCTAAATGAAATCTTTTAGAAGTTATAGCAACTATTAGAAAAAGGGATTAGGATGATTGGGAAGAAACGAAGTTTCTTCCTCTAGATCCTTATCCGTCCTTTCCTAATATTTGCTCTAACCTTCATGGAAGACATGCATGTCCGGTCCTTTATACTACGATTTCACCGTTACCTCGTAGGTAGGGTGCCGTAGGGAGCGGATCATGCATGCATGCATGAAGTTCTAGTTATTACAAGTTATTGGGCATGAAAGAGATGAGAGATCTTCATCTCTCAATCCCTTCCTTATTCCTAAGCCTAACAAGTGAGGAAATTACTCGCTCATTAGGGGATCTATTAAAAACATCATTTTAAGATTACTTACCTACTGCAGTTTAAAAGATACTACACTAGATTTAAACTAGGGCAAGGGAAGGATTTATCTAAGGCAAGAATTAAATTAGAAAATTACTGCAGAAAATAAAAGATAACTTACACGAATGATGCTCTTTCCACTGAATTGAATCTGAATTTTATTTATCAAAAAGAGGCATCCTTCATACAATCTTTTGATCACATATTTATAAGGAACTAGGAAAATTAGGGTTACAAATTCTCGCGCATGTGCTATTACAGATATACCCACAAAAAATCCCAACCTACGCACCGATGCACCGTCACCAACTTCCTGTGCCGACACGTGCAATAAATGGCCGCGGAACCGCGGCATTGGTGGGGGTTGGGCCGCGGTTCCGCGGCCCATTGGTAGGATCATATGATAATTTTTTGTGGGCTGCTTCTTGATGCTTTGGGCTTTCTATTTCTCTAGTTCTTTTCTCCATTTGACTTCTGGGTCTTCTCCAGATCTTCAGTGAAAACTTGTAATGATCTTTTAACCATTCACTTTGACATTTTGGACCTTGCATTGTCTTGTACAGTTATGAATTGTTCTTCGTCTAGGCTTGATTAGGATCCTTCTACTTGTTGGTCAAAAGTCTCTCTTTTGTATCATCTTTTGTTTTTTCACTGTTTTCGCTCCAAGAATCTGTATCCTGTAATATGCAGCAGACATGCGTCAAAAGCACCTATTTATTTATAAAACGCATAAGAATGGGGAATATAAAATGCAATATTATGATATGAACATGAGCCAAAGGTTGTTTGTAGGATGAGCGCAGGAGTGTTCTGGGAGGTTATCGAAGGTCGAGAGCATTCTCGGGTCGAAGGCCCGGGGTATGCCTCCAATGTACCGTTCTTGCTCCTTTCCCGTAAGCCTTGGGACACGTCATCTGCCACGTGTCTTGATCTGGAGAGTTTTCAGTACCGAGCATCATCATTAGCCCCCCACTCTCGTCTCGACCTATTTATGGGTCGGGTCGAGAGTGGTCTGATCGGTCACCCGGGCTAAGTTCTTATTTGAAGACATCGTCGGCACGGATTCACGGGCAATCAGTCGTATTTTTTGATGACGTCAGCGGATCAGAGAAGAGATCGTGCATTAAAGAGGAAGCGCCGATTCGATCGTACGATTCGATCATACGTCTGTTGAGGCGCTAGGCCACGTGCCCGACGCTGGTTGGCTGACGTGACGGGCCGCCGGTGTCCTTGGCGCTTGAGGGACGCGTCCAATGCTCTTGTGACACGTGGAAAGTTGATGGTCGTCGAACACGAAGCGTCTGTTTTGGTGGGAATCGATCGGCGCCGTTGGATGCGCTTTCTGAATGCTATAAATAGTGGTGGGACCCTCTCAGGGTCCACACTTCGCCATAATTTCCTCATCGCTGCAATGTTTCCGTTTCGCGATAACGTCTTCATTTTGCTTGCCTGATGAGCGCTAGGTCAGGGACCGATCCTTTAGTTGGCGATCACGCGTCGAGTTAAACCCAATTATTTGTCAAAGTGTAAGGTCGGCATCGTTATGGCCCCGAAGTCGAGGTGGCGATCGCACGTTGAAGGTATCCCGGTTGGTACCTCTGAGTAGAAAGGCGTAGACTCGCCCATTTCCTCGAGTTGGACTGGCAACCATCTCTCTGAAGATAGGTCGGCGTATACCGAGCAGATGGGTAGGGAGTTACCCACTGAGGATAGACCGAGCAGGGAAGCTGCTCAGTGACCTCTTGGGAGGGTTTAAATCCTTAGCACAGATGGGTAAGAAGTTACCCACTAAGGTTGGACCGAGCAGGAAAGCTTCTCGGTGGCTTCTTGACGAGGGCTTCGATCCTTGGCGTCGGTGGGTAGTAAACTACCAGCCAAGGATGGACCGAGCAGGGAAGCTACTCGGTGGCCTTTTGACGAGGGCTTCGATCCTTAGCGTAGATGGGTAAGAAGTTACCCATTAAGGATGGACCAAGCAGGGAAGCTGCTCGGTGGCCTCTTGAAGAGCGCTTCGATCCTTGGTGTCGATGGGTAGTGAACTACCAGCCATGGATGGACCGAGCAGGGAAGCTGCTCGGTGGCCTCTTGGCGAGGGCTTTGATCTTTAACATAGATAGGTAAGAAGTTACCCGCTAAGGATAGGCCGAGCAGGGAAGCTTCTCTGTAGCCTCTTGGCGAGGGCTTTGATCCTTAGCGTGGATGGGTAAGAAGTTACCATACTAAGGATGGATCGGGCAGGGAAGCTGCCCGGTAACCTCTTGACGAGGGATTCGATCCTTGGCGTCGGTGGGTAGTGAACTAGTAGCCAAGGATGGACCGAGTAGGGAAGTTGATCGGTTGCCTCTTGACGAGGGCTTCGATCCTTGGCGTCGGTGGGTAGTAAACTATCAGCCATGGATGGACCGAGAAGGGCAACTGCTAGGTGGCCTCTTGACGAGGGCTTTGATCCTTAGCATAGATGGGTAAGAAGTTACCCGCTAAGGATGGACCGAGCAGGGAAGCTGCTCAGTGGCCTTTTGGCAAGGGCTTTGATCCTTAGTGTGGATGGGTAAGAATTTACCCTACTAAGGATGGACCGGGCAGGGAAGCTGCTCGGTGGCCTCTTGAAGAGGGCTTCGATCCTTGGCATCGGTGGGTAGTGAACTACCAGCCATGGATTGACCGAGCAGGGCAGCTGCTCGGTGGCCTCTTGACGAGGGCTTCGATCCTTGGCGTCGGTAGGTAGTAAACTACCAGCCATAGATGGACCGAGCAGGGTAGCTGCTCGGTTTTGCGAGGCGTTGCTCGACCTTCCTGGGTGTGTGAATATCTGGAAGAGTGACTGTCGCGGGCGGCACGTGGCAAAAACGCATAGGTGAGGCGAGGCGTTCCAAGATCCGTGTCATTCCGACTTTGATTCGCCAGGAAATACGGGATGCCCGTCACGCAGCGGTACGACATTTGAAGAATTGAGCGAGTCCCTGGATTCGCGCCCATGCACGCGCAAATTTGAACCCTTGGGGATTCTGTGGAGGCTATAAATAGGGAAGGAGATGGGTTTGTTTCAGCATTGCTTCTTCGAAATGGCCGGGCGTATTTACTCGATTGAAGAGATCATCACCCCCGACGATGTCTACCTATACGACCAATCCGTTTCCGAGGATAGGTACCAGGGTGTGGTCCAGCGTATCGAGGATCACATCGGCCGTCTACTCCCTCGCCAGTCGCCCCTCCTCCAATTGCTGATGTACGCAATTTGGAGGAGGTCCCCGGGTTTATACAACTCCCTTTCCGAGGAGCTGCTAGACGAGGCCCTCGACAAGGTCCGTACGATTTACGTCATCGGCCTCATCTCGAAGACCAGGAACGACCGATCTGTGGCCTTCATTTTGGAGTGCTTCCAAAAGAGACAGATCGGGAGCCAGGGCTCGGCAGATGGTGTGCCCGGCGTTTCCGTGGCATCCCGAGTTCGTGGGCAACATCAGCGGGAGCGGGCCGAAGAGGCAAGGGCTCGTCCGGCGGAGATCTCCAGAGAGTATCACCAGCAGTGCTTCCTTGACCCCGTTCCTCCTCTTTTGTAATTGCAATTTTTATGTAAGGCTGAGGAGCCCATGATACCTATTGATAAATGATGTTCTCTTTTTTGCGATGTTCTATTGTTTCCTTTTTGTCTTCTGGGTGCATTTGAGTATTTTTGTGAAACGAAATCCGTGAGCTTTGAGCCGAGGAAGAGAGAAACACATAGGGGAAGTTCCTTCTTATTATTAAGAAACTTAGAAAAATTTGCATCGCTTTGTCAAAGAAGAAACATGCATCCATAGATATACTTTCAAAGGTACAACTTGAGCTTTTCGGCGTTGTAAGGCCATGGAAATTTGCGACCCGCGGCGTCTTGTAAGCGATAGGCCCCGCCGGGTAAGACTTCGGAGACGAGAAAGGGGTCATCCCACTTCAAAGAAAATTTGTGCAACTTGCCCTGATCAACGAACTCGTTCCGCCTTAGGACCAAATCTCCGGTTTTGAAGGCACGATGCTTGACTCGTGCGTTGTAGTAGCGGGAAGTCTGTTGTAGGTAGGCGGCAGCCCTGATCTGTATCCGGTCCCGCTTCTCCAACAAGATGTCCAAATTAGTTCGGAGGGCCGAGGTGTTTGCTTCGTCGTCGAAGTGCTCGACCCTGCAACTGGGCAGCCCGATCTCTGTTGGGACCATCTCCTCGGTGCCGTAGTAGAGGCTGAAGGGGGTCTCCCCAGTGGGGGTCTTCTTCGACGTGCACAAGGCCCATAAGACCCGGGGTAATTTGTCGACCCAACTGCCCTGTCTTCCCTCCAGGCGAGCTCGAAGACCTCGGATGACATCTCATTTAGCGACCTCGGCCTGCCCGTTGCATTGGGGGTGCGCGACCGCGGCAAACTTTATCAGTATACGGTATCCGCTGCAGAATCTTTTGACTTTTTCGTTATCAAAATTCGTCCCATGGTCGGTGATGATACATCTCAGGATCCCGAACCGGAATATTATGTTGTTCTGCAGGAACTTGATGGTCGTGGTGGCGTCCTGTTTTTTGATGGGGACGGCCTCGATCCACTTCGTAAAGTAGTCCGCCGCGACGAGGATGTACTTGTACCCGCCAGTACCATTAGAGAATTGGCTTATCATGTTCATTCCCCACTGGGCAAACGGCCATAGGGATGTTAGGGTCGTTAGCTCGGTAGCCGGAAGGCGGGGTATGCTGCCATGGAGTTGGCAGCTCTTGCACTTTCTAAGGAGCTTCTGTGTCACGACCCGAAATGGCACGTGACTGGCACTTGAATCATGTGAAGTATATAGGACCCCACCTAATTCAAGTAAGCCAAAAGCCCAGAAATCTAAACCATTTAAAAAAAGGAGTGAAGAAAAACTTATTTTTAAAGCAAGCGGTTTTAACCAAATAAGTCGCATTAAACATTTAAAAGCAACATCGTATTTTCCCGAAAATTTCGGCAGAGTCTCCTTTGTAACAACTGGCCCCAAACGGGTACAAAACAAGGATAATCATAAGCAATGAATAAAGGCATCCCCAAGCGGGAGCTAGCTCTTGGCCAATTGGCGGAAACAACCACGCAAGCAATATAATATACAACGCCGAAGGCGAGAATCAAAACTCAGAAAGAAACCAACATCCTCAAGAAAACCAGAGAAGAATCATAATAATACAAGCGCGCGACTCTAAGGTCAAAAGAATAACAAATGGTTTTCTAAGTCTGTCCAAATAATACAAGTCTGGTTGATGGAGTTTACTAGATACAACTGAAATAAATAAAAGTACAACGGTGGTCATGATGCAAGTGAACCCACCTACCAAAGCAATCACCCGGAAGGAAGCAGTATGCCAGCAAGCCGCAACGAAACCTGTATAGCCAAACCTGCAAGAAACTGTGGCACAACGGGGGTGAGTTGCCAACTCGTGAGTAGAAAACATCACCGAGAAGAAATCGCATGTATGACTCTCTCCTAGGTCATACAATAAAATACACAATACTACAACAAGGGCAACAGTATATCATAAGTGTGATATCAAAGTACTCGTGTCCGTGCCAAGAATAATAATATATCGATACGTGATATGTACTAATGCACCATCCAATGTATGTCCAACAACGACACACAAATCATGATAAAACCTGAGTGTCCATCACCGACACTCGAAACATCATAAAACTCGTGTCTAGCATCGACACATAAATCCTTGTATCTCAGGCGCCGCATCCTCAGATCGGCCCATGGGCTCCGTCAGTCCGGATCGGCCCATATATCCATTTCTCTCATAACTCCGAACGGTATCCTCCGGATATCCGTCGAGTTTCTATACAATCACCGGTCGGTAGTGCTCCCCTGTCGGGCTCAACGCCTTTCTATACGATCCTCTTGCCTCGGGGTACCGCACCGGGTCCACCATGCACCCGCATACGGTCCATCCCCCTACCTTGAATCGGGTGTATGATACCGCTCAAGGACCGAGAAAACCCATGGTGGACATCACAAATATCATATCACGAGAAAACCGCAAATTTCTATTTTTAGAAATGATAATGAGTCTATAAATCCTTGCGGTTTCTCTAAATCCAGAAATCTCATTGAAAATCCGAATCCCATAATCAAGAGTCAATAAACAGTGAATACCGGCATAAAGCCCCATAATATTGCATGACCAATAAATATACACATGCATGGATATCTAAGTAAAGGATGCAATATCTAAACTAGCATAGTAATGACATATTGGAACTATCAGCTAGCAAGTTATATCAATGAAGTAATATTCTCTAAAGTGTACGTGACATGGCAATTACCGATGATGTGTGTGAGCCGGCAAGCAAGTGATTGTGGACATACGCATCATCGGCAATGATGCTGGTGTCCTAACAAACGAGATCATGATAGTTAAGGAAACACTTGTATAAACATGCAATGCATGAGAACATGAATATAACGGAGAACGAATAGTAAACGCAATATTGAAGAATATACATTTCTATATACGAGTCATACAGTTTTTGGTGTTTTGAAATAGCATGAATCGTGGTTTTAGAAAAATATGGGCTACGGGGTCTTTGAGAAAAGATACGTCTTTTGAAAAATCCGTAGTATCTTTCGGCCTATCTTTGAAAAAAATACTCGTGATTCGTTAGTTTTGAAAACAAGTATGACTCGAGCCCAGTCTAAAAGGTAAGAAAATCCACCTAAAGTCCGAGTCGATATATCTAGTAATCGGCGATCCCGCCTCAATAGCGTCACGTACAGTAAAATACATAATACGACATTCTCGAGTTAAGAGTGCGGATCAATCATCATATTTATCCCTCGTACGGTAAATCCATCGTACGGCATCCCAAAATCGGGGTATGGGTCAAATATCACATATACCTCATTATTCACATGGTATCGTTATCATAATATCCTGAATTAGGGGTACTGTTCTAAAGTCTAGTACATTCCAATACCATCAAACATATATCCACGTGTGAATAAAAACACATCGCCCATCGATCCACTATAATATCATGTTGTATATCATAACACGACCCAAATCACATAACCGATCTCACGGCATTATGCCCGATCATATCGACTCATCTCCAAGTATCATATACTATCCTCATCATCCGTGTATACGTATATGTATATATGTGTGTGTGTGTGTGTGTGTGTGTGTGTGTGTGTACCAACGCATCCACACACACACACACACACACACACACACACACACATATATATATATACATATAAACATATACACCCAACATATCACGTGTGTGCATGTGTGTGTGTATAAACCTTTACTCTAGGGTTTCGCAACTAAGAAACTAAATTAAAAGCACTATCTTCTAATTACGCTAAAACTAACTCATGATCTCCTAAAACCTTTCTGTAACAACCCCAAATTTCCTGTACAACTTTCTGTACAAATTTTTCAAAATTTAAAGAAAGGGGTAATTTTGCCAGAGCACAAGTTAAATATTTGTTTTACTAATTAATTACAAGCAAGAGTTTGTAGCTCATTGGTAATACCTTGCACAGCTGAACCAAGCCACTAGAGTTCAAATCCCATACCCCATATTATTTTTAATATTGATTTTTTAAAAACCTTTAGAATACCAAGGGTTTACACGTGCATATCTCACAAAACCCCCACTACACCCTGAAATGTAACTGTACCAGAGGATAGACCAGCCGTCGGGGGAGGTTTTCAGCCGCCTAACTCGGCCGGAATCGGCCGGCTCAGGCCGCCGGCCGAGTCACGGCTGAGTCGGCAGATTTCGGCGACGACCCCAACATGAAAAATGTGTCTTTTCATCTCCCCTGCACACCTGTATAATTTATTTTCTCAGACCATTTCCAGAGCTCTCTTAAAACACCAATTACTCCATTTTTAATACATTTTAATACATTTTATTACATTTTTCATTTTAACCTTTCACCTACCCTAAACCCTAGCCTAACCCTATAAATACAACCCCTAAACACTACCCCCTCACCCCAAAATTCTGAGCAGACTCTCATGAAATTCCTAGAAACCCTAGTGTGCATTTGAAGTGAACAAAGAGGCGAAACTCCGGCGAATTTTCAGGCGACAACCCTAGGAATTCCCGGCGACGAAACGGCGCACCGAAAACTATATCCACTCCCTCTCTCTCTCCTCTTTAAGTTAAACCCGTAAGTCCCACCTTCCCCCTTCTCTACTCTTTCTGAAAATACGAAATTCTAAAACCCTACGGAATCGGAGCAAATCCATTTTCCGATTCGGTTCTTCCTAAAATCTCACTTTTCCTTTAATACAATCTTGTTTAACCATTACATGTTGACTATTAAACACTAACTAATCATATTGAACAAGTTCCATATCAAAAGAAATTGCTATTTCCATTTTACCGTACTTTTTCATTAAAATACCATATAGTTTCACTTTCGACATTTGAATATCACAAACTTACTATACCTTTAAGTAGATCACGAGGTAATGACGTACCTCCTCACAATACTCATATGAAACATAGCAC
The DNA here is from genome assembly GCA_030015575.1 of Agapanthus africanus. Taxonomy (NCBI): domain Eukaryota; kingdom Viridiplantae; phylum Streptophyta; class Magnoliopsida; order Asparagales; family Amaryllidaceae; genus Agapanthus; species Agapanthus africanus. The sequence continues at coordinate 260,575,044 of JASDDO010000019.1, read as the reverse complement.
AATACTTTCAAGTACCTAGAATACGGGAAAACGAAACCTTTCAAATAAATACCACTTATTATCAAAAACCGTTTTCTAAAAGATTAAGTATTTTACAAATCTTTGCAAAGCGCCGCTACAACCCATTTGGGGAACCCGTTCGGGATGGTGCGGATTATCGCACATCCTCGGGCTTAGTAGTGCGAAATTCAGACCTCCGCAAGGAGCATTTGGTCTCGAGAGATTTAAAATACGACATCTTAAGAAAATGAGATTTTTAGAAATATAAAATATATATTAAAATTATTTTTATATAATTATGTATATATGCATCATTAAAATATCTATTTTGAAATAATATAAATATTTCAACTCTTTTCAAAAATCACAAGAATCACTTTACCTTAAAATACCATGAATTCCATACAAATGCAATATTACAATTTAATACCATATATTATGAAAATTAGGTTATTCTCACTAGGAATATCACAAATATAAAATCTACAATTATTACAACTCTAAAGACGATAATTAAACATTTGGGGTGTATTTCGAAAATTATACAAAAGTATTTTTACATAAACCCCCCCTCAAGTTCTATAAATTACCCTAAGGACCTTAGTAAATATAGATTTAAGCGGGACCAGACTCTTGAGCCTTAGGAAGCTGGAGATATGGGTGCTTGCCTATCTAAGGTAGACAACTTAACAACGGTATTATCAATACGGTAATTGTCTTTGAAAAATACACAAATCCTACCGCCCATGTACAACGGTTTCCGATAACATCAAAACAATCAGGACTTCAATTTTTTTTATAATTATTCTGACTCAGACCGAGTCTCATTAATAATCCGACTTGAATATGATTCAAGTATCCAAACTACAATTCAACATGAATCCATGAATCCATGTATATTCAATCTATCAACCTATACAACTTGACTGAACCGAACCATGGATATACTTCCATTTACATGATTCTCCAGTTACATCCATTTACATGATTCTCTAGTTACATCCATTTACTGATATCATGGTTTCGGCAAAGTCATTTATACAATTTTCAATACAATACAATACAATACCATCAGTACAATTATTACTATCAATACAATAAATACACGGGGTATTGGGGTAGTCATTCGTGAATCCAACAAAATCTCAAGAGTCCCCCTAGATCAAGAATCCATGTCTACTAACACAAGTAAGCAATCATGATGGCCCGTGTTTCCATGCTCTGGATTACAGCCTGTTGAGTTTGGAATACTTCGACGACGGTCGAAGTCCCGTTACTAACATTTGATTCGTGTAACAACCCTAAAATTCTTATACAAATTTTTTTCAAAATTTTTTTTTCAAAATCCATAAAGGGGTATTTTAGCCTCAGCACAAGATATAAGTAATTATTTTGTTTTTAATTACAAGTTACAAGAATATAATAACTCCATTTTTAGTATACAAGAAATTACTTTAAATTTAATGTATACTTGGAGTATTTACTCTTGTTTCTATCATTTTAAGTAATTAAATAACTCCATAATTACAAGAAGGAGCTTGTAGCTCATTGGTAATATCTTGCACTGCTGAACCAAGCCACCAGAGTTCAAATCCCGTACCCCACATTATTTTTAATATTATTTTGTTTTTGATTTTTTAGAATACCAACAGTTACACGTGCATTTCTCACAAATTTCCTACCACACATGAAAAGTTAAATACACAAAAAGCCACACCTGACGACCCCACACACCCCGACCACCTGACTCGGCCCGACTCGGCCGGACGGCCGAGTCCCCAACATCGAAGTTGGGTATCTTTTCCTTCTGAAACCCCCTGCATGCTTCATTTAGAGAGATCGGTTACAGAGAGCCCATTAACCCCCATTTACTCCATTTTTAATCATTTTTTAATACATTTTTTCATTTTTTAAATTAAAAACCCTACACCTACCCTAACCCTATAAATCACCCCTACCCCCTACCCTCTCATCCCAAAATTCTAAGCCCACTCTCTCAAATTACTCCATAAACCTGTGTACTTTGAAAACGAGCTCGAGGCGAAACTCCGACGAAATTCCGGCGAACGTTTTAGGAACTACCGGCGACGACGCAACGCATCGGCGATACCTCTAGTTCCCCCTCACTCATTTGTATAATCTAAAACCCGTAAGTCCCATTCTAACCTCTCTCTCTCCTTTTCTAAAATACGAATTTACAAACCCGACGGAATCGGAACAAAACCAATTTCCGATTCGGTTTTCTTATAAACTTCACTTCTCACTAATACAATCATGATTAAACATCCTCATGTTGACTATTAAACACTAATCAAATAAATTGATCAAGTTTCAATTCATGAAATGATAACTTTTCCATTTATCGTATTTTTTCACTTAAATACCACATTGTTCCAAATTCACATTGAACTCCATTAAACTTGCTATAACTAAAAGTAGAGCACGAGATAATGACCTACCTCCTCACACACTCCCATCTAAACATAGTACTTTAATCTTGGAAATTTAGAATATGAGAAAACTAACCTTTTCATTAAAATACCCTTTACTTAATAAAACTTTTAGTATTGATACATTTTTATAAATACATAACTTTTGAAATAATAAAATATATAGACTCATCCAATTAAGGACTGTCGCATTCATTAGGAAGGTCGTGAACTTCTAGTTGTTTATCTCAACCTAACTTTGTGGTGTCTAGGTTAGGCAAGTGAGAAAGGTAACTTTAAAAAGCCCGTCTCACGGTGATTCGTGAGCGGATCCCTCATTTCTTCACTTGTACTTACCTGGCCACAATTGGCGGTGAAGAGGCGATTTGAACTTGTCACTAGAACATAGAATACGGAAAAATCGACATCTTTACTAATAAATACCATTGACTTTATAAAACCGTTTAGTATTTTACAATCTTTGCAAAGCGCCGCTACAACCCATTTTGGGGAACCCGCTCGGGATGGTGCGGTTTATCGCGTATCCTCGGGCTTAGTAGTGCGAGATTCAGACCTCCGCAAGGAGCATTCGATCTCGAAAGATTTTAAATACGACATCTTAAGAAAATAAGATTTTTAGAATATAAAATAATCATTAAAATTACTTTTGTATAAATATATGTATATTTATCATTAAAATATCTATTTTGTTTTGATATAAATATTCCACCCTTTTTTCTAAAAATCACAAGAATAAATTTTACATTAAAATACCATGAATTTCAAATAAATCAATATTACAGATAAATACCTTGAAATTAGGATATTTTCACTAGAAATATCACAATATAAAATCCATCTTCATTACAACTCTAAAGATGAATAATAAATACTTGAGCTGTATTTTGAAAAGTATATAAAAATATTTCTACATAAAAAAACCCTCAAGTTTTTAAATTACCCTAAGAACCCTAGCAATTATAAGTTTGGGACATAATCAAAACTGCGATCTACATTTTAAATTGTCTGACTCGGGTTTGAGTCTGATTATATCTGACTTGAATGTGATTCAAGTACAATCTACAATCTATAATATTTCAATTCAATATGAACACATGAATCCATGAATCTAGTTATCAATCTATACAACTTGACTGAATCAAACCATGGATATACATCCATTATCCAGTTATTCCATTTACATGATTATGCAGTTACAATCTGTTTACTGATATCATGGTTTTGGTCAGTCATCCAACTATACAATACAATACAACAATACAATCAAAACACTACGGGGTTTAAGGGGTAGATTGGTGCGGAAGGTGTTAGAAGTGGCACGAGACAGTAAGATTAAGACACCTAACCTATATTCCGGTGCTGTTGTACCTTGGCTTAACAGTTCTTTATACATTCCGTTTGCCCTGGTCTCTAGCATACTGAGACCCCTCTCGTATACACTGGCATCCTTCCGTACCAAGATACAAACAACAGCGTAAACACGATATTCTACAATATTATACAACTTTAAAATATATTTCTTATTCTGTCTTTTCTATTTCAACCTTATCTTTGGGACTTACCGAGCGACCTGTTCGCTGATGACATTCTATTTCTTTCTTCTTTGAATGTAGCCAGGTGTTTTGGACCCGTCAGAGATCGAGCCCACCGGTGAAGACTTGGATCAATTCCTCGAAGACCCCGAGCTCTAGACATTGTACCTTTTTTCTTTTCAGTATTTTTTATTTCCTGTTATGCCATTGTTTAGGCATCGCTTTTATTCCAGATGTAATTACTTTTCATGCATTGTACAAAAGAATGTTATTAAATAAAGTTGCTGTTATTTTTATATCTCTTGTCTCTTGTGAATTACTTTTATATTGCTTAGATACGCTTAGCGTATTTACTTCACAGTGAATACGTAGCGGACCGGTCCCGTCCCCTTCGCCGTATATCGGGGAGCGGGGCGTGACAGATTTTGTTGATGACCCATGCAGGTCAGAGCTGTATAGAACCCTACTATACAGTTCTGTTCTGCGTGAACAACCTAAGCAATATAACACAAGAACCAGCAGCTAAAACATTCTTTACAATTCATGTTCCTTGAACCTTGCAATTTCATATTCCTTGAATCTTATCATTTCCAATATTTTGAATCTGTCCTCACCTCTTTTACAATCTTACTAAAACCTTCGCATTCTTTCATTCCTTCACATATTCTTCATATTTCTTTTAACCCTTGCACCACCTTGTAATTTTTCACATATTGTCAGTACACCAGCACCAAACTTTCTTTAGATTTGTTATACCTTCATTTTACAAATTTCGAGGACGAAATTTTTATAAGGAGGGTAGAATGTAACAACCCTAAAATTCCTATACAAATTTTTTTCAAATAATTTTTTTCAAAATCCATAAAGGGGTATTTTAGCCTCAGCACAAGATATAAGTAATTATTTTGTTTTTAATTACAAGTTACAAGAATGTAATAACTCCATTTTTAGTATACAAGAAATTATTTTAAATTTAATGTATACTTGGAGTATTTACTCTTGTTGCTATCATTTTAAGTAATTAAATAACTCCATAATTACAAAAAAGAGCTTGTAGCTCATTGGTAATACCTTGCACTGCTGAACCAAGCCATCAGAGTTCAAATCCTGTGCCCCACATTATTTTTAATATTATTTTGTTTTTGATTTTTTAGAATACCAACAGTTACACGTGCATTTCTCACAAATTTCCTACTACACATGAAAAGTTAAATACACCAGAAGCCACACCTGACGACCCCACACCTCTTGACCACCTGATTCGGCCTGACTTGGCCGAGTCGGCCGGACTCGGCCGGACGGCCGAGTCCCCAACATCGAAGTTGGGTATCTTTTCCTTCTGAAACCCCCTGCATGCTTCATTTAGAGAGATCGGTTACAGAGAGCCCATTAACCCCCATTTACTCCATTTTTAATGATTTTTTAATACATTTTTTCATTTTTTAAATTAAAAACCCTACACCTACCCTAACCCTAGCTTAACCCTATAAATACACCCCTACCCCTACCCTCTCATCCCAAAATTCTGAGCCCACTATCTCAAATTACTCCATAAACTTGTGTACTTTGAAAACGAGCTCGAGGCGAAACTCCGACGAAATTCCGGCGAACGTTTTAGGAACTACCGGCGACGACGCAATGCATCGGCGATCCCTCTAGTTCCCCCTCACTCATTTGTATAATCTAAAACCCGTAAGTCCCATTCTAACCTCTCTCTCTCTCTTTCTAAAATACGAATTTACAAACCCGACAGAATCGGAACAAAACCGATTTCCGATTCGGTTTTCTTATAAACTTCACTTCTCACTAATATAATCATGATTAAACATCCTCATGTTGACTATTAAACACTAATCAAATAAATTGATCAAGTTTCAATTCATGAAATGATAACTTTTCCATTTATCGTATTTTTTCACTTAAATACCACATTGTTCCAAATTCACATTGAACTCCATTAAACTTGCTATAACTATAAGTAGAGCACAAGGTAATGACCTACCTCCTCACACACTCCCATCAAAACATACTCTAATCTTGGAAATTTAGAATACGAGAAAACAAAGCTTTTCATTAAAATACCCTTGCTTAATAAAACTTTTAGTATTGATACATTTTTATAAATACATAACTTTTGAAATAATAAAATATATAGACTCATCCAATTAAGGACTGTCGCATTCATTAGGAAGGTCGTGAACTTTCAGTCGTTTATCTAAACCTGACTTTGTGGTGTCTAGGCTAGGCAAGTGAGAAAGGTAACTTTAAAAGGCCCGTCTCACGGTGATTCGTGAGCGGATCGCTCCTTTCTTCACTTGTACTTACCTGGCCATAATTGGTGGTGAAGAGACGATTTGAACTTATCACTAGAATATAGAATACGTAAAAATAGACATCTTTACTAATAAATACCATTGATTTTATAAAACCGTTTAGTATTTTACAATCTTTGCAAAGCGCCATTACAACCCATTTTGGGGAACCCGTTCGGGATGGTGCGGTTTATCGCGCATCCTCGTGTTCCCCTCCGAACGGCGGCCGAGACGCGGGGACGTCTATTGCCTGAGGTTCGGGACAGATGCTAATTGGTGCGATCCATCCACCTCTCCGAAGATGCCAAGTTGATTTATGGCACCGTGTATCGAAGGTTTGAGCGGATGCGTCTGATGTAGCAGACTTCGTCAGATTCCACCTCGCACGAGGGGGTTTTGATTATGGGGACGCTCTTCCCTGCAGGCGCAAGCCCCTGCAGTTAATTACGCTACCGCGTTGCGGTAACAACTTTCTCCTTCTCCAGATGGTCACTTCGTGTCGTGTGTGTTTGTTTTGTTTGTGGTTGCCCGTGGATTGTATACGGAGACTGAGTTATGTCGTCGCCCGTAGGGCGTGGACTAGTCCAAATCCGTATTTATCTTAGATTTGGGTTTGGGGGTTTGGTTTGAGGATACGTTAGCCATATTTGAGGCTGAGATCAACTCAAACGTTTGTTAAGGATACGTTAGTCTAACTTGAGACTAAGATCAACTTAACGGGATCGTTTAGATCCGACAAAAGAGCATTTGGGGCTCTATTACTCCAGTTTAGGGACATAGTGGTCCATTGAATGTATGGCCGTCGGGACCCGTCACCTCTCTGACGACGTTGAAGGATTACAACGACAAATATCAGAGGAGTTCAGAGATGTACCCTTGAACCGAAGTTGATTGGGGGGATTCATAGTCCAGTCTGTTTGAAGGTTTAAGGATACGTTAGCCATATTTGAGGCTAAGATCAACTTAAACGGGATCGTTTAGATCCGACAAAAGAGCGTTTGGGCTCTATTGTTCCAGTTTAAGGACATAGTGGTCCATTGCTAGTTTAAGGACGTTGCGGTCCGTAGGTTGTTTAAGGACATTGCGGTCCATAGGTAGTTTAAGGACATTGCGGTCCATTGTTAGTTTTAAGACATCTCGGTCAAGGTTAAGGACGTCGTAGTCCATGGGTTTAAGGACCCCACAGTCCATTGTTAGTTTTAAGACATCTCGGTCGAGGTTAAGGACGTCGTAGTCCATGGGTTTCAGGACCCCACAGTCCGTATCAATATGTGGTCATCGGGACCCGTCACCTCTTTGAAGACGTTGAGGAATTACAACGCCAAGTATCAAAGGAGTGAAGAGATGTACCCTGGAACCGGAGTGGATTAAATAGTCTTTGGCCCAATTTGGGATCAAGACCAATTAATTATGTTATGAGCCCATTAGCCCAGCTAATTACGAATTGAGGACTTATGGCCATCTTGGGCTAAGTCCAATCATGTCTGGAATATTGACATCCTGTTGGTCCCTTGAAGGAGAGGCTTTGCCTCTATCCATTCGGCCAATTGGGCCAGTGTCCAGTGCTAAACACTAAAGACGAATCAGTGTTGAACACTGGGAATAAGATTGATAAGTTAGTGTTTCAACACTAAAAGATGGTTGGTGTTAAACACCAGCAACCAGGCTTTCAGATTAGTGTTGAACACTAAAACAGTCCAGTGTTAAACACTGGCAACAGGAGTCCCAAACTAGTGTTGGACACTACGGTAATCAGTGTTGAACACTGCAAATATAGTTCTGTGCTTAGTGTTACACTAAGGCCAAACAATGTTTTGTCACTGAATTCAGAGGTTCCGTTTTAGTGTTTAAACACTAAGGCAAGAGGGGTCACGTGGCAACACGTGAGAGCGCCCTCCCTTCACTTGTTCTTCTGAGACTATACATCTTTTAGAGCATCACGTGCCATCACGTAACGGGGATTCAAGCGCTTATGTGTTAAAGCTTCTGTCAAGAGTCACGTGAGGCACTGCCTCCAAAGGGCTTTCTGTAGATCTTTTGGGGGGAGGGTCACGTGGTGGCACGTGACCCTGCCTCTATGTATGTTGTTTAGAAGATCTGTTAATCCTTTTCAGGAATTAAATTCCTCGTAGGGTTGAACCCTGACAATAATTTCAGAGGAATTAAATTCCTAGTTCCTTTTGAAGAGTTGAACTCTGAATTTCCTGTAGGAATTAAATTCCTCATATATGTGCAGAATAGAATAGGGTTGAACCCTAACAAAAGCTTTAAGGAATTAAACCCACACTCTCTGTTAGAGAATTATTCTGGGGAATAAGATTAAGGGAATTAAATTCTTGTTGTTTTAACAGAACTAAGTTCTTAACTAGGGTTAAACCCTGATTCTTTTTGTTCTGAAGGAATTAAATTCCCATAACACAGGGTCAAACCCTAATTTTATTTTGAAGGAATTAAATTCCTATAGTTCTGTGAGAATTAAATTCTCGTGCTTCCATGCCCTCTCTATGCTTTGAATCTGCATGGCAGGATCTCAGCCCATTGAGAATTAAATTCTCAACTCAAGGGGAGATGTGCACTTTACAGATCCTCCACCAAAGAGAGAAGAAATATGTCCTTCTGTTTTACATCAGAGTTAAACTCTGTTGAGAATTAAATTCTCTTTCTTTCAATGAAACCTTCCCTTTCTTACCTAGGGTTTTCTTTTGCAGAAGATCCAAATTCCTCTCAAGTATCAAGGCTCTCTCTCTTTTCTTCCCTCTGCGTATCTATTGGCTCCTATTTATAGGAGAAGCAGCCGAATCAATTAGTTTTTTGACGAATCTTCATTGAGAGATTTGATTTGCATCCATCATTCGTTTTGGACCTTTGGATTATTAGGTGAATTTTATTCACTATTGGATTTCAAATCCAGGGATTATCCTTTGTTATTTCTGTTAGATTTAAAGGGGAAATCTTTCCAAGTTCAGGATTTTTCCATAGATAGATGATATTCAATCATCTTTAAATCTTTAATTCGGTTGGTTCCAGATAATCGCTTTCCTTTGGAAAGATTTGAATCTCTTTCAGAATTTAATTTTATTAACAAAATGGGCTTTGAAAGCCGGTCACGTGTGACCACGTGACCCATGGTCACGTGTGGGCACGTGAACCCCTTGGAACGAGCCTTCTTCCTTCTTTTTACGCTCTGTCTTCTGGTTGCTGCTTAACTATCACGTGCCACCACGTGACAACTGATCACGTGTGAACACGTGACCCTGGCATGGAGCCTTCTTCTCGATTTAACCGGAGAATGAGTCTGATGTTTTGAGTGTCACGTGCCAACACGTGACCCTGGTCACGTGGGAGCACGTGACCTCTTCTGAAGCCTTTTTCTTAATTTGCTCAGGGAGTTGTTGGGTTTTGAAGCCGCTTTTTGATTGTCACGTACCAACACGTGACCCAGGTCACGTGGGAGCACGTGACTCTTTCTGAAGCCCTTATCTTTGATGTAATCGGGAAGCTGAATTTGCTTTGCTGATGCTTTTAGGTATCACGTGCCAACCCGTGACTGCTGGTCACGTGTAAGCACGTGACCCTCTTCTGAAGCTTTTTCCATAAGCTTTTCTGATTTTAAATCAGGAAACAAATGCCCCCAAAGCGTTGTTCTCACGTGTCCGCACGTGAGTGCAACGCTGTCACCTTTTATGACCGTTGGATTCCTTTAGGGATTTGGGGAGATGAATCGTTTCCATCGCATCTATAAATATAGGGTTCATCTCAGGGACGCCTCCACTTTGCTTGTCTTCCTCCTTGCAAACTTTCTCTGAGAATTTAATTCTCTTCTTTCAGAGCTTAGTTCTCTGCCTTGAAACAATTTTCAGAGTTTAACTCTGTTTGAAAGGGCTTCTTTCCCTTAGGTAATGTTCTTGGGCAAACGATGGACTTTCACATTCTTCTGGATTTTAAATTCAAAACAAGAGTTTTACTCTTTTAATATGAACCCATTTCCTTCAAATTCATCGACAGGAACAGAAAGCCATTTAATCTTCAAACTGTAGCTCTCTTAGGGTTTAAGCGGTCCTTAGGGAAATGATGATGACAATCTATGGATTTTAATTCCTTCCCAAAATGTCTTATGGGAATTTAATTCCCTTTTCTAAAAGGAATTTAATTCCTGTGAAGAACCCAGTTTCTTCACATGGAGTCTTCTTGAGGCCTCTTGGCCCGAGGTTGTCCTTCTGCAATTGATGGAACAGGAGTTTTGTAATGATATCTTCTGTGGGAATTTAATTCCTTTGATCCTGTTGGATCTGTTGCGGGGCCCGAGACAGATTCATCTTCTAGGGGGATGTGTAGGGTCACCTGAATCTCAGTCTTTATTTAATGGGGATATTCCCTTTGTTTTATTATATCTATTTGGTCTCATTATTAATGAGCCGTCATCCGGATTCCGTGGGGCCCATGTGTTTTGTAGCCAATAGTCCCAGAAAACTCTGCTGTTGCTTTCTTTAACTAGTCTTCATGTTCATGCATGGATCTATATCGCTGACTTTGCTTTTAACGGTCTCCTTTTATTGGATTTCAGGTGCGATGGCTTCTGTTCCCTGCTTTCCCTTTTCTCGCTCGGAGGCTGCTTTTCCTCAGTCGCCATCTGATGAGGAAGCGATGGCGATGATCCGGGCCCATGACCCGAACTGTACCAATCTTCTTCAATGGGGATCTTGGTATAGTCAGATTATTCAGGGTCGCCGGAGTTTCCTTTGCGCGGTACCGACGGAGCCCACTTTCCCATTCTTACCGATGGATCCTCCGAGGATGGTTTTTGCTATGGAAATGCCTAACTGGACTCCAACGGGGAGGCTCGAGCCTTCGACGACCGGTATTCCGAACCATCCGATCCCGGCCATAGACATCTTGGGGCGGCGTATCTGCCAGGGTGAGGCCCACCCGTGGGGGCAGATCTATAAGATAGGGCTCACTCCCCTACACCCCACGGGCTATCTTCTCTGGGCTCGCTACATCCTTGCCACCCATCGTGTGTGGCTGCAGAAGGCCGGGCTTTATCAGGAAATATACGTGTCACTCTTCCATTATAAGTCCCCGCATGTCTGGTGGGTTAAGGCGTTTTTGAACCAATAGAATCTTCCCACCAACACTTTCATTCTAGGAGATCGTGAGGTCTCGATCTCTCTTGCAGAATTTTATGAAATCTCGGGATTGCCAATCAGGGGTGCACTGTATGAGGAGTTGTTGCCTCCTGACGAGTATGTCTTTGAGCCCGAGTCTGCACCGGCTGACGGCTTGTCTGTTGAGAACGCCGTTCGCCACAAGCGCCCCAGCTTGATCAAGGCGCTGGGTATTTTTGATCGATTGTTCACTGAGTCTGAGGAGCAGGGTGTTACTTTTAAAAGCTTCATTTCCCGCTTCCTTCGTGAGGACGTCATATCGAAGACTGCTCCGAAGTTTGCTAACATCAAAGACCCCTTTGGGTTTGGTCCGAAGAAGCTACCGACCGCTGAATCGGACCTGCCACAATACTATATTCCCATCATGTCGCCGATGTCTTTTGAGTCCGTTGCAGCACCCGGTATGGATGAGGAAACATTCTTCGTGGGGTTTGTCAGTGTTTGGCTCAGTTGGTTCGTTATCCCCATGCATCGCCTCTTCATGAGAGCTTCGGTTATCTACTCGGCTCATCGTATTGCTGAGAGGACGCGATTGGCTATCGGCATCCCGGCGTTGGCGCATCTTTATCATGGGTTAGGCACCGCAGCTAATACCTCTACTCCTGGCGTGGATGTGGTAAACTTTTCGCTTCATTATTTCACGTCCTGGATCGAAATGCACGTATTGGGGGCTTTTGCCATGCATCAGAGGCCCTCATTTTACGATGCCTACCCCTTTCCACGACTTATGCGATTAGTGGATGCTTCTGCCGCCGACCCGACTCAGTTCGGGGCTATTCGGGTGCTGATTTCTCCTTACGCTGCCGCTGGCGGGATGGTTTTTAATGATCGGGTCTTGTCTACTCCCTCAGGTCCAGTTCAACAACTCTGGGATCTGTCAAAAGACAACGCACCTTCTTTGAAGCCCCGGGAGGCTGCGCACTTATATACAATTAGACCGGGCTACTTGGTGTTTCGCCAGGACAGTGCAGCTCTTTTCATGCGGTACAATCCGCATCGATTTGCCCGACAACTTGGATACGACCAGGGTGTTCCCTTCGAGGCTTTTATAGTCGCCCCAATCCTTTCGCTCGATGCCGTTCGCGATGCAGCTCATCATTTCATGAGGCTAAACACCGTCTCCCACTTCATTGTACCTGAAGCTGAATACCTGCCCCGGTGCGTGGGCGCGTTTACGGGTTGGTATCATCGGGTTAGCCCAATCATTCTTGAGGAAAGGAGGGTGCTTCTTGGCCACGATGCCCCTCCTCTGGTTCCAGGAGCTAAGCTGCGACCGAGGGCTCCGGTTCGCTTCCTTCTAAGGGATACCGGCACTGCGCTCATCCTAGGAGAATCGGAGGTGAACCTTACTCCAACGGCCGGTATGCCCCTGGGTTCCCGCTCGCGAGGTGGAAGGGCCCCGGTAGTAGCACCACCGCCTGTGGCAGCACCGCCCCCCGTGGCATTGACAATGACAGTGTCATCCTCGGTCGTGGCACCAGGCGAGGGTAATAGAGATGAGGGCGTCGTAGGCGATGTGGGTCAGCGTCGCCCTAAGGCTTCACGGGGGAGGAAACGGTCATCCTCGGCGACCGGCTCTGGGTCTAAGCGTCGAAGGAAGGTGGCCACCAATTCGCTCGATTCTTTGGTGGAGTCTGAGCCCACTCTTGAAGACGAGCCGTTGGCCCCGCAAGAGTCAGACGCTGGACTTCCTTTCCCGAGTTCGGCCGATGAGGAGGCTGCACAGTTGGCTGAGGCCATACGACGTTCCAAAGATGTGTCTCATAATACTAGGGTTCCGAAGAAGTCCTATCCCGCTGTAATCTTTTACGAAGACCCTTCGTGGATTCAGCGGCGATTTATCGGTCCTTTGAAGGAATGGGGGGAGAGGGCTTTGAAGCAGGCCGCTTCAGAAGATGCAGCTGACGCACTTTCTTTATGAACCGGCGGCCATGAGTCCACTCTCGAACCCCGGCGAGCCCACCTCCTTGAGAAGGAGCAGCGGCTTGAAGAAGCCATATTGAGGGCTTCTTTGCGCATCGGTACGTTGTGGTTCTTTTCGTAGTTCTTCAGATTGTTTGTGCCTGTGCATATGTATCATTATTCTTATTTGAATCGTGCAGAATCTTCGACGCTGGGGGAGCTCCCTTCGGGCCTATTAAAGCTGAAGCCCGCCGAAATTCTCAATGAAGCCTTGCTTGATGTGGAGGGGGCTAATGAGGCTGCTCCTCTCATGGTAGAGCCTCCAGCGGCGGTTCTTGATCAGGGAGCGTTTGCCCCTTTGGGGGAGGCTCCTTTGGAGGTCACCGCCCCAACGACTCTTACTGAGGGCGGCCCAGAGGCCGGAAGAGAGGTAGTCGGGACTACTCTTCCTTTGTTGAATCCTGACGTTACGGCGGAGACCGTTGAAGCTGCTATTCCCCAAGCTCAGAATGGGAGGAGCATTGAAGGTAACCCTCTGTGTTTTAATTTAGCAACCCCTTCATAGTCTGAACTCTTTTTATCTTTCCCAGAATTGCGTGGTTTTGCGGCCACGATCGCGTATCTGTCGCCTCGACAGTCATTTCAGCGTTTATTGGAGATGGCAGCTCCGCAGGCGATCTCCCCTCAGCGTATTGTCCTTTCCTCTGGGCAAGGTTAGTGTCATTCGCCATTTTTTCTTTTACTATAGCATTGTTACTATCTTGCGAAATGACGTTGATGTCTCTTATAGTTTTGGAAGCTGACGATGAGGTCGAGGTCGTTGAAGGGCCAGGGGAACCTTCAGCTCCTGCTTGCATGACTGTCGGTGGGTGACATTTTATTATAGTCCCGTTTGTTCTGCATTTAAAAGCTTTACTAACATTTCCCAAATTTGAGCAGCTCTGCCAGTCTCCATGGCTTTGGAATCGCGCATCGTGATGCCGCCCGGTCCTTATGCTTTGCGGGCTTCAGAACGCTTGGCCCGATTGAGCCTTATCTCCCTGTCATCTTTCGTCGAGGAGCTCCGTGCTGGTAGCGCGACCACGGCCGAAGCGTTTGCCGCTGAAGCTAACGGCTCTCTTCCTTTTCTCGCCACCTATCATAGCGAGGAGGTGGTGCGGGTCTGGGTGGAGTTCTGTAGGAAGGTGGAGGCTTGTTTGCACGCTCTTGAATGTTCTCGCCTTTTCTCGGAAGCCGTGGTTGCAAAAGCGGAGTTGCGGGGTCTGATAGCACGATGTGCGGCTAACATGACGTCATGCGAGAAGAGGCTTGGCCGTAAGTTCTCGGAGAGGGAATTGGCTTCTAAGGCGCTGAGCGAGCTTCAGGCCAGCCTCACAGCCAAGGCCAACAAAGCATACAAACTCTGGCGAGTGCTCCAGGAGTCCATAAAAGAGGTGGTGGCCCTCGATAAAGCTGCCACGTTCACTCGTGAGAGGGTCGAGGCTCATAAAGCCACCGAGAAAGAGCTCGAAGTTCGGCTTGCTTCGTATCAAGCTCAGCAAGCTCAGGCGGAGGCTCGTCTTCTGGAGATCTTGCGTCATGAAGCCGTGGCTCAGCAACAGAATGATGAGCTGGTGAAATTACTACACCGCCCGCCGGCTTGTATCTTTTCCCCTTTTTTGTACGTACTCATGGATAAGAGTATCTTTCTTTTTTGTTTCTTTCGTAAGTTGTACTTTGTATCTATTTTGGTTTATGAATAAAAGATACATTTCTCTTCTCAATGGTGTGTCCCCTTTCATTGAATGCGTTTGTGGACAATTTATCTTGATCTCCTCGTAGGGCAGCGATAGCTTAGGACTCAGGGTTAAAATCTGCTTCCTAAGACTTTTGCACTTTATGAGCCACGAGGGTCTCATAAAGAGTTTTTTCTCCCCATGGGTCGAGAGGATCCCATAGGTGTAAGTCCTTCTTAAGAATCGTGAAGGTTCTTAAGTGGGTTTTCCCTTGAAAGTCGTAAGGATCTCACAAGAGAGTTTTTCTTCCTCGCAGGTCGTGAGGACCTGCAAGTGTTGGATGTGGTCGCCCTTATCCGTGTTTCACGGGGTCAGGGGTCGCTCAAGGTATCGTAGTTTAAAGACATCACGGTCAAGGTTAAGGACCTCATAGTCCGTGGATTTAAGGACTCCACAGTCCGATGTTAGTTTTAAGACATCACGGTCAAGGTTAAGGACCTCATAGTCCGTGGATTTAGGGACTCCACAGTCCGATGTTTGGTCACAGGGACCCGTCACCTCTTTGAAGACGTTGAGGAATTACAACGCCGAGTATCAAAGGAGTGAAGAGATGTACCCTTTAACCAAGGGAGAATCCGTAGGGAATCGGGGTGGTTGATCGTTAGTTTTAAGACATTGCGGTCGAGGTTAAGGACGTCATAGTCCGTGGATTTTAAGGACTCCACAGTCCGGTATTTGCTCTGGATACTTCACACGGGTTCACTGCCGTGCTCGGCGAGGACCAGGCTCCGCTCTGGGCGTTTTCCGTGGGGTCAAAGAGTGACGTTATCCGCGTTCTACGTAACCAGGAATTTTGCACTAGATGCTTCACATGGGTTCACTGCCGTGTTCGGCGAGGACTAGGCTCCGCTTTGGGTGCTTCACGCGGGTTCACTGCCGTGCTCTGCGAGGACCAGGATCCGCTCTGGACGTTTTCCACGGGGTCAAAGAGTGACATTATCCGCGTTCCACGTAACCAGGAATTTTGCACTAGATGCTTCACATGGGTTCACTGCCGCGCTTGGCGAGGACTAGGCTCCGCTCTGGATGCTTCACACGGGTTCATTGCCGTGCTCTGCGAGGACTAGAATCCGCTCTGGATGCTTCACACGGGTTCATTGCCGTGCTCTGCGAGGACCAGGATCCGCTCTGGACGTTTTCCACGGGGTCAAAGAGTGACATTATCCGCGTTTCCGTAACCAGGAATTTTGCACTAGATGCTTCACACGGGTTCACTGCCGTGCTCGGCGAGGACTAGGCTCCGCTCTGGATGCTTCACACGGGGTCAAAGAGTGACATTATCCGTGTTCCACGTAACCAGGAATTTTGCACTAGATGCTTCACACGGGTTCACTGCCGTGCTCGGCGAGGACTAGGCTCCGCTCTGGATGCTTCACACAGGGTCAAAGAGTGACATTATCCGCGTTCCACGTAACCAGGAATTTTGCACTAGATGCTTCACACGGGTTCACTGCCGTGCTCGGCGAGGACTAGGCTCCGCTCTGGATGCTTCACACGGGGTCAAAGAGTGACATTATCCGCGTTCCACGTAACCAGGAATTTTGCACTAGATGCTTCACACGGGTTCACTGCCGTGCTCGGCGAGGACTAGGCTCCGCTCTGGATGCTTCACACGGGGTCAAAGAGTGACATTATCCGCGTTCCACGTAACCAGGAATTTTGCACTAGATGCTTCACACGGTTTCACTGCCGTGTTCGGCGAGGACTAGGCTCCGCTCTGGGTGCTTCACACGGGTTCACTGCCGTGCTCTGCGAGGACCAGGATCCGCTCTGGACGTTTTCCACGGGGTCAAAGAGTGACATTATCCGCGTTCCACGTAACCAGGAATTTTGCACTAGATGCTTCACACGGGTTCACTACCGTGCTCGGCGATGACTAGGCTCCGCTCTGGATGCTTCACACGGGTTCATTGCCGTACTCTGCGAGGACCAGGATCCGCTCTGGACGTTTTCCATGGGGTCAAAGAGTGACGTTATCCACGTTCCGCGTAACCAGAAATTTTGTCGATTGTATCCGCATTTCACGGGATGGAGATTTGACTCTCGGTGATCTGTATATCGCTGAGTCATGGAACTGGGAGTTGCCGCTGTTCCTTTTGGTGATGTTGCGTCTGCTGTATCGAGACGAACGTAGAGGTGGTGACCATTCCACACTGGTGCGAGATGATCTCCGATTATCTTTCCGGTTTTATATGACTTGCCGTTAAGACCCTGAAGCTAGGAATTTGGCCTTTGCTTCGTCTGTTTTGACCGTAAGGTCTTTTGTTGACGCTGTGTCTGCATCCTGCTGGACCGCGAAGGAACGCTGCTGTTGACATCTCGTCTGCTGTAACGAGACGAATGCTGAGGTGGAGCTGGTATTTCGCCGTCACTCCGTTTGTTTCGACCATGAGGTCTTTTGTTGACGTTACATCTGCGTCCTGCTGGACTGCGAGGGAACACTGCTATTGACATCTCGTTTGCTATAACGAGACGAATGCTGAGGTGGAGCTGGGACTTCGCCGTCACTCCGTTTGATGGTGTAACACTTGTGTCCTGCTGGAATGAGGAGGCCCACCGTCGTTGGTCTCCAGGCTGTAGATGTAGCCATTGAGATTTGGAACTAGGGACTTTTCCATGGTTCCATTCTCGTTGCGACTCTGGGGTCGATTGTTAACGTCACGTTTGCATCTCGTTGGAGTGAGGAGAAACGCCGTTGGTGATCTCTAAGTTGTCGATATTGACGTCGAGACCCTGAAGCTAGGGACCTTCCTTCGCTTCGTCTATTGACATTATGTCTGCGATATTGCGATAAATGTCGAGGTTGTCTTTGGGTTGTCTATGAACCGTCGAGATTTGGCTTAGCTTTCTGATGGAGCCTGTTGGGAAGGTATGGTTTCCTCTTTGTTTGCGCCCCTGGATTGTTTACAGGGATCGTTGTGATCTCCCCTGTAGGGCAAAAAGTTTCATTCTTTCATTTTTTTTATTCTTTCCGCGATGCTCTATCATTTCAGCTTTTTATATCGCGAAAATCGCGATTGCCCAATCATTTCGGTTATTTTTCGCGGTGCCCAATCATTTCGGCTATTTACTTTATTTTTACTCGCTGCTTTTTATTGCGAGTTGCCCAATCATTTCGGCTATTTTTCATGCATACATTTTTTTTTACTTGCTGATTTTTATTGCAAGTTGCCCCATCATTTCGGCTATTTCGTATGCACGTATGGCTTGCTGTTTTTTTTTATATATCGCGAGTGTGGAACTTGGGATCTGATAACAATCTTAGCATCAGCATCGCTGCGACTGGAATATTTCCAGGAGCGAATCATCATTTGCCATGAAAGAACTTGGGATTTGATACCGGTTTAGACATCAGCATCGCTGCAACTGGAATATTGCCAGGAGCGAATCATCATTTGCCTCTGTCGATGTTGAACAAAGGTGGCTTAGCAAACAGGGTTAAGGTCCTGTCGACTAAGGCTTTTGACTTCATGAGCCGTAAGGGTCTCACAAAGGTATTTCTCCCTACAAGTCGTGAGGATCTTATAGGTGTATTTTCTCCCTAGGAATCGTGAGGGTTCCTAAGTGCATTGTTCCTCTGTAAGTCATAAGGATCCTACGGGAGGGTTTTCTCCTTGTAAGTCAAGAGGATTTATAAGGGTTGTTTACCATGCAAACATATCCCTAGTCTCGGATGGGACTTAGTTAGGGAAATGTTTATTCGCGCCCGTGGATTGTATACAAGGGTCAATATTGGACTACTTGTAGGGCATTGTCGAAGGTTGTGGGGGATTGCTTAAGCACAGGTTTAGGTCTCTGTAACTTAAGACTTTCAAATCTTACGAGCCGTGAGGGTCCCATAAGAGAGTTCTCCTTGCGAGTCGTGAGGATCTCGTAAGTGTATTTTCTCCTTAGGAATCGTGAGGATCCCTAAGTGTGTTGCTCCTTTGTGAGTCGTAAGGATCTCACGCAGGTGGTTTCTCCTTACAAGGTCGAGAGGACCCTATAAGTGTCTTTTGACGAGGTTGCGCCCTTTCGGGTTTTCACAAACACTCGCCGGTAGTCCTGCTGTTTTTACTCACGGAGCCCTTTTGGGTTTTCATCCGTGCCCTTTTTGCTTATGGACATACCGTTTTTCATCATTTTTTTCTCTTTTTCTCCTTTTTTTTACTTCGTCAGCCTAAGGATGCTGCGGTAGTAGTTTAGGGACGTTTCGGTCCGTCGTTAGTTTAAGGACATTTCGGTCCGTTGTTAGTTTAAGGACATTTCGGTCCGTTGTTAGTTTAAGGACATTTCGGTCCGTTGTTCAGGGGAGGGCCGGCTACTGCTTGTAAAGTCTGAGCTTAGGAAGATAGCGAGCGGACATAGTCGTCGTCATCTATCATTGACCCAGGCTGTGACCCATTAAGCATAGTACTTCTTTAAGAAGCGGCCGTTTATTGGCCTGAAAGGCCTTTCACCGTGCATGTCCATGAGTAGATAGGCTCCACCCTGGTAGACCTTGTCTATGATGTACGGGCCTTCATAATTTGGCTCAAATTTTCCCCGCTTGGCACGATTGGGGATCATAGGTCTTTTGACCACTAGTACGAGTTCGCCTTGGCGGAATGTCCTTGGCCTGGTCAATCTTTCATACGAGCGCGTCATCTTTGCTTTGTAGGCTTCTAGATGTTGTTGCGCTATGAGCCGGGTTTCATCGAGGGCATCAAGCTCCTCAAGCCGAAGGTGAGCGTTTTCTTCGTCCGTCAACTCGCAGTGGACTGCCACTCGTAGAGAGGGTAACTCTATCTCGAGGGGGAGCACTGCTTCCATCCCAAACACCAACGCGTACGGCGTTGCGTTCGTGGCCGTCTTGAATGTAGTTCGATAGGCCCAAAGGGCCTCTTACAGCCTTTCGTGCCAATCTCTCTTATTCCGGGAAACGGTCTTTTTTATGATCTTCGTTAAGGTCTTATTGAAGGCCTCGGCCAGACCGTTAGCTCGTGGGTTGTAAACTGAAGAATATCTCCAGTCTATATTGTGCTGCTGCGCGAAGCGGCTAATCTTATGGCTTCTATAGGCTGGCCCGTTATCGGATATAATCCGCCGTGGGGTTCCAAACCGATAGATGACGTGCGTCTTGAAGAAGTGGAGGATATTCTCTGTCTTCACTTCCCTCAGCGGTACTGCTTCTGCCCATTTGGAGAAGTAATCAGTTGTCGCCAGGATGAAACGATGTCCCCGGGACGATGCTGGCTCGATGGGGCCAACTATGTCAGTCCCCCACATTTCGAATGGCCAGCTGGCCACCGTTGGGTGTAGTGGGTTCGGATGTTGGTGGATAAAGTCTCCATGAATCTGGCACGAGTGGCATTGCTTCGCATACTCGAGGCAGTCCTAGGTCATCGTGGGCCAATAGTAACCCATCCGTTTAATTTTTAACTTCATCTTTGGGCCTGCTTGGTGAGAACCGCAGAGTCCGTCGTGAACTTCCTGAACAACTCTTTCTGCTTCGTCAGGTCCTAGGCATCTCAGCCATAGAGAATCAAACGATCTTTTGTATAGAGTGTCATTAACAAAAGCAAAAAATAGAGCTCGTTTGATGAGCTGATGTCTTGAAGACGCTTCTTCGGGCATTCGGTGGGACTTAAAGTAGTCTATGAAGACTTCCCTCCAGTCCTCAGCCTTCTCGCGGTCTTTTATTTGTAGGGTCGCCTGCTCAGTCGCTCCCTTCTCTTTATATAATTCCGGAGGTATTTCTGCCGGGGTGAGCACTCGACGGCTTTGTACCACGATTCTGACGTCATCAAGGTTCTCGTCAGCCAGTTCTTTAGCAAGTTTGGCCAACGCGTCTGCTTTGCTGTTTTCCGCACGCGGTATGTTCTCCAAAGTATAGGAAGGAATTTGGGTCAATAGTTGTTGCACCTTTTCGCCGTACTTCACCAATTCTGGTTTGCACGTTTGGTAGTCACCATTTACTTGACCAACGACCAATTGGGAATCCCCGTATATAAGGAGATTTTCGATTCCTATGTCGATGGCGATCTCGAGGCCTGCTATCAGAGCTTCGTATTCAGCTTCATTGTTTGTCCTCGGCTCTGTTAAGGAGAAGGCGAAGCGCATTATCCCTCCTTGTGGAGTTGCGAAGATGAGGCCTATCCCCGATTTGATCATTGGGATACCCTGTTTCTGTTTCTTTACGGAGGATGCTCCATCGAAATAGAGTTCCCATCGGGCACTACCGCCGCCAATCGCATCAAATGCATGCTTGTCTGGCAACTCGCAGTTCAGAGGAGAACCAGCAGGTACTGGATGCTCAGCGAGGAAGTCGGCAATGGCCTAGCCTTTCACTGCCTTAAGAGGTCGATACGTTATTGAGAACTCCATCAGGAGTAGAGCCCATTTAGCGAGTCGACCCGTCAATATAGCCTTTGACATCAGATATTTAAGAGGGTCCACCTTCGAGATGAGACGGACTTCATGTGCCAACGCATAGTGCCTGAGCTTTGTTATCGCGAAGATTAACGCCAAGCAATGTTTTTCAATGGGAGAGTAGTTGCTTTTGCCCCCAGCAGAACTCGACTTAAGTAGTAGAGTGCTCTTTCTTTCCCTTGGTCGTCCACTTGTGCCCATAATGCGCCTAAAGAACCTTCGAGGGCGGTTGTATAAAGAATGAGAGGTTTTTCTTTAACCGGAGCAGCCAACACCGGCGGGTTCTGCAGGTATTGCTTGATCTCGTCTAGCGCGCTTTGGCATTTTTGATCCCAGACGAATGGGGTTCCCTTCTTCATCAGGTGACTGTAAGGGCGGCATTTGCCTGAAAGATTAGCGATAAACCGCCGGATGTATGCGAGCTTCCCTTAGAGAGACCGCAACTATTTGAGGGTTCTTGGCGGAGGTATTTCCATGATCGCCTTGATCTTAGATGGATCTATTTCGATACCTCGATGCCGGATGATGAATCCCAGGAATTTACCCGAGGAGACTCCAAACGCGCATTTGAGGGGATTCATCTTCAAATTATATTGACGAAGGCGTTGAAAGACAGTCTCCAGATGTTTTAAATGCTCTTCGTAAGACATGCTCTTCACTACAAGGTCATCGATATAGCACTCGACGATGTCATGTATGAGATCGTCGAAGATCTTTGTCATGGCCCTTTGATAGGTAGCACCGGCGTTCTTTAGACCAAAGGGCATAACCCTATAGCAGAATATACCCAAAGGGGTCCGGAAAGCGGTGTGCTTCTGGTCTTCGGGATGCATCTTTATCTGATTGTATCCTGATGAACCGTCCATAAAGGAGAAAACCTCATGAGTGGACGTGTTATCTATCATTAGCTCGGTTACCGGTACTGGAAAATCGTCCTTCGGGCAAGCTTTATTGAGATCCCTGAAATCCACGCATATGCGTACCGTCCCATTTTTCTTCATTACCGGGACGATATTGGCGATCCAGTCGGGATATTGGACTTCTTGGATAAATCCAGAATCGATCAGCTTCTTGACTTCGGCGTTGATGCTCATTTCAAGCTCGAGCCGCATCCTTCTTGGCGCCTGCTTGACTGGCTTGATATCCGGGGATATTGCTAACTTATGCACAGCAATCTCCGGATCTAATCCTGGCATCTCGGAGTAGTTCTACGCGAAGCAGTCTTTATGTCGTAGAAGCACGTTCTTTAAAGCAGCCACCCTTTCTTCAGATAGCAGCTCGCTGACAAATGTCGGTCGCGGGTCATCTGCCGATCCCAACTCAATCTTCTTGAGGTTATCTGCAGTAGTATGTATGCCATCTTCCAGTTCTTTCGGAGCTGGCGGAAATTCTGAGACCACCTCATCATCGCTGTTCTCAAAGCACCAGGGAAGGTCATCCATATTCTCGGGCTCTTCTTTTAATATCGTAATCGTGTAACAGGTGCGAATCCGCTTCCAGGACTGAGGTGGATCTGGTTTTGCTTTTGCGGCTTTGGGTTCGTGCTTTTATGGCGGCGTTACCCTCCAGCCGTCGGATAAGAAGAATCTGCCAAGCTGATACTGATCCTCGACCCAATTCTTGAAGGCGAAGCAATCTTCGAGAGAATGACCTATCACTCGATGGTAAGAGCAATAGTCTGGGAGTGAGGCTTCGCCCGCTTGTTCGGGGTGTTTAGACTCCGGCAATGTAAGCATTTGGTGCTTTAGGGCAAGATCGAGTATCTTCTTCGTCTTTTCCCGAGGAAACGAGTATGCTCGACCCATTTTCTTCATGAGGGATAGGTCAATAACGCTCGATTCCCGTTTGCGTGGCTTCTTAGCCCTGCCTTGCTGCTGTTGAGCGCCTTTTTGGCCTTTCGACTTATTTCTGCTTTTGCATTGAGCCTTCTTTACATCAGGTTGACAAGGAGCGGCAATTTCATCCTTTACAGCCTGTTGGAGAAGGCGTTGCGTCTTGGCTTTCTCGTAGATGGCCGTCTCGCGGTTGTGGTCTTCCCGAGCTTTCTGACCCACTTTCCTGATAGGGTTGTCCATTCGTTGTTCAAACGACGGACTCGGCATTTCAATCGCGGGATCTAGCTTTGATGAGGGGTTGGCATCTCCTGACAGGGTGTCCTCTTCTTCATCAAAAGTATATATAGCGTAGCTGCTGTGGGCCCGTCCCCGTTTTCCGGTTCTCGCGTATCCAAGCCCAAGTGTTTCCATTTTCCCGTTGGGCAATTTGCGTTGAGTCCCAGGGACATCCCAGATCCTGTTGTAGAACCCAGCTTGTCGAACAGTCTGTTTTGAGGGTACTCCTTGGCGCTTCAATAGCCTCTTTAATCCATTTGTATAGTATCTGGGCAGACGGATGGGTTGGATCCTGTCGAGTGTAGCATCCGCGCCATGCCAGATCTCTTTCTCTACTTTCGACTCTGAGGATCGGTAGAATAGGATCGCCTTCTCACCCCTTTGCCTGGGAGGGACGTAAAATGTTCGCAGGTCCTGCACATTGTGAGCTTGAAGTGTGTCGAGATCCTTGTAGTGTTCTCGCGGTACCATGGTGATTTGCAAACTATGGTCATCGCCAGGGGGTGCTTGTATTGACAGCCGATTGGAGAACACGGCATTAACTTCGTCTTCTGAATCACTTCCGAAGACCAACATGGGGGCGGGCGTCCCCAGGTTGTTGCGTTGAGATGGCCCTGCATAAACTATCTCTTCCTCTTCTTCGGTATCGCTCCCGAAAACAGGGATGGTGGCGGCGGTTTTGTTTTCCGGGTTGCGACACCTTTCTGTATCCTCAAAATCTGGCAAAAACTACTTCGCATCTTCGTATTTGCGGACTTCGTTCACGGAGAATGGGTTCAACTCACCTGTTACGGTATACTCGAAACCATCCTTAAAGTACTTCATACACTGATGTTGCGTAGAAGGGATGATGTTGTACTCGTGTAGCCAAGGACGGCCGAGTAAGGCGTTGTAGCAGGTCTTGGCGTCAATGACATGGAATTTGACGTCTGTGACGAGAAGTCCGAAGCGTAATGTTAGTATTACAGATCCGAGAGTCCGTAACGATTGTGAATCGAAACCGGAGATAGTGATTTTGTCACGAGCGAGGTGCTGCACACTCATGCAGATTTCCTTCAACACCTGAACGTTAAGGAGATTGACGGAGGATCCATTATCCACCAGGATCTTGCCTATCTTGATATCATGGCAGTATCCAGAGACATATAGGGGACGGTTATGGTCGCACGTCCCGAGAAGGAGGTCTTCGTCACCGAAAGTGATGTCGGCCGTGTGCACTTCCTCCAGTTCATCCTTCATCCTTTCAGTGGCGAGGAAGGCTTGGAATTGCTCAGGTTGTTGTAACGCTTTAATCAGTGACTCTCGCGCTTCTTTTGATAATAGGAGGGCATCGAGAATGCTAAGCTGAGAAGGTAGCTTCCTTAGGTGCGCTAGGATGTTATAGTCCACCTTACCCTTTCTAGGAGGGTCTTTGGCAGCCAGCTCTCTCATGACTTGGTCATCTAAAGTGATATCTTCAGTGACCTTTTCCTTTCCCTTATCTTTCCCACTCGCGGGCCCGAGATTCTTTTCTGGGAGTGTGCGATTGCGCAGCTGAATGTTCTCGCAGGCCTCCGATTTCTCCTTTTTCTCTAAAACAGATTCTTTAAAGAGAGGGCCCAGAGCCATTTCTTCATCAGAGTCGCTCCCAAAGGTGAGAACTTGTGACCCCCTGGCGTTAACCATGTAACAGTTGCCAGTAGTTCTGTTGTGCCCATCGACAGTACTTCTTCGCTCCCGACGGATCTTGCGTTTCATGCGCTTAAAATGTTGCCGATGAGCAACATATCCTTGCCACCATATCTTAAAGGCGTCGCACTCCTCCATGGGGTGTGAGATTTTCCGATGATATGCGCAATAATCAGGGTGCCTCTCCACCCCAGCGTGCGTGTTTCCTTCCGAGGGTGGTAGCTTCATTCCCATTGACATGGCTTTGGCAAACCTTTTCCTCGTCTTGAATATCTTCTTGTCTACTTCGGATGCCTTTCGCTCTGGCAGGGGTAGTTCAACTCTTTCATTCAGTCGCCTGCGTTTGGCTCCTTCTGAAGCGGCCATCTCACGCTCCTGATCCGCTTTACTTTTTAGGCGAATCTCGTCTAGAAAAGCGTCGATCATTTCGTCTGTTGGCCATGCACGATCTGGTTCAGGCTCTGCCTCCAGCTTCTTAGTGCCAGGAGTTTTCCCATCATCGGTAAACGAGTGGGAGATTACGTTACAACTCGCCACATATCCTTCGGATTCATCCGACGAGCTCTCTCCATCATCTTCCTCTTGAAAGATGTGGTTGAGGAACTCTTGCAGTGTGACAGGAGTTCGCGCCTTTTGATTGTATTCTTCCAGCGCGTCGATTTGCTTCTGCAAGTTCGTGTGCTCATTTCCAAGCTTCACGGACTTCTTGGATTTCTTCTTCTTTTTCTTCGAAGATTTTGACGGTTGGGCGTGAGTATTTGGGCCCTTATCGCGAGTCTTCGTAGTTGGGCGAGGCTTCAACATTCCTTCGATAATTTGAGGTTCAAGAGGGTCCTTCCATTCGATCGCAGGACACGCATGAAGGTCTCTCAGCATTCTTTTGGTTTTAGTTGATAGCACGACCTCCCATGGAGCTTCTTCAATAAAGGAACAGGTTGCCCCCGGTGTATCCGCTTTCTTAGGAGTATGCGGCTGTGGTGGGTTCACCTTCCACTTTTCGGACAGTATAAACTTCCCCTGGAGGTACTGATCTTCAATCCATCCTTTGAAGACGAAGCAATCTTCGATCGGATGACTTACCGTTTGATGGTAAGGGCAATAATTAGGGTTATTCACCTCCGTGGGTTGCGGCGGTCGCCTTGGATTTGGTAGGTTTATAAGTCTGTTGCGTATTGCCATCTCGAATAACCGTTTCGTCTTGTCTCGTGGGAACGAGTAAGGACGTTTCATCTTTTCATTATAATACCGGCGTCTTTCTTCCAGTTGATCTGCCGGTTTCGGGGCGTTAGGTTGCTGTTGGGCATTTGCGACAAAGGTTGCCCTTCCTTTACCCTTGTCATTCTGAGGTTCCGACTTCGGGGGAGGTGGTCTATGACCCATCTGGTCCATCTGAGCCAACTTGTCGATTAAAGCCTGGAATGTGGTTGGCTTAAAGAACATCATAAACTGGGAGATAGTTGCGTGGGGGTCTAGGGTTCCCACGAACATGCCCACTGCGGGTGCCTCCTCAATGCGTTGTTCGCATCTCGACCATAAATTCCGCCAGCGTATAGCATACTGGACCCAGGTTTCGCCTGGTTTTATCCTGGCGTTAATCAGTGCTGTTATTGGAGTGCGTTCGCTGGCACTTGCGAATCGCTGAGTGAATAACAACTCCATTTCAGCGAACGTCTTGATAGAATCGTTCGGGAGTTCCGAATACCATTCGAACGCTGTTTCTGATAAGCTGCCCACGAACTGGCGAAGCAACAGTTTATCATCACTGCCGGTGTTACCGCAGAGGGCCCGGAACTGGGCAACATGTTGATGGGGATTGTCGGTCCCCTTATACACGTGGAATTTCGGTATCGTATAGCCTGGCGGGTATTTGATTTGGTCGTACCAGCTTGGATACGGCCGGCCCGTCTTTACGACTTGACCAGCTGCCTCAGTCGCATGATGAACCCGGATTTGCTGGGCTATATAGTCAACCAAGTCAGCTTTAGAGATCGTCTCTTCCTTGGCCGTTGAGGGGGCTGGCGGTGGATTTGACGTTTCTCTTCTGTCGTCTTCAAGAACGATTGGGGGATCCTCGGCGGGTAGGTCCTGCTGGATCATCATTCCTATCATATCTTGGAAGAGAAGGCCCATACGCTGTATGTTGGTTGCTTGTTCGGCAGCCTCTTTGTCCTTTTTCTCCAGTATCCGGCGAAGGAATTCAGCGTCGGTTTCTTCCTCCTGGCGTGCGTCTGAGGACGTTTCTGGGCTTTCTTTTGGCCCGGTAAGTGCGGCCATAGCATTCATCATTTCTTGGAGCTTTTGCTGCTGCTCTTGAGCTTTGGTCACCGACCGTGTAAGCGGTCTATGACCCGTGGACGCGCGGCTGTCTTCTTTTCCTGACGCCATGTATACGGTGTGGACCATCATGCCCCCAGACTTAGGGCGTCTGGGCTTAGTGCTATTAGCTGTCGTTGCAGGCTGGGGGATCTTCTCTGGCTTCCTTCTTTCATGAGCCATGGAGGTTGAGGGGGCCGTTGAGGTAGGCGTCCAGACAGCCTTTCGGGGTTTAGCCTGGTGACCAGCTTCTGGTTGGATTTTCAGCTTTTTGTGCTGGCGGGAGAAGTTTGGATCGATGATCGAGTCTCGGGCCTGTCGCTAAACCTTATAGATTTTGGAAGACAGCCGTTGAGGGGATCGGGGCTGTTCTGATTTTATTTCCACAACCTTTCTTAATGGGGGAGGAGACCTCTTTAGCACTGCAGTGGGAGAATTCCTTCGCACCTTATTTAGCATCTCGAAGCTGTTCCCAGTTGGAACAGCAGCATTAACTTCTGCCATCGGGGCTGATGGAGTTAACCCGGAGGGGGAGTTACCCCCAGCCTTCCTTACTCAGCGCAAATGGCGACGTCGAGCCTGTCGAGCGGACGGCGATGGGTCAGCGGTGAGAATGGTTTCGTCTTGCCCCCTGTGTAGATGGGGGTCGCTGTTGGTGTTAGCCTGTCAAAGACCGACGTCTTTTGGGTAGCAGGGGCGGGAGCTGAAGCCGTCAATCTTGTAAAGACCGACTTTTTGGCCAGAGAAGCCGCCTTGGCGATTTCAGGAGCAGGAGCAGCCACTTTCTTAGAAGCAGCCTTCTCTGGGATTGTAGACCTCATGATGGGTAACCGGATTTCTGGCCCAATCTAGAGAAGACCGAGGCGCTGATGTTGAGCGACCCGTTGAGATGAGCCGCGGCAGGGGTAAGACGATCAAAGACCGACTTCTTGGGAGCTTCCTTTGTCAGCACTGGCGCCGTGAAGCTTGTTGGTGGGAGTATAATCCCGAAGAACAATCCGGTAGTGGCCTGAGTCACCTGGTCCACCGGCATTGTGAATAACGAAGCAGCTTGGGGTCCGTAGGCTATACCTCTTGGCGAGGCAAAGCGTTGGTCGCAATTGCAGTCTGAGCAGTTGGAGAATTTCACGGAAGTAGAAGCCATCGATCCTTTGCTTTCTGCAATAAGCGAGACGCCAATTCTTAGTATCTTGAAACCCAAGGGCCACCATTAGCGAACCGCGATTGGTTCGCGAATCACGACACACGAAGTGTGGAGTGGAAAGAGGAAAAGGTCCTACCGGGCGTGCCAGAATCTGTTCCCCTCCGAACGGCGGCCGAGACGCGGGGACGTCTATTGCCTGAGGTTCGGGGCAGATGCTAATTGGTGCGATCCGTCCACCTCTCCGAAGATGCCAAGTTGATTTATGGCACCGTGTATCAAAGGTTTGAGCGGATGCGTCCGATGTAGCAGACTTCGTCAGATTCCCCCTCGCACGAGGGGTTTTTGATTATGGGGACGCTCTTCCCTGCAGGCGCAAGCCCCTG
This sequence comes from Agapanthus africanus, assembly GCA_030015575.1. NCBI lineage: Eukaryota > Viridiplantae > Streptophyta > Magnoliopsida > Asparagales > Amaryllidaceae > Agapanthus > Agapanthus africanus. Next base: position 260,545,899 of record JASDDO010000019.1, on the reverse strand, counting down.
CAGTTAATTACGCTACCGCGTTGCGGTAACAACTTTCTCCTTCTCCAGATGGTCACTTCGTGTCGTGTGTGTTTGTTTTGTTTGTGGTTGCCCGTGGATTGTATACGGAGACTGAGTTATGTCGTCGCCCGTAGGGCGTGGACTAGTCCAAATCCGTATTTATCTTAGATTTGGGTTTGGGGGTTTGGTTTGAGGATATGTTAGCCATATTTGAGGCTGAGATCAACTCAAACGTTTGTTAAGGATACGTTAGTCTAACTTGAGACTAAGATCAACTTAACGGGATCGTTTAGATCCGACAAAAGAGCATTTGGGGCTCTATTACTCCAGTTTAGGGACATAGTGGTCCATTGAATGTATGGCCGTCGGGACCCGTCACCTCTCTGACGACGTTGAAGGATTACAACGACAAATATCAGAGGAGTTCAGAGATGTACCCTTGAACCGAAGTTGATTGGGGGGATTCATAGTCCAGTCTGTTTGAAGGTTTAAGGATACGTTAGCCATATTTGAGGCTAAGATCAACTTAAACGGGATCGTTTAGATCCGACAAAAGAGCGTTTGGGCTCTATTGTTCCAGTTTAAGGACATAGTGGTCCATTGCTAGTTTAAGGACGTTACGGTCCGTAGGTAGTTTAAGGACATTGCGGTCCATAGGTAGTTTAAGGACATTGCGGTCCATTGTTAGTTTTAAGACATCTCGGTCAAGGTTAAGGACGTCGTAGTCCATGGGTTTAAGGACCCCACAGTCCATTGTTAGTTTTAAGACATCTCGGTCGAGGTTAAGGACGTCGTAGTCCATGGGTTTCAGGACCCCACAGTCCGTATCAATATGTGGTCATCGGGACCCGTCACCTCTTTGAAGACGTTGAGGAATTACAACGCCAAGTATCAAAATAGTGAAGAGATGTACCCTGGAACCGGAGTGGATTAAATAGTCTTTGGCCCAATTTGGGATCAAGACCAATTAATTATGTTATGAGCCCATTAGCCCAGCTAATTATGAATTGAGGACTTATGGCCATCTTGGGCTAAGTCCAATCATGTCTGGAATATTGACTTCCTGTTGGTCCCTTGAAGGAGAAGCTTTGCCTCTATCCATTCGGCCAATTGGGCCAGTGCCAGTGCTAAACACTAAAGACGAATCAGTGTTGAACACTGGGAATAAGATTGATAAGTTAGTGTTTCAATACTAAAAGATAGTTGGTGTTAAACACCAGCAACCAGGCTTTCAGATTAGTGTTGAACACTAAAACAGTCCAGTGTTAAACACTGGCAACAGGAGTCCCAAACTAGTGTTGGACACTACGGTAATCAGTGTTGAACACTGCAAATATAGTTCTGTGCTTAGTGTTACACTAAGGACAAACAATGTTTTGTCACTGAATTCAGAGGTTCCGTTTTAGTGTTTAAACACTAAGGCAAGAGGGGTCACGTGGCAACACGTGAGAGCGCCCTCCCTTCACTTGTTCTTCTGAGAATATGCATCTTTTAGAGCATCGCGTGCCATCACGTGACGGGGATTCAAGCGCTTATGTGTTAAAGCTTCTGTCAAGAGTCACGTGAGTCACGTGACGCACTGCCTCCAGAGGGCTTTCTGTAGATCTTTTGGGGGGAGGGTCACGTGGTGGCACGTGACCCTGCCTCTATGTATGTTGTTTAGAAGATCTGTTAATCCTTTTCACGAATTAAATTCCTCGTAGGGTTGAACCCTGACAATAATTTCAGAGGAATTAAATTCCTAGTTCCTTTTGAAGAGTTGAACTCTGAATTTCCTGTAGGAATTAAATTCCTCATATATGTGCAGAATCGAATAGGGTTGAACCCTAACAAAAGCTTTAAGGAATTAAACCCACACTCTCTGTTAGAGAATTATTCTGGGGAATAAGATTAAGGGAATTAAATTCTTGTTGTTTTAACAGAACTAAGTTCTTAACTAGGGTTAAACCCTGATTCTTTTTGTTCTGAAGGAATTAAATTCCCATAACACAGGGTCAAACCCTAATTTTATTTTGAAGGAATTAAATTCCTATAGTTCTGTGAGAATTAAATTCTCGTGCTTCCATGCCCTCTCTATGCTTTGAATCTGCATGGCAGGATCTCAACCCATTGAGAATTAAATTCTCAACTCAAGGGGAGATGTGCACTTTACAGATCCTCCACCAAAGAGAGAAGAAATATGTCCTTCTGTTTTACATCAGAGTTAAACTCTGTTGAGAATTAAATTCTCTTTCTTTCAATGAAACCTTCCCTTTCTTACCTAGGGTTTTCTTTTGCAGAAGATCCAAATTCCTCTCAAGTATCAAGGCTCTCTCTCTTTTCTTCCCTCTGCGTGTCTATTGGCTCTTATTTATAGGAGAAACAGCCGAATCAATTAGTTTTTTGACGAATCTTCATTGAGAGATTTGATTTGCATCCATCATTCGTTTTGGACCTTTGGATTATTAGGTGAATTTTATTCACCATTGGATTTCAAATCCAGGGATTCTCCTTTGTTATTTCTGTTAGATTTAAAGGGGAAATCTTTCCAAGTTCAGGATTTTTCCATAGATAGATGATATTCAATCATCTTTAAATCTTTAATTCGGTTGGTTCCAGATAATCGCTTTCCTTTGGAAAGATTTAAATCTCTTTCAGAATTTAATTTTATTAACAAAATAGGCTTTGAGAGCCGGTCATGTGTGACCACGTGACCCATGGTCACGTGTGGGCATGTGACCCCCTTGGAACGAGCCTTCTTCCTTCTTTTTACGCTCTGTCATCTGGTTGCTGCTTAACTATCACGTGCCACCACGTGACAACTGATCATGTGTGAACACGTGACCCTGGCATGGAGCCTTCTTCTCGATTTAACCGGAGAATGAGTCTGATATTTTGAGTGTCACGTGCCAACACGTGACCCTGGTCACGTGGGAGCACGTGACCTCTTCTGAAGCCTTTTTCTTAATTTGCTCAGGGAGTTGTTGGGTTTTGAAGCCGCTTTTTGATTGTCACGTGCCAACACGTGACCCAGGTCACGTGGGAGCACGTGACTCTTTCTGAAGCCCTTATCTTTGATGTAATCGGGAAGTTGAATTTGCTTTGCTGATGCTTTTAGGTGTCACGTGCCAACACGTGACTGCTGGTCACATGTAAGCACGTGACCCTCTTCTGAAGCTTTTTCCATAAGCTTTTCTGATTTTAAATCAGGAAACACCTCGGGCTTAGTAGTGCGAGATTCAGACCTCCGCAAGGAGCATTCGGTCTCGAAAGATTTAAAATACGATATCTTAAGAAAATGAGATTTTTAGAATATAAAATAATCATTAAAATTGCTTTTGTATAAATATATGTATATTTATCATTAAAATATCTATTTTGTTATGATATAAATATTCCACCCTTTTTCTAAATATCACAAGAATAAATTTTACATTAAAATACCATGAATTTCAAATAAATCAATATTACAGATAAATACATTATTTATGAAATTAGGATATTTTCACTAGAAATATCACAATATAAAATCCACCTTCATTACAACTCTAAAGATGAATACTAAATACTTGAGGTGTATTTTGAAAAGTATATAAAAGTATTTCTACATAAAAACCCCTCAAGTTTTATAAATTACCCTAAGGACCCTAGCAATTATAAGTTTGAGACATAATCAAAACTGCGATCTACATTTCAAATTGTATGACTCTGGTTTGAGTCTGATTATATCTGACTTGAATATGATTCAAGTACAATGTACAATCTATAATATTCCAATTCAATATGAACACATGAATCCATGAATCCAGTTATCAATCTATACAACTTGACTGAATCAAACCATGGATATACATCCATTATCCAGTTATTCCATTTACATGATTATGCAGTTACAATCTGTTTACTGATATCATGGTTTTGGTCAGTCATCCAACTATACAATACAATACAATCAAAACACTACGGGGTTTAAGGGGTAGATTGGTGCGGAAGGTGTTAGAAGTGGCACGAGACAGTAAGATTAAGACACCTAACCTATATTCCGTTGCTGTTGTACCGTGGCTTAACGGTTCCTTGTACATTCCGTTTTCCCTGGTCTCTAGCATACTGAGACCCCTCTCGTATACACTGGCATCCTTCCGTACCAAGCTACAAACAACAGCATAAACACGATATTCTACAATATTATACAACTTTAAAAGATATTTCTTATTCTGTCTTTTCTAATTCTCCCTTATCTTTGGGACTTACCGAACGACCTGTTCGCTGACGGCATTCTATTTCTTTCTTCTTTGAATGTCGTCAGGTGTTTTGGACCAGTCAAAGATCGAGACCACCGGTGATGACCTGGATCAGTTCCTCGAAGAACCCGAGCTCTAGACATTGTACCTTTTTTCTATTCAATATTTTTTATTTCCTGTTATGCCATTGTTTAGGCATCGCTTTTATTCCAGATGTAATTACTTTTCATGCATTGTACAAAAGAATGTTATTAAATAAAGTTGCTGCTATTTTTATATCTCTTGTCTCTTGTGAATTACCTTTATATTGCTTAGATACGCTTTGCATATTTACTTCACAGGGAATACGTAGCGGACCGGTCCCATCCCCTTTGTCGTATACCGGGAAGCGGGGCGTGACAATTCGGGCCCATGGTTCCCTATCCCTGGATTACAGCCTGTTGGGTTTGAGAACACTCTTGAGATTGGTTGACATTCACCCTTGAACTTACGATAACAACAGATTTAACACTAAATACAACAATATAACAAAATAATACAACTTTAAAAGCTACACTCTCTCTCTCTCTCTTACTCTCTGTCTATTCTATTTCTCCCTTATCTTTGGGACTTACCAAGCGATTTGTTCACTGACGATATTCTTTTTCTTTCTTCTTTGAATGTCGTCAGGTGATTCGGACTTTCCAGAGATCGAGCTTAGCACTGAAGACTTGGACCAGTTTACTGAAGACCCCGAGCTCTAGCTTCATTGTACACATTTCTATTTCAGTACTTTTCATTTCTGTTATGCCACTGTTTAGGTATCGCTTTATCCCATGTATTTACTTTTCCGTGTATTGTAAAAAGAATGTGAATAAATAAAGTTGTTTTGTTATATCTTGTCTCTTGCGCATTTTTCTTTTATATTGCTTAGATACGCTTAGCGTATTTACTTCACCGTAAATACGTAGCGGCCTCGTCGCGTCCCCTTCGCCGTGTACCGAGAAGCGGGGCATGACACTTTCTTACTAAGTATACACGCCTCACAATAACACATATGTATATATATCATAAACGCATCACACCCTACGAAATTGCGGGGGTGCTATACGCCATCCACCCGACTTTCCCCGTAGATATACATCTACTCACCTGGACGGCTCGGCTAATCTGATCCGATTTCAGCTCTGTCATTTCCGCGCCAAATCCGACGCCTCTGCACCCTATCCTAGAAACGTACACAAGAAAATAAGAGAATAAATATAAATAGTCACGGACACAAACAATACAAGTCAACCACGCGCGCTAACTAAACGCGCACGCACTTGGTGCACAAAACGCGCTCGCGACAACGTCACAAACCACAACTAGGGTCGCTATACGTGGCAACTACCAAACCAAAAACCCAATCGCACTAATCGTGCGTTCACAACACACTAAATATTATAAAAAATAGGTTATAGCTCAATTCAATCTCAAACTTGCTTAAAACCTATTTATTCCAAAAACCTAGTAAGCATCACCTACCCAATTTTGTGCAAATCTAGATATTTTAGCAATTCTAGTGGCCACAATGTGCACCTAATAACTTAATTAGGTCACACAAATATTAACTATATTTTAATTTCTTCTAATTACACATCAATTAAAAACCTAGTTTGCAAAATTATATAATTAGGACAATTTAAATGTAACAATTAACAAATTAGCAACTAGACTAGGTTTTTACATGTCTTAAAATATTAATCTACACTTAACTAACTTGATTTATTTATAAAAACCCAAACTTTAAATCAAAACCTTCTCTTGAAAACTAAATCTTAAAATTAAAACCATATTTAAACACTTAATTAGCTAGATTACAACAAATATTAACAAGGTAACAATTAGAGTAAGATTATACCTCACAAATCTTGTAGATCTCACTTGTAAACTTAGCCTCTAAAATGGTTCTCTTGCTCCAAGATCCTTGCTAGTTTGGCCAAAGAAAATTGATTAAAGGCTTAATGAAGAATTAATGAGAGTTTGTATTGATTTTTGATGAATTTTCTTAATAATTTTGGAGGTGAAATGAGGTGGGGAAGTTTGGGGCTGCGGCTGGGGGAGTGCTCGGCCATAAGGGGAGAGAGGGGAGTGTGTGGGGTTTGTGTGGAAATTTCCAAGAACCTCCCCCCATTTCACAAGTCAACATGCCCCATGCTTCATTTTCTTTAATATATCCTTTTTAACTTTCTTTTCCTTTTTCTTTTAACTTTTGAAGTGGGGAAAAAGGTGAGGAATGGGGGTTTGCTGCAGGAAGGGCTCGGCTAGGGTGAGGGGGGGGGGGGCGGGGGAAAGAGAGAGTGAGGTGTGAAGAAATTTCCAAGTCAAAAAGACCCTCATCATCTCATATATTAACTCCTTTTCTTAAATATTTTATTTTATTTCATTTTATTTAACTTTTCCTCTAGAATTCTCTAGAATTATGGAGACAATGGAGAAAAAGAGAACATATTATAAACTTGTATTTAAGTTGTCATGGTTCACAATTGTATGCTTAACCCATTCTAATTTGTAATTATCACTAATTTAATGTATTAGTGCAAGCTTAAAATAATATTAAAAATAATTAATTTGGAAAAATATTTTAGTAAACTATCAATTTATAAGTGACCAATTAAATATCAATACTAGCCATTATATAGCTAGAACATGTATATTTAAGTCCATATTGAAAAAAATGATTATAATTACGTTTTACGGAAAAATACGAGTTATATTACCGATTATCGGCAAATTTACCTAAACGATTTTTCAGAACGTTACATTCTGAGCGTCCTGATAGATGGTCGGCCAATAGTATCCTTGGAAGAGTGTCTTCTGGACTAAGGCATGGGCCCCTTGATGCGCTCCGTCGACCCCTTCGTGGATTTCACGGAGGACACAGTCGGCTTCGTATGGATCGACGCACCGAAGCAGGGGTTGAGTAAAGGATTTCTTGTAGAGATTCCCTTTGCTCCAGACGAAATAGCGGGCTTTAGCACGGAGACGGCGGGACACCCCTCGATCTCCGGGGAGCGTACCCTCTTTCAGAAATTCCACGAGGAGCTGCATCCAATCCCGGCCTTCTTCCCGGGCCGTGTAAACTTGGAGTGATGTCGCTCTATCCTCCATGCTTGGCAGTGGTAAGACCTCGAAGAGAATATTTCTTTTGTTGTTGGCCGTGTAGGAGGAAGCTAGCTTGCTCAGGACGTCGGCCTGGGCGTTTAGGTGCCGGGGGATCTGCTCCACTTGAACTTCGTCGAAGTCCTTTCGCAGCATTCTTAACTCGGCTAATTACTTCACCATCAGGGGCTCCCGTGCTTCGAAATAGCCGGTCACTTGGCCGACGACCAGAGCGGAGTCGCTACGGATTCGGATCGTCTTCAGCCCCACTCCGGAGGCGATCCGCAGTCCAGCGAGTAGAGCCTCGGATTTCGCTGCATTGTTTGAGGCTTTGAACCCGAGCTTCAAAGAATACTCCATCTCTGCCTCGTTCGGGCCCCGAATGATGAGGTCGGCACCACAGCCCTCCTCGGTTGATGACCCGTCAACGTGAAGGACCCAGTCGGGGACGGAGTCGGGTCCCTCTTCGATCGAAGGTTGAGATCCGGGGGTCGGCACAGACACTGCCTCTTTGTTGGGGATAGTGCATTCGACGATAAAATCGGCCAAGACCTGTGCCTTGATAGCCTGCCTCGGACGGTACTTGATGTCGAATTGGGAAAACTCCCACCTCTACTTCTCCAAATGACCAGAAGACTCGGGGGAGGCAAGGATAGCCCCTAAAAGGCGTTCGGTGAGGACGAGGATGGTGTGCGCCTGGAAATAGTGCCGTAGTTTCCTCGAGGCCACGATGAGTGCCAAGACAATCTTCTCTATGACCGGGTACCTTGTTTCCGCTTCCTTGAAGACGTGGCTTACATAGTAGACCGGCTTCTGGACTCTCTCGACTTCTCGGACGAGCACCGGACTTGCAGATTGATCGGACACCGCCAGATACAGTGATAGCTCATCTCCTTCAACTGGCCGGGTGAGTAGTGGGGGAGTCGCTAGGTGCACTTTCAATTGGTGGAATGCGATCTGGCACTCCTCCGACCATTCGAACCTTGGGATCTTCCTTAGAGCTTTGAAGAACGGGAGGCACTTTTCCCTGGATCATGACATAAAACGACTCAGAGCGGCTACCCTCCCTGTGAGCCACATGATTTCGACGTTGGTCTTGGGCGCTGCCATGTTGAGGATGACGCTGATTTTCTCCGGGTTAGCCTCGATTCCTCGGTGGGTGACCATGAACCTGAGGAATTTTCCACTAGTGACCCCGAACGCGCACTTGGCGGGGATCGGTTTCATTTTGTATTTGCGGAGGACGTCGAAAGCCTCGCCCAGATCTTTGGCATGCTGATCTGACGAGGTCGATTTGACGAGCATGTCGTCAACGTAAACCTCCATGTTCCTGCCGATCTGAGGCTTAAACATCCTGTTGACCAAGCGTTGGTACGTAGCCTCGGCGTTTTGACGCCGAAGGGCATCACTTTATAGCAGTATACCCCCCGGTCCGTTGTGAATGCGGTGAGCTCTTCGTCTGCCGGATTCATACGGATCTGGTTATAGCCGGAGAAGGCATCCATAAAGATGAGTAGCTTATGGCCTGCCGAACTATCGACGAGCTGATCTATACGAGGGAGGGGATAGTTGTCCTTCGGGCAGGCCTTATTGAGGTCAGTGCAGTCGCCACTTCCCGCTTGCCTTTTTAACCATGACCACATTCGCCAACCACTCCGAGTAAGCCATGTTCCGAATGAAGTTGGCTGCGAGCAGCCTGTCAACCTTGTCCTTGATCGCTTTTTGCTTGATCGGGGCGAAGCTTCAATTCTTCTGCCTGACGGGTTGGACCGCCGGGTAGACCCTGAGTTTATGTAATATTATTTTGGGGTCGATCCCAGGCATGTCGGCGGGCGCCCAGGCGAACACGTCTGAGTTTCTTCTGAGGAAGTGGACCGGGTCATCGCGCCGAGCCCCCATTAAGAGTGACCCGATTTGGACGGTTCGTTCATCATCCCCTTCGACGAGGGGGACCTCTGTTAGCGGCTCCACCGGGGCTCCTCAGATTTCTTTATGCTCGTCCCGAGTATCCAAAGACCCCCTGAAATCATCCGTGCTTTCAAGGTCGTTGTTTCTCTCTTCAGGCATAGATGTCGCTGTAAAGCAAATCTTCGTAGTTTGTTGGTTCTCGTAGGCCCGACATATCCCGCCTTGGTCGAGGGGAAACTTGATTGCTAGGTGGTAGGTCGATATCTGGGCCCGGAGGGAATTCAGCGTCGGGCGTCCCAGGAGGATGTTGTAGGCCGATGGAATTCTGGCGATGATGAACTCCACAGGCACGGTATGCGTGCGGCCTGCCTCCCCGATGTTAAGCAGGAGGGTGACCACCCCTTCTGCCGGATGGAGTGGTTGGTGAACCCCGACAGGATGTGGGCGGTCGGCCTCAGGTCCGACAGGGTAATCCCCATACGCAGGAAGCAGTCGTAGCAGAGGATGTCTGCCGAGCTTTCCGAGTCGACCAATATCCTTTGCACTTCGTAATGGTGGACCAGTGCTGTAATCACCAGGGGGTCGTTGTGAGGTAGGGATATCCCGTGGAGGTCTTCGTTGGTAAAGGTGATGGGCTCGGCTGCTTTAGTCCTCTTCATGGGCCGGCTGCTTGTCCCTTCGACCGGCAGGAGGCGTCGGATCTCGTCGGTTCCAGGCCCACCCCCTGCTGATACGACCACGATTTGGCAGATCGTCAACTCGCTGGGAGGAGGACGCTGCTCTTGCTCTCGGTCTGCTTGTCGCTTTTCCCGCAAGTATTTTGCCAGGTGCCCTGAGCGAATTAGCTCCTCAATGTAGTCTCGGAGCTGTTTGCAGTTTTCGGTGGGGTGTCCCTGTGACCTGTGGAAAGTGCAATAAGGGTCTCGTGTCCGTTTGGCCGCCTTATTGTTGACCGGGGGGAGTTTGAAGAATCTCTCGCCCTTCGCGTCCTCCAATAGCTCTGTTTGGGAGATGTTGAATGGGGTACACTCCTGGAACTTCGGGGAGTACGGCTTTGGCCGGTCAATCTTCTTTTTCTCTTCTCTGGCTCTCTTCTTTTGATTGGCCTGGTCGGTCCGGGGTAGGTTCGCGTTTACCTCGGACTCGAGCTGGATCTCTCGCTCGGTCCAGGCTTTTACCTTGGCCATGGTCTTAGTTTGCGCTAATGCAAAGGAGAGGAGCCACTCCTTGTGCCTAAGACCCGACCTAAAGGCCGTGATGATCGTTACGTCCCGGTGCTCTGGGACCTCAAGAAGAGCGTTGTAGAAGCGGGCGATGTATCCTTTGAAAGACTCCTTGTCCCCGCTCTTTATGGTGAAGAGGTGGTCGACGGTCCGCTTCTGGCCCCTGTTCCCGACGAAATGACCGAGGAATTGGGAGGCCAGATCATCAAAGGTGGAGATGGAGTGTGGCGTGAGTCCTCAGAACCAGTCTCGTCCAGAGCGGATGAGAGTGGCGGGGAATGCACGGCATTGTGCGGCATCGGAGTTGTCCTGGAATCTCATCCCTGCGGTGAACGCGTCCAAGTGGTCTTTCGGGTCAGACTTTCCGTCGAAGAGTGATACCTTTGGAGGCTTGTTCCTGGAAAAGACGTGGACATCGAGCAGCTCTTCAGTGAAGGGCCTCGTAAGAGAGTTGGCGGCATATCTAGCCCCGTCGCTTGAAGGACGACTCTCCCAATTTATACCCTCGATCTTCTTTTCGAGTGCATCGAGTCGGTCATGGTATCCCGAGAATCCGGCATACTCGGATTTATGGCCCCTACTGCTGGCGACCTGCGCCTGGCCACAGTTCCGGTTCCTTTCAATGAGGTTCCTCAGGTCCTCTGGCGAGGTCGTCCTCGGGCTGCCGTGGTGAGTCCCATCCGCTGATTTGTAGAGATTTTAGATCAAAAATATATGTTACCGCAATCAAGAACGGCGTCGCTTGGTAGCTAGCCGGTGAATACGGGTCGGTCCACAGGGATGATGTATATTTTCTAGTTGTTCTAATAAGCTAATTCCAAATGGTGTTTGGATCATTATCACTAAAACTAATTTAATTTAGACTAGGATTTAGGAAACTTGCTAGGATTAGGTTTAGGTTAAGTTTGGTAAAATAAAATTTCCCACCTCTTTCAATGCCCTAAATTAGATCTTTTTAGGTGTTATGGTAATTATTAATAGAGGGGATTAGGACGATCGGGAAGAAACGATGTTTCTTCCTCTAGGTCCTTGTCCGTTCTTTATTAATCTTTACCCTAACCTCCATACAAGACATGCATATCCGGTCTTTTATACTACGGTGTCACCGTTACCTCGCAGGTAGGGTGCCGTAGGGAGCGGAATATAAAAGTATGCATGGAGTCCTAATTATTCACAAGTGATTGGGCAAGAAAGGAGTGAGAGATCTTCATCTCTCAAACCCTTCCATATTCCTAACCCTAACAAGCGAGGAAACTACTCGATCATTGAGAGATCTACAAAAGACATGATTTTTATTTTGTTTTTACGATTAAGAGATTAATTAACTACTGCAGATTAATAAAAATTCTAATTTAGATTAAACTAAGGCAAATAAGAATTTATTTAGGGCAGAAATTGAAACTAAGAACTAGGGCAAAAATAAAATCTACTTACAAATTGATGCTCTCCAAAACTTCAAGAGAATTCTGAGTTTTATTAATGAAAGGAGGCATGACCTAATACAAGAATTTGGGTCTCTATTTATAGGACATAGAAAACCCTAGATTTACAATCGCCGCATGTCTGCTATTACAAAAATACCCCTAGGAAGACTAGTCAGCGCCGCCAAGCATTTTGGTAATTTTTTCCGCCACTACGGGCATAGCACGGCCGCGGAACCGCGGCCGTAGGCCAGGTTTGGCCGCGGTTCCACGGCCAAATAGAGAGAGCTTGTGCTGAATTTTCCTGTTCCTCTTCTGGTTGACTTTTACTTCCTGTTTCTGCAGTTGGTTCTTCAGAATGTTTTCTCGTTCTCTTCCAGATCTCCACAGTGAATAATTGTAGTGGACTTTTACCATTCGCTTCGTGTCGAAGTCTTGAACCTTGCGCTGCCTTTGTACTCTGTGAACTTATTTATTGATCTTTGTTTAGTCTTCAAACTGTAGGCAAGATAAAGATTCTCTGTTTGTTGGTCGAAGTCTCACTTTTGCATCGTCTTTTCATTGTTTCACTGTTTTTGTTCGAAGAACCTGTAACCTGCAACTATGTAGCAGACATGGGTCAAAAGCACCTGTTTATTTGTAAAATGCATAAGAATGGGGAATATAATAAAGCAAAATTACGGTATGAACATCCGCGCGAACCTGTCGAGGGAGAGGGCGTCGGCCATGCCTGGGAGAAGACAAGCTGACCGACACCTCCTCGGGAGGGACAGGAGCGCGATGGGCCTCAGGGCGGGGCGCTCTTTCATAAGACCTCGGCGTTGAGCTGTGGGTGCCCAACGGGTCATCAAATTGGTCGCCACGGGGGATCTGTGGCCGCCGGAAATAGCGAGGCGGTGCTCGGATGTGCCGGCGCGGGCAGTTTCTTCTCTCCCTAAGTATCGCTCCCGAGGTGGGGGAGCGGCGACTTGGGGAGCTTGTCCTGCCGTTTGGACACGGACAAGCGCATCCACGACGGATGCGAGCCGATCTATTATCGCAGACAGTGTCTGGATGGCGTTCGGGGGAGAAGGGGATCCATCCACGCCTCCGTTGTGGAGAGGACGGCGGCTGGTGCTTGGATCGCCGCGGTGATCACTCGGCATGAGTTCGAGATCGGAAGATTAACTTTCGTTGAGTGGAATTTTTGAGTTTCCACAGACGGTGCCAACTGATGGAGATCTGGATCTCCTTCAGATGTTGTCTTCCGTTGATTTGTAGCGAGCGTTGATGATGGCTGAGATTGGGTTTGAGGGTTGCCCCTTGAAGCGTGTGGATCTCAGTGGGCTTAATTTGGAATGAAGCCGAGCTACCTGCAAGGAAGTCCCAGGGTGGTTGTACCACCGTGGACCCTCCGACGATCAAGTTAGTCGAGGTATTTGGGCAGAGTAGCGGCCTATTGGGTAATAATTGCCTTACCTGAGTCGTCCGAGAGGGGGTTTATATAGTGGCAGCCATAGGCTGGCGGGCGCGAGATTTACGCCGGCCGTTACGCTCTTGGAGCCGCGCGCGTGAATGGTAGGATCCTCCATTAATGGCGAGATACACCCGTTAACGGGGAACGCGATGGCGTGGGATGCGGGATCGTGGGGCGGCGGACATCTCGCGTATGGCGAGATTCGCGGAGCCATATCCGGGACGTTTATGATCTGCGCTCTGGGTCGGTCGATGGGACCGAGGAAGCTGAGCTCGGCGGGTGTCTCAGAGACGAGCGGCAGACCGAGCAAGCTTGGTTCCGTGATAGCTCGAAGACGAGCTGGGAGGGCTGAGGAGGCCCGATGATGAAGCGTGTGAAGTGCGTGCAAATGATCGTACAACTTTACATCCAAGGTACAAGTTGTCGAATTCTGCGTATTCACAAAACAGAGGAGGATATATGAATAAGAAATCATCTTAGGTTCATGATTAGCGATGAGATGATTATCAAACCAGTGTCAATGGGGACAACAATTGATGTGTTCAAGGAGCTTGAAATTCCCTACAGCTCCGTAGAAGAGGAGGAGGTCGCACTGGGAGAATTAGAGGTCTTGAAAATGTTGAAAGCATGCTTGAACTCTTCCAGTGCACTGAGTGAGGTCCTTGCTTCTGGAAACAAGCGCATGAGGTGCCTCTAAGCTAAGATAATGTTCTTATGTTGCAACTGTCGATAGCGCTATACATTTACTCAGACTTAAGACTCATGCGTCAAAATTGTCCATCTACTAATTAACCTTACTAAAGCTGTATAGAGAAATAGAAAAATTTGAAGCCGCGGGTCTTTTGTTATAGGATAGTTAAGGCATTATAGAGGAAGGATATTGATGAGGCTCACAAGTGGTATCTTCTCAGATTATGACACGTGGCGGATGACGCGTCTCGAAGGCAGCAGAGATGGAATAAAGGAGTGGCATTTGGGGGGATTCCTCGGTGTCCTCTTCTTGAGGAACGTATCCGACCATTCAGGAGACCGCCCTGAATACATTCCACCTTCATCTAGGAAACTGCCAACAGCTCATCTTCGAGCCTTCTTAGTCTCCTTGCTCGTCTCCGAACCGTCTGACATGCCGAGCTTCCTCGGCCTTCTACTCGTTTCCGAGCTCCTAACACGCCGAGCTTCCTCGGTTTCCCCCGATCAATCAAGAGCGCGGATCCCATGCGCCCCACAACGGCTCCACGTATATCGCCAAGACGAGATATCCGCCTCCCACGATCCGCATCCCACGCTAATGCATCCCCCTATTAATGGGCGCATCCCTCCATTCAAGACGAGAATAACACTGGGGTGTAACTGACGGCGATAATCTCATGCCTGCTCGCTCCACGCGACCCCTATATAAACCTCTCCCTCAAACGACTCAGGTAACTGGAACTAATTCCAATACGCCGCTACTCTGCACTTATATCTCAGCACTAATTTGAGCGTCGGAGGGTCCTATGGTGGTCACCCATCCCGGGACTTCTTTGCAGGTAGCCCGGCGTCCAACACTAACCCATTGAGATCCGCACTTAACAACTTCAAAAACCAATCTCAGCCGTCAAAGATCGCCATCACAGGATCGACGGAGGACAACATCTAAAGGAGATCCCAAGCTCCATCAGTTGGCGCCGTCTGTGGAAACGTTTCAGAAATTCTTCCACCCCTAAAGTTGATCTTCCGTCCTCGACCCGATGGCGAGCGACAACCGCGACGGTCCGAATACGAGCCACCACAACGGAGGCTGGAGAGGCTCGTCTCCCCTCCCAACGCCATCAATGCCTTATCCGCTTGGATAGACAGGCTCACATCGATGGTGGATGCTCTCGTTCGTGTTCAAGCGACGGGCCCTACCCACCAGACCGCGGCTCCCCCTTTCCGGGATAACGACGTCCGTAGGAGGACAGATGGGCACGCTCAAGCCCTCGAGCTCACTCACCCTCATCTCAGCGCCACCGAGCGCCAGCAGGCCGACTCTGGTCATCTTGACCTGCATGCGGCGATTGATTCCATGACCCGCTGGGCGCCGGATAGTCCCACGCCACGATCCTAGGGAAGACTGGGGCGTCGCTCCAATGCCCACCGCACGCTCTCTCCCCCTGAGGAGGTGTCGGTCAGCTCGCTTGCTTCCAAGCATGACCGACATCCCCACTCTCACCAGCGTCGCGCGAATTACGAGTGCATGGAATACTCGAGAAGGGCCTCGCCCGAGGATTTGAGACACTTGATTGAGCGAAATCGAAGCCGCACCATCGCACAGACCCGGAGCGGTGATAGCTACCACTCCGACTATGCAGAATCCTCGGGGTACCACCACCGGCTTGAAGCCCTTGAGAAGAAGATCGAAGGTATACGAAGGGATGGCCACACGTCCATCGTAGGGGCCAGACACTCCGCCGACTCACTAACGAAGCCCTTCACAGAAGAGCTGCTAGCCGAGTACGTCTCGTCCAGGAACAAGCCGCCAAAAGTGGCCCTCTTCGACGGGAAATCCGACCCGAAGGACCACATAGACGCATTTACGGTGGGCATGAGCTTCCAGGATAACTCCGACGTGGCTCAATAACGAGATTTCCCCACCACCCTCATCCGGGTTGGCCGGGACTGGTTCCGAGGACTTACGCTACGCTCCATCTCGACCTTCAACGAGCTAGCCACCCAATTCCTCGGTCACTTCGTCGGGAATCGACGACAGAAAAGGACGGTCGACTACCTGTTTACCATCAAGAGCGGAGACAAAGAATCCTTCAAAGGGTATGTCACTCATTTCTACAACGCTTTCCTGGAGGTCCCCGAGCACCGCGATGAAACTGTTATCACCGCACTAAGGTCGATTCTTAGGCACAAAAGGTGGCTCCACTTTTTTGCATTAGCGCAATCTAAGACCACGGCCGAAGTAAAAGCTTGGACCGAGCGGGAGATTCAACTCGAGTTGGAGGTGAACTTAAATCTGCCCATAGGCGACCAAATCGACCAAAAGAAACGGGGAAGAGAAGAGAAAAAGAGAGTCGACTGACTAAAACCTTGCTCCCCGAAGTTCCAGGAGTACAGTCCTCTTAACATCCCCCAGACCGAGCTGTTGGAGGAGGCTAAGGGCGAGAGGTTCTTCAACCCCCACCAGTTACCCAAAGGGCGGGCAAGCGTCTCCGAGACCCGTACTGCGCCTTCCACAGGTTGCAGGGCCACCCGACCGAAAACTGCAAATAACTCCATGACCACATCGAGGAGTTGATCCGCTCCGGCCACCTGGCGAATTACTTGCGGGACAAGCGGCAGGCAAAATGGGAGCAAGAGAACTAGCCCCCTCCCGAGGAATTAACGATCGGGAAAATCATGGTCATTATCTCGGATCCTGCTCGGGAAGCTGGCGGAAACCACCACCTCCTCCCGGTCGAGGGTGTAGGCGATCCACCCCAGAAGAAGTGCAGGAAGGACGAGCCCATAATCTTCACCGATGAATACCTCCACGGTATATCCTTGCCTCACAACGACCCTTTCGTGAAAACTGCCCGAGTCCACCGTTACGAGGTACAGAGAATATTGGTCGATTCCGGGAGCTCGGCAGACATCCTCTTCTACGACTGTTTCCAGCGTATGGGGATATGACCATCCGACCTACAGCCGACCTTCAACGTCCTCTATGGGTTTACCAACCACTCCATCCCGGCTGAAGGAGTGGCCACCCCCTCCTCAACATTGGAGAAGCAGGTCATATGAGGACCATACCAGTGAAATTCATCGTCGCTAAGGTCCCTTCATTCTACAACATCCTCCTAAGTCGTCCAACCTTAAACGCCCTCCGGGCTCAAATCTCGACTTATCACATCGCGATCAAATTCCCCTTGGATCAAGGAAGGATAGGCCGGGCCTACGGAAACCAGCAAATCGCTAAGATTTATCCCGCCTCCACGTCATTCGCCGGAGAGTCGGGCAACGATTTTGAAGATGCGTGTGATTTCCAGGAGTCCTTGGATACGCGCGACGACCAAAAGAAACTCCGAGGATCCCCGATAGAAGTATTGACGGAAGTCCCCCTCGTCGAAAGGGCCGACGACCGGACCGTCCAGATCAGCTTTCTCTTAACAGGGGACCACCGCAAGGACCTGATACAGTTCCTCCGAGATAACTCGGACGTGCTCGCTTGGACCCCCGCGGACATGCCCGGGATCGACCCCAAAGTGATCTCCCACAAGCTCGGTGTCGACCCGAAAGCCCGACCGGTCCGACAAAAGAAGAGAAGCTTCACGCCGATCAAAAAAAAGGTAATAGAGGATGAGGTGGACCAATTGCTCGCAGCCAATTTCATTAGAAACCTGGACTACTCCGATTGGCTGGCGAACGTGGTCATGGTCAAAAAGGCGAATGAGAAATGGCGCATGTGCGTCGACTTCACGGATTTGAACAAGGCCTGCCCCAAAGACAACTATCCCCTCCCTCGGATAGACCAGCTGTGGACAGTTCAGCCGGCCATAAATTACTTAGCTTTATAGACGCATTCTCCGGTTACAATCAGATCCAGATGAACTCGGCAGACAAAAAACTTACTGCGTTCACCACGGATCGGGGGGTATACCGCTACAAAGTGATGCCCTCCGGTCTCAAGAATGCTGGGGCAACGTATCATCATCTGGTCAACAAACTTTCAAACCGCAAATCGAGAGGAACATGGAAGTTTACGTTGACGACATGCTCATAAAATCCACCTCATCGGCCGGGCATACTAGAGACCTCAGCGAAACATTCGACGTCCTGCGCAAGTATAAAATGAAGCTAAATCCAGCTAAGTGCGCGTCTGGAGTCACCAGTGGAAAGTACCTTGGGTTCATGGTTACCCACCGAAGAATTGAAGCGAACCCAGAAATGGTCAGTGCCATTCTCAACATGGCAACGCCCAAGAGCATTGTTGAGATCATGACGCTCACAAGAAGAGTGACTGCACTGAGTCGCTTTATGTCCAGATCCGGAGAAAAATGTCTCCCGTTCTTCAAGGCCTTAAGAAAAATTCCTAAGTTCGAATGGTCGGAGGAGTGTACGCCTTCGAACAACTTAAGACGCACCTAGAAACTCCACCACTTCTCACCCGACCAGAGCGACGAGCTATTACTATACCTTGCGGTCTCCGATCAAGCTGCAGGCTCAGTGCTCATTAGGGAATTCGAAAGTATACAGAAGCCGATCTACTACGTAAGCCATATCTTCAAGGACGCGGAAACAAGATACTCGGCCATAGAAAAGATAGTCTTGGCACTTGTCGTTGCCTCAAGGAAACTACGACACTATTTTCAGGCGCACACAATCCCCGTCCTCTCTGAGCGACCTATAGGTACTATCCTTGCTTCCCCTGAATCATCGGGTCGTCTGGAGAAATGGAGGTGGGAATTATCCCTGTTCGACATTAAGTACCTCCCCAGGCAAGTCATCAAAGCGCAAGTCCTAGCAGATTTCGTGGTCGAATATACCATTCCTACTAAAGAAGGAACGGCGGCGCAAGTCCCCAAACCACGTCCCTCGGTCGAGGAAGTACCCGACTCTGTCCCTGACTGGGTGCTCTACCGAGGAGGGGAGCGGGGCTGGCCTGATCATCCGAGGCCCGGAAAAAGTGGAAATGGAATACTCTTTAAAACTCGGATTCAAAGCGTCAAACAATGCCGCAGAATACAAAGCTTTGATGGCGGGCTGCGAATCGCCTACGGGGTACGACTGAAGACCATTAGAATTCGCAGCGACTCCGCACTGGTCGTCGGCCAAGTAACCAGGCGTTTCGAGGCACGGGAACCGCTCATGATAAAATACTTGGCCGAGATAAAAATGCTTCAGAGAAATTTCAACGATGTCCGGGTGGAGCAGATTCTCAGGAACTTGAACACCCAAGCCGACGCCTTGAGCAAGCTCGCTTCTTCCTATTCGGCCAACCATAAAAGGAATATCCTCTTCGAAGTCTTGCCACGGCCCAGCGTGGAAGAAGGGAAGGTAACACTCCAGATATACACGACTCAGGAAGAAGGCCAAGATTGGAGAAAGCCCCTCGTAGAGTTCCTTAAGGATGACGTACTCTTTAAAGACCGAGGAGAATCTCAACGACTACGGGCAAAAGCACGCCATTTCGTCTGGAGCAACGAAAACCTATACAAGAAGTCTTTCACTCAGCCCTTGCTCTGATGCCTCGACCCCTACGAGGCAGACTATGTTCTATGAGAGATACATGAGGGGGTCGGAGGAGCGTATCAAGGGGCCCACACCTTGGTCCAGAAGACGCTGCTCCAAGGATACTAATGGCCGAGGATACACCAGGACGCCTAGAAGCTAGTCAGGAGATGCAAGAACTGCCAACTCTTCGGCAGCATACCTTGTCTCCCCGCTACCGAACTAACGCCGCTCAGTTCCCCTTGGCCGTTTTCCCAATGGGCGATGGATATGATCGGCCAACTCCCCATCGACACGGGTGGGCACAGATACATCCTTGTCGCTGTGGACTACTTCATGAAATGGATAGAGGCCGTGTCCATCAGAAAAACAGACGCCGCCTATAAAGTTCCTGCAAAACAACATAATCTCTCGATTTGGAATCCCGAGATGCATCGTTACCGACCATGGGACCAACTTTGAAAACGATAAAGTCAAAGAGTTCTGCAGTGACTACCACATACTAATGAAATTTGCCACGATCGCGCACCCACAATGCAATGGGCAGGCCGAGATAGCGAACCGAGGCGTCATTCGCGGTCTCAGGGCCCGCTTGGAAAGAAGGCAAGGCGGCTGGGTCGAGGAACTGCCGCGGGTGCTGTGGGCATTGCGAACATCAAAGAAAACACCCATAAGAGAAACCCCATTTAGCCTCTGCTACGGTACCGAGGCAACGGTCCCTACGGAAATTGGACTGCCCAGTTACAGGGTAGAACATTTTGACGATGAAGCCAACACCTCGGCACTCTGAAGCAACTTGGACATATTATTGGAAAAATAGGATCGAGGTCAAATCAGAGCGTCCGCCTATCAGCAGCAAACCGCCAGCTACTACAACGCCCGAGTTAAGCATCGAGCCTTCAAGACGGGAGAACTGGTCTTACGAAGGAACGGGTTCGTAGATCAAGCGAGACTGCATAAGTTTTTCCCGAAGTGGGACGGACCATTCCTCGTAGCAGAAGTATTGTCCGGTGGAGCATACCGCTTGCAAGACGCCGGGGGTGTATGTTTCTTCGGCCTTACAACGCCGAAAAACTCAAGTTGTATAAATAAACATGTTTTCTCCTTTTGAAACAATGTAATTTCCATTGGTATTAAATTAAGTCTCCTGAGCTAGGTCCTCTCATCGGAGAGACCTTTGCACAACTTTTTTTTCTTTTGTCTGTTCCGAGACTCCAAAGTTCTTTTCGAGAAAATGTATAAAATGTACTAAAGAGAAATACAAATCAACAAAAGGAGAAATTTATTCATTAAAGGGGTATTAGGGTCTCCCCAGCCTTACAACTATTACAAAAAAAGAGGCCGGGGATTAAGGAAGTATTGTCGGTGATACTCCGAGGAAAGCTCCTCCAACCGATCCCATGCTGTCTCGACCCTCTCCCTTCGACGGTACTCGCGGATCCTAGAAGCCACGGACTCCCCAGGATCCTCGTCCACCAAGCAAGATGCGACGACCAACCTTTGCTGAAAGCTTTCGAGCAGAAGATCCACCGATCGATCCCAACTGCTCTTTGAGATCAAACCGAGCCCGTGAACCATGTGAATTTTATCAAAGGTCTCATCCATCAACAGCGGCGACAGATTGTTGTACAAATCCGGGGAAGTCCTCCATATTGCATCGAGCAGCACCTGAAGAAGAGGAGATCACCGGAGAAGTAAAAGCCCACAGTAGCCCTCCAAACAGCTTATCACCGCCTCGTACGTCTCCTCTGAACGATCGAGCTTGTAAAAGTATACGTCATTGCGAGAAACGATCTCCCTGATGGTGTACACAAGGCCGGTCATCTTCAGAAGCACGAGACTAGGAAGACAACCAATATGCCTTCGGTATTTATAGCCTCAATAAAAATCTTTCAACGCCCGAGATTTGCTCACCCACGACGCAAATCCCGGAATGTCGGACTTTCCCGATATGATTCTGCCATGTGTCGTCTGCGACGGTGACCATTCGTGCTTTTACGGATCATGGAAAATTGAATGCGCCCTAAGGCGATACTGTAGAGTCATGAAAGCCCTCACCAAGAGGCGGCCGAGCAGACACCTGCCCGGTCCATCCCTAGCAGGTAGCTTCCTACCCAACAACGCTAAGGATCTAAAACCCTCACCAAGAGGCGGCCGAGAAATTATCTGCTCGGTTCATCCGCAGCAGGTAGCTTCCTACCCTACAAAGCTGTGGATCGAAAGCCCTCACCAAGAGACGGCCGAGCAGACTCCTGCCCGGTCTATCCCTAGCAGGTAGCTTCCTACTCAACAACGCTAAGGATCTAAACCCCTCATCACGAGGCAGCCGGGCAATTTCCTGCTGGCCTATCTACAGCGGGTAGATTCCTGCCCCACAAAAGCTGTGGATCGAAAGCCATCACCAAGAGGCAGCCGAGCAGACTCCTGTCCGGTCCATCCCTAGCAGGTAGCTTCCTACCCAACAACGCTAAGGATCTAAATCCCTCACCAAGAGGCGGCCGAGCAATTTCCTTCTCGGTCCATCCGCAGCGGGTAGCTTCTTTCCCCCACAAAGCTGTGGATCGAAAGCCCTCACCAAGAGGCGGTCGAGCAGGCTCCTGGTCGGTCCATCCCGAGCAGATAACTTTCTACCCAACAATGCTAAGGATCTAAAGCCCTCACCAAGAGGCGGCCGAGCAATTTCCTGCTCGGTCCATACGGAGCGGGTAGCTTCCTGCCCAACAATGTTGTGGATCGAAGCCCTCACCACGAGGCCACCGAGTAGTTTCGTGCTCGGTCCATCCGCAGCGGGTAGCTTCCTGCCCATCAACGTTGTGGATCAAAAGCCCTCACTATGAGGCAACCGAGTAGTTTCCTGCTTGGTCCATCCGTACCGGTTAACTTTCTGCCCAACAACGCTGTGGATAGAAGCCTTCACCATGAGGCAGCTGAGTAGAAGGGAAGACACCGGCCTTCCTACACTTGGCTATCGTCCGTCGCTCCTCGATAAACGGTCAGCAATCATTTCACTGATCCGCTGACGCCATTAGGGATACGCGCGAAAATTCAGACGCACGACGAGGCGACGCATGGGCCCAAAGATCGAAACAATGCAACCACCAAATGCCGTGCCGTACCCGGGCGATCCGCATTATGACTCTTGGCGCCAAACTGAGCAGATGAAAAACCGAGCAGGCCACTCTCGATCTGACCCATGAATAGCTCGGAACGAGAGTGACAGGCTAATGATGAGGCTCACAAGTGGTATCTACTCAGATTACGACACGTGGCGGATGCCGAAGACTACGGAGGTGGAATAAAGGAGTGGCATTAGGGGGGATTCCTCGGTGTCCTCTTCTCGAGGAACGTATCCGACCTTCCAGGAGACCATCCTGAATACATTCCATCTTCACCTAGGAAACTACCAGCAGCTCATCTCCGAGCCTTCTCAGTCTTCTTACTCGTCTCCGAGCCGTTTGACATGCCGAGTTTCCTCGGCCCCCGCTCGTTTCCGAGCTCCTAACATGCTGAGCTTTCTCGGCCTCCCGCTCGTCTCCGAGCTCCTAACACGCCGAGCTTCCTCGGTTTCCCCCAATCAATCAAAAGCGCGGATCCCATGCGCCCCGCAATGGCTCCGCGTATATCGCCAAGGCGAGATATCCGCCTCCCACGATCCGCGTTCCACGCTAGCGTATCCTTCCATTAATGGGCATATCCCGCCATTCAAGATGAGCATAACGCTGGGGCGTAACTGACGGCGATAATCTCGCGCCTGCTCGCTCCACGCGACCCCTATATAAATTCCTCTCTCAGACGACTCAGATAACGGGAACTAATTCTAATACGCCGTTACTCTGCACTTATATCTCGGCACTAATTTGAGCGTCAGAGGGTCCTACGGTGGTCACCCACGCCGGGACATTTTGCAGGTAGCCCGGCTTCCAACACTAACCCATTGAGATCCACACTTAACAACTTCCAAAACCAATCTCGGCCGTTAAAGACCGTCATCACAGAATCGACGGAGGACAACATCTGAAAGAGATCCCAAGCTCCATCAGATATGAATTCAGTTAATTTAATCCTTCAATAAAGTACTCGTTATATCAATAAATATGTTCTATCAATAAATATAAAGAAATTTCTTGTTTTCTTTCGATCTCTGTTTTCTTTCTTCTAATTATCTTTTCCTGCTGCTGTGCTTGTTTTGCTTTCAAAGTACCATCTTGTATGGAGGTTGATGCTGAAAAGTTGATGGTTATGGTTAATGGGAGATTAAGTGTCGCGAATGCTTCAAAGAAGTATATATATGCTTGCTCTCTTGTGAGTCCGTGGATGAAATACTAGAACAGTATGTGGTTTGTGTAAAAAGAATTGAAGATATAATAATATTATACAAAAGAGAAAATGGAATCTCAGGCATCACAGTAGCAAATTCCCTCCTACGATATCGAGAAAGTCAACGTTCTACAAATTTTTTCGACGATCGGCATTCCCCATCTTTATCTTCATCGTGCACGCTACAAATTGGAACTTGTATTAAGGGAAGAGCGGCAAATAATATTACCCGTTATGCACTACAAATTGGATAAGCGGAGAGCAGAATCTCTATCCACATGTCTATTCGGATCTCTCATAAACATCCTTTCATTCACCGTGATTTTGCCCTACATGAATGAGAGAATAGCTATGTGGGTAAGATTCTAATGTACTTGAAAAAGCACATGGATGGTATAGGTATGAATTAAAGTTTGAAATAGGAGTTCGGATATGCATTTTGCAGTATCATTTGATTTTATATTTTATATTAGCAAGTACATTTTTAAAATAAAAAATAGAGGAGTATGATATGAAATACTATAAATGTGCTTTAAACACGAGTGAGAAAGATTATTTTTTTCTTATTAGAAAGATATATCTCGGCTCTTACAACGAGTCAACTCTCAATTGATGTCAAATTGATTCCGCAGCTGGCTTACCTGTCCATCTTTTATAGAAATACATTAAAATTAAAGAAAAAATGACAACTTATGTGCCCGCCAACTTCTTTAACGAATGAACTTGAATCACAATGGTGCATGGACGAATGTTAACTTGACAATGGCCCATATAAAACAGTTTTAATTATATGATCGGGGACAATTAACTACATTTCCAAGTCTTATATATTTGCCAAGATTAACAAAATAAAAGGAAGCAGCAGTATATATAGGATCAAATATTTCAATAAAATGCTGTTAACTATAATTACTCTTCCCTAAACCATCTTAAAGTTTTGTTACAGTAAGTTCACTTCAAAAATTAGAGCTAGAAGTACTTCAATGAGTAACATCACCAAAGATAAAGGGAATCTACTGTAATAAAGAAAAAACTTCAAGATAGTGTAGAATATACAAGACTGCGATAGTTAGTGGTATTTTAGTGAAATTTTCCTTATTTATATTGCCAAACACTCAACACACAACAAAGGGACGAAAAAAGAGGGAACACATTCAAGAATTAAGTAGCCACGCAAAAAGAATCAGAACCCAACAACATCATCTTGACTCTCTTGAACCCCTCCTGCTCATCTTTGCATCGGCTACTCATCCTATATTTCCCATTAGCATTCGCTTCCTTTCCTTCGCCGATACCGTTCTCGCGATTACAGATACTGCAGTGCAATCCAGGAACGAGGCGAAATATAAGACGGCTTTCGATCCTTTCGTATTCGAAAAACCGAGTCATGCCCTTGAAAGGTACAAGCATGAGCTTACCTTCTTCCCTTCTATTTGCTAGACGGAAACCGAGCCTAAGTGTACTCAACGGAGGAGGGAATTTTACAGGAATCTTCCTGACAAATCTCTTTCTTACATCACTCTTTGCATTCTTCACGACTTCGCGTAAATTCGGAAGGGTAGCGCCTCCGTAAATTTCGCCGCTCTCACAACCAAGCGTCTCTGTGCACAAGTCCAAGTTAAATTTTTGCCGCAGTGCTTCCATGATATGATCGAAGGGGAATATAGAGAGAGAATTATGAAGTGGGATTATATATAGAGAGAAGATGAACAAATTGAAGCCACAAGAATTGGAGCCACTAGTTTCGAATAGAGGATGAGAGGGAGAACAATTTATATTTGTCCTAGTCATTATTGAATTGACGGATAAAAGCTACCATATGTGCATGTATGTATGTAAAAATTTATATGAGGAGGGCCAAAGTGAAGATCTTTTGTCATTGGTTTATTAGACAATTTTTTGTTGGATGGGCCTACCACATCATAGCATTTCCTTTAATTTTGGACATAGAGAAATATACAAAATGAATATTTAGGCCGAAAAAAACATAAAATTATAAAAATCTTTTGTCTTTTTCCATAATTTTTTTTGGGTTCTTTTGCATTGATACATGGTGCATCTGATTTGATTGGACTTGAATGATTTAGAGGAGGGAGAAAATGACACAAGGAAAAAAATAAGCACTTTTTATTTAAAATTGATTTTTTAAAAAATTATTAAAGTATAAAATATTTTATTATATCATTTTAAAACACAAAAACTAAACTATTGATACTCTTAACGAGGGATGAATGTCGGGTTGGTTTTGATCTAAACTCGGATATTTTGGATTGGAATCATATATTTGTTTGAACCCCGTGATAGAATCACTTTGGTTAGAAAATTTTTGGTCCAATGTACATTTAGTACAAACAAGTCCGTTTGAACCTAACCCCGGCTTACTCAAACCTATTTACTATACCGGTCTGCCCCAACTCGAATATAGTACGTATTCTCAGGTTGTAATTGTTAAGCATATCGTAGGTTTTTTGTATAGTATTTTGTTCGTGCAATATGAAAGTCATAAATTTATGTTTTTATATTGTTATGACTTTATATAGTTTCTTCGAATTATATCAGGTTTTTTCAGCTGGAATTTTACTTGGAATCCAGCCAGCCCATAGTTGCTTTATCGATATACCACGGAATGATTACAATAATGAGGAGGAGCACTGCTTCTTACTCCAAAAGCAAAATTAAAATACAAATCTCTGTATTTTGTTTTGAACCATGTTTTAGGGTAGCATCTACCATAACTTTTACGCGTAAAAAAAGAAAATATAAACATAAATGTTTTTCATACGAATTATAATGTATATATATCCTTCAAACAATACCAATACTAAAATGCTGGGACCCGCAAGCCCCTCCAATCCGTCATAATCTCTCTTAAACCCACATTTGACTGATTTGGTATATAAATTATAATAATTTTAGGGTTTAAACGGGTTTTTGATTCAAATCATTATAGTACGAATCATGTATAAAAAATATCGAAATAACGGTTCGATCTCTTCCGGTTGCATCTGTTTTTTGGACAGAACCTTTTTGGGAATCAAACTGATAACCTACCACTATAGTGAGGAATGTTTTATCTCTAGAGTCATGCTGTGTTGGCATTCGATTGCTCCCTTACTTCTAGTGCACTATAAAAATAAGTCAATGTTTCACAGCCACATTAGCAAATCATAAAATCAACTATCACATTAAACTCAATTAGGATATGCATTAGATATTAAACATTGACTAGTTTTTTACTTATGTGATACCCATGTAAACTTCTTAGTTAAAATTGTATAAAAAATTGCCAACATAGTTTAATCGACATAGAAGGTTTTTAGATATGTCATAATCAAGTTGCTCTAGAGAAAAATAATGCTTTGCTGAATCACAATTAATCAATAAAATTTACAGAAATATTCAACATTTATGCACACATGTATGAGAAAAATAAATAATCAACATCACAAACCAAAGCGAAAGAAAACAGATAGCTTTCAAGAAGTGGCCACCAAAAGAGTATGATCAGAACTCAATTTCATCATCTTGCATCGTCCTTTTGCATTCCTTACTTCAGATTCATCAATCTCATCACCGATATCGGAATCATTAATGTTTCTTTTCGCTTGAAGAATTGACTTCGACTTGAAAGCTGCTCGTAAAAGCCTACCATTTTCTCTTCTTGGACACAAGCGGAGATAGCTTTCTCCTATGTATAAGTGTTCGTCAATGGAGGAGGAGAAACTAATGACATTACTCTGTTACTCCCACTTATAAAATTCTTCTTTCGATTTGATCGTTTCCTTCGACTTTTTATCACAAAATGAATCTTTGAAATCATAGAATTACATCCAATGTATCGGAATAGTTTCTCGTGTACATGGGCTGCATGTCCGCTGTGCACAAATGTTGATTTAGGACAGTGGGAGAAGCACAACCATCGTGTCCATGCCCACAAACCAAGGGATTGGACATGACACCCTTGCCACAATATTGGAATCCTAATCCTCTATTATGCCATCATGTACTTTTACTATACATGTGTGCGCCTTCTTTTTCACTTTGGTGGTGGGGCCCCTCACTTCTATGCATTCTCCATTCTCTTTGTGCTATCCATCTCATTGCTTCAATCCTACTTGGTAAAGGTTATGAAAGTGTTGTGAGACAATGGAAAACTTTATAGATATATTGTGCATTAATAAGAGCCACCAAGCTATATATGGTTCATTCCAAGCCAACTAGCTGCCTTGTGCAATGTTAACCCCAAAATCGATATTATTATATGGCCCCATAGCCCAATATAATCCCAACTCATTTACGGCCCCATAAGTCCTGTTTGGAGTAAGCCCTATTAACAGACTCTCCTATTAGCAATTATTAGATCTAACAGAAAGGAGTAGGTAAAACTGTGACGCATGAGCTTGTATTTTCTTATCTGTGATATATGGTCAGGATTAAATAACAGTTAGAAAATATACCAGAGAACAAATGATGAGGAAGTCACAGGGTGTGAGAAGAAAAAGGAGAATTGTATGCAAGTTCCTAGAACTTAATAACAACTGGCTTAGGTCCTTAGATACAAAAAAAAAAAACAAGCCAAAACCCTAATACATAAGATGCAGTCAAGTGGATCAATGCAGTACATTTTAGTGGATTAGTTACCTCGCAATATCACTGTCCTTTCTATTTCACGCCTATGTAAATTAAGAGCCGGTGCCCCCTCCCCCCACACCACCACACCCACACCCTGAGTCTTTTTCGTCGTATGGCGTCAAAAATCAATGTCCTTTATATTTTTTTCAACAATCGGTATCTATCATCTTCATCATTATCATGTAATGTGAATACACCAAATTTCATATGATTCCATCACTTTTTTCGACAAGCGGTACCCATCATCTTCATCATCATCATGTAATGTGAATACACCAAATTTCATATGATTCCATCACTTTTTCACCGTTGAAATAACATGGTAAAAAATTCTATTGTAGATAAACCATTAATTCTGCACTCACTAAATCAACGGTGAAAAGATGATGAAATCATATGAAATTTGATGTGTTCACATCTTAAATAATAGCGATGAAGATGATATATACAGATCGTCGGAAAAATTGGTGGAGGATATAATTTCTCGACGCCATAGGAGGAAATTCGATGATCGGCACCAGCCATCTTAATCTTCATCGTCTAATATGTCGATACACCAAATTTCATGTGATTCCAACGTCTTTTCACCGTTGATTTAGGGGGTGCAAAATTAACAATTTACCGACAATAGAACTTTTTACATTACTAAATCAACGGTGAAATGGTGTTGTAATCACATGAAATTTGGTGTATCAACAAATTCAATGATGGAGATCAAATTGGAAGGCGCCGATTGATTAATCGTGAAAAGTGTTTTGTAAATAACCACAATCAAAACGGTGTCGCAAGTAACTAGCCGCGATGAGTACGGATCGTCCGCAGGGAAACGTGAACTCTTTTCTTATTTTAGACAAGCTGATAAAAGATAAGATGGTTTGTTGTCGTTCTATCTTAAGACGGATATAAAATTTATAATAAAAAGGCTTTTATGGTTCATAAGACTTAGTAGTTAATGGATGAATGTTAAAAATGACTCTTTTTATTCTTTAATAGTTTAAAACTAGAGAGATAGCGATAAATGTGGATTAGGGTTCTTGGAGAGAATTAAGGTCTCCCACTACCGACTCTTGTCCGTCCATTGATCTCTATTCATGTCAAGCCCTTAACAAAACAAGTGTTTAACCAATCTCAAATCGTGGTCGTGACTATCAATAAATTGATAGCGCGCCCGATAAGAAAGTTAACATTTATTTTGCTAAAATTTATAAACTTTAAAATGTTAAAAAGAAATTAAAAGATTTTTTCATCCATTATTCTACCCTATCCTACAAACCACAGCAAGTAAGAAATTACATGCTCATGGTTAATAGCATAATAGAGAGGTTGAAGATGAATGAAATCATAATTAAGATGCAAAAAACTAATGCGCAAAGTAAATGCAAAAAGAATTAAAACAAAAACTACTTTTATTAATCAACTATTGTATTACAATTTTTCTCCTTAGAAAGTAAATTACAAGAACCCTGGTTTCCTCTAAATTTCTCTCTTTATGGAGGTAGATGAATAGATGATTATGTGATCACTTGGATGATCTCGGTCCTTTATATAGTCTCTGAAACTAGAAACCCTAGGTGCCATATGTGAGTAGATACAATTAAGATCATGATCCCAAAATCCCACATCCAACGGTCCTGATTTGACCGCGGAACCGCCGCGTATGGCCACGGATTCGCCGCTTCCTGGTGGAATTTGGTTTTGAGATTTTTTCTGGCTTTTTATGTTGATATTTGGAGATCCTTTTGATATATAGATTCTGAAAATATTGTTCTAAGTCTCTGCCGTTGCTAGATTTCTCGATTTGCTTCTAAAATTTGGCAGATTCGGTTTCCGATATCCCGATTTGACTTGGATCTCTTACTTGGATTCCAGACTTGAGCTAATACCTGTACAATATCTCAAATCAAATTGTTAGTAGCATTTGATATTTTTGAGATATTATTCCAACCATTTATATGATATAATATTTTAAGAATATTGATTAGGAATATTTGATATGATATACATATTTTAATTACTAATATTTCATTTAAATATTATATGCATATATTTTTCTTAATTATATTAATTAAAATGAAGGAACATATGATAATAATCTTTTTACAAATAAACCCACATATGTTTTTTATTTACAATTAACACCTTTTAGCAGTTAACAATAGTAGGGAAAATGTTCATTCAAATGTGCAATATTTTAGACTAATCAAATACCCCCAAATTTATCTTTGATCGTCCCGAGCAAACTATTTACTAAAGAAAAAAAGAAAAACCTAACTAGCACATTTTCGTAGGCAACATGGTTGCACTTAGTACGTGCAACAAACCTTTAAATCTCAAGATGTTCCTAGTAGAAGGAGTGTTGTCTCCCGAGGGTTTTCAGCGGATTACACCCACAAAAACCCATAAAAGAAAGAAAATGAAAATTACATACAAAGATAAGAACATATAAAAGGAAAACTTGAAAAGAAAAGTTTCAAACTACATTAGCCTTTTAGTTGTCATGAGTCATATCTTAACGGTCTTGAAAAAATGGCAGAAATCACATCATCCCTCAATAAAATATCGTCTTTAGTCTTCCTCCCTGCATTTATTCCAAATATCGATCATATACTCCTACGTGTGTGTAAAAGACATCACTACACTTAGAGAATTCAATTTAAGCTATCATATTCTTGTCTATTTTCCTTAATATTTTTTAGTCAGTGAATATTTTATATGGAATTGCTCACACATTCTTTATGCGACCGTTAATACTTCTTAAGGTACTAACCAACCGATTACCAAATGTGCTCACTCTTTTAGGCGTATTTAGCAATATCCTGGTCTTGCAACACCTAACGCTTAGCAGTGACTCTCAAACCAGTTGGTCTAAACCACTAGGTGATAAGGCACCCTCGCTATATTTTTTTTATGCTTCCTTAAGTAATTACAAAACCAGTGTTCATTTTTTTCACTATTTATTTTTTATATGTCATTTATATTTTTATTTATATATATATTTTTCTTCATACTAAGGCTTTTAGACAAGAGTATTTCAAGGTATTCTCTACTATCCCAAGTTTCAAGATGAGTGCAAGTGCGTATAGTAAGGTATCAACGTTCAGAAGTTTGGATATAAGAACAGGAACTAGTTTTCAGACTTATTTCTATTCTCAAATTAGTAATTTTCTTTATCTCACTAACCCTTGGGGCAACAGCTCATGACTATCTATTACCAGCTTCATTTTAAAACATCTATTTTTCTTGCATTTCTTAAATTTCTTCCTATCTTTCATATATATTTTTCACTTTATAACTTTTATCACAAAAATTTTTAGTGCTTTTATTTAGTATATGTAACAATCCTAAACTTTCTGTACAGAATTTTTTTCAAAAATACAGAAAGGAACATCTAAGCCTGAGCGCAAGTTATAACTTTAATTTGCTTTTGAATAGCAAGAAAACACTTGTAGCTCATTGGTAAAGTCTTGCACTGCTGTGACGTAGCCCCTGTGATCGAATCCCCCCAGCCATATATATTTTTAATTGATTTTTCTTTTAATATTTTAGAAGCCCAAAGGTTTACACGTGCACTACACGTAAAATGAAAAGTCACAGATTAAATAAACACATGCACTGAGTTATACCAAACGACACCAATACGTGGCGAAGATCTCAAGCCCCCTCAGCGGTTCTTGACCGGCGAGATTCTACTTGTGACCGCCCCATAGGGGATGGTCCCCAATTTTTAACCCCGACACCCCTTCGTCTATCCAACTACCCCCATATTGTTTGTTTACTCTGAAAACATCCAGAGAGTGATAATTCCTCTCTTTATTTCATTTTTAATGCATATTTTAATACCATTCTTCATTACCCCAAAGCCTAATTTTCCCTATAAATACCACACCACATTTCACCCCTTCTCATTCAGAATTTCATCACAAAAACTCTGTAAAATTTCTAAGTCCAAAGTTGTATAAGTGGAGTTAGCAAAGGGCAAGATTCCGGCGACATTTTGGGGAGAATCCGGCGACGAAACGACGCCCCGACGGTTCCGAGAGCTTCCTCCTTCACCCCTCTTTCTTAATAGCCAGTAAGTCCCCTCTCCTCTTTTGCTATTCTAAAAATTCTCCCTTTCAAAACTCGTCGGAAGCGGAGTTATTCCGTCTTCCGAATCTCTTTTCTTTAAAAGTCTATTTTTTCCTAATAACAAACCTATAAATTTTTAATAGATTGTTTAGTAATCATAAACAAACACATTAGAACAAGTTTTATCTCAAAATAATCTATTATGCAACTTTTATCGCATTTTTATGATAAAATATCATATACTTTATTTTCAAAACAATTCAACATATTTCTTGTATTACTTTTAGATAACTCACGGGGTAATGAACTAGCTCATCACAACACACATTTTTGACATAGCACGATGAATTTTAGAACAATAGTTTGTGGAAAAATACGAGATTACGAATAAATACCTTAAACATTCAAAACCGTTTTCTTTAAAAAACGTGTTAATTAAATTTCTTGCAATTGCGTCTCTACAACCCATTTTGGGAATCTCGATCGGGATAGTGCGGGTTATCGCACATTCTCGGGCCTAGTAGAGTGAGATGCAGACCTCCTAACGGAGCATTCGATCTCGATGGAATTTTTGATACAATTTTTAAGAAAATGATATTTCTACAAAAATAAATAAAATTTATTTTTATTAAATATATATATTTATAACTATTATCAAAATATCAATTTTAAAATATATTATATAAATATTACATATTTCCTAAATCAAAGGAATCACAATTTCATGAAACTACCATCACAAATCAATACAATATCAATATTACACTAAAATACCATATACAATGAAAACTAGGTTCTACTCACTAGAAAATTTCACTTTTATAAAATATACATTTATGAAAACCCTAAAGATGATAATTAAATACTTGAGCTGTATTTTGAAAATATATCAAAACTATTCTTACATAAAACCCCCTAAAGTTATATTAAATTACAATAAAGACCCTAGTAAATATAGGTTTAAGCGGGACCAGTTCTCTTGAGCCTCAAGGAGCCGGAGAATGTGGGTGCTTGCCTATCTAAGGTAGACAACCTAACAACGGTTTTATCAGCACGGTAATTGTCTTGGAAAAAAACACAAATCCTGCCGTTCATGTGCAGCAGTTACCGATAACATCAAAACTAATTCAGGACTTCAATTTGGTTTAAAAGTCTGACTCAGTTCGAGTCACGGTCAAATATGCAATCAATCTGACTTGAATATGATTCAAGTATAAACTGCAATTCAACATGAATCTGTCTATACCAGAATTCAATCTATAACAATCTGACTCGACTGAACCGAACCATGGATACACTCTGTTTACATGTCTATCCATTATGTCCATTCCATTTACCTGATATCATGGTTTCGGCAAGTCGTACAATCTATTACACAAAACAATACAATTCAATACAAAAGACATTATGGGGTTTTAAAGGGGTAAACTGGTATGGAATGTGTTAGAAGTGGCACGAGACGGTCACTTTAATACACCTAACCTGAATATCCATTGCTGTTGTACCGTGGCTGAACGGTTCCTTGTGCTCCGTATCTTAGTCTCCGGAATAGTGGGACTCCTTTCGTATACACTGGCATATTCTGTACCAACCTACAAACAATTGCATTAACATTATAATCAAATATTACTAGTTATACACTCTTTCTGTCTATTCTATCTCTACCTATTTTTGGGACTTACAGAGCGATTGTTCGCTGATGACATTCATATTTCTCTTCTTCTTTGGAATGTTGTCAGGTGGATCGGACTCACTAGAGATCGAGCCCAGTATTGAGGACTTGGAGCAGTTTGCCATCGACCCAGAGCTGTAGGCACTTGTATATACTTTTCATTTCAGTTATGCCATTGTTTAGGCATTATTTTCTATTCATGTATTTACATTTCCAGCTGTACTTGTAAAGAATTGTTAAATAAATAAAAGTTACTGTTCATTTATACTCCTGTCTCTTATGTACATTTTACTTTATATTGCTTAGATACGCTTAGTATGTTTACTTCGGAGTAAATACGTCGCGGGCCTCGCCGCTCCCCCTTTCAAATCTGTTTGCAGCGGTGTCCTCACCGATGTCATCTTTTAAGCTCAAAATCTGTAGACTTGGGAGGAAAAGTTCTCAATGATTTGTAAAAGGGACAAGAGTTAATGACAGCGAAATCCTCCTCCAAACTTATTTTTGGCTCACAATCATGCAAGAGTTTTCTTTTCTTTCAAGGGCCAAAATATTTTTCTCCCCCCAAAACTTAATTAAAACAGTTTTTTAAGCATTTAAAATCATAAGGGGGGTTAAATATTATCGGTCCGCACAAAGTTTTACAAAGACCAAAAGTCAACACCACGGACTTCACATTTCTTCTTTGCGGCACAATCGGGAAACTTAAAAAGGGATATTGTCTTTCCAGACTTTGGTGCAGCAACCAATGCTTCATTTATTGCCGATAGAAGATATGAAACAAGTTCACTGCCCACATCTTATCTTTCTTACTAAACAGGATTAGTGCTTTCCCGCTGATCCTGCTAACTCTGCTGCTGATGCTAATGCGAATGCTGATGCGGATGATTCTGCTGATCCTTCCCCAGCTAAGGGAACAAGCCCAAGGTAAACAGCCTTCCCCTTCTGTTGAGTAAACGGGCTCCGGCGTAACCATTCGAATAGTTTATCAATGTAATACCATGATTGGTAGAAGATCATGTTACAAATAGACGTGAAGAAGTGGGGAGGGGATAAGAGATGTAATTGGACGGTTTTACGTCTCGGTTGGTAGAGACGAAACAGTGACGGTGGATGAAAACTAGAATGTGAAAGATAAGGAATAGGTGGAATAGTCTCATTCTCGTACGGGATAAGAAGAAAGGGTAGCGGTTTAGCTTTTTTGGGTGGAGGTTGATTCATCACAACATCCATGTCTTTAAGAAATGCGATTTCTTTGGCGAAAATGTTTTCAAAACTTTCATCGATATTCCAAATGATAATATCATCGTTCTACTATCCCAAGTTCTACCGTCCCCGGCAACGGCGCCATTTGATTGGATGCGAAAAAGTGTTTTGTAAATAACCGCAATCAAAATGGTGTCGCTAATAGCTAACCGTGATGAGTACGGGCCGTCCGCAAGGAAACATGAATTCTTTTCTTTCTTTAGACGAGTTGATAAAAGAGATGGGTGATTATTGTCATTCTATTTTAATACGGATATAAAATTTATAATAAAAAGGCTTGTAGGATTTATAGGACTTAGTAGTTAATGGATGAATATTTAAAAATGACTCTTTTTATCTATCTCTACCGATCTTTGGGACTTACAGAGCGATTGTTCGCTGACGACGTTCATATTTTTCTTATTCTTTGGAATGCTGTCAGGTGGATCGGACTCACTAGAGATCGAGCCCAGTACCGAGAACTTGGAGCAGTTTGCCATCGACCCAGAGATGTAGGCACTTGTATATACTTTTCATTTCAGTTATGTCATTGTTTACGCATTGCTTTCTATTCATGTATTTACT
Source organism: Agapanthus africanus (assembly GCA_030015575.1). Lineage (NCBI taxonomy): Eukaryota > Viridiplantae > Streptophyta > Magnoliopsida > Asparagales > Amaryllidaceae > Agapanthus > Agapanthus africanus. Next base: position 260,509,852 of record JASDDO010000019.1, on the reverse strand, counting down.
TTTCCAGTTGTACTTGTAAAGAATTGTTAAATAAATAAAAGTTGTTGTTCATTTATACTCATGTCTCCTGTCTACATTTTACTTTATATTGCTTAGATACTCTGAGCGTGTTTACTTCGGAGTAAATACGTCGCGGGCCTCGCCGCGCCCCCTCCCCGTACACCGTGAAGCGGGGCGTGACAGTATACTACAAAATGATACATGAATAAGCACAAATCTCCCCCCAAATCTGTTTGCAGCAGTGTCCTCATTAATGTCATCTTTTAAGCTCAAAATCCGTAGACTTGAGAGGAAAAGTTCTCAATGATTAGTAAAAGGAACAAGAGTTAATGACAGTGAAATCCTCCCCCAAATTTATTTTTGGCTCACAATCGTGCAAGAGTTTTCTTTTCTTTCAAGAGACAAAATATTTTTCTCCCACCCAAACTTAATTAAAACAGTTTTTTTAAGCATTTAAAATCATAAAAAAGTGGGGGGGGGGGGGGTTAAATATTATCGGTCCGCACAAAGATTTACAAAGACCAAAAGTCAACACCAACCATTCGAATATTATATCAATGTAACACCATGATTGGTAGAAGATCATGTTACAAATAGACGTGAAGAAGTGGGGAGGAGATAAGAGATGTAATTGGACGGTTTTACGTCCCGGTTGGTAGAGACGAAACAATAATGATGGATGAAAACGAGAATGTGAAAGATAAGGAATATGTGGAATAGTCGCATTCTCGTACGGGATAAGAAGAAAGGGTGGCAGTTTAGCTTTTTTGGGTGGAGCTTGATTCATCACAACATCCATGTCTTTAAGGAATGCGAGTTCTTCGGCGAAAATGTCTTCAAAACTTTCATCAATATTTCAAATGATAATCTCATCGTTCTACTATCCCAAGTTCTACTGTCCCCGGCAACGGCGCCATTTGATTGGACGCGAAAAAGTGTTTTGTAAATAACCGCAATCAAAACGGTGTCGCTAATAGCTAGCCGTGATGAGTACGGGTCGTCCGCAAGGAAATGTGAATTTTTTTCTTGCTTTAGACGAGTTGATAAAAGAGATGGGTGATTGTTGTCGTTCCATTTTAATACGGATATAAAATTTATAATCAAAAAGCTTGTAGGGTTTATAGGACTTAGTAGTTAATGGATGAATATTTAAAAATGACTATTTTTATATTTTAATAGTTTAAAGCCAGAGAGATAGCGATGAATGTGAATTAGGGTTCTTGGAGGGAATTAGGGTTTCCCATTACCGACCCTTATTCGTCCATTGATCTCTATTCATGTCAAGCCCTTAACAAAATAAGTGTTTAACCAATCTCAAATCGTGGCCATGATTATCGATAAATTGACAGCGCGCCCGATAAGAAGGTTAATAATTATTTTGCTAAAGCTTATAAACTTTAAGATGTTAAAAAGAAGTAAAAAGATTTTTCATCCATTATTCTACCCTATCCTACAAACCCTAACAAGTAAGGAATTACTCGCTCATGGTTAGTAGCGATTTAGAAGAAGGGTTGAAGATGAATGAAAATATAATTAAGATGCAGAAAAGTAATGCGTAAAGTAAATACTGAAAAGTAAATGCAAAAACAATTAAAAAAAAAACTACCTTTATTAATCAACTATTGAATTACAACTTTTCTCTTTAGAAAGTAGATTACAAGAACCCTAGTTTCGCTCTAGATCTCTCTCTTTATGGTGATAGATGAATAGATGATTATGTGATCACTTGGATAATTTTGAATGCACAGCTCTCGGTCCTTTATATAGTCCCTAAATCCAGAAACCCTAAATACCATATGTGAGTAGATACAGTTAAGATCATGATCCAAAAATCCCAAATCCAATAGCTCTGATTTGACCGCGGAACCGCCGCGTAATGCCACGTATGGCCGCGGATCCGCCGCATCCTGGTGGAATTTGGTTTTGAGATTTTTTCTGGCTTTTTATGTTGATATTTGGAGATCCTTTTGATGTATAGATTCTGAAAATATTGCTCCGAGTCTCTACCATTGCTAGATTCCTCGATTTGCTTCTAAAATTTTGCAGATTCGGTTTCGATATCCCGATTTGATTTGGATCTCTTACTTGAATTCCAGACCTGAGCCAATACCTGCACAATATCTCAAATCAAATTGTTAGTAACATTTGGTATTTTTGAGATATTATTCCAAACATTTATATGATATAATATCTTAACAATATTGATTAGGAATATTTTGCATGATTTGCATATTTTAATTATTAATATTTCATTTAAATATTATATGCATATATTTTCCCTAATTATATTAATTAAAAATGAAGAAACATATCATAATAATCTTTTACAAATAAACCCACATGTGTTCTTTATTTATAATAAACACCTTTTAACACTTAACAATAGTAGGGAAAAATGTTTATACAAATGTACAATATTTTAAACTAATCAAATACCCTAAACTTATCTTTGATCGTCCCGAGCAAACTATTTATTAAAAACTAATTAGCACACTTTCGTACGCAACGCGATTGCACTTAGCACGTGCAACAAGCCTTTAAACCTCTAGGTGTCCCTAGTAGGAGGAGTTTTGTCTCCTGAGAGTTTTCAGTGGATTACACCCACAAAATCCCATAAAAGAAAGAAGATGAAAGTTACATATAAAGATAAGGAGTTTATAAAAGAAAAAAACTTGAAAATAAGTGTTTCAAACTATACTGGCCTTTTAGTTACCATGAGCCCTATCTTAATAGTCTTGAAAAAATGTCAGAAATCACATCATCCCTCAATAAAACACCGTCTTGTTTTCCTCCCTACCTTTCTTCCAAATATCGATCATATACCCCTACGTGTGCGTAAAAGACATCCTTACACTTAGAGAATTCAATTCAAGCTATCATACTCTTGTCCATCTTCTTTTGTACTTTTTAGTCAGTGAATATTTTAGATGGATTTGCTCACACATTCTTCATGCGACCGTTAATATTTCTTGAGATACTAATCAACCGATTACCAAATATGCTCACTCATTAAGGCGTAATTAGCAATATCGTAGTCTTGCAATACCTAAGACTTAGCAGTGACTCTCAAACCAGTTGGTCTAAGGCACTAGATGATAAAGCACCCTAGCTATATATTTTTTATGCTGTCTTAAGTAATTATAAAACCAGTATTCATTTTTCTTCACCATTTATATTTTTCGTGTCATTTATATATATATATATATATATTTTATTTTTTTTCATACTAAGACTTTTAGACAAGAGCATTTCAAGGTATCCTCTACTATCCTGAGTTTCAAGATGTGTGCAAGTGCGTATAGTAAGGTGTCAACGTTCAGAAGTTTCGACTCAAGAATAGGGACTATTTTTCAGATTTATTTGTATCATCAGATTAGTGATTTCTTTCATCTTACTAACCCTTGGGACAACAGCTCATGACTACCTATTACTAGATTTGTTTTAAAACATCTAATTTTCTTGTATTTCTTAAATCTTTTCCTATCTTTCATATGTATTTTTCACTTTTTAACTTTTATTTTAAAAAAAATAAATTTAGTGCTTATATTTAGTATACTGCAAAATGATACGTGAATAAGCACAAACCTCCCCCAAACCTATTTGCAGTAGTGTTCTCACTGATATTATCTTTTAAGCTTAAAACTTGTAGAGTTGGGAGGAAAAGTTCTCAATGATTAGTAAAAAGGGACAAGAAGTCAATGACAGTGAAATCCTCCCCCAAACTTATTTTTGGCTCACAATCGTGCAAAAGTTTTCTTTTCTTTCAAGAGCCAAAATATTTTTCTCCCCCCCCCCCCAAACTTAATTAAAACAGTGTTTTCATTACTAAGCATTTAAAATCATAAGAGGGGGATGAAATTATTGGTCTATGCAAAGCTTTACAAAGACCAAAAGTTAAAACCAACCATTCAAATATTTTATCAATGTAACACCATTGTTGGTACAAGATAATGTTACAAATAGATGTGAAGAAGTGGGGAGGAGATAAGAGATGTAATTGGACGATTTTACGTCTCGGTTGGTAGAGACGAAACAGTGACGGTGGAAGAAAACGCGAATGTGAAAGATAAGGAATAGGTGGATTATTCGCATTCTCGTACGGGATACGAAGAATATGTGGATGTTCAGCTTCTTTGGGTGGAGTTTTGTTCATCACAACATCCATGTCTTTAAGGAATACGAGTTCTTCAGCGAAAATATCTTCAAAACTTTCATCGATATTCCGAATGATAATCTCATCGGAAAGAAATGTATGATACTTAAACTCCATAAGAGGTTCATATTTAGCATAAGAGATTGACTCGGATAGCTCGACTAACTCATTTGACAAGTCAAAGGATTCGGACTCGGGTGTGGACTTGTCGACAGAAGGGTCCTTACGTGTATAATAAACAACAGGATAAAATAATAACGCACTAGTGGCGTCGAGATCAGTATCGTGAAGCTCCTCAAATTCGCAACTGTCAGAAGCTATCTTGTCGACAGAATATACATTAATTATATGAGCATGAGGTTCAGAGGGTTCACTTCCTAACATGTAAATATTAAGCTCAATTGTCATCTTTCCAAAGGATAGGTTCATAGAACCATTACGACAATTGATTACAGTATTGGAAGTTGCTAGAAAAGGGCGACCAAGAATCACCGGGATTTGGTTCCGTGGGTTCTCCACAGGCTGTGTATCTATAACCATAAAGTCCACAGGGAAGATAAATTCTCTGACTTTGATCAACACGTCCTCTAGCTCACCCCTAGGACGGGTGATAGATCGATCGGCCATCTGGAGAGTGCAATGCGCAGGTTTCAACTCTCTTATGCCTAATTGCTCATAAACAGAATACGGGAGAAAGTTAACACTAGCACCTAGATCGAGTAGAGCGCGATTGACGTTTTTACCCCCAATAGTTATAGATATTATAGGACAATCGGGGTCCTTACGTTTCTTGGGCAAATGTTGGGTAAAAGCGGTGCTCACATTGCTCGCTAAGAAAACTTTTTTAGGTACTTGAGTTTTCCTCTTCCTAATGCACAAGTCCTTAAGAATTTCTGCATAGGACGGAACTTGTTGGATAGTATCTAAAAGAGAAATATTTATGTTAACTTGATTAAATATTTCCACAATCTTCTCCATCTGGAGACTTGGTTTATTGGGCCTTAACCGGTTTGGAAAAGGAGTTTTATTAATAGGGGTTGGGTCTAATATTTGAGGAGAAGGTTGTGGGGATGGAATGAATCCCAAAATTGGATTTGTGATGGTCTGAGATGGTAGTTCATTCAAAGAAGTAGGCTGAGAGTTCGAGCCTAGTGAAGAACAGAGAATAGGCTCAGAAGAAGATGGAGGACTAGACGAAGAAGGAGTAGAAGTAGTAGCCGGGGTTTCATCTAACTCATCATCATCAACTTGTTCACCAACATTATTGTTTAGCACTCTTCTCGATCTCAACGTAGTTACGGCACTCACGTTATGATTTTGTTGGTTAAGGACGCTGTTTATGCTTTGTGAATGGCCAGGATTTGGTAGAGGTTGAGATGGAAGGCTCGCTTTCTCTCTCTCACTCATCGCGGCATTTAACTGTGCAATTTGTGTTTCGATTGATTTTATGCTTTCATCGTGGGAAGCAATGTGTTGCACTAACGTTTGGATAGAAGACGTTAAATTAGCCGTCGTTTGTGTGGATTGTTTAATAAACGTTTCTAAATTTCTTTCGAGTACGGTGATTTTATCGGTACTAGCCGTTGGAATATTTGTCTGTGGTTGGAAATGATTATTATAAGGGACAAAGTTGTTGGTCAGATTTTGGAAAGATTGCGGTTGAAAGGGTTGCTGAATTTGTTGTGGAGGATGTTGTTACTGTGGGGAAAGCCTTTGATAGTTATTTTGGCTTGGGAACTGATTTTGAGCGTTAGAGCGAATTGAGCGAGCGAAGCCTTCCTTGAGCTTCCCTCACCCTACAATTTCATTTCCGCTTCAGCTAGTTTGAGTTTGGTTCGAAGAAAAATTAGGATGATTCCTCCATCCCTGATTATATGTGGAGGAATAAGGAACGTTTCGAGGTCGTTGCTGAAAAGTAGCATTAGTTTATTCTTGACCTTGAGATGGAGGATTCAAAGGACATCTTCTGTTAAATGGGATGGATCAAAACAGCAACCACACACAGTTTTGGAGAGCGTAACTTGGTTTAAGGAGGCTGAAGAGAATTTGCTTTCCATAACCTCGAGTTTCTTTTGCATCGCAGCCATTTCGGTTTTCACTGCGATGGAAACGTTGAGCTGATGGATAGCCGCCCTAGATGAAGATGATGTTGGTCTAGTGCTCTCCCATTATAACGTTTGTTCGGCGAAATCTTCTAGAAATTGCCATACTTCGCCATCGTCTTTTGATATGAAATGACATTAACAAATGGTTTCTAGCATTTGTTTTGTTGCTGGATTAACACGCTCATACACAATGAGGCAAAGTTGCCAACTATCGATTCCGTGATGAGGGTATTGGACAAGAAGATCTTTAAACCGTTCAAAACATTTCCAAAAGGGTTCGTTGGGAAGTTGGGCAAACTGGTTAATCTCGCTCCGAATACGGGCAGTCTTATGATGATGATAGAATTTCTTAAGGAATACTTTGACGAATTCATCCTATTTAGCGAAAGAATGTGCGGCGGTGCTATAAATCCACTTTTCTGCGAGATCGTACAAGGTAAAAATGAGAAGACGTAATCGCAGAGTATCCCCTGAAAGTTGGGTGGTGCTCATCATCGCACATACGTTTTCGAATTTGGTTATAAAAACGTATGCATCTTCAGATTCAAGCCCGTGAAATTTGGGCAACAAGTTGATGAAGTGGGGTTTAATTTCGAAATTATCTCCATTGGCTGGTGGAAGAGACAGACACGTAAGAAGGGGTCTACGTACGGGGCAGCATCTGTCTTGTAGAGTAATGCATGCTGGATTTTGCGCACCTATGGGTGGCAGCAGGGTGGTGTCGTTAAAACACGATGGAGATCCGTCCATCTCGGAAGATGTGGTAGATGGAGGAGAAATAGAAAATGAAGAAGTACCGACTTCGGAACCGACAGCTAAAACGCGGACTAGACGGGCACTAGAATCCCGTGTCCAGCCGATCATGCACTAAGCAGGTTTAGTGCACGTGGCAGCGTGTGATGTGTGTGAGAACAATTTTTTTAGAAGGGTTGTTTTGAAAAAGATGTCGGACGTAGGTCTTGACTCAACAAATCACAAAATACACAATCAATCCCTAAAGCTAAGGTCACCTAGGTCAAGTTACTAGACTGCTCCTAGACTTCCAAAGGACAAGTCATAGGATCAATCCTTTACCACTTCTTTATCAATCTTACGGCCAGGTAAGTGCCAGGTAAGTGGGAGGTATCCGCTATACGAATCACCGAAATAGCGGGCCTAATTAAGTAATCACTTTCCTTAATCACACTTTCCAAGACACCACAAGAGAAATGCGGATAAGAAATAAATTACCCACGACCTTCCTCTATCCTAATTGAGCGCGACAGTCCTTAGAGGCTTGGTCTAGATATACTTTATTAATGTAGGGTGATATTATGCTTGTTTGTGATTTGTGGGGCCTAAGAAGGAAGATGAAATCCCCACCTAATCTGAGTTTAGGTTTATTGCCCCTTAAAATCCGGTTTAAATATGCAAAAACAAACCGAAATCAAAACATGCAAAAAGATGGCGGCGCTGTTTACAGAGAATCCTGCAGGTAAAATCAGATTATTAGAGCTTTAGAGGAGAGAGAGAGAGATAATAGGAGAATACCAGAGGATTTTGGGGTCCCAATTCTCCAAATGGACCGCGGTTCAGCTGCCAATTGCACCCAAGCGCCGCGGTTCCGCTGCCTATTGAAGTGTTCTTCCCTTCAAAATTCTCCAGAGCACTCCAATGCACCTCTGGTTTAAGTTGAATGTCTCGAAATCTCTATTGGCCTGCTCTAATTACTCCAGATTCCCTTGCAAAACTCGCACAATAATCGTTAAAAACGCAAAATGCGGTTTTGGTTCTAGTTTATTTTATGTTCGCTGGTTTTTTTTATAAGAAATCAACCCGAATAACAAGAAAAAAGTTACGACCGTTTCCCCGGCAACGACGCCATTTGATTAATCATGAAAAAGTGGTTTGTAAATAACCGCAATCAAAACGGTGTCGCAAGTAGCTAGCCGCGATGAGTACGAGTCGTCCGCAGGGAAACGTGAACTCTTTTCTTACTTTAGATGAGTTGATAAAAGATAAGATGGTTTGTTGTCGTTCTATTTTAAGACGGATATAAAATTTATAATAAAAAGGCTTGTAGGGTTCATAGGACTTAGTAGTTAATATATAAATGTTAAAAATGAGTCTTTTTATCTTTTAATAGTTTAAAGCTAGAGAGATAGCGATGAATGTGGATTAGGATTCTTGAAGGGAATTAGGGTCTCCCACTACCGACCCTTGTCCGTCCATTGATCTCTATTCATGTCAAGTCTTAACAAAACAAGTGTTTAACCAATCTCAAATCGTGGTCGTGACTATCAATAAATTGATAGCGCGCCCGATAAGAAGGTTAACATTTATTTTGCTAAAATTTATAAACTTTAAAATGTTAAAAAGAAATTAAAAAATTTTTTCATCCATTATTCTACCCTATCCTACAAACCCTAGCAAGTATGGAATTACTCGCTCATGGTTAATAGCATAATAGAGAGGTTGAAGATGAATGAAACCATAATTAAGATGCAGAAGAGTAATGCGTAAAATTAATGCGGAAAAGTAATTCGAAAAAGTAAATGCAAAAAGAATTAAAACAAAAACTATCTTTATTAATCAACTATTACATTACAACATTTCTCCTTAGAAAGTAGATTACAAGAACCCTAATTTTGCTCTAGATCTCTCTCTTTATGGAAGTAGATGAATAGATGATTATGTGATCACTTGGATAATTTTGAATGCACAGCTCTCGGTCCTTTATATAGTCCCTGAAACCAGAAATCCTAGATGCCATATATGAGTAGATACAGTTAAGATCATGATCCTTAAATCCCACATCCAACGGCCCTGATTTGATCGCGTAATGCCACGTATGCCCACGGATCCGCCGCTTCCTGGTGGAATTTGGTTTTGAGATTTTTTTTCTGGTTTTTTATGTTGATATTTGGAGATCCTTTTGATGTATAGATTCTGAAAATATTACTCTGAGTCTCTGCCGTTGCTAGATTCCTCAATTTGCTTCTAAAATTTGGCAGATTCGGTTCTGATATCCCGATTTGAATTGATCTCTTATTTGGATTCCAGACTTAAGCTAATACCTGCACAATATCTCAAATCAAATTGTTAGTAATATTTGGTATTTTTGAGATATTATTCCAACCATTTACATGATATAATATCTTAAGAATATTGATTAGGAATATTTTGCATGATTTGCATATTTTAATTATTAATATTTCATTTAAATATTATATGCATATATTTTCCCTAATTAGATTAATTAAAAATGAAGAAACATATGATAATATTTTTTTACAAATAAACCCACATATGTGTTCTTTATTTACAATAAACACCTTTTAGCACTTAACAATAGTAGAAAAAATGTTCATACAAATGTGCAATATTTTAGACTAATCACCGATCATCGAATAAAATGGTGGATAACGTACTTTTTGCCGCCACCTAACGCAAAAAGCCTCCTAGGGTTTCTTCCCCCCTTCTCTCTCCACACACACACACACACACATATATAACCCGACCTTCGAGTCAATGTGTATGAAAAATCAAAAGGTTTGAAGACCTCTAACCCATACATTGAATGAGTGCAAAATGAACGCCTTTCAATATAGCAACATATACTTCATCTGATGCATGGGTTAGAGGTAGTCAAATTCTTTGATTTTTCATACACATAGAGTCGAAGGCAGGGTGATCAAGTTGAACGGTTTGGATCGTTCAAATATATCGTGGATCGAGAGTTTCCATTTTTAAAAAACATGGCCCGATTTGTAATAGAGCACTCACACACACACACACATATTAGAATAATGAAGAAAATAGGTCATTTGAGGGAATTTCCTCCTATGACGTCGAAAAAGTACAATATCCACCTTTTTTTTTACGATCGGCACTCCTCACCTCCATTTTTTATCTAAGATGTGAATACACCAAATTTTATGTGATTCCACCGCTTTTTCACCGTTGAATTAGCAATGTAAAAAGTTCTATTGTCGGTAAACCGTTAATTTTGCACCCAAAAATTCAACGGTGAAAAGATGGTGGAATCACATGAAATTTGGTGTGTCCACATCTTAGATGATAAACATGGAGGTAATGGATGCCGATCGTCAAAAAAATGGCAGAGGTTGTATTTTTTGGATGCCATAGGAGAAACACCTTTCTTCCATCAACCTATATATATATATATAATGAAGAAAAGAGGCCCTAGGAAGGTTTTTTCCTTAGATGGCATCAAAAAAATATACCCTTCATGATTTTTTCCGACGATCGTCATGCATCATCGTCATTTTTATCATGTAAAATGTGGATAACTAAATTTCATTTGATTCCACCGCTTTTTAAAAGTTGAATTAGCAATGTAAAAAGCTATATTGTCGGTAACCGTTAATTTTGCACCCATTAAATCACCAGTGAAAAAACGATGGAATCACATGAAATTTGATTTATCTACAAAAGATGATGACGATGATGAGTGTCAATCGTCGAAAAAAATCATGAAGGGCGTAATTTTAGGACGCCATAGGAGAAATTCCCTCCTATGGCACATTTCGTCCATTATCCCCCCTTCTCTCTCTCTCTCTCTCTCTCTATATATATATATATATATATATATATATATATATATATATATAAAAAGAATAATAAAGGAAAGAGGCCCTAGAAGGCTTTTTAGTTTGGCAGCATAAAAAATTTATATCTTCAACTTTTTTCAAAGATCGGCACCCATCATCATTATTTTTATCATGTAAGATGTGAATACAACAAATTTTATGTGATTCCGTCACTTTTTCACTGTTGAATTAGTAATGTAAAATGTTCTATTTTCGATAAACCATTAATTTTGCACTCGCTAAATCAACGGTGAAAAAGTGATGGAATCACATAAAATTTTGGTGTATCCACATCTTAAAATAAAGATGATGATAATTGATGCCGATTGCCGAAAAAAATCGTGGGGGAGTATTTTTTCGATACCATAGGAGGAAATTCCCTCCTATGGCACCTTTCCTCCATTATCCTCACCTCTCTATGTATGTGTGTGTATGAGAGAACATTCTTTTATTTAGCTTGGATTTTAGTGGATACAATATCTGGGTCATAGAAAAAAATTATTGGCTCACTACTCGAAAGCTATCAATCTTTATCTCGTACAACTATGCTCATATGATGAAAAAATTCTGATTAGTCTCTTTTTAAAAATCACTTCCTATTTTATCTTTAATTACTTAGCATTTAATGGCAAAATATTAAAAAAAATCATGATTAAAGCATGTAAAATATTGAAAAAATAAAGAAAAATGCAGGAAAAAATTCGAGTTAAAAGTTTACTGATTTTTGTTTGGTATTGCAAAAAAATATATAAAAACTAAAGAAAACAAAAATTTTCAAATTTTTTGAAAACTTCGCTATTATTATGCATAGCATGTAAAATATTAAAATCTTGTAAGAAATAAAAAATTTGAGATTTAAAAAATTTCTCGATTTTCGTGTGCTATATAGCATGCGTAATGTTGAGAAAATGGAAGAAAACATAAAATTTCGATATTCAAGAAAATTTTATGATTTTCTTGTGCTATGGCTTGTAAAAGATAGATAACAGAATAGAATAGTAAATATTTAGACTTTTGAAAATTTCACGATTTTCGTGTATTTATAGAAAACAAAAAATATATAAAAAATCGAAGAAGAAAAATTCTTGATATTTATAAAGATTTTGTATCTTTGTATGCTATAACAAGAAAAATATTAAAAACCAAAGAAGACAGAAGATTTTAAGATTTTTGAACTTTCACGAATTTGTAAATGTGTGTAAAATATTGGAAATTTAAAGAAAATAATTTTTTTAGGATATTTAAAAATATTGTGATTTTCATGTGTTGGTTGGGTTTTCCAATCATTCAAATTCTTAGTCACATATATCGAATTTCTTTGTTTTGTTACGTTTTTAGTAGCAATCGACGACCTTTTCTTCTGTCACGCCCGTTTCCTAAAATACGGAATACGATGATAATTAGGCGAGCCATGCTCCTACGGTTAAGGAATAATCCCGCCGTAGTCACATTTCGACCTCTAGCATTACATGTTAAGCAGCAAACACATTAAAAAAGTAAAGAGAATCACAATTACTATTTTATTATATTTAACCAAAATAGTTCCAAGATACAATTATTCAAACGAAAGAAGCAACTAACGAAATGGAATACAATGTCTTTATTGAAAGTAGAAGGCGATAATGCTGATGTCGAGATCTAAATCTCCGCGATCACGAAGGGCAAGTCCTCGTCCTTAGCTGGGTCCACTATGTCCTCTGAGTATGCACACTCAGGTCATCAGGACGACACAATATAGCAATATATAATATTTGCAATGATAAGCAAGAAAGACGGCATAAACTAGGAACATGAGAATATAGAATATCAGGTATATGTGAACAGTATGGTATGTGCATCATGTCAGTATTCAAGGCAATATGTATGCTGCTACCTATCAGTCACTAAGTCAATTGAAATTGAATGGTGGAAAATGATGCTCGTGTATAACAAGGGTCTCATGTATGTCCGAGATTACGGTCCGCAGTTGTTCGGGGCATAACTCTATAGCCGTACCGCTAGGCTCTCGACCTAATGTATGTATCACTGATATCGAATGATCTCCTCTAACTCGCTAAACCTTGCTAACCACAAGTTCGATTCCACCTCAATTTCCCCATTTACCCCGGGTTATAGTATGTGTTCAGGTATTAGATAGGTTGTGAACAAGTACGACGCTTTCACTTTTAGTCACGCTTTCGCTTATCGGTATCACTTTCAATCACTATTTCACTACCGTACTTGTCACAATCCAGTCATTAACACTTATCAAACGACAATGCAATCAGTCTCTAGGGTTTCGATGTAAACGATTACTAAGCGAAGGGTGTAAAGTATCACAAGATGCGGTAGAAATGCGTTCAATAAATATTCGCTAAATTATGGGCAGCCGATATCATATAACATGAAAAATTCACTATTAATCACACGTGAAGAATTGAGCAAAATAATATAAAAGGAATATAAAGTATGCTTGATTATCTAAGTAATAAAATTGGTTTCACATCAATCGGGGTTCTGGTTAGGGAGATACGGTTGTTTCGATACGTATGTTCATTGCTGAAATTTCAGTTTCTGAACTGAAAGTACATTTTCGAACGTATTTTTCCATTAATTACATTCATAATTTGATGTCTCTACAGTTCAATAAAATATAGGTTTAACAGTTAAGATTCTAACTCAATTGACTGATCAGAAATATCCTATATAAACAGGGAATTATGTTCGGATTAAGTTCGATATGTAAAATCTGTCACTGCAGAAATCAGCCAGACACATTGACATTGCAAAATATGTCATAAATATCAAACAATGATGGAATTGAGTGAAACTAGTGGCATTAGAAATATAACTTAATTTTATACACATCGACATACGGTTCCGTATATTTGTACATTTGAACAGCGAGTTACAGATGTTTAATTTGAGGTATTAGCAGAGAGTTCTGCTCTGGACTGCAATCCAGAGCCATAAATCTCTTCAGTTTTCACTATCAAAATGACACGATATTCAATAATCGTCTTCATAGATTCATGGATTATCCATCCCTATTCTCAACGAGCCTAAGCACGCTACGATCCGATATATATGCAATTTTCTATGAATTTTACGGGATATAATGTACGGGAATTCCAGATTTCGCGTCGGTTGTCGGAAATGTCATTTCATGTGTGAACCAGTGTTATTTTACATTAAAAATTTTCATAAACAGTAAAGAGATATTTATCATGAGTTCCTCCATTTTGATTAAGTTTTCACATAGGGTCCCATATCGAACACTTATGCTATGCAACCGATTATCGGTCGAAAAGTCGATTACATTTACTTGATTTGCACGAAATTAATTTACGAACTTCTATACGAAGTTAATACAAGATATTAAACTCAATTGGGTTTGGTTCAGTACAATCAAATATGATGCGTTATATATTAAAGTTCGTCGATAAAATTAAGACGTTGATATATAGCTATTGTTATACATAATTAGCATGAGTAGCAAGTGAGAAATCACTTGCCTGGCAACTAAAGGCACAACGACGACGACGGAGATCGCACGTATAGCATGGAACGCATGGGCACAAGAGCACAAAAAGAGCGCGACTATAGTTCATGGTGGGCTCGGCTTGAGCTGGAGTTGGGAGATCGACTGGCGGCTGATGGTAGCAAGGTGATGAGCACAGGGTCTGGTCTCGGAGCAGTGGCGACGATCGACGAGGGAAGGAGTTGGTGGCGGCACAGTGATTGGTGGGTCGAGGATAGAGTGTGCAGTGGAGGTGGGTAGAGGTTTGGGGTGCTCGGGTCTTGGTCCGCTAGGTGTCGGGAATGGAGTAGGGGGTAGAGGAGTTGGTAGAGCTTACGGGGGCTCGTCGATGGTGAAGGGGATGCCGACGAGGTGGTTTGCAGTAAGAGGTTGCTCAACGTGCGGCGATGAAGGTGCTGGAGGAGATGCAGCAGTAGAGGGAGATGGTTGGTGGCGTTGTGGTGGTTCTTGATGATGCTCTATATTGGCGATCTCCAAGATCAGGACACGTGGCAGATGACGTATCCCAGAACTCAGAAAAAAGGGCCCGACCAGGCCACCCTGTACCCGACCTGCAAGCACAAGCTGGCTCACCTCAGAGCCCCCTGCAAATTGGCCTCCTCGGCCTCTCAGCTCGCCCCCGAGCTACCACAGGACCAAGATACCTCGCCCCCCCGCTCATTCCCGAGCTCTCCCGCCGAGGCCATCTTCCTCGGTCCCTCTGACCGACCAACTCTACCACTCACAGGCATAACCGCCGCTCCGCATATCTCGCCATGCGTGGATTCTCCGTCGGCAACATCCCACGTTCCACGCCATCACGATCCCCATTAACGGGCGATCTGCTTATTACGCGGGCGTGATGTCGGGAGCGTAACTGCCAGCGAGATTCTCGCGCCTGCTACTGCGTGCTGTCGCCACTATATAAACCCCCATCACAGAGGGGTCAAGTAAGCTTTTTGCACCCCACTTAGCCGTTACTCTGCTCGGATCTTGTGCCAACTTGATCGTCGGAGGGTCCTCGGTGGTACTAAACCACCCCGGGACTTCCTTGCAGGTACTCGGCGCAAACTCCTCAAAACCACCAATCTCCTCAAAACCCATTGAGACCCGCACGCAACAGGAGATCACCTCCAAGATCCACCGGAAGATCGACGGAAGAAAACATCTGACGGAGACCCGAAAAGGACCTCCATCAGTTAGCGCCGTCTGTGGGAAATAAAACTCCACAAAAACAAAAGTAGGCCTTCCGATCTCCATCCACATGGCATGCGATCACCCTGAAGATCCAGGTACAATCCGCCGCCTCCCCCTCCCCGGAGGCGAGGATGAATCTCCTCCGGCGACCGTCATCAACGCCCCCGCCGGCCGAATGGACCGACTACAGTCCATCGTGGAGGCGCTCGTTCGTGTCCAAACGGCCGGGCCAAGGCCCCAGATCGCCGCTCCTCCGCCTCCAGAAGACTCTGCCCTCATCGGCACGGCTGACCACCGGCAGGCTATGTCCCATGGCCACAGATCTTACGTGCCGATACTCTCTGAGGCCCGCTGGGTGCCCCACAGCTCCACACCAAGATCCACCGCAAGAGCGCCTCGCCTCGAGTCTCCTCGCAACCCTCACCCCCCTGAGGAGATGTCGGTCACCTCGCCTGTCCCCAGGCATGACCGACACCCCTCCCACGATGGGGTCGCACAGAAGGGGCTCGCCACGGCGGCTCGAGGGCCACCTCATCCGGGGATCTGAGGAACCTCATCAAGAGGAACCGGGGCCGCGCCCAGGCGCAGATCTCCCCCAGCAGAAGCCAGGGATCACAAGGCCCCGAATCTTCGGGGTACCACGGCCGACTCGATGCCCTCGAGAAGAAGATCGAGGGCATACACCGAGGAGGTCACCTCTCGGGCGACGGGGCTAAGTACGCTGCCGACTTGCTCACCAAGCCATTTACCGAGGGATTGCTCGCTGTTCACGTCTCCTCGCGCAACAAGCCCCTGAATGTCTCTCTGTTCGACGGGAAAACCAACCCGAAAGACCATTTGGATGCTTTCACTGCGGGGATGAGCTTCCAGGACCATTCCGACGCCGCCCACTGCAGAGCCTTCCCAGCCACCCTCATCTGCTCTGGTCAGGACTGGTTCCGAGGACTCGAGCCTCGCTCAATCTCGACCTTTGACGAGCGGCTACCCTGCTCGGTCATCTTCGGCTGGTAGCTCCCTACTCATGACGCCAGGGATTAAAGCCATCGTAAGAGGCATCTGAGCGGCTACCCCGCTCGGTCATCCCCGGCTGGTGGTTGCCTACCCACGACGCCAGAGATCAAAGCCCTCGCCAAGAAGCAACCGCGCAGCTTCACTGCCCGGTTATCCTTAGTTGGCTTCTTACAGCCCCTCCAACGCTAAGGATCAAAGTCTTCCCAGAGGCAGCCGAGCGGCTTCCCTGATCGGCTATCCCTGGCCGGTAGCTTCCCTACTCGCAACGCCAGGGATCAAAAAGTCCTCCCAGAGGCAGTCGAGCCCGACCCTCGCTCGGCTATCCTTCAGGACAAAAGCCCTCACCAAGAGGCACCGGGCAGTAACCCTGCTCGGCCAAGGGTCCTTGGTAGGCTTCTTACAGCCCCTCCCGCGCTAAGGACCAAAGTCCTTCTTTGAGGCAGTCGAGCCCGACCCTTGCTCGGCTATCCACGGATGGTAGCTTCCTACCACAACTGACAGGGATCAAAGTCCTCGCCAATAGGCACTGGGCAGTAACCCTGCTCGATCCCCGCCCTGAAGGATCAAAGCCCTCGCAAGAGGCAACCGAGCGGCTGCCCTGCTCCGTTATCTTCGGCCGGTAGCTCCCTACCCATGACGCCAAGGATTAAAGCTCTCGCAAGAGGAATCTGAGCGGCTACCCAGCTCGGTCATCCCCGGCTGGTGGTTACCTACTCACGACGCCAGAGATCAAAGCCCTCGCCAAGAGGCAACCCCGCAGCTTCACTGCCCGGTTATCTTTAGTAGGCTTCTTACAGCCCCTCCAACGCTAAGGATCGAAGCCCTCCTTAGAGGAAACCGAGCAGCTACCCTGCTCGGCTATCCATGGCCGGTAGCTTCCCTACTCACAACGCCAGGGATCAAAGCCCTCGCCAAGAGGCAACCGCGCAGCTTCACTGCCCGGTTATCTTTAGTAGCCTTCTTACAGCCCCTCCAACGCTAAGGATCAAAGTCCTCCCAGAGGCAGCCGATCGGCTTCCCTGCTCGGCTATCCCTGGCCGGTAGCTTTCCTACTCGCAACGCCGGGGATCAAAAAGTCCTCCCAGAGGCAGTCGAGCCCGACCCTCGCTCGGCTATCCTTCAGGACAAAATCCCTCGCCAAGAGGCACCGGGCAGTAACCCTGCTCGGCCAAGGGTCCTTGGTAGGCTTCTCCGCCGAAAGACGCGACCGGGACGTTGGGACGTCCGGCCTGAATTTTGGGGGCAGATGTTAATTGGTGCTATCCGTCCACCTCTTCGAAGATACCAAGTTGATTTATGGCACCATGTATCGAAGGTTTAAACGGATACGGCCGATATAGCAGACTTCGTCAGATTCCCCCTCATTGAGGTGTTTTTTATTGTGGGGACGCTCTTCCCTGCAGGCGCAAGCCCCTGCAGTTAGTTACGCTACCGTATCGCGGTAACCACTTTCTCCTTCTACAGATGGTCACTTCGTGTCGTGTCGTGTTTGTTTTGTTTTTGGTTGCCCGTGGATTTTATACGGAGACTAATTTATCTTGTCGCCCGTAGGGCGTGGATTAGTCCAAATCCGTATTTTCTTAGATTTGGGTTTTGGGTTGGGTTTAAGGATCGTTAATCTCATTTGAGACTAAGATCAACTTAAACGTTCGTTAAGAATTCGTTAGTCTAATTTTAGACTAAGATCAACTTAACCGTTCGTTAAGGATACGTTAGTCTAATTTTAGACTAAGGTATACTTAACATGATCATTTAGATCCAACAAAAGAACATTTGGGCTCTATTGTTTAGTTTATGGACATTGTGGTCAATTACCAGTTTAAGAACATGGTGGTCCAATGTTAGTTTAAGGATATCTGGGTCCAACATTAGTTTAGGGACATTACGGTCCAAAATTAAGGACATCATAGTCCGTGGGTTTAAAAGGGACCCCACAATCCTAGGTTAAGGACATTATAGTCCATGGGTTTAAAAGACCCCACAGTCCGTAGTTTAAAGACGTCATAGTCTTTAAAGTTTAAGGACATCATAGTCCATGAGTTTAAGGACCCCACAGTCTATGGAATGATTGGTTATCGGGACCCGTCACCTCTTTGAAATCGTTGAAGGATTACAACGACGATTATCAAAGGAGTGAAGAGATGTACCCTTGAACCAAAGTTGATTGGGAAATCTGTAGTCCAATTTGGGACTAAGATCAATTAATCTGAATTATGAGCACATGGGCTCAGTTCAATCTGAATTAAGGACTTATGGCCATCTTGGGCGAAGTCCAATTAGGTTTAAACTGTTGGACCTTTGTTTGGACTGTTAAACATTTGTCTGGGTTCAGCCCCCCATTATTTAGCAATGCTAAACAGGGGTTTGGGGTTCTGACAACATTTCGTCTTTGGCTGAGCACTAAACCCTTCATTATAGCTCTGGGCTTTACTCTGCATATCATATGAAATGATCAATTTTGAGGTTCAGTTGAAGGAGAGGCTTGCCTCTGGAAAAACTTAATCAATTTGGGCTAAGCTTGGCTCTAAAATAGTGTTAAACACTAGAGGATATTTGGCGATCACGTGCTCCCACGTGATGTGCTGAAAATAGTGTTAAACACTAAGAGCGAAGCGCTTAAAATAGTGTTAAACACTAAAATTGAATTGGTCACGTGGGGTCACGTGAGGCATATGAAGATGGGGCCAGACTTTCTTTATTTTGTTCTCAGAATATTCATATAAGTGTTAAAAACTTAAGTCTTCACGGCCATCACGTGTGGGTACGTGATGGGTGCCCATGCATCGATTTATTAAAGTGTTTATTAGGGGTCACGTGGGGACACGTGAGGATGCCCAAAATTAATTTTGCCTTTGGATTTAATCCCTTTAATTTTTAGGGTCACGTGTGAACACGTGAGGCATTGCCTCCAAGCTTTTTTCTTCTCATTTTGGGGAGTCTGTTTAAGGGTCACGTGGGGGCACATGACCTAGTCTTGTTCTTTCTTTTTTACTCATTGAGGAGGAGGGTCACGTGTTGCCACGTGACCAGGTCGGGCACCGATCTCTTTTCGTGCATGGAGAGTTTTAAGTCCCTTATTTTAAGAATTAAATTCTTGTGTAGGGTTAAACCCTAGTTTTATTTAGAGGAATTAAATTCCTATGTATTTGGAAGAATTAAATTCTTTTATAGGGTTAAACCCTAATTCTGTTTGGAGGAATTAAATTCCTATGAATTTGGAAGAATTAAATTCTTATGTAGGGTTAAACCCTAATTCTGTTTAGAGGAATTAAATTCCTATGAATTTGGGGGAATTAAATTCCTTAAACTTAAATTCTCTCTCTAAGTTTTGCATCTGCATGGCAGAATCTCCCCGATGAGAATTAAATTCTCAACTTGTGGGGAGATCTGCTTGTGCAGATCTTCAACCAAAAGAAGAACTAAGTTCTTATTCAAAAGAGTTAAACTCTTAAATCGAGAATTAAATTCTCTTTTGTTTTATGGAGCTTAGATGTCTTTCTCCTTTCTCACCTAGGGTTTCTTTTCTCTTCTGAAGAAATCTTCTTTTCTCTCTTAAGAGTTAAATTCTCCTCTCTTTTTTCTCTCTCTCTCTAAAAATCAGAAATCGATCCCCCTCTTCTCTTCTTGGTTCCTATTTATAGGAGAAAGAAAAGAATCGGTCTGTTTAGTCAATCTTTCATTGAAAAAATCCAATTGATTTTGTAACCAACATGATCTTTTAGAACACTCAGTGAATTTTATTCACCATTGGATTTTTAATCCAAAAGATATTTTGTCTGTTATTCCTGGCAAATTTTAGGGAAATCTTTCCATGTATAGAATCTTTCTTTAAATTTGTGATTTTTAATCACCATTGGATTTTTAATCCAACGGTGCTCCACTTTACAGAGCGCAACCTTTTTGTTTGGAAAGATTTAAGGAAATTTTAGGATTTTGATTTCCCTTAATTAGAATTTAATTCTATTAGTTCAGAAGGTTTTAAAAGCCTATCACGTGTTGGCACGTGACCCCAATGTTTGATTATTTAATTAGAATTTAATTCTATTAATTCAGAGAGCTTAGGAACCCATCACGTGTCTGCACGTGACCTCTGGTCACGTGTGGGCACGTGATGCCCCATTAGGGTATTCCTTGCAGTTTTATTATATAGTTTAATCCCTTTCAGTGGGTTTAAAAGCCCATCACGTGTGGGCATGTGTCCCCATATAATTATTTATTTTATTCAGTGCTTACAGACTTTGCCTGTAAATGGTCACGTGTGGGCACGTGATGTCTCATAACTTTTAATCCCGGATGAATTATAAGGCCCATAATATATCAAATCGAAGGATTTTTTGAGACACTTTCAATACCATCAGACTTTAGTTGTTTCTCATTCAGGAGTTTTTCAAAATGCAGCCCGGAAAATACTGGTTCGCATTTTCTTAAGTGTATCACTGCCATTTGGTACCTTAGGCTCTTTTGCGCAGAAATTTTTGGAGGGAACAAATGCCCCCCACTACTTTGCCCATGTAAGTATGTACGCGGGTGAAGTAGTGCAGAGTTATGCATGGCATATGGCCGGTTTCGGACTGGTATATAACCTTTAGAATCTTGGTTTGAGAAGATAGCGAGTGGACACAAGCGTCGTCGTCTATTATTGACTCAAATCTCAACTCTTAAGGGATATAGTTCCAAACCCTAATATCCATGAGCCACACCCTTCTATTTTTTTATGTCTTACTCTGGAGTGAAGTAGTTTATATGCTCATGAGTAACTTCTCCATTTCAGTGGCATATAGCTTTGGCAAGTGTGGCCCATAGATGGTAGATAACAGTTCATCTTGAACTCTTTATAAGGTAGCGATGGCTTAAAAAAAGGTTAGGATCTGTTGTCTAAGACTTTCCAATTTTATGAGCCGTGAGGGTCTCACAAAGGCTTTTCTTCCTACGAGTCGTGAGGATCTCGCAGGTGTCTTTTCTCCTTAGGAGTCGTGAGGACTCCTAAGTATGTTTTCTTTTGAGAATCGTAAGGATCCCACAAGAGAATTTTCTTTATGCATAGGGACACTAATTTCCCCGCAAGTCGAGACGAATCGAGAGATTCTCGCAAAGACACTGATTTCCTTACGGGTCGAAACGAATCGAGAGGTTCTCGCCAAGGACGCTGATTTCCCTGAATCGAGATAAGAAGCGATGGCTTTGGAAACAGGTTCAGATCTGCTGCCTAAGACTTTTCAACTTTATGAGCCGTGAGGGTCTCATAAAGATTTTTACTCCCTACGAGTCGAGAGGATCTCGTAGGTGTATTTTCTCCTTAGGAATCGTGAGGATTCCTAAGTGTGTTTTCTTTTAAGAGTCGTAAGGATCCCACAAGAGAATTTTATTCCTTACAAGTCGAGAGGACTCGTAAGTGATTGATGAGTTGACCTACTCCCAAGTCAAAGCATTGCTTCAACAGGGAGGTCGAGGGTTGACTTTGGGTTGTCTGTGCACTGCCGAGTTATGGAACTGGGAACTTTGCCGCGGCTCCGCTTTGCTGACGTTGTATATTCCTGCAGAGACACTGATTTCTCTGCGGGTCGGCGCGAATCGAGTTGTTCTTGTCAAGGACGCTGATTTCCCTGAATCGAGGTATTTGCCAAGGACACTAATTTCCTCGGAGTTGAGATGAATCGAGGTATTCCTGCAAAGACACTGATTTCCTTGCGGGTCGACGCGAATCGAGATGCTCTCGCCAAGGACGCTGATTTCCCTGAATCGAGGTTTTTCCAAGGACACTGATTTCCCTGGAGTCGAAACGAATCGAGGTATTCCTGCAAAGACACTGATTTCTCTGCGGGTCGACGCGAATCGAGGTGCTCTCGTCAAGGACGTTGATTTCTCTGAATCAATGTTTTTGCCAAGGACACTGATTTCCTCGGAGTTGAAACGAATTGAGGTATTCATGCAAAGACGCTGATTTCTCTGCGGGTCAATGCGAATCGAGATACTCTCGTCAAGGACGCTGATTTCCCTGAATCGAGGTTTTTGCCAAGGATACTGATTTCCCTGGGGTTGAGACGAATCGAGGTATTCCTGCAAAGAACTGATTTCCTTGCGGGTTGACGCGAATCGAGATGCTCTCGTCAAGGACGCTGATTTCCCTGAATCGAGGTTTTTGCCAAGGACACTGATTTCCTCGGAGTTGAAACAAATCGAGGTATTCCTGTAAAGACGCCGATTTCTCTGCGGGTCGATGCGAATCGAGATGCTCTCGTCAAGGACGATGATTTCCTTGAATCGAGGTTTTTGCCAAGGACACTGATTTCCCTGGGGTTGAGACGAATCGAGGTATTCCTGCAAAGACACTGATTTCATTGCGGGTCGACGCGAATCGAGATGCTCTCGTCAAGGACGCTGATTTTCCTGAATCGATATTTTTGCCAAGGACACTGATTTCCCTGGCGTCGAAACAAATTGAGGTATTCCTGCAAAGATACTGATTTCTCTGCGGGTCGACGTGAATCGAGGTGCTCTCGTCAAGGACGCTGATTTCCCTGAATCGAGGTTTTTGCCAAGGACACTGATTTCCCTGGAGTCGAAACGAATCGTGGTATTCCTGCAAAGGTACTAATTTCTCTACGGGGCGACGCGAATCGAGGTGCTCTCGTCAAGGACGCTGATTTCCCTGAATCGAGATTTTTGCCAAGGACACTGATTTCCCTGGAGGTCGTTGGCTGACTTGTTTCCGCGACGGGGTCATTGAATGACGTGTTTTCGCGACGGAAGTCGTTTGTTGACGTATTTCTGAAACGGAGGTCATTTGATGACGTATTCCCGCGACGGGGGTCTTTTGCTGACTTTAGGTTGTCTGCAAACCATAGAGTCTTGAAACTGGGGACTTTGCCGTGGCTCCGATTGGTGGTGTCGCATCTGTCCTGCTGGAATGAGGAGGCACACCGTTGTTGGTCTCCAGGCTGTAGATGTGGCCATCGAGATTTAGAACTAAGGACTCTGCCATGGCTCCGAGATTGATTGTCGCGTCCGAATCCTGCTGGAATGAGGAGGAACGCTGTTGTGGGTCTCTAGGCTGTAGATGTAGCCATCGAGATTTGGAACTAGGAACTCTGCCGTGGCTCCGAGGTTGATTGTCGCATTTGAATCCTGCAGGAATGAGGAGGAACACTGTTATGGGTCTCTAGGCTGTAGATGTGGCCGTCGAGACTTGGAACTAGGGACTCTGCCGTGGCTCCGAGTTTGATTGTCGCGTCCGAATCCTGCTGGAATGAGGAGGAACGCTGTTGTGGGTTTCCAAGCGGTAGATGTTTCCGTCGAAACTTGGCTCTCTTTCTGATGGAGCCTGGCGGGATGATATGGTTCCCTCTTTGTTTGTGCCCCTGGATTGTATACAGGGATCGATGTGATCTCATCTGTAGGGCAAAAGTTTCATTCTTTCATTTTTTTAATTTATTTCCGCGATGCTCTATCATTTCAGCTTTTTATTTTGCGACAGGCACGATTGCCCAATCATTTCGGCTATTTTTCGCGGTGCCCAATCATTTTGGCGATTTTTGTTTTTTACTCGCTGCTTTTTATTGCGAGTTGTCCAACCATTTCGGCTATTTTTGTATGCATATATATTTTTACTTGCTGATTTTGTTGCAAGTTGCCCCATCATTTCGGCTATTTCATTTGCATTTTTGGCTCGCTGATTTTTATCGCGAGTATGGAACTTGGAGTCTGGTACCAATCTTAGCATCAGTATCGCTGCAACTGGAATATTGCCAGGAGCGAATCATCATTTGCCATGAAAAGACTTGGGATTTGATATCGATTCAGACATCAGCATCGCTACCACTGGGACATTGCCAGGAGCGAATCATCATTTGCCTCTGTCGATGTCAAATAGGTGGCTTAGCAAACACGGTTAGGATCTTGTTGACTAAGGCTTTTTGACTTTACGAGCCGTAAGGGTCTCATAAAGGTATTTCTCCCTACGAGTCGTGAGGATCTCGTAGGTGCATTTTCTCCTTAGGAATCGTGAGGATTCCTAAGTGTGTGTTCTCTTATAAGTCGTAAGGATCTTACAAAAGTGTTTTCTCCTTATAAGTCGAGAGGACTTACAAGGGTCGTTCACCGTGTGAGCATATCCCTGGTCGCTGGTGGGACTTTAATAGGGAAAGGTTTATTCGCGCCCGTGGATTGTGTACAAGGGTCAATATTGAAACGCTTGTAGGGCAGTCTGGGGATTGTGAGGACGGTTTAAGAACAGGTTCAGATCCCAGTAGCTTAAGGCTTTTGAATCTTATTTGCCGTGAGGGTCTCATAAGAGGGTTTCTCCTTACGAGTCGTGAGGATCTCGTAAGTGTAACTTCTCCTTAGGAATCATGGGGACCCCTAAGTGTGTTGCTCCCTTGTGAGTCGTAAGGATCTCACGCAGGTTGTTTTCTCTTTACAAGGTCGAGAGGGCCTTGCAAGTATCTTTTAACGAGATGGCGCCCTTTCGGGTTTTCACAAACTCGTCGGTAGCCCTGCTGTTTTTACTCACAGAGCCCTTTCAAGTTTTCAGTCGCGCCCATCTTGCTTATAGACATACCGTTTTTTTTTGTTTCTTTTTACCATGTCATCCTTGGGACGCCGCGGGTTTGTAGTAGTTTAACGACGTTTCGGTCATTCGTTCATAGGTCCAAGATTTTTCTGTAGGGTTACTAGGCACTCTCACAAGGTTCTACAAGGCATCAACCATGCCTGATTTAAAATTTAGACGTGCCGAACAACCCTAACCAAGATCTTAGACTAGAGATTAGGTGAAACAAATAGCAAGTAAACAACTTTACTTCTAAGAGTTAGGGATTACAACCTTTGTAGTCTGTTCCTTCACTTCTAAAGCTCCGTGTTGAGGTCCCTTCGCTGCAATCATCGAGTATCCGGACTCTAGAGAGGCTCCACAAAAGAAAGATGCAAGCTTGCTTCCGATCTTCGATAACTAAGATGATCTACCTTGAAGAAACTCAGACCCAAGCTCTTGCATTGCTAATCAAGTATTAGCAAAGCAAACAACTTAATCTAAGCGGCTAGAATAGATGAGGATGATGAAGTAGGAATTTAGCTCTCATTTATTTTTTATTTCTCACTCAATTTCATCACTAATGAAAAAGCTAGAAAGCTTTTCACCAAGGAAGAAGAAGAAGAATATTATCAAATCCTTTTGTGATGAATAATGAAATCAAGTGAGGTTAGAAATGCAACCATGGGTTAAGTATGAAGACTTAACCTATGTAGAGAATCAACCATGGTTAAAAAGTTGGGTTGGATTAAACAAATATCTACAAAAATATCAACACAAAATAACTTTGCAAGAAACAAAACAAAACCTTCTAGAAGCTTCTAGAAAAGATTAACCCAAATCAAACCCTAACCATGTTTAATCTCCACTAATCATGTTGCATTTATAACCATAACATGTTATAATATTATATATCACATATACAATATTTATTGGAACAAAATAAAATAATACAATTAATATATATTACATATATATCAATGTATTACCCAAGTGAGAAAAAGAATCTTTAAGTGAGCTTATATTAGTTAATATAATTTAATATATCAAATATATAATTATACATTAAATTATCAAATCAACACTTGATCTGATAATCCGGCTATTTCATAAATAACCGACTAATATAATCTGTATCAGTTCATCGAATCAACACTTGATCCGATGACCCGGCTATATCACATATACCCGGCCGATATCTCATATCGCGAGAATCTAATATGGTATCACATACACGTATTGTTCTCGGTCCCGCACATATCACATATGTGCTCCTACTCCGTTTTGCCTGAGCCAGGAAACTTCTGTGTAGGACTCTAAAGAATCGTCAATACGCCGGCAGTAGGTGATGATCATATTAAACACCCACAAGCTGCAAGTGGTCAGCTAAACGTAACAGCCACCCAGGTATTGAGCGATCAGAAGATCAACAATCAAGCTTGTACATTCTCCTGCGAATCCAATCAGTAACACTCCCGTACAGTCCGGTCTCTTCGTCTGATATGTCGCATATCTCGTCTAGGGGTGGTAAACGTCAGACCCCAGTAGCTTGATAAGTCGTGTCAATATGAGGTCTATAATATTTCGAGAAACTACTGATAACACTTACCAGTAAATCTCAGCAACCCTGGCCAGGGATTTCCAGTTATAGCCAATCGAACACAGCGCAACATCAACTCCCTATACCGGGAGAGACGAAACCCCTCCTATCGCTCATTGCCTCCATGTGATTCGGGACTGTACCCAAAAGCCACCTTTTTTCACGCCCTCTTGGATGTGGTATGATGGAAATCAAAGCACAGTGGGAATCACACAAGACTCTATGACGATCTCGGGTCTACAGACTAACCTGTACCAGTGTCACCAGAGAACTGCCATCTGACGTGAGGTATAATACCATCTGGGAGTTCTCGGTCCAGTGTACCCAGTCTCCACTGAGCACCCATATACCTTCTCTGATGTCAAACACCAATGGATATGGGATAATCCATCGCCCATCATATGGGTCAAGAAGCGCATACGCTAGTCTACTCTGGAGTATCGATGCCCTGTCTCGGTACTCCCACGACTAGGAACATTTGAAGGATGTACTTAGCGACTACTTTGTCCCCACTAGTATGATCCGCATCATAGTCCTGGTAGTCAAGTACTCATCCTAAGGGCTTTATCAACATGTAACATAGAGACAATCAGAGTACATGTTAAGATAAAGAGCAACCAGATAGCGTACTATCATATCGAGCAAGAAAGTCCTCCCTATATATGTCCAAGCATCCACTACAATATACATCGTATGTACAGTAATGGCCTCTAGGGCATACATATAACTAACAATCTCCCACTTTCACTAGGACCATCTGTTGTGGTATCGTATCGCATACCCAACAATCAGCTGTGGTTGAAGTATCTCGTACTCAACCATCCCATAAAAAGTCTCTACTGGGAAATAGGCCTTTGTGAGTGGATCCGCGCTGTTGTCCTCTGTATCTACTCTCCTAACCTCAATCTCCCTGGAGATCAACCATCTCCATGATCAGGTGATACTGCCTAAGAATTATATCTGGATTTCTGATGGGACGGGGGTTCCTAGGCCAAAGCCATAACTCCATTATCACACAATGGTTGGAACGAAGTTCATCTCATGAACTTATATATATCCAGACTGCCTCTTTGGTAGCATCCTTGGTAACGATGTATCTTGCCTTTAATCGTCTAGTAAGTCACGGTATCTAGCTTGGAACTCTTCTAACATACCGTCCCTCCACTGAGGGTAAAGACAATGCCTGCGACTGACATTCAGTCGTCCTTATCATCCTGGAACCTTTTCCAGTGATTCTCCCCAGGATCGATTGATACCATCTCATTACAACTAATGAGAATCCTAACATCCAATTAGATCTATCTCATAGATCCAAAACCCAGGATTCAGGAGGTATCGTTTTGATCCTATATGGATAATCCTTGTGATAAGCGGAGATTGACCAAGCGTAGCATAGGAAACTCCTTTCCTATCAAGAGTATGTCATCCACGTACTCTACGAGGATCACCACCATACTCCCTACTACCTTTTTGTATATACAAGGTTCATCTACCATTTTGATGAAGTCAAACCCTTTGACTATGACATCAAAACAGACGTTCCAACTCCGCGATGCCTTATTTATCTCATAAAACATCTTGCACACTTTTCCGCTGCTCCCACTGTCTATGAAGCCCTCTGGCTGTATACTTATAGACTCTCTCTTCTAAATCATCATTTAGAAAAGCAGTCATGACACCCAACCGCCAGATATCGTAGTCATGGTATGTAGCAGTGGCAAGTAGGATCTGGATGGACTTAAGCATAGCTTTGAAAGTCTCAACTTTTCCATTTACACCAAGTAATCTTCTCAATATATACTTGCTCCTGATGGGGATTTAACCCTTCAGATAAAGCAACCAAAGTCCATACTTTGTTGGTGTATAAGGATTCCATGTCAGATCGCTAAGCATCAGCCATTCTTACAGAGTTCCACTCCTGATGGCCTGCTCGAAACTAGTTGGGTCATCATCTCATGATGCAATCCTCGCTCCCACTGTCATAGAGAAAAACGAAGTATCTCTTACGTGGGTGAGGAACCCTACTGGATCGGCGGAGAGGCTGAGCTTCGTTGGTTACTATTGAATTCTTTGGTTCTACCAAATCATCGGCTGCATTTTGTATAGCTGGAACTCTTTCCAGTTCTATCTCATGACCACTAATTTCTTCACAAGAAATTCCCTTTCTCAAAGGTAGCATGCTGAGAAACAGAACATCTTTTGTTCCTCGGTTAGGTAGAAGATATTCCCTTGCGAATGCTTGGGATATCCAATAAACTTCCACAGAACTGATTTGCCTCGAGCTTGTCCGGATTTTGCTTTTAGGCATAGGCTGGACAACCCCAAATCTTAACATACTTAAGATATGAGCTCTTCCCATTCCATATCACATATGAAGTGGTAGGCAACTGATTTGATTGGTACCCTATTCAATAGGTATGCATCTTCACAAGTGTGTAACACCCAAAAGGAAATAGGAAACTCAGTACTCATCATAGAGCACACCATATCACATAGGGTGTGATTGCTCCGCCCCGATACACCGAGGTGCTGTGGTGTATACGGAGGAGTAATGCTGAGAGAGAATCTCATTCTCCTTTAGAATAGTCCAGGAATTCCGTGCTCAAGTATTCTCCTCCCTGATCACATCATAAGGACATAATACTTATACCAGTTTTGGTTCTCTACTTCTAACTCATATTCATTGAATATCTCAAAAGTTTCGGACTTGTGTCTCAACAGGAACATATGCCTGAATCTTGAGAGATCATCAGTGAATGTAATGAAGTATAAAGAACCAGTCTTGGCATGTGTAGACAGGGGACCTTACATACATCATCATGTATCAATCCCAAGAGTTCACTAACTCTTTCTCTGTTTCCAATAAACAGATCTGTGGTCATCTTATCTTTGTGACATGACCGGCAAGTTTCACAAGATGTAAATTCAAACTAATTTAAATATGCATCTAAATGTAACTTCAGCTAGTCGGGTCACATTGATATGACCTAGTCTACAATACCTCAAGAAGGATTCGTTCATTTCTGAACTCTTCCTCTTGTGTGTGTTATGTACGTTAAGAACTGTGGTTTGATTTAAAACGTATATGCTTTTAGATAACGTGCCTGAACCGATCAACTCTTGATATAGGAAATGTTCAAAACATTATCTAACAATACAAAATTATATCCTTCTTTACTAAAAAAGAGACTGATATGATTTTGTATATCAGGTTCGGTATTTAATAACATTCATTCAGAATCAATGTATTCTGGTAATACAGGGTGATAACTGCCAACAGACTTGGCTGCAACACTTGCACCGTTTGTATCTCATGAAACTTATCACCCGTTCCCAGTTCTCTACCTATCTGTAGCCCATGTGACATATTACATTTGCGGGATCCTGATCCGGTATCTCATACTCAGGACGTAAAGATACTGAGAAACGGTTCTCAGTAATGAACACACCCGAAGAAGATGCATCAACATGTACTTTCTTCGTTTGGGCGGCACGGGAATTCTGGTAATCCCCTAATTCCTGCTCGGTCTTATAACATTTATAAGTCGGAGCGGGACCAACGTTCCCTAGCGCAGTATAACAAGCGGGTTCGGTTAATACATCCGTATTATTATCTTGATTAAGGCGTGACATGGTCGCTTCCTGGAGAGAGAGAGAGAAGAAAACACTCAGCGTATGCTCTTGCAAGATTAGATTGGTTATTAATATATCTAATCAGGATGTCTCCCACTGTTTTAGTCAAATCTTCCTTCAAACCCTAAAAGGAAAGACTAGCCGGGATTAATTACACCCTACAAGTTCGCCAATCTTTCAGCCAAGCCAGTGCCGGTACTTTCAGGGAGGTTCACCGTGCTTTCGCACGGACCTAATTAAAGTAAACCTCGTTTTCCCAGGGGCGTAACCCCGTTGACACCTTTCTAGACACCTACTTGATCGGCTAATTGTAATGTGTAAAACTCTCCCAGGAGTAACTCTTACTCGCAGCGGGTATCGGGATCCAACTATCTCATAGAAGGTATGCAATCTCATTGCAAATTTCAACACTTGAAATTCCCAATAATATTTTACCCCTAGTGACTTATGACCTTAACTATGGTCAACAAATCATAAGCACTAGTCAAGTTCTACCCGTCATTTCTTGATTAATTAGACCCACCCACATGACCCTTAACTAAGGTCAACAAAGTCACATGACTGTCCTAACTAATCGCATCATATGCTATGTAGGAAGACATCACTTAGCTACCGTACACTGTGCCTTAACTAAGGTCAACAAACACAACACGAATACTAAGTACTCTACTTCCTAAAATGACGGAGGGTTACGACAGGTTTTTTAGAAAACCCTTTGCGTAATGAACTTGATATCATTGTAGAATCGAGTGAATTTAAATGGAGTGTTTTTGAGGTTTTTACTAGTTTTGCTAAAGAGGTCACTCCCGGTGAAGGGATCGTCGGCTCTTTCCTCATCGAATAAGGTGCAGGATATTTCGCAAATACCACTATGTAAAGCAAAAACTATAGAAGCAATCAAAAGACAAACCGAGTTTATAGCATCTGCTAGTTTTGCTAAAGAGGTCACTCCCGGTGAAGGGATCTCGGCTCTTTCCTTATCGAATAAGGTGCTGGATGTTCTACAAGGACACCGCTATGCAAAGCAAGAACTAGAGCTACCAGTTTTTGAACAAGTTTCTACAACATCTTTAGGTTTCTTTTATTTCATTAATCTCATTAATGAAGTCCCATTTTATTATGCTTCACAAGCATCACATTTGAAACGAAATTAGCAATATAATATATATCTCATATATATAATATAAACATTCGTCTCAGGCATTAATATGATCTCATCACAGAACATTGCAGCAGAAGAACATATATGAAATATTGGATATACTAGGATGTCCGTGTTTTAATACGAGCCTGTATAAAACACGGATTCTACGGTCGTGATGAATAGCCAAACCCACATCCTAGACCCCACGAGGGCGTCAAGTAACCCTGCCAGTTCTAGAGTTAAGAGACCCGGTCTCGACTTCTCGAGATGGTCTCCCACTGTACCCTAGAACCCGGTTACTTTTGCTCCCTGCCTTGGGTCTATCCTAATGCGGAAAAGTAAATAATATACAATGGTGACATCATCCTCAGCCCGGAAGTGCCCCAATAAAAGAATATTACAAACAATGAATTTTACATGAATGAAAATGAAAAACTCTCATCTCACATAAAAACCCCGGCTATTCAAAAACACAATGATCCAATATAACATATCACAGCAACACATAACATCACATGTCATCAACGTAAGTAAATATGCGTATCCCGATTGTCGTTGATGTATAGCAACGAAGCCAGCGATACACCACATACTACGCTTACGGTCACAGAAAAGAAAGTGCAAAACTACAAAAGTTGGAATCCGCAACCTCCTTAGACATCGCATGCCTAACCAAATGAATTCCTTAGACATCGCATGCCTAACAATTATAAAGTCCGCATTTTAGTCTCATTATCGAAAACACTTTTTTATATCTAGTCGGGCAATTCAACAAGATTCTCGACATCTTGATCGAATGCTCGTCGAAAACTTTAGTAGACGGCCGCACCCTTAATGCTGTCGACGAAGTGCACTAAGGCGGAACACCGCTGCCGTGAGCACCCGAATGGATGCTTTTGGCGACGGGGTTCTCCTACAGTCACTTAGTCGTGACTATGGGGCATGGCTATCTATTAAGTTTACCCGGCGAGTATCCGCGTACGCTACGTGATTGCGACGGACTTTTGATCGCATCAAAATCCCGTGGCAACCGATCAACTGAGACTGAATTGTTAGATTCATAACATTCAAATTAGTTATCTTATAATAACTTGTGGATTCCAAATATTGTATCACACATTCCAGATAAATAGACAATGTTAAACTTTCCGATCGAATAAACAAACACCCAAGATTTCCCAAATAGTTCTCAACACTTGAAATTAGTTTAAAAACATCCATCATATACCACAGTACCAATGGTCCAGCCGTAGAAGGGTCAAACCAACGCCTCACATGTGGCAACGCCGTACTGCCCCAAACCCTAAAGTTTAGAGGCGGTTCAGACGGTCACATAATCGAGTTAAGGTTTGTGTTCTTCTAGAGGGTCTACCGCATTACTTGCACGACTTTGAACGTTCTTTAACTAAGGAAAAATCCAAAACTTGGAAATTTTCCTACAGGGGAGAAAGTGAGTTATTGATATCCGTTTGAACTTTTTAACACGTTCTAAATAATCCGGAAAAAAACTTAAACGAAGTTAAACTTTCCGATCGAATCAACGAATATGAAAGATCTCCAGAAAACTCAACACTTGAGTAGAATTAAAAATTCCCAGAAGCATGCAAAATTAACCAAGAATAAACCCCAGAAGAATTAGCACCTGAAACCCTAAGTCGGCCGCGGAACCGCCGCCAAACACATGGTTTGGCCGCGGTTCCGCGGTATCTTGAAGGGATCATTGCTCCGTACTTCACAG
Source organism: Agapanthus africanus (assembly GCA_030015575.1). Lineage (NCBI taxonomy): Eukaryota > Viridiplantae > Streptophyta > Magnoliopsida > Asparagales > Amaryllidaceae > Agapanthus > Agapanthus africanus. The sequence goes on along the minus strand of JASDDO010000019.1, from coordinate 260,476,653 downwards.
TAATTCTTATAATTCCCTGCTTATTTTTCTGAGTATTTTTAATACGAAAAAATCAACATTTTAAAAAATTTCCAGATAAGGGGTTCGTGTCGGGGTTTCGGGGTTCGATTGGACTTTAAATTTCGTCTAGACTTCGCCTAAAACTCTAGCTTGGCTCTGATACCACTGTAGGGTTACTAGACACTCTCACAAGGTTCTACAAGGCATCAACCATGCCCGATTTAAAATTTAGACGTGCCGAATAATCCTAACCAAGATTTTAGACTAGAGATTAGGTGAAACAAATAGCAAGTAAACAACTTTACTTCTAAGAGTTAGGGATTACAACCTTTGTAGTCCGTTCCTTCACTTCTAAAGCTCCGTGTTGAAGTCCCTTCGCTGCGATCATCGAGTATCCGGACTCTAGAGAGGCTCCACAAAAGAAAGATGCAAGCTTGCTTCCGATCTTCGATAACTAAGATGATCTACCTTGAAGAAACTCAGACCCAAGCTCTTGCTTTGCTAATCAAGTATTAGTAATGCAAACACCCTAATCTAAGCGGCTAGAATAGATGAGGATGATGAAGTAGGAATTTAGCTCTCATTTGTTTTCTATTTCTCACTCATTTTCATCACTAATGAAAAAACTAGAAAGCTTTTCACCAAGGAAGAAGAAGAAGAATATTATCAAATCCTTTTGTGATGAATAATGAAATCAAGTGAGGTTAGAAATGCAACTATGGGTTAAGTATGAAGACTTAACCCATGTAGAGAATCAACCATGGTTAAAAGGTTGGGTTGGGTTAAACAAATATCTACAAAAATATCAACACATAATATCTTTGCAAGAAACAAAACAAAAGCTTCTAGAAGCTTCTAGAAAAGATTAACCCAAATCAAACCCTAACCATGTTTAATCTCCACTAATCATGTTGCATTTATAACCATAACATGTTACAATATTATATATCACATATACAATATTTATTGGAACAAAATAAAATAATACAATTAATATATATCATATATATATCAATGTATTACCCGAGTGAGAAAAAGAATCTTTAAGTGAGCTTATATTAGTTAATGTAATTTAATATATCAAATATATAATTATACATTAAATTATTAAATCAACACTTGATCCGATAATCCGACTATTTCATAAATAACCGACTAATATAATCTGTATCAGTTCATCGAATCAACACTTAATCCGATGACCCGGCTATATCACATATACCGGGCCGATATCTCATATCGCGAGAATCTAATATGGTATCACATACACGTATTGTTCTCGGTCCCGCACATATCACATATGTGCTCCTATTCCGTTTTGCCTGAGCCAGGAAACTTCTGTGTAGGACTCTAAAGACTATTTTCGGGCAGCGTACGACTACGACTACGCAGCTAGATTTTCTCGCAAATCTTCGCATTTTTTGTGGTGGATTCCTTGAAGAGAGGGCTGAGGGCGATTTCTTCGTCAGAGTCGCTTCCAAAGGTGATAACTTGCGATCCCTTGGTGTCGACTATATGACAGTTACCAGCAGCTCTTCTGCGCTCATCTGTCGTGCTTTTCTGTTCCCGACGAGCCCTGCGCTTCACTCGTTGAACGTGTTGTCGGTGGGCAACATATCCCTGCCACCAGTTTTTAAAGGCTATGCACTTCTCGGTAGGGTGTGCAATCCTCTGATGGTATAAGCAGAAGTTAGGATGTATGTCCGCTTCATCACGATGTATACCGCCAGGTGAATTTCCACTGAAAGAGGGCAACTTCTTTCCTATTGACAGGGCCCTAGCGAATCGTTTCCTTACTTTAAACTTGCTTTTGCTGGCGATAGGGATGCTTCGACCCGGTTGGGGTGACTCAACCTTTTCATTCAGTCGTCGGCGTTTGGCTTTTTCGAATATAGCCAGTTCACGCTCTCGATTGGTTTTGCTTTTCTGACAGGCTTCGTTCAGTAGCAAGTCGATCATCTCGTCAGACGGTTCCAAGGGTTTTGGCTTCGATACTGCCCCCAGCTCTTTTATTCTGTCTTCTATCGCCGAGTGAGTTTCTTCGTTGGTTAACGCCGAATGAGAGATCATGTGGCAACTTGCCACATAGTCCTTAGATTCTTCTGACAAGTCATCCCTGTCGTTATTGTCGTTATCTCCGCTCTCATGGATATTGTTGAGAAATTCTTGGAGTGTGACCGGGGTTCACGCCTTCTGGTTATATTCCTCCAGCGCGTCAATATGCTTTTGCAGATCCGTACGCTTGTCATCAAACTGCGCGGGCTTTTTGGTCTTCTTCTGTTTCTTCGAAGACTTTGACGGCCGGGCCTGAATGTTTTGTCCACTGTCACTATTAACTCCCAATGTTGGGCGTGGTTTTAGCATCCCCTTGATGATCTCCGGCTCTAGCGGGCTTTTCCACCTGATCGCCGGACATGTTTGAAGATCTTTTAGCATTCTTTTAGTTTTTGTCGAAAGAACAACTTCCCATGGAGCTTCCTTTATAAATGAGCACGATGCCCCCGGCATGTCCATCTTTTTCGGAGCATGTGGTTGTGGAGGATTTACCTTCCAGTTTTTGGACAGCGTGAACTTGCCCTGTTGATACTGGTCTTCAACCCAATTTTTGAAGACGTAGCAGTCTTCGATCGGATGGCCCAATAACTCGGTGGTAGGGGCAGTAATTGGGATCGTTGACGTCGTTCGGTTGCGGTGGGTGTCTCGACTTCGGTAGAGTAATGATCCCATTGCGCACTGCCAGTTCAAACAGTTTCCTTGTTTTATCCTGGGGAAATGAGTAAGGACGTCTCAACTTCTCATCGAGAGATTGCCGCTTGTTGCTTTGGCGAACAACCTGTCTTGGGCCACTCGGTTGTTGTTGAGCATTGGCAAAGAAGATTGCTTTCCCTTTGCCCTTTTCATTCCGAGGCTCCGACTCTGAAGAGGAAGGCCTATGGCCTATCTGGTCCATTTGGTCCATTTGGGCTAGCTTGTCAATCAAGGTCTGGAAGGTAGTCGGCTTGAAAAACATCATGAATTGGCATATGGTCGCCTGCGGATCGAGGGTTCCCACAAACATACCTACCGCAGGCGCTTCTTCGATGCGCTGCTCGCACTTCGACCATAGATTCCGCCACCGTATCGCATACTGAACCCATGTTTCTCCCGGCTTTACCCTGGCATTGATCAATGCCGTGATTGGGGTGTGTTCGCTGGCGCTTGCAAAACGCTGAGTGAATAGCGACTCCATCTCCGTGAATGTTTTGACGGAGTCGTTGGGAAGCTTCGAATACCACTCGAACGCTGTCTCTGGTAAGCTTCCGACAAATTGACGAAGCAGCAGCTTATCGCCACCTCCGGTATTACCGCACAAAGCTCTGAATTGAGCAACATGCTGGTGTGGATTCCTCGTCCCCTTATATACATGGAATTTAGGGATCGTATAGCCAGAAGCTGCTGTGGCCTCAAGCGTATCCCGGCGGGTACTTTATTTGGTCGTACCAACCCGGATAGGGTTGTCCAGTTTTAACGATTTGGTTAGCCGCTTCACTCGCCTGATGAGCTCGTATCTGTTGAGCTATATAGTCATCCAGGGCGGCTTTGGAGATGGTCTCCTCCTTGGCTGCTGATAGAGTCGGCAGATGATTTGATGTCTCTCCTCTATCATCTTCAATTATTACTAGAGGATCTTCGGCTGGAGGGTCTGGCTGGATCATCATGCCCACCATATTTTGGAATAGGAGGGCCATTTGTTTTATGTTGGCCGTTTGTTCCGCAGCCTCTTTGTCCTTCTTTCGAAGCATTCTCCGAAGGAATTCAGTATCTGTTTCCTGCTCACGACGCTGCTCCGATGATGTCTCCGGGCTTGCTTTTGGTCTCGTGAGTGCGGCCATGGCTGTTAGCATCTCTTGGAGCTTTTGTTGTTGTTGCTCCTGAGCCTTAGTCATTGATCGCGTAAGCGGTCGATGACCTAGGGAGATACGGCTATCCTCTTTTCCGGATGCCATATAGACGGTATGCACCATCATGCCCCCAGACTTAGGGTGTTTAGGCTCAGTGTCCTTGACATTTGTCACAGGCGCGGGGATCTTCTCCGGCCTTCTCTTTTTGTGGACTGGTGACATTCAGAGGGCCGTTGCAGCGAGCACCCAGGTAGACGGCACCTTCTGTGGTACGACAGAGTGGTCCTTCTCTTGCCGAACCTTTATTTTCTTCGGTCGGCGAGAGTAATCTTGATCAATCACCGAGTCTTGGACTTGACGCCAGACCTTGTAAATTTTAGATGACAGCCGCTGAGGGGGCTGCTCCAGCTTCACGTTTGTAACATTCTCCATAGATGGAGGAGATCTTTTCAGCACAGCATTCGGAGAGTTCTTGCGGACCCTCCTGAGTGGTTCAAAGCTGTTCCCAGTTGGAACAAAATCATCAACTTCCACGGTTGGAGCTGGCGGAGTCAGTCCAGAGGGTGAACTGCCCCCAGCTTTCCTTACTCGGCGCCTGTGGCGATGTCGAGCATGTCGTGCGGCCGGGATCACCTCCGCTTTTGGATGAGCGTCATCATGCCCCCTGCTTTGAGGAGAGGCTGTTATTGGTGCTAGCCTGTCGAAGATTGACGTCCGTTGAGAGGGGATAGTCAGTCTTGCGAAGGTCGACATTCGAACAGGGGAAGCAGCCTTCGTGACTAGAGCTGAAACGTCCAGTCTTGTGAAGACCGACCCTTTAGCAGGAGAAGCCGCCTTGACGATTTCAGGAGCAGGAATGGCTATCCGCTTCGGGATGGCCGCTTCAGGTATCGTGGGCTTCTTCATGGGCCCACTTGAGCTTTGGCCTAGTCTGTCGAAGACTAAGGCGCTGGATTTGGGCGACCCGTTGAGAGGGGCCGCGGCAGTTGTAAGCCGATCAAAGACCGACTTCTTTAGAGCTTCTTGCAACGGCATTAGGGCATTGAAGCTCATGGGTGGGAGCATGGTACCAAAGAAAATCCCTGTGGTGGCTTGCGTCACCTGATCCACCGGCATTGTAAAAACGATGGCCGCCTGAGGCCCATAAGTCACTACTCCAGCGAAGACAGAGTGAGAGTTGTTGCAGTTGTTACAGTTTGTGCAGTTGAAAGCCATTAATCTTCTGTTTTTTGCACGGAGCAAGACACCAAATCTTAGTACTTCGAATCCGGGGGCAACCATAGCAAACCGCGATTCGTTCGCGAAACACGGCAAACGAAGTGTAAAGTGGAAAGAGAAAAAGGTCCCACCAGGCGTGCCAGAATCTGTTCTCCGTCGAAAGACGCGACCGGGACGTTGGGACGTCCGGCCTGAATTTTGGGGGCAGATGCTAATTGGTGCTATCCGTCCACCTCTTCGAAGATGCCAAGTTGATTTATGGCACCAAATATCGAAGGTTTAAACGGATGCCGCCGATATAGCAGACTTCGTCAGATTCCCCCTCATTGAGGGATTTTTGATTGTGGGGACGCTCTTCCCTGCAGGCGCAAGCCCCTGCAGTTAATTACGCTATCGCATCGCGGTAACCACTTTCTCCTTCTCCAGATGGTCACTTCGTGTCGTGTGTATTTTTTTTGTTTTTGGTTGCCCGTGGATTGTATACGGAAACTAATTTATCTTGTCACCCGTAGGGCATGGACTATTCCATATCCGTATTTTCTTAAATTTGGGTTTTAGGTTGGGTTTAAGGATCGTTAATCTCATTTGAGACTAAGATCAACTTAAACGTTTGTTAAGGATTCGTTAGTTTAATTTTAGACTAAGATCAACTTAACCGTTCGTTAAGGATACGTTAGTCTAATTTTAGACTAAGATCTACTTAACAGGATCATTTAGATCCAATAAAAGAGCATTTGGGCTCTATTGTTTAGTTTATGGACATTGCGGTCAATTACCAGTTTAAGGACATGGTGGTCCAATGTTAGTTTGAGGACATCTCGGTCCAACATTAGTTTAAGGACGTTACGGTCCAAGGTTAATGATATCATAGTCCGTGGGTTTAAAAGGGACCCCACAGTCCGAGATTAAGGACATCATAGTCCATGGGTTTAAAGGACCCCACAGTCCATAGTTTAAAGACGTCATAGTCTAAAAAGTTTAAGGACATCATGGTCCATGAGTTTAAGGACCCCATAGTCCATGGAATGATTGGTTATCGGGACCCGTCACCTCTTTGAAGACGTTGAAAGATTACAACGACGATTATCAAAGGAGTGAAGAGATGTACCCTTGAACCAAAGTTGATTGGGAAATCTGTAGTCCAATTTGGGACTAAGATCAATTAATCTGAATTATGAGCACATGGGCTTAGTTCAATCTGAATTAAGGACTTATGGCCATCTTGGGCCAAGTCGAATTAGGTTTAAACTGTTGGACCTTTGTTTGGACTGTTAAACATTTGTCTGGGTTCAGCCCCCCATTATTTAGCAATGCTAAACAGGGGTTTGGGGTTCTGACAACATTTTGTCTTTGGCTGAGCACTAAACCCTTCAATATAGCTCTGGGCTTTACTCTGCATATCATATGAAATGATCAATTTTGAGGCTCAGTTGAAGGAGAGGCTTGCCTCTGGAAAAACTTAATCAATTTGGGCTAAGCTTAGCTTTAAAATAGTGTTAAACACTAGAGGATATTTTGCGATCACGTGCTCCCACGTGATGTGCTGAAAATAGTGTTAAACACTAAGAGCGAAGCGCTTAAAATAGTGTTAAACACTAAAATTGAATTAGTCACGTGGGGTCACGTGAGGCATCTGAAGATAGGGCAAGACTTCCTTTATTTTGTTCTCAGAATATTCATATAAGTGTTAAACACTTAAGTCTTCACGGCCATCACGTGTGGGCACGTGATGGGTGCCCATGCATCGATTTATTAAAGTGTTTATTAGGGGTCACGTGGGGACACATGAGGGCGCCCAAAATTAATTCTGCCTTTGGATTTATTCCCTTTATTTTTGAGGGTCACGTGTGAACACGTGAGGTATTGCCTCCAAGCTTTTTTCTTCTCATTTTGGGGAGTCTATTTAAGGGTCACGTGGGGGCACGTGACCTAGTCTTGTTCTTTCTTTTTTACTCATTGAGGAGGAGGGTCACGTGTTACCACGTGACCAGGTCGGGCACCGATCTCTTTTCGTGCATGGAGAGTTTTAAGTCCCTTGTTTTAAGAATTAAATTCTTGTGTAGGGTTAAACCCTAGTTTTATTTAGAGGAATTAAATTCCTATGTATTTGGAAGAATTAAATTCTTTTATAGGGTTAAACCCTAATTCTGTTTGGAGGAATTAAATTCCTATGAATTTGAAGAATTAAATTCTTATGTAGGGTTAAACCCTAATTCTGTTTAGAGAAATTAAATTCCTATGAATTTGGGGGAATTAAATTCCTTAAACTTAAATTCTCCCTCTAAGTTTTGGATCTGCATGGCAGAATCTCCCCGATGAGAATTAAATTCTCAACTTGTGGGGAGATCTGCTTCTGCAGATCTTCAACCAAAGGAAGAACTAAGTTCTTATTCAGAAGAGTTAAACTCTTAAATTGAGAATTAAATTCTCTTTTGTTTTATGGAGCTTAGATGTCTTTCTCCTTTCTCACCTAGGGTTTCTTTTCTCTTCTGAAGAAATCTTCTTTTCTCTCTTGAGAATTAAATTCTCCTCTTTTTTTTTTCTCTTTCTCCAAAAATCAGAAATCGATCCCCCTCTTCTTTTCTTGGCTCCTATTTATAGAAGAAAGAAAAGAATCGGTCTGTTTAGTCAATTTTTCATTGAAAAATTTCAATTGATTTTGTAACCAACATGATCTTTTAGATCACTCAGTGAATTTTATTCACCATTGGATTTTTAATCCAAAAGATATTTTGTCTGTTATTCCTGGTAAATTTTAGGGAAATCTTTCCTTGTATAGAATCTTTCTTTAAATTGGTGATTTTTAATCACCATTGGATTTTTAATCCAACGGTGCTCCACTTTACAGAGCGGAACCTTTTTGTTTGGAAAGATCTGAGGAAATTTTAGGATTTTGATTTCCCTTAATTAGAATTTAATTCTATTAGTTCAGAAGGTTTTAAAAGCCTATCACGTGTTGGCACATGACTTCAATGTTTGATTATTTAATTAGAATTTAATTCTATTAATTCAAAGAGCTTAGGAACCCATCACGTGTCTGCACGTGACCTCTGGTCACGTGTGGGCACGTGATGCCCCATTGGGGGTATTCCTTGCTGTTTTATTATATCTTTTAATCCCTTTCAGTGGGTTTAAAGGCCCATCACGTGTGGGCACGTATCCCCATTTAATTATTTATTTTATTCAGTGCCTACAGACTTTGCCTGTAAATGGTCACGTGTTTGCACGTGAGGCCCGGTCACGTGCGGGCACGTGATGTCTCATAACTTTTGATCCCGGATGAATTATGAGGCCCATAATATATCAAATCGAAGGATTTTTCGAGACACTTTCAATACCATTAGACTTTAGTTGTTTCTTATTCGGAAGTTTATCAAAATGCAGCCCGAAAAATACTGGTTCGCATTTTCTTAAGCGTATCGCTGCCATTTGGTACCTTAGGCTCTTTTGCGCAGAAATTTCTAGCGGGAACAATGACGTGTCCTAGAACTTAGAAGAAAGGGCCCACAGGGGCCGACCAGGCCATCCTGTACCTGACCTGCAAGCACAAGCTGGCTCACCTCAGAGCCCCCTGCAAATTGGCCTCCTCGGCCTCTCGGCTTGCCCCCGAGCTACCACAGGACCAAGATACCTCGGCCCCCCCGCTTGTTCCCGAGCTCTCCCACCGAGGCCATCTCGGTCCCTCCGACCGACCAACTCCACCACTTACAGGCGTAACCACCGCTCCGCATATCTCGCCATGCGCGGATTCTCCGCCGGCAACATCCCACGTTCTACGCCATCACGATCCCCATTAACGGGTGATCCGCTTATTACGAGGGTGTGACGTCGGGAGCGTAACTGCCGGCGAGATTCTCGCGCCTGCTACTGCGTGCTGCCGCCACTATATAAACCTCCACACAGAGGGGTCAAGTAAGCTTTTTCACCCCACTTAGCCGTTACTCTGCTCGGATCTTGTGCTAACTTGATCATCGGAGGGTCCTCGGTGGTACCAAACCACCCCGGGACTTCCTTGCAGGTACTCGGCGCAAACTCCTCAAAACCACCAATCTTCTCAAAACCCATTGAGACCCGCACGCAACAGGAGATCACCTCCAAGATCTACCGGAAGATCGACGGAAGACAACATCTGACGGAGACCTGAAAAGGACCTCCATCAGTTTTGGTGGTGGCTCCGGTAAGGTCGTCGACGAGAGGAGGTGAGGTAGAGGTAGAGAGTGTTTTTGAGAATGAGTAGGAGATAGAGAGAGTGAGACTAAGAGAGGGTGAGAGAGACGTTGAGAGAGGTGAGGAGGCCGGCGAGGAGATCTTGAGATTGTTGGCGACGAGGAGAGGTCGCGGGGTATGGGCGGGTCACGAGAAGGCAGTTGCGAGGTAGAAGGAGAAGAGACGTGGGTTTTTTGAAAGCGAGGAAAAAAATAGAAGAAGAAAGGTGGAAGGGGGAGTGGGGTCGGGCCATGGGCTTTGGGTCGGGCCAGTCTAGGGTAGGGGATAGGTTTTAGTTTAGGGATTTAAGAAATAAAAATAGGAGTTAGAAAATTGAAATTATAAATAGAAGATAAATAGAAAAATAAGGATTTTAATTAGGAAAAAAAATTAGGGGAAAAAGTTTTATTCAAATACGGAAATATTTACAAGGAACTGGGGATTTACATCTTCTTTTACTTCACACGGCTTTTTATCTTCTTGATATCTGAAAATTCTTCAAAATTATTAGCAAATAAAAGGTTAGAAAACCGAAGAAAACGGAAAATTTTCAATATTTTGAAATTTCAAGATTTTCATGTACTATTATAGTATGCAAAATATAAAAAAAGAGGAAGAAAACATAATTTCCTTAAGTTTTTTGAAATATATCGAAAATGCGAAGCAAACAAAAATTCATTTAGATTTCTGAAAATTTTACGATTTCATTTGTTATGACAAGAAATTGTTGAGAAACAAAAAAAATTGGGATTTTTAAAAATATTGCAATTTTCATACTTTATATAGCAACCTAAATAATAGAAAAAAGAAGAAAACAGAAAATTGTAAGATTTTAAACATTTGATGATTTTTGTGTGTTATATATGGCATACAAAAAATTGTACAATCGGAGATAAAAAATATTTTGAGATATTTTAAAATTTGGCTATTTTTGTGTACTATAAGAAGCAAATTATTAAAAACTAGAAGAAGAAAATGTAATATTTTTGAAAAGTTTGTGATCTTTGTGTGTTATATATAGCAAGAAAAATGTTAAAAAACCGAATAGAACAGAAAATATTTAGATTTTGAAATTTTCACGATTTACGTGTGTTATAGTATGAAAATATTAAAAATCTGATCAAAATTTGTTTTTTTTGAATTTTTAAAAAATTCGCGATTTTTATGCGCTACCATGCAAAATATTGAAAAATTTGAAGAAAATAGCAAATTTTGTGATTTCTGAAAATTTCATGATTTTTGTGATGTAATAAACAAAATATTGAAGAACCAGAAAGCATAGAAAATTCTAAGATTTTTGTAAATTTCATGATTTTCATTAAAAAATCGTAGAAAACTTAAAGATTTTTAGATTTTTAATCTTTTTGAGATTCTCTATGTTATAAACAAGTAAAATATTGAAATATTGAATAAACAGAAAATTTTAAGATTTTTGAAAATTGCACAATTTTTATGTGGTAGCATACAGAATATAACAAAATCGAAGAAAATGAATAATTTTGGAATTTTTATAAATTTTGCTATTGTCGTGTGTTATAGAATGCATGTCATGCCCCGCTTCCCAAAAGTCGATAATGGCACGCGATGAGACCCGCAATGTATTTATTATGAGAAGGTCATTTCTAAAAACAAATACGTTAAGCGTTTATAAGCAATATAAAAACATGCAAGAATTAATAAAAGTGATTAAAATTCAATAACTACTTTATTTACATCCACTTCCATAAGGATTTAACTGATTACAAGATGTTGGAAACAAAAGTATAAATGCAAGAAGGTGCTTAAACAGGTAGCATACAAAAAATTAAAGCTGAAATAAACTAGAAGTCTGACTGTTCTGCAATCTGATCGAACTACTACTGACTCGGCTTGATCTCTAAGCCACCTGGTGAATATTCCAAGGAAAACAAAGAGTAAGGAATGTCGTTAGCGAAATTAGCGCACGGTAAATCCCCAAATGAGTATTGATATAAAGTATGATAAAGGGGATGTACGAAATTAGAACATGAATCTTAAATAAGGATGGAGATGTAAGAGTGTTAATTAGATATGAGTATATTAAGCTATCTTAAGCATGGTATGTATAAGAATCTGGTTATTCTATTCTAACGTGGTTGTTTGTACTTTGATAAAGAAGATATGCATGTATACGAGAGTAGTCCGTCGTACCCCGCGGACCAAAGGTACTAGAGAGTACAAAGCTCCGTCAAAGCTTACGGAACAACAACAAAAGCATATTCAAGAGGTGTCTTTTAATGAACTCACGTGCCACGACATGCATTCCTTACCAACCTACCCATTATCCTCGTGTATGTTAATTTATGATTAATGTTACGAGTCTTGATCGAATCCATGATTACAGAAGATGATGTATAATGTCAAGTTTTTAAAATTGAGTTCATATCAAGATCAAATATTCATGTCACATTTCAAGTATTTATGTCAAGTTTAAGTATTCATGTCAAGTTGTATCTGTCACGCCCCACTTCCCAAAATACGTAAATACGGAATGTGACAAAGCCAACCATGCTACTTATGGTGATGAATTATCCTTCTATAGCCACATTACGGCTGTCAATCAGATACAGTAAAACCTCCGTATAGGAATACTCTATATAGGAATAACCTCCCTATAGTGATAAAAAGTCCCGGTCCCGACTCGGGACCAGTTATAAATAAGAATAACCTCCACAGTGTGATATTCCATACTTTTTCCAAGTCCCGCCTGTACTAATTTACCTCTATATAGTAATAAATTGGCATTAAATTTTAAATAATTTTTTATATATATAAAAAATACATAAAATTACTTGGCTATTACAATTGAACTTAAGATGACATAAATTACTTAACTACACAATTGAACTTAAGATGACATAAAGTACTTTGACTTGTTAATAAGTTTGAAGGTCTATATGAATTTTGAAGGTCTAAGAATTTTGACTTGTTAATAAGTTTGAAGGTCTATATGAATTTTGAAGGTCTAAGAATTTTGACTACTATTTTTTCAAAAAAAAATCTAATTTTTATATATAAAACTCTACTTAAGAATAACCCCCCTATAGTAATATTTTTCCCCGGTCCCAAGGATATTACTGTATAGAGGTTTTACTGTATCAAGAACAGAAAATTCTATTTACCTATCATATGTCCAAAATACTTTTCTGTCGATCTTGTGCCACCTTCATATGCTCACGAATCAAGTTAACTTTCTCCACAGTTTGCACAATCAGTTCCGGTCCCAACAATATTCTTTCTCCAATATCTTCCCAACATAACGGTGAGCGACACTTACGACCGTACAATACTTCAAATGGAGCCATTTGTATAGTTGCCTGAAAATTGTTATTGTACAAGAACTCTACTAAATGTAAATGATCCTCCCATTAACCCTTAAAGTCTAACATGCAAGCTCTTAACATATCTTCAAGAGTTTTGATCATTCTCTCGGACTGTCTATCTACCTGAGGATGATAGGCCGTACTAAATTTCAAGCGAGTTCCCAAACTTTCTTGTAGACTCCTCCAAAAATATGATAGGAACCGGGTATCACGATACAAATCAATACTCACTGATATTCCATACAATCTCACAATCTTCCGCATGTACCTCTCTGCTAAAGCCTCCGTCGATTGACCAACTTGAAATGGTATGAAATGAGCTGCCTTGGTCAGTCGATCGACAATCACTCATACTGCGTTATTGCCCTTTGGACTCCGTGGTAATACTGTCACGAAATCCATGGTTATATGTTTCCATTTCCATTTGGGAATCAGAAGTGGTTATAACAAACTAGATGCCTTTTGATGTTCAGCCTTAACTTGCTGACACACCAAACACTTCGAAACGTAATGAGCGATCTCTCTTTTCTCCCTTCTCATCAAAAGTGTTGTTGTAAATCTCTATACATTTTCGTGCCTCCTGAATGTACCAAATATGCGGAACTTTGAGCCTCCTTCATGACTTTTTCACGAACTTCTCCTTTAGACACACACAAACGACTTCCATAGCTCAAAGAACCATCTTCATGAAGCAATAAATCCGTTCGAAGTCATGTCTCTACTTGTCCTCAAAATTTCTGCAATCTATGATCGTGCAACTGCGCTGCCTTAATGCTATCAATCACTGTACTTGCAACTACATCAACTGTCCCGAAGAATCTGGTAGTACGAGCTCCAACTCAAAACTCTGAAAATCCGCCATAATCTCTTTCTGTGAAGTCAACATCCATATTGCTAGCAACCGATTTAAAGCATCCGGTACCATATTAACTTTTTCCGGATGGTACTTTAGATCAAGATCATAGTCGACCATCAGCTCCAACCATCTACGCCGCCTCATGTTGAGCTCCTTCTGTGTACTTTAGGCTTTCATAATCGGTAAACGCCTTGACCTTTTCGCCCAATAAATTGTGTCTCTAAATCTTCGGTGTAAAGATAACTGCTGCTAGTTTCAAGTCGTGAGTTGGGTAGTTTTTCTCATGAGTCTTCAACTGTCTCGACGCATAAGCTACAACTTTTCCATGCTGCATCAAAATACATCCTAAACCTTTCCCAGATGCGTCGCTGTGAATAACTAATCCTCCGGAACCATCTGGCACGGTTAAAATAGAAGCAGTTGTTAACCTTTACTTCAGCGCCTCAAAAGATAACGCACACTTCTCGGACTAAACAAACGGTACCTTCTTTCGTGTTAGCTTACTTAAGGGTTTTGGTATCTGAGCGTAGTTCTCCACATACTTTCTATGGTATCCAGCAAGTCCAAGAAAACTTCTGATCTCCCCTACATTCTTTGGAGTTGGCCAATCATGAACAACTGCAATCTTTCGGAGTCAACTGCAATTCCATCTCCGGATACAACATGACCCAAGAACTTCACTTCATCGAGCTAAAACTCACACTTGCTCATCTTACCGTACAGCTCTTGTAACAACCCCAATATTAATATACCTCCGTATTTTCTTTCTTTAGTAAAATATTGTATTTATTTATTTTTAGTATTTTCTGTATATTTTGTTTTTTATAAATATATTATTTTATTCTTCCATTTATTTTTCCCAAACATATTTCTTTAAAACTAAATTTTAACTTTTTTTTCAAATTAAACATAAGACCTAACCCAACCCATAACTCAAATCTAATTTCATTTTCATTTTCTTTAATAAAACTATGAGCCCAAAAGCCCACTTTCTTTTTAAGCAACATCATATATTTAATTCTTATTAAATATGTGTATGAACAATCTTGTAGCTCATTGGTTAAGTCTTTGCATTGTTATTCTACAAGATCACATGTTCAAATTCCCATTCTTGCAATTTGTATTCTTCTCATAACTTACAAATGAGACCTTTCATTTCTCTTTTAATTCCCATGTTGAATGCATATATTATTATAAATAATTCACAATTACACAATCTTTATTTGTCCCCTTCTTTCTTTTTCTTCCTCACAATTTTCTATCTCTAGAACACCAAGAAGTTTCAAGAAAATCTCGCCAGTAACGCGAGACTATCGGCGGATAGACAAGCCCGGTGACAATACCGGCTTGTGTATGTAAGTCTCTTCTCTCTTTCCCTCCCTCCATCTCCTTCTCTCTATCTTTCTCTTGTCATATTGCCATGAAAAAACTTCCCTTATCATATCATAGTCCCTAAATAATTAATTAAATGGATACATATATAAATAATGAACACACACAAACATACATAAATATATAGTTTGTAAAGTCTTTTTCATTACTCTCAATCCATATGTTAAGATTTCATAGTAATCAACTAGGATTGTATCGTTTGTTGTTGTATTTTAAATTACTTTATTTAAATTTTGTAAAAAAAATGACGTTACGAATAAATACCATGGTTTTCTCATTTATCGCATATGACATATCAATACCTTTACTTTTAAAATAATTTTTAGAAATTAATTTTTACTTCTGAAATTTCAAGAAATTTACTTTGTATAGAATATATTTTTGTGTACACGCTGTAAAAAAATTTAGATCGAATCGCTTAACGGTTTAGAAATTACATCGTTTTTATTCACAGTTCGTAAAACAGAAAACTGTATTTATCGGTCAACTTTTACGACACATAACTTGGTATACCGATATCCAAATTGAGAAAATTCAGATGTTTTGTATATCTACATCGAAATATTTAGAATTTTTTAGTTTTAAGTTTTTACTAAAAACCGACGTAAGATATAGAAAACTGCATCACAATATTAAGCGACGAATCTGGACAGAATCTATCCTGATTCGCACACTATTTTTAAATAGGACATAACTCGAACTCCCGATGTCCGTTCGTGACAAACTTTAGATGTGTAGATGGATAATTGATAGAACTATAATTTCCTGTATATTATAGTACTTATAAACGCATGAAACAACTCGATATAGGCTTTGCAATACAACATATAGTTGCTGTCCAGAAATCTGAATATCTGTTTTAAACGCTGATGTTAAAACGATCATAACTAGAGCTTTATAAATCTAAATCGCACGAATCTTAGTGTTTTGGATAAGTACATCGAAAGACCTACAATTTTATAATAATTTTTGTAACCTGAAACCCGATAGAAATTAAATCAAACTGCGTTTTAAAAATGTGTGACGGTGCTGAACAGATTCTGATCTGTTTTGCGCGACGATACGAAAACAGGTATATCTCCCAAACCGGTAGTCGTATTTAGGCGATACTGGAACCCATACGTGCACAATACTTAGATCTATATTTATGTTTATATTCCGAAATTAATTGACTCGATACAAAAATTATTTACAATATTGTTTTGGACGTTACTTGTATACTTATCTCATATCATGTTCTATGATTGCTTATTTATTTTTATTTATATGACTTATGATTAAATCAGTACATGTTAGAATTGACTTGATCTTGACACGACTCAATCATGAATACTTGAACCCAGTATGTACACTTGAACCAACTTGACTCGAACCATGAATATAATTGGCATGACTTGCACTTGACATGGCTACATGAACTCAATCTTGAAAACTTGATATCATACATCACCTTTTGTATTCATGAATTCGATCAAGACTCATAACATTAATCATAAACTAATAAACATGGGGTGTTGGGATAGTTTGAGTATGAATCCAACGAAATCTCATAAGTCCCATTAATACAAATCATGTTGCTGTGGTACCGGGCTGAAACGGTACAAATCATGTTGCTGTAGTACCGGGCTGAAATGGTACAGATCACAAATTCATGAATGAGGGCCCGTGTTTCCAAGCCCCTGGATGATAGCCTGTTGGGTTTGGAATACTTCAACAATTGAAGTCCCGCCATTTTGGGTCCGTGATTCCTTATCCCTGGACGATAGCCTTGGGTTCGAGAATACTCTTGAGATTGGTTGACATTCACACTTGAACTCACGTTAGTTAATTTTACCCTTTTAGAGACCTTTTAGGATACTTACATTCACTTCATATTCACTATACCTACACTCCACGGCCATGCTATACTTGTTTGCTATGCTCATGTTACATTTCCATGCTGATATAGTTGCCATATACATTACCATACTTGTTCACATATTACAATTTCTATTTATACTATATTACATATCATCTTGCATTCAATTTATATATTACACATCTCTATTGGGACTTACCGAGCGTTAGTTCGCTGACGGGCATTCCACCCACTTCTTTCTATTCTTGGAATGTTCGTCAGATGATATTGAGACAGAGAAATAGAAGTGGTCGAAAAGGAGTACAACCAGTTCGCATCACAAACAGATGTATAGTTTCATTCAGTTTTTCATTTCATTTCAGCTTATTTATGTATGCCTCCTTGTTAAGGCTTATCATGTTAAATATCTTGTATTCAGATATTTTGTCTACTATGAATCATGAATGTAATAAATCACAGTTGGATTTCATTCTTTTGTTTATTCTTGTTAGTTTATGTTACTTATAAACGCTTAGCGTATTTATTTCGAGAAATGATCTTCTCGGAATAAATACGTCGCGGACTTGCCACGTCGCTGTTTCCATCTACTGGGAAGCGGGGCGTGACAGCTTTTCTTTTCTCAACGTCTGCAGTGCGATCCTTAATTTTTCTTCATGCTCTTCTTTACTCCTCGAGTAGATCAGAATATCATTAATGAATACCATCATGAACTAATTTAGAAATGGTGAAAAGATCTGATTCATCAAGTCTATAAGTATCGCTGATGCGTTAGTAACACCAAATGGCATAACTAAATACTCATAATGCCTATATCAAGTTCATAACGCCGTTGTAGGGTATTTTTCGTCACCCCATTGAGATGAGAATACGTGTCGCTTGTCAGGCGTGTTATAGATTCCTCTTATTTATGGTAGGCCGGGGTTTATTGATTGTAGGGATCCTACAATCTCCGGCAGCCGTGGACTAAGCTGCTGTTAATTACCTCTTGCTTTTGGAGCGAAGGAACCTCCGATTGACGGGTCAAACTGGTCATGCGAACTCAATGTACAGTATGCGTGTGTGTGTGTGTCTTAAGGGGTTTTGGGTATATTGAGGGCCTCGCAGAGTTTACGGGGCTCCTGCTATCCGGATAGCGGGATGGGGGTCAAGGGTTGTTCTATTGTTATTTGCGGACAGGAGTTGTTCACAGATTTCTTGGTGATAGATACGGGCAGTTACGACGGAGAATGTGCATTGACTATCGAGAAGAGTTGGATTCGCAACTGCGGTTCACCATGGGGAGCTCCAGTTTTTTTGGTCAAGAAGAAAGATGACAGGCGGAGAATGTGCTTTGACTATCGAGAGTTAAATTGGGTGACCATTAAGAATAAGTACCCAATTTCTCGCATAGGCGAATTATTCAATCTACTCAGTGGCGCAAGAATATTCTCGAAGTTGTACTCGCGATCAGGTTATCACCAAGTTCGGATGAAAATAGAAGGCATTTGCAAGACGGCTGTTGGGGTCAAAAATTACACCCCGGTTGACCAGGTCAAAGTCAAAGTCAACCTCAAGCCAAGTGGGCCCAAACTCAAACCCAAGTCCAAGCAAGTGGACCCATACCCTGCTCGAGTCCAAGCATGAAGATGCCAGCCCCCATGCCAAATGAATAATTGTTAAAATATAAATAGGCTGAATGTAATTTTTATGAATAAATGTAGTAAAATGGGCAACAAACCCAAATTATGTAAAAACCCATAGCTTATGTACAAAAGAAAAAATACATAGCATGTGAAAGGTACATGTGCCATTTTGAAAAGCCTAAGGGGCCATATGTAAAATGTAAAGCCTATATAAGGTATCATGATGAATGATAACAAAAAAGATTCTCCCTATATTTTTTTAGTGTTTTGTGCCTCCTCCTTCCTCAAGGTTCTAAACCTTCTTCTCTTTTTTTTGAATTAAATCAAGAGTTTAACTCTTCTTTTCCTAAAAAGAAACAGTTTTTCACCATAAAACCCTTGAAAATGAGTTCAAATCTCTAAAAAGGGGAGATTTTTAAATCCCACCACTCTCTTTCTCCAAGATCAAACCAATAGAGCGAAGGAAGAAGGAGATTCATCTCCAAAATTCCCACTTTGGGAAGATCCAAGGCTTAAGAGAGGATTCAGGGCTCAAGGAAGAAGAAAGGGGTCCCCTTTCATTATCTCCGAAAATCTTTTGGGAGTTTAACTCCAGAACAAGAATATTTTCTTTAGGAGTTTAACTCCAAACCAATTTTTGAGGAGTTCAACTCCAAGATCCAAATTCTTAAAGGATTTTAATCTTAAAATCCAGATATTTTAGTGGTTTAACTCCACAAAAGAACCTTTTTTTTAGGAGTTTAACTCCAAAAGTCCTTAGGAGTTTAACTCCCAGTCCAGGGGCTAAGCCCTCTTTTCCACGGGCGCCCAGTGTCCACGCGCCATGCACGTGAACCGATGGCGCCCAAGTTCCCGCGTGACAGACACGTGACCCGCTGACGCCCAGCGCCCACGCGCCAAGCACGTGAATCGCTGGCGCCCAGCGCCTGCGTGCAAGGCGCGTGACCCGCTGACACCCAACGCCCACGTGCCAAGCTCGTGAACCGCTGACCTCAAATAATGCTAATGCAGGAAAATATCCAACACTTCGGGTCCCGCCGCTGCACCGTAACGCCTGTTGGAACGGTAAAAGAAAAAGTACACATTATACGACGAGACACTTACTAGACGCTTGCAGACTGAAAGCCGGGAACGAGTGCTTACCTAAAGAGTGCTAGCGAAAATGAAAAAAAAATGGATTCCAGTTTAGTAGTGAACCGCAACTGCCGCTTGACGAGGGCCCCAATAAGGAAGAAAAGGGTCGAGCTAGCTTCCTTTACTCTGCTGTCCTCTCCCGGTTTTCGAGATTCCTCTCCTTTCTCTGGTCTTCGAGCCGAGCTTAAGCTCTCTTCTTTTTCTTGTCTACCTGAAACAATATCGTCTGAAGCTTTGACCTCCTCGGCCGTTAGGGTGAAGGCATGTCCCTGATTAGGCCTCTGAGTAATCTTCTTCTGCCCATAAGTCTGCTTTCGTGGTGTTTTCTGGACATCGTTTCTTAACTGTAGTTTCAAAGGGCATGTACCAATCATATGGTCGGCTAACCCACAAACTAAACAGAGTCCAAGTTTCCTCCGACAATTCTTCTGCATGTGGCCGGGTAGACGCAAAAATCACAAAGCACACTCCTTTTTTGATTTGATACGAAAGGCTTTTTCATAGTTATTGTCCCCTGTCTGTTAACCGAAATGCCCTTGCGCCCGGGAGCTCTGGTTGGTGCATACGAGATCTTCTGCACCACAACCTATTGCTGTTGAGTACCCTTTACTCTCTCTGATAATCTCTATTGTTCCCTAACCGCCATGAGAACTTGAGAGAAAGTGGTCAGTCCCAATGAAGTGATACGCCTCTGAATCTCCACATCCAAACTACGCATGAACCGCCTTACCCTATTTGTCTCGTTGGCAACTAAGGGTCCCGCAAATCGACTGAGCCGGGTCCACTCAGCCACATATGTATCAACAGATCCACCATTCTACTTTAAACTAATGAACTTCTCTTCCATTTCCTTCTTAGCGAATTGCGGAAAGAACTTCTCCAAGAAACTCCGTGTAAAAGTCGCCCAGCTGATCGGCTTTGCCAAATGGGTCTCCTCAACAAGCCACCACTCGCGAGTGTAATCTACCAATTGGATGCGTACTACATCCACCCTTTTCTCGTCTGGAATCTGTGCGGCAACTAAAAGATTCTCTGTTTCGACCAGCCACTGCTCTGCCGATAAAGGCTCCTCTAATCCTGTAAACGTGGTCACACCGAGCTTCCTGAAGTCCGCCACAATACCCTCACGGTGAGCTGGTTTAGGAACTGCCGCCCTTTCAGCTGCCGTGATAGCAGTTTGTTGGGCCGTCCTCAAGCCCTCTTAGAAAGCCTCGACCTGTCGCTGGTTAAGCTCTGTCTGACATTTCTGGTTCTCCAGCATACCACGTATGACCCCAAGTAATACGACATCGTTTATACGCCTCTGGTATTCCCGTGAATCTCTTCCTTCTATGATTCTGAAGTCAAGAACATTGAAGAGAATTAGCAACGGAAACACGATTCAATAAAATAAGGAGTCAATAAACTATAGATTAAAGAATGGCAAGATAGTATTGTGGCAGGACACGTTCCTAGTTTTAGGTTTTTAGGTCGGTGTATTGGGTACAATACTGTAATACCCAACCCCTTTTATACCAAAATTGTATTTTGTTACTTTAGAATTCTATTAATTTTTAATTATAATTTTATTTATTTTATTTAAAAATTTATTTCCTCAAAACTCCATTTTCTCTTACCAGTGAAACGCAAACCCAATTATTTTTCCTTATCCTCAGCCATTTCCTTATTTTTTTTATATAAACCCAAATCTTAACCCAAACCTTACTTCTTATATTCCTAAATTATCCCACAGCCCAAATTCTTAGCCCAGCATATTCCCTCAGCCACTCAATCATTTTTCCATAAACTTAATCCATTTTTGTAAACCCAAGCCCGGCCTCCCTTTCCTCTTCCTCATTGTTTTTCCCTGCGGCCCATCCCCTCCATTTCTCACCAAATTCCATTTATATAATCCCTGGCCCGGCCCAATTCCAAGAATTATAATCTTTTCTTTCTTATTTTAAATCCTAGCCCAATCCCTGGCCCGCGACTCCTTAACCCTACCCGGCCCACACCCACACCCTTCCCCTTCTCCTTCCCTCTCAAACGGCTACTTCCTAAAATCCCCGCCTTCTGTTCCTCGACCGCCTCCCCCGCTCACGCCTGCGCCCACGACGCGCACGTTTCCCTGCGACCCGCTCCCTCAACGTTCACCCCTCTTTACTCCCATCACTTTCCCTCATCCCCCACTTCCCTCTCGTCTCCTCCATTCGCTTTCTCTCTCTCCCCTGCACCCAATAACCGACCCCCGCACTCCGATCCCCTCACCCGCTCCTCTCGCCGGGGCTCCGACCTCCATCATCTCTCCTCCCTACATCGAGCACCTCCATCGAACCCAACCCCAGCAGTGCACTTCCACCGTCGCCTCCTCCATCCAAGCACCACCGCGCACCCACTACCTTCATCACTCGCCGCCGTCGACGACGACGACTTCGACCACCTTTCACCTTCTCTTCCTCCGCAACTCATCTCATCGACCCGAGCACCTCCTCCAAAACACCACCACACCAAACTAATCCCTCCTCCTCCCGTGAGTACGTCGTCGCCAACCGAGCCCACCTCACGTTTCCCCTCGCCGACGAGCTTTACGGCCGTCGCCTGGACCGAGCCTCGCGACCCAACACCACCAGATACCCAAACTCCCCACATTCCCTGCACCTCACCTCAACTCCGACGAACTCTCTGTGTGTCTCTAACTCTGTTCTCTCTCTCTCTCAAATTCTCTTTCTCTCTCACTCTCTCTCACTGGAGTCTCTCTCTCTCTCCCTGCTCCTCTCTCTCTGTCTCTCTGTGCTCTCTCCCTCTCTTCCTCTGTAAACATCTCTCTCTCTCTCTCTCAACTCCTCTTCACAAGAACCCTAGACCAAACCTAACCAAATCTCACGGTCGAGCCCCGACATTTCGTCAAACACTTGCATCGATCGCTGCTATCGCTATTCTGGTCACTGACGTCATCGTCAAACTGTGGAACCGATCCCCTGAGGCCGTCATCGACATCAACACGCCATCCATCGCAATGTCAGCGCACGCCCGTCGCACCGACCGAGCCATCGAATCCAAGAGCTTAAGCCCGAGCCAAGGCCGCGAACCCTAGCCGCACCGTTCGCCGCGCGCTCGTGCCGTTGCCACTGCCGTGCATCGCCAAAACATCTCCAGGCAAGTCCCTACTTGCTACATGCTACTTATTATTAATTTACAAATTATAATCGCATTTATATCCCATGTTTTACCTTGTGTTCAATATTATAACGGAACTGTTCGATGTGTGTTCTCATAGGAAATTATCACTAAACTTGACGGAACTAAATGGTATTGTGTGGTCCGTAAGGCTGTGGGCCTAATGTGTGAATTTCGCTGGAAATTATGACCGTGAACGACTAAAACAACTACCCCCAAGTTTAACCGTAAAACTGGAATTTCTTGTACCTGAAAACTATTAAAATCACCATAAATTATATACATACTGGAATGATGCGCTCGAGGGCTCAAATCGAAGCCGACTCGATGAAATTTAACCCTATGTAAGTTTAGGATAGTTTCTATACTTAAATGGTGTCAATATTTGGATCGGAGTGCGACTCTGGACTGCAGTCCAGAGCGACTCCAATTGTTACTTACTGTTCCGTAATGAACACCACCCTGTTTCCTAAACTCGTAGGTTGCGGAACTCTGCTGTTTATTGTAGGTGAACCTATTAGCTAGATAAAACAAGTGGTTTCATTCTGTTTCGTTATCGTTTGTTATTTATTCTTTAATTTAAAAGATCGGGACGCATAACAGTCCCAACAGGATCAGAACTGACATATTGGTATTGAACAGTTTATATCTCCTAACGTACAGATGCGGTTGAGACTCCGTCTATTGCGTTGAAAACCTTACTGAAAACCATAAATTTCATCCAACTGTAATGTCGCTAAAATCTGATCCCAACTGGGATTAAAATGCGTTTCGAAACGGACGTCCGATTTTGAAACCGGATTTCCAGCCGTGAACGCTTAAAATGAAATGGCTATAATTAGTGATCCTGGAACCCGATTGGCGTGAAACTAAATTCGCTGGATAGATAACTGAACATACTAATTATTACCTGTTTATCATTTCGCTAAACTATACACGTACGTTTCATGATAAATCGTGCAAGTGATAGAACACTATTTTTATGACACCTTAATCATGTTTCATATACTGTTTACGTATCATATCATACCCATATCATTGCAGTGATAACGTAGTGATAACATGCATTTACCCAGTGTTAGATTTTAGTGATGATTGTGGCAAGTACGTCAGTGTTCGTGTATCAGTGAATAAGTGAAAGTGATACATACTTGTACACAATCAGTGAACCTTATGATTCTATTGCATTGTCGACGTCTGTGGGACGCGTGTACGCGTGACTATAAGTGGTATGGGACACTTATGGAAGCTCTTGCACGGGTGTCACAGATAAGGCACCAGACACTGCCATTTATCTTAGGTATTAGTCGGGATGTGCTTGATGGAGGTCCTGCCTCCAGTTCTCGTGCAGACTTGTCACAGACCGATTGGTATTTAGGGTTATGGTTAGCGTTTGATGTAGACCGCGGGGTGTGGGGTAGTTTAAGTGTGAGTTCAACAGAATCTCGAGAGTCCCATGCCGGCTTATATATTTTGGGAGATATATGGAGATTTACAGGGTATGTGATTATCACCGTGATATACATGTTGGGCCCGTGGTCCCTTGCCCTTGGGTTCTACCCTTGGGTGGAGGACACTCACGAGTGGTTGACTCTCACACTTGGACTGACGATAGGTTTAGTGACCTGTACAGTGAGACTTAGAGACTGATAGGGATACTGGCATTGATATATCTTACTTATTGTGTTGACATACGTGGCATATCGTTCTACTGCTTTTACTGTTCCGCTGCATTGATTACTGCATCCATACTGTCATTGATTTACGGTTATACCTATTTATTATCACGGTTAGAATTGTCACATGAATTTATAAATTATACTGCTTTTGTGTCGCTCTGACAACCTGAGTATGCATGCTCAGTGTGGGGAGAAGATTTAGCCTGGACCAGAACTAGACGTGCATCACAGACTTCTTGACTTGCTATTCAGAGTTACATTCGTTTGTTTCCCCCTCAGGTCAGTTCTTTACATTGTTTCATTCCGTTACTGCATTTCTCATTACCTGTGCATCAATTACTGTTTACCATGAAAAACTAGAAGCCGAAGTGTGACTACGGCAGGACATTTCCTTGATCGTAGAAGTATGGCTGGTCTTGTCAACTCCTCGTATTCCGTATTTTGGGAAGCGGGGCGTGACATGGTTTTGTTGGTATCAGAGACAGGTTTTGCTTCGATTGGGATTGCAGTTTTCCGTGTAAAGCTTGACAATCCAAGACATCCCTCAGTTAGGATTGTAAACTTGATATTCTTGATCCATGTTCATATTGATTGTTCAGCTATCCATTCGCTAGGGTTTCGGGTGACTTGACAAGGTTACGTGGTTGCAATTGCACTACTGTACTCTATTCAAGTGACTTAAAGTCATACAGTTGATTCCCCTCTAGTAATAAATTCATCACCTCTGATATTCTTGAATTTTTTTCCTATCCATGTTATATTTTGATTCGTTCAGCGTGTGACTTATATCATTCTCAAAATTGTTGTTTCAGGATCATGTCTTCCAACGACTCTTCATCTATATCCGCTCCCCAGAATCAGACCATTGAGATTCTGAGTGTACTGCAAGGTCTAAAGGAAGCCCTGGAGCGAACAAACAACCTACTAGCTGAAGGACTGAGAAGACAGGTGAATCAGGCACCAGCGGGAGTCTCCAATCACAAAGGGATTCTCGTTAGACGAGGAAAAGAGAAGAAGATGAAGCGCCAATTTGTTTCCCGGCGACAGAAGCAGCAGAAGACCCCATGTTGTGGGTATTGTAAGAGGCCAGGACATCTTCAGAGGGATTTTCGCCGCGCCCAAGGGAAATGTCTGATTTGCGGATCCGGCGAACATCTCATCAATGGTTGCCCAGAAAGGAAAGAACTACAAGGGGGAGACTCACCCACACTCCCCACTTCTGTCAAGTAAGGATTACTGCGTAGTTCGAATTACGAGGATAAAGCGGACCCAACACAGGATTCAACTCGCGTAACGAAGATACAGCGGTCTAGCAATCAAAGAAGAATTTTCATGTTATCTACTTTCAGTAATAATGTTGTCATCTTTTCATGAATATTTCTTTCCGTTTGAAATCTTGTATCTGCTGAACTTTTGATTGAATGCAATAAAACTTTGAATCGTAATATATGTATCATTCTCTTGCTTTCTCCTTATTTATACTATTCATTATCACAGCATTTTATCCTGATATTTTCCAATTCCTGCCACCGTATATCTTTCCATACTTCGTATACATAATTATTTTCTCGATATGTTCTGTGGTCTAATCAAGACACTTCCTTTTCAGGCCATTGCCTACCCTGGAGCAGCGCCGCATCTAGATGAGGATGCACAGTCATGCGTTTCCTTAGACCACACGCGGATGAGTTCTGATGATGAGATCAACGGTCCCCAGGTCAATTTCGGAAACAACGATTCAGAGGACGAAGGAGTAGCCGCCGTAGAGTTTGACATGATAGGCGATCCCGACGAAGAGGAAGAAGATCCTGAAGAGAACCCGATAGAGGAAGATCCTGAGGAAGACCCGATAGAAGGAAATCCAGCGGAGGAAAATCCCATAGAAGAGAATCCCTTGGAATCAGATCTTGATGAAGAAGATCCAGCCGAGGAAGAAGGACCAGATGGACAAGAGCCTGCTGTGGAAGAACTCCCAATGGCGGCCCCCGCGAGGCGCTATGGAAATGGACGTCCCTACCTGAGCGCGCGAGCCTACCGCAACCTGCTGAATCTCCACAACTGTGACTGACGGATTTCTTTTAGATGTTGTCTTCTTTGGCCAAATAAAATATGTGTATAGTTTAGGGCCACCTTTCTTCTTTGAGAATGCTTTGTTTAAAATCTTTTGAAATGAAATAAATTGTTGAGTTCGCTAATCCATCGATCTTCTTAGTTCTCTGGATGTTTGATATTCCTTCTATACAATTATTCTTCCTACTGAGATCTGTCCACTCCTACTCCTTACATTGTCTTAACACTCACTGAGATTAACCAGTACCACACCCGATCTTCTAGAGGTCCACCCTTCATCCCTCGTTTGTGCCCCGTTTGAGATCCTTCTGGGAGGAGAACATTTCTTGTGAAACTTCCGAGTTCGCTAACCCTTCAAATTCTTGATTCATGGGATGTACCGACCGTTATCCTCCCCATACTTTCCCCTTGTAGTCCTTTGTTGCTCACCCTTACTTCCTGTGCTGACCCGATCCCAATCCCCTTGATCCTCAGCCTAAAGCCGCCATACTCCGACCTTCTGAATGAGCTACCTTCCCTTGTAATCGTTACCCTAGCTAGCCCCATACCTCTTTGTGTTTTTCCTGTTACCCTAACTATATTTAGGGACACTGTTATTCGAAAATTTAGTTTTCATTACTTTGTATTTATCAAAGAGTACGTGTTATTGATTACTCCGCTTTATGTATTTTAGGTGCACTATTCTCATTTTCAGTAGCGCAACCTTACACCGCGCATATTTCTATTCCATGTTTCTTATTTTCACGAAATGAGTTTTCTAAGCTATTTTAAAACTATTTGATCGATATATCGTCCTAAAATGTTTTAACCTACCGACAAATCTTTCACTATTTTATTGTCGTTACTTTATTTTTCGAGTAGGGTGCCTTATACTTACTATTTCTGATGTGCTACTTTTAATATACATATATGTGCATATATTTGAGTTTCGATTTATCGAGTACGTCTCAAATATCATTGTTCATTATTGTTGTTATTGCTATTCTTATATACATATAGGTTACCTTTGTAGTTGTTCCTGTCTTATACTTATTTAGACTTATACCTTTGTATATTGTTCTTACATATATAAACCTTCAAATTTCATTATCTGCCTATTTCAAATAAAGCATTATGTGTTAGTTGTAATATAATTGCTTTTGCCTATTTTTGTATAACTTATTGTTTATTTTAAATTTCGAGGACGAAATTTTTGTAAGGGTGGTATAATATAATACCCAGCCCCTTTTATACCAAAATTGTATTTTGTTACTTTAGAATTCTATTAATTTTTAATTATAATTTTATTTATTTTATTTAAAAATTTATTTCCTCAAAACTCCATTTTCTCTTACCAGTGAAACGCAAACCCTATTATTTTTCCTTATCCTCAGCCATTTCCTTATTTTTTTTATATAAACCCAAATCATAACCCAAACCTTACTTCTTATATTCCTAAATTATCCCACAGCCCAAATTCCCAGCCCAGCAAATTCCCTCAGCCACTCAATCATTTTTCCATAAACTTAATCCATTTTTGTAAACCCAAGCCCGGCCTCCCTTTCCTCTTCCTCCTTGTTTTTCCCTGCGGCCCATCCCCTCCATTTCTCACCAAATTCCATTTATATAATCCCTGGCCCAGCCCAATTCCAAGAATTATAATCTTTTCTTTCTTATTTTAAATCCTAGCCCAATCCCTGGCCCGCGACTCCTTAACCCGACCCGGCCCACACCCACACCCTTCCCCTTCTCCTTCCCTCTCAAACGGCTACTTCCTAAAATCCCCGCCTTCTGTTCCTCGACCGCCTCCCCCGCTCACGCCTGCGCCCACGACGCGCACGTTTCCCTGCGACCCGCTCCCTCAACGTTCACCCCTCTTTACTCCCATCACTTTCCCTCATCCCCCACTTCCCTCTCGTCTCCTCCATTCGCTTTCTCTCTCTCCCCTGCACCCAATAACCGACCCCCGCACTCCGATCCCCTCACCCGCTCCTCTCGCCGGGGCTCCGACCTCCATCATCTCTCCTCCCTACATCGAGCACCTCCACCGAACCCAACCCCAGCAGTGCACTTCCACCGTCTCCTCCTCCATCCAAGCACCACCGCGCACCTACTACCTTCATCACTCGCCGCCGTCGACGACGACGACTTCGACCACCTTTCACCTTCTCTTTCTCCGCAACTCATCTCATCGACCCGAGCACCTCCTCCAAAACACCACCACACCAAACTAATCCCTCCTCCTCCCGTGAGTACGTCGTCGCCAACCGAGCCCACCTCACGTTTCCCCACGCCGACAAGCTCTACCGCCGTCGCCTGCACCGAGCCTCACGACCCAACACCACCAGATACCCAAACTCCCCACATTCCCTGCACCTCACCTCAACTCCGACGAACTCTCTCTCTGTCTCTAACTCTGTTCTCTCTCTCTCTCTCAAATTCTCTTTCTCTCTCACTCTCTCTCACTGGAGTCTCTCTCTCTCTCCCTGCTCCTCTCTCTCTGTCTCTCTGTGCTCTCTCCCTCTCTTCCTCTGTAAACATCTCTCTCTCTCTCTCTCAACTCCTCTTCACAAGAACCCTAGACCAAACCTAACCAAATCTCACGGTCGAGCCCCGACATTTCGTCAAACACTTGCATCGATCGCTGCTATCGCTATTCTGGTCACTGACGTCATCGTCAAACTGTGGAACCGATCCCCTGAGGCCATCATCGACATCAACACGCCATCCATCGCAACGTCAGCGCAGGCCCGTTGCACCGACCGAGCCATCGAATCCAAGAGCTTAAGCCCGAGCCAAGGCCGCGAACCCTAGCCGCACCGTTCGCCGCGCGCTCATGCCGTTGCCACTGCCGTGCATCGCCAAAACATCTCCAGGCAAGTCCCCATTTGCTACATGCTACTTATTATTAATTTACAAATTATAATCGCATTTATATCCCATGTTTTACCTTGTGTTCAATATTATAACGGAACTGTTCGATGTGTGTTCTCATAGGAAATTATCATTAAACTTGAAGGAACTAAATGGTATTGTGTGGCCCGTAAGGCTGTGGGCCTAATGTGTGAATTTCGCTGGAAATTATGACCGTGAACGACTAAAACAACTACCCCCAAGTTTAACCGTAAAACTGGAATTTCTTATACCTGAAAACTATTAAAATCACCATAAATTATATATATACTGGAATGATGCGCTCGAGGGCTCAAATCGAAGCCGACTCGATGAAATTTAACCCTATGCAAGTTTAGGATAGTTTCTGTACTTAAATGGTGTCAATATTTGGATCGGAGTGCGACTCTGGACTGCAGTCCAGAGCGACTCCAATTGTTACTTACTGTTCCGTAATGAACACCACCCTGTTTCCTAAACTCGTAGGTTGCGGAACTCCGCTGTTTATTGTAGGTGAACCTATTATATAGATAAAACAATTGGTTTCATTCTGTTTCGTTATCGTTTGTTATTTATTCTGTAATTTAAAAGATCGGGACGCATAACAGTCCCAACAGGATCAGAACTGACATATTGGTATTGAACAGTGTATATCTCCTAACGTACAGACGCGGTTGAGACTCCGTCTGTTGCGTTGAAAACCTTACTGAAAACCCTAGATTTCATCCAACTGTAATGTCGCTAAAATCTGATCCCAACTGGGATTAAAATGCGTTGCGAAACGGACTTCCGATTTTGAAACCGGATTTCCAGCCGTGAACGCTTAAAATGAAATGGCTATAATTAGTGATCCTGGAACCCGATTGGTGTGAAACTAAATTCGCTGGATATATAACTGA
Source organism: Agapanthus africanus (assembly GCA_030015575.1). Taxonomy (NCBI): domain Eukaryota; kingdom Viridiplantae; phylum Streptophyta; class Magnoliopsida; order Asparagales; family Amaryllidaceae; genus Agapanthus; species Agapanthus africanus. The sequence continues at coordinate 260,446,470 of JASDDO010000019.1, read as the reverse complement.
ACATACTAATTATTACCTGTTTATCGTTTCGCTAAACTATACACGTACGTTTCATGATAAATCGTGCAAGTGATAGAACACTATTTTTATGACACCTTAATCATGTTTCATATACTGTTTACGTATCATATCATACCCATATCATTGCAGTGATAACGTAGTGATAACGTGCATTTACACAGTGTTAGATTTTAGTGATGATTGTGGCAAGTACGTCAGTGTTCGTGTATCAGTGAATAAGTGAAAGTGATACGTACTTGTACACAATCAGTGAACCTTATGATTCTATTGCATTGTCGACGTCTGTGGGACGCGTGTACGTGTGACTATAAGTGGTATGGGACACTTATGGAAGCTCTTGCACGGGTGTCACAGATAAGGCACCAGACACTGCCATTTATCTTAGGTATTAGTCAGGATGTGCTTGATGGAGGTCCTGCCTCCAGTTCTCGTGCAGACTTGTCACAGACCGATTGGTATTTAGGGTTATGGTTAGCGTTTGATGTAGACCGCGGGGTGTGGGGTAGTTTAAGTGTGAGTTCAACAGAATCTCGGGAGTCCCATGCCGGCTTGTATATTTAGGGAGATATATGGAGATTTACAGGGTATGTGATTATCACCGTGATATACATGTTGGGCCCGTGGTCCCTTGCCCTTGGGTTCTACCCTTGGGTGGAGGACACTCACGAGTGGTTGACTCTCACACTTGGACTGACGATAGGTTTAGTGACCTGTACAGTGAGACTTAGAGACTGATAGGGATACTGGCATTGATATATCTTACTTATTGTGTTGACATACGTGGCATATCGTTCTACTACTTTTACTGTTCCGCTGCATTGATTACTGCATCCATACTGTCATTGATTTACGGTTATACCTATTTATTATCATGGTTAGAATTGTCACATGAATTTATAAATTATACTGCTTTTGTGTCGCCCTGACGACCTGAGTATGCATGCTCAGTGTGGGGAGAAGATTTAGCCTGGACCAGAACTAGACGTGCATCACAGACTTCTTGACTTGCTATTCAGATTTACTGGAGTGCAGTTATTGGAGTGCGTTCGCTGGCACTTGCGAATCGCTGAGTGAATAACAACTCCATTTCAGCGAACGTTTTGATAGAATCGTTCGGGAGTTCCGAATACCATTCGAACGCAGTTTCTGATAGGCTGCCCACGAACTGGCGGAGCAACAGTTTATCATCACCGCCGGTGTTGCCGCAGAGGGCCCGGAACTGGGCGACATGTTAATGGGGGTTGCCGGTCCCCTTGTACACGTGGAATTTTGGTATCGTATAGCCTTGCGGGTATTTGATTTGGTCGTACGAGCATGGATACGGCCGCCCCGTTTTCACGACTTGACCAGCTGCCTCAGTCGCGTGATGAACCCGGATTTGCTGGGCTATGTAGTCAACCAAGTCAGCCTTAGAGATTGCCTCCTACTTGGCCGTTGAGAGGGCTGGTGATGGATTTGACGTTTCTCCTCGGTCGTCTTCAAGAACGATTCGGGGATCCTCGGCGGGTAAGTCCTGCTGGATCATCATTCCTATCATATCTTGGAAGAGAAGGCCCATACGTTGTATGTTGGCCGCTTGTTCAGCAGCCTCTTTGTCCTTTTTCTCCAGTATCCGGCGAAGGAATTTAGCGTCGGTTTCTTCCTCCTGGCGCGCGTCTGAGGACGTTTCTGGGCTTTCTTTTGGCCCGGTAAGTGCGGCCATAGCATTCATCATTTCCTGAAGCTTTTGTTGCTGCTCCTGGGCTTTCGTCACGGATCGGGTTAGCGGTCGGTGGCCCGTAGAAGTGCGGCTTTCCTCCTTTCCAGAGGCCATGTAAATAGTGTGCACCACCATGCCCCCAGACTTAGGGCATCTGGGCTCAGTGCTTTTAGTCGTCGTTGCATGCTGGGGGGTCTTCTCTGGCCTCCTCCTTTTATGAGCCATGGAGGTTGAGGGGGCCGTTGAGGTGGGCGTCCAGACAGCCTTTTGGGGTTTAGCCTGGTGACCAGCTTCCGGTTGGATTTTCAGCTTCTTGTGCTGGCGGGAGAAGTTTGGATCGATGATCGAGTCTCGGGCCTGCCGCCAAACCTTATAGATTTTGGAAGACAGCCGTTGAGGAGATCGGGGCTGCTCTGGTTTTATTTCCACAACCTTTTTTAATGGGGGAGGAGACCTCTTCAGCACTGCAGTAGGAGAATTCCTTCGCACCTTATTTAGCATTTCGAAGCTGTTCCCAGTTAGAACAGCAGCATTAACTTCTGCCATCGGGGCTGATGGAGTCAACCCGGAGGGGGAGTTGCCCCCAGCCTTCCTTATTCGGCGCCAATGGCGACGTCGAGCGTGTCGAGCAGACGGCGTAGGGTCAGCGGTAAGAATGGTTTCGTCTTGCCCCCTGTCTGGGTGGGGGGTCGCTGTTGGTATTAGCCTGTCAAAGACCGATGTCCTTTGGGCAGAAGGAGCGGGAGATGAAGCCGTCAATCTTGTAAAGACCGACCTTTTGGCCGGAGAAGCTGCCTTGACGACTTCGGGGGCAGGAGCGGCCACCTTCTTAGAAGCAGCCTTCTCTGAGATTGTAGGCCCCATGATGGGTTTGCAGGATTTCTGGCCCAATCTAGAGAAGACCGAGGCGTTGACGTTGGGCGACTCGTTGAGAGGAGCCGCGGCAGGGGTAAGACGATCAAAGACCGACTTCTTGAGAGCTTCCGTTGTCAGCACTGGAGCGGTGAAGCTTGTCGGCGGGAGCATGGTCCCAAAGAACAAGCCTGTGGTGGCGCGAGTGACCTGTTCCACGGGCATTGTGAATAGCGAAGCAGCTTGGGGTCCGTAGGCTATACCTCCTGGCGAGGCAGAGCGTTGGTCGCAATTGCAGTCTGAGCAGTTGGAGAATTTCACGGAAGTAGAAGCCATCGATCCTTTGCTTTCTGCAATAAGCGAGACGCCAATTCTTAGTATCTTGAAACCCAAGGGTAACCAATAGCGAACCGCGATTGGTTCGCGAGTCACGACACACGAAGTGTGGAGTGGAAAGAGGAAAAGGTCCCACCGGGCGTGCCAGAATCTGTTCCCCTCCGAATGGCGGCGCGCAGGACTGCGATGTCTTGGCACTGAGACTCGGGGCAGATGCTAATTGGTGCTATCCGTCCACCTCTCCGAAGATGCCAAGTTGATTTATGGCACCATGTATCGAAGGTTTAGACGGATGCGTCCGATGTAGCAGACTTCGTCAAATTCCCCCTCGTTTGAGGGGGTTTTGATTGTGGGGACGCTCTTCCCAGCAGGCGCAAGCCCCTACAGTTAATTACGCTACCGCATCGCGGTAACAACTTTCTCCTTCTCCAGATGGTCACTTCGTGTCGTGGATATTTGTTTTGTGTTTTGTTGCCCGTGGATTGTTTACGGAGACTGAGTTATGTCGTCGCCCGTAGGGCGTGGACTAGTCTAAATCCGTATTATCTTAGATTTGGGTTTGGGGGTTTGGTTTGAGGATACGTCAGCCATACTTGAGGCTAAGATCAACTCAAACGTTTGTTAAGGATACGTTAGTCCAGTTTGAGACTAAGATCAACTTAACGGGATCGTTTAGATCCGACAAAGGAGCGTTTTAGGCTCCATTGTTCCAGTTTAAGGACATAGTGGTCCATCGTATGTATGGCCGTCGGGACCCGTTACCTCTCTGACGACGTTGAAGGATTACAACGACGGATGTCAGAGGAGTTCAGGGATGTACCCTCGAGCCAGAGTTAATTGGGGGGGATTTATAGTCCACTCTGTTTGAAGGTTTAAGGATACGTTAGCCATCTTTAAGGCTAAGATCAACTTAAACGGGACCGTTTAGATCCGACAAAAGAGCATGCGGGGCTCTATTGTTCTAGTTTAAGGACATTGCGGTCCATGGGTAGTTTAAGGACGTTGCGGTCCATGGGTAGTTTAAGGACATTGCGGTCCAGGTTAAGGACGTCGTAGTCCATGGGTTTAAGGACTCCATAGTCCGGTATGTGCTCTGGATGCTTCACACCGGTTCACTGCCGTGCTTGGCGAGGACCGGGCTCCGCTCTGGACGTTTTCCGCGGGGTCAAAGAGTGACGTTATCCGCATTCCACGTAACCAGGAATTTTACACTAGATGCTTCACACGGGTTCACTGCCGTGCTCGGCGAGGACTAGGCTCCGCTCTGGACGTTTTCCACGGGGTCAAAGAGTGACGTTATCCGCGTTCCACGTAACCAGGAATTTTGCATTAGACACGGGTTTAAGGACCCCATAGTCCATATCAATGTGTGGTCGTCGGGACCCGTCACCTCTTTGAAGACATTGAGGGATTACAATGCCAAATATCAAAGGAGTGAAGAGATGTACCCTAGAACCGGAGTGGATTGAATAGTCCTTGGCCCAATTTGGGATCACGACCAATTAATTATGTTATGAGCCCATTAGCCCAGTTGATTACGAATTGAGGACTTATGGCCAGCTTGGGCTAAGTCCAATCAGGAGAGGCTTTGCCTCTATCCATTTAGCCAATTGGACCAATGTCTAGTGTTAAACACTAAAGACCAACCAGTGTCGAACACTGAGAGTGAGACTGACAAGTTAGTGTTTAACACTAAAAGATAATTGGTGTTAAACACCAGCAACAGGGCTTTTCAAATTAGTGTTAAACACTAAAACAGATCAGTGTTGAACACTGGCAATGGAGATCTCAGATTAGTGTTAAATACTAAGGTAATCAGTGTTGAACACTGCGAATAAAGCTCTTTGATTAGTGTTAAACACTAAGGCCCAACAGTGTTTTAACACTGGGTTCGGGAGTTTCAATTTAGTGTTAAGCACTAAGGCAAGAGGGGTCACGTGGCGACACGTGAGAGCGCCCTCCCTTTATTTGTTCTTCTGAGACTATTGCATCTTTTAGAGCATCACGTGCCATCACGTGACGGGCATTCAAATGCTTATACGTTAAAGCTTCTGCCTAGGGTCACGTGGGTCACGTGGGGCACTGCTTCAAAGGGGCTTTCTGTAGACCTTTTGGGGGGGTCACGTGGACACGTGACCCCGCCTCTATGTATGTTGTTTAGAGGATCTGTTAATCTTTTCCAGGAATTAAACTCCTCGTAGGGTTAAACCCTGACAGTAATTTTAGAGGAATTAAATTCCTACTTCCTTTTGAAGATTTATATTCTGGAATATAGTTGAACTCTGAATTTTCTGTAGGAATTAAATTCCTCATACATGTGAAGAACTAAATAGGGTTAAACCCTAATAAAAGCTTTTAAGGAATTAAATTCCCATTCTCTGTTAAATTATGATCAAGGGAATTAAATCCCCGCTGTTCCAACAGAACTAGGTTCTTAATTAGGGTTAAACCCTGTTTCTTTTTGTTCGGAAGGAATTAAATTCCCATAACACAGGGTCAAGCCCTAGTTTTATTTTAAAGGAATTAAATTCCTATAGTTCTGTGAGAATTAAATTCTCGTGCTTCCATTCCCTCTCTATGTTTTGGATCTGCATGGCAGGATCTCGACCCATTGAGAATTAAATTCTCAACTTCAAGGGAAAATGTGCACTTTGCAGATCCTCTATCAAAGAGAGAAGAAATATGTTCTTCTGTTTTATATATCAGAGTTAAACTCTGTTGAGAATTAAATTCTCGTTTCCTTCAAGGAGCCTTCCCTTTCTTACCTAGGGTTTTCTTTTGCAGAAGATCCAAGTTCCTCGAAGTATCAAGGCTCTCTCTCCCTTTCTTCCCTCTGCGTGTCTGTCTCCTTTTTTTGTGTCTCTTGGCTCCTATTTATAGGAGAAGCAGCCGAATCAATTAGTTTTTGACGAATCTTCATTGAGAGGTTTGATTTGCATCCATCATTCGTTTTTGACCTTTGGATTATTAGGTGAATTTTATTCACCATTGGATTTCAAATCCAGGGATTCTCTTCTGTTATTTCGGTTAGATTTAAAGGGGAAATCTTTCCAAACCCAAGATTTTCCCATAGATAAATGATATTCAATCATCTTTAAATCTTTAATTCGATTGGTTCCAGATAATCGCTTTCCTTTGGAAAGATTCGAATCTCTTTCAGAATTTAATTCTGTCAACGAAATGGGCTTTGAAAGCCGGTCACGTGTGACCACGTGACCCATGGTCACGTGTGGGCACGTGACCCCCTTTGAACGAGCCTTCCTCTTTCTTTTTGCGCTCTGTCTTCTGGTCGCTGCTTAACCGTCACGTCCCACCACCTGACCCCTGGTCACGTGTGAGCACGTGACCCTTGTCTGGACTCTTTTTCTTGATTTAACTGGAGAAAAATTCTGATGTTTTGATCGTCACGTGCCAACACGTGACCCTGGTCACGTGGGAGCACGTGTCCTCTTCTGAAGCTTTTTCCTTGATTTGATCAGGAAGCGTTGGGTCTTTGCTGCTGCTTTTAAATGTCACGTGCCGACACGTGACCCAGGTCACGTGGGAGCACGTGACCCTTACTGAAGCCCCTCTCTTTGATGTAGTTGGGAAACTGAACTTGCTTTGCCGGTACTTTTGGGTGTCACGTGCCAACACGTGACTGCTGGTCACGTGTAAGCACGTGACCCTCTTCTGAAGCTTTTTCCATAAGCTTTTCTGATTTTAAATCAGGAAACAAATGCCCCCACAGCGTTGTTCTCACGTGTCAGCACGTGAGTGCAACGCTGTCACTTTTTTGACCGCTGGATCTGCTTTGGGGAGTAGGGTAGACGAAACGTCCTTTCAGAAGCGCCTTCACTTTTTCATGTCCTTCCTTTCAAACCTTTCTTTTAAGAATTTGATTCTCGTTCTCAGAGCTTAGTTCTCTGTTGTGTCTGTGCAGTGCCGCCTCATTTGCCAATCAAAGGCTAGTGCTCATGTGTTGCGTATGCAGGGATCTCTTTGATGGGGACGTTTCATTTCCCTAACCTAATTCCAATGCGTCGTTGGATTTCATTTCCAATGCACTCCCCTTCTTTCCGGGCTTTGAGAGTAGTCCCGCCATGCACGACATTTTTTGTGCATAGCATTAAATGCTCCCCTATATAACCTGAACCCTACGCCTTACTTCTTTTCTTCACAGAGAAACCCGTTCATACCTTAAGGTGGTCATCTTTGAGAACCCGATTGATCGCCATGGCTTGCAATCGTCCCCATGCTCGTCGGCAACCATGGGAGGTGCCCCTTGAGGAGATAATTCCTCACTTCGCTGCGAGGCTGGCGGATCCCCTTCTCACCGACGCTCAATGTGACACGGTGATGTACGAGCTACTGACCCGTCGGGGCTCTCCTCTTCCCATGGGCTCCATTTGGCTCCGGATGATCCTCATGTCTGTGCTTGCTGATATACCCCCTCATCCGGCGGAGATGACTTCGGCGATCCTTGACGTGGCGGAGGACAAGCTTGAGTGCTTTCATGAGGCTTGTCTGATCACTCAAGCTCTGAAGGATCACTCAGTTCATTTACTGAGTCAGATAAGAGCTCGTCGGGCCGTCATGTCTGCTTTTGCTGATGAGCACGGCTCCAACCGGTGGGGAGCGACTCCTCGCGAAAACCGCTGCTTTGACGTGCTGGAGAAGGCGGAGACGGAGTTGGAGAATTTTGTGTTTTGCTTTGTTAACCCTTGTATTTCTGATCCCTTATTTGGTGATCTTTTCCCACCAATGTAGTATGCTTGAATCAATGTACTCCTTTAATCATTGGTGGTTTGCATGCTTTCTGTTGAATTTTCATGCTTGTCAGATAGTCGTACGTGTGTCTTGCTTGCGTAAATGAGCCGTCTATTTTTCTTTAATTACGAGTACCATCGTTACGTTGCATGCAAATCAGTGCCTCGGGCAACATTTCCTTTTAAACATTCGTACAGTTGCAAATGCGCGCCTGATAGGATATAGATCAGAAACTTGCCTCGTTATCTCCCGTATCGGGTGGTTTGTGCTGGCTTTAGATCGAGTATTGTTGTCGAAGGGAGGTTTATAAATGAAGACATATTCTTCCCTTCAATGGTGTGTCCCTTTTCTACTGCATGTGTTCTGCGGACAATTTATCTTGATCTCTTTGCAGGACAGTGATGGCTTAGGATACAGGGTTAAGATCTGCTTCCTAAGACTTTTGCTTTTTACGAGCCACGAGGGTCTCATAAAGAGTTTTTCTCCCTACAGGTCGAGAGGATCCCATAGGTGTGAGTTCTTCTTAAAGATCGTGAGGATCCTTAAGCGGGTTTTCCCTTGAGAGTCGTAAGGATCTCACAAGAGAGTTTTTACTTCCTCGCAGGTCGTGAGGACCTGCAAGTGTTGGATGTGGTCGCCCTTATCCGTGTTTCACGGGGTCAGGGGTCGCTCAAGGTATCGTAGTTTAAAGACATCACGGTCAAGGTTAAGGACCTCATAGTCCGTGGATTTAAGGACTCCACAGTCCGCTGTTAGTTTTAAGACATCACGGTCAAGGTTAAGGACCTCATAGTCCTTGGATTTAGGGATTCCACAGTCCGATGTTTGGTTGCAGGGACCCGTCACCTCTTTGAAGATGTTGAGGAATTACAACGCCGGGTATCAAAGGAGTGAAGAGATGTACCCTTAAACCAAGGCAGAATCCGTAGGGGATCGGGGTGGTTGATCGTTAGTTTTAAGACATCACGGTCGAGGTTAAGGACGTCATAGTCCGTGGATTTTAAGGACTCCACAGTCCGGTATTTGCTCTGGATGCTTCACACGGGTTCACTGCCGTGCTTGGCGAGGACCAGGCTCCGCTCTGGGCGTTTTCCGCGGGGTCAAAGAGTGACGTTATCCGCGTTCCACGTAACCAGGAATTTTGCACTAGATGCTTCACACGGGTTCACTGCCGTGCTCGGTGAGGACTAGGCTCCGCTCTGGACGTTTTCCACGGGGTCAAAGAGTGACATTATCCGCGTTCCACGTGACCAGGAATTTTGCACTAGATGCTTCACACGGGTTCACTGCCGTGCTCGGCGAGGACTAGGCTCCGCTCTGGACGTTTTCCACGGGGTCAAAGAGTGACATTATCCGCGTTCCACGTGACCAGGAATTTTGCACTAGATGCTTCACACGGGTTCACTGCCGTGCTTGGCGAGGACTAGGCTCCGCTCTGGATGCTTCACACGGGTTCACTGCCGTGCTCTGCGAGGACCAGGATCCGCTCTGGACGTTTTCCACGGGGTCAAAGAGTGACATTATCCGCGTTCTACGTAACCAGGAATTTTGCACTAGATGCTTCACACGGGTTCACCGCCGTGCTTGGCGAGGACTAGGCTCCGCTCTGGACGTTTTCCACGGGGTCAAAGAGTGACATTATCCGCGTTCCACATGACCAGGAATTTTGCACTAGATGCTTCACACGGGTTCACTGCCGTGCTCGGCGAGGACTAGGCTCCGCTCTGGATGCTTCACACGGGTTCACTGTCGTGCTCTGCGAGGACCAGGATCCGCTCTGGACGTTTTCCACGGGGTCAAAGAGTGACATTATCCGCGTTCCACGTAACCAGGAATTTTGCTGATTGTATCCGCATTTCACGGGATGGAGGTTTGACTGTTGGCGATATGTATACCATCGAGCCATGGAACTGGGAGTTGCCGCTGTTCCGCTTAGCTTGAAGTTGTGTCCGTTGTTATGAGACGAGTGTTGGGATGATCTCTAGGTCGCTTGTGGCCCGTCGAGATTTAGCTTCTTTCTTTGGTGAAACCTGGGGGAGGGAGGTATGTTCCCTTTTTGTTTATGCCATTGGATTGTATACAGGGTGTGATGGAACATCACCTGTAAGGCATACATTTTCTTTTTATTTTATTTCTTTTTCCGCGATGCTCTATCGTTTCAGCTTTTATATCGCGAAGGTCGCGATTGCCCCATCATTTCGGCTATTTTTCGCGGTGCCCAATCATTTCGGCTATTTTTTTTATTTTCACTCGCTGTTTTTTATTGCGAGTTGCCCCATCATTTCGGCTATTTTTCATGCATACATTTTTACTTGCTGTTTTTTATTGCAAGTTGCCCCATCATTTCGGCTATTTCGTAGGCATATGTGGCTTGTTAGCTTTTTCGCCGCAAGCTTGGATTTTAGACACCGATTTCGGCATCAGCACCGCTGCAACTGGGATGCTGCCAGGAGCGAATCATCATTTGCCTCTATCGATATTGAACAAAGGTGGCTTAGTAAACAGGGTTAAGGGTCCTGTCGACCAAGGCTTTTGACTTCATGAGCCGTAAGGGTCTCACAAAGGTATTTCTCCCTACAAGTCGTGAGGATCTTGCAGGTGTATTTTCTCCTTTGGGATCGTGAGGATTCCTAAGTGTATGTTCCTCTGCAAGTCGTAAGGATCCTACAAGAGGGCTTTCTCCTTATGGGTCGAGGGGACCTACAAGGGTTGGACTTTGCTGGGGAAATGTTTTTTCGCGCCCGTGGATTGTATACAAGGGTCAGTATTGAGCCTCTTGTAGGGCAATATCGAAGGTTGTGGAGGATTTGCTTAAGAACAGGTTTAGGTTTCTGTAACTTAAGACTTTCAAATCTCATGAGCCGTGAGGGTCCCATAAGAGAATTCTCCTTACGAGTCGTGAGGATCTCGTAAGTGTATTTTCTCCTTAGGAATCATGAGGATCCCTAAGTGTGTTGCTCCTTTGTGAGTCGTAAGGATCTCACGCCGGTGGTTTTCTCCTTACAAGGTCGAGAGGACCCTGCAAGTGTCTTTTTAACGAGGTTGCGTCCTTTCGGGTTTTCACAAACACTCGCCGGTAGTCCTGCTGTTTTTACTCACGGAGCCCTTTCGGGTTTTCATCCGTGCCCATTTTGCTTCTGGACATACCGTCTTTTATTTATTTTTTTTTATTCTCTTTTTTTTTTTTTAACGAGCTTAAGAATGCTGCGGTAGTAGTTTAGGGACGTTTCGGTCCGTCGTTAGTTTAAGGACGTTTCGGCCCGTCGATAGTTTAAGGACGTTTCGGTCCACCGTTAGTTTAAGGACGTTTCGGTCCGTCGTTAGTTTAAGGACGTTTCGGTCCGTCGCTATGGGAAGGCCGGCTGCTGCTTGTAAAGTCTGAGCCTAGGAAGATAGTGAACGGGCATAGTCGTCGTCATCTATCATTGACCCAGGCTGTGGCTTATTAAGCGTAGTATTTCTTTAAGAAGCGGCCGTTTATTGGCCTGAAAGGCCTTTCACCGTGCATGTCCATGAGTAGGTAGGCTCCACCCTGGTAGACCTTGTCTATGATGTACGGGCCTTCATAGTTTGGCTCAAATTTTCCTCGCTTGGCACGATTGGGGATCATAGGTCTTTTGACCACTAGTACGAGTTCGCCTTGGCGGAATGTCCTTGGCCTGGTCAATCTTTTGTACGAGCGCGTCATCTTTACTTTGTAGGCCTCTAGATGTTGTTGCGCTATGAGCCGGGTTTCGTCGAGGGCATCAAGCTCCTCAAGCTGAAGGTGAGCATTTTCTTCGTTCGTCAGCTCGTGGTGGACTGCTACTCGTAGAGAGGGTAACTCTATCTCGAGGGGGAGAACTGCTTCCGTCTCAAATACCAACGCGTACGGCGTTGTGTTCGTGGCCGTCTTGAATGTAGTTCGATAAGCCCAAAGGGCTTCTTGCAGCCTTTCATGCCAGTCTCTCTTATTCCTGGAAACGGTCTTTTTTATGATCTTCGTCAAGGTCTTATTGAAGGCCTCGGCCAGACCGTTAGCTCGTGGATTGTAAACCGAAGAATATCTCCATTCTATATTGTGCTGCTGTGCGAAGCGGCTAATCTTATGGCTTCGGTAGGCCGGCCCATTATCGGAGATAATCCGCCGTGGAGTTCCGAACTGATAGATGACGTGCGTCTTGAAGAAATGGAGGATATTCTCCGTCTTCACTTCCCTCAGTGGTACTGCTTCTGCCCATTTGGAGAAGTAATCAGTTGTCGCCAGGATAAAACGGTGTCCCCGGGATGATGCTGGCTCAATGGGGCCGACTATGTCAGTCCCCTACATTTCGAACGGCCAACTAGCCACCGTTGGGTGTAGTGGATTCGGATGTTGGTGAATAAAGTCTCCATGAATCTGGCACGAGTGGCATTGCTTCGCATACTCGAGGCAGTCCTGGATCATCGTGGGCCAGTAGTAACCCATCCGTTTAATTTTTAACTTCATCTTTGGGCCTGCTTGGTGAGAACCGCAAAGTCCGTCATGAACTTCCTGAATGACTCTTTCTGTTTCGTCAGGTCCTAAGCATCTCAGCCATAGAGAATCAAACGATCTCTTGTATAGAATATCGTTGACGAAAGCGAAACATAGAGCTCGTTTCATGAGCTGATGTCTTGAGGACGCTTCTTTGGGCATTCGGTGGGACTTAAAGTAGTCTATGAATACTTCCCTCCAGTCTTCGGCCTTCTCATGGTCTTTTATTTGTAGTGTCGTCTGCTCAGTCACTCCCTTCTCTTCGGGTGATTCCGAAGGTATTTCCGCCAGGGCGAGCACTCGACGGCTTTGTACCACGATTCTGACGTCATCGAGGTTCTCGTCAGCCAGTTCTTTAGCAAGTTTAGCCAACGCATCTGCTTTGCTGTTTTCCGCGCGCGGTATGTTCTCCAAAATATAGGAGGGAATTTGGGTCAACAGTTGTTGCACCTTTTCGCCGTACTTCACCAACTCCGGTTTGCACGTTTGGTAGTCACCATTTACTTGACTAATGACCAGCTGAGAATCCCCGTATATAAGGAGGTCTTCAATTCCCATGTCGATGGCGATTTCGAGGCCTGCTATCAGAGCTTCGTATTCAGCTTCATTGTTTGTCCTCGGCTCTGTTAAAGAGAAGGCGAAGCGCATTATCCCTCCTTGTGGGGTTGCAAAGACGAGGCCTATCCCCGATTTGATCATTGGGATACCTTGTTTCTGTTTCTTTACGGAGGACGCTCCATCGAAATAGAGGTCCCATCGGGTGCTTCCGCCGCTAATCGCATCAAATGCATGCTCGTCCGGCAGATCACAGTTCAGAGGAGAATCGGCCGGTATTGGGTGCTCAGCGAGAAAGTCGGCAATGGCCTGGCCTTTCACTACCTTGAGAGGTTGATACGTTATCGAGAACTCCATCAAGAGCAGGGCCCACTTAGCGAGTCGTCCCGTCAATATGGCTTTCGACATCAAGTATTTAAGGGGATTCACTTTTGAAATGAGACGGACTTCATGCGCCAACGCATAGTGCCTGAGCTTTGTTATCGCGAAGATTAACGCCAAGCAATGTTTTTCAATGGGAGAGTAGTTGCTTTCTGCCCCCAGTAGAACTCGACTCAAGTAGTAGAGTGCCCTCTCTTTCCCCTGATCGTTCTCTTGTGCCCATAACGTGCCCAAGGAACCTTCGAGGGCGGTCGTATAAAGAATGAGGGGTTTTCCTTTGACCGGCGCAGCCAACACCGGAGGGTTCTGCAGATACTGCTTGATCTCGTCTAGTGCACCTTGGCATTTGTGATCCCAAACGAATGGAGTTCCCTTCTTCATCAGGTGGCTGTAAGGACGGCATTTGCCTGAAAGATTGGCGATAAATCGCCGGATGTATGCGAGCTTCCCTTGGAGAGACCGCAACTGCTTGAGGGTTCTTAGCGGAGGCATTTCCATGATCGCTTTAATCTTTGACGGATCTATTTCAATACCTCGGTGTCGAACGATGAATCTCAGAAATTTTCCCGAGGAGACTCCAAACGCGCATTTGAGGGGATTCATTTTCAAATTATATTACCGAAGGCGTCGAAATACAGTCTCCAGATGCTTCAAATGATCTTCGTATGACATGCTCTTTACTACGAGGTCATCGATATAGCACTCGACGACGTCGTGTATGAGGTCATCAAAGATCTTCGTCATGGCCCTTTGATAGGTAGCGCCAGCGTTCTTTAGACCAAAGGGCATAACCCTGTAGCAGAATATACCCAAAGGGGTGCGGAAAGCGGTGTGCTTCTGGTCTTTGGGATGCATCTTTATCTGATTGTATCCTGACGAACCATCCATAAAGGAGAAAACCTCGTGAGTGGACGTGTTATCTATCATTAGCTCGGTTACTGGTACTGGGAAATCATCTTTTGGACAGGCTTTATTGAGATCCCTGAAATCCACGCATATGCGTACCGTCCCATTCTTCTTCATTACCGGGACGATATTGGCGATCCAGTCGGGATATTGGACTTCTTGGATAAATCCAGAATCGATCAGCTTCTTGACTTCGGCGTTGATGCTCATCTCAAGCTCGAGTCGCATCCTCCTTGGCGCCTGCTTGACTGGCTTGATATCTGGGGATATTGCTAATTTATGCACAGCAATCTCCGGATCTAATCCTGGCATCTCGGAGTTGTTCCACGCGAAGCAGTCTTTATGCCGTAGAAGCACGTTCTTTAACGCAGCCACCCTTTCTTCGGATAACAGCTCGCTGACAAATGTCGGTCGTGGGTCGTCTGCCGATCCCAACTCAATCTTCTTGAGGTTATCTGCAGTAGTATGTATACCATCTTCCAGTTCTTTCGGAGCGGGCGGAAATTCTGAGATCACCTCATCATCGCTGTTCTCAAAGCACCAGGGAAGGTCATCTACGTTCTCGGGCTCTTCTCTTAATATCGTAATCGTATAACAGGTGCGAACCCGCTCCCCGGACTGAGGTGAGCCCGGTTCTGCTCTTGCGGCCTTAGGTTCATGCTTTCGTGGCGGCGTTACCCTCCAGCCGTCGGATAAAGCGAATCTGCCCTGTTGGTACTGGTCCTCGACCCAGTTCTTGAAGGTGAAGCAGTCTTCGGTAGGATGTCCTATGGCTCGCTGATAAGAGCAATAGCTCAGATGAGGAGCCTTGTTAGCTTGCTCAGGATGTCTAGACTCTGGAAGCGCGATCATTTGATGTTTTATAGCGAGCTTGAGTAACTTCTCCGTCTTGTCTCGGGGGAAGGAGTACGCTCGACTCATCTTCTTCATGAGGGACAAATCCGAGCCGTGCAACACCCGACCACGTAACTCTCTAATCCTGCGTCGTTGTTGTCGGCTCCTCTTTCCGCCTCTTGATTTATTTCCGTCCCTGCGTCGGGCCTTTCGTACAACGGATTGACGAGGATGAGCGTCTTTGTCTTTTGCAGCCTGTTGAAATAGACGTTGCGTCCTGGCCTTCTCGTAGATGGCCATTTCGCGGTTGTGGTCTTCCCGAGCTTTCTGACCCACTTTCCTGATAGGCTTGTCCATTCGTTCTTCAAACGACGGACTCGGCGCTTCAATCGCGGGGTCTAGTTTTGATGAGGGGTTGGCATCTCCCGACGAGGCGTCCTCTTCTTCATCAAAGGTACATATGGCGTAGCTACTGTGGGCCCGTTCCCGTTTTCCGGCTCTTGCGTATCCAAGCCCGAGTGTTTCCATTTTCCCGTTGGGCAATTTGCGTTGAGTCCCGGGGACATCCCAAATCCTGTTGTAGAACCGAGCCTGCCGAACAGTCTGTTTTAAGGGTACTCCTTGGCGCTTCAATGGCTTCTTTAATCCATTTGTATAGTATCTGGGCAGACGGATGGGTTGGAGCCTGTCAAGTGTAGCATCCGCGCCATGCCAGATCTCTTTCTCTATTTTCGACTCTGAGGATCGGTAGAATAGGATCACCTTCTCACCCCTTTGCCTGGGAGGGACGTAAAATATTTGCAGGTCCTGCACATTGTGAGCTTGAAGCGCGTCGAGATCCTTGTAGTGTTCTCGCGGTACCATGGTGATTTGCAAACTATGGTCATCGCCAGGGGGTGCTTGTATTGACAGCCGATTGGAGAACACAGCATTAACTTCATCTTCTGAATCACTTCCGAAGACTAACGTGGGGGCGGGCGTCCCCAGGTTGTTGTGTTGAGATGGCCCTGCATAAACCATCTCTTCTTCT
Organism: Agapanthus africanus; assembly: GCA_030015575.1. Lineage (NCBI taxonomy): Eukaryota > Viridiplantae > Streptophyta > Magnoliopsida > Asparagales > Amaryllidaceae > Agapanthus > Agapanthus africanus. Next base: position 260,430,612 of record JASDDO010000019.1, on the reverse strand, counting down.
TCTTCGGTATCGCTCCCGAAAACAGGGATGGCGGCGGCGGTTTTGCTCTCCGGATTGCGACACCTTTCTGTATCCTCGAAATCTGGCAAAAAGTACTCCGCATCTTCGTATTTGCGGACTTCGTTCACGGAAAATGGGTTTAACTCACCTGTTACGGTGTACTCGAAACCATCCTTAAAGTACTTCATACACTGATGTTGTGTAGAAGGGATGATGTTGTATTCGTGTAACCAAGGACGACTGAGCAAGGCGTTGTAGCAGGTCTTGGCGTCAATGACATGGAATTTGATGTCTGTGACGAGAAGTCCAAAGCGTAGTGTTAGTATCACAGATCCGAGAGTCCGTGACGATTATGAATCGAAACCGGAGATAGTAATTTTGTCACGAGCGAGGTGTTGCACACTCATGCAGATTTCCTTCAACACCCGAACATTAAGGAGATTGACGGAGGATCCATTATCCACCAGGATCTTGCATATCTTGATGTCATGGCAGTATCCGGAGACATATAGGGGACGGTTGTGGTCGCACGTCCCGAGAAGGAGGTCTTCATCACCGAAAGTGATGTCGGCCGTATGCACTTCCTCCAGTTCATCCTTCATCTTTTCAGTGGCGAGGAAGGCTTGGAATTGCTCAGGTTCTTGTAACGCCTTAATTAGTGAGTCTCGCGCTTCTTTTGATAATAGGAGGGCATCGAGAATGCTAAGCTGAGAATGTAGTTTTCTTAGGTGCGCGAGGATGTTATAGTCCACCTTACCCTTCCTAGGAGGGTCTTTGGCAGCCAGCTCTCTCATGACTTGGTCATCTAAAGTGATATCTTCAGTGACCTTTTCCTTTCCCTTATCCTTTCTACTTACGGGCCCGAGATTCTTTTCTGGGAGTGTGCGATTGCGCAGCTGAATGTTCTCGCAGATCTCCGATTTCTCCTCTTTCCCTAAAGCGGATTCTTTAAAGAGAGGGCCCAGAGCCATTTCTTCATCAGAGTCGCTCCCAAAGGTGAGAACTTGTGACCCCCTGGCGTTAACCATGTAACAGTTGCCAGTAGTTCTGTTGTGCCCATCGATAGTATTTCTTCGCTCCCGACGGCTCTTGCATTTCATGCGCTTAACATGTTGCCAAGGAGCAACATATCCTTGCCACCATATCTTAAAGGCGTCGCACTCCTCCGTGGGGTGTGATATTTTCCGGTGATATGCGCAATAATCAGGGTGCCTTTCCACCCCATCATGTGTATTTCCTTCCGAGGGTGGTAGCTTCATCTCTATTGACATGGCTTTGGCAAACCTTTTTCTCGTCTTGAATATCTTCTTGTCTACTTCGGATGCCTTTCGCTCTGGCGGAGGTAGTTCAACTCTTCCGTTCAGTCGCCTGCATTTGGTTCCTTCTGACGCTGCCATCTCACGCTCCTGATCCGCTTTACTTTTTAGACGAATCTCGTCTAGAAAAGCGTCGATCATTTCGTCTGTTGGCCATGCACGCTCTGGTATAGGCTCTGCCTCCAGCTTCTTAGTGCCAGGAGTTTTCCCAGCATCGGTAAACGAGTGGGAGATTACGTTACAACTCGCCACATATCCTTCGGATTCATCCGACGAGCTCTCTCCATCATCTTCCTCTTGAAAGATGTGGTTGAGGAACTCTTGCAGTGTGACAGGAGTTCGCGCCTTTTGATTGTACTCTTCCAGTGCGTCGATTTGCTTCTGCAAGTTCGTGTGCTCGTCTCCAAGCTTCACGGTCTTCTTGGATTTCTTCTTCTTTTTCTTCGAAGATTTTGACGGTTGGGCGTGAGTATTTGGGTCCTCATCGCGAGTTTTCGTAGTTGGGCGGCGCCTTAGCATCCCTTCGATAATTTGAGGTTCAAGAGGGTCCTTCCATTCGATCGCAGGGCACGCATGAAGGTCTCTCAGCATTCTTTTGGTTTTAGTTGATAGCACGACCTCCCATGGAGCTTCTTTAATAAAGGAGCAGGTTGCCCCCGGTGTATCTGCTTTCTTAGGAGTATGCGGTTGTGGTGGGTTCACCTTCCACTTTTCGGACAGTACAAACTTCCCCTGGAGGTATTGATCTTCAATCCATCCTTTGAAGACGAAGCAATCTTCAATCGGATGGCTTACCGTTTGATGGTAAGGGCAATAGTTAGGGTTATTCACCTCGGCGGGTTGCGGCGGTCGTCTTGGATTTGGTATGCTTATAAGTCTGTTGCGTATTGCCAGCTCGAATAGCCGTTTCGTCTTGTCTCGTGGGAACGAGTAGGGACGCTTCATCTTCTCATTATAATACCGGCGTCTTTCCTCCAGTTGATCTGCCGGTTTCGGGGCGTTAGGTTGCTGTTGGGCATTCGCAACAAAGGTTGCCCTTCCTTTACCCTTGTCATTCCGAGGTTCCGACTTCGGGGGGGTGGTCTATGACCCATCTGGTCCATCTGAGCCAACTTGTCGATTAAAGCCTGGAATGTGGTTGGCTTAAAGAACATCATAAACTGGGAGATAGTTGCGTGGGGGTCTAGGGTTCCCACGAACATGCCCACTGCGGGTGCCTCCTCAATGCGTTGTTCACATCTCGACCACAAGTTCCGCCAGCGTATAGCATACTGGACCCAGGTTTCGCCTGGTTTTACCCTGGCGTTAATCAGTGCAGTTATTGGAGTGCGTTCGCTGGCACTTGTGAATCGCTGAGTGAATAACAACTCCATTTCAGCGAACGTTTTGATAGAATCGTTCGGGAGTTCCGAATACCATTCGAACGCAGTTTCTAATAGGCTGCCCACGAACTGACGGAGCAACAGTTTATCATCACCGCCGGTGTTGCCGCAGAGGGTCCGGAACTGGGCGACATGTTGATGGGGGTTGCCGGTCCCCTTGTACACGTGGAATTTTGGTATCGTATAGCCTTGCGGGTATTTGATTTGGTCGTACCAGCTTGGATACGGCCGCCCCGTTTTCACGACTTGACCAGCTGCCTCAGTCGCGTGATGAACCCGGATTTGCTGGGCTATGTAGTCAACCAAGTCAGCCTTAGAGATTGCCTCCTCCTTGGCCGTTGAGAGGGCTGGTGATGGATTTGACGTTTCTCCTCGGTCGTCTTCAAGAACGATTGGGGGATCCTCGGCGGGTAAGTCCTGCTGGATCATCATTCCTATCATATCTTGGAAGAGAAGGCCCATACGTTGTATGTTGGCCGCTTGTTCAGCAGCCTCTTTGTCCTTTTTCTCCAGTATCCGGCGAAGGAATTCAGCGTCGGATTCTTCCTCCTGGCGCGCGTCTGAGGGCGTTTCTGGGCTTTCTTTTGGCCCGGTAAGTGCGGCCATAGCATTCATCATTTCCTGAAGCTTTTGTTGCTGCTCCTGGGCTTTCGTCACGGATCGGATTAGCGGTCGGTGGCCCGTAGAAGTGCGGCTTTCCTCCTTTCCAGAGGCCATGTAAATAGTGTGCACCACCATGCCCCCAGACTTAGGGCGTCTGGGCTCAGTGCTTTTAGTCGTCGTTGCATGCTGGGGGGTCTTCTCTGGCCTCCTCCTTTTATGAGCCATGGAGGTTGAGGGGGCCGTTGAGGTGGGCGTCCAGACAGCCTTTTGGGGTTTAGCCTGGTGACCAGCTTCCGGTTGGATTTTCAGCTTCTTGTGCTGGCGGGAGAAGTTTGGATCGATGATCGAGTCTCGGGCCTGCCGCCAAACCTTATAGATTTTGGAAGACAGCCGTTGAGGAGATCGGGGCTGCTCTGGTTTTATTTCCACAACCTTTTTTAATGGGGGAGGAGACCTCTTCAGCACTGCAGTAGGAGAATTCCTTCGCACCTTATTTAGCATTTCGAAGCTGTTCCCAGTTAGAACAGCAGCATTAACTTCTGCCATCGGGGCTGATGGAGTCAACCCGGAGGGGGAGTTGCCCCCAGCCTTCCTTATTCGGCGCCAATGGCGACGTCGAGCGTGTCGAGCGGACGGCGTAGGGTCAGCGGTAAGAATGGTTTCGTCTTGCCCCCTGTCTGGATGGGGGGTCGCTGTTGGTATTAGCCTGTCAAAGACCGATGTCCTTTGGGCAGCAGGAGCGGGAGCTGAAGCCGTCAATCTTGTAAAGACCGACCTTTTGGCCGGAGAAGCTGCCTTGACGACTTCGGGGGCAGGAGCGGCCACCTTCTTAGAAGCAGCCTTCTCTGAGATTGTAGGCCCCATGATGGGTTTGCAGGATTTCTGGCCCAATCTAGAGAAGACCGAGGCGTTGACGTTGGGCGACTCGTTGAGAGGAGCCGCGGCAGGGGTAAGACGATCAAAGACCGACTTCTTGAGAGCTTCCGTTGTCAGCACTGGAGCGGTGAAGCTTATCGGCGGGAGCATGGTCCCAAAGAACAAGCCTGTGGTGGCGCGAGTGACCTGTTCCACGGGCATTGTGAATAGCGAAGCAGCTTGGGGTCCGTAGGCTATACCTCCTGGCGAGGCAGAGCGTTGGTCGCAATTGCAGTCTGAGCAGTTGGAGAATTTCACGGAAGTAGAAGCCATCGATCCTTTGCTTTCTGCAATAAGCGAGACGCCAATTCTTAGTATCTTGAAACCCAAGGGCAACCAATAGCGAACCGCGATTGGTTCGCGAGTCACGACACACGAAGTGTGGAGTGGAAAGAGGAAAAGGTCCCACCGGGCGTGCCAGAATCTGTTCCCCTCCGAATGGCGGCGCGCAGGACTGCGATGTCTTGGCACTGAGACTCGGGGCAGATGCTAATTGGTGCTATCCATCCACCTCTCCGAAGATGCCAAGTTGATTTATGGCACCATGTATCGAAGGTTTAGACGGATGCGTCCGATGTAGCAGACTTCGTCAGATTCCCCCTCGTTTGAGGGGGTTTTGATTGTGGGGACGCTCTTCCCTGCAGGCGCAAGCCCCTACAGTTAATTACGCTACCGCATCGCGGTAACAACTTTCTCCTTCTCCAGATGGTCACTTCGTGTCGTGGATATTTGTTTTGTGTTTTGTTGCCCGTGGATTGTTTACGGAGACTGAGTTATGTCGTCGCCCGTAGGGCGTGGACTAGTCCAAATCCGTATTATCTTAGATTTGGGTTTGGGGGTTTGGTTTGAGGATACGTCAGCCATACTTGAGGCTAAGATCAACTCAAACGTTTGTTAAGGATACGTTAGTCCAGTTTGAGACTAAGATCAACTTAACGGGATCGTTTAGATCCGACAAAGGAGCGTTTTAGGCTCCATTGTTCCAGTTTAAGGACATAGTGGTCCATCGTATGTATGGCCGTCGGGACCCGTCACCTCTCTGACGACGTTGAAGGATTACAACGACGGATGTCAGAGGAGTTCAGGGATGTACCCTCGAGCCAGAGTTAATTAGGGGGGATTTATAGTCCACTCTGTTTGAAGGTTTAAGGATACGTTAGCCATCTTTAAGGCTAAGATCAACTTAAACGGGACCGTTTAGATCTGACAAAAGAGCATGCGGGGCTCTATTGTTCTAGTTTAAGGACATTGCGGTCCATGGGTAGTTTAAGGACGTTGCGGTCCATGGGTAGTTTAAGGACATTGCGGTCCAGGTTAAGGACGTCGTAGTCCATGGGTTTAAGGACTCCATAGTCCGGTATGTGCTCTGGATGCTTCACACGGGTTCACTGCCGTGCTTGGCGAGGACCGGGCTCCGCTCTGGACGTTTTCCGCGGGGTCAAAGAGTGACGTTATCCGCATTCCACGTAACCAGGAATTTTGCACTAGATGCTTCATACGGGTTCACTGCCGTGCTCGGCGAGGACTAGGCTCCGCTCTGGACGTTTTCCACGGGGTCAAAGAGTGACGTTATCCGCGTTCCACGTAACCAGGAATTTTGCATTAGACACGGGTTTAAGAACCCCACAGTCCATATCAATGTGTGGTCGTCGGGACCCGTCACCTCTTTGAAGACATTGAGGGATTACAATGCCAAATATCAAAGGAGTGAAGAGATGTACCCTAGAACCGGAGTGGATTGAATAGTCCTTGGCCCAATTTGGGATCACGACCAATTAATTATGTTATGAGCCCATTAGCTCAGTTGATTACGAATTGAGGACTTATGGCCAGCTTGGGCTAAGTCCAATCAGGAGAGGCTTTGCCTCTATCCATTTAGCCAATTGGACCAATGTCTAGTGTTAAACACTAAAGACCAACCAGTGTCGAACACTGAGAGTGAGACTGACAAGTTAGTGTTTAACACTAAAAGATAATTGGTGTTAAACACCAGCAACAGGGCTTTTCAAATTAGTGTTAAACACTAAAACAGATCAGTGTTGAACACTGGCAATGGAGATCTCAGATTAGTGTTAAATACTAAGGTAATCAGTGTTGAACACTGCGAATAAAGCTCTTTGATTAGTGTTAAACACTAAGGCCCAACAGTGTTTTAACACTGGGTTCGGGAGTTTCAATTTAGTGTTAAGCACTAAGGCAAGAGGGGTCACGTGGCGACACGTGAGAGCGCCCTCCCTTTATTTGTTCTTCTGAGACTATTGCATCTTTTAGAGCATCACGTGCCATCACGTGACGGGCATTCAAATGCTTATACGTTAAAGCTTCTGCCTAGGGTCACGTGGGTCACGTGGGGCACTGCTTCAAAGGGGCTTTCTGTAGACCTTTTGGGGGGGTCACGTGGTGACACGTGACCCCGCCTCTATGTATGTTGTTTAGAGGATCTGTTAATCTTTTCCAGGAATTAAACTCCTCGTAGGGTTAAACCCTGACAGTAATTTCAGAGGAATTAAATTCCTACTTCCTTTTGAAGATTTATATTCTGGAATAGAGTTGAACTATGAATTTTCTGTAGGAATTAAATTCCTCATACATGTGAAGAACTAAATAGGGTTAAACCCTAATAAAAGCTTTTTAGGAATTAAATTCCCACTCTCTGTTAAATTATGATCAAGGGAATTAAATCCCCGCTGTTCCAACAGAACTAGGTTCTTAATTAGGGTTAAACCCTGTTTCTTTTTGTTCGGAAGGAATTAAATTCCCATAACACAGGGTCAAGCCCTAGTTTTATTTTAAAGGAATTAAATTCCTATAGTTCTGTGAGAATTAAATTCTCGTGCTTCCATTCCCTCTCTATGTTTTGGATCTGCATGGTAGGATCTCGACCCATTGAGAATTAAATTCTCAACTTCAAGGGGAAATGTGCACTTTGCAGATCCTCTATCAAAGAGAGAAGAAATATGTTCTTCTGTTTTATATATCAGAGTTAAACTCTGTTGAGAATTAAATTCTCGTTTCCTTCAAGGAGCCTTCCCTTTCTTACCTAGGGTTTTCTTTTGCAGAAGATCCAAGTTCCTCGAAGTATCAAGGCTCTCTCTCCCTTTCTTCCCTCTGCGTGTCTGTCTCCTTTTTTTGTGTCTCTTGGCTCCTATTTATAGGAGAAGCAGCCGAATCAATTAGTTTTTGACGAATCTTCATTGAGAGGTTTGATTTGCATCCATCATTCGTTTTTGACCTTTGGATTATTAGGTGAATTTTATTCACCATTGGATTTCAAATCCAGGGATTCTCTTTTGTTATTTCGGTTAGATTTAAAGGGGAAATCTTTCCAAACCCAAGATTTTCCCATAGATAAATGATATTCAATCATCTTTAAATCTTTAATTCGATTGGTTCCAGATAATCGCTTTCCTTTGGAAAGATTCGAATCTCTTTCAGAATTTAATTCTGTCAACGAAATGGGCTTTGAAAGCCGGTCACGTGTGACCACGTGACCCATGGTCACGTGTGGGCACGTGACCCCCTTTGAACGAGCCTTCCTCTTTCTTTTTGCGCTCTGTCTTCTGGTTGCTGCTTAACCGTCACGTGCCACCACGTGACCCCTGGTCACGTGTGAGCACGTGACCCTTGTCTGGACTCTTTTTCTTGATTTAACTAGAGAACAATTCTGATGTTTTGATCGTCACGTGCCAACACGTGACCCTGGTCACGTGGGAGCACGTGTCCTCTTCTGAAGCTTTTTCCTTGATTTGATCAGGAAGCGTTGGGTCTTTGCTGCTGCTTTTAAATGTCACGTGCCGACACGTGACCCAGGTCACGTGGGAGCACGTGACCCTTACTGAAGCCCCTCTTTTTGATGTAGTTGGGAAACTGAACTTGCTTTGCCGGTACTTTTGGGTGTCACGTGCCAACACGTGACTGCTGGTCACGTGTAAGCACGTGACCCTCTTCTGAAGCTTTTTCCATAAGCTTTCCTGATTTTAAATCAGGAAACAATATATCTTACTTACTGTGTTGACATACGTGGCATATCGTTCTATTGCTTTTACTGTTCCGCTGCATTGATTACTGCATCCACACTGTCATTGATTTATGGTTATACCTATTTATTATCACGGTTAGAATTGTCACATGAATTTATAAATTATACTGCTTTTGTGTCGCTCTGACGACCTGAGTATGCATGCTCAGTATGGGGAGAAGATTTAGCCTGGACCAGAACTAGACGTGCATCACAGACTTCTTGACTTGCTATTCAGAGTTACATTCGTTTGTTTCCCCGCAGGTCAGTTCTTTACATTGTTTCATTCCGTTACTGCATTTCTCATTACCTGTGCATCAATTACTATTTACCATGAAAAACTAGAAGCCGAAGTGTGACTACGGCAAGACATTTCCTTGATCGTAGGAGCATGGCTGGTCTTGTCAACTCCTCGTATTCCGTATTTTGGGAAGCGAGGCGTGACAAATACCCAACTACAAATTAAACCAAACACATATAACCTAAAATTTAGGATCTGATACCAACAAAACCTTGTCACGCCCCGTTTTCCAAAATACGTAAATACGAAATGTGATAAAGCCAACCATACTACCTATGGTGAGGAATTATCCTTCCATAGTCACATTATGACTGTCAATCAGATATCAAGAACAAAAAATACTATCTACCTATCACATGTCAAAAAAACTGCCACAATAAATAATAACGAAAGGTAGCAGAAACAAATAAAGATCCAACAAAATAAATAATATTCTAGCCTCGCCCTTTATGGGATCACAACGACAAAACCATAACTAAAAAATAAATCTAACGCATCACTAAACTAAATCAGCAGAAATCTCTTTACTGCTCAGCTTGCCTGTCAAACTATTCTTGATCTTCCTGCAATAAGATTAAAGGAACTGGGTCATGCAAAACCCAGACGTCAGTGCATCAAAAATATCATAATAATGATAATAAACTGAACAGTGTGCTATATAAGATGTTACGTGCAAAAGTGAGGTATGAGTATAAACAAAATCAAACACAGGTGTTATAACAGCGAGCTATAGGTAGTCAAACATGTCACGTGTATCCTAAGATCTGTATTTCTAGGTTAACTATTCTAAAGGTATTTGAAACCAATGAACGTACTCCTCCATATACCTCAAAAGTATATATCCCATTACCCCTCGAGACCACGGACCAAGATATATCCCATTACCCCCTCCCCCCGGATCACGGATGCAAGATGTATGAATCAAGAATGATTCTGTTCCTTACCCCCTGGAACCACGGAAATTTGTAATATCCTTTTAAGTTACATTTCAGTTATACTTTTGATTTCCCCATTCCCCCAGGTTTTGTTTTCCAAGTCAGTTGTGAATAATATCTACCTAATACCAACATAGGAGCAGGTAGGTACAGGTTATGTCTATCTAGATAATATGTCACGTCCATCAGGACAACAAGTCAGAATTGTTGGTATCGGTAAGTATTACAGGTAACAGGTATTAACATGACAACAAAATACTAATAGTCTGGCAGGTTAATAGTGTATTCAATTAGATAAAGTGTTTATTTGTAATAATATCGTGCAAACAGGTCATGATGAAATACGATTGTAACAGTTATCTAAGTGCTATAAATAGTGTAACGAAAAATAAGCATATTACTTTCTACACTTCGATTTATCAATTGACCAAACTAGAATAGTTTGTTATAATTTCTAGTTAAAGATTTAATTTGCATAACTATTATAACTGCATTTATAAACTTGGTATCGTTAATTAACTAACGATATACGGACTATATATATAAAACGGTATATTAATAATAAATTACGATAATATATATATATATATATATAAGTAGACTATAGCATGTAGCTAGTTGTAAACTTGCCCCGGTCTCGACGAATACAGACGAACGCGAACCGACACGGAACGACGGAAAACCGAAGCACTCCAAGCTTACCCTCTGTTGGTTGCCTCAACGATGGAGTCGACGACAAATAGCTTCTGCTCGTCCCTATCGACGGTGAGAACTGAGATGAGGCAACATCGACTAGTGCTAATTGACGGCAACAAAGAAACCGGAGAAGTCATTGCGAGATGAAGCCGGTAGCATGGCTAAAGTGTTGGGCTGAGTTGCGGTTGGAAATGAGAGAAGTCGCGACAGTGAAGGAGGTGGACTGGTGATTGGTGATAGGTTTGCGGCCAAGATGGGTTCTTGGTGATCGGGGTCGAGGGCTGGAGTCTGGGTATGGGAGTTGCGGCGAAGGTGGTGAAGGAAGTTGATGGCGACGAGGGTGCTCGGGAGAAGGGTCGACAAAGATGAAGATGATGGTGGCTATTGGTGTTGATTGTTAGAGGCTAGGAGCAAGGTGCTCGGTTGATGGAGATGGGTTCAGAGTCAAGAGGAAGGAGACGATGGTGGTCAGAGATGGAGATGGCGATGGTGATGCTCCGCTTGGAGGCGAGGACTGGGATCGGGGTTGTGTTGAGGAGGAGGAGGGGGTGGTTGATGGTGGAGAAAGTGAGAAGCCGGGACGTGGGTATCAGCTACAAGAAGGAGATAGAGAAAGAAAGAGAGTGCGGGAGAGGGAGAGGGAGAGAGAAAGATGTTGCAGTGAAAGAGAGAAATATGCGAGGGAAAGAGAGAATAGTTTTATTTTTATAGGAATATATATATATATATATATATATATATATATATATATATATATATATATATATGTATATGTATATATTTGTTCCCTCATAAAAAAATACATTTTTAAAAAAAATCAATCAGACGGCGCCTCACATGTTTCTCACGTGAGCGCCAGCGCCAGCATTTATTAGGAATAAAAAATCCTATACTTGCGCCTCACGTGAAATATGTCAGCGCCGGTATGCAAGGCACATGAGCGCTTATTATATAAGAATTAAATTCTTAGGCAGCGTCCACGTGCGTTCCACGTGAGCGTCAGCACCCAAATTAAAGAGGGTAGAATTAAATTCTATATGGAGATTATTTCCCTAAAAACCGAGGACATTCTGTGTTAAACAGAACCATTGGATCAAAGATCCGATGGTAGAATTAAATTTTATTAAGGAAAAATATCTCCCTAACTTTCTAAATGAGAAAGATATTCTCGGTTGGATCAAAGATCCAATGATAAAATTTAATTCTAATATGGAAAATATTTCCCTGCATCTTTCTAAACAAAGAAAGATATTCTCTGTTAAAAAGAGCACTCTAGGATTAAAAATCCAATGGTAATTAAAAATCGCTGCTTGACAGAATTAAATTATATATATGAGAAAATATTTCCCTTATCTTGTTAACAACAAGAATATATATTCTGTAAAATAGAAATTCACTGGATCAAAAATCCAACCGTGGATAAAACCCTCGAACAATTTTTGAGGCCAATTAAATCAATTGGTATCTCTCAAATAAGTGATTTTCTCAAACTAATTAATAATTTGCCTCTCCTATATAAAAGATAGGAGACTTCAAGTCTTAGATAGAAGATCGACTCCCCAAGTTTCTGCAAAAAAAAAGCCACAAAACTAAGAATTCAATTCTCTTCTCAAAGAAGAAGATCCTCGGTCATTCCAAACTCTAGGTAAAAAAAAGCAGAGATTAACAATCTCCTTTGCCTAGTATAAACCGAAACAAAACAAAAAAAACAAGGGTTTAACCCTTCACAAAAAAAGAACATAGTTCTTCCTTTAATCTGAGATCTGCAAAGAAGATTTGCTCACAAGTTGAGAAATTAATTCTCATTGAGGAGATTCTGTTTTTTAGACTCAGAATTTAGGGGAAATAATTAGATTAAAAGAAAAGGAAAGAAAAAGGAACATACGTTCTAGGAATTTAATTCATCTGAAAATAAGGGTTTAACTTTACACAAAAGAACTTAGTTCTTATTAAAAGAACTTAGTTCTTATTAAAAGAACAGAAAAATCTAGTTCTCCAATAAAATCGATCCCAGATCTTCAAAACAGAGATCTTGGTGATCATTAAGGGCCAAAACGCCATTAACAGAGATTAAATCTCTAAAAAAGAAAGAACTTAACGTCTCACGTGCTTCCCACGTGAGCGCCCTAAACAAACTACCCAGCGCCTCATGGGCTTCCCACGTTAGCGCCAAAAATAAACAGCCCAGCGCATCACGTGCTTCCTGCGCGAGCGCTCTAAACTGACCGCTCGGCGCCTTACGTGAAACACATGTGAGCGCCTAAAATCAAATACCAAGCGCCTCACATGCTTTCCACGTGGGCGCTCAAAGCAAAAAACTCAGCGTCTCATATGAAACATACGTGAGCGCTGTATAAAAGTGCTGAGCACTATAAATTTAGTCAAAATGACTAAGTGCCTAGCACTGATTGCCTCACATGATACCCATGTGAACGCCAGAACCACAAATAAGTGCTTAGCGCTTCTGAATCAAGGAAGAAAGCTCAAGGCTAGGCAAACAGAGCCCCAAACAAGTGCTTAGCACTTCAGAATAAAAGGAAAAAACTGAGCAGACCAAGCCCAAATTTGCTAAGTCTCTAAAGCTACTTGCAACTGAGTCCAAATGCTCTGTTGTTGGATCTTAATAAAATTTAATGATCTTTAAAATATTGCTAAGTTAATCTTAGTCTCAAATAAAACTAATGTATCCTTAGTTAAAATAAATTGAGCCCAAATGCTCATATATTTAAGTCGATCTTAATCTAAAAACAGATTAACAGTCCTTCAATGAAACAAAATATATTTTTTTGAACTGATGGAATACATATTGTAACAATCCTAAACTTTCTGTACAATTTTTTTCAAAAATATAGAAATGAATACCTAAGTCTGAGCACAAGTTATAAATTTGATTTACTTTTGAACGGCAAGAAAGCGCTTGTAGCTCATTGGTAAAGCATCGCACTGCTGTGACGTAGCCCCTGTGATCGAATCCCCCCAGCCACATATATTTTTAATTGATTTTTCTTTTAATCTTTTAGAAGCCCAAAGGTTTACAAATGCATTACACGTAAAATGAAGAGTCACAGATTAAACAAACATGTGCAATAGGCTAGTCGAAGCGACAAGGACACGTGGCGAAGATCACACACACCCCTCACCGGTTTCGACCGGCGAGATCTTCTTAGGCGACCGGCACCGCTGGCCCCCCTAAGGGGATGCTCCCTAAAATTTAACTCCACACCCCTTGGCCCCCCTTAACCCATGTACTGTTTGTTTTTATTAAAAATAAACAGAGAATTAAAAAGTGACATTAAACCAAATTTTAAATGCATTTTTAATTATCCAATTCATTACCCTAAACCCTAATTTTCCCTATAAATATCACTCTCCATTTTACCTCTCCTCATTCAGAATTCCATTACAAAAACTCTATAAAATTTCCAAGTCCCAAGTTGTGCAAGTAGAGTTAGCAAGAGGCGAAGTTCCGGCGACGTTCCAAGAAGAATCCGGCGACGAAAAGACGTCCCGACGGTTCCAAAATCTATCCCTACCTACCATCTTTCTTTATAGCTTATAAGTCCCCATTCCCTCCTCCATCTCTATTCTAAAACTTCTCTTTTTCAAAACTCGTCGGAAGCGGAGTTATTTCGACTTCCGATTCGTTTTTCTTTAAAAACTCTATTTTTCTTAAATAATAAAATACCATATTCTCTCATAATGTTTAACAAACATAAATAAACACATTAGAACAAGTTTCATCTCAAAATAATTCATGTTGCAATTTTTATTTCACTTTTACAGTAAAATACCATCATGTTACATACAACTTGTAAATATTCAATTTAACCGTATTACCTTTAGATAACTCACGAGATAATGACCTATCTCATCACAACACACATTTTTGACTTAGCACGATGAATTTTGGGATTCTAGATTATGGTAAAATACGCTTTTACGAATAAATAGCTTAAACAATTAAAAACCGTTTTCTTTAAGAAGAGCGTTAATTAAATTCCTTAAAATTGTGCCTCTACAACCCATTTTGGGAAACCCCGATCGGGATGGTGCGGGTTATCGCACGTCTTCGGGCCTAGTAGAGCGAGATGCAGACCTCCGCAAGGAGCATTCGATCTCGATGGAATTTTTAATGCAATTTTAAGAAAATGAGATTTCTACAAAATAAATAAAATTTATTTTTATTAATATATATTTATAACTATTATCAAAAGATCTATTTTAAATATATTATTCAAATATTCCATATTTTCTAAATCAAAGGAATCACCATTTCATGAAACTACCTTTACAATTCAACACTATTCCAAGTTTACATTAAAATATCATATACAATGAAAACTGGGTTCTACTTACTAGAAAATTTTACTTTTATAAAATATACATCTATGAAAACCCTAAAGACGAAAATTAAATACTTGAGGTGTATTTTGAAATTATATCAAAACTATTTTTACATAAAATCCGCTCAAGTTATACTAAATTACAATAAGGACCCTAGTAAATATAGGTTTAAGCGGGAACAGTTCTCTTGAGCCTCAGGGAGCCGGAGAATATGGGTGCTTGCCTATCTAAGGTAGACAACCTAACAACGGTGTTATCAACACGGCAATTTTCTTGGAAAAAGACACAAATCCTGTCGTCCATATGCAGCAGTTACCGATAACTCCAAAACAATCAGGACTTCAATTCTGTTTAAAAGTCTGACTCAGTTCGAGTCATGGTCAAATATGAAATCAATCTGACTTGAATTCGATTCAAGTATAACTCCATTTTCAATATGAATCCATGAATGCCAGAATACAATCTATAACAGCATGAACTTGACTGAACCGAACCATGGATATACTCCGTTTACATGACTATCCATTTATATCCATTCCGTTTACTGATATCATGGTTTCGGCAAGTATTCTATTTACTACAAGATAATACAATACAATCAGTACAATCAATACAATCAATACAATAAACATTACGGGGTTTATTAAGGGGTAGACTGGTATGGAACATGTTAAAGGTGGCATGGGTGTTAGTTATATGTATGCCCTAGAGGCCATTACTGTACATTGGATGTATATTGTAGTGGATGCTGGGACATATATAGGTAGGACTTTCTTGCTCGACATGATAGTACGCTATCTGGTTGATCTTTATCTTAACATGTATACTTTCTGTCTCTCTGTTACATGTTGATAAAGCCCTTAGGATGTGTACTCGACTTTCAGGACTATGATGTAGATCATACTAGTGGGGCCTGGGTAGTCAATGAGTACATCCTTCATTGTTCCTAGTCGTGGGAATATCGAGACGGGGCATCGATATTCCAGAGTAGACTAGCGTATATCTTCTCGACCCATGTGATGGGCGATGGATGATCCCATATCCATTGGTGTTTGACATCAGAGATGGTATGCGGGTGCTCAGTGCAGACTGGGTACACTGAACGGACTCGCCGAGAACTCCCAGATGGTATTATACCTCACGTCAGATGGCAGTTCTCTGGTGACACTGGTACAGCTTAGTCTGTTGACCCGAGATCGTCATAGAGTCTAGTGTGTCTCCCACTGTGCTTTGATTTCCACCCTACCACGGCTCTACTGAGTCGTGCAAACAGGTGGTTTTTGGGTACAGTCCCGATTCACATGGAGGCAATGAGCGATAGGAGGGGATTCGTCTCTCCCGGTATTGGGGGTTGATGTTGCGCTATGCATGACTGGCCATAACAGGAAATCCCTGGCCAGGCTTGCAGTGATATACTGGTAAGAGTTATCAGTAGTTTCACGATAGTTATGGACCTCACGTCGGCATGACTTATCGAGCTATTGGGGT
Organism: Agapanthus africanus; assembly: GCA_030015575.1. NCBI lineage: Eukaryota > Viridiplantae > Streptophyta > Magnoliopsida > Asparagales > Amaryllidaceae > Agapanthus > Agapanthus africanus. Next base: position 260,414,614 of record JASDDO010000019.1, on the reverse strand, counting down.
CTGACGTTTACCACCCCTAGGCGAGATATGCGACATATCAGACGAACAGACCGGACTGTACGGTAAGTGTTACTGGTTGGATTCACAGGAGTGTGAGCGGGCTTGCTCGTCGATCTTCTGATCGCTCAATACCCGGGTGGCCGTTACGTTTAGCAGACCGCTTGCGGCTTGTGGGTGCTTAATATGATCATCATCTGCTGCCGGCGTATTGACGAGTCTTTAGAGTCCTACACAGAGATTTCCTGGCTCAAGCGAAACGAAATAGGAGCGCATATGAGATATGTGCAGGACCGAGAATAACGCGTGTATATGATATCGTATTTCATTCTCGCGATGAATGTATCGATTGGTTATATGCGATATAACCTAGTTATCGAATCAAGGATTGATTCGATAAGCCGATACATAGGATACTAGTCGGTTATATGCGATATGACCGGATCGTTAAATCAAGTGTTGATTTAATGATTTAATGTATAATTATATATTTGATATATTACTTTGCATTAACTAGTATTGGTTCATTTTAAATGGATTTTCTCACTTGAATTGTGCAAGTTGTATATGTGATATACTTTTGTGCACTTGATTGTATCATGTTTGATGATACATGTTTACTTGGTTAAGTGTAAAGAATTAAACCATGGTTAAACTAATGATTAGGGTTTTGTTTATCTATTTATTTATAATTCTTATTTTGGAAAAGATAAAGAAAGAATGGTGGGGTTTTTGTTTGCTAGTTGAAGCTTCATGAAGCTTTGACCAAATCCACCATTCTTGTCTCATGCTTAACCCTAACCATTAAAACTAACCATGGTCTATTCTCTACACTCAACCAAGGTTAGTAAATGATAAGTGTTGTTTTTATTTTCTTTTTTAATAACACTTATCATATCTTTTCTTCTTCTTCTTCATCTTGAGCAAGAAAGAAAACCTAGCTACCATCAATGGCAACTAGTGAAAATGAGTGAGAAATCCAATTCTAAAGTGAACCCACTTCCTATTTCTTCATCCTCTACCTCTTGCCAAGTAGTATAGGGTGTTTTCTTCACAAGTTTCATGACTTGGTGAAGTGGGAGCTTGATCTAGTGATGCCTCGACGTAGATCATCTTCGGCATCGAAGCCGACGACCAAGCCCGCCCATTTCTTCGATGAAGCCGATGCTAGAGTCCGGAATTCGATTTGGACAGCGGAGGGACATCATCGCGGAGCTTAGAAAGTGGTGGACCAGATCTACAAAGGTTGTAGCCCCTTCCCTTTAGCTATAAATTCGTTTATTTGCATCGCATCGCCTCATTATCTAGTTAACGATCCGTATTAGGGTTTGTAGGCACTTGTAAAATTTGAATTAGCCATGTTTGATCACTTGTGAGACTTCATTAGTTTCCCAGGAACCCTACAGTGGTATCAGAGCCTAGCTAGAGCCTTAGGCGATGCGTAGACGGAATTAGAAGTCCGATCGAACCGAAACCCAAACCCTAATTTTCTCTCTGTACATTTTCTGAAATCGTGGATTTTTGAGAATTAAAAATATGCAGAAAAACCAGCAGGAGATTCTAAGAATTACTGAGAAGTTCGAGCACCTAAGTCGATAGAAGCGCGGCGGAACCGCGGCAATAGCATGCCTATTGCGGCGGTTCCGCGGCCAATTTATCTCTTCATACAATCATGTTTACACAGTAATTCCTAGTTTTTAGTTCTGGTTTTCCTGGGAATTTTTAATATTTATTACAGAGTTGAAATTTCTGGGTTGTATTGGGGCCTCGGTGTATCGATCGGATTGTCTAATTTTGTCAGTGTGTTTTTCCGGGTAATTTTGAATATGTTAAAAAGTTCGACCGGATATAGATACCCCCTTTTTCCCCTGCCGGAAAATTTCTAAGTGTTGGATTTTTCCGTGGTTTAAAGACGTTCTAAGTAGTGCAAGTAACGCGATGGACCCTCTAGAAGACAACAAACCTTAACTCGATTATGTGACCGTCTTGAACTGCCCTTTGAACCTTAGGGTTTGGGGCAGTACGGCGTGCCACATGTGAGGCGTTGGCTTGACCCTTCTACGGCTGGACCGTTGGTACTGAGGCACGAACTGAATCTTTTAAGACTTATTCCATGCGTTGAGCTGTTTCGGGAAAACTTGGGTGTTCGATTGTTCGATCGGAAAGTTTAACATTTTCTATCTTATCCGGAATGTGATACAACAATTGGAATTCACAAGTAGTTATGAGATAACTGAATGAATATTATAAACATAGCAGTTTAGTCTCACTTGATCGGTTGCCACGGAATTTTGATGTGATCAAAAGTCTGTCGCAATCACGTAGCGTACGCGGATACTCGCCGGGTAAACTTAATAGACAGCCTCACTCCATAGCCCCGACCAAGTGACTGTAGGAGAACCCCGTCGCCGAAAGCATCCGTTCGGGTGCTCGCGGCAGCGGTGTTCCGCCTTGGTGCACTTTGTCGACGGCATCGGGGGTGCGGCCGCCTACTAAAGTTTGCGACGAGCATTCGATCAGGATGTCGGAAATCCTGTTGAATTGCCCGACTTGATATTGAAAAGAGTTTTCGATAATGAGACTAAAATGCGGGGTTTATAATTGTAAGGCATGCGATGTCTAAGGAATTCATTTGGTCAGGCATGCGATGTCTGAGGTGGTTGCGGATTCCAACTGTTGTAGTTTTACACTTTCTTTTCTGTGACCGTAAGTGTAATATGTGATGTCGCCGGTTTCGTTGCTATATGTCAACGACAATTGGGATGCGCATATTCACTTACATTGATGACATGTGATGTTATGTGTTGCTGGATATGTTATATTGGATCGTCGTGTTTGAATAGCCGGGGTTTTTTATGTGAGATGAGTGTTTTTCATTTTCATTCATGTAAAAACTTGTATGTAATATTCTTTTATTGGGGCACTTCCAGGTTGCGGAAGATGTCAGCATTGATGTATATTATTTACTTTTCCGCATTAGGATAGACCCAAGGAGGGGAGCACAAGTAACCGGGTTCTGGGGTCCAGTGGGAGACCAACTCGAGGAGTCGAGTCCGGGTCTCCTAACCCTAGAATTGGTAGGGTTGCTTGCCGCTCTCGTAGGGGTCTAGGGTGTGGGATTGGCTATTCATCGCGACCGTGGAATCCGTGTTTTATACTGGCTCGTATTGAAAACACGGACGTCCTAGTATATCCAATATTTCATATGATATTTTCTGCTGCGTTATCTGTGATGTGATCATGTGATGTTCTGTGATAGATATAGTATATAGTATATATGATATATTATATAGACGTTGCTTATGTTTTACACCCGCGCTAGCCCTGCCTCGCTCTGCCGTTAGTTACCTAACCTAACGGTGCAGACGGGACATCGAGGCGAATGCGGATGGCATAAGCGTACGTTATATTTATCTGTGATGATTAGGTGGACTTAAATGATGGGATATTCATTAATGAGATTAATGAAAGAAAATAAACCTAATTGATATTGTGGAATCGAATTTCTAAATAAAACAGGTAGCTACAGTTCTTGCTTTGCATCACGGTGTTCATTATAGAACATCCTGCACCTTATTCGATGAGGAAAGGACCGAGATCCCTTCACCGGGAGTGACTCCTTTAGCAATAACTGGCAGATGCTACAACCCTCGGTTTGTCATTTGATTGCTTCTATAGTTTCTGCTTTGCACAGTGATATATATGATATATCCCGCACCTCATTCGACGAGGAAAGGGCCGACGATCCCTTCACCGGGAGTGACCCCTTTAGCAAAACTAGAAAAGCTTCAAAAACATTCCATTTAAAAACCATTTGATTCCGCAACGAGATCAAGTTCAAAGCGTTAAAGGTTTTCATAAAAACTATTCGCAACCCTCCGTCATTTTAGGAAGTAGAGTACTTAGTATTCGTGCTGTGTTTGTTGACCTTAGTTAAGGCACAGTGTACGGTAGCTAAGTGATGTCTTCCTACACCGCATATGATGCGATTAGTTAGGACAGTCGCGTGACTTTGTTGACCTTAGTTAAGGGTCATGTGGGTGGGTCTAATTAATCACGAAATGACGGGTAGAACTTGACTAGTACTTATGATTTGTTGACCATAGTTAAGGTCATAAGTGCTAGGGGTAAAAATCTTTATCGGGAGTTTCAAGTGTTGAAATTTGCAATGAGATTGCATACCTTCTATGTGATAGTTGGATCCCGATACCCACTGCGAGTAATTGTTACTCCTGGGAGAGTTTTGCACTTTGCAATTAGCCGATCAAGTAGGTGTCTAGAAAGGTGTCAACGGGGTTAAGCCTCTGGGAAAACGAGGTTTATTGTAATTAGGTCCGTGCGAAAGCACGGGGAACCTCCCTCAAAGTACCGACACTGGCCTGGCTGAAAGATTGGCGAACTTGTAGAGTGTAATTAATCCCGGCTAGTCTTTTCTTTTAGGGTTTGAAGGAAGATTTGATAAAAACAGTGGGAGCCATCCTGATTAGATAAAATATATAACCAATCTAATCTTGCAAGAGCGCACGCTGAGTGTTTTCTTCTCTCTCTCTCCAGGTAGCGACCATATCACGCCTTAATCAAGATAATAATATGGATGTATTGACCGAACCCGTTTATTATACTGAGCTGGGGAACGTTGGTCCCGCTCCAACTTAATAATGTTATAAGACAGAGCAGGAAATAGGGGAATACCAGAATTCCTATGCCGCCCAAACGAAGAAACTTCATATGATGCATCTCCTTCGGGTGTGTTCATTACAAAGAACTGTTTCTCAGTATCCTCTGCATCCTGGGTATATGATACCGGATCAGGATCCCAGATATGTAATCTGTTACATAGGGCTATAAAAAGGCAGAAAACTGAGAACGAGTGATAAGTTTCATGAGACAGAAAACGGGGCAAGTGTTGCAGCCAAGTCTGTTGGTCACTGTCACCCTGTATTACCGATACATTGATTTTGAACAAATACTATTAGATACCGAACCTGATATACAAAATCATATCAGTCTCTTTATTAGTAAAGAAATGATAAAATTTTGTATTGATGGATAATTAATGCTCTGAACATTTCTTATATCAAAAGTTGATCGGTTCAGGCACGTTATCTAAAAGCATTGACGTTCTAAATCAAACTACAGTTCTTAGTATACAGAATATACACACGAGGAAGAGTTCAGAAATGAACGATTCCTTCTTGAGGCATTATAGACTAGGTCATATCAATGCGACCCGACTAGCTGAAGTTACATTTTAGATGCATATTTAAATCAGTTTGAATTTACATCTTGTGAAACTTGCCAGTCATGTCACAAAGATTAAATGACCATAGCTCTGTTTATTTGAAGCAGAGAAAGAGTTAGTAAACTCTTGGGACCGATACATGATGATGTATGTAAGGTCCCCTGTCTACACATGCCAGGACCGGTTCCTTGTACTTCATTACATTCTCTGATGATCTCTCAAGATTCAGACCTATGTTCCTGTTGAAACACAAGTCCGAACCTTTTGAGATATTCACAGAATATAAGTTAGAAGTAGAGAACCAAAACGGGTATAAGTATTATGCCCTTTGATGTGATCAGGGAGGAGAATACTTGTGCATGGAATTCCTGGACTATTCTAAAAGAAGATGAGATTCTCTCTCAGTATTACTCCTCTGAATGCACCACAGCACAACGGTGTATCGGGGTGGAGCAATCGCACCATATTGGATATAGTGTGCTCTATGATGAGTACTACTGAGTTACCTATTTCCTTTTGGGGTTGTGCACTTGAGAAGCTGCATACCTATTGAATTAGGTTCGAATCAAATCAGTGCCTACCACTCCATATGAGATATGGTATGGGAAGAGCCCACCTCTTGAGTAAGTTAAGATTTGGGATTGTCCGGCCTATGTCTAAAGCAAAATCCGGACAAGATCGAGGCAAGGACAGTTCTGTAGAACTGGAAAGGTTCCAGCTGTACAAAACTGCTAATGATTTGACAGAACTAAAGGATTCAATAGTTTCCGACGAACCTCAGCCTCTCCGCCGATCTGGTAGGGTTCCTCATCCGCCTAAGAGATACCTCAGTTTCTCGATGACAGTGGGAGCGAGGATTGCATCATGAGATGATGACCCAACTAAGATTCGAGCAGGCCATCGAGAGTAGGGACTCTGTAAAAATGGCTGGATGCTTAGCGATCTGAGATGGAATCCATGTACACCAACAAAGTATGGACTTTGGGTGCTATATCTGAAGGGTTAAATCCCCATCAGGAGTAAGTATATCTTGAGAAGATTACTTGGTGTAGATGGAAAAGTTAAGACTTTCAAAGCTAGACTTGTTAAAGCTTTTCATCATCGACCAGGCGTGGATAATGATGAAACCTTTTCAAGTGGCTATGCTTAAGTCCATCCAGATCCTACTTACCACGGCTACATACCATGACTACGATATCTGGCGGTTGGGTGCCATGACTACTTTTCTAAATATTGATTTAGAAGAGAACGACTATAAGAACACAGCCAGAGGGCTTCGTAAACAGTGGGAGCAGCGGAAACGTGCGCAAGTTGCTTTAGATAATGAAGCAGGCATCGCGGAGTTGGAACGTCTGTTTTGATGTGATAGTCAAAGTGTTTGACTTCATCAAAATGGTAGATGAACCTTGTATATACAAAAAGAGTAGTAGGGAGTATGGTGGTGATCTTCGTATTGTACGTAGACAACATACTCTAGATAGGAAAAGAGTTTCCTATACTACGATCGGTCAATCTCCTATTATCACATGGATTCTCCAAATAGGATAAAGGTGATACCTTCTCGATCCTGGGGAGAATCGCTGGAAAAGTTCCAGAGTGATAAGGACGACTGAATGTCAGTCGCAGGCATTGTCTTTACCCTCGGTAAAGGGACGGCATGTTGGAAAAGTTCCAAGCTAGATACCGTGGCAAACTAGACGATAAAGGCTGGTAACATCGCTATTAAAGATACTACCAAAGAGATAGTTTGGGTGTATATTGGTTCATAAGATGAACTAGGTTTCTACCATTGTATGACAATGAAATTATGGCTTTGGCCAAGGAACCCTGGTCCCATCAGTGACCCAGACATATTCTGAGGCAGCATCACCTGATCATGGAGATAGTTGATCTCCAGGGTGATCGAGGTTAGGAGAGTGGACTCAGAGGACAACACGGCGGATCCACTCACGAAGGCCTTTTCCCAAAGAGAGACTTTCAGGGGATGGTTGAATATTAGATACTACAACTACTGCTACAGATGGCCCTAGTGCAAGTGGGAGATTGTTGGTTATATGTATGCCCTAGAGGCCATTACTGTACATTGGATGTATATTGTAGTGGATGCTGGGACATATGTAGGTAGGACTTTCTTGCTCGACATGATAGTACGCTATCTGGTTGATCTTTATCTTAACATGTATACTTTCTGTCTCTCTGTTACATGTTGATAAAGCCCTTAGGATGTGTACTCGACTTCCAGGACTATGATGTAGATCATACTAGTGGGGCCTGGGTAGTCAATGAGTACATCCTTCATTGTTCCTAGTCGTGGGAATATCGAGACAGGGCATCGATATTCCAGAGTAGACTAGCGTATATCTTCTCGACCCATGTGATGGGCGATGGATGATCCCATATCCATTGGTGTTTGACATCAGAGATGGTATGCGGGTGCTCAGTGCAGACTGGGTACACTGAACGGACTCGCCGAGAACTCCCAGATGGTATTATACCTCACGTCAGATGGCAGTTCTCTGGTGACACTGGTACAGCTTAGTCTGTTGACCCGAGATCGTCATAGAGTCTTGTGTGTCTCCCACTGTGCTTTGATTTCCACCCTACCACGGCTCTACTGAGTCGTGCAAACAGGTGGTTTTTGGGTACAGTCCCGATTCACATGGAGGCAATGAGCGATAGGAGGGGATTCGTCTCTCCCGGTATTGGGGGTTGATGTTGCGCTATGCACGACTGGCCATAACAGGAAATCCCTGGCCAGGGTTGCAGTGATATACTGGTAAGAGTTATCAGTAGTTTCACGATAGTTATGGACCTCACGTCGGCATGACTTATCGAGCTATTGGGGTCTGACGTTTACCACCCCTAGGCGAGATATGCGACATATCAGACGAACAGACCGGACTGTACGGTAAGTGTTACTGGTTGGATTCACAGGAGTGTGAGCGGGCTTGCTCGTCGATCTTCTGATCGCTCAATACTCGGGTGGCCGTTACGTTTAGCAGACCGCTTGCGGCTTGTGGATGCTTGATATGATCATCATCTGCTGCCGGCGTATTGACGAGTCTTTAGAGTCCTACACAGAGGTTTCCTGGCTCAAGCGAAACGAAATAGGAGCGCATATGAGATATGTGCAGGACCGAGAATAACGCGTGTATATGATATCGTATTTCATTCTCGCGATGAATGTATCGATTGGTTATATGCGATATAACCTAGTTATCGAATCAAGGATTGATTCGATAAGCCGATACATAGGATACTAGTCGGTTATATGCGATATGACCGGATCGTTAAATCAAGTGTTGATTTAATGATTTAATGTATAATTATATATTTGATATATTACTTTGCATTAACTAGTATTGGTTCATTTTAAATGGATTTTCTTACTTGAATTGTGCAAGTTGTATATGTGATATACTTTTGTGCACTTGATTGTATCATGTTTGATGATACATGTTTACTTGGTTAAGTGTAAAGAATTAAACCATGGTTAAACTAATGATTAGGGTTTTGTTTATCTATTTATTTATAATTCTTATTTTGGAAAAGATAAAGAAAGAATGGTGGGGTTTTTGTTTGCTAGTTGAAGCTTCATGAAGCTTTGACCAAATCCACCATTCTTGTCTCATGCTTAACCCTAACCATTAAAACTAACCATGGTCTATTCTCTACACTCAACCAAGGTTAGTAAATGATAAGTGTTGTTTTTATTTTCTTTTTTAATAACACTTATCATATCTTTTCTTCTTCTTCTTCATCTTGAGCAAGAAAGAAAACCTAGCTACCATCAATGGCAACTAGTGAAAATGAGTGAGAAATCCAATTCTAAAGTGAACCCACTTCCTATTTCTCCATCCTCTACCTCTTGCCAAGTAGTATAGGGTGTTTTCTTCACATGTTTCATGACTTGGTGAAGTGGGAGCTTGATCTAGTGATGCCTCGACGTAGATCATCTTCGGCATCGAAGCCGACGACCAAGCCTGCCCATTTCTTCGATGAAGCCGATGCTAGAGTCCGGAATTCGATTTGGACAGCGGAGGGACATCATCGCGGAGCTTAGGAAGTGGTGGACCGGATCTACAAAGGTTGTAGCCCCTTCCCTTTAGCTATAAATTCGTTTATTTGCATCGCATCGCCTCATTATCTAGTTAACGATTCATATTAGGGTTTGTAGGCACTTGTAAAATTTGAATTAGCCATGTTTGATCACTTGTGAGACTTCATTAGTGTGCCCAGGAAGCCTACAATGGGGTGGTCACTAAAAGTCGTAATTACATCCATGATGTTGTTCCGTGGTATTTTCGACGGAACCTTATACTACGGGTTACTAAAGTCCACGGTGTAAGTTGGACTCCTTTCGTATATACTGGCATATTCTGTACCAAGCTACAAACACTACGTTAATATAACAATCAAACATTATATTAGATATACTCTCTTTCTGTCTATTTTATTTCTCTCCTTCTTTGGGATTTACTTACCGAGCGATTGTTCGCTGACGACATTCCTATTTCTCATCTTCTTTGGAATGTTGTCAGGAGGACCCGACTCATTAGAGATCGAGCCCAGTATCGAGGACTTGGAGCAGTTTGCCTTCGACCCAGAGCTGTAGGCACTTGTATATACTTTTCATTTCAGTTATATCATTGTTTAGGTATTGCTTTCTATTCATGTATTTACATTTCCAGTTGTAATTGTAAAGAATTGCCTAATAAATAAAAGTTGCTGTTCATTTTTACTCATGTCTCTTGTGTACATGTTACTTTATATTGTTTAGATACGCTTAGCGTGTTTACTTCGGAGTAAACATGTCGCGTGACCTCGCCGCATCCCCTCCCCATACACCGGGAAGCGGGGGGTAACACATACAATCTAAGTTCAAACCCAACATATATACGGATTTGGACTAATCCGTGCCCTACGGGCGACGACATAAACTAGGCTCCGTATACAATTCACGGGCGACCATAACATGAAAAATAACACACGACACAAAGTGAACTACTGGAGAAAGAGAAAGTGGTTATCGTAACACGATAATGTAATTAACTGCAGGGGCTTGCACCTGCAGGGAAGGGCGTCCTCACAATCAAAAACCCTTCATAAACGAGGGGGAATCTGATAAAATCTTCTGCAACGGTCACATCTGTCCAAACCTCCGATATACGACGTCATAAATCAACTTGGTATTTTCGTAGAGGTGGATGGATATGTCCAAATAACACTGCCCCTAAATTCAGGCAAGACGTCCCAACGTCTCAATCCAGTCTTCGGCGGTAAACACTATTATATATATAGTTTAATATTTAAATAATAATATTTTAAAAGATATTACAAATTCCCGATCCGTCTCTACTAAAATTAAAAGAAAATATATTGGAAAATATTTATACATACGTAGCCTCCTTAAACCATAATCTAATTTCACGCCCCGCTTCCTAGTAGACGGAAACGGTGACGTGGCAGGCCGCAACGTATTTACAATGAAATAAATACGTTAGGTGTAATTAAGAAATATAAAAAATGAACAAGAATGACAAGATAATAAAATGAAACAGCAACTTTATTTACATTCAACTTTACATACAACTGTTTTGGAAATAAAAGATACAATGAGTAAAGCGGTGCCTAAACAATGGCATACAAAAATAAGTGCAGAGGAACTAGTAGTCAGGCTGAGCGGTAAGCTGGTCCAAGTCCTCCTGGCTCGGCTCGATCTCCTCAGAGTCTGGTCCTCCTGACGAACATTCCAAAGAAAGAAATAGAAAGGAATGTCGTCATCGAACTAGTGCTTGGTAAGTCCCAAAAGAAGAAAGAGAAGATAGTATATAAAGTGAAATGGACATGTAAAGTTGTATATGACTGATTACTGGTATATGATAGTTATTATAACGTATATGATAGTTATTATAACGTAGTTGTTTGTAGTTTGGTAAAGAAGGTATTCATATATACGAGAGGAGTCTATCTTACTCCGTGGACTATGGTAACATGTAGTACAAGGCCCCGTCATAACCCACGGGGCAACGGCACGAGAATTCATGTAGTTGTCTTTTAAGTGACCTCTCGTGCCACGATATACGTTCCGTACCAATCTACCCCTTTATCCCCGCGTAATATATTGTATAGATTAGTTTTACAAGTCTTGGCCGAATCTATAGATATGAAATATTCAGGTTCAATGTTTATGATGTAATCATATGTTCAAGTAGCCATGTCAAGTTATAACCATGGTTCGGTTAAGTCAAGTCAAGTGTACATGTTTGATATTGATGTTTCAATTCGAGTATTCATGTTCATAATCAAGTATTCATGTTTGATTTTGGATTCAGGTTTGAGGTTAGACTTAGATTGAGTCAGACACTTGTACTGATTTAACTCTTGAATTCTTAGGTTCAGGAGTCATCGGCAACTGCTGCACATGGGCGGCGGGATTTGTGTTTTTTTCCAAGATAATTGCCATTAATAACTCCTGTTAAGTTTTCTAACCTGAATAGGCAAGCACTCACTTTCTCCGGCTCCCTGTTAAGAGAATTGATCCCGCTTAAACCTATATTTACTAAGTCGTTGAAATAGTGTTTTATATATCTCGAGGGGGTTTTATGAAAAATATTTTAATATAGTTAAAAGTTAAAACTCGAGGGTTTTTTATATTACTTAGGGTTTTCATAAGCATGTATTTTAAGTATGGAGGTATTTTAATGATGAATACCTAGCTTTTGAAAGTTTATGGCATTTTATTGAAAACTAGTCTTTTTAGTAACTTGATAATATTTTATTGACATATTTTAATCTTTCATTTTTATAAAAATATAGTTTCATAATATAATGAAAATATGGATTTATAATTTTATATAATTTTAATTTTAAAAATTAGTTTTATTTAGAAAATTCGTTTTTCTTAAAAACCGTATTTATATCCTTTCGAGATCGAATACTCCGTGAGGAGTACTGCATCTCGTTCTACTATCCTCAGGATGTGTGATAATCCACACCATCCATTAGCGGGTCCCCTAACGAGGGTTGTAAATGTATAATTGGAAAGGAATACGAAATACAGTTTTAAAGAAACCCGGTTTTAAAGTATGTGGTATTTTATTGTAAGATTTTCTTCGTAACAAATATCCATACAAAATAGGCATCGTACTATGAAACAAGAGTGTACGTGTAGGGTAGATCGTTACCCTGTGAATTTTTTCCTAAAGGTATAGTTTTATTGAAAACGAAAAGAGTGATATTAAAATTCAAGGCATTTTAATGAAAAAGTTTAATTATGGATATTTCACATGAGTTTCTAGGTTAAACTTGATTCTAAACATTAGTATTTAAGATTATAAGTATTTTGTAAAATTAGGTTGAACAAAATATAAAGGAAAAGGAGTTTCTAGGGTTAAGAAAAAGGATATCGGTAATAACTTCACTTACCGATATAAATTTTAAAATTGAATTTCAATGAAGAGAAAGAGAGTTTAGGAGGGACTTATGGTTTGAATATGTTAAAGAAAGAGTTAGGAAGAAGAGGGAGGCTTCACGGTTTCGCGGGAGCTCCGGAATTGGCTTCGATCTTCGGCGGAAGAAGCTTGCTCGCTATCTCCACTTTACTCCACTTGCACTTAGGAACTTTTTAGAGAGTTTTTGCAAGAATTTTCAGAATGGTGGAGGGCTAGGGCATGGGTTGGTATTTATAGTGGAGAATTAGGGTTTGGGAATTAAAAATATGGATTAAAAAGCATTAAAATTGTGTTAAATTATGAAATAAAAGGTCTCTGTTTGATTGCAAGGAAATCAAACAGTGCAGAGAAGTTGAAGGGAGTTGAAGAGTCATGTGTGCAAAGCACGGATCAAAATGGAGCAAATCTGACTGTCCCCGCCAGCCCCTAGGGCTAAACTGTCGGTCGATCTTGAGGCAAATGCCTCGAGATTTATGCCATCTGATAAATTCAATATTTACACCATTTTCCACATGTTTGATTTTTCTGAACTTTTTATTTCCCCGTGTATTGCACGTGCAATATTTTGGGCTTCCAAAAATTTAAAAAGAAAAACCAGAAATATTAATTGTGTCTAATGGGAATCGAACACAGAGGCTACGTCACAGCAGTGCAAGGCTTTACCAGTGAGCTACAAGTTGTTTCTTGCTTTTATTTAACAAAAGTGACTTATAACTCACTCTTAGGCTGTAATACTCTTTTCTTATATATTAAAAGGAAAATTTTCGTACAAAGATTTCATAGTCGTTACATCTAAGGGTTAAAGGAAAATATTCTAATCTAATATATTATACATGGTATCTCAGATTGTTAGGATTTAAGTGTAATAGATAACAGTCAATAAAATAACATGAGATGTTTAAATAAGATAAAATATACTGAAAATTAATATATGTAAATATCTATAACTTATGACTACCAGGAAATATATATTTTTAATTTTAATATTATATATCAGTTATTTAAGATTCATGTAGATTTGGTCTATGGATAAATATCAACAAAATATACTCTAGCATCATAACCAATTTCACGCAAGCGGGTCGGGTCTGATAAACACATATACTATCCAAACCAAACCAAACAATAATTATTATAGAAATTTAAAATACTAAATAATATCATTAAATAACATACGATCATGTTAAAGTGTTACAGTATCAATGGCTCGAGTCAAGCCAAGTCAAGTATCTAATAGATTTTCTCACACATGTCATGTGTGTACAACAAAATGAGGAATTACGTAGCATGAGATGAGACAAGTATATCATTCCAGTAACGATAGGAAACAATGTTTTAAAGATGTGTTATGTACGACTATATACTCAAGTCTTTTAGATTCGAAATATAAACGGAAAATATATCCCTAAGTGTTTTGCACGTGTGAGTTTCAGTCGCACCTAAATAAGACTACTGGTTTGGGAGATATACCCGTTTTCGTATCGTCGCATAAAACAGATCAGAATCTGTCCAGCACCATTATACATTTTTAAAACAAAGTTTAAGTTAATTTTCGTCAGTTTCAGGTTTCAAAGATTATGAGAAACTTGTAGGTATTTCAATGTACATATCCAAACAAGTATGGTTAGTATGATTTGGATTCCTAAAGCTCTAGTTACGGTCGTCTTAATGTCGGGGTTTAAAATAGAAATTCTAATTTCTGGACAGAAACTATGTGTTGTTTTACCGGGCATATATCTGATCATTATATTCATTTTTGGGTCTCCAATATATTATAAAATTCTAGATCTGTCAACTGTGCATCTATACATTTAAAATTTGTCACGAACGGATATCGGGAGTTCAACTTACGTTCAATTTAAAAACATTATGCAAATCAGGGCTGTTTCTTTCCAGATTCGTCGTTTAATCTAATAATGCAGTTTTCTATATTATAATTCGATTTTCAGGAAATTAGTATAAATAAGAAAAGTTAGTAATTTCAATCTAGATGTCCAAAATACCGGATTTTGCAATTTGAATATCGGTAGACCTAATTATGTGTCTTAGAACTTGACCGAAAAAAGCAGTTTTCGGATTTCAGAAAAACGACGACTAAAAGTATCATAAGCCCCAAACCGTTGTTCGGTTCGATATATTTTTTTTACCGTAGACATGAAATTCTATCTAGTATTTATCGTAATTTTTTCTAGGATGTCTAAAAGTCAAAATTGATTTTCTAAAAATTATTTTGAAGGTGAAAATATTTCTTCAAGATGGCATCTGAAGTTGACAAGGTCATGATATTTATTTGAAACATCATTTTCTTTTAAAACTAAATATAAATAAAATAAAATAAAATAAAAATAGCATGCAATAAAGTATGAAAGTCATACGGACAAGCATATGAATCGGTCATGATATATATACTAAAATCGATATAAAATATTAACAAATATTCTACACAAAAATTATTAAACACTTTTCTTTTGTTTTGAATAAATGATCGTGTTCCATGTGATGGCATACAATATAGGATGATACGATTCACATATTTTCACAACTACTAAATCATGAAACAAGATAATCACTATTAATTAAAAATGTATCTCATTCATAAAGGTAAATAAGTTTACAAAACAATTAATTATTAGGTTATCTATTTATTTTATGTGTGTTTCTACATAAGGAGTTTACCGACGAAGTGAGCAAGTATGAATATCAGTGGAAACATGACAAGATGAGAATGATTCAATAAGAGGAGGAGAAGAAACGGAGGGGACTTACATTCATGTTTCCCCAATATTTAACCTAATACAAGAGCAAAGCTCTGTTTGAATTAAATAAGGCAGCGCCTCACGTGCTCTCCACGAGGGCACCAACACCAGGATTAAATCCTTTGGTAGTGTCGCACTTGCTCCTCACGCAGGCGCCAATGTGCAAAGCACCAAAGAATCTATTAAATAAGAGTTAAACTCTTAAATGGCGCCGCACGTGCTCCTCACGCGGACGCCAATGTGCAAAGCACAGGAATACCCATCTTTAGAATTAAAGTCTTAAATGGCGCCCACGTGTACAACACGTGAGCGCCGGCGCCCAAGTAGAATTAAATTCTACTCTCTGTCAAACAGAGCCGTCGGATCAAAAATCCAACAGGGATGATAAATCATCAAAATACAGAATTAAATTCTGTTGGGAGAAACATTGCCCAAATCTTTCTAAAATAAGGAAGATACTTTCAATTGGATCAAAGGTCCAATGGTAGAATAAAATTCTATTTTTGGAATATATATTCCCTTGATCTTTCTAAATAAGAAAGATTGCTCTCTGTAAAATAGAAAACCCTTAGATTAAAAATCCAATGGTGATTAAAAAAACCACTATCTTACAGAATAAACTCTGTATAGGGAAAATATTTTCCTAATCTTGTTAAAAAACCAAAAATCATATTCTGTAAAAACAGAAGTCCTTGGATCAAATATCCAATCGTAGGTAAAATTCCCTAATTCAATTTTGAGACCAATTAAATCAATTGGAATCTCTCAATGAGTGATTTTCTCAAAAAACTAATTAACAATCTGGCTTACCTATATAAAGGACCTATGACTTCAAGTCTCGATAGACAGAGAGAGATACATAGACAGAGAAGAGAACTCCTTACAAGCTTCTGCAAAAAAGAATACAGTGAGCTCTTGAGAGAATAGAGAATTTAATTCTCATAGAAGAAGACTTTCCTCGTTGAAACCTTAGGTAAAAAAAAAAATACAGAGATCATATTGTCTATCCTTTTCCTGCATAAGGGTTTAACCCTTCATATAAGAACTTAGTTCTTCCTCTGATTGAGATTTGCATAAGCAAATTTCTCCACAAGTTGAGAATTTTATTCTCATCGGGAAAATTTTGTTCTGCAGATTCAAAACTTAGGGGAAAAGAACTAGGTTCAAGAGAAAAAAGAAAGAGAAGGAACAGGAACATATGGGAATTTAATTCCTCAAAAAGGAAAAATTAGGGTTTAACCCTACATAAAGAACTTGGTCCTTATAAAAGTATAAAAGAACTTAGTTCGTCAATAAAAACAATGATGATGATCCAAGATCTTCAAAACCGAAATCTTGATGATCATCAATAACTAAAATTGTCATTAACAGAGATCAATATCTCTGAAAACAAACAACAAGAATAACTTGGCGTCTCATTAGTGCTTAGAACTATTATGGAGCCTTAAGTGTTTCCGATGTGAGTGCTTAAAACAAGAAAAACAAAAGCTAAAGCTGCCTCACATGTTTCCTACGTGGGCGCCTGAAGAGCAAAGAAAAAATCCTTTGTCAATTAAGCAGCCATCAAATAAAACCCCAAAAGAAAGTAGTCACGTGAAATACACATGAAACGCTCTTGGAAACCCAAGTGTTTAGCAATTCTGTAAAAAGAAGGGAAGTGAACAAATGAATCCTAATGCTCAGCACTCGCGTGCTTCCCACGTGAGTACCATGCAAAGTGCTCAGCACTTTAAGATTAGTCAAAATGTCCAAAGTGCTTCGCATTGATTGGGGAAACGCTCATATCTGAATGTCTCACATGTTTCACACGTGAGAGCCACGGGACTCTAGTGCTTAGCACTAATCCAGCGCCTCACGTGTTTCACACGTGAGCCCTGTATGCCCTAGTGGTTAGAACTTTTGGGTAATTATGGAAACTCAATCTCAGCCCAAAATTGGCTAAGTTTCTTGAGGTTAAACCTCTTTGTTTTTAAATCAATCGAGCCCATATGCTCTTGATTTCCAAGGTCTCAAATATGACCAAAAATTCTTAAGTCCACAACAACCCTTTTCCCTCAAATACGGGATTTAGTTTAAGGGTACATCTCTTCACACCTCTAATACATGTTATTGTAATTTCTCAACGTCTTCAGAGAGGTGGAGGCTCCCGACGACCAACAACTTCTTTCGTTGATGCACTTCCAAATTGACGTGCATGCCTCAAATCGGATCGTGCCCTAAATTGGGCACATTCCATATCAACATTGTTCACTTCGTCACGTAACAAATACGCGTGCGCGCAAGATGAATGTCGGACCAAGAAGCCCTTAAACTAAAAATTTGCCTCAAACATGGCGATAATGGACCGAAATGTCCCTAAACTAATAGTCGTCCCCAAAATGGGAATGTTGGACCGAAATGTCCCTAAACTAATATTCGCCTCAAACATGGCAATAATGGACCTTGATGTCCTTAAACTAAAATAATTGGGCCCAAATGCTCATATGTTTAGGTCGACCTTAATCTCAAATAAGATTAACGGTCCTTAAATAAACCAAACCCAAATCTAAAAATATACGGATTTGGACTTATCCGCGCCCTACGGGCGACGACATAAACTAGTCTTCATATTCATGGGTAACCAAAACAAACAAAAACACACACGACACGAAATGAACTGCTGGAGAAGGAGAAAGTGGTTATCGCAATGCGGTAACGTAATTAACTGCAGGGGCTTGCACCTGCAGGGAAGAGCGTCCCCACAATCAAAAACCCCTCATAAACGAGGGGGAATCTGATAAAGTCTGCTACAATGGCTGCATCCGTCCAAACCTTCGATATATGGTGCCATAAATCAACTTGGCATTTTCGGAGCGGTGGACGGATAAATCCAAATAGCATCTACCCCCAGATCCAGGCAAGATGAACCATCCCAGTTCGTCTCCGTTTCCGGCGGTAAACAGATTCGGGCATGCCCGATGGAACCTTTTCCTCTTTCCACTCCACACTTCGTGTGGCGTGTTCGCGAAAAAAATCGCAATTTGCTATGGTTGCCCTTGGATTCGAGGTACTAAGATTTGGTGTCTTGTTCCTGTGCAGAAGAAGAGAATATCGATGACTTCCAGCTGCACAACTTGCAACAGCAACTCCCGCTCCGCCCCAACTGGAGGAGTGACTTATGAGCCCAACGCGGCCTCCATCTTTTCAATGTCGGTGGGTCAAGTAACTCAAGCCACTACCGGATTGTTCTTCAGGACCATGATCCCACCAACGAGTTTCAGCGCCCCAGCGCCGCAGGAGGAAGCTCCCAGGAAGTCGGTCTTCGATCGACTTGCAATCACAACGGCCTCTCTCAACGAGTCGTCCAAATCCGATGCCTCGGTCTTCAACAGGCTGAGCCGAAGCTCAGACGTCTCAGTCTTCAACCGGCTGAGCCAGAACCAAAATGGGCTCGCAAAGAGGCTCGTCATACCTGAAGGGGCTGCCCCCCTCCCAACTTCTCTTGCAGGTGAAGTCGTCAAAAGTGCTTCCGCTGCCAGAAGATCGGTCTTCGGAAGATTGGTCGTACCTCCGGAAACCCTACCAAGGACGTCAGGGACGTCAGTCTTCAATAGGATGACACCAGCAACAGTCCCTCACCAAAGCCAGGTACATGAAGAAGCCGCTTCCAAAATTGAGGCGGTCCCCTCTGCAAGACACGCTCGACGTCGCCACTGGCACCGGGTGAGAAAAGCTGGATGCAACTCCCCATATGGACTTACTCCGCCAGCTTCTATGGTGGAAGTTGATGCTGTTGTTCCAACCGGGAACAGTTTTGATTTGCTTAGGAGGGTGTGAAAGAACTCTCCAACGGCGGTGCTAAAGAAATCGCCCCTACTTGTAGAAGCTACAGTGCAGGCAAAGACGAAGTGCCCCCATCAACGGCTCTCCTCCCAAATTCATAGAATCGGCGGAAAGTCCCAGACTCTGTGATCAGCAAAGATTATTCTCGTCGACGGAAAAAATCAAAGGCTCGGCAAGAGAAAGACCACTCTTCCGTCATACAGCGAGGGGCTTCTTCTATAGAGGTGCCTGTCATAATGGCCCCTTCAACTTTGACCTCCCACAAAAAGACGAGGCCGGAGAAAATCCCACCGCCTGCGGCAAAGTTCAAAGGTGATGGACCCAAACGCCCCAAGTCTGGGGGCATGATCGTGCATACGGTCTACATGGCTTCCGGGAAAGAGGAAAGCCATGCTTCCGTGGCTCATCGACCGCAAACTCGGTCGCTAATAAAAGCTCAGGAGTAACAACAAAAGCTTCAGGAAATGCTGACCAAAATGGCAGCACTCACCGGACAAAAAGAAAGTCCGGAACCAGCATCCGAACAACGCCAAGAGCAGGAGACCGATACAGAGTTCCTGCGAAGGGTGCTTGAAAGAAAAGATAAGGAAGCCGCTGAGCAGGCTGCCAACATAAAGTAGATGGCTCTTTTGTTCCAGGACATGGTTGGAATGATGATCCAGCCAGAACCCCCAGCCGAGAATCCGCCGATAATCATCGAGGATGACAGAGAGGAAACATCGAACCCTCTTCCGGCTCTATCAACAGCCAAGGAGGAAACGATCTCCAAGGCTACTCTTGATGACTATATAGCTCAACAAATACGAGCTCATCAAGCTAGTGAAGCGGCTGGCCAGATCGTCAGACCTGAGCGACCGTATCCAGGCTGGTATGAAGAAATCAAATACCCGCCGGGATATGCGATCCCTAAGTTCCATGTGTACAAGGGGACAGGCAGCCCATACCAGCACGTCGCTCAGTTCAGAGCTCTGTGCGGCAAGACTGGAGGCGACGACAAACTGTTGCTTCGCCAGTTCGTTGGCAGCCTGTCAGAGACAGCCTTTGAATGGTACTCGGAGCTCCCAAATGACTTCGTGAGGACATTCACAGAGATGGAGCTGCTGTTCACACAATGGTTCACCAGCGCAAGCGAGCGCACCCCGATCACGGCATTAATCAATGCCAGGGTAAATTCGGGAGAAACCTGGGTCCAATACGCGATCCGGTGGCGGAACCTATGGTCTAAGTGAGAACAACGAATCGAAGAATCCCCCGCCGTGGGCATGTTCATTGGGACCCTAGATCCGCAAACGACTGTGTCCCAGTTCATGACATTCTTCAAGCCGACGACTTTCCAAGATTTGATCGATAAACTGTCCCAAATGGACCAGATGGGCTATGGGCCTTCCTCCTTAAATATGGTCCCTCGAAATGCCAAGGGTAAAGGGAAAGCGGCCTTCGTTGCTAACACTCAACAACAGTCGAGTGGCCTAAAACCAGCTGCTCGCCAAAACAATGCACGTCCACGCCTATCCCTCGAAGAAAGGCTAGGGCGCACTTACTCGTTTCCTCACGATAAGACGAGGAGATTTTTTGAGTTTGCAATGCGTAACAAACTCATCACATTGCCAAACCCACGGCATCCACTGCAACCCGGCAACGTCAACAATCCCGACTACTGCTCCTATCACAGAATGGTGAGCCACCTGATTGAGGATTGTTATGTCTTCAAGAACTGGGTCGAGGACCAGTATCAACAGGGGAAGTTCGCGCTGTCTGACAACTGGAGGGTAAACCCACCACAGAAGCACACTCCCAAAAAGGTGGATGCACCGGGGGCTTCATGCTCATTTATGGAAGAAACTCCATGGGAAATCATTCTTTCAGCAAAGACCAAAAGAATGCTGAAGGATCTACAGGCATGTCCGGCAGTCAGGTGGAAAATCCCACTTGAACCTGAAATTATCGAAGGGATGCTAAAACCACGTCCCATACCGAAAGTTGTTGACAAAGGGCAAAATCCCAAAGTCAATCCTTCAAAGTCTTCGAAGAAAAAGAAGAAGACCAAGAAGCCTGTGCAGCTTGCCGAGTATGACGACAAGCGCACAAACATACAAAAGTACATCGACGTGTTGGAGGAGTATAACCAGAAGGCGTGGACACCGGTCACCCTCGAAGAGTTCTTCAAGCATATTCTTGAGAACGAAGATAGTAACAACGATGAGGAAAATGACTCATCAGAAGAAACCGAAGACTATGTAGCAAGTTGCTACATGGTCTCCCATTCGTCGTTAAGTGGCGAAGAAGCTCTCTCAGCGTCAGAAAACAGCGCAGAGAAACTGGGGGCAGAATCGACGCTAAAATCCCCGGAACTGCCAGAAGACCCGATCGATAGGCTGTTAAACGAAGCCTTTCGAAAAAGCAAACCTGATCGAGAACGCGAAACGGCCATATACGAAAAGGCTAAACGTCAACGTCAGGATGAAAAAGCTGCGGCAAGAATGAGTCGTAAAGTACTCCAACTAAACCGAAGCACCCCTGCCACAAATAAGAGCAGAATCAAGGTAGAGAAGCGGTTCGCCAAAGCCCTGTCAATGGGAATGAAGCTGCCACCTCTTGTATGAAACACTCCCGGGGTCATATTCCTCGACGAAGAGGATTCACATCCAAATTACTTCCTATATCATCGGAGGGTCACCCACCCCACAGAAGAATACAATACCATCAAGAAGTGGTGGTAAGGATATGTTGCCCATCAAAAATACTTCAAGAGAATGAAGCGCGAACCTCGTCGACGGCAAAAGAGTGCGATAGATGCGCATGAAAAAACGACTGGCAACTGTCATATGGTTGATACCATTCCGGAAGGGGAAAAGCCCCAAGTTCTTATTTTCGGGAGCGATTCTGAGGACGAAATACCCCTTAGGCCTCTCTTCAAAGACTCCACTTCCGAAAAAGAAGAGGAGGAGAAGAACTGCGAGAACATTCAGCTGCGTAACCATAAGCTGCCTGAGAAGAACCTCGGACCTACAAACAAAGGTTCGAGCAAAAGAAACAAAGGGAAAGAAAAAAATCCCTGAGGAAATTGCCCTTGATGATGAAGTTGTCAAAGAGCTCGCAGCCAAGGACCCGCCTAGGAAAAACAAGTTGGATTACAACGTCCTGGCACATCTGAGGAAAATACCCTCACAACAGAGCATACCAGATGCTCTCCTCTTGTCCAAAGAAGCACGAGAGTCTCTGATCAAGGCATTACAAGAGCCCGATCGGTTCCAAGCTTTCCTCGCAGAAAAGAAGATGAAGGATGAGCTGGCGGAGGTTCACATAGCTGATAGTACATTCAGCGATGAAGATCTCCTCCTCGGTATGTGCGAGCATAACCACCCGTTATACGTCACCGAGTACTGCCACGGTGTCAAGATGGGGAAAATCCTTGTCAACAACGGATCCTCCGTCAACCTTATCAATGTGAAAGTGCTGAAGGAGATTTGCATGAACGTTCAACACTTGGCTTGGGAAAAAATTACCATCTCCGGGTTCGATTCACAATCGTAACGGACACTTGGATCCGTAATTCTGACGTTACGCTTCGGCTTGCTCGTCGCTGACATCAAATTTCACGTCATTGACGCCAAGACTTTCTACAACGCTTTGCTCGGCAGGCACTGGCTGCATGAGTACAACGTCATCCCTTCTACACAACATCATTGTATGAAGTATTTCAAAAACGGCTTGGAATACACCATCACAGGGGAGCTAAACCCTGTTCACTGCCGAAGATCGGACTGAGACGCGGAGACATCTAGCCTGAAATTGGGGGGTGTTCACCGCCGGCAGAAGGACTGGGACGTTGGGACGTCTGGCCTGAATTCTGGTGGCATATGCTATTTGGATTTATCCATCCACCTCTCCGAAGATGCCAAGTTGATTTATGGCTCCGTATGTCGGAGGTTTGGACGGATGCGGCCGTTGTAGCGGACTTCGTCAGATCCCCCTCGTTTTATGAGTGGTTTTTGATTGTGGGGACGATCTTCCTAGCAGGCGCAAGCCCCTGCAGTTAATTACGTTACTGTATCGCAATAACCACTTTCTCCTGCTCCGGAAGTTCACCTCGTGTCGTGTGTTTTTGTTTGTTTTGGTTTTGGTTGCCTGTGGATTATATACGGAGACTAATTTATGTCTTCGCCCGTAGGGCGTGGATTAATCTAAATCCGTATATTTTTAGATTTGGGTTTGGATTGATTTAAGGATTGTTAATCTGGTTTGAGATTAAGATCGACTCAAAACGTATGAGCGTTCGGGCTCAATTATTTTAGTTTAAGGACATCGCAGTCCATTATCGCCATGTTTGAGGCAATGTGTTAGTTTAAGGACGTTTCGGTCCTTTATCGCCGTATTTGGGGGCGAATATTAGTTTAAGGACATTTCGGTCCATTATCGCCATTTTTAGGCGAATATTAGTTTAGGGATATTTCGGTTCCTTATCCATCTTGCGCGCACGTGTATTTGTTACGTGACGAAGTGAACAATGGTGATATGGAATGTGCTCAATTTGGGGCACGATCTGATTTGAGGCGTGCACGTCAATTTGGAAGTACATCAACAAAAGAAGTTGTTGGTCATCGGGACCCGCCACTTCTATGAAGACGTTGAGGAATTACAACGACATGTATCAGAGGTGTGAAGAGATATACCCTTAAACCAAATCCCGTATATGAGGGAAAACGGGTTGTTGTGGACTTAAGAATTTTTTGTTATATTTGAGACCTTGGAAATCAAGAGCATATGGGCTCGATTGATTTAAAAACAAAGAGGTTTGACCTCAGGAAACTTAGCCAATTTTGGGCTGAGATTGAGTTTCTATAATTACCCAATAATGCTGAGCACTGGGACATACAACGCTCATGTGTGAAACACGTGGGATGCTGGATTAGTGCTAAGCACTAGAGTCCTGTGGTACTCATGTGTGAAACACGTGAGGTGTTCAGATGTGAGCGTTTTTAGTCATTTTTGACTAATCATGGAGTGCTGAGCACTCTGCATGATACTCACGTGGGAAACACGTCGGTGCTGGGTTTTGGGCTTTATTTGTTCGTTTCCCTCTTTTTACAGAAGTGCTAAGCACTTGGATAGAGCTCATGTGACTGCTTCCTTTTGGGGCGACTGCCTGATTGACAAGGAAGTTTTTCTTGCTCTTTAGGTGCCCACATGAGAAACACGTGAGGCAATTTTGGCTGTTCTTTTTGTTTGTTTTTTAAGCGCTTCTCATGGGAAACACGTAAGGCTTCAAAATAGTGCTAAACACTAATCGAGTCACCAAGTTGTACTTGTGTTTTCTTAGAGATATTGATCTCTGTTAATGACACTTTTAGTCATTGATGATCATCAAGATTTTAGTTTTAAAGATCTTGGACCATCATTATCGTTTGTATTGAAGAACTAAATTCTTTTTCACTTTTCTAAGAACCAAGTTCTTTATGTAGGGTTAAACCCTAATTTTGGAGGAATTAAATTCTCATACGTTCCTGTTCTTTCTTTTTAACTTAGTTCTTTTCCCCTAAGTTTTTAATCTGCAGAACAGAATCTCCCCGATGAGAATTAAATTCTCAACTTGTGGGGAGACATGCTTCTGCAAATCTCAACCAAAGAAAGAACTGAGTTCTTATATGAAGGGTTAAACCCATAGAGAGGCAAAGGAGAGATAATACGATCTCTGTGTTTCTTTTACCTAGGGTTTCAACGAGGCAAGTCTTCTTTGAGAATTAAATTATCTTTTCTATCAATAGCTCACTGTATTCTTTAAAAGCTTGTGGGAAGTTCTCTCTGTATATTCTCTCTCTTTTTTCTCCATCTCTCCCCCCTTCTTTCTTCTCTATCTATTTATAAGAGAAGAGAAAAGATCAACTTGTTAAGAAAATCTTTGATTGAGAGATCATGATTGATTTCATAATCAATCCAAAATGATCTCTTAGATCATTTGGTGAATTTTATTCACCATTGGACTTTTAATCCAAAGGCTCTCTGTTTATTAGAGAATTTTTCTTGTTTATTTAACAATATTAGGAAATATTTTTCCTAAGATTGAATTTTATTCTATCAGATGATCGGTGGGTGATTTTATAATCACCATTGGATCATTGATCCACGGGTCCTCTGTTTAACAGAGAAGATTTTTCTAGTTTGAGAAAGATCAAGGAAATATTTCCCACATAGAATTTTATTCTATCAGATGGTTCATTTGGTGATATTTTTTCACAATTGGATTTTAAATCCAAGATTCTCTGTTAGAGAAAAATCTTTCCATATTAGAAAGATCAGGGGAAATATTTCCCGAATAGAATTTAATTTTATCACAAAGAATCAGATGTGAGTATTTTAAAATTGGGGCGCTCACATGCTTCTCATGTGAGCGCTGCCAATTTATGTGGCAGGAGAACTCACGTGTTTAACACGTGATCATTAGCGTAGGTTTTGGCATGTTTATTTTCAGCGCTCATATGGTTTGCATATGAGCGCTCATATGTTTAACACGTAGGGCCTATTTGGCTTATCAATTGTTTGATTGCAGCGCCTATATGCTTTGCATATAGGCGCTCACGTGTTTAACACGTGAGGCTTGAGTCTGGGGGGGAATTTTCCCCCTTCTCTCTATTTTTTTATGAGGGAACAAATTCCCCCCAGCGTTACTCTCACGTGACTTGCACGTGAGTGCAACGCTGTCCATCCTTACAACCGTTGGATTGCCTAGGGGAACGGGGAGAGGAACCGCTCCCCATCACGTCTTATAAATGGGGTGTTTGGCTCTTTAGATGATCACTGTTTCTTCATCTTCTTCCTTAACCTTTTCTTGAGAATTTGATTCTTCTCTCATAGCTTAGCTCTCTGTCCTTAGAACTTTCAAAGTTAAACTCTGCAAAAACTCTCTTTTTGGGTAAAGATCTTGAACGACATTTACCCCTTAGGGAAACCCCTTTTCATTTTTTGCTCTGGATTTTAAATCCATCACCAGAGCTTTACTCTTTTCTGGAACTAGTCTCTTAGAGATCAAAAAACACTCACCATTTTTTTATAAAACCGACCCTGTGGTCTTGAGGATTGTTAGTTCTCCTCCTAGGGTTTACCCTATCACTGATCTTTGA
The DNA here is from genome assembly GCA_030015575.1 of Agapanthus africanus. Lineage (NCBI taxonomy): Eukaryota > Viridiplantae > Streptophyta > Magnoliopsida > Asparagales > Amaryllidaceae > Agapanthus > Agapanthus africanus. Next base: position 260,388,225 of record JASDDO010000019.1, on the reverse strand, counting down.
GGATCCTTGGAATTTAATTCCATTTTCTTTGTTTCCCCACCGTAGGGGTTTCTGGTATTTAATCCCATTATTAAAGGAATTTAATTCCATCTTACAGAGCTTAGCTCTAAGAGATCCAGGAACTTTTGGGAATTTTATTCCCCTTCGGTTCTTGAGTATTTTTTCTTTTTTCGGGTTTTAATACCCTTTTTCACAGATTTGAATCTGTGGTGCTGTTCACCGCCGGAAGACGCGACCGGGACGTTGGGACGTCAGGGCCTGAATTCCGAGGGTAGATGCTATTTGGTGTTATCCGTCCACCTCTCCAGAAATGCCAAGTTGATTTATGGCACCGTGTATCGAAGGTTTAAACGGATGCGGCCGATATAGCAGACTTCGTCAGATTCCCCCTCATTTGAGGGGGTTTTGATTGTGGGGACACTCTTCCCTGCAGGCGCAAGCCCCTGCAGTTAATTACGCTACGGCATCGCGGTAACCACTTTCTCCTTCTCCAGATGGTCACTTTGTGTCGTGGGTGTTTGTTTTGTTTTTGGTTGCCCGTGGATTGTATACGGAGACTAATTTATTTGTCGCCCGTAGGACATGAATTAGTCCAAATCCGTATTTTCTTAGATTTGGGTTTGGGGATTGGGTTTAAGGATACGTTAGTCTCGTTTGAGACTAAGATCAACTTAAACCTATGTTAAGGATACGTTAGTCTAATTTCAGACTAAGATCAACTTAACGGGATCGTTTAGATCCGACAAAAGAGCATTTGGGCTCTATTGTTTAGTTTTGGGACATTGCGGTCGATGACCAGTTTAAGTACATGGTGGTCCATTACCAGTTTAAGGACATGGTGGTCCATTACCAGTTTAAGGACGTGATGGTCCATTACCAGTTTAAGGACATGGTGGTCTAAGGTTAAGGACATCATAGTCCATGGGTTTAAAGGGACCCCACAGTCCGAGGTTAAGGACATCATAGTCCGTGGGTTTAAGGGCCCTACAGTCCAGTTTAGAGACATCGTAGTCTACAAGGTTTAAGGACATCGTAGTCCATGGGTTTAAAGGGACCCCACGGTCCAAGGTTAAGGATATCATAGTCCGTGGGTTTAAGGATCCCACAGTCCAGGTTAAGGACATCATAGTCCATGAGTTTAAGGACCCCACAGTCCATGAAGTGTCTGGTTATCGGGACCCGTCACCTCTCTGAAGATGTTGAAGGATTACAACGGCATGTATCAGAGGAGTGAAGAGATGTACCGTTGAACCAATATTGATTGAGAGATCTGTAGTCCAATTTGGGACTAAGATCAAAGGATTAATGAGCATATGGGCTCAGTTAATCTGAATTGAGGACTTATAGCCAATTTGGGCTAAGTCCAACAAATGTTTAACATTTTATTGTTCTGGGCTGTTGAGCTTTTATTTGGGCTTGGCCCTTTTAATAATACTGGGTATTAGATCCTGACATTTTATTGTTCTGGGCTGTCAAACACGTGTCGCACTTGGCGCTAAGCGCCAGTTTATTAGCGCATTGCGCTTTTAATTTATGAGCGCTTTGCGCTGATTTAATGGCGCACCAGTGAGTGACATGTGGCGCGCTTGGCGCTAAACGCCAGCCCATGAGCGCAGTGCGTTGTTTCAGAAGCGCAAAGCGCAAGCTGTGTCTGTGCTTGACACGTGGCATGTTTTTGCGCTGAGCGCCGGTCCAAGGAGCGCAAAGACGTAGTTCATGAGTGCAAGGCACTTTCCAATAGCGCAAAGCGCATTTGATCAAATTTATGATCAGAGAAACAAGTTCATCTCCTTTTTAAAAGGAGGCTTTGCCTCAAGATTCAAGAACAAAAGTTCTTGCTTTATTTATTTATAAAAAGGCACTGCCTTTGTGGATCAATGATCTGTAAACGAAGTAAATACTTCTTCTTTTTGTTTATAATAAGATCTTTTGATCTCTTTTATATCAAAGACTTTGGTCTTTTTATAGATCTATGATCTTTTTTAGAAGATAGTTCTTCTGTTTTTATGAGATGATTTCATCTTTTTGTTCAAGAATCATTCTTTATCTTGAAGAAGATGATCTTCTTTTTGCTAGAAGCTTGCTTCTCTCTCTTTGAGTTTTCTCAAAGTTTTTAGGGAGGTTTCTCTATGTTTCTCTCTCTCTCTATGAGACTTGAAGTCTAGGGGCCTTTTTATATGGCAAATTGATTTGTTAAATCAGTTAAAGAGATCTTTCTCTGATTGATTTGGGGATATTTCCCCGCCGTTAGATCTTTGATCTTAGGGCTTCTGTTTTACAGAAGGCAATCTTCTTGTTTTTAACAAGATTGGAAAGATCTTTCCATAACAGAATTTTAATTCCGATTAATTAATAATTTATTATTATTAGATCTTTTGATTTAACGGTGGGGAATTTTTAATTCCAGCGCTGGCGCACCTTGCGCGAGCGCACCTACGTTCGACACGTGGCGCGCAGCGCAACTGCGCTAGCGCACCCGTGTTTGATACGTGGCGCGCAGCGCAGAGCGCCGGATCTGAAGCGTTGCTTCAACTGTTGAGTTTTGAATTTAAAACAGAGCTTTGCTCTGATTGGGGGTGCGCTACCTAGGGCGCAGCGCCCCTGGCGCTAGCTCATCTGTGTTTGACACATGGCGCGCAGCGCAGAGTGCTGGATCTGAAATATTACTTCAACTTTTGAATTTTGAATTTCAAAACAGAGTTTTGCTCTGATTGGGGGAAACAAATGCCCCCCACCATTGCGCTCGCGTGGCGCACACGTGAGTGCAGCGGTGGCAACATCTAAGCCCTTGGATCAACTCAGAAGTTGAAGAGGCGTTTCAATGCCTATAAATAGGACCTTTGGTCCCTTAGATGATTTTCATCTTCTTGAGAATATCAGAGCGCAGCTCTTTTGTTTAAGACTTCCTAAGAGTAAATACTCTTTCCAAATTTAGGTAAAATTTTAATAAATTTTAATAAGTTAGGGTTTTACCCATTAACAGAGCCTTGCTCTTTATAGATCTTTGATCTACAGAAAACCCATTTAGGATTTCATTAGTAGAGCTTTGCTCTCATGAACCCATAGATCTAAAGAGATCTTTTGGGGTTTCTCAACCCATGAACGGAGTTCTATTCTTCTGAATCATGTTGATTTGTTAATTTTCTGATGAAGAACTCTTAAGAGTTTTTTCATGGATCTTGAAGATCCCATAATTTTTAATTCATTAAAACTCTTATTTTAAATCTTCTGATGGTTATTCCGTCATTTCTTCAGAGCGAGGCTCTTAGCCTTCTCGAAGAATTTTTAATTACCCTCATAATTGACTTTGACAGGTGTCATTCCTGTTTGCAGAGCATTGCTCTCAAGGAATTTAACTCCTCTGTCCTGAGAGACCTTTCTTAAATGAGATTCCCTTTTTAGAATCTCTCATGAATTCAAATTTGTTAGGTATCATAATTAGAATTTGTTTTCTCCATGGGGATATCGAGAGTCGTTTAAATCCCTTTGCCCGTTTTTCCTCATTACTAATCTTTTAATGATGTTTCCTTTCAGGCACTATGGCTGTTCATTTATATAGCCTGAACGAGTTCATTTCTTATGAGGATATTCACGTACAGGGCCGTTGCCAAAACCAAGAGTTAACAGATGCCAAATGTGCGGAGATTATGGATCGTTTACATGCACGCGTCGGTTGGCTGCTTCCTCACCGTTCCGCTCTCCTGAAAATCGTAGTGGGATCAATTTGGAGAGCACTTCCTGGGTTTCACGAGGCCATCCGCTTAATGCGCTGGATGATGCTGAAGACAAGGTGCATTCAGTGTACCTGTCGGGGCTGATCTCGAAGAAGCGGCGAGATAACCTCATTAACATTCTGCATCAAACTTTCCAACACACGACGATAATCGCATCTTATCAAAGGGAGGGGGACATTGGCAAGGATCTCGACACTCATGAGCGTGAGAGGATGCATACGAGAATGGTCAGAAAGGCCAGAAAGATTCTAGACGGCCTTACTTTCGAATTCTTCAATCCATGCCCTGGCTCTGAGCTTTTACCATTGTAATCATTTTGATGATGTTTTCGTTACTGCTTTCATGATTGTAGGAACTTTTCGAAGTATGAATGGTAAATTTCTTATTTCAGCGTGTTTTATTTTATGTACTGAATCTTTTGCACATGCATGGACTGGTATGCTTTGAACGCTTAATCAAATGTGAATCAAATGTTTTCCTTGCTGTCACTTTCTTCTCTTCTTTTGTTATCAGCATGTTACCTTAGCCAACATAGCCGGCAGATGATAGGGTGAGCCTCTTGTTTTGGCTTCTTCGAGGGGTAGTGATGGCTTAGGAAGCGGGTTCAGATTTGCTGCCTAAGACTTTTCAACTTTACGAGCCGTGAGGGTCTCATAAAGACTTTTCTCCCTACAAGTCGAGAGGATCTCGTATGTGTATTTTCTCCTTAAGAATCGTGAGGATTCCTAAGTGTGTTTTCCCTTATAAGTCGTAAGGATCTTATAAGAGAGTTTTCTTCCTTACAAATCGAGAGGACCCGTAAGTGTTTAGTGGGATAGACATGTAGATGACGTATTTCCGAAGCGGGGTCATATGGATGACGTATTTCCGTGACGGGGTCATATGGATGACGTATTTCCGCACGGGGTCATGTGGATGACGTATTTCCACACGGGGTCATGTGGATGACGTATTTTCGAACGGGGTCATGTGGATGACGTATTTCCGAGCGGGGTCATGCGGATGACGTATTTCCGAACGGGGTCATGCGGATGACGTATTTCCGAACGGGGTCATGTGGATGACGTATTTCTGAAACGGGGTCATGTGGATGTCGTATTTCCGAACGGGGTCATGTGGATGACGTATTTCCGAGCGGGATCATGTGGATGACGTATTTCCGAACGGGGTCATGTGGATGACGTATTTCCGAGACGGGGTCATTTGGATGACATATTTCCGAGATGGGGTCATGTGGATGACGTATTTCCAAACGGGGTCAGATGGTTGACGTATTTCCGAGCGGGGTCATATGGATGACATATTTCCGGACGGGGTCATGTGGATGACGTATTTCCGAACGGGGTCATGTGGATGACGTATTTCCGAGCGGGGTCATGTGGATGACGTATTTCCGAACGAGGTCATTTGGATGACGTATTTCCGAGACGGGGTCATGTGGATGACGTATTTCCGAGACGGGGTCGTTTGGATGACGTATTTCCGAGACGGGGTCATTTGGATGACGTATTTCCGCGACGGGGTCATGTGGATGACGTATTTCCGAGACGGGGTCATGTGGATGACGTATTTCCGCGACGGGGTCATGTAGATGACGTATTTCCGAGACGGGGTCATGTGGATGACGTATTTCCGCGACGGGGTCATGTGGATGACGTATTTCCGAGACGAGGTCATATGGATGACGTATTTCCGCGACGGGGTCATATGGATGACATATTTCCGCGATGGGGTCATGTGGATGGCGTATTTCTGCGACGGGGTCATTTGGATGACGTAGCGTCTGTCGTAATGAGACGAATATCGAAATGGTCTCTATGTTGTCTGTGAACCGTCGAGATTCGGAGTAGGGACTTTGCCATGGCTCCAAGATTGATTGTAGCGTCTGAATCCTGCTGGAATGAGGAGAAACGCTGTTGATGATCTCTAGGTTGTCCGTGAACCGTCGAGATTTGACTTCGTTTCGATGAAGCCTAGTGGGAAGGTATGGTTCCCTCTTTGTTTGTGCCCCTGAATTGTATACAGGGATCGATGTGATCTAACCTGTAGGGCGAAATTTTCATTTTATTTTATTTCTTTCCGTGATGCTCTATCATTTCAGCTTTTATATCGCGAAGGTCGCGATTGCCCAATCATTTCGTCTATTTTTCGCGGCGCTCAATCATTTCGGCTATTTATTTCATTTTTACTCGCTACTTTTATTGCGAGTTGCCCAATCATTTCGGCTATTTTGTATGCATATTTTTTTTACTTGCTGGTCTTTATTTGCAAGTTGCCCCATCATTTCGGCTATTTCGTATGCATGTGTGGCTCGCTAGCTTCTTTGCTGCAAGCTTGGAATTAGACACCGATTTTGGCATCAGCACCGCTACAACTGGGATATTTCTAGGAGCGAATCATCATTTGCCTTTGTCAATGTCGAACAAAGGTGGCTTAGCAAGCAGGGTTAAGATCCTGTTGACTAAGGCTTTTGACTTCATGAGCCGTAAGGGTCTCATAAAGGTATTTCTCCCTGCGAGTCGTGAGGATCTCGTAGGTGCGTTTTCTCCTTAGGGATCGTGAGGACTCCTAAGTGTATGGCCTCTCGTAAGTCGTAAGGATCTTACGAGAGAATTTTCTCCTTATAAGTCGATAGGACTTACAAGGGCTGTTCACCGTGCAAACATATCCCTAATCACGGATGGGACTTTGTTAGGGAGACGTTTATTCGTGCCCGTGGATTGTATACAAGGGTCAGCACTGAGCCGCTTGTAGGGCAGCATTGGAGGTTGTGATGGCTGCTTAAGAACAGGTTCAGATCCCTGTAGCTTAAGGCTTTTGAATCCTATGAGCCGTGAGAGTCTCATAGGGGAATTCTCCTTACGAGTCGTGAGGATCTCGTAAGTGTGTTTTCTCCTTAGGCATCGTGGGGATCCCTAAGTGTGTTGCTCCCTTGTGAGTCGTAAGGATCTCACGCAGGTATTTTCTTCTTACAACGTCGAGAGGACCTTGCAAGTGTCTTTTAACGAGATTGCGCCCTTACGGGTTTTCACAAAACTCGCCGGTAGCCCTGCTGTTTTTACTCACGGAGCCCTTTCGGGTTTTCATCCGTGCCCACTTTGCTTATGGACATACCGTTTTCTTTTTCTCTCTTTTTTTTATTTATTTTTATTTGTATTTTTATTTTTTTGTGTCAGCCTTAAGATGCTGCAGTCCGTAGTAGTTTATCGACGTCTCGGTCAGCAGCCAGTTTTATGACATAGTGGTCCATCGTTAGTTTAACGACCTTTCGGTCCGTTGCTAGTTTAAGGACGTTTCGGTCCGTTGTTAAGGAGGCCGGCTACTACTTATAGAGTTTAGGCTTAGGAAGATAACGAGCGGACATAGTCGTCGTCGTCTATCATTGACCTAGGCCGTGACTCGTCAGGCGTAGTACTTTTTCAGGAAGCGACCATTTATTGGCCTGAAAGGCCTTTCGCCATGCATGTCCATGAGTAGACAGGCTCCACCCTAGTAGACTTTGTCTATGATATACGGGGCTTCATAGTTCGGCTCGAATTTCTCCCGTTTGGCACGATTGGGGATCATAGGTCTCTTGACCACTAGCACGAGTCCGCCTTGGCGGAATGTTCTCGGCCTAGCCAATCTTTCATATGAGCGCGTCATCTTCGCTTTATAAGCCTCCAGATTTTGTTGCGCCATGAGCCGGGTTTCATCAAGGGCATCTAGCTCCTCAAGCCGAAGGTAAGCATTTTCTTCGTCCGTTAGCTCGCAGTGAATTGCCATTCGCAAAGAGGGTAACTCTATTTCAAGGGGAAGTACCGCTTCTGTGCCAAATACCAATGCATACGGCGTTGTGTTTGTGGCCGTTTTGAACGTAGTTCGATACGCCCAAAGAACTTCATGCAGTCTCTTGTGCCAGTCCCTCTTATTTTGAGACACCGTCTTTTTCAAGATCTTCGTCAAGGTTTTGTTGAAAGCCTCAGCTAGGCCGTTAGCTCAAGGATTATAGACCGAAGAGTATCGCCAGTCTATATTATGCTATTGTGCGAAGCGGCTGATCTTGTGGCTTCTGTAGGCTGGCCCGTTATCAGAGATAATCCGTCGCGGAGTTCCAAACCGATAGATGACGTGTGTCTTGAAGAAATGGAGGATATTCTCCGTCTTTACTTCCCTCAGCGGTACTGCTTCGGCCCATTTGGAGAAGTAATTAGTTGTCGCCAAGATGAATCGATGTCCTCTGGACGATATTGGTTCGATAGGGCCGATTATGTCAGTTCCCCACATTTCGAACGGCCAACTATCCATCGTTGGGTATAGTGGATTAGGATGCTGATGGATAAAGTCTCCATGAATCTGGCATGAGTGACACTGCTTCGCATAGTCGAGGCAGTCCTGAATCATCGTGGGCCAATAGTAGCCCATCCTTTTAATCTTCAGCTTCATCTTCGGCCCGGCTTGGTGAGAACCGCAGAGTCCGTCGTGAGTTTTTTGGATGACTCTCTTTGCTTCTTCAGGTCCCAGGCATCTTAGCCACAAAGAATCAAATGACCTCTTATATAGAGTATCATTGACGAAAGCGAAAGACAGAGCTCGTTTCTAAAGCTAATGTCTTGAGGACGCATCTTCAGGTGTTCGGCGGGATTTGAAGTAGTCTCTAAAGACTTCTCTCCAATCCGCGGCCTTTTCCTGATATTTTATTTGCAGAGTCATTCGCACGGTCGATCCCTTTTCTTCGGATGACTTCGGAGATATTTCTGCCGGAGCAAGAACCCGACGGCTTTGCACAACGATCCTCACGTCATCGAGGTTCTCGTCGGCCAGTTCTTTATCGAGCTTGGCTAATGCATCCGCTTTTCTATTTTCCGCACGCGGTATGCTTTCCAAGGTGTAGGAAGGAATTTGGGTCAACAGTTGCTGCACCCTTTCGCCGTACTTCACCAACTCTGGTTTGCACGTCTGATAGTCGCCATTTACTTGACTAACGATCAGTTGGGAATCTCCGTATATGAGGAGGTTTTCAATTCCCATATCGATAGCGATCTTGAGACCTGCTATTATCGCTTCATATTCGGCCTCATTGTTCGTTCTCGGCTCTGTCAAGGAGAGGGCAAAGCGCATTATCCCTCCTTGTGGAGTTACGAAGATGAGGCCTACCCCCGATTTGATTATAGGGGTAGTTTGTTTGCGCTTCTTCATGGAAGACGCTCCATCAAAATAAAGTTCCCACCGGGTATCACCCCCGTCGATCGTGTCAAACGCATGTTCGTCTGGCAGTTTGCAATTCAAAGGAGAATCGGCAGGTATCGGATGCTCAGCGAGGAAGTCGGGGGTGGCCTGGCCTTTCACTGCCTTAAGAGGCCGATAAGTTATCGAGAATTCCATCAAGAGCAGGGCCCATTTAGTGAGTCGTCCTGTTAATATGGCCTTCGACATCAAATATTTGAGAGGATCCACTTTCGATATGAGATGGACATCGTGTGCCGACGCATAATGTCTGAGCTTCGTTATTGTGAAGATCAATGCCTGGCAATGTTTTTCGATGGGAGAGTAATTACTTTCTGCCCCCAGTAGAACTCGACTCAAGTAGTAGAGAGATCTTTCTTTCCCTTGATCGTTCTCTTGTGCCCATAGCGCGCCTAAAGAACCTTCATGGGCTGTTGTGTACAGGACGAGAGGTTTTCCCTTAACGGGAGCGGCCAGTACTGGCGGATTCTGCAGGTATTGCTTGATTTCATTCAGTGCGCCTTGGCATTTGTGATCCCATGTGAACAAGGTTCTCTTCTTCATCAGGTGACTATAGAGGTGGGACTTTCCTGAGAGATTGGCTATAAATCGCCGGATGTACGCGAGCTTTCCTTGGAGAGACCGCAATTGCTTGAGAGTCCTTGGCAGAGGCATTTCCATAATCTCCTTGATCTTCGATGGGTCTATCTCGATGCCTCGGTGTCGGACGATGAATCCTAGGAATTTTCCTGAGGAAACTCCGAACGCGCACTTGAGAGGGTTCATCTTCAAGTTGTATTGCCGAAGGAATTGGAATACGATCTTCAGATGCTCTAAATGTTCCTGTATGATTTGCTTTTAACCACAAGGTCGTCGATATAGCATTCGACAATTTCATGTATGAGGTCATCGAAGATCTTCATCATGGCCCTTTGATAAGTGGCGCCGGCGTTCTTTAGACCGAAAGGCATCACCTTGTAGCAGAATATGCCCAAAGGGGTCCGGAAAGCGGTATGTTTCTGGTCCTCAGGGTGCATCTTTATCTGATTGTATCCTGATGAGCCATCCATGAAGGAGAAAACCTCATGAATGGACGTATTGTCTATCATCAGTTCGGTGACCAGTACTGGGAAGTCATCCTTTGGGCAGGCTTTATTAAGATCCCAAAAGTCTACGCAGATGCGCACTGTCCCATTTTTTTTCATCACCGGGACGATGTTGGCGATCCAGTCAGGATACTGAATCTCTTGGATAAAGCCGGAGTCGATTAGCCTTTTGGCCTCGGCGTTGATTCTCATCTCAAGCTCGAGCCGCATTCTTCTTGGTGCTTGCTTAATTGGCTTAATGTTCGGGGATATTGCCAACTTGTGGACAGCAATCTCTGGATCTAGTCCTGGCATCTCGGAATAATTCCATGCGAAGCAATCTCTATGCTACATAAGCACGTCTTTTAGTGCAGCCACCCTTTCTTCAGACAATAGCTCACTAATGAATGTCGGTTGCGGGTAACTTGACGTTCCCAAATCAATTTTCTTGAGGTTATCTGCAGTAGTATGTATTCCATCTTCCAGCTCTTTTGGCGCCGATGGAAATTCTGAGATTACCTCATCATCATCGTTTTCAAAGCACCAGGGGAGTTCATCCACATTCTTGGACTCCTCTTCTGGCAGTGTTATCACGTGACAGGTACGAGCTCACTTCCAAGACCGATGTTGATCTGGTTCTATTCTCGTGGATTTGGGTTCATGCTTTTGTGGCGGGGTTACCCTCCAACTGCTGGACAGAGCGAACCTGCCTTGTTGATATTGATCTTCGACCCAGTTCTTGAAGGTGAAGCAGTCTTCGAGAGGATGTCCTATTGCTTGGTGATAGGAGCAATAGTCTGGGTGGGAGATCTCATTCTCTTGCTTGGGATGCTTGGACTCCGGGAGTGTCATCATCCGATGTTTCATGACAAGATCGAATATTCTCGACCCATCTTCTTTATAAGGGACGGATCCCGGCTGCTTGACTCTTGCTCGCGTGGCTTATCAGACCCGCTTAGCTGCTGCCGAACGTTTTTTCCGTTCTTTGGTTTATTTTTGCCTCTGCGCCGGGTCTTTTGTATGACGGGCTGGCGACGAGAAGCATTGTCATTCTCCACGGCCTGCTGAAGGAAGCGTTGCATTTTGGCTTTCTCGTAGATGGCCATTTCGTGGCTATGGTCGTCTCGGACCTTCTAACCTGCTTCCCATATTAGCTTGTCCATCTGTTCTTCGAACGACGGACTTGGCACTTTCATGGCGAGACCTTGTTCTGGTTCAGGGTTAGCTCGCTATCTTCATCTCTCTTTTTCAGAGCGCGCTTTAGGAAATCAATATCTAACTCGTGCTCTGTTCTTTCTCTAGGTGTGTCTTCGGTATTTGCCTTAGACGATGGATTAGCGAGTGATGCCGCCTGAGCAAGCATCTCCTGTAGCTTTTCACGTTGCAGTTGAACTTTTTTCAGGGACCGAGTTTGAGGTCGGTGACTAGTAGAAGCTCAAACTTCGTCTTTAGAATTCACCATATAGACCATGTGAACTACCATGCCCCCAGGCTTGGGGTGTTTGGAGTTTGCTTCAGGCATTTGAGCTTTATTGGGCCTCTTTTTTTTTGTGAAAAGCCGCTTTGGTTTTGGGAGGAACCGCTGTATCAGGATCCGTCTTGGGATGAATCCCCTTCACCCGCTTCTACACCTTATAGATGAAGAAAGTTGTCTCAGGGAGCGAACTGGTTTCTGCTCTCGTGGGATCTCCATGGGATGCGGAGACTTCTTCAATATTGCAGTAGGAGAATTTTGTCTGACCCTTCGCAACAGTTTGAAGCTGTTCCCTGTTGGAACAACAACATTCACCACTGGAGTTAAAACAGGATCATACGGAGAACTGCCCCCAGCTCGTTTTGTATGATGTCGATGTCGACGTCGATAGTCTCTTGCGGCCGTGATTTAATTAGCCTCAGGATTCTTCCGAGCCTGCCCTCTGTTTCCTTTAGGAGCTTGAATATTCTGCCCCCTGCGTCGACCTTGGTCTTTGGCAGGTGACAGTTGTATAAGGACTGATTCTGTCGGCAAAGTTGCAACTTGGGGAACCAACCTGTGGACGACGGGCTTCCTCTGGGCTTCCTCCATCGGCGTTGAGGCACCGAGGGTGGGATGTGGGAGTATCGACCCAAAGAGGAGCCAGTTGATTTCCTGGAGAGCCGGATTGCAAAGATTTGAGGAAGTAGCCCATACTTGACTCCACCGGATATGACAGAGCCTGAGTTGCTAAGGTAGGAGCAAACGCCATTCTTCATAGAGACGCAATGCTGGCTTCAATATCCCATTACCTACGGGCAACCAAAAACATATATACCGCGATTATTTAATCGCGGAAAAACAGGAAACATGAAGTGTGGAGTGGAAAGAGGAAAAGGTCCCACCGGGCATGCCAGAATCTGTTCACCGCCGGAAGACACGACCGGGACGTTGGGACGCCAGGGCCTGAATTCCGAGGGCAGATGCTATTTGGTGCTATCCGTCCACCTCTCCGAAAATGCCAAGTTGATTTATGGCACCGTGTATCGAAGGTTTAAACGGATGCGGCCGATGTAGCAGACTTCGTCAGATTCCCCCTCATTTGAGGGGTTTTTGATTGTGGGGTCGCTCTTCCCTGCAGGCGCAAGCCCCTACAGTTAATTACGCTACCGCATCGCGGTAACCACTTTCTTCTTCTCCATATGGTCACTTCGTGTCGTGGGTGTTTGTTTTGTTTTTGGTTGCCCGTGGATTATATACGTAGACTAATTTATTTTGTCGCTCGTAGGATGTGATTAGTCGAAATCCGTATTTTCTTAGATTTGGGTTTGGGGTTGGGTTTAAAGATACGTTAGTCTCGTTTGAGACTAAGATCAACTTAAATGTATGTTAAGGATACGTTGGTCTAATTTCAGACTAAGATCAACTTAACGGGATCGTTTAGATCCGACAAAAGAGCATTTGGGCTCTATTGTTTAGTTTAGGGACATTGCGGTCGATGACCAGTTTAAGGACATGGTGGTCCATTACCAGTTTAAGGACATGATGGTCCATTACCAGTTTAAGGACATGGTGGTCCAAGGTTAAGGACATCATAGTCCATGGGTTTAAAGGGACCCCACAGTCCAAGGTTAAGGACATCATAGTCCGTGAATTTAAGGACCCCACAGTCCAGTTTAGAGACATCGTAGTCTACAAGGTTTAAGGATATCGTAGTCCATGGGTTTAAAGGGACCCCACAGTCTAAGGTTAAGGACATCATAGTCCGTGGGTTTAAGGATCCCACAGTCCAGTTTAAGGACATCATAGTCCATGAATTTAAAGACCCTACAATCCATGAAGTGTCTGGTTGTCGGGACCCGTCACCTCTCTGAAGACGTTGAAGGATTACAACGGCATGTATCAGAAGAGTGAAGAGATGTACCGTTGAACCAATATTAATTGAGAGATCTGTAGTCCAATTTGGGACTAAGATCAAAGGATTAATGAGCATATGGGCTCAGTTAATCTGAATTGAGGACTTATAGCCAATTTGGGCTAAGTCCAACAAATGTTTAACATTTTATTGTTCTGGGCTGTTGAGCCTTTATTTGGGCTTGGCCCTTTTAATAATGCTGAGCATTAGATCCTGACATTTTTTGTCTTGTATTGAATGCATAGCATTTATCAGAACAATGTGTGTTCTGACAGCGCGCCACGTGGCGCATTAGGAGCTTTGCGCCAATTAAAGAGCGCATTGCGCTTCTGCCAAGTAGCGCACACGAAAAGGACACGTGTCGCACTTGGCGCTAAGCGCCGGTTTATTAGCGCATTGCGCTTTTAATTTATGAGCGCTTTGCGCTGATTTAATGGCGCACCAGTGAGTGACACGTGGCGCGCTTGGCGCTAAGCGCCAGCCCATGAGCGCAGTGCGCTGTTTTAGAAGCGCAAAGCGCAAGCTCTGTCTGTGCTTGACACGTGGCATGTTTTGGCGCTGAGCGCCGGTCTAAGGAGCGCAAAAGCGCAGTTCATGAGTGTAAGGCACTTTCCGATAGCGTAAAGCGCATTTGATCAAATTTATGATTAGAGAAACAAGTTCATGTCCTTTTTAAAGGAGGCTTTGCCTCAAGATTCAAGAACAAAAGTTCTTGCTTTATTTATTTATAAAAAGGCACTGCCTTTGTGGATCATTGATCTGTAAATGAAGTAAATACTTCTTATTTTTGTTTATAATAAGATCTTTTGATCTCTTTTATATCAAAGACTTTGGTCTTTTTATAAATCTATGATCTTTTTTAGAAGATAGTTCTTCTGTTTTTATGAGATGATTTCATCTCTTTGTTCAAGAATCATTCTTTACCTTGAAGAAGATGATCTTCTTTTTGCTAGAAGCTTGCTTCTCTCTCTTTGAGTTTTCTCAAAGTTTTTAGGGAGGTTTCTCTATGTTTCTCTCTTTCTATGAGACTTGAAGTCTAGGGGCCTTTTTATAGGGCAAATTGATTTGTTAAATCAATTAAAGAGATCTTTCTCTGATTGATTTGGGGTTGTTTCCCCGCCGTTGGTTCTTTGATCCTAGGGCTTCTGTTTTACAGAAGGCAATCTTCTTGTTTTTAACAAGATTGGAAAGATCTTTCCATAATATAATTTTAATTCCGATTAATTAATAATTTATTATTATTAGATCTTTTGATCTAACGGTGGGGAATTTTTAATTCCAGCGCTGGCGCACTTTGCGCTGGCGCACCTACGTTCGACACGTGGCGCGCAGCGCAACTGCGCTAGCGCACCCGTATTTGACACGTGGCGCGCAGCGCAGAGCGCCGGATCTGAAGCGTTGCTTCAACTGTTGAGTTTTGAATTTAAAACAGAGTTTTGTTCTGATTGGGGGTGCGCTGCCTACGGCGCAGCGCCCCTGGCGCTAGCCCATCTGTTTTTGACACGTGGCGCGCAGTGCAGAGCGCTGGATCTGAAGCGTTGCTTCAACTTTTGAATTTTGAATTTCAAAACAGAGCTTTGCTCTGATTGGAGGAAACAGGTGCATTTTAACAGAACTCACTTTTTGAGAATGTTAGGAGTTTTTTTAAACTCCACTGTTTATTTGATGAGAATCTTTTTGGATTATCACAATAATTATCTTGCCTCATCATTGGTGAGCCACCATTTTGATTTTGTGGGGCCCACTGGCTTTGTAATTAGTAGTCCCATGAGACAAACTCATATATATATTTTTTATTAATGGACCCCCTCCTTTTTTAGGTATGATGGCATCACTTCCCTACTTCCCATACACACGCTCAGAGGTCGCTTTCCCACAGTCGCTGTCAGACGAGGAAGTTATGGCGATGATTAAGGACAATAAAAGTCTTCTCTTATGGGGAGTTTGGTATGGTCACATTATCAGGGGCCATCGTAGTTTCACATGCGAAGTACCAGCAGAAGCCATCCGCTCAATATCATTGACGGAGCGTCTGCATACTGCTTATGCGGTGGAAGCGGCTAATTAGACCCCTGAGGGCCGGCTTGAGCCATCAATGACAGGGATCCCCAATCAACCCATGATGGCTATCGATATCTTAGGACACCGAATATGTCAGGGTGAAACTCGACCCTGGGGGCAGATCTATAAAGTAGGTGTTACCCCGTGTCATCCAGTGGGCTATCTTCCCTGGGCCCGGTACAATCTTCCGTCCCAACGTTCACGGCTGCAGAAAGTTGGGTTGTATTAAGCGGTGTATGCATCATTATTCTACTATCATGCTCCCCACGTTTGGTAGGTCAAGACTTTTTTAAACCAGTGGAACCTTCCAACGAATACTTTTCTGCTGGGGGACCGCGAAGTCTCTATTTTGCTGGAGGAGTTCCATGAAATTTTAGGGCTGCCGATCAGGGGAGAGCATTATGAAGAATTATTACCTCCTGATAAATATATATTTGCCACAGTGCCAGCTGTACTTGAGGGTTTAACAGCCGAGAACGCTGTTCGACATAAGCACCCGAGTCTAATCAAGGCCTTAGGCATTTTTTAGAGACTATTCATAGCATCGGACGAACAAGGTGTCACTTTTGACGCTTTCATTGCTTGCTTTCTTCGTGAAGATGTTCTATCCAAGAAAGCTCCGAAATTTGTGAAGGTTTAGGACCCCTTCGGATTCGGCTTAGAGAAACTGTCGGCCAAAGAAGAAGACCTGACGCAGTTTTACATTCTAATTTCATCGGCCGTGACCTTTGATGCAATCGCTGCCCCTGGAATAGACGAAGAAACTTTCTTTATCGGCTTCATCAGTCTCTGGCTTAGCCGGTTTGCTATGTCGATGCATCGCCGTTTTATGAGAGCCTCTGTCTTCTATCATGCCCATCGCATAGCCGAAGGAGCGCGATTGGCTGTTGGCGTTGCAGGACTATCACACCTATATCACGGTTTAAGTACTGCCGCCAACACTTCAAACCCGGGTGCGGACACCGTGAATTTCTCCCTCCACTACTTCACATCATGGATTGAGATGCATGTGTTAGGCGCATTTACTGCACACCAGCGCCTTGCTTTCTATGAAGCATATACCTTCCCACGGGTCATGAGGCTGGTCGATACTTCCACTCTTGATCCGACTCAGTTAGGGGCTCTACGGGTATTGCTTAATCCGTATTCGAATGAAGGATGGATGGTTTTCTGTGACCGAGTACTTTCTGCTCCAGTGGGGCCCGTTCAACAGTTGTTCGATTTGTCGAAGAGTGGAGCTCCGGCTATAAAGCCCAAAGAGATCATGCATTTATATTCAATCATGCCGGGGTACTTAGTGTTCCGCCTAAATAATACCGCTCTCTTCATGCGGTATAATCCGCATCGCTTCGCCCAGTAGTTAGGTTACAACCAGGCAGTCCCCCTCGAAGCCTTTTTAGTTGAGCCCACTCTCTCGCCGGAGGTCGCTCGCGACGTTATCCACCACTTCATGCGGTTGGGTACTGGTTCCTTCTTCATGATTCCCGAGCCTGACTATCTTCTGAGGCCCGTGGGACCCTTCAGGAGCTAGTATCGTCACCAGGTTAGTCCCATCATTGCAGAGGAAAGAAGGGTAATCTTTGAACATAAAGCCCCTACTTCCGCTCAAGCCGTCAGTGCCCCGTTGCGGCCACGGTCGGTTGTTTGCCCTCCTCTGAAGGATACCGACTCAATGCTTATTCCTAAGGCTGCTCGGGTGAAATCAGTCACCCGCACTGCTGGTATGCCGATTTGCACTAGGGCTGGGGCAGAGATTCCTGAGAAGGCACCGGCAGCGGCATCACCAAAAGCAGATACCGAAGGTGAGGTTGGGCAGCGCCGTGCAAAACTGCCGAAAGGGAGGAAGCGCCCTTCTTCTAGTATTGGCTCGGGCCCTAAAAGAAGGAAGAAATCGGTCGCCGGTTTACTTGATGTGTTTCTTGAGTCCAAGCCTCTTCACGACGAGCCTACATCTGCGCATGAACCAGACGACGGTCTCCTCTTTCTTGGCACATCTGCTGAAGATGCCACTCAGTTGGCCGAGGCCTTGAAGCGTTCACAGGACGAAACTGAAAATGTGCGTCCCAAGAAGGGATGCTTTCCCCCTGTTGAATTCCGTGATGTTGATCCGGTATCAACTAGGTTACCAATGGGTCCTCTGACGATAGAAGAAGAACGGGCTCTCAAACAGCCCATCTCGGCTGTTTCTAAAGATGAAGCTGCTCTGAAGGCGGGCAGGGATCTACCTTCGATCAAAACCTGTCGAGCGCGATTAAACAGAAATGAGCAACGGTTCGAAAAGGCCATACTTCAGGCTCCCTGGCTTATTGGTATGCATCTTTTATGGTCTTCTCAGCAGATTAGTTTCATATCGTACTCGTCCTCACATATTCTTCTTTTGTAGGGTCTTCTATGGTGGAGGCAGCTTCGAGTCTTGACCGTACCTCAGAGCCTCCGGTGACGGCCTTTATTCCTTTAGCGGAGATCACCGGACCGGCCATAGAAACTGTGAATATTTCCGGTGACGCACCGAAGGGTGTAGAGGAGATTACTGAAGCTGCTATCTCTCCAATCCAAAATGGACGAAGAATCAAAGGTAATCCTATATATATATATATATATATATTTTGCCTAATGAACCTTCCATGTGTTTAACCCTTTCGTTTTCTCAGAATTGCGGGAGTTGGCGGCTTCCATTGTAGATTTTTCTCCGGAAGAAACCTTCCTGCGTCTACTTAATATGGCGGCGCCGCACGCGATATCCCCTCAGAGCCTAGTATTCCTTTGCTTTTTGTATCATATTTTCATAATGATGCTGATGTGCCCTTTATTTCAAACCACAGTCTTAGAGGCTGATGATGAAGTTGAAGTTCTCGATGGGCCTGGGGATCTCTCAAATCTGCCTTCTATGGCTGTGGGTAATTGACGCCTTAGCATTGGCATTGTTTTACTTATTCTATGTCCGGAAAGGCGACTAACTATACATGTATTTTTCACAGTTTTGCCCACCCTGACTCCATAAGAGTCCCGGATTTCCATGCCTCCAGGCCCTTACGCCCAACGTGTGTCTGAGAGGATGGAAAAACAGAGTGTTCACTCACTGGCGACTCTTATTGAAGATCTTCGCGCTGGCACTTCCATAACGGCTGAAGAGTTCGTTGTTGAAGCCAACGCTTCTTTGTCTGTTCTTGCCACCTACCATGATGAGGCGCTGGTGCGTACTTGGGTCGAGTATTGCCGTCAAGTGGAAGCTTCTCTACATGGGGTTGAATGCATACGCCTTCCCTCTGATATCTTGTCCGTAAAGGCCAATTTGCATGGATGGATCGATCGGTGTGCAGCAAATTTTCAGTCACGTGAGAAAAGGATCAACCGAAAGTTTTCAGCAAGGGAATTGGCTTCGAAGGCTTTAAGGGAACTTCAAGCCCAGCTCACCACCAAGACTACTCGAGCTTATGAAATTTGGTAGGTCCTTCAGGAGGCCATTACGGAAGTGGTTGCTCTCGATAAAGCCGTCATTTTCACACACGAGATGGTCGAGTCCCACAAGACTGCCGAGAAAGAGTTTGAGAGTCGGTTTTCTTTATACCAGAATCAACAGGAACAGGCAGGGACTCAGCTCGCGGCGTTGATAGAGCTTGAAGCGAAAGTCCGGCGGAAAAATGACGATCTTGCTGGCTTATTGAATCGCCCACCAGCTTAGAAGTTTTTGTCGATGTATATTTTCTTCTCTTTTTTTTGTATCTTGTATTCATTTTGATTTATGTATAAAAGACATATTTCATTTCATACTTGTGCCTCTCCATCTTTTGATGTCTTCACTTGGCGTAAAGTAGTTTATGTACTCATTTCGGAGTTTGTAGTTTATTCACTCGTTTCGGAGTCTCTAGTTTATGTACTCATTTCGGAGTTTGTAGTTTATTCACTCATTTCGGAGTCTCTAGTTTATGTACTCATTTCAGAGGTTGTAGTATGTTCACTCATTTAAGAGTCTCTAGTTTATGTACTCATTTCGGAATTTATTTAGTTTACCTCTCTTGGGTTTACATGCAAACTTGTCCTAACGTTGTATATAGATAACCTCCATTCTTTACGACAGAGGTCCGTTAGGTTTGTGGTACTAGGGTTTTAAGTCCGTGGTACCATCACGTTGGCTGATGTATTTCTCGATATACATTCTTTAAGCTGGTGTTCGAGTAACCCCATGATTGTCGTGTCTCTGATCCCTTCGGGGGCTGGACAAGACGTCTTCAAGTAATTTTCTTAGGTTATATTACCGTCGGAAGAGTAAGCGTTAGGAATTTGCCATGGCGCTTCTTACTTGAGGCTAGTGTAACAACCCTGAACTTTCTGTACAGAATTTTTCCAAAATACAGAAAGTAATACCATAGCCTGAGCACAAGTTATAAATTAATTTGCTTTAGAACAGTAAGAAAGCACTTCTAGCTCATTGGTAAATCCTTGCACTGCTGTGACATAGCCCCTGTGTTCAAATCCCCTCATCCACATATTATTTTTATTGATTTTTCTTTTAAACTTTTAGAATCTCAAAAGTTTGCACGTGCACCACACGTAAAATGAAAAGTCACACTAAAAACAAACATGTGCACTGAGTCATATGATGCGACTATGACACGTGTCTTCAATCCAGAGCCCCCGACCCCTAAACGACCGGCGAGATGTTGCCAGGGGCCGGTGCCGCCGGGCCCCCCATCCCTATTTCCTCCAAATTTTTACCCTGCACCCTTTGGACTCCCTCCACTAACCCTAGTCTGTTTGATTTCCCTGCACATTTCCAGAGAATTAAAATGAGGCATTAATCCAAATTTTAATGCATATTTTTAATTCATTCTTCATTACCCTAAACCCTAATTTCTCCTATAAATACCACACTACACCATAGCCTTCCTCATTCAAAATTTCATTGCCAAAACTCTCTAAAATTTCTAAGTCCAAGAAGTTGTACAAGTGGAGTTAGCTCAAGGTCAAGTTCCGGCGACGTTTCGGGACAAATCCGGCGACGACGTGACTCCACGACTATTGCCAACCCTTCCTCTACCTCTTCCCTCTCCTTCAATCAGTAAGTCCCCTCTCCCCTCCTCTCCTTCTATTAAAAAGACTTCTCTTTTCAAAACTCGTCGGAAGCGGAGTTAATCCGACATCCGATTCTAATATCTTTAAAAACTTAACTTTTCTTAACCACAAAATAACCATCTCTTTATATCTTGTTTAATAAATATAAAACAACATCTACAACAAGTTTCAATTCAAAATATAATGTTAAACAACTTTTAACGGTAAAATGCCATCTAGTTTACATACGACATTACTTTATAGTTTGGCTCATATTACCTTTAGAAGACTCATGAGGTAATGACCTACCTCATCACAACACTCATCTTGACATAGCACGATGGCTTTTGTAACAAATTTTGTGGGACAAAACACAGTTTACATTAAAATACCCTAAACTATCAAAACTCGTATTCTTTAAATTATTTTAATTAATTCCTTGCAAATAAGCCTCTACAACCCATTTTGGAGAACCCGATCGGGATGGTGCAGGTTATCGCACATTCTTGGGACTAGTAGAGCGAGATGCAGACCTCCTCACAGAGCATTTGATCTCGATGGAATTCTTAATACAATTTTTAAGAAAATGTGATTTCTATTTAATAAATAAATTCTATTTTTATTATATATATAAATATTATCAAAATATCTATTTTAAATATAATATATATTCCATGTTTTCTAATCAAAAGAAAAGAATCACAAAAGATCATGAAAATACCACCACATTACAATACAAGTCAAATTACAAGAAAATACCATGTACTATTCAAATTTAGGTTTATATCCACTAGAATATTTCATTTTTACAAAAATTAAACTATGAAAACCCTAAAGACGATAAATAGATACTTGAGATTTATTTTGAAAATATATCAAAACTATTTTTCATAAAACCTGCTTAAGTTATATTAATTTACAATAAGGACTCTAGTAAACATAGGTTTAAGCGGGACCAGTTCTCTTGAGCCTCACGGAGCCGGAGAATATGGGTGCTTGCCTATCTAAGGTAGACAACCTAAAAACGGTGTTATCAATACGGTAATTGTCTTGGAAAAAGACACAAATCTTGCCGTCCATGTACAGCAGTTACCGATAACTCCAAAACTAATTCAGGACTTCAATTCGTTTTAAAGTGTCTGACTCAGACAGAGTCTCCGTCTAATCTGAAATCAATCAATCAATGTATCCTTGAATATGATTCAAGTATAACTCATATTCAACATGAATCCATTTATACCAGAATTCAATCTATATGAACATGACTTGACTGAACCGAACTATGGATATATTCTATTTACATGACTATCCGTCTATATTCCTTCCATTTACATGAACTACTGATATCATGGTTCGGCAAGTCTTACATCTATAATTTACTTCAATACATCAATACATAATACATTACAGGGTTTTAAAGGGGTAGACTGGCACGGAATGTGTTAGAGGTGGCACGAGATAGTCATTAAAAGACGTAACTATACATCCATTGCCGTTGTTCCGTGGTTTTATCGACGGAGCTTTGTACTACGGGTTACCATAGTCCACGGTGTAAGTTGTACTCCTCTCGTATACACTGGCATATTCTATACCAAGCTACAAACAACTGCATTACCATAACAATCAAATATTATACCAGTTACATCCTCTTATCTGTCTGTTATATTTCTACTTTTCTTTGGGACTTACCGAGCGATTGTTTCGCTGACAACATTCTTTCTCTTTTCTTTCTTTGGAATGTTGTCAGGAGGACCCGACTCTGAGGAGTTTGAGACCAGCTAGGATCACTTGAAGCAGACCACTGAGGAGTACGAAAATTAGGCTTTACTTGTACTCACTTTACTTTCAGTTCATGCCATTGTTTAGGCATTGCTTTCCATTCTTATATTTACATTATCAGTTGCATTGTAAATGAATGTTAATAAATAAAAAGTTATTCATTTACATTTCATGTCTTCTTATGTATATTTACATTATATTGCTTATTTACACTTAGCGTGTTTACTTCTGAGTAAATACGTAGTGGGCCTCGTCGCGTCTCCTTACCCTTACACTGAGAAGCGGGGCATGACAGGTTTTGTTGGCGACCTATGCAGGTCGGTTCTGCATGGAACCCTACCATGCAGGCCAATTCTGCATGGACATGCAGGTCAATTCTGCATGAAGTCCTAAGAAATATAACACAAGAATCAGCAACTAAAAACATTTTTTTTACATTTCATATTCCTTGAATCTTACAATTTCATATTCTTTGAATCTATCCTAACCCTATTTTTTCTTTCAAGGCTATGGATTCTCCAAACAATACCAGCACAAACTTCAACAACACACCACCACCTCTTCCACTTACGCCTACCGTTGCAGCTCCGATCAACAAGCAAACGGTATTGCTTGAGGCAATCCGAAGCCTCCTGGAAGGACAGCAGCAGGAGACTGCTATCTTATTGAACCGCCTAGAAACGGAAGCATCCGAAGTGAAGCAATTCTGGGCATTGCACCCGAAGCAATTTTCTGGGAAAGAAAGCCCCTTGGAAGCTGAAGAATGGGCTCAGAGTATTTAAGACGATCTGGTAGCGGCACAAGTGCCAGAGATTGCCTGGGTTAGAGTTGTGAAGCTGCAACTCACAGATAACGCCAGAGTTTGGTGGAAGGCAGAAGAAAGCCGTCCTGCCCAGTCTATTGAATGGAAACTTTTCGTGACATGTTCGACGCGAAGTATTTTCCAGAGACTACCCGATTCGACATGGAGCAGCAATTCATTCACTTTCAATAAGGCTTTATGTGGAGCAAATCAGTGGATGAGTATGATGCTGAGTTTACCATGCTCAGTAGGTGTGATGTGTCTCAATATTCAATTTTCTAATATCACATACTACACAGCTAACACCAGACCATAACAGATTCACGGCACACTTGATACCGACGGCTAAGATCAGAGCTAGACGATTTCAGCAAGGGTTAGACCAGGAAATCCAAGCTGCTTTAGCTACAGGGGATTTCCCAACCCACGACCTAACACTGAAAGCTGCCCGTCGATACGAGGCAGTAGTGAAGAAGAAGAGCGGACCTTAATCTGCCGGTGTGAAGCGCCCGGCCACCCAGATGGCAGGAAGAGCCTCTTCAATACCAACTTTTGAACCCAGGAGACCGGAAGTAACAAATAGCAGGCTAAGTCCAGATTTTTGTTTCTACTGCAAGAGAGATAGACACCTGTGGAAGGACTGTAGGTGCGCAAAAGGCATGTGCTTAGTTTGTGGCGCATCCACTCATGGAATTGGAACATGTCCTTATAGACGCCACCCAGTTCCAACTCACAACACTTATCCGCAGCGGCCAGCTATCCAGGCTCCTGCACCTCGTCTTGCTCTTCCAGCTCCACCTCCACGTGGACCTCCTGCACAGCCTCCTCGCCAATTTTATCAGGCACTGAGGAACATTCCCCAAGAACAAAAGAATGTGCCTCCAGCAAGGAGGAATGTACCCCGGCGTCAGGCTTTCACCTTAGTGGCCGTAGAAGCCGAGACTATAGAATTCCCTTACATCTTTTTCAATCTTTCCAAAACTTTTACATTCTTTCGTTCTTCCAAATATTTTTCATGCACCATCAATAGTTCTATCACCATCACTATCATCAAACTTTCCTTGAATATGTTACACTTTTCTTCTAAATTTCGAGGACGAAATTTTTATAAGGAGGGTAGAATGTAACAACCCTGAACCTTCTGTACAAAATTTTTTCAAAATACAGAAAGGAATACCTTAGCCTGAGCACAAGTTATAAATTAATTTGCTTTAGAACAGCAAGAAAGCACTTGTAGCTCATTGGTAAAGCCTTGTACTGCTGTGACATAACCCCTGTGTTCAAATCCCTCAGCCACATATTATTTTAATTGATTTTTCTTTTAAATTTTTAGAAGCTCAAAAGTTTGCACGTGCACTACACGTAAAATGAAAAGTCACTAAAAACAAACATGTGCACCGAGCCATATGAAGCGACTACGACACCTGTCTTCAATCCAGAGCCCCCCACCCCCTAAATGACCAGCGAGATATTGCCAGGGGCCGGTGCCGCCGAGCCCTCCGTCCCTATTGCCTCCAAATTTTTACCTTGCACCCCTTGGACTCCCCCCACTAACCTTAGTCTGTTTGATTTCCCTGCATATTTTCAGAGAATTAAAATGAGGCATTAATCCAAATTTTAATGCATATTTTTAATTCATTCTTCATTATCCTAAACCCTAATTTCTCCTATAAATACCACACTACACCATAGCCCTCCTCATTCAGAATTCCATTGCCAAAACTCTCTAAAATTCCTAAGTCCAAGAAGTTGTACAAGAGGAGTTAGCTCAAGGTCAAGTTCTGGCGAAGTTTCGGGACAAATTCTGCGACGACGCGACTCCACGACGATTGCCAACCCTTCCTCTACCTCTTCCCTCTCCTTCAATCAGTAAGTCCCCTCTCCCCTCCGCTCCTTCTATTAAAAAGACTTCTCTTTTCAAAACTCGTCGGAAGCGGAGTTAATCCGACTTCTGATTCTAATTTCTTTAAAAACTCAATTTTTCTTAACCACATAATAACCATCTCTTTATATCTTGTTTAATAAATATAAAACAACATCTACAACAAGTTTCAATTCAAAATATAATGTTAAACAACTTTTATTTAACTTTTACGGTAAAATACCATCTAGTTTACATACGACATTACTTTATAGTTTGGTTTATATTACCTTTAGAAAACTCACGAGATAATGACCTACCTCATCACAACACTCATCTTGATATAGCACGATGGCTTTTGTAACAAATTTTGTGGGACAAAACACAGTTTACATTAAAATACCCTAAACTATCAAAACCCGTATTCTTTAAATTGTTTTAATTAATTCCTTGCAAATAAGCCTCTACAACCCATTTTGAGGAACCCGATCGGGATGGTGCGGGTTATCGCACGTCCTTGGAACTAGTAGAGCGAGATGCAGACCTCATCACGGAGCATTCGATCTCGATGGAATTCTTATTACAATTTTTAAGAAAACGTGATTTCTATTTAATAAATAAATTCTATTTCTATTATATATATATAAATATTGTCAAAATATATATTTTAAATATAATATATATTCCATGTTTTCTAATCAAAAGAAAAGGATCACAAAAGATCATGAAAATACCATCACATTCAAATACAAGTCAAATTACAAGAAAATATCATGTACTATTCAAAGTTAGGTTTATATCCACTAGAATATTTTATTTTTATAAAAATTACAACTATGAAAACCCTAAAGATGATAAATAAATACTTAAGCTTTATTTTGAAAATATATCAAAACTATTTTTCATAAAACCCCCTCAAGTTATATTAATTTACAATAAGGACTCTAGTAAACATAGGTTTAAGCGGGACCGGTTCTCTTGAGCCTCAGGGAGCCGGAGAATATGGGTGCTTGCCTATCTAAGGTAGACAACCTAAAAACGGTGTTATCAATACGGTAATTGTCTTGGAGAAAGACACAAATCCTGCCATCCATGTGCAGCAGTTACCGATAACTTCAAAACTAATTCAGGACTTCAATTCGTTTTAAAGTGTCTAACTCAGACAGAGTCTCAGTCTAATCTAAAATCAATCAATCAATGTGTCCTTGAATATGATTCAAGTTTAACTCCTATTCAACATGAATCCATTTATACCAGAATTCAATCTATATGAACATGACTTGACTGAACCGAACCATGAATATACTCTATTTACATGACTATCCATCTATATCCCTTTCGTTTACATGAACTACTGATATCATGATTTCGGCAAGTCTTATATCTATAATTTACTTCAATACATCAATACATAATACATTACGGGGTTTTAAAGGGGTAGACTGGCACGGAATGTGTTAAAGGTGACACGAGATGGTCATTAAAAGACGTAACTATACATCCATTGCCGTTGTTCCGTGGTTTTATCGACGTAGCTTTGTATTATGGGTTACCATAGTCCACGGTGTAAGTTAGACTCCTCTTGTATACACTGGCATATTCTGTACCAAACTACAAACAACTGCGTTAGCATAACAATCAAATATTATACTAGTTACATTCTCTTATCTGTCTATTATATTTCTACATTTCTTTGGGACTTACCGAGCAATTATTTCGCTGACGACATTCCTTCTCTCTTTTTTCTCTGGAATGTTGTCAGGAGGACTCGACTATGAGGAGTTCGAGACAACCAGGAGCACTTGAAGCAGACCACTGAGCAGTACGACCATTATGCTTTACTTGTACTCACTTTACTTTCAATTCATGCCATTGTTTAGGCATTACTTTCCATTCTTGTATTTACATTTCCAGTTGTATTGTAAAGGAATGTTAATAAATAAAAAGTTGTTGTTCATTTACATTTCATGTCTTCTTGTGTATATTTACATTATATTGCTTATTTACGCTTAGCGTGTCTACTTTTGAGTAAATACATAGCAGGGCTCATCGCGTCTCCTTACCCGTACACTAGGAAGCGAGGCGTGACAATTAGGCTCAATTTGGAGCCCCGATGAGTCATAACCACTCCACACTGGTGTGGGATGATCTCCGATAGTCTTTTAGGCCTTATATGAATTGCCTTCAAGACCCGAAGCTTGGAATATGCCATTGCTTCATTTTTTGTTTTGATGATGTCGCGCCGATTCTTTGCTGAAGTAAGATAGACATCTGTAAGACTTATATGCTGTATGTATCCCAGTTGAAGTCTGGAGCTAGGAATATGCTATTGCTCCAATTTCATTTGATAACCGCATTCGCATCACGCTGAAATGAGAGGGAACGTCGGGATGGTCTCTAGGTTGTATATGCGCCGTCGAGACTTAGAGTTAGAATTTTGCCTTTACTCCATTTTTTGTTTCGACCCTAAGGTCTTTTATTGACGTCGCATCTGCACTAAGAAGGAACGCAAGGATAGTCTCTGAATTGTACATGAACTGTCAAGACTTGGAGTTAGGATTTTACCATGGTTCCATTTTTGCTTTGACCCTTGGGTCTTTTGTTGACGTTGCATCTGCATCCGTTGGCATGAGAAGCACGTCGGGCTGGAGTTAGGATTTTGCCGTCACTCCTTTTTTATTTGGCTCCTTGGAGCTTTCGTTAACATTATATCTGCACCTTGTTGGAATGAGAAGAATGTCGAGTTGATCTCTAGGTTATAGATATTGCTGTCCAGATCTGGCTCTCTCTTAGCAAACTGGGTTAGGATCCTGTCGACTAAGGCCTTTTGACTTTATGAGCCGTAAGGGTCTTATAAAGGTATTTCTCCCTACGAGTCGTGAGGATCTCGTAGGTGTATTTTCTCCTTAGGAATTGTGGGGATTCCCAAGTGATATTCTCTCTCGTAAATCGTAAGGATCTTCCAAGATTGTTTTCTCCTTATAAGTCGAGAGGACTTACAAGTGTCATTCACCATATGCGGACATTTCTCGCCTTTGGTGGAACTTGGTGGGGGAAATTTTTATTTATGCCCGTGGATTATATACAAAAGTCGATATTGACATACTTGTAGGGCAACTTTGGGGAATGTCATGGCTTAATAACGGTTCAGATCCCTGTAGCTTAAGGCTTTTGAATCTTATGAGCCGTGAGAGTCTCATAAGGGGAATTCTCCTTACGAGTCATGAGGATCTCTCAAGTGTAATTTCTCCTTAGGAATCATGAGGATTCCTAAGTGTGTTGCTCCTCTGTGAGTCGTAAGGATCTCACGCGGGTATTTTCTCCTCACAAGGTCGAGAGGACTTTGCAAGTGCATATGAATTTTTTATTTTACGAGTTTGCGCCCTTTCCAGGTTTTCACAAACTCGCCGGCAGTCCTGTTGTTTTTACTCACGGCACCCTTTTGGGTTTTCATCCGTGCCCATTTTGCTTGTGGACATACCGTTTTTTTAACGAGGCCGCGCCCTTCCGGGTTTTCACAAACCCGCCGGTAGTCCTGCTGTTTTTACTCACGGCGCCCTTCCGGGTTTTCTTCCATACCCATTTTGCTTGTGGACATACCGTTTTTTAATGAACGATGAAACTCTCGAAAGTAGTTTCACCGCGGGTGACCCATATATTTACTGGTGGGATTTTAGGGTGTCTTTATTGCTAAAGTAGCTACGTAGCCAGTGGGACTTGAGTTGCAACCTCTGCCGTTGAGATTTCGATTGCAATATAGATCTCAAGGAAGCATATCACCGTTTTGGAGGCGACGTGCTAGTTTAGGGACATCTCGGTCCGTTATCGCCATGTTTGAGGTAAATTTTTTGTTTTAAGGACTTCTCGGTCCATTGCCGCCATGTTTGAGGCGAATAATTAGTTTAAGGACTTCTCAGTCTGTTGTCGCCTTGTTTGAGGCGAATAATTAGTTTAAGGACTTCTCGGTCCGGTATCGCCGTTTTTAAGACGAAGTTTTAGTTTAAGGACATCTCGGTCCGATGTCGCCATATTTGAGGCGAGGTTCAAGTTTAAGGACATCTCGGTCTGTAATCGCCATATTTCAGGCGAATTTTAGTTTAAGGACATCTCGGTCTATTATCGCCATGCTTGAGGCAGATAATTTCTAGTTTAAGGACTTCTCGGTCCAATGTCGCCATATTTGAGGCGGGGTTTTAGTTTAAGGACATCTCGGTCCATTATCGCCATATTTGAGACGAATTTTTAGTTTAAGGACATCTCGGTCCGTTATCGCCATTTTTGATGGAATGGAGGTTCTTTGCATACTACTCTCAGAGTTTTTGACTCGGGAAGATAGCGAGCGGACACGAGCGTCATCATCTATCATTGACCTAGGTTATGACTCGTCAAGCGTGGAATTTCTTGAGGAACCGGCCATTTATTGGCCGGAAGGGTCTTTCGCCATACATATCCATGAGCAGGTAGGCTCCACCTTGGTAAACTTTGTCTATGATGTACGGGCCTTCATAGTTCGGCTCGAATTTCCCCTGTTTTGCAAAATTTGGAATCATTGGTCTTTTGACGACTGGTACGAGTTCGCCTTGGCGGAATGTTCTCGGCCTGGTCAGTCTTTCATAT
The DNA here is from genome assembly GCA_030015575.1 of Agapanthus africanus. NCBI lineage: Eukaryota > Viridiplantae > Streptophyta > Magnoliopsida > Asparagales > Amaryllidaceae > Agapanthus > Agapanthus africanus. The sequence continues at coordinate 260,358,661 of JASDDO010000019.1, read as the reverse complement.
GACTGTGTCATCCTTGCCTTATAAGCCTCCAGGTTTTGCTGTGCTAGAAGGCGGGTTTCATCGAGGGCATCGATCTCCTCGAGCCGAAGATGAGCATTTTCTTTATCTGTCAGCTCATATCGAACCGCTACTCGTAGAGAAGGGAGTTCTATTTCCAGGGGAAGCACTGCTTCCGTGCCGAATACCAACATGTATGGTGTTGTATGCGTAGCTGTTTTGAACGTTGTGCGGTAAGCCCAGAGAGCTTCATACAACCTTTCGTGCCAGTCTCTTTTGTTTCTGGACACCATTTTCTTTATAATCTTCGTTAAAGTCTTGTTGAAAGCTTTAGCTAGACCGTTGTCACGAGGATTATAGAACGAAGAGTATCTCCAATCTATCTTATGTTGTTCTGTGAAGCGGCTGATTTTATGGTTTCTGTAGGATAGCCCATTATCCGAGATAATTCGTCGCGGAGTGCCGAACCGGTAGATGACATGGGTTCTGAAGAAAGGGAGGATATTCTCCGTCTTCACCTCCCTTAGTGGTATTGTTTCTGCCCACTTAGAAAAGTAATCGGTTGTTGCCAGTATGAACCGATGTCATTTGGATGATGTTGGTTCAATGGGGCTGATTATATCGGTTCCCCACATTTCGAATGGCCAGCTAGCTACCGTTGGGTGTAGCAGATTTGGATGTTGGTGGGTGAAGTCCCCATGAATTTGGCACGAGTGACACCGCTTCGTATATTCGAGGCAAACCTGAATCATTGTAGGCCAATAATAACCCATTTTTATGATCTTTAGCTTCATCTTTGGCCCAGCTTGGTAAGAACCACAGAGTCCATTGTGAGTTTCTTGGACGACTCTCTTCGCTTCTTCTGGCGACAGGCATCTTATCCACAGATAGTCAAACGGTCTCTTATATAGAGTATTATTGACGAAGGCGAAGGACATAGCTCGTTTCATTAGCTGATGTCGAGACAACGCATTTTCGGGCGTTCGTCGAGATTTGAAGTAATTTATGAAGACTTCTCTCCAGTCGATGACCTTTTCTTCATCCCCTATTTGAAGAGCTACTTGTTCAGTCGTTTCTTTTCCTTCAGATAGCTCTGTTAAGTCTTTCGAGAATATATCTGTTGGCACGAGGATCCTGCGACTTTGCACGATGATCTTTACGCCATCGAGGTCTTCGCCGGCTAATTCCTTAGCCAGTTTGGCCAACGCATCCGCCTTGTTGTTTTCTGCACGCGGTATACTCTCCAGGATGTAGGAGGGGATTTGTGTCAACGGTTTTTGCACTCTTTCGCCATACTTTATCAGCTCCGGCTTGCATGTCTGATAGTTGCCATTTACTTGGCTAATGATCAGCTGTGAGTCTCCATATATGAGGAGGTCTTTGATTCACATGTCGACAGCGATCTCGAGACCTGCTATCAAAGCTTCATATTCAGCTTCGTTATTAGTCCTCGGCTCCGTTAAGGAAAGGGCGTAACGTATTATCCCTCCTTATGGAGTTACGAAGATATGTCATACCCCGGCTTTGATTATGGGGGTGTTTTGCTTTCGTCTCTTCATGAAAGATGCTCCATCGAAGTAGAGCTCCCATCAGTAATCATTTTCTTCCTTCTCTCCTTTGATGGTGTTGAACACATGTTCATCCGGAAACTCGCAATTTAAGGGGGAGTCGGCTGGTATCGGATGCTTGGCGAGAAAGTCGGCGATGGTCTGGCCTTTCACTGCTTTAAGAGGTCGATGTGTTATCAAGAACTCCATCAGGAGGAGGGACCATTTGGCAAGCCTTCATGTTAATATAGCCCTTGACATCAGATATTTGAGAGGATCCACCTTTGATATGAGATGGACCTAATGTGCTAAGGCGTAATGTCTGAGCTTCGTTATCGTGAAAATCAGTGCCAGGCAATGCATTTCGATAGGGGGTAATTGTTTTTTGCCCCTAGGAGAACTCGGCTCAAATAGTACAAAGTTCTCTCCTTTCCCTGATCGTTCTCTTGTGCCCATAGCGTGCCTAGAGAACCCTCAAGGGCTGTTGTATATAGGATAAGGGGTTTTTCCTTAACCGGAGCGGTCAATACCGGCGGATTTTGCAGGTATTGCTTGATTTAGTCAAGTGCATTTTGGCACTTTTGATCCCAGACGAACGGGGTTCCTTTCTTCATCAGATGACTGTAGGGATGGCATTTTCCAGAGAGGTTGGCTATGAACCACCGGATATACGTGAGTTTTTCTTGGAGAGACCGCAGTTATTTGAGGGTCCTTGGCGTGGGCATTTCCAAAATTGCCTTGATCTTTGAGAGATCAATTTCGATACCCCGGTGCTGTATGATGAATCCTAAGAATTTGCCTGAGGAGACTCCAAACGTGCATTTCAAAGGATTCACCTTCAGATTGTACATCCGAAGACATTGGAACACTATTTTTAGATGCTCCCAATGCTCCTCATGAGATCTGCTCTTTACCACAAGGTCGTCAATGTAGCATTCGATGATCTCATGGATGAGTTCATCGAAGATCTTTGTCATGGCCCTCTGGTAGGTAGCACCAACGTTCTTTAAACCTAAATGCATCACCTTATAGCAGAATATGCCCAGCGGAGTCCGGAAGGCGGTATGTTTTTGGTCTTCAGGATGCATTTTTATTTGGTTGTATCCTGAAGATCCATCCATGAAGAAGAAGACATCATGGGTAGACGTGTTATCGATCATCAGCTCGGTAACAGGTACTGGGAAGTCATCCTTCAAGCAAGCTTTATTGAGATCCCGAAAGTCCACGCAGATGTGCACCGTCCCATTTTTCTTCATCACCGGAACGATGTTAGCGATCCAGTCGGGATATTGAACTTCTTGGATGAAGCCGGAGTCGATTAGTTTCTTGACCTCAGCATTTACACTCATCTCAAGTTCGAGCCGCATTCTTCTTGGTGCCTATTTGACTGGCTTTATGTCCGGCGATATGGCCAGTTTATATACTGCCACCTTTGGATCTAGACCTAGCATTTCGGAATAGTTCCATGCGAAGCAGTCTTTATATTGCATGAGCACGTCTTTTAACGTGGCTATTTGTTTTTTAGATAGCAGCTCACTAACGAATGTTGGTCTCAGATCGTTTTCTGTCTCTAAGTCAATTTTCCTTAGGTTGTCCGCCGTAGTGTGTATCCCGTCTTCCATCTCTCTTGGTGCTGGTGGAAACTCTGAGATCACCTCGTCCTCATCTTCATTTGCGAAGCACCTGAAGGGGTCATCTATCGTCCCGCGCCCTCTCCCCTTTAAGAGTGTTATCATGTGGCAGGTACGAGTTCGCTTCCATTCTTGACGTTGAGCTGGTCCTATCCTCGTGGTATAGGTCCTTTTTGGCTCATGCTTTTGCGGTGGGGTTACCCTCCAGCTGTCGGATAAAGTGAACCTACCTTGTCGGTATTGGTTTTCTACCCAGTCTTTGAAGGTGAAGCAGTCTTCAAGGGGATGGCCTATTGCTTGGTGATAGGAGCAATAATCCGGATGATGGACCTCGTTTATTTGTTCGGGATGCTGAGACTCCGGAAGTATCATTATTTAATGTTTCATGACAAGGTTGAATATTTTCCTTGTCTTGTCCTGAGGGAAAGAGTATTCCCGACCCATCTTCTTGATAAAGGACGGGTTCCAACCATGTTTTTCTTGATAGCGCGGTTTCTTAGATCTGCCTTGTTGTTTGCGAACGTTGTTTGCACTCTTTGTCCTGTTTTTGCCTCTATTTCGGGCTTTTTTCTTTTTGCGAGGACATACAGCGAGCTGGGGATAAAAGGCATTGTAGTCTTCTTTCTCCACAGGTTGCTGATTGAGGCGCCGCATCCTGGATTTTTCATAGATGGTCATTTTGCGGCTGTGGTCGTCTCGACTCTTTTGGCAAGCCTGCTCTATTAGATGTCTATTTGTTCTTTGAGCGACGGACTTAACGTTCTTAGAGCGGGATTTTGCTCTGTTTCAACGTCACGTCCATTCGAAAGAGCATTTTCCTCTTCCCTGGAGCTGAGCAGCTGTGGAACTGCTCCCATTTTCTGGACCGAACGTAGCCGATCCCAGTTGTCTCCATCTTCTCGTTGGGCATCTTTCACCGAGTCCCGGGAATATCCCAAATCTTTTTGTAGAATTGGGCTTGCCGAACAGTTTTATCGAGGGGTACACCTTGGAATCTTAATAGCCTTTTCAATCCCTCCGTGTAGTATCTTGGTAGACGGATTGGTTGAAGCCTATCGAGTGCAAAATCGGCACCATGCCAGACTTCTTTCTCTACTCTAGTCTCCGTAGATCGGTAAAAGAGGATCTCATTTTCACCTCTTCGCCTTGGAGGCACGTAGAAAGTTTGTAGTTCTTGTACGCTGTATGTATCGAGCGCATCAAGTTATTTATAATGCTGAGGCGGAACCATTATGATTTGCAGGCTCTGATCTTCCTCGTCAAGGGTTTGCACTGGCGGGCGGATGGAGAACACTGTGTTGGCCTCGTCCTCAGAGTCGCTTCCAAAGACCAGAATAAGGGTAGATGGTCCGGGCTTGTTTTCTTGGGGTTGTCCTGAGTAGACTATTTCTTCATCTTCCTCGGTATCGCTCCCAAACATCGGGATGGTGGCGACGGATTTCTGTTTATCCTCCGGCTTATGACACCTTTCCATATCTTTGAATTCTGGTAGGAAGTACTTTGCGTCTTCATATTTTTAGACATCGTTTACCAAGAACGGGTTTAGCTCCCCTGTGACGGTGTGTTCCAAGCCGTTTTTAAAATATTTCATACACTGATGTTGTATAGAAGGGATGACGTTGTACTCATGTAGCCGAGGCCTGCCGAGCAAAACGTTATAGCAAGTCTTGGCGTCAATGACGTGAAATTTGATGTCAGTGACGAGCAAGCCAAAGCGTAACGTCAGAATTACGGACCCAAGTGTCCGTGAAGACTGTGAATCAAACCCGGAGATGGTAATTTTGTCCCAAGCCAAGTGCTGAACGTTCATGCAAATATCCTTTAGCACTTTCACGTTGAGAAGGTTGACGGAGGATCCGTTGTCGACAAGGATTTTCCCTATCTTGAGGTCGTGGCAGTACCCGGTGACGTATAACAGACGGTTATGCTCGCTCATACCAAGGAGGAGGTCTTCATCGCTGAATGTAATGTCTGCTGCGTGAACCTCCGCCAGCTCATCCTTCATCTTCTCTTCTGCAAGGAAAGCTTGGAACTGATCGGGCTCTTGTAATGCCTTGATCAGAGACTCTCGTGCCTCTTTGGACAAGAGGAGAGCATCTAATATGCTCAACTGTGAGGGTATTTTTCTCAGATGTGCTAGGACATTGTAATCCACCTTGTTTTTCCTAGGCGGGTCCCTGGCTGCGAGCTCTTTGATAACTCCATCATCAAGGGCAATTTCCTCAGGGATTTTTTCTTTCCCTTTGTCTCTTTTACTCGAACCATTGTTTGTAGGTCTGAGGTTCTTCTCAGGCAGCGTGCGGTTACACGGCTGAATTTTCTCGTAGTTCTTCTCCTCCTCTTCTTTTTCGGAGGTAGTGTCCTTGAAAAGAGGGCTGAGGGTTATTTCATCCTCAGAATCGCTCCCGAAAGTAAGAACTTGGGATTTTTCCCTTTCCAAACTGGTATCAACCATATGACAGTTGCCAGTCATTTTTTCACACGTACTTGTCGCACTCTTTTGCTGTCGACGAGCTTCGCGCTTCATCCTCTTGAAGTGTTTTTGATGGGCAACATATCCTTACCACCACTTCTTGAAGGCACTGCATTCTTCGGTGGGATGAGTGACCCTCCGATGATATAAGCAGTAGTTTGGATGTGAATCCTCTCCGTCGAGGCATATGACCCCGGGAGAGCTTCCCACGAGAGGTGGCAGCTTCATTCCCCTTGACGGGGCTTTGGTGAACCGCTTCTCTGCTTTGATCCTGCTCTTATTTGTAGCAGGTGTGCTTCGGCTTGGTTGGAGTACTTTACGACTCATCCTCGCCGCAGATTCTTCATTCTGACGCTGACACTTAGCCTTTTCGTATATGGCTGTTTCGCGTTCTCGGTCAGCTTTACTTTTCCGAAAGGCTTCGTTTAACAGCCTATCGATCGGGTCTTCTGACAGTTCCGGTGATTTTAGTGCCGATCCTGCCCCCAGTTCCTCTGCTTGGTTTTTTGACGCCGAGGAATCTCCTACGCTATTTAACGACGAATGGGAGACCATATGGCAACTTGCTACATAGTCTTCGGTTTCTTCTGATGAGTCATTTTCCTCATCGTTGTCACTATCTTCATTCTCAAGAATATGCTTGAGGAACTCTTCGAGGGTGACCGGTGTCCGCGCCTTCTGATTGTACTCTTCCAACACGTCAATATACTTTTGTATGTTTGTGAGCTTGTCGTCATACTCGACAGGCTGCACAGGCTTCTTGGTCTTCTTCTTTTTCTTCGAAGACTTTGAAGGCTTGACTTGGGAATTTTGCCCTTTGTCAACAATTTTCAGTATGGGACGCGGTTTTAGCATCCCTTCGATGATTTCAGGTTCTAGTGGGCTTTTCCACCTGACTGCCGGACATGCATGTAAATCCTTCAGCATTCTTGTGGTCTTTGCTGAAAGAATGATTTCCTATGGAGTTTCTTCCACGAGCGAGCATGATGCCCCCGGTGCATCCACCTTTTTGGGAGTATGCTTCTGTGGCGGGTTCACCCTCCAGTTCTCAGAAAGTGCAAACTTCCCCAGTTGATACCGATCCTCGACCCAGTTCTTGAAGATATAGCAATCCTCAATTGGGTGGCTCACCATTCTGTGATAGGAGCAGTAGTTGGGGTTGTTGATATCGCCGGGTTGCGGTGGATGTCGTGGGTCTGGCAATGTGATGAGTTTGTTACGCATTACCAACTCAAATAGCCTCCTCGTCTTATCGCGGGGAAACGAGTAAGCGCGTCCTAGCCTTTTTTCTAGGGATAAGCATGGACGTGCATTGTTTTGGCGAGCCGCCGGTTTTGGGTCGCTCGGTTGTTGTTGAGTGTTGGAAACGAAGGCTGCTTTCCCTTTACCCTTGGCATTTTGAGGGTCCTTACTTGAGGAGGAAGGCCCGTTGCCCATCTGTTCCATTTGGGTCAGTTTATCTATCAGAGTCTGGAAGGTAGTCGGCTTAAAGAACGTCATGAACTGGGACACGGTCGTTTGCGGATCTAGAGTCCCGATGAACATGCCCACATCGGGGGATTCTTCGATGTGTTGTTCGCACTTTTACCATAGGTTCCGCCACCAGATCGCATATTGGACCCAGGTTTCTCCCTGGTTTACCCTGGCATTGATTAAAACCGTGATCGAGGTGCGCTCGCTTGCGCTGGCGAACCGCTATGTGAACAGCAGCTCCATTTCTGTGAATATCTTTACGGAGTCATTTGGGAGCTCTGAGTACCATTCAAAGGATGTCTCCGACAGGCTACCAACGAACTGGCGAAGCAGCAGTTTGTTGTCGCCTCCAGTGTTGCTGCACAGAGCTCTGAACTGCGCGACGTGCTGATGGGGGTTGCCTATCCCCTTATACACATGGAATTTGGGGATCGTATATCCCGACGGGTACTTGATTTGGTCATACCAGCCTGGATACGGTCGCCAAGTTCTGACAGTTTGGCCGTCCGCTTCATTCGCTTGATGAACTCGTATTTGTTGAGCGATGTAATCATCAAGAGCAGCCTTGGAGATCGTTTCCTCCTTGGCCACTGATAGAGCCAGAAGAGGGTTTGATGTTTCCCCTCTGTCATCCTCGATGATTATCGGCGGATCATCGGTAGGGGGTTCTGGCTGGATCATCATTCCAACCATGTACTGGAACAAGAGAGCCATCTGCTTTATGTTAGCAGCCTGCTCGGCAGCTTTCTTGTCTTTTCTTTCAAGCACCCTTCGAGGGAACTCTGTATCGGTCTCCTGCTCTTGGCGTTGTTCGGCTGTTGGATCCGGACTTTCTTTCTGCCTGGTGAGTGCTGTCATTTTGGTCAGCATCTCTTGATGCTTTTGTTTTTGCTCCTGAGCTTTTGTGAGCGACCGAGTTTTCGGCCGGTGACCTACGGAAGCACGGATTTCTTCTTTCCCGAAAGCCATATAGACCGTATGTAAGATCACGCCCCCAGACTTGGGGCGTTTGGGTCCATCGCCTTTGGAGTTTTCCGCCGGCGGTAATATTTTCTCCGGCCTCATCCTTTTGTGGAAGGTCGAAGTTGAACGAGCCGTTGTAACAGACACCCGTATGGGAGAAGTCCCTCGCTGTATGACAGAGGGATGGTCTTTCTCTTGCCGAACCATCAATTTCTTCGGTCGACGAGAGTAGTTCTGGTCAATCACGAAGTCCTGGACTTTCCGCCAAACCCTGTGAATTTGGAAGGAGAGCCATTGATGGGGGCGCTCCGGCTTTTCCTGCACTGTGGCTTCTGCAGGCGTGGACGATTTCTTCAGCACCGCCGTTGGAGAGTTCTTTCACACCCTCCTGAGTAGATCAAAGCTGTTCCCGGTTGAAACAGTAATGTCAACTTCCACCATTGGAGCTAGTGGAGCAATTCCAGAAGGGGAGTTTCCCCCAACTTTCCTCACTCAGCGTCAATGGTGACATCGAGCGTGTCTTGCAGAGAGGACCGCCTCAGTTTTGGAAGCGGCTTCTTCATGTCCCTAGCTTTGGTGAGGGACTGTTGCTGGTATCAACCTATTGAAGACTGGCATCCTTGGAAGGGTTTGCGGAGGAACGGCCAATCTTCTGAAGACCGATCTTCTGGTAGGGGAAGCACTTTTGACGACTTCACCTACAGGAGGAGTTGGGAGGGCTATCCATTTTGGGGCAGCCCTTTCAGGTATGTCGAGCCTCTTTGCGAGCCCGTTTTGGTTCTGGCTCAGCCTATTGAAGACTGTGACGTCTGAGCTTCGACTCGGCCTGTTGAAGACTGAGGCATCGGATTTGGATGCCCCGTTGAGAGGGGCCGTTGTGATTGCAAGTCGATCGAAGACCGACTTCTTAGGAGCTTCGTCTTGCGGCGCTGGGGCGCTAAAACTCGTTAGTGGGATCATGGTCCCGAAAAACAATCATGTAAGTCCACTATAGTGCCCCGGCCGTCTAACAGACGCCAAATGCGGAACAAAAACTTTTTACAAACTGGCACTATCGTGTACCGTAACCCGGATCTGCCATTAAAGCTAAACTAACAAATTACAAAGTGGGTAGAAATGTTATACCGAACGATCCGAGTCCTTCGGTCTTCAACCATCATCCCACGCTTTGTTGCGGCTGCTCCGATCTCCTGAATCTCCATTCTTCTCGTCCAGGTGGCACCACGTCGACGGATCTTTAAACGAGCTCCCGCCTCTGAACCGAGGCAACTCGGTCATCAAGTTTGCTAAAAGAGATGACCAAGATGAAGTAGAGAATGAGTAGAACACTTTGTCTCGTTACGTTCAAGACTATGGACGAACGGTTAATGAAGTTGCCTTTCGGATCGATATGAAAATGAGAAATGGAGTATACTAATTTCCATGAACCAAAATCCTTAATCTTTTCAAATGAACAACCATGCATCTCTTCAAGAGAGGGGGCCGGCCTAAATAGAGGGGGGGTGAGTGTAGGAGGGGAGAGAGTAACCATAACCATGAAGCTTATCATAACAATGACACACTTGAACAATTAATGCAAAAGCATGAATCACAAACCTAGTCATCAAAACAATAAATGACCATTAATGCACTAATCCACCTCACCATCCTAGTCACCATTCTAGAACCTTCTAGAAACACGACTCACCTTATGACTCACCCTCAAGAAGAAAAGATAAATCCGCATTTAACCGAATGTTAAAATACGACTGATAGAAAACTGAAAACTGGCAACTTCCAAAAGTGATCCTGAAACGAATTTCAGGATAACCCCGTAATGGTATAAACATACCCGCATTTGTATTACGACCGAATACAAATGCATCTGAGACAAAGATATTATATCTACACAGTATAATACTCGGATCCGGCTTAAACCAAAGCCGACCAGTATTATCTGCCCGAAAAATAACACGTGCGAAAACACACGTGCATTTTCCGAACCTTGTCATAAAACCATACGGTCTCTACAACATTTCGCCCGAACTTGGGAAAGTGTCTGTGGGGGACTCTAATGACTCATCAACACACTGGCACTGGGTATAACCCCAAGCACGTCAGAGGTATGAGCTGTACGTAACGGTTGCCTATGTATTGATTGGAAGGGAAGCTGACGAGCGAACTCATCTATAAACCCTACTGAGCCTAACAGTGACAATGTATATACAGTCCGGTCCGTTCGTCTAAAGAGTATCGCATATCGAGTCTAGGGGGTAGATAATGTCAGACCCCTAATAAAGCGATAATTCGTGTCGGTATGAAGCCCATCACCACCTGAGAAACTACTGATCCAAATCAGTAATTCTCCACTACCTTGGCCAAGGATTTCTAGTGATGGCCACCCGTGCACTGCGCGACATCAACCCCCAATACCGGGAGAGACGAATCCCCGACGATCCGCTCACTGCCTCCATGTGGCTCGGGACTGTACCCAAAAAATACCTGTTTGCACAACTTCTTTGAACGTGGTAGGGTAGGAATCAAAGCACAGTGGGAACTCACACGAGACAAATGATGATCTCAGGTCGACAAACTAACATGTACACATGTCACCAGGGAACTGCTATCTGACGATATGTATAATACCAACTAGCATGTTCCCGGCGAGTCCTGTCTGGTGTACTCATAACCCAATGAGCACCTGTATACATCTTAGGTGATCCAACTGACACCAATGGCTTGTGACACCGGCCACCGCCCCTCGTCGGGGTCTCGACTGTATACACTAGTCTACTCTGGAGTATCGATGCCCTGTCTCAAAACTCCCATGACTAGGGACACTTTAAGGATGTGGTTATAGACCCCAGCTCCCATGTATATGATCGCCATCATACTGCTGGTAGTCAAGCATGAATCCTATGGGTTCTATCAATATGCAATAGCGAACTAAAGCATGTATACGATGATAAAGACAAACCAGATAGCATACTATCATCTCGAGCAAGACTGTCATATCGGTATAGGACCCGCCTCAATCATTGCAATCACGTACCTGCGATCCAATAATTGACTTTGAGGGCACTATCTCCAACAATCTCCCACTTGCACTTAAGGCTAATTATTGCGATGTCGCATACTCATAGCCTGTATGATACCGAACACCCAGCTTCTCTACTAATCAGTTTCACAAAGCTAGTTTGTAAAACTCTTGTGTTCGAGAAATAGCTTCAGTGAGTGGATCCGCCCTGATGTTTCTTTCTATGTCTCTCTTAATCTCAAGTTCGCGGAGAAAGCCATCTCCCGAATCGAGTAATACCTGTCTTAGAATATGTCTGAATATTTGATGGGACCTAGTTCATAAATGAACTCCAAATCCAAACTTCTTAGACTGTATCGATGACTGAACCTAATCAGTATCGCGCACCATGCCACCCACAGTATCCTCTTGGACCACCTGTCCATAATACTATCCCTCATCATAGGGAAAACTATAATTCTGACAATCACTCTGTCAACCATGTCACCTTTGAAGCCTGGAATGATAACCGTCTCCCGAAGGAGGCTGCCGTCATCAAATCCGTAGAACATGCACTTATGTTCTAAAACTGCTTCCTTATGTTTCTTCAGGATTGGATTAATATAAGCTTATTGCAACTAGTGCAAAAACAACATCTGGTGTGGTACTTGACATCTCATGATTGACTCAATTACCTAAGCAAGTGATCTGCCAATAATGCACATCCCTCTCTCCTTTAGTCTCTAAGACACCTTTAGAGAGGGTGACTCCATCACTTGCAGGTACACCACCATGCCAGGAGTCATCTATTCTAAAATACTATTAGAATATTGTCAAAGTACCCATATTGGGAAACTACCCAAATCTAGATCTAAAACCATAAATCTAGTAACCAGAATGTCCAATATTATATCCATGTCCTTTGTGGAGAAACAACTGTGTGACGACCACAGTATAACCGATCGTAGTATAGGAATTTTACTTCCTACTCTGTGTATGTCATCCAAAAACCAGGACATCACACCCTACTACCTTCTCAACAGATCCATCCCCTATTCTGATGAAGTCAAACCCATGACTATCACATCAAATATAGATGATCTATCTCCGCTATATCTGCTCAAGTCTATAAATAGACATAAGTTACTTGCCCACTATGCTTCCACTGCTTCCACTGACCACAACAACCCTCTGGCAGAATAATATACACGTGCACTTCTAAAACTAGTTTAGAATGACGCTATACATATCCTCCTGCCGGGTCTCATAGTCTGGAACAACAGTAGTGTCAAGTCTGGGTAAACAAGATCCTCTCTGTCACCGTCCTTGAGGCTACCTGAGTACCTCTCGGGTGTCTGAGGTTACCCACCATATCTGCGGAGTGGTTATTGGAATGTCAAACCTGATTGAATATATAGGTCCTATTAAATTTTCCGTAATCGTTTGCGGTTCTGGAATCACTTCCAGTTCTACCATACTCCCACTACTGTTTTCTGAAAAAGTCCATTTTAATAAAACTGTGGCGAGTCAAGAACAATATCACTATTGATCTTCCAGATGGTAGAAATGTCAACCCTCGTCAAAGCTAGGGTCAACCCACAAACAGCCATTACAGAAACGTGCCTTGAGTTATCCAGTGTCTGGTTTTAAGCATGAGCTGAACAACTCCCCTTACCTTAACATCGTTAAGATATGAACCATTCTATATCCAATATAGAAACAGAGGCACTAATTTAATTGGAACCAGATTCAAATCATACAGCTGTCTCCAGTGCATATCAACTTAATGGAGAAAGGCTAATCAGCATTACTCAACTTAGTAATCCATCTAATTATGAGTAACCTGAAAGAGAAACAAGTTTCTCAAAACCATTACTATCATCTGAATAATATCACAAGAATCTACATCTTCGATCTCTTTGAAGAATCCCGATACTTGCGACACCTGGTTCTCTACTTTATTCTTATACCCACAACTTCTCAAAACTTAGACATTGTATTTCTACGAAACACTTGTCTAAAAACTAGAGAAGTCATAAGTAAACAGAACATAGTATGAGGTCCTACCCCTATTCTGTCATGATGGACACTGGACAACATACAATACTCTGTATAAATCCGCTGAGTTGAATAACTCAAAACCTGTGCATCGTAGGTTGAAAACTGTACCCAGGCGATTTCCTCAAATATCACCAATTACAACGAATTCCGATATAATGAGGATGATCACCTAATTCCCAATAAATTATTCCCACTCATCATCTGTAAAAATCCATACAGATATGAGAATGTAACCTGGTAAATACATACCTTGGAGTAAGTATCTAATCGGGAAATCAGTTTTCCTTTAACAATGCACAGTGTAACTGAAACATAAAAATGTTTCGTAGGGATATCCTGGTATTCTTAGTAATGCCTCTTCCATAATCCAATTCATGACTTTAATCGTATATTTCTTTTCCATCTCCCCAAATCCCTTTATTTGTATTTAGTCGTTACCTTCTGTACACCTTCGTTAGGCTAAATGGTTTTCTTCCTTCCCTACCGTTCGGCATCAGTCTATGGTTTGGAAGAAGACTATCCAGTAAGCATAATAGGTGTACCCTCCAAAACCAAGGAGTACTCGCAACTTGAGAGAAGGTGATGATAAAAGACAACTGAATAATACATTATTCTATTAAAGGTAAAATAGGAGTGGCGATGAAGTACGCGGTTTGGTCGTGAATGATAACAGTCGCAATTTACTTTGCCATCTTTCTAATCCCTTTATCTTGTCTTTACATATTACCTTCTGCACACCCTACTTAGGCTAATTGGTTTTCTTCATTCCCTACCTTTCGGCACCTGCCTATGGTTTGGAATAAGACTATCCAATAAGTGTAATAGGTGTACTCTCCTAAACTAAGGAGCCCTCGCAACCTGAGAGAAGATGATAATAAAAGACAACTGAATATACCAATTCTATTTCTCCTGAACCTGAATCCATCCTCGAAGAAGACCCTTCGAGTTCGTATATAACCATACAATGGATCTATCCAATGGAAGTGGATGTCCGTAGTAATACGAGGTGTTCTGAGAAATACAAAGGGTAAAAGAAGGAGCGGCAATAATTTATGCAACTATAGACAATCCAAAAGCCAGTATTTTTAAGAAGGTTCGGTCAACTTGGTCACTGAGTCATAGTCTAGGGTCGGTCAAAGGTCGCTGCCAAAAAGAGAGAGAAAAGAAACATTCTGCATGCACTCTAACCTAGATCAGAATGGTTATCACTTTATCTAATCAGGAAACCTCCCACTGTTATCTCAAATTCTCCTCCAAACCTAAAGAAGAATTAGTCGGGATCACCCGAAGAGTAAACCAACTCATCGGTGGGAATCGGGATCCAACTATCATCGCATGATAACTTGATGGAAGCCACTCAAGTTATCACACTCTAGAAGATATGCGCAAACTTGGCAAGTTTCAGTTTCTTTAGAAACTCCCGATGTAATTTTTGCCCCATGCTCTTATGACCTTAGCACTGGTCAAAATATCATAAGTCACATGCCAAGTTCTACCCGTCACTATCTAGGTCAATTTGAACCCACCCGCACATGCCCTTGACGTTGGCCAAGTATGACAGAACGACTGTCCCAAACCAACTCATCTATCTATGCAACAGATGAATACCCAGCAGCTACCAAACACTATGTCTTGGCATTGGTCAAAATACATAGCTTGAATACTACTGACCATCCATAAGAAATGACGGAGGGCTACCGATTGATCTCAAAAACTTATCTATTACCGCAATCAAGAACGGCGTCGCATGAAGCTAGCCGGTGAGTACGGGTCGGTCCACAGGGATGTTGTGAATCTCCTAGTCGCGTTAACGAGTTAATTCCGAAGGGTGTTCGGATTGATTATTAAATCTAAAAACCTAATTATTCTATACTATGATTATCTAGATCTAGTCTTGTTAGGGTTAGGTTTAGGGATGGTTTGGAAATGCAAGTAAATCTCAACGCTTTCTATACCCGAATGAAGATCTATGAGGAGTTATGGTAATTATCAATAAAGGGGATTAGATCCATTCGGGAAGGTGTTCCTTCCTCTAGGTTCTTGTCCTTCCTTTAGAGATCCTTACCCTAACCTCCATGGAAAACGCGCACAACCGGGCCTTTATACTACGGTGTCATCGTTACCTCGAGGGATAGGATGCCGTAGGGCGCGGTGTGTGCGTGTATGCATGGAGTCCTATTAAAAATATATAATGGGTAAGAAAGGGATGAGAGATCTCATCTCTCAAAATCCTTCCCCAAAGCTAACTCTAAGCAATTTATCTACGGCAAGAATTTAAATCTACCTAGGGCAAATAATTGAAATCTAAACTAGAGCAAGGAATTAAATCTACTTACAGATGCATCTCTCCAATCATCAACGCAGGTTTGTCAGATCTGAATCCATGAATTGAAAAGAAACACCGATGCTCTCCATAAAGAGATCTGAATTTATTATTTAAAAGGAGGCATAAGAGAGTTACAATGATTAGAGTTCCTATTTATAAAGAATAGGAAACCCTAGGGTTACAATGACTCGCATGTCTACATTTACCAAAATAGCCCTAAGGAACACCGGTCAAAGACATAGAGAATTATAGTAAAAAATTTATTCCATACAGGCTCCATACGGCCGCGGAACCGCGGCCTGGGTAGGCTTTGGGCCGCGGTTCCGCAGCCCAATAGTGAGATCACTGCTTGAGTTTTCTGCATATGGCTCTGGGCTTTTTGGGCTTCTTGTTTCTTTGGTATTTTTCTCAAATAGGCTTCCAGGTTTCTTCCAGATATTCCAGTGAACACTTGTATTAGACTTTTAACCGTTCACTGACATCTTAGACCTTGCGCTGCCTTGTACTTTGTGAACTTTATCTTTTATGTAAGCTTGATCAAGGTCCTTCTATTTGTTGGTCAAAAGTCCCTTTTTACATCGTCTTTTTTCTTTTTCACTATTTTCGCTCTAAGAATCTGTAACCTGTAACATGTAGCAGACATGGGTCAAAAGCACCTGTTTTCATTGTAAAATGCATAAGAATGGGGAATATAAAATGCAATATTATGGTATGAACAGCTACGACTGGTTTTTGGCGAAAAACCTTTAACGTAATGAACTTGATCTCGTTGAAGGAACCTGATAGCTTTTTATAAAAATATAGTGGCGAAAACGTTTTGCTAAAGAGGTCACTCCCGGTGAAGGGATCTCGGATCTTTCCTCGTGGAATGAGGTACAGGATATTCCAACTGAATACCGCGATGCAAAGCAACTTGTAATCGACTATATGTAAATTTATTACCCTGACGCAAACTTCTGCCCAAGGGGTCACTCCCGGTGAAGGGATCTCGGCCCTTACCTCATCGAATGAGGTGCAGGATATTCTAACTGAATATCTCTATGCAAAACAAAAGGAAATGTCTTTGTAATAACACCTTTAAAATTTGTTCCAACAACATCAAATATAGGTTTGTTTTACTTTGCATTGATCAGAATCAATGCAGTCCCATTAATCCGTCACACCAGAAAAGAACGAAAATAAAATGTACGTATATGCCATCCGCATTCGTCACTGGGTCTCGTCATCACCCGTTAGGTTACTTAACTAACGACAGAGCGGGGACTGGACTAGCGCGGGTGTAAAACATATACAACATCTAATAGTATATATACTAATATACAATAATCGCTCCAGGCGTGATAATATGCAACATTACAGAAAAGCAATAAGCATCACAGAACAATACAGATAATCTGGGATCCCCGGGTTTCACAGAGCCGCTACTGAAACCCGACGTTCCCCTGGTCGTGTGGATAGCCTGTGCAATGAAACCTAGACCCCTACGGGTGCGGCAAGTTACCCGCCAAAACCTGAAGTGAGGTAGTCCCCACAACATAGTGAATGGAACACCCGGCACTTCACGGAATCCGGTAAATTGAGCACCCCTCCTTGGGCCAACCTGTACCCCCTACGAGTGCGGCGAATAGTCTGCCAATTCTAGAGTAAGGTCCCTTTGCCTCTCATAGCCATGAGATACGGACCAGTTGCCCTCCAGAACCCGGCTTTCCGTGCACTCCGCCGCTGGGTAAACCTAGTACAGAAATAAAAATATGTACAACGGGTACATCGACCTCAACCTGGTCGTGCCCCAAAAGAATATTATACAACAGGCAGTGACGGCAGTCCACATGTTGGACGCTCGCCCCGCAATATCAAATGTACAAATAAATCCAAACTGCACTATCATTGCACCCTGCTATCCACCACGACATATCCGCAACATCACAGCACAACACAGAACATCAACGCGAATGTCACGTTCGCAAACCCGTCTAAAAGAACTATAGCAATTAGACGCGGTTTACCGATCAAATGACATTCCCGGTCGGAGATATAATTAAAATACTGTAAACTAACAAGTTTAAAATTTCGATCGACTAAACTTCCCGAAGTGGGCCCCACGTACATCTGCTGTACAGTAACAAAATCTGGGCCCAAAAGAATATACCCAAAAACCACAATTTCCAATATAAAACACTATGGAATAAAAATAAGGCACTGTTCAAACATAACGGCCGCGGTTCCGCGGTCAAACCCTAGGTTTGACCGCGGATCAGCGGTCGTAATGAAGGATCACATGCCCATCTTTTCCCAAAATTCTTATAAAACCCTGCACGCTTTTCTGTGATATGTAAAATTATTTTTAGGCCCTTAAAAAAATCGACAGAAACATGTGTGTAGAAAATTGTAGTTTTGCGAAATCCGTTCGATCGATATTTTAAACGTGTTAGCACAAATTAGTAAAGCTTAATGGTGAGTCTCTGATACCACTGTAAGTCCACGGTAGCGCCCCGGCCGTCTAACATACGCCAAATGCGGAACAAAAACTTTTTACAAACTGGTGCTATCGTGTACCGTAACCCGGATCTGCCATTAAAGCTAAACTAACAAATTACAAAGTGGGTAGAAATGTTATACCGAATGATCCGAGTCCTTCAGTCTTCAACCATCATCCCACGCTTTGTTGCGGCTGCTCCGATCTCCTGAATCTCCATTCTTCTCGTCCAGGTGGCACCACGTCGACGGATCTTTAAACGGGCTCCCGCCTCTGAACCGAGGCAACTCGGTCGTCAAGTTTGCTAAAAGAGACGACCAAGATGATGTAGAGAATGAATAGAACACTTTGTCTCCTTACGTCCAAGGTTATGGACGAACGGTTAATGAAGTTGCCTTTCGGATCGATATGAAAATGAGAAATGGAGTATACTAATTTCCATGAACCAAAATCCTTAATCTTTTCAAATGAACAACCATGCATCTCTTCAAGAGAGGGGGCCGGCCTAAATAGAGGGGGGGTGAGTGTAGGAAGGGAGAGAGTAACCATAACCATGAAGCTTATCATAACAATGACTCACTTGAACAATTAATGCAAAAGCATGAATCACAAACCTAGTCATCAAAACAATAAATGACCATTAATGCACTAATCCACCTCACCATCCTAGTCACCATTCTAGAACCTTCTAGAAACACGACTCACCTCATGACTCACCCTCAAGAAGAAAAGATAAATCCGCATTTAACCGAATATTAAAATACGGCTGATAGAAAACTGGAAACTGGCAACTTCCAAAAGTGATCCTGAAACGAATTTCAGGATAACCCCGTAATGGTATAAACATACTCGCATTTGTATTACGACCGAATACAAATGCATCTGAGACAAAGATATTATATCTACACAGTATAATACTCGGATCCGGCTTCAACCAAAGCCGACCAGTATTATCTGCCCGAGAAATGACACGTGCGAAAACGCACGTGCATTTTCCGAACCTTGCCATAAAACCATACGGCCTCTACAACGTTTCGCCCGAACTTGGGAAAGTGTCTGTGTGGGACTCTAATGACTCATCAACATACTGGCACTGGGTATAACCCCTAGCACGTCCGAGGTATGAGCTGTACGTAACGGTTGCCTATGTATTGATTGGAAGGGAAGCTGACGAGCGAACTCATCTATAAACCCTACTGAGCCTAACAGTGACAATGTATATACAGTCCGGTCCGTTCGTCTAAAGAGTATCGCATATCGAGTCTAGGGTGGTGGATAATATCAGACCCCTAATAACGCGATAATTCGTGTCGGTCTGAAGCCCATCACCACCTGAGAAACTACTGATCCAAATCAGTAATTCTCCACTACCTTGGCCAAGGATTTCTAGTGATGGCCACCCTTGCACTGCGCGACATCAACCCCTAATACCGGGAGAGACAAATCCCCGACGATCCGCTCACTGCCTCCATGTGGCTCGGGACTGTACCCAAAAAATACCTGTTTGCACAACTCCTTTGAGCGTGGTAGGGTAGGAATCAAAGCACAGTGGGAACTCACACGAGACAAATGACGATCTCAGGTCGACAAACTAACATGTATACATGTCACCAGGGAACTGCTATCTGACGATATGTATAATACCAACTAGTATGTTCCCGGCGAGTCCTGTCCGGTGTACTCATAACCCAATGAGCACCTGTATACATCTTAGGTGATCCAACTGACACCAATGGCTTGTGAGACCGGCCACCGCCTCTCGTCGGGGTCTCGACTGTATACACTAGTCTACTCTGGAGTATCGATACCCTGTCTCGAAACTCCCACGACTAGGGACACTTTAAAGATGTGCTTATAGACCCCAGCTCCCACGTATATGATCGCCATCATACTGCTGGTAGTCAAGCATGAATCCTATGGGTTCTATCAATATGCAATAGCGAACTAAAGCATGTATACGATGATAAAGACAAACCAGATAGCATACTATCATCTCGAGCAAGACTGTCATATCGGTATAGGTCCTGCCTCATTCATTGCAATCACGTACCTGCGATCCAATAATTGACTTTGAGAGCACTATCTCCAATCCGGTAATGGATTGAGTTACTAGCCCTACCGGCATTGAAAAGATGGAGGCCGCGTTGGGCCCATAAGTCACTCCTCCAGTTGGGGCGGAGCGGGACTTGTTGTTGCAAGTTGTGCAGTTGGAAGCCATCCATATTTCTTCTTCTGCACAGGAACAGGACACCAAATCTTAGTACCTCGAATCCAAGGGCAATCATAGCGAACCGCGATTTTGTTCGCGAAACGCGACACACGAAGTGTGGAGCGGAAAGAGAAAAAGGTCCTACCGGGCGTGCCAGAATCTGTTCACCGCTGGAAGACGGACGGGGACGTTGGGACGTCTGGATTGAATTCTGGGGGCAGATGCTATTTGGATTTATCCGTCCACCTCTCCGAAGATGCCAAGTTGATTTATGGCACCGTATGTCAGAGGTTTGGACGGATACGGCCGTTGTAGCGGACTTCGTCAGATCCCCCACGTTTTATGAGGGGGTTTTGATTGTGGGAACGCTCTTCCCTGCAGGCGCAAACCCCTGCAGTTAATTACGTTATCGCATCGTGATAACCACTTTCTCCTGCTCCGAAAGTTCACTTCGTGTCGTGTGTGTTTTTGTTTGTTTTGGTTTTGGTTGCCCGTAGATTGTATACGGAGACTAATTTATGTCGTCGCCCGTAGGGTGTGGATTAGTCCAAATCCGTATATTTTTAGATTTGGGTTTGGGTTGATTTAAGGATCATTAATCTGGTTTGAGATTAAGATCGACTCAAAACGTATGAGCGTTCGGGCTCAATTATTTTAGTTTAAGGACATCGCAGTCCGTTATCACCATGTTTGAGGCGAGGTGTTAGTTTAAGGACATTTCGATCCTTTATTGTTGTATTTGGGGTCGAATATTAGTTTAAGGATATTTCGGTCCATTATCGTCGTTTTTGAGACGAATATTAGTTTAGGGATATTTCGGTCCCTTATCCATCTTGCACGCACGTGTATTTGTTACGTGACGAAGTGAACAATGGTGATATGTAATGTGCCCAATTTGGGGCACGATCCGATTTGAGGCGTGCACGTCAATTTGGAAGTGTATCAACGAAAGAAGTTTTTGGTCGTTGGGACCCGCTACCTCTCTGAAGATGTTGAGGAATTACAACGACATGTATCAGAGGTATGAAGAGATGTACCCTTAAACCAAATCCCGTATTTGAGGGAAAAGGGGTTGTTGTGGACTTAAGAATTTTTAGACATATTTAAGACCTTGGAAATCAAGCGCATATGAGCTCAATTGATTTAAAAACAAAGAGGTTTGACCTCAGGAAACTTAGCCAATTTTGGGCTGAGATTGAGTTTCCATAATTACCCAACAGTGCTGAGCACTGGGACATACATCGCTCATGTGTGAAACACGTGGGGTGCTGGATTAGTACTAAGCACTAGAGTCCTGTGGTACTCATGTGTGAAACACGTGAGGTGTTCAGATGCGAGCGTTTTTAGTCATTTTTGACTAATCATGGAGTGCTGAGCACTCTGCATGATACTCACGTGGGAAGCATGTGAGTGCGGGACTTTGGGCTTTATTTGTTTGTTTCTCTCTTTTTACAGAAGTGCTATGCACTTGGATAGAGCTCACGTGCATTTCACGTGACTGCTTCCTTTTGGGTCGGCTGCCTAATTGATAAAGAATTTTTTCTTTGCTCTTTAGGCGCCCACGTAAGAAACACGTGAGGCAGCTTTGGATGTTCTTTTTGTTTGTTTATTAAGCGCTTCTCATGGGAAACACGTGAGGCTCCAAAATAGTGCTAAGCACTAATCGAGTCACCAAATTGTTCTTGTGTTTTCTTAGAGATATTGATCTCTGTTAATGACATTTTTAGTCATTGATGATCATCAAGATTTCAGTTTTGAAAATCTTGGACCATCTTTATCGTTTGTATTGAAGAACTAAGTTCTTTTTCGCTTTTCTATGAACCAAGTTCTTTATGTAGGGTTAAACCCTAATTTTTGAGGAATTAAATTCCCATATGTTTCTGTTCTTCCTTTTTAACTTAGTTTTTTTCCCCTAAGTTTTGAATCTGCAGAACAGAATCTTCTCGATGAGAATTAAATTCTCAACTTGTGGGGAGATCTGCTTCTGCAAATCTCAACCAGATAAAGAACTAAGTTCTTATATGAAGGGTTAAACCCTTAGAAGGGCAAATGAGAGATAATATGATCTCTGTGTTTCTTTTACCTAGGGTTTCAACGAGACGAGTCTTCTTTGAGAATTAAATTCTCTTTTCTATTAATAGCTCACTGTATTCTTTAAAAGCTTGTGGGAAGTTCTCTCTGTATATTCTCTCTCTTTTTTCTCCATCTCTCCCCCCTTCTTTCCTCTCTATCTATTTATAGGAGAAGAGAAAAGATCAACTTGTTAAGAAAATCTCTGATTGAGAGATCATGATTGATTTCATAATCAATCCAAAATGATCTCTTAGATCACTTGGTGAATTTTATTCGCCATTGGACTTTTAATCCAAAGGCTCTCTGTTTAACAGAGAAGTTTTCTTGTTTATTTAATAAGATTCGGAAATATTTTTCCTAAGATTGAATTTTATTCTATCAGATGATTGGTGGGTGATTTTATAATCACCGTTGGATCATTGATCCACGGGTCCTCTGTTTAACAGAGAAGATTTTTCTAGTTTGAGAAAGATCAAGGAAATATTTCCCACATAGAATTTTATTCTATCAGATGGTTCCACATAGAATTTTATTCTATCCACGGGTCCTCTGTTTAACAGAGAAGATTTTTCTCTATTAGAGAAAAATCTTTCCATATTAGAAAGATCAGGGAAAATATTTCCAAATAGAATTTAATTCTATCACATAGAATCAGATGTGAGTATTTTAAAATTGGGGCGCTCACATGGTTCTCATGTGAGCGCTGCCAATTTATGTGGCAGGAGAACTCACGTGTTTAACACGTGATCATTAGCGTAGGTTTTGGCCTGTTTATTTTCAGCGCTTATATGGTTTGCATATGAGCACTCACGTGTTTAACACGTAGGGCCTATTTGGCCTATCAATTGTTTGATTGCAACGCCTATATGCTTTGCATATAGGCGCTCACGTGTTTAACACGTGAGGCTTATTTAGCCTATGAGTTGTTTTAACTGCAGTGCCTATATGCTTTGCATATAGGCTCTCACGTGTTTAACACGTGAGGCTTGAGTCGGGGGTTAAATTTTATCCCCCTTCTCTTTATTTTTTTATGAGGGAATAAACCCGTTCTCGGTAAACGAAGTGCGGAAATATGAAAATGCAAAGTACTTCCTACCAGACTTCAAAGATACGGAAAGGTGTCATAAGCCGGAGGATAAACAGAAATCCGTCGCCAACATCCCGATCTTTAAGAGCGATATCGAGGAAGATGAAGAAATAGTCTACTCGGGGCAACCCCAAGACAACAAGCCTGGACCATTTACTCTCATTTTGGTCTTTGGCAGCGACTCTGAGGCTGAGGCCAACGCAGTGTTCTCCCTCCGCCTGCCAGCGCAAACCCCCGACGAAGCAGATCAGAGCCTGCAAATCATAATGGTTCCGCCTCGGCATTACAAGGAACTTGATGCGCTCGATACATACAGCATACAGGAACTACAGACTTTCTACGTGCCTCCTAAGTAAAGAGGTGAAAAGGCGATCCTCTTTTACCAATCTACGGAGACCAGAGTAGAGAAATAAGTCTGGTACAGTGCCGATTTTGCACTCGACAGGTTTCAACCAATCCGTCTGCCAAGATACTACGTGGAGAGATTGAAAAGGCTGTTAAGATGCCAAGGTGTACCTCTCGAACAAACTGTTCGGCAAGCCCAATTCTACAAAAAGATTTGGGATATCGCTGGGACCCGGCGAAAAATGCCCAACGGGAACATGGAGACAACTGGGCTCGAATATGTTCGATCCAGGAGACGAGGGCGGTTCCATAGCTGCTGCGTCATAAATAGCTCCAGGGAAGAGGAAAATGCTATTCCGAATGGACGTGACGTTGAAACAAAGCGAAATCCCGCTCTAAAAATGTTAAGTCCATCGCTCGAAGAACAAATAGACAAGCTAATAGAAGAGGCTTGTCAAAGGAGTCGAGACAACCACAGCCGTGTAATGGCTATCTATGAAAAAGCCAAGACGCAATACCTCAATCAGCAGTCTGTGGAAAAGGAAGACTATAATGCCTTCCATCCCCAGCTCGCTGTATGTCCTTGCAAAAAGGAAAAATCCCGAAATAAAGGCAAAAACATGACAAAGAGCGCAAATAATGTTCGAAGACAACGAAGCGGATCCAAGAAGCCGTGCAATCGAGAAAAAGTTGATAGGAACCCGTCCTTCATAAAGAAGATGGGTCGGGAATACTCTTTCCCCCATGACAAGACGAGGAAAATATTCAACCTTGTCATGAAGCACCAAATGATGACACTTCCGGAGTCTCGGTACCCCGAACAAATAAACGAGGTCCATCACCTGGATTATTGCTCTTATCACTGAGCAATAGGTCATCCCCATGAAGACTGCTTCACCTTCAAAGACTGGGTCGAAGACCAGTATCAACAAAGCAAGTTCGCTTTATCCGACAGCTAGAGGGTAACCCCACCGCAAAAACATGAGCCATAGAGAACTTATACCGTGAGGATAGGACCAACTCAACATCAAGGATGGAAGCGAACCCGTACCTGCCATGCGATAACACTCTCAAAGGAGGGAGGGCACGAGACTATAGATGACCCCTTCAAGTGCTTCGCAAATGAAGACGAAGACTGGGTGATCTCAGAGTTTCCACCAGCACGAAAAGGGCTGGAAGATGGGATACACACTACGGCGGACAACCTAAGAAAAATTGACTTAGGGACGGAAAACGATCCGAGGCCAACGTTCATCAGTGAACTGCTATCTAAAAAACAGGTAGCCACGTTAAAAAACGTGCTCATGCAGTATAAAGACTTCTTCGTATGGAACTATTCCGAGATGCCGGGTCTAGATCTAAAGGTAGCAGTACATAAACTGGTCATATCGCCGGACATAAAGCCGGTCAAACAGGCGCCAAGAAGAATGCGGTTTGAACTTGAGATGAGTATAAATGTTGAGGTCAAGAAACTAATCGACTCTGGCTTTATCTAAGAGGTTTAATACCCTGACTGGATCGCTAACATCGTCCCGGTGATGAAGAAAAATGGGACAGTGCGCATCTGTGTGGACTTTCAGGACCTCAACAAAGCTTGCCCGAAGGATAACTTTCCAGTACCTGTTACCGTGCTGATGATCGATAACACGTCTACCCATGAGGTCTTTCTTCATGGATGGATCTTCAGGATACGACCAAATAAAAATACATCCTGAAGACCAAAAACATACCACACTCTGGACTCCTCTAGGTATATTCTGCTACAAGGTGATGCCTTTCGGTTTAAAGAATGCTGGCGCTACCTACCAGAGGTCCATGACGAAGATCTTTGATTACCTCATCCATGAGATTGTCGAATGCTACATCGACAGCCTGATGGTGAAGAGCAAGTCTTACAAGGAACATTGGGAACATCTAAACGTAGTGTTCCAACACCTTCGGAAGTACGGTATGAAAATGAATCCTCTGAAATACGCATTTGGAGTCTCCTCAGGAAAATTCCTAGGATTCATCATACGGCACCGGGGTATCGAAATCGATCCCTTAAAGATCAAAGCGATTACGGAAATGTCCACGCCAAGGACCCTCAAACAGTTGCGATCCCTTCAAGGAAAGCTCGCATATATCCGGCGGTTCATAGCCAACCTCTCCGAAAAATGTCGTCCCTACAGTCATCTGGTGAAGAAGGGGACCATGTTCGTCTGGGATCAAAAGTGCCAAAATGCACTAGACGAAATCAAGCAATATCTGCAAAATCCGCCGGTATTAACCGCTCCGGTTAAGGGAAAACCCCTTATCCTATATACGAAAGCCCTTGAGGGTTCTCTAGGCGCGCTATGGGTACAATAGAATGATCAGGGAAAGGGGAGAGCTTTGTACTATTTGAGCCGAATTCTCCTGGGGCCAGAAAACAACTACTCCCCCATCGAAAAGCATTGCCTGGCACTGATCTTCGCGACAACGAAGCTCATGCATTATGCCTTGGCACATGAGGTCCATCTCATATCAAAAGTGGATCCTCTCAAATATTTGATATCAAGGGCCATACTAACAGGAAGGCTTGCCAAATGGGCCCTCCTCCTGATAGAGTTCTCGATAACGTATCGACCTCTCAAAGCAGCGAAAGGTCAGGCCATCGCCAACTTTCTCGCCGAGCATCCAATACCGGATGACTCCCCCTTAAATTGCGAGTTACCGGATGAACATGCGTTCGACACAATCGAAGGAGAGAGAGAAGAAAATGATTCCCAATGGGAACTCTACTTCGAAGGGGCATCTTCCATGAAGAGGAGAAAGCAAAACACCCCCATAATCAAAGCCTGGGTAGGCCTTAAAAGTCTACCTTAACACCACCATGAGGTTCTAGAGGAATCAAGCATACCACATTTTAAATTTTATTAGGTGCTAAGTTAGACTAACAAGATCATTACTTGATTATTAGGGTTTGCCTTGGTGATGTGATAAAACCAAGAGAAGAAAAGAGCATACAACCTTTGTAGTTCGAGTCCTTCTCTTCTAAAGCTCCGGGTTGAATTCCACGCGACTTCACAAGGCTCCTCTTCGAGTTCAACGACCCTCCTTTGTGATCTTCGCGCCAAAGACGATCCACCCAAAGTCCCTCTAGCTCAAGCTAACTCTACACTAAACTCCTTTAGTGTAGCAAACACACCACACCAAATTGCTAGTTTGGTGTGGGATGATGAAGTAGGGGATGTTAAAAGCTCACAAGATTGTGTTCAAGCTTCATGATTCACATCTCATGTGAGGGTTGAAGCTTGAACCATGACATTTGAGGAGGAAGATGAAGCTAGAGAGCAACCATGAGAGCAACTCAAGAAAAATGGCTAAGTGTTGAGAATGAGCATAGAATGATGGCAACTCTTGACCCCCACTCATTCAAGCATGGAATTTTTCAATATAAAATTGCAACCATGCTTGAATAGTGCATCAAGATGAATAAACTATGAATAAAGCCCATGCTTGCAACCATGCTCTCATTTTCCACCTCTTTTTCTATTTTTCTCAAAAATAGAAATCATGCCATGCTACATATATATATTTATATATATATATCATATATATATATATATATATATATTAATACATATAAGAAAATATTTAGTGAGCTAATGATATTAGTTAAGATACAATTATATCAAATATAATATATATCACATTATTAAATCAACACTTGATTTAATAATCCGGTTATATCACATATGACCGACTAATATCATTTATCTGTATATCACATTATCAAATCTACACTTGATTCGACAATCTGGTTATATCACATATAATCGAACTGATAACAAATAACTGCTAGATTACAATACGGTATCACATACACGTATTTAATCAGGCCCACACACATATCACATATGTGTGCTACTTCATTTCGCTTGAACTAGGAAACTTCTGTGTGAGACTCTGAAGACTCGTCAATACGCCAGCAGTAGGTGATGATCACATCAGTCACCTACAAGCCGTCAGTGGTACTAGCTGGACGTAACGGCTACCCGGGTATTGAACGATATGAAGATCAACAAGCAAGCTTGTCCATACTCTCCATGAAGCCTATCAGTAACACTACCATACAGTCCGGTCTTTTCGTCTGATATGTCGCATATCATGTCTAGGGGTGGTAAACGTCAGTCCCCAGTAACGTGATAAGTCATGCCGATGTCTGGCCTATAACGGTTCGAGAAACTACTGATAACTCTTATCAGTAAATCTCAGCAGTAGCCCTGGCCAGGGACTTCCAGTTATAGCCAATCGAGTATAGCACAACATCAACCCCCAATACCAGGAGAGACAAAACCCCTCCTATCGCTCATTGCCTCCATGTGACTCGGGACTGTACTAAAAATCCACCTGTTTGCACGCCTCCTTTGAGCCATGGTAGGGAGGAAATCAAAGCATAGTGGGAGCCACACAAGACACTATGACGATCTCGGGTCTACAGACTAACCTGTACCAGTGTCACCAGAAGACTGCTATCTGATGATAGGTATACTTCCACATAGGAGTCCTCGGCGTGTCCTGTTCGGTGTACCCATTCTTGAATGAGCACCTGTGTACAATCTTCGATGTCACACACCAATGGTTGTGGGATCAACCATCGCCCTCTAAGGGACAAGAAACGTACACACTAGTCTACACTGGAATATCGATGCCCTGGTCTCGATATTCCCACGACTAGGAACTGATTAAAGGATGTACTTGTGGACCACCCTGGCCCCACTAGTATGATCTCATCATAATCCTGGTAGTCAAGTACATATCCTAAGGGCTTTATCAACATGTGAGAGCAAGACAGTAAAGAATACCAGTCAACATGTTAAGATAAAGAGTAACCAGATAGCATACTATCATGTCGAGCAAGAAAGTCCTCTATATATATATGTCCAAGCATCCACTATAATATACATCACACGTACAATAATGGCCTCTAATGCATACATATAACTAACAGGCCTTATTTTCGTGACTCCATAAGGAGGGATATTGTGTTACGCTCTCTCCTTAATGGAGCCGAGGACTAATAACGAAGCTGAATATGAAGTTTTGATAGCAGGTCTCAAGATCGCTGTCAGCATGGGAATCAAAGACCTCCTCATACATGGAGACTCCCAGCTGATCGTTAGCCAAGTAAATGGCGACTATCAGACATGCAAGCTGGAGTTGATAAGGTATGGCGAAAGGGTCCAACAACTGTTGACACAAATCCCCTCCTACATCCTGGAGAGTATACCGCGTACGGAAAATAGCAGGGCGGATGCGTTGGCCAAATTAGCTAAGGAGTTAGCCGACAAAGACCTCGATGACGTAAAGATCGTCGCGCAAAGTCACAGGATCCTCGCGCCGACAGAAATATCTTCGGGAGACTTGACAGAGCCATCCAAAGGAAAAGAAACGACCGAACAAGTAATCCTTCAAATAGAGAACGAAGAAAAGGTCAAGGATTATAGGGATGTCTTCATAGACTACTTCAAATCCCAATGAACGCCCAAAAATGCGTCGTCTAGACATCAGCTCATAAAACGAGCTTTGTCTTTCGCCTTCGTCAATGATACTCTATATAAGAGATCGTTCGACTGTCTATGGCTAAGATGCCTGGGGCCGGAGGAAGTAAAGAAATTCGTTCAAGAAATTGATAACTGACTCTGCGGTTCTCACTAAGCTAGGACAAAGATGAAGCTGAAGATCAAAAGAATGGGTTACTATTGCCCCCACAATGATTCAGGACTGCCTCGAATATGCGAAGCAGTGTCACTCGTGCCAAATTCACGGGGACTTCATCCAACAGCATCCAAATCTGCTACACCCAACAGTAGCTAGCTGGTCATTCGAAATGTGGGGAACCGATATAATCGGCCCCATTAAACCAGCATCGTCCAAAAGACATCGGTTCATACTGGCAACTACCGACTACTTTTCTAAGTGGGCAGAAGCAGTACTACTAAGGGAAGTGAAGAGGGAGAATATCCTCCATTTCTTCAAGACATATGTTATCTATCGGTTTGGCGCTCCGCGACGAATTATCTCGGATAATAGGCCATCCTACAGAAGCCATAAAATCAGCCGCTTCGCACAACAGCATAAGATAGATTAGAGATACTCTTTAGTCTATAATCCTCGTGCCAACGGTCTAGCTGAAGCTTTTAACAAGGCCTTGATAAAGATTATAAAGAAAACGGTGTCCAGAAACAAAAAAGACTGGCACGAAAGGTTGCATGAAGCTCTTTGGGCGTACCGAACAACGTTCAAAACGGCTATGAATACAACACCATACGCATTGATATTCGGCACGGAAGCGGTGCTTCCCCTGGAAATAGAACTACCTTCTCTACGAGTAGCGGTTTGATATGAGCTGACAGATGAAGAAAATGCTCATCTTCGGCTTGAGGAGCTCGATGCCCTCGACGAAACTCGCCTTAAAGCACAGCAAAACCTGGAGGCTTATATGGCAAGGATGACACGGTCATACGAAAGACTGACTAGGACAAGAACATTCCACCAAGGCGAGCTCGTGCTAATCGTCAAAAGACCGATGATCCCCAATCGTGCAAAACGGGGGAAATTCGAGCCAAACTATAAAGGCCCGTACATCATAGACAAAGTCTACCAAGGTGGAGCCTACCTGCTCATGGATATGCATGGCAAAAGACCCTTCCGGACAATAAACGGCCAATTCCTTAAAAAATACTATGCCTAACGAGTCATGACCTAGGTCAATGATAGACGACGACGCTCGTGTCTACTCGCTATCTTCCTGAATCAAAAACTCTGAGAGTACTATACAAAGAAGCTCCGTTGCCTCAAACATGGCAACAACGGACCGAAATGTCCTTAAACTAAAAATTTGCCTTAAACATGGCAACACCGGACCGAAATGTCCTTAAACTAAAAATTTGCCTCAAATATGGAAACAACGGACCGAGATGTCCTTAAACTAAAAATTTGCCCCAAACATGGCGATGACGGACCGAGATATTCTTAAACTAATTATTTGCCTCAAACATGGCGATAACGGACCGAGATGTTTTTAAACTAGAACCTCGCCTCAAATATGGCGACATCGGACCGATATGTCCTTAAACTAAAACTTCGTCTCAAAAATGGCGATACCGGACCGAAATGTCCTTAAACTAATTACTCGCCTCAAATATGGCGATATAGGACTGCAACGTCCCTAAACTAGCGCATCTCACCAAAAATGGCAATCCACTCCCTTGAGATCTATATTGCAATCGAAGTCTCAATGGCGAGGGTTGCAACTCAAGTCCCACTGGCAACACAGCTACTCCAGCGATGAAGCCATCCCTAAGTCCCACCGGCAAACAGATGGGTCTCCTGCGGTGAAACTACTTTCGAGAGTTCGTTCGCAAAATAAAGAAAAAGAAAAATAAGAAAAAAAGTATGTCTACAAGCGAAATGGGCACGGATGAAAACCTGAAAGGGTGCCATGAGTAAAAACAGCAGGGCTACCGGTGAGTTTGTGAAAACCCGAAAGGGCGCGATCTCATTTAAAAAAAGGTTTGTCCACAAGCAAAATGGGCACAGATGAAAACCCGAAAGGTCACCGTGAGTAAAAACAGCAGGACTGTCGGCGAGTTTGTGAAAACCCGGAAAGAGCGCAAACTCGTAAAATAAAAAAATTCATATGCACTCATAAGGTCCTCTTGACCTTGTGAGGATAAAACACCCGCGTGAGATACTTATGACTCACAAAGGAAGAACGCACTTAGGAGTCCTCACGATTCCTAAGGAGAAATTACACTTACGGGATCCTCACGACTCGTAAGGAAAATTCCCCTTATGAGACCCTCACGGCTCATAAGATTCAAAGCTTTAACGTACAGGGATCTGAACTTGTTCTTAAGCCGTCGTATCCCCCAGGTTGCCCTACAGGCGGTCCGATATTGATCCTTGTAAACAATCCACGGGCACAAATAAACATTTCCCTATCAAGTTCCACCAATGGCGAGAAATGTCCTAATATGGTGAACGACGCTTGTAAGTCCTCTCGACTTATAAGAAGAAAACACTCTTGCAAGATCCTTACGACTTGTAAGGGAAAACACCACTTGGAAGTCCTCACAACTTCTAAGGAGAACATACACCTACGAGATCCTTACGACTCGTAGGGAGAAATACCTTTATGAGACCCTTACGGCTCATATAGTCAAAAAGCCTTAGTCGACAGGATCATAACCCTGTTTGCTAAGCCATCTTTGTTCAAATCGACAAAGGCAAATGATGAGTCACTCCTGACAATATCCCAGTTGCAGCAATGCCTATACCTAAAAAAGGTATCAAACTTCAAGTCTTCTCAAGGCAAATGATGATTCGCTCCTGACAATATCCCAGTTGTAACGATACTGATGCCAAGATTGGTATCAGATTCCAAACTCGCAATAAAAATCAGCGAGTAAAAAAATATATGTATATAAAAACAGCCGAAATGATGGGGCAACTCGCAATAAAAATCAGCGAGTAAAAAAATATATGCATATAAAAATAGCCGAAATGTTGGGGCAATTCGCAATAAAAAGCAGCGAGTAAAAATATATTAAAAAATAGCCAAAATGATTCGGCACCGCGAATAAAATAGCCGAAATGATTGGGCAATCACGACTTTCGCGATATGAAAAGCTGAAAAGATAAAGCATCGCGGCAAAAAAATATAAAATAAAATTTCCTCTGCCCTGCAAGTATGTCCATACTGACTCTTGTATACAATCCATGGGCACAAATGAAAGAAAAGGAACCATATTTTCCCACCCGGCTCCGTCAAAGGGAGAGTCAGGTCTCGACGGCAATATCTACAGCCTAGAGATCAGCTCGACGTTCTTATCATTCCAACAGGGTGCGTATGCGACGTCAACAAAAGCCCCAAGGAGCCGAATCAAAAAGGAGTGACGGCAAAATCCTAACTCCAGCCCGACGTGCTTCTCATGCCAACAGGATGCAGATGCAACGTCAACAAAAGACCCGAGGGTCGAAACAAAATTGGAGCCATAGCAAAATCCTAACTCCAAGTCTTAACGGTTCATATACAACTCAGAGACTATCCCGGCGTTCCTTCTCAGTGCAGACGCAACGTCAACAAAAGGCCCAAGGGTCGAAACCAAAAAATGGAGTAACGACAAAATCCTAGCTCCAAGTCTTGACGGTTCATATACAACTCAGAGACTATCCCGGTGTTCCTTCTCAGTGCAGACGCAACGTCAACAAAAGACCCAAGGGTCGAAACCAAAAAATGGAGTAACGGCAAAATCCTAACTCCAAGTCTCGACGGCACATATACAACCTAGAGACCATCCCGACGTTTCCCCTCATTTCAACAGGAATGCGGCTATCAAATGAAATTGGAGCAATGGCATATTCCTAGCTCCGGACTTCAACTGCAATACGTACAGCACAGAAGTCTTACAGATGTCTACCCTACTTCAACAAAGAATCGGCACGACATCGTCAAAACAAAAAATGAAGCAACGGCATATTCCCAGTTTCGGGTCTTGAAGGCAACTCATATAAAGCCTAAAAGACTATCGGAGATCATTCCACACCAGTGCGGAGTGGTTATGACTCATCGGGGCTCCAAACTGAGCCTAACCTCAAGTAGAAAGCGTCATGGCAAATTCCTAGCGTTTGCTCTTCCGACGGTAATATAACCTAAGGAGATTACTTGAAGACGTCTTATCCAGCCCCTGAAGGGATCAAAGATACGACAGTCGCGGGGTTACTCGAACAATGGCTTAAAGACCGCATATTGAGGAATACATCAGCCAACGCGACGGTACCACGGACCAAAACCCTAGTACCATAAACCTAACGGACCTCTGTCATAAAGAATGGAGGTTATCTACATATAACATTAGGACAAGTTTGCCTGCAAGCCCAAGGGAGGTAAACTAAATAAACACTGAAATGAGTACATAAACTAGAGACTCTAAAATGAGTGAATAAACTACAAACTCCGAAACGAGTGAATAAATTACAAACTTCGAAATGAGTGAATAAACTAGAAACTCCGAAACGAGTGAATAAACTAGAAACTCCGAGAGGAGTTAATAAACTAGAGACTCCGAGACGAGTAAATAAACTACAGGCTCCGAAACGAGTAAGTAAACTAATGGGCGCTGAATCAAGACATCAAGAAATAGAAAGGCGCAACTCATGGGCCTCGGGGTTCAGAAATAAATTTCTTTTGGATGGAGATTTGAGAAGACGCTTGTATCCGCTCGCTATCTTCTTAGATCAAAATTCTAATAAAAGTCACGCATGCCAGCTCGAAACCGGCCAGATGCTATGCATCACTTTAGTCCAATATTTACCTATGTCTAGATGCATGCATCAGAAACTTCTAAAAATTAAAATACAAAATGTATGTACAGAGGCAGGATGCCCATATGAATATGCGCCGGGGATGAAACGTTCAGTAGTCAACATTATTTTTTTTTATTATAATTTATTATACAAAGAAAAGATTGCCGAACATGGGATCAGAGATACAAGGATTAACAAAACGATATCCAAGATTCTCTAATTCCCTTTCTGCCTTCTCCACCATGTCGAAGCGGCGATCTTCGCGAGGGATCGCTCCCCATCGGTCAGCGCCGTACTTATCAGCAAAGGCAAACATGATGGCCCGCTGAGCTCGTATCTGGCTTAGCAGACGAACTAAACAATCCCTCAAAGGCTGGGTAATCAAACAAGTCTCATGGAAGCACTCAAACTTGTCCTCCGCCGTGTCGAGCATTGCCAGAGGCATCTCCGTTGGATGAGAAGGGATGTCAGCAAGTACAGACGAGAAGATCATCCGAAGCCAAATGGAGCCGGCAGGAAGAGGAAAGCCCCGACGAGCCAGAAGCTCGTACATCACCGTGTCACACTGGTCAATAGTTAGAACGGGATCCGCCAAACGCGCAGCAAAACGAGGGACAATTCCCTCGATAGGTACCTCCCACGGTTACCGACGAGCATGCGGACGATTGCAAGCCATAACTCTTGGGTTGTTAAAAGGTGATTCTCTCCTTGTGAAAGAAAAGGGAAGAAGAGCTTCAGATTATAAAGGGAAGAATTCAAGTCTAGGCACAGAAAATGTTGTGCATGGTGGAGCAATTTCCAAGACCTGAAAAAAAGGCATGTGAAAAGAAAGGTTTGACTCATGGGAATCAGAGTAAGGAGGTGAAACGACTCCATCAGCAGCGCCTCATGTGCTTGACACGTGAGCACCCGCATTGATTCTTTCCGGGATTAGAGCGGCGCCTCACGTGCATAACGTGTGAGCGCCGACTCTAGTTCGGGATTAAAATCCTCAGCAGCGCCTCACGTGCATGACACATGAGCGCCAACAACAGTTTCTATATATATATAACAACACTTCATGTAAGTCACATATGAGCATTGGCATAAAGAGAAAAGGAAATTTTTTCATTCATACTTCGAAGAAATTTATACACTGGCAATGATAAAAAAAAAGAGAAGTGTTTACAACGGCAAAACACTGAATTCCGAACACAGATTCAGGAACTTGGAAGCCAGTCTGAGTAAAGTGCTTTCGGCCTCTTTGGCCATTTTCTTATGCATTTTCTCACGAATGCAAGCGTCGGGATCCCTACTAATGTCCTCCGTCCTCTGGTTAGCGAATATTATCGCCTTCTGTTGGAAGAACATCGACAACATCATCTCTTCGCTTCTTTGAGATCAGGCTCATCAGATATACTGAATGCACCTTATCTTCAGCATCATCAAGCGTCTCGAGTGGCATAGCCTCGTCAAGTCCAGGAATTGCTTCCCAAATCAATCCCACGATAATCTTCAAAAGGGCAGAACGGCGGGAGAACAATCGACCGTTGTAATCATCGAAGCGACGCATCACCTCAGCGCATTGAGCGTCAGTAAAGTCATGGCCCTGACAGCGGCCTTGAACGCGAATGTCCTCATATGAGATGATTTCTTCAAGATCATACAGATGAGAAACCATAGCACCGAAAAGTAAAACCCGTAGAGGGTTAGTTATCGACGCAATGAAATCAATTACAATTAAAGGCCTTAGAGTTTTCAGTACGTCCAAATTTGTACTACATTAAAGTCACCACAGTCCAAAATAAAAGGAACAATGGGCCCCACAAAATCAAGGTAACGCCCCATCAATGATGAGAAATGCACTCATTGTAAGAATCCAACAGGATTCTCATTTAATAAGAAATCTCATTGAACCATGAAGTTAAACTCCCTTGAAAACTGTGTTCTACAACATATTTCAAATCTGCAAAAAAAAAACCCTAAAAAGAAAATAAGAAAAGGAATAAAAATTCCCAAAAGAACTTAAAAAAGAAATTTTCTCAGAGGTAAGCTCTGTAGAACAACCCGGAATTAAATTCCTCTGATAATGGGATAAAATCCCAGAAATCCGTCCAGGAAATGGAATTAAATTCCAAATAACCTTCAAAGATCAAAGTCAGTAATAGGGTAAAACCCTAAGATCTCCCGAGACCCATGGTCTACCTAAACAAAGTTTTTAGATCTCTAAGAGATCGTTTCAAAAGAAGAGCAAAGCTCTAATGGGTTAAAAATCCAAGGCAAAAAAAGCCTCTTTTAAGAGAAAAATGGTCATGATCCTTACCAATTTTATTAAACGGAGTTTAAACTCTAAGAGTTTCTTTGGACAGAGATCTAAGTTCTGAAAAGAGAATTAAATTCTCAAGAAAGAAAAAGGAAGATGATGAAACGGCGGTTATCTCAAGGGCCAAAGGCCCTATTTATGTGACATGAAAGGACGGTTCAATTCCCCAGGAGATCGAACGGTAGAAAAGGTGACACCGTTGCACCCACGCGTAAGCCACGTGAGAGCAACGGTGGGGGTCATTTGTTTCCCCAATATTTAACCTAGTAAAAGAGCAAAACTCTATTTGAATTAAATGAGACAGCGCCTCACGTGCTCTTCACGAGGGCCCCAACGCCAGGATTAAATCTTTTGGTGGCGCGCTACGTGCTCCTCACGCGGGCGCCAATGAGCAAAGCACCAAAGAATCTATTGAATAAGAGTTAAACTCTTAAATAGCGCCGCACGTGCTCCTCACGCGGGCGCCAATGTGCAAAGCACAGGAATACCCATCTTTAGAATTAAAGTTTTAAATGGCGCCCACGTGTACAACACGTGAGCGCCGACGCCAAAGTAGAATTAAATTCTACCCTCTGTCAAACAGAGCCGTCGGATCAAAAATCCAACGGGGATGATAAATCATCAAAATACAGAATTAAATTCTGTTGGGAGAAAATATTGCCCAAATCTTTCTAAAATAAGGAAGATACTCTCGATTGGATCAAAGGTCCAATGGTAGAATAAAATTTTATTTTTGGAATATATATTCCCTTGATCTATATAAACAAGAAAGATTGCTCTCTGTAAAACTGAGAACACTTGGATTAAAAATCTAATGGTGATTAAAAAAATCACCATCTTATAGAATAAACTCTTTATAGGGAAAATATTTTCCCAATCTCGTTAAAAACAAAAAATCATATTCTGTAAAATCAGAAGTCCTTGGATCAAAGATCCAATGGTGGGTAAAATTCCCCAAATCAATTTTGAGACCAATTAAATTAATTAGAATCTCTCAATGAGAGATATTCTCAAAAAACCAATTAACAATCTGCCTTACCTATATAAAGGACCTGAGACTTCAAGTCTCGATAGACAGAGAGAGATACATCGACAAAGGAGAGAACTCCCCACAAGTTTCTGCAAAAAAGAATATAGTGAGCTCTTGAGAAAAGAGAGAATTTAATTCTCATAGAAGAAGACTTTCCTCGTTAAAACCCTAGGTAAAGAAAACACAGAGATCATATTGTCTCTCCTTTGCCTGCATAAGGGTTTAACCCTTCATATAAGAACTTAGTTATTCTTCTGGTTGAGATTTGCAGAAGCAAATCTCCCCACAAGTTGAGAATTTAATTCTCATCGGGGAGATTTTGTTCTGCAGATTCAAAACTTAGGGGAAAAGAACTAGGTTCAAGAAAAAAAAAAGAGAAGGAACTTGAACATATGGGAATTTAATTCCTCAAAAAGGAAAAATTAGGGTTTAACCCTACATAAAGAACTTGGTTCTTATAAAAGTATAAAAGAACTTAGTTCTTCAATAAAAACAATGATGATGATCCAAGATCTTTAAAACCGAAATCTTGATGATCATCAATGACTAAAATTGTCATTAACAGAGATCGATATCTCTGAAAACAAATAACAAGAATAACTTGGCGTCTCATTAGTGCTTAGCACTGTTATGGAGCCTCACGTGTTTTCCACGTGAGTGCTTAAAACAAGCAAAATAAAAGCTAAAACTGCCTTACATGTTTTCTATGTGGGCGCCTGAAGAGCAAAGAAAAACTCCTTTGTCAATTAAGCAGCCATCAAATAAAACCCCAAAAGAAAGTAGTCACGTGAAATACACATGAAACGCTCTTGGAAACCCAAATGCTTCGCACTTCTGTAAAAAAAGGGAAAGTGAACAAATGAAATCCAATGCTTAGCACTCACGTGCTTCCTACGTGAGTACCATGCAAAGTGCTCAGCACTTTAAGATTAGTCAAAATGTCTAAAGTGCTTCGCACTGATTGGGGCAACGCTCATATCTGAGCGCCTTACGTATTTCACACGTGAGCGCCACGGGACTCTAGTGCTTAGCATTAATCCAGCGCCTCACATGTTTCACACGTGAGCGTTGTATGCCCCAGTGCTTAGCACTTTTGGGTAATTATGGAAACTCAATCTCAGCCCAAAATTGGCTAAGTTTCCTGAGGTTAAATCTCTTTGTTTTTAAATCAATCGAGCCTATATGCTCTTGATTTCCTAAGTCTCAAATATGACCAAAAATTCTTAAGTCCACAACAACCCCTTTTCCCTCAAATACGGGATTTGGTTTAAGGGTACATCTCTTCACACCTCTGATACATGTCGTTGTAATTCCTCAACGTCTTCAGAGAGGTGGCAGGTCCCGATAACTAACAACTTCTTTCGTTGATGCACTTCCAAATTGACGTGCATGCCTCAAATCGGATCGTACCCCAAATTGGGCACATTCCATATCAACATTGTTCACTTCGTCACATAATAAATACGCTTGCGCGCAAGATGAATGTCGGACCGAGAAATCCTTAAACTAAAAATTCGCCTCAAACATGGCGATAATGGAACGAGATGTCCCTAAACTAATATTCGTCCCCAAAATGGGAATGTTGGACCGAAATGTCCCTAAACTAATATTCGCCTCAAAAATGGCAATAATGGACCTTGATATCCTTAAACTAAAATAATTAGGCCTAAATGCTCATATGTTTAAGTCGACCTTAATCTCAAATCAGATTAACATTCTTTAAATAAACCAAATCCAAATCTAAAAATATACGGATTTGGACTAATCTGCACCCTACGGGCGACGACATAAACTAGTCTCCGTGTACAATCCGCAGGCAACCAAAACAAACAAAACCACACACGACACGAAGTGAACTGCTGGAGAAGGAGAAAGTGGTTATCGCAATGCGGTAACGTAATTAACTGCAGGAGCTTGCACCTGCAGGGAAGAGCGTCCCTACAATCAAAAACCCCTTATAAACGAGGGGGAATCTGATAAAGTCTGCTACAACGGCCGCATCTATCCAAACCTCCGATATATGGTGCCATTAATCAACTTGGCATCTTCGGAGAGGTGGACGGATAAATCCAAATAGCATCTGTCCCCAGATCCAGGCAAGACGATCCATCCCAGTTCGTCTCCGTTTATGACGGTAAACAATGCACAAGCCGATATCATCACCGGCCTTGTCTATTCAGCAATAGCTTTATGTTACTAGCGACACTTTTTTTAAAGATTCTTCATTCTCTTTTTCGAGGACTCTAGATGAAGAGGGGGAAGAAGATGAATGATATTTGTTAGGAAGAAAGGAAGGAGAGCAGTTGTTCTTCTTTCTCATATTTTTTAAAGGAATTTGTCATGCCCCGCTTCCCAGTGTACGGAGAAGTAGACGTGACGGGCCACGACGTATTTACTTAGAAGTAAACACGTTAAGCGTAAATAAGCAATATAAATGAATACACAAGAATAACAAGAGATGTAATAAGAACAGCAACTTTTATTAACATTCTTTCTTTATATACACTGAAAAGGAAAGTACAATGATAGAAAGCGATGCCTAAACAGTGGCATATGAACTAAAAAAATAAGTAAAGCCTAGAAGTCTGGCTCCTCTATGAACTACTCCAAATCGTCCTAACTGGGCTTGGTCTCCTGAGAGTCGGGTCCTCCTGACGAACATTCCAAAGAAAGAAGAGATAAGAATGTTGTCAGCGAACTAGCGCTCGGTAAGTCCCAAAAGATAGAATGAAATAGACAAGTAAAGAGAATAGAACTAGTAAATTATCTGTTTTTTATGCTAACGTAGTTGTTTGTAGTTTAGTACAGAATGTATCAGTGTATACGAGAGGAGTCCAACTTGCTCCGTGGACTATGGTAACAATTAAGTACAAGGTCCCGTCAAAACCAACGGGACAATGGCACAGGATGTTCATGTAGGTGTCTTTTAGTGTCCATCATCGTACCACTTTTAACACATTCTGTACCAGTCTACCCCGTTAAACCTCGTAATGTATATTGTATTATTGGTAATTATCAAACTTGCCAAGACCATGGTATAAGTTGTTCATATAAACGGTTTCAGGATGTATCAAGTAGTCATGTAATGAAGTCAAGTCATAGCCATGATTCAGTCAAGTCAAGTTACGTTTGCATGTTGATCTTGTTCTGATATTCTGGTTCAGGTTCAAGTAAACATGTTGGATATATTGAATTCATGTTCAATTGGATTCAGATTGATTTGGACTCAGATTTGAGTCAGACACTTAGAACAGAATTTGGATCATGAATTAGATTAGGGTGTTATCGGTAACTGCTGCACATGGACGGCGGGATTTGTGTCTTTTTCCAAGACAATTACCATTGATAACCTCATTTTAGTTTTCTACCTTAAATAGGCAAGCACCCACTTTCTCCGGCTCCCTGAGGCTCAAGAGAATTGGTCCCGCTTAAACTTATATTTACTGGAACCTTAATGTAATTTTATATATCTCGAGGGGGTTTTATGTAAAATATTTTATATACTTTCAAAATAAAACTCGAGTAATTATTTATGTTCTTTAAGGTTTCCATGGATGTGAATTTTAAAGAGTGAGGTATATTAGTGAATAGTAACTTAGCTTGAATAGTTCAAGGTATTTTAGTGAAACTTGTCTTGTATTGATACTTAATGGTATTTTAATGAAACTTGTCATTCTTTTATTTTCTAGAAAACATGGAATTTTATTATATATTAAAAATATATGGTTTGATAATATTTATATAATTATTAAAAAATTAATTTTATTTATTAAGTAGAAAATCTCGTTTTTCTTAAAAATCGTCTTAAAATTCTTTCGAGATCGTATGCTCCGTGAGGAGGTCTGCATCTCGCTCTACTAGCCCGAGGATGTGCGATAATTCGCACCATCTAATAGCGGGTTCCCCAAAATGGGTTATAGAGACATAATCGCAAAGAATTTGATAACACCATTTAAAGAAAACCGAGTTTTTTTATATTTCAAGGTATTTTGATGAAAAGTCGTATTTTGCCACAAAAGTTATGTCTTAAGATAATCGTGCTATGTCAATATGTATGTATGTTAGAGGTAGGTCATTACCTCGTGAAATTTTCTAAAGGTGTGCTAAGCACAATGTTTAAAAGATAACGTATATAAACTTCATGGTATTTAAACGTAAAAACTTAATTAAAGTTAATTAACATGAAGTTTTAGAGTGAAAGTTGTTTTTAAACCTTTATAATAGTGTTACAAATATTGTGTAAAATTTTATTGAACAATATGTAAATGAAAAGTGAGATTATAGAGTTTTGAAGATTTACATCGGTAATAACTCCACTTACCGATACTTTATTTTGAAAAGAGAATTTAACGAAAAGAGGGAGGAAATAGAAGGAACTTACAAGTTAGGAGGAGAGAGGAGAGGTAGAGGAAGATGTCGTATCCTTCGTGATGTCGTGGGGTTGCCGGAATCGCCTCTAATACTCGCCGGAATTTGACCTTAGGCTAACTCCACTTGTACTCTTGTACTTGAGAATTTTTGATAATTTTGACTAGAGATTTCAGAATGAGGAGGGGCTAGGGTATGGGGTTGTATTTATAGGGTGAAATTAGGGTTTTGGAATTGAAAGATTGAATTAAAAAGTATTAAAAATAAGATTAAAGATGAATTTTAATTCTCTGTTAAATTGCAAAGAAAACAAACAGTATGGGGATAATGGGGGTAGGCCAAGAGTCAGGTGTGCAGAGTTTGGGGACCATTCCCTACGGGGGACCCGCCGTCGCTGGCCCATAGAGGCATCTTGCCGGTCCAATTAGGGGTAGGGGCCGGTGGATTTGCGCCACGTGTCATTGGCTGTGTACACAACATTTTACACATGTTTATTTTTTCTGTCTTTTCATTTTTACGTGTATTGCACGTGTAAACTTTTGGGCTTCCAAAATATTTAAAAGAAAAATTCAGAAAAAATATATGTGGCTGATGGGATTCAAACACACAGGCTACGTCACAGCAGTATAGAGGCTTTACCAATGAGCTACAAGTTATTTCTTGCTGTTCTTAAACAAATTAAATTTATAACTTGTACTCAGACTTGCAAACTCCATTCTTTACATTAACTTTAAAATTTTCGTACAATAAAAACAGAGTCGTTACATTCTACCCTCCTCTCAAAAATTTCGTCCTCGAAATTTACATTTACATAAGGACTAATTTACAAATAAGAAAGGGTATCTTGCACGTATGTCGTCTTCTCGCTCCCAAGTTGATTCTCCTGGCGAATCTTTTTTCCACATCACTCGGACCAAGTTTACTTCCCTATTCCTTAGTGACTTTACCTTTCGGTCCAGGATTTCGACGGGTTGCTGCTCACAAGATAGATTTGTCTGTACAGTGAGCTCGGAGTGATCAAGGATGTGGCTGGGGTCGCTCACATATCTTCGAAGCCGCACTCCTTCCAATGAGGATGGTAGTGCTAAACGATATGCAACTTCTCTGACTCGTTCGAGAATGTCGAACGGTCCAATATATCTCGGACTGAGCTTACCCCTCTTGCCAAAACGAATTACTCCATGGTTTGGAGAGATCTTTAAGAACATATGATCTCCCGGTTGGAACTCTAGGTGTCGATGCTTTGCATCAACCCAGTGCTTCTGTCTGTCTTGGGCTATGCGTATTCTTTCCC
Source organism: Agapanthus africanus (assembly GCA_030015575.1). Taxonomy (NCBI): domain Eukaryota; kingdom Viridiplantae; phylum Streptophyta; class Magnoliopsida; order Asparagales; family Amaryllidaceae; genus Agapanthus; species Agapanthus africanus. Next base: position 260,315,676 of record JASDDO010000019.1, on the reverse strand, counting down.
TGATCGTGCGAACTACGTCCACAGTTGCCACGATCATCTCTGGTCCAAGGAGTTCTCTATCTCCGATACCGTCCCAACTTAGTGGTGAACGACACTTTCTTCCATAGAGCGCTGCAAATTGTGCCATTCCAATACTCGCCTGGTAGCTGTTGTTGTATGAAAACTCCACAAGATGTAGGTGGTCTTCCTACGATCCTCCGAAGTCTAGCATACAAGCTCTTAGCATGTCTTCTAGAATCTGAATTGTTCGCTCAGACTATCCATCCGTTTGTGGTGCTGAAGTTCAGACTCGTTTCCAGGCTAGCTTGCAGACTGTGCCAAAACTGCGATCAGAATCTGGTGTCACAATCAGAAACGATGCAAACCGATACTCCATGTAATCTCACGATCTCCTGCATGAGTTCATGGGTATCATAAATAGTACATCTTGAGGTTAAATCTTACATTATATTCATGCTTACCTTCATGTACTTCTTTGCTAGCGTCTCGGTTGATTGGCCAACTTGAAATGGGATGAAGTGAGCCGACTTGGTGAGTCGATCCATAATAACTCATACTGCATCATTACCTTTCGTGCTGCGAGGAAGTGCAGTCACGAAGTCCATGGTGATGTGTTGTCATTTCCATTCTAGGATAGGTAACGGTTGAAGTAACCCAGCAGTTCTGTGATATTCAGCCTTTACTTGCTGACACACCAAGCACTTGGCTACGCTTTTGGCCACTTCACGCTTCATTCCATACCACCAGTAATGTTGCCATAGATATTTCTACATCTTTGTACCACTAGGGTGTACTGAGTACGGAGAGCTGTGAGCTTCTTTCATCAACTCTTCCCGAACATAATCTTGTGGTACACACAACTTGCTTCCGTATCTCAAAAATCCGTCTTCGTGGATGATGAAATCTGTTCGCAGTCCACTTTCTACTTGTTCTCGGATCTTTTGCAGCTTTGCATCACTTGCTTGTGCTGCTTTGATCTGATTGACAATGATAGACTGAACTTGTAAGTTCATCAAATACGAAGAGTTACCTGGCATAACCACTTCTATATCTATCCCGTGCAATTCCTGCTGAAACTTCCACAGTGCGGTGAGATTCATTGATAGTGGCTGGTGACTAAGTGCATTAGGAACTACATTCACCTTCCCTGGATGATATTGTAGGTTGATGTCGATGTCTGCCACAAGTTCTAGCCATCTTCTCTGCCGCATATTCAGTTCCTTCTGAGTAAACACATACTTCAGACTTTTATGGTCCGTGTATATATCCACTCGTTCTCCTAGCAGATAATGGCACCAAATCTTAAGTGCAAAGATAACGGCTGCCAACTCTAAGTCATGTGTTGGATAGTTGTGCCCATGAATCTTCAGCTGTTTGATGCAAAAGCTATAACTTTTCCGTGCTGGTGTAGAACACATCCTAATCGTTTACCGGATGCATCACAATGCACAACGAAACCTCCAGATTGATCCGGTATTATGAGAATAGGTGCAGATGTAAATCTTGACTTGTGTTCTACAAAACCTTGTTCACATGCTTCTGACCACACGAATGCTTCATCTTTACGTGTGAGCTTTGTCAGGGGTGTTGCAATCTTCGAAAAACCTTCTATGAATCTTTGGTAGTATCCTGGTAAACCCAAGAAACTTCGAATATCCTTCACCGTCTTTGGTGTCGGTCATTCGCTGACGGCTGATACCTTAGCTAGATCTACTGAGATTTCTTCGCCTGAAACAATGTCGTCGATGAAAATAACAACAAATCTGTCTAGGTACTCTCGGAAAAACTGGTTCATCAGATTCATGAAAATAGCAGGTGCATTGGTCACTCCAAATGGCATCATGAGAAACTCATAATGACCATAGCGAGTCCTGAATGCCGTCTTCAGAATATCAGACTCTTTGACATTCACCTGATGATAACCCAAACGAAGGTCTAGCTTTGAGAAAACACAAGACCTACTTAGCTGATCGAACAAATCTTCGATGCGCGGTAGTGGATACTTGTTCTTTATCGTCACTTCGTTCAGAGTTCGGTAGTCTATACACATTCTGTATGAACCTTCTTTCTTCTTCACGAGCAAAACTGGAGATCCCCAATTTGAAGTACTGGGACGAATCCAACCTTTCTTCAGAAGTTCGTCCAGCTGAGTACGGATCTCCTTCAATCCTTTTGGACTTAAGTGATATGGTGCTTTGTGTAAGTCCACGTTGCCCACCCCGGTGCTTACGGGGAGGCGGAAACGATATAAAAAATTGATTTTTACAACTCTAGGCAATATGGACTAACAAAAGGAGGATCTTTGCTAAACATAAACTAACAACCAAGCTAAAAGAGTTAGCTACTCAGTTAAAGGATTATACCTAAGTCTTGAAGTCCTTCTCTTCTTTCTCCTTGGAGTGGGATGAACGGGTTGTCCTCGTTGCCTTCTCTCGCCGAAGAAAGATCCACCCGAGGGCCTCTACTTTTGGCTCCTACCTCAAACTAGAAGTAACTAAGGTGCTCGGTGTGCTAAACCTAGAACCTTAGAAAGAGTAGAGAGTAATTTTGAAGGTTTTATCTCAAAGCTTAATGGTTCTCAACTCATAAGAGGGGAGAGCTTTGAGAGAGAGGAAGAGGATGAGAGAGAATGAGGATGATAGAATGAGGATAAAAACAAACCATTCTCACATATATGTGTGAATTATGATAATTAAAAAATTAACTAAAGATAATTATGATGGTTAACTTGAAATGACCATTATCATTTCACATTAATTACTTTTGCTAGAATCAAAGAGCGTCTTTCAAATGAAATGATGATGGTCAATTTGTCGACATAGGTCAACATGTCAACCATGGTCAAATGGTCAACATCCCTAACCATAACACAATTATAATTAATTAATATTAATAATCACATTTCACACATAAACATTAGGGTTAAGAAATAGACAACGGTCATTAACCCTAATGAAAGTCCTCTGTCTCTGTCTCAGTCAACTGTGCATACACACCCGTATCCGTGTTTTGAGGAACACGGATACAATGAGATAAAACCAATCCCAAAACATATACTAGGATCTGGCTTAAACCAAAGCCCGCTAGTATAAGCTGTCCGGACACCAAACGTGCACAAGTGCGCGGATATGAACGAACCCCGTCGCAAAACCATGCGACCCCTACTCTGTTTTGCCTAAAAGCGAATAACCCTCTGTGTGGGACTCTAAAGACTCGACACTACGCTGGCAGTGGGTTTAACCACAGACCGCAAGCGGCACTAGCTGTACGTAACGGTCCCCAGGTAGATGCCGATAAGAAGACTGACGAGGTGAACCCATCCGAACTCCTACTGAGCCTGAATGTGACAGTCTCCGTACAGTCCGGCCTGTTCGTCTGATAACATCGCATGGCGGGCCTAGGGGGTGGTAAACGTCAGTCCCCTAATAGCGGCACAAGTCGTGTCGGAGTGTAGCCCAGAACACCCTGAGATAACACTGGAAACCTACCAGTATATCTCGCTTGCCCTGGCCAGGGACTACTTGTGTAATGGCTCTCCTAGACACGGCGCGATGCCAACCCCCAATACCGGGAGAGACGAATCATGTCTAACCGTCACTGCCTCCAAGTGCTTCGGGACTGCACCCAACTACTACCTGTTTGCACGACTCCTTTGAGCCGTGGTAGGGTAGTAATCAAAGTACAGTGGGAACACACTCGAGGCGAAGTGACAGTGTCAAGTCAGCGGACTAAGCTGTACTCATGTCACCTGGGAACTGATAACTGACGATAGGTATAATACCAACCAGCAGTTCCCGACGAGTCCTGTCCAGTGTACTCGTAACCTAACGAGCACCCGCATACTATCTCAAGTACGACGTACTGACGGCTGTAGGACAGGCCGTCTCCCGTGCTGGGATGAGAAGCGCATACGCTAGTCTACTCCGGAGTATCGATTCCCTGTCTCGATAGTCCTACGACTAGGGACGTGTATATATAAGGATGTGCTTGTAGATTACCCAGCCCCCACGAGTGTGACTCCCATCACAACACTGGTAATCAAGCAAAGATCCTAAGGGCTCCACTAATGCGTATAGGTTATATGAAAGAAACACATGTACACATTAAAGCAGAGACAAACCAAGTAGCATACTACCATTTCGAGCAAGATTGTCTATACAACTGTGAATATCCCAAGCTTCCATCAAGTAATATACATACTAGTATGATACAGTAATGGCCTCTAGGGCATATACACTAACACTTTGATCACTGGTTGCGCACCAGGTACTAAGTCAATGCTGAATTCAAGAGCTCGATCGGGAGGCAAACCTGAGATGTCTTCATGGAATACATCCTCAAACTCTCGAACTACCTCTGGCTTGTCTTCTTCCGCTTATATTGTTGCAATCACTGCCTTCTTTGGTTTAGATTTGTAGGTGCTAGGTTCCAGGGTACGGTCTCCACTCTTGAAATAAAAGACCGGATGATCTGGTATCTCGAACACTACCCTCCTTTGACGACAGTCGATGGTAGAGAAGAAAGTTCCTAGCCAGTCCATTCCCAAGACTACGTCGAAGTTCGGTATGTCCAGCACCTTGAAGTCCGCATAAAATTCTCTGCCTCAGACGACCACTGGTCACAGATCGTATCCCATAATTGCCTTTAGAATATCGTTCCCTGAACTGACATTCCAGCTGGATACAGCGGTTTAACTAGAATCGCATGAGTTCGGACGAACCGTTGCGACATAAAGCAATGTGATGCTCCAGTATCGAAGAGTGCTAAAGTGGGTAGGGAGGCTACTAAGATTGTACCTAAGTTGTGTGGGATATGTTTAGGTATAGGAAAAGAATATATTGATGTATAAGGATTGAAAAGGTTTGAAATATGGGGAGTTACCAGTGATGACTTGGCCGATGGCTTCAGTCTTCCACAGTCATTGTGAAAGCCTGACGCCTAGGTACATTCCTCCTTGCCGGAGGCACATTCCTCTGTCCGTTCCTCTGTCCTTGAAGCATGTTCCTCAGTGCCTGATGGAACTGAAGAGGAGGCTGTACAGGAGGTCCATGAGGATGTGGAGCTGGGAGAGCAAGACAAGGAGCAGGAGACAGGATAGCTGGCCGCTGCGGAAAGGTGAGTGTTGTTCGGGGTGTAGGAGCTGGGATGAGACGATGGGGACAATCTCCAATGACGTGAGTGGATGCGCTACAAACTAAGCATAAGCGGTTAGCACACCTGCAGTCTTGCGCCAGGTGTCCATTCCTTTTCCAGTAGAAGCAAAAGTCTGGACTGGGCCGGTTAAATAGTACTCCTGATTTCCTGGATACAAAAGGTGGCCTAGAAGAGGCTCCTCTTGCCATCTGAGTGGCAGGGCGCTTCACACCGGCAGTCTGAGGTCTGCCCTTCTTCTTCACTACTGTCTCATATCGTCGGGCAGCCTTCAGCGCAAGATCATGGGTTGGGAAATCCCCTGTAGCTAATGCAGCTTGGATTTCCGGCTCCAAACCTTACTGAAATCTTCTAGCCCGGATCTCAGCAGTCGAAATTAGGTGTGCCACAAACCTGTTACGGTCTTGTGTTAGCAGTGTAGTATGTGATATTAGAAAATTGAATATTGAGACATATCTTACCTGCTGAGCATGGTAAACTCAGTATCGTATTCATGCACAAATTTATTCCACATTGAACCTTGTTGTAAGTGGATGAACTGTTGTTCCATGTCGAAACGGGCAGTCTCAGGGAAGTAATTCGCGTCGAACGTGTCGCGAAAAGTCTTCCATTCAATCGGCTGGGCAAGACGATTTTCATCAGCCTTCCACCAAACTCTGGCGTTGTCAGTTAGTTGCAACTTCGCAACTCTTACCCAAGCAATCTCTGGCACTTGTGCTGTTGCCAGGTCATCTTCAATGGAATGAGCCCTATCCTCTGCCTCTAGTGGGCTCTCTTTCCCAGAAAAGTGCTTAGGGTGCAATGCCCGGAATCGCTTGACTCCGGGTGCCTCGGCCTGTGGACGGTGCAAGAGGATAGCAGTCTGCTGCTGCTAACCCATCAGAAGGCTCTTTATTGCCTCAAGCAATACCGTCTACTCGTTGATAGGAGCTGCTACAGTAGGTGGTGGTGGTAAAGGAGGTGGAGTGTTTCCATTCACGTTGGTGCTCGTGTTGTTCGGGGAATCCATAACCTTGAAAGAAAAGGAAGGGTTAGGATAGATTCAAAAAGCTTAGAAATGTAAGGATGCTTAGTTGCTGATTCTTATAATTCTTGTGACATATTGCTTAAGTTTCCATGCAGAACTGACCTGCATGGACCGCCACCAAAACCTGTCACGCCCCGCTTCCCAGTGTATGGAGAAGCAGACGTGACGGGCTGCGACGTATTTACTCAGAAGTAAATACGTTAAGCATAAATAAGCAATATAAATGAATACATAAGAATAACAAGAGATGTAATAATAACAGAAACTTTTATTAACATTCTTTCTTTACATACAACTGAAAAGGAAAGTATAATGATAGAAAGCGATGCCTAAACAGTGGCATATGAACTGAAAAGAAAATAATTACAAGTAAAAACCTAGAAATCTGGCTCCTCTGTAAAATGCTCCAAATCATCCTGACTGGGCCTGGTCTCCTGAGAGTCGGGTCCTCCTGACGAACATTCCAAAGAAAGAAGACACAGGAATGTCGTCAGTGAACTAACGCTCGGTAAGTCCCAAAAGATAAAATGGAATAGACAAGTAAAGAGAATAGAACTGGTAAATTATCTATTTGTTATGCTAACGTAGTTGTTTGTAGCTTGGTACAGAATGTATCAGTGTATACGAGAGGAGTCCAACTTGCTCCGTGGACTATGGTAACAATTAAGTACAAGGCCCCGTCAAAACCCATGGGACAATGGCACAGGATGTTCATGTAGGTGTCTTTTAGTGTCCATCATCATGCCACATTTAACACATTCCGTACCAGTCTACCCCGTTAAACCTCGTAATGTATATTGTATTGATTGGTGATTATCAGACTTGCCGAGACCATGGTATAAGTTGTTCATATAAACGGTTTCAGGATGTATCAAGTAGTCATGTAATGAAGTCAAGTCATAGCCATGGTTCGGTCAAGTCAAGTCATATTTGCATGTTGATCTTGTTCTGATATTCTGGTTCAGGTTCAAATATACATTTTGGATATATTGAATTTATGTTGAATTGGATTCAGATTGATTTGGACTCAGACTTGAGTCAGACACTTAGAACAGAATTTAGATCATGAATTAGATTAGGGTGTTATCGGTAACTGCTGCACATGGACGACAGAATTTGTGTCTTTTTCCAAGAAAATTACCATTGATAACCCCATTTTAGTTTTCTACCTTAAATAGGCAAGCACCCACTTTTTTCGGCTCCCTGAAGCTCAAGAGAATTGGTCCCGCTTAAACCTATATTTACTAGAACCTTAATGTAATTTTATATATCTCGAGGGGGTTTTATGTAAAATATTTTATATACTTTCAAAATAAAACTCGAGTAATTATTTATGTTCTTTAGGGTTTCCATGGATGTGAATTTTAAAGAGTGAGGTATATTAGTGAATAGTAACTTAGCTTGAATAGTTCAAGGTATTTTAGTGAAACTTGTCTTGTATTGATACTTGATGGTATTTTAATGAAACTTGTCATTCTTTTATTTTCTAGAAAACATGGAATTTTATTATATATTAAAAATATATGGTTTGATAATATTTATATAATTATTAAAAAAATGATTTTATTTATTAAATAGAAAATATTGTTTTTCTTAAAAATCGTATTAAAATTCTTTCGAGATCGTATTCTCCGTGAGGAGGTTTGCATCTCGCTCTACTAGCCCGAGAATATGCGATAATCCGCACCATCCAATAGCGGGTTCCCCAAAATAGGTTGTAGAGGCATAATCGCAAAGAATTTGATAACACCATTTAAAGAAAACCGAGTTTTTTTTATAATTCAAGGCATTTTGATGAAAAGTCGTATTTTGCCACAAAAGTTATGTCTCAAGATAATCGTGTTATGTCAATATGTGTGTATGTGAGAGGTAGGTCATTACCTCGTGAAGTTTTCTAAAGGTATGCTAAGTAAAATGTTTAAAAGATAACGTATATAAATTTCATGGTATTTAAACGTAAAAGCTTAATTAAACTTAATTAGCAAGGAGTTTTAGAGTGAAAGTTATTTCTAAACCTTTATAACAGTGTTGCAAATATTGTGTAAAAGTTTATTGAACAATATATAAATGAAAAGTGAGATTATAGAGTTTAGAAAATTTATATCGGTAATAACTCCACTTACCGATACTTTGTTTTGAAAAAAAAATTAGCGAAGAAAGAGAGGAAACAGAAGGAACTTACAAGTTAGGAGGAGAGAGGAGAGGTAGAGGAAGATGTCGTATCCTTCGTGACGTCGTGGGGTTGCCGGAATCGCCTCTAATTCTCGCTGAAATTTGACATTGGGCTAACTCCACTTGTAATTTTTTTGGACTTGAGAATTTTTGATAATTTTGACTAGAGATTTCAGAATGAGGAGGGGCTAGGATATTTATTGGGTGAAATTAGGGTTTTGGAATTGAAAGATTGAATTAAAAAGCATTAAAAATGAGATTAAAGATGAATTTTAATTCTCTGTTAAATTACAGAGAAAAAAAACAGTATGGGGGTAATGGAGGTAGGCCAAGAGTCAGGTGTGCAGAGTTTGGGGACCATTCCCTACAGGGGACCCGCCGTCGCCGGCCCATAAAGGCATCTCGCCGGTCCAATTAGGGGGAAGGGCCGTTAGATTTGTGCCACGTGTCCTCGGTTGTGTACACAACAATTTACACATGTTTATTTTTTCTGTCTTTTCATTTTTACGTGTATTGCACGTGTAAACTTTTGGGCTTCCAAAAAGTTTAAAAGAAAAATTCAGAAAAAATATATGTGGCTGATAGGATTCGAATACACAGGCTACGTCACAACAGTGTAGAGGGTTTACCATTGAGCTACAAGTTATTTCTTGCTGTTTTTAAACAAATTAAATTTATAACTTGTACTCAGGCTTGCAAACTCCATTCTGTACATTAACTTTAAAATTTTCGTACAGTAAAAACAGAGTCGTTACAGAATAAGTAGAAAAGAGTAAGATGAATATATAAAAAAGTTATGTCGTATTAATTCAAATTAATATGAATTCATAATGGGAGTTAAGGAGAAATTGAAAGGTTCACCATTCATTTTGGAGTTAAAGAGAAGGGTATAAAAATTAATAAAAATAATTGCAAGCCACAAGGTTCAAATCTATATTCTATGAGTGTAACGACTTTGAATTTACTGTATGGAATTTTCCAGTTTAATATACAGAAATAAGTTATACAGCCTGAGATTGAGTTATAAGTTAATTTTGTTAAATAACTGTAACAACCCTAAATTTCTGTATAGAATTTTTCCAAAATATAGAAAAGAATACCTAAGCCTAAGCACAAGTTATAAATTTAATTTTCTTTTGAACTGCAAGAAAGTACTTGTAGCTCATTGGTAAAGCCTTGCACTGCTGTGACGTAGCCCCTGTGATCGAATCCCCCCAGCCATATATATTTTTAATTGTTTTTTCTTTTAATCTTTTAGAAGCCCAAAGGTTTACACGTGCACAACACGTAAAATGAAAAGTCACAGATTAAACAAACATGTGCAATAGGCTAGTTGAAGCGACAGGAACACGTGGCAAGCATCCGAGCCCCTGCCCCATAGATTTGGCCGGCGAGATTCGACTTGGGGACGGCGCCGCTGGTCCCCCCCGTGGCTAATGCCTCAAAATTTATAACTCTGCACCTCTTCGCCTACCCCACTACCCCCATATTGTTTGTTTACTTTGAAAATATTCAGAGAGTGGTAATTCCTCTCTTTAATTCATTTTTAATGCAAATTTTAATTCTATTCTTCATTACCCTAAACCCTAATTTTTCCGATAAATACCACACCACATTTCACCCCTCCTCATTCAAAATTTCATTACAAAAACTCTCTAAAATTTCCAAGTCCTGAGTTGTACAAGTGGAGTTAGCAAAGGTCGAAATTCCGACGACGTTTCGGGAAGATTCTGGCGACAAAACGACGCCCCGACGGTTCCAAAAGCTTCTTCCATCTCCCTTCTTTCTTTATAACTTATAATCCTCCTCTCCCCTTCTCTTTTGCTATTCTAAAACTTCTCCTTTTCAAAACTCATCGGAAGCGGAGTTATTCCGACTGCCGACTCTCTTTTCTTTCAAAACACAATTTCTCTTAAATAATAAATTGCCGTATCTTCTTATAATGTTTAATAAACATAAATAAATATATTAGAACAAGTTTCATCTCAAAAAAATCTATTATGCAACTTTTATCGTATTTTTACGGTAAAATACCATATACTTTACTTTCAACACAATTCAACATATTTCTTGTATTACCTTTAGATAACTCACGAGGTAATGACCTATCTCATCACAACACACATCTTTGACATAGCAAGATGAATTTTGGGACTCTAGTTTATGGGAAAATACGATTTTACGAATAAATACCTTAAACATTCAAAAACCGTTTTCTTTAAAAAGTGTGTTATTTAATTCCGTACAATTGCGCCTCTACAATCCATTTTGGGAACCCCGATCGGGATGGTGTGGGTTATCGCACATTCTCGGGCCTAGTAGAGCGAGATGCAGACCTCCGCAAGGAGCATTCAATCTCGATGGAATTTTGATGCAATTTTTAAGAAAATGAGATTTCTACAAAATAAATAAACTTTATTTTATTATATATATATATATATATATATATATATTATCAAAAGATATATTTTAAATATATTATACAAATATTCCATGTTTTCTAAATCAAAGGAATCACCATTTCCTGAAACTACCTTTACAATTTAATACCATTCCAAGTTTACACTAAAATACCATATACAATGAAAACTAGGTTCTACTCACTAGAAAATTTTACTTTTATAAGATATACATCTATGAAAGCCCTAAATACGATAATTAAATACTTGAGGTGTATTTTGAAATTATATCAAAACTATTTTTACATAAAAACCCCTCAAGTTATACTAAATTACAATAAGGACCCTAGTAAATATAGGTTTAAGCGGGACCAGTTTTCTTGAGCCTCAAGGAGCCGGAGAATATGGGTACTTATCTATCTAAGGTAGACAACCTAACAACGGTGTTATGTCTTTGAAAAAAGACACAAATCCTGCCGTCCATGTGCAGCAGTTACCGATAATATCAAAACTTAATTCGGACTTCAATTCTGTTTAAAAGTATAACTCAGTTCGAGTCACGGTCACATATGCAATTAATCTGACTTGAATATAATTCAAGTATAAACTGCAATTCAACATGAATCTGTCTATACCAGAATTCAATGTATAACAATCTAACTCGACTGAACCGAACCATGGATATACTCTGTTTACATGTCTATCCATTTATATCAATTCCGTTTACTAATATCATGGTTTCAACAAGTCTTCCATTTACTACAAGACAATACAATACAATCAGTACAATCAATACAATCAATATAAAAGACATTACGGGGTTTATAAAGGGGTAGACTGGTACGGAATATTTTAAAGGTAGCACGAGATGGTCACTAAAAGACATAATTACATTCATGCCGTTGTTCCCTGGTATTTTCGACGGAGTCTTGTACTATGGGTTACCAAAGTCCACGATGTAAATTGTACTCCTCTCGTATACACTGGCATATTCTGTACCAAGCTACAACAACTACGTTAGTATAACAAATATAACATTATCTACTTCACCTGTTATATTTTCTGTCTATTCTTCTCCTTCTTTCTTTGGGACTTACCGAGCGATTGTTCGCTGACGACATTCATATTTCTCTTCTTTTTTGGAATGTTGTCAAGAGGACCCGACTCTGAGGAGTTCGAGACCAACCAGAAGAACTTGGAGCAGTTCACAAAAGACCCTGAGCATTGACTTTACCTGTACTCATTTTATTTTCAGTTAATTCTATTGTTTAGGCATTGCATTTCAGATTTGTATTTACATTTCCAGTTGTGCCTGTAAAAGAATGTTGAATAAATAAAGTTGTTGTTCATTTATATTCATGTCTCTTGTGTACATTTTACTTTATATTGCTTAGATATGCTTAGCGTGTTTACTTCGGAGTAAATACGTAGCGGACCTCGCCGCGTCCCCTCCCCGTACACCGGGAAGCGGGGCGTGACAATAACAGCAAGAAACAACTTGTAGCTTACAGTAAAGCCCTTGCACTGCTGTGACGTAGCCCCTATGTTCAATCCGCATCAGACACATTATTTTTTCTGATTTTTCTTTTTAACTTTTTGGAAGCCCAAAAGTTTACACGTGCTATACATATAAAAATAAAAAGTCAGAAAAATCAAACATGTGAAAAATGGAGTTAACACTGACTTGTACACGTGGCACAAATCCAGCGGCTCAACTCCTCAGATTGGCCAGTGAAAATGCAATCTAGGCCGGCACCGACGGTCCAACAGTAGCCAATGAGGTCCGGGCTTTACACACTCGACTCTTCCCCTACCTCTAACTCCTCTGAACTGTTTGATTTCCCTGTAATCAAACATAGCCCCTTCAATTCCTAATTTATCATCTTTTTAATGCATTTTAATTCCAAAACCCTAATTCTACACTATAAATATCACCCCACACTTTGGCTCAATATCATTCTGAAACTTCTAGCCAAAACTCTCAAAATTTCTTAAGTACAAGAGGAGTAAAAGATGGGTTATCAAGCTATCAACTTCCGGCGATGATCGAAGCAAATTCCGGTGCTCCCGCGATGCCACGACGACAACAATCTCTTCTTCTACCTTTTCTTAATATAATCTAGTGGTAAGTCCCTTCCAATTTTCTTTCCTCTTCTTTAAAATTCCATTTCAAAATGTATATCGGTAAGTGGAGTTAATACCAATATCTTTTTCAAAACCCTAGAAAACTCCTTCTCTTTAATATTTTTTTCAATCTAACTTGTATCCATCACTTGTAACCTTAAATCATAAGTTTTAGAATCAACTTTTAGTCAAGAATATCATGTTAAATAACTTTAATTTAAGTTTTTCGTTTAAATACCATGAACTTTATATATCATCTTTTATTGTTTTGTTTAAACATATCTTTAGGAAAACTTCACGAGGTAATGACCTACCTCTCACATAAACACATGGTTCCATAGCACGATACCGCTTTTGTGTGAATTTTTGTGAATTTTTGTTACGAATAAAATATTACATTAGAATACCATTTACTATAAAAACGGATTTCTTTTAAACGGTGGTTTAAATCTCTTTGCGATTATGCTTCTACAATCATTTTTAGGGGACCCACTATTGGATGGTGCGGGTTATCGCATATTCTTAGGTTAGTAGAGTGAGATGCGGACCTCCTCACGGAGCATTCGGTTTGGAAAGGTTTTAAATACGGTTTTTTAAAAAAACGCATTTTTCTACTTAAATAAAATTTAATTTTTAATAATTATATAAATATTACAAATCCATATATTTTCAAAATATAACATACTTACATTTTTTAAATGAAAGAATTACAGGTTTCACCGAAATACCATCAAGATACCAACAAAAGACAAGTTTTACAATAAAATACCATGAACTTTCCAAGCTAAGCAAGTATCACTAAAATACCTCAAATTCTTAAAATTCATATCCATTAAAACCCTAAATAATATAAATAACTTCTCGAGATTTATTTTGAAATTGTATTAAAAATATTTTTCATAAAACCCCCTCGAGTTATATAAAACAGTATTTAAGAACTTTAGTAAAAATAGGTTTAAGCGGGATCAATTCTCTTGAGCCCTAGGGAGCCGGAGAAAGTGAGTGCTTACCTATTTAAGATAGAAAACTTAACGGAGTTATCGATGGTAATTGTCTTGGAAAAAAACACAAATTCTGCCGTACATGTCCAGCAGTTACTGATGACTCCCGAACCTAATTCAGGATCTAAAGCAGTTACAAGTGTCTTGACTCAGTCTGAGTCTAACTCAAACCTGAATCCAAACTCAAATCAAAGTCCAATTCAAACATGAATCCAAAGTCTAACATGAATACTTGAACCTGAACCTGAATACTTGAATTCAAACATCAATACCAAATCTGAATACTTGATTTGACTTAACCGAACCATGATTATAACTTGATATGACTTCTTCAATACAAGATTGCATCCTGAACCTGACAACTTGAACAACTTGTATCCATGGTTTCGGCAAGACTTGTAAATATAACTCTATACAATACATTACACGGGGATAACGGGGTAGATTGGTACGGAACGTGTTAACATGGCACGAGATGGTCACTTAAAAGACACATACATGAATTCGCGTGCCATTGTCCCGTGGGTTTTGACGGGGCCTTATACTACATGTTACCATAGTCCACGGGGTAAAATGGACTTCTCTCGTATACACAAATATCTTATGTACCAAACTACAAACAACTACGTTAGAATAACAATCATAACTGTACAACTTACCAGTTTCATTTCTCATTACTTGTTCTATTTCATTCCTTCTTTTGGGACTTACCGAGTGCTAGTTCGCTGACGACATTCCTGTCTATTTCTTTTTTTGGAATCGTCAGGAGGACCAGTCACTGAAGAGATCGATCCGAGCCAGGAGGACTTGGACCAGTTCACTGTCAAGCCGGACTTCTAGCTCATCGTATACTTATTTCAGTTTGTATACTACTATTTAGGCATTGCTTTATATTATTGTATCTTTCCTTTTCAAAGCAATTATATTGTAAATATAAATGTTAATAAAAGTTGATGTTTATTTTATATCTCTTATCATTCTTGTGCATTTATATATATTGCTTAATTACGCTTAACGTATTTATTTCTTAGTAAATACATTGCGGCCCACCACGTCACCGATTCCGTACATTAGGAAGCGGGGCGTGACAGGTTTTGTTGGCGGCCCATTCAGGTCAGTTCTGCATGAAGTCCTAAGCAATATATATCACAAGAATTATAAGAATCAGAAACTATACATTCCTTACATTTCAAATTCCTTGAATCTATCCTAACCATTCTTTTCCTATCAAGCTCATGGATACACCGAACAACACAAGCACGAACGTCAATGGCAACACTCCACCGCCTACTCTACCACCACCACCTACCGTTGCAGCTTCCATCAACGAGCAAACGGTACTGCTTGTGGCGATCAAGAGCCTCTTGAAGGGTCAGCAGCAGCAGATTGCTATCCTCATGCACCGCCCAGAAGTCGAGGCACCCGGAGTCAAGCAATTCCGGGCACTACACCCGAAACATTTTTCAAGAAAAGAGAGCTCACTGGAGGCAGAAGAATAGGCTCAGCCAATAGAAGATGATATGGCGGCAGCACAAGTGCCAGAGATTGCTTGGGTGAGGGTTGCAAAGCTGCAACTAACAGACAAAGCCAGAGTCTGGTGGAAGGCTGAAGAAAGCCGTCTAGCCCAACCGATTGAACGGAAGACGTTTCGCGGTATGTTCGACGCGGAGTACTTTCCTGAGACTGTCTGTTTTGACATGGAGCAGAAGTTCATCCACTTACAATAAGACTCGATGTGGAGCAAGTCCGTGAATGAATACGATACTGAGTTTACCATGCTTAGCAGGTAAGATATGTCTCAAATTCAAATTGCTGATATCACTTATTACACTGCTAACACAAGACCGTAACAGGTTTGTGGCACATCTGATTCCTACTGCTGAGATCCGGCCATGAAGATTTCAGCAAAGGTTGGACCCGGAAATCCAAGCTGCACTCGCTACAGGGGATTTCTCAACCCATGATCTTGCTCTGAAGGCTGCCCGACGTTATAAGGCAGTGGTGAAGAAGAAGGGCAGACCACAGACCGCCGGTGTGAAACGCCCTGCCACCCAGATGGCAGGAGGAGACTCTTCCAGGCCAACTTTTGCATCTAGGAGACCGGGAGGAACATTTAACCAGTCCAGTCCCGACATTTATTTCTACTGCAAGAGAAATGGACACCTGGCGAAAGACTGCAGGCGTGCATATGGGTAAGATGAATATATAAAAAAGTCGTGTCATATTAATTCAAATTAATATGAATTCATAATGAGAGTTAAGGAGAAATTGAAAGGTTCACCGTTCATTTGGGAGTTTAAGAGAAGTATATAAAAATTGATAAAAATAATTGCAAACCACAAGGTTCAAATCTATATCCTATGGGCTAGCAAAACAATGACTTAACTAGTGGGATACAAGCTTAGTATGCTATATAATTAAATAAAAATAAATATATGCAGGGTTTTAAAAGGAGATAATTTAAAAGATAAACGGAATAAATAGTTCTTAAATTAAAAAAATTTCCTTTCAAAACAAATCGAATAAATTCTTTATATTAAAAAGATGAAACTAAATCTTTTAAACTTTGTCAAAATCTTTTCTTTTTATTAAACGTGTCATTTCGAAACAATTATTATTTTTATTAAAAAAACATTATAGTAAAAATAAGATGGTTACAATGCAAAATATTAAATAACTTACGAAAAAATAAATTTTTGAAAATTTCATGATTTTCATGTACCATAAGTGCATTGAAAAAGTAAAGAAAATTTAACGATTTTCGGATGCTATATTAGGGAAAGTATTGAAAAAGTAAAGAAAAAAATATTTTTTATTTTTGAAAATTTCATGATTTTCTTCTGCTGTAGCAAACAAAATATTAAAATACCAAAAAAATAGAAATTTTGGGATTTTTAAAATTTCATCATACCCGTATGTTATGGCGTGCAATAAGTTCAAGTTTTCAAGAAAACAAAAAAAGCATGGAGCTTTTGTATGTTTTATGATTTTTGTATATATCATGATTCTCGTGTGCTAGAACAACAAACAATTGAAAAACCGAAAAAAAAGAATTTATTTTTATTGTAAAAAATTTCATGATTTGCATATGCTACCGCAAGAAAAATATCAAATATCGAAAAGCTAAAAAAATGCCTATTTCTAAGTTAAGCTTTCATATATTTTATATATAAAATTTATAAATATAAGATATTGTGGCTTACAATCATATAGCAATAGAGTTTTAAATTAATATGTTTTTTCTTGATTTTAGGCTTTCTACACCCGGGGCTCTATTATAGATGAGATAATGCAAGGTATTACCATCTTATCAACTACAATAAAATAAGGGTAACAGACGCCCAAAGCATATGTGGTGGTTATACCTTGCATGGAAGTTTACACGACTTGATTTTTTTTTTTTTTTTTGGATTTTTGCAAAATACAGTGAAAAGGATGAAAGACGTAAATGTAAAACACGAATGCACAAAGTCTAATGAAACTATTTTGTGGGGGTACACCATACATGACCGCTTTATCCTTTTTATCCATAAAAAAGCAATAGGCAAAGGCAAAAATGTAGTTATGAATGATCGCAAAGAAGTTGCATGGGGCTCCTTAAAAGGATGGAAATGAGATGCAGGCCCCATCCGAACTCCACACCGTGTTTTCCGTTTTCCTTTTATTTATTTGTTTTTCGCGCCAACTGCGGTGGCCAGTCACAAAGCCATATGGCTCGTTTAATATATGTTAATTTTAGGAATTTAAATCAGCTGCATCTGTAGACCGGCAACTTTGATGGTTATATACTGGGGAACTTCTCGCTTATTTTTCGCATAAATGTCCCAGACGTATTGATTCAAAGCTACTAAGGCTTGAACAAAATTTTCCTAAAATACCCTGACCACTTTCCGAACCTATCATTTAAATTCCCGAGCCTCCGTACGCCTCTCAAAGGAACTCGAAAAGTCGATAAATATCCGAGCGCTAAAATTTCTTTTCAAAACATGTCATAATAGCAATAAAAGTTATGAACCCAAATAAGTGGAAGCACAAGCATACGGATATACAATGGATATCTAATAAGAAATAAAAGGTAACACAAAAATATATGATAAATATGCCACTGGCAATGGGTTAATTTGACCTGTGACCTTTACCATACCCTATAGCCCATAAAACCTTTCCCCTTTTTATTGAGTTTCCTTTGGTGTCCTTGGCCCAAAATTATTCAATATATACTCACATCACAAAAAATAAAAATAAAATCAACCGTTTGTCTTCCATTTTTCTCCAACAAATTATCAATACCTGCTGATCGAATAAAGGTGAGATTTTTTTCTTCTTATTTTCCGAGATTTCATTGTTTTAGTTTTATTTCAAATTTTTTGATAGAAAGATTTATCGTAACAATATTGTTACGTTATCTGAAATTTTGGATTTGACCTTTAGCCCTAAAATCTTCCTCCCTCTCTCCTCTCTCTCTCTAAATCACAAGGAATATAGATCTTTTGTTCATAGACCCTTCCGAATTCCAATTTTACGATTTAGACCTGATTTCTTTCTTTTCTTTATACGTGAAATAAATACAAACTACTCGCTCTGCCAACGTGTATGAACAGCTTCGCTTGTAATTTTTGTTATCCTTCCCTTAATAATAGCATCCGCATTAAAACGGACATTTTCCGCACTAGGCACGTTATGTCATGTTATGTTTTCTTCTTCGCTCACATAAGCTTACACGAAACCCGAGGCAAAAATAGTAGTTTACGAAAAAAATTATACCTAAACACACTGGGGTTTGACTTGTTTTGACCCTACCAAATGGATATCGTGGGGCCCACTGAAATATACCCCTTATGAATAAAAAAAGCCCAACCATCCGACCCACTGAGGCCCACATATAGGTCACGTGCATGCCACACGGCTCTGAAAGAATGACGGTCTTGTCCGCTAGCGAGGACATCATCCGTAAATAACCGTCAACATCAAGTGCAATCGCACAAGAGCCCCACGTCAGGGGCAGTTTTGAATAAAGCGAGGGAGGGAGGGAGGGAGGGATAGAATTTTCCAAAACGCGCGCCATTTTTTTGAAAGTGAAAAAATTTAAGGGGAAAAAAAAAGAAATTCGAAATGGGAAAGGAAGCACGAGCAGTAAAAACAAAAACAAAAAGTAAATCGTTGGCGCCATCTGTCCCCCAAACCCAAACCCAAAAGGAGAAGATCGCTGCAGCCGCCCTTCTCCTCTTTCTCTCTCATCGCCGCAACCACCACCATCACCACCTTCTTTCTCTCCCCTCCTCCTCCTCCTCCTCCTTCGTTAGGTCACTTTCTCTCTCATCGTCAACGCTGTCTCTTTCTCTCTCTAGATCCGACGCTCATAGATCGATCTCGTGCGTTTGTGCTTGCAGAGATGGGAAGCTGAAGGGAGCGAGCTCGATCTGCAGCGAGGAAGCCTCGGCTTCGTCATCATCTTCGTGCGTCTCGGATGCGTGCTCCTCGTCGGCATTAGGAGGAGTCGATCAGATCCGCAGCGATCCGCTGAAGCTTCTCGCGTTCGCCGCCGCTGCCGCCGCTGCTCAAACTTCGTTCAGGCCATCTAAGGTGCATGATCATCATCTCTTTTAGATCTAGGGTTTGTGAGGTGTTTGTTGATTCGTGCGCAGTTCGAGTTTGTAGCGTTTGAGTTTTGAGTTGATTTAGTGTTTGAATGATTGGCCTATGGATTCTGTCCCTTTTCATCTTTCTACTTATTGTTATTTTATAGTTTTATTTGATTTTGGATGATTATTTATTATTTACTGTTACATTTCTTGAATTTGTTATCTGAGATCATAAAGCATTTGCTCAATCTCGATTTTTCTATTTTAAATTTTTTTAACCTGTCGATTTTTTTGTACCCAATGTGAACCTGGTTTTATTTTAAAAAATAGTCATACCGCCATTGATAAATTAGTTTGATAGTTGATTTTCGTTCTCTTTACTTTTTTAAATTATTTTTTGGAAATTTCTGAGTATTTTTTGTTCATTTTTCCCCAATTGCAGTTTTTAAAATTTCATTACTATTTTAAAATTTCATTACTAACTATTTTTAGTTCGATTTAGATTGTATTTTTTTTTTTTTTTTAATTCCTAAAAAATCTGTCACTTGTTATATAAAATGGTTAAATGATGAATTAATGCGTCTTCTTCAGGTGGTGAAAAAGGCTCGATCAAAGATTCAGAGCAGAAGGAATCAAATCAGAAACACCTACAAGATGAGAGTGGTTTACGACTTGCTCAACTCCCAAAGAATCAAAGACGAAGCCGACGACGATGACGCTTCTGTTCTTTTCTCTATACCCACTGAAACCATTGCTCCTGCTTCATCTTCAGTTGCTGCTGCGACCTCGGGCACTACCAGGAGATCTTTGTCGAGATCAGGCATCACTAACAAGGAGAAAGGCGCAAGCTCGAGCTCGACTACCCCTAGAAACAAATCTGCCAGCAGTGAGGCAAGCAAGAGCGTGAAGCGTCGAGCTGACGACATTGTGAATTGGCTCATGGGTAATGGCTCTGCTTCTGAGGTCAAGATTCGGTCGGCTGTTGGCGATAGCCCCGACACTAGCAAGGCCCTTCGACTGTAAGTTTTGGTTTATTGTTGCAACTAGAACTTCAACCGTTATGAATTTTTATAGTGCTAATTTGAAGAAAATTATCTCACATACCAAAGTCAATCTTAGACCAATTAATATGGTTCATTTGTTTATTTGGTTTCAATTATTCTTTGAGCTATACTGATTTCTTCTGCCCTTCAAATAACACCTGAGGGGCCCATTTAGAAAAGCTCAAGTGCAGAATATGGTTAAAAAATAATATACGAGCCTGGGCCACAATTTTGATTTCTGAATTTTATGATTGTGCTTGTTGCTCTTTTGGGGCTTATCTTACCAGTTGGTTGTTACAAATAAAACTCCATTAGTTACAATATTTAATTGTGTGAATGTCAGTATTAGAATAAAATTCAAGTATCTAACAACTTTGGAGTTTTGATTTTAAAAATTGGAAAACATTGCATACCAAAGTTATTCTAGTGACTAATCTAATATGACCATTTGTTAATTGTTTAACTTAAAACTAGACCTGAAACCAATTGAGTCCTGCATCCATTGCCCTTGTGGAACTATAAACTAAATTATAGTTGCAACAAAAAGTCAATTCAGGTACAATTTCTTATGCTAAGTAAAGACAACACTACATAACAAAATCATGCTAGTCCAACTTGATGCAACTTGTTAATTGTTTGGCTTGGACCCTCTGTAGGCTGGTGAAGAAGGAAGAAGTGAAGCGCACGGGCGCGGGAGGACGCACAGACCCTTTCTTGTATTCGGTACATCAACATATCTTTAACTTCACTTTTGCTAATATATTTCAAACCACCTATAGAGTTGCAATTTGGGCTTAATTTGTTTATAAAGTTTTTCAAAAAAAAAAAAAGAAAAAAAAAGTTCATAATGCCATTCTAATATTGATTTTTTCTTCTTAATTTGCTTCAATAGGTGGCATCCAAAGGGAATATGCAGAGCTAACTTCAGCTCTACTCATGGGGACAAATCTATAGAAAAGACAATCGATCATCTCTCTCTTTCTGATATATGGCCTAGTTTAGGAGTTTATAAATAAAAGAATGGTGAGTCTATTAGTGAGTCATCAATACTAGTTAGTGTTTTGTTATTTACTTAAGCTTCTATTGCTTTAACCATGACAATGGGCATGAAAATTTTGTATGGAGCAGTTGGTTCATGACCCATGATGGAAGTAAAAGTTAGCAGTACAGCACCAAAGAAATAAGTTGTAGCCAAATTCTTGCAGTGTAGTTCTTCTTAGTTCTTACTCACCCAAAAAGAATGTGTACTTTTTTTCTCCAAATGAAATAGAATGATACCTGAAGTGTTACTGTTTGCAGTGTTGCTGTTTATATATTGCCTTTCTTTTTAAAAAACGAAGAAAAAAGCGGAGCTTATATTATCAAGGAGAAAATGATGCTGCAGGTGGAAGAAGGGGGGGGGGGGGGCTTGGGCAAGACTTGCCCCATTGATTTATGTTGTTGCTACTGCAGCGAATTTGCTGCGGCAGCGCCATTAATCTTTACTATTAAAGTTTCTTATTCCTTTTAAATTGCATTGTCAGCTGTACAGACGGTATTATAATCTAACTCATTTACTTTTAGGGAAATATAAGATATGTTTCTTTGTGATAGTACAGCTATAATTAAATTAATCAAATACTGATTATATAAATTTAAGAAAAGCAGTTAAATTTTAATTTTTGGGGTGGGGGATTTTTCCCTGCAATGTTTATAACTGATAAATATTGTGCAAACAAACAGAAACAAAAAGAAATTTAACCTATATTTTGGCGCAAAAGAATATTATTGCCCAAATATGGTTAGCAAAGTGCAAATTAAATAAAAAGAATAGCTTCTAATATTTCCTACAAGGATCGGAAGAAGTAGAGATTTTGTGCTATGGTAAATCAAAAACTACTTATAAGCTTTCTTCAATTGCATTGTGCATGTGCCACAATACATAATATATTTTAATAACCAGAAGAATCGACGCCAATTTCCTAGCATATTTTCTGATAGATTTTAAAAGCATAGTTTTCAATCATAATTGTTCTGCCATGATCTACTTTAAAAGCAAAGCTTTGGTTTCTGCCTTTTCCTCTACAGCTACAAATAAATTGAGCATCGAGCGATAATCCGTGCTTCCTCAAAGAAAACAAAGCAAAAACTTAGGAACATGAGATTTAATTTTGACATAAATTAGGAGCATCAAACTTTCATCTTGGATGGCATTTGTACTACATTTAATAAATATACAACAATTTTCTAGTCGGACTTATGAAGGTTGTGGAGAATGTACAAGGAAGCAGATGATAAGAAAATGCAAACAGAATAACTAAGGAGATCCATGCCTGTGGCTATCACCACCATTTTGCTTCTCTCAAACATTTTCACCAGAAGAATCATCACTATAACATGGCCCACCTTTGTCTTCAACTCGTCGAGCGAACTAATTTTCATCCATTTCGGCCTTTCCTGTACAGGGGGAAAAAAGGAACAAATATTTATCTCTGTTCTATCATGGGCTCGCAATCGCACAAAACACCCCTCTAGTTTATCCCATATAGCTCTTTTATCCCTCACGGGAAAATTTCTATACAGCGTTAACTCAAAGGGGGGTTCGTGCAATTAACCTACAAAAAATTATCCTAAAAAAGTGAGGTGAGCTATAATGTCTTACTGGTAAAAGATTATAAGAAATTTCTAGTTTAATTATTGTTACTTTTTACCTTGAGAGCAAACATTCCAAACAAAGAAGATCCTCTAAGTGCACGGTCAATGTCGGAAGGAATGCCAGGCGGGGTGTTGCTAATAAATAATCCGTACAACCCCATACCAAATATTAACATAACGGTACCAGCAAGATAGACATCTGTGGGAAAAAAAAGAGACCGATGTAAATTAAATGCCCATTTCACAACAAACTGAACCAAGACATATGGGAGTGAATATTGATTTGTCATGACAACTCATAATATGTACCAGGAAGCATAGTAATACTGAAAAGACCCTAGTCCGATCGTACGTTTCTTTTTCTTTAAGGATATATTGGGTTTTGTTTTATTATTATTATAACTTGGAGTTTAATACTTTTAATTAAGATATATGCATATAATTATGGGTTTTCAAGTTTGTTAAATAGGCATATTATTAGTATTTAAATATTTATTTGTTTAACACTATTTTGTAACCATATTTATATTTAAGTATTATAGTTTAAACACAAGATATTTTGTTTGGTATTTCTTTAAACAATATATATACACAAGATTTTACCTTTTTTTAAATCTTATTTATAAGATATTTTGTTTAACAATATTTATTTAGCTAAAATATTTAGTTTTGACAGGTCATGAGAGTCCATGTTAAATGTTTTAACCATATAAATATTTTTCCTAAACTAACAACTTAATTTTCTTTCTCCAATCACCATATATCTCCCTCTGATCTTCTTTCTTTCACCTGATAATTCTCTCTTCTTTTAGAACCAAAACTATTTTGTTTCTCTCTCCAAATAATTATCTTTCACAACGGATTTCTCTCTCCATATTTTATTCTATATATATTTTTTTTTATATCCCTAACTATATTTCACCAAACCTCTCTCTATATATGTATTCCCTAACAAAATCACTCTCCAATCCAATTTAATCTCTCAGCAGATTCTCTCTCAAATCTACTCTTTAATTCTTTTTCTACAAACCTATATAAACAATATATATATATATATATATATATATATATATATAGGTTAATGGAGAAAAGAAACCATAGAAGGGAATTTCCTCCTATGGCGTCGAAATAATACACCCTCCCTTATTTTTTTCGACGATCGACACCCACCATCTTCATCGTTATCATCTAAGATGTGGGTACACCAAATTTCATGTGATTCTACAATTTTTTCACCGTTGATTTAGTGGGTTCAAAATTAACGGTTATACTATATATATATATATATATATATATATATATATATAGCAACTAATTATATTTATTTTAATGAACTCATAACCATATACATATCTACATATATTTTTATTATATACTAATATATGTATATACATATACTTTCTTATTATCCTAATTATATACAAACTAATATGTGTATATACAACTTTTCTAATATCTTATAGAAATATATAACCTATCATATCTCTCTTTTATATTTATATATCTTTCTCTCTTAAAATCAAATCCAAATCTTATCTCATCAGAATATTTCTTTTTCTCTCTAATTATAATAATCACTCCAATCTTTAATATCTCTCTATTTCTTATAAATAAGGACCTAATTATTATCATTATCATCTCTCCTTATATAAATCAACCTTTTCTTTCTTTCCCATCATAATATTTTTTTCTTCAAAATTAGTCGAGCCATCAAAACTTGGAGTTGCGCATCGTGTTGTCATGTTTATCCGTCTCCGAGGCAAGTACTCTTCCTTTTTTTAGCCGATGCAATGTCGGCAAATATTGCAATAAATTCTTAGTCTATAATATTTGAATGAAAATTGTATTATTGTACAATTTTACTAAAATACCACGTAATTATAAATACATGATGAAAACCTTAGTTTTATACTGCTCACATAAATTTGAATGCTGCTCACATATATATAGCTTATATTTAGACTTATTTGTATAGCTGATATAAATTTTAATTAGTAGATGTGAGTTGTTATTTCATTAAGTTAAATAATCAATTCAGTTTTATTTTTGTTGAATTTTTATAGAATATAGCTTACATAATATAGTGCTTAGTGGACAGTAGTTCGGGATAATTAAATTATATATATATATATATATATATATATAAAAGATCATATCATTGTAACAATAAGAAAATAAATATATAATATATAATACAATTAAGAAATTACTCATTGTTACTAATAGTATGAAACAGAACGCTTAAGTGCATTTATATAAGATAACTATATTAATTGTGTTTTAACACTCTTGGTATTAATTTTATATATTTAGTTTTGTGTTTTTATTAACAATCAAACCATACGCTATTAAATGAAACTTTATGTTTATCATGCATTAAATGAAAACCCTAGGATCTCCAGAACACCAATTAGTCATATTAATCCTTTAAAAGCATATTTTAGTTTATTATTCTTCCCAATAATAAATTCGGATATTAAATGGAGATACTTGCAAATTCATGTATACTCTTGTTTACATTATTGATACTATCATATTATATCGACTGTATTTGACATGCTATTTGAGTATTATCATCAACCTGCTTGACATGACATGTCTGTTCACGATTACTGTTTTCTTACATTAAAACGATATCACTAATTAGAATGCTGAACATTCATGCCATGAAACAATTACTCGTGTTTACATGTTTACCATACTGTACTATCATCGTGACTTGTCCTGTTTTCCTATCCAGTCAGCATTCTATATTGTGATTGAATTTATTACCATATTAGCTATAGATACGCGGGGGTTGGGATAGTTTGAGTGTGCGTTCGTACAACAGGATCTCATGAGCCCCATACCGGTATATCGGTTGCATGTTACTACAGCTCGTACCGGGCTATATCGATCGCTTGTTCATTCCACAGTTGGGCCGGTGTTTCTTAGCCCCTGGGGCTGTAACACCCTAGTGCTCTTATACGATATTTTATTTGGGGTATTTTCAAATCTTACGACAACTTCTTGTTTACTATTATTTTGAGTGCGGATAATGCATTTGGTAACTGTGGTTAGTATCCGACCTGACCCGCATGCTTGAAACCCATTATGGTTCAAGATTACGTCATATATTTGCTAGTACAGAGGATCCGTGCACATTTAGATTCAATACACACCTGTATGAAATATTTATCCGCATTTCTTTTAAATAATACAAATAATAGCCAGATAATATATTTTGATATCTAGCATGGCATGTTATCATACCCCATATCATATGTTTATATCCATACATCGTGTTCATGTCCAGATTGATAAAACAGACTCGTTTGGATCGCTACATGTATTTACGTAGATCCGTACTTGGGGGTATGCATTTTTATTAACCGGACATCGCATTATGGTTTTAACTTGTACGTATATTCTCCATATTTTAAAAATAGATTTTTAGAAGAGACCCGGGTATTTTTCGGAGTACTTTGATATTAGCTGTTTAAACCTAATATATAATATTATAATATTAACAGTCAATATATACTGTTTATAATATAATATATATTTTAACTAATAATTCTAATCTCTCTCTCCCTCTCACAACCTCTCATTCTCTCTCTCGTTTCTGTCTCTCTCTATTCTCACTCATTATATATAAATAATTTATATAAAACCTAAATATATATTAGCACTCACCTCTCTTACCTCTCTGTTTCTTTCCCTTCCTCGCGACGAACCCAAACCCTAACCTCGCCTTCGCCGCCGACCTCCCCACAATCTCATCACCACCACCTCCTCGCCCTCGTCATAACCTCCACTACCTCATCTCCTCGCCTCTTCTCTTCTCCATCCCCGAGAATCCACAACCTCCAGCAACCGCCACCAGCAGCCCAAGAACCTCTACCCTCATCGCCGGCGACTCGCCGTCGTCATCACCCTAACCCCCACCTTTGCATCACCTCCTCACATCCCTCTCTAACTCCCGACACCACCACTACCCTCATCAAACCCATAACCCTCAACAGCAACCCTGCACCGCCCCGACGCCTGTATCCCTCACCACCGACCTCGCCGTCGTCTCCTCGCCCCTCTCCTATCCCCGACACCACCAGCACCACACCCATAACCACCGCAGCACCCAGACGACCCCGATCACAACTCAAGAAACCCATAGCCACCTCGTCGCTGACGGTAACCATCGTTATCGTCAAGCCGTCGCCTCGCCCTTTCCTCTGTCCTCAGAACTCAACACCAGAGCCCGACACAACAGCGAACATCATCTTTCTTCGTGATTCTTTCTTGATCGGTTCTTGATCATCTCGCCGGAGTCGCATGCATCGCCGACGATCCAGACGACCCAATCACCGTTGTCGTCCAGCCTAGTCATCATGTCACGTCATTGATCAGCCAGGTACAGTCCTGCACACGTGAGTTGTATCGCAACGTTTATCCGACGTCAGACGTAGCATCCGTGAGATCCGATCAGGCAAGTTTTAGCTTGCGACATACTGGGTTATTATGTCGATATCCATATGAATAAAAATAGTGCATGTATTTTATTATGCAGCAAATATTATAAATTTACAGTTTTACGATATTCGTTTGTATCCGTACTAACAATAGCATATCTAGTTGCATGCCGGAATATCATATCATTATACTATAACATTAGTAAATCATGTTATTTAGTTTGCATCAAATATGGTAATGAACGTATAATGGTTATTACAGATAGATACATATGTATCCTTGCATTAGCCGTGTTTCGATACTGGTTACAGTTTCACATTAGATATCTATTTGGTTGATATGCATCACATGACATGTTCATGACACACTACTTGACTTGTTACTTGGATCTTGTTACTAATGCCAACAATATTGACGTGTTGTCCGGACAGACGTGATTTATTGTCTGCATAGACAAGAACTGTAAATACTTGATCCTGTGTTGGCATTAGATCTATATTGACAATACCTGAACTTGAACACAAACCTGGAGAAAATTGGGAAATCAAGAATGTAACCGAAACGTAACTCAAGAGTATATTATTACTTGTTTATCGTTTTTCCGGGCGTTGCGTAATCATTACTTGTTTGCCGTTTTTCCGGACGTGACGGAATAATTACTTGTTTGCCGTGTTTCCGGAATAAATACTGATACCGTGGAGAATGAGCGGGATATATACTGTTGGGTTACGATGAGAATTACATTAATTGATTTCAAAGACTTTTAGAATAGATAACCTAGAAAGCACAGTTTTAGGTTACACATTACATACATACACATACGTCACTGTTTCATATCTGTGTTATTTATTTATATTCATGGTTACTTATATCGTTATATCCTGAATTATCACTGGTATTTGATATCTATGACGCACTGACGTTTGGGTTTTGCATGGCCCGGTTTCTCTACCTTTATTGCAGGCAGATCAAGAATATTTTAGCAATCAAGTCGAGCAATGAGGAGCGGGCTATTTAGTTTTAGACTCTTAGTTTATTTATTTCCGTAGTTTTATTTCTTTTGATTTGAGCCCATATTGGGACATGTTTCAGATGTTTATTGAAGCTTGATCTATTTCCGCTTATGCCTTTTCTTAACTCTTTTTACTGTGGCAAATGGATATGTACTAGATAGATTTTATATTTTATTGTTCTTGATATCCTATAGACAGCTGTAATGTGACTGTAAAGGGATGACTCCTAGCCACAGGTAACATGGTTGGCTCTGTGACATGATGTAGTCTGCGCATCTTGGGAAGCGGGGCGTGACAGGGGCCCTACTCTTGGGTTAGCAATATTCCTGCAGAGGTTGATGCACACACTCGAGCTCACGATATGATAGATTACCTTTTAGTGACCAGTAGGATATGATTTGACCTGTTTATATGTATGTTTTATATTATTTCTATATCCATATGTATTTATACACATGCGCACACGGGCTTCACTCCACTTACATACTCATGTTATCATACTACATACACACCCCTTTTACGTTAAGTATTTGTTGGGATGTCCCGACATCCCTGAGATTTGTCATCTCAGATTTAGAGACGGATTATCAGGCGGAGCAGGATCGGAGCGGCTATCTGTACTTTGCCGAAAATCAGTAGCCGTGGGTTTATCTCTTTTCATTTAGTACTTAGCTTGTGCGTCCTTGCGGGACATTAGGACTCATGTATCTCTTTTCGGATTTTGTTTTATTTCGAACCTATTATATTGGATCTTTATTTGCATCGATTATTTAGTGGACCTAATTTTAGTATTCCTTGTGGTTTCGTTGCAGCATTATTATCAGTGGTATCTCTCATGTTATTGGATATTATTTTTGACATGTCAGCTAAACAGTCTTTATATGACTGTAGAAGGATCTTTCCTTACCGTAGCTAGCACGGCTGGCCTTCGTTGTTCTCCATATTCTGTATTTTAGGAAGCGAGGCGTCACAAGGTTTTGTTGGTATCGAAGCCAGGCTGACGTCGAAATTAGTCTTGGTTCTACCGACCTTTTAGTTTTGAATCACGTGCCTAGGATTCCCATAGTGTGTCATTCTGCATAGTTCATTGACTCTGGTTGTAGAATTCGGGCGACTGGGATAGAATTACGATATTGTACACATGTACCGTGGCATGGTTATAATGCGTCATTCTGTTTGAGTAATTTAGAGTTCAACCCTTAATTTGTTTCCACTGGTTTGATTTTCTTAGACACGCCGATTTCTCGAGCCAAGACCGTGACTCTTCATACCCTCATTTGTTTCCTTGATCCTTGATTTTTCATACCGATCTATTTTCATTGATCATTGTAATTAGTTTATGATCTTGTATTTCCGTTCTTCTAATTTCGAGGAAGAAATTTCTTGTAAGGTTAGTAGAATGTAACACTCTAAACCGATCGTACGTTTCTTTTTCTTTTAGGATATATTGGGTTTTGTTTTATTATTATTATAACTTAGAGTTTAATACTTTTAATTAAGATATATGCATATAATTATGGTTTTTCAAGTTTGTTAAATAGGCATATTATTAGTATTTAAATATTTGTTTGTTTAACACTATTTTGTAACCATTTTTATATTTTAGTATTATAATTTAAACACAAAATATTTTGTTTGGTATTTCTTTAAACAATATATATACACAAGAATTTATCTTTTTTTAAATCTTATTTATAAGATATTTTGTTTAACGATATTTATTTAGTTAAAATATTGTTTTGACATGTCATGAGAGTCCCTGTTAAATTTTTTAACCATATAAATATTTTTCCTAAACTAACTCCTCAATTTTCTCTCCAATCACCATATATCTCCCCCCCGATCTTCTTTCTTTCACCTGATAATTATCTCTTCTTTTAATACCAATACTATTTTGTTTCTCTCTCCAAATAATTATCTTTCCCAACGGATTTCTCTATGCATATTCTATTCCATATATATATATATTTTCTATATTCCTAACTATATTTCACCAAACCCTCCCTCTTTATATATATATATATTTCCTAACAAAATTCTTCTCTCTAATCCAATTTAATCTCTCTCTCAAATCTACTCTCATAATATATATATGTATATATATATATATATAATTGAAGATATTTTGTTATGATTGTTTAATTGAAAATATATTTTAATTGTTTGATATCTTAAAATCATATATATATAGAGAGAGAGAGAGCAACTAATTATATTTATTTTAACGAACCCATAACCATATACATATCTACATATATTTTTACTATATACTAATATATGTATATAGATATACTTTCCTATTATCTTAACTATATACAAACTAATATGTGTATATACAACTTTTTTAATATTTTATAGAAATATATAACCTATCATATCTCTTTTTTATATTTATATATCTTTCTCTCTTAAAATCAAACCCAAATCTATCTCATCAGAATATTTCTTTCTCTCTCCAATTATAATAATATATCTCCAATCTTTAACATCTCTCTTCCCTATAAATAACAACCAAATTATTATCATTATTATCATCTCTCTCGTTATATAAATCAACTTTCTCTCTTTCCCGTCACAATATTTTCTTCTTCAAAATTAGCTGAGCCATCAATACTTGGAGTTGCGCTTCGTGTCGTCTTGTTTATCCGTCTCCGAGACAAGTACTCTTCCTTTTTTTAGCCGATACAATATCGGCAAATATCGCAATAAATTCTTAGTCTACGATATTTGAATGAAAATTGTATTATTTAAAATACCACGTAACTATTATATACATAATGAAAACCTTAGTTTTATACTGCTCACATAAGTTTGCATGCTGCTCACATATATATAGCTTATATTTAGACTTATTTGTATAGCTGATATAAATTTTAATTAGTAGATGTGAGTTATTATTTCATTAAGTTAAATAATCAATTCAGTTTTATTTCTGTTGAATCTTTATAGAATATAGCTTACATAATATAGTGCTTAGTGGACAGTAGTTCATGATAATTAAGCTCATATCATTGTAACAATAAGAAAATAAATATACAATATATAATACAATCAAGAAATTACTCATTGTTACTAATAGTATGAAACAGAACGCTTAAGTGCATTTATATAAGATAACTATATTGATTGTGTTTTAACACTCTTCATATTAATTTTATATATTTTGTTTTGTGTTTTTATTAACAATCAAACAATACGCTATTAAATGAAGCCTTATGTTCATCATGCATGAAATGAAAACCCAAGAATCTCTAGAACACCCATTAGTCATATTAATTCTTTAAAACCATATTTTAGTTTATTATTCTTCCTAATAATAAATCCGGATATTAAATGGAGATGCTTGCAAATTCATATATATTCTTATTTACATTATTGATACTATCATATTATATCGACTGTATATGACATACTACTCGAGACTATTATCATTGACCTGCTTGACATGACATGCCTATTCCCGATTACTGTTTCCTTACATTAAAACAATATCACTAATTAGAATGCTGAACATTCATGCCATGAAACAATTACTCGTGCTTACATGTTTACCATACTGTACCATCATCGTGGGTTGTTCTGTTTTCCTGTCCAGTTAGCATTCTATATTGTGATTGAATTTATTACCATATTAGCTATAGATACGCGGGGGTTGGGGTAATTTGAGTGTGCGTTCGTACAACAGGATCTCAGGAGCCCCATGCCGGCAGCTCGTACTGGGTTATATCGGTCGCATGTTATTACAGCTCGTACCGGGCTATATCGGTCGCTTGTTACTACAGCTCGTACCGGGCTATATCGGTCGCTTATAACTACAGCTCGTACCGGGCTATATCGATCGCATGTTCATTCCACGGTTGGGCTCGTATCTCCTAGCCCCTGGGCCCCTACTTTTAGGTTAGAAATACACCTGCAGAGGTTGACGTACACACTCGAGCTCCCGATAAGATAGATTACCTTTTAGTGACCAGTAGGATATGACTTGACCTGTTTATATGTCTGTTTTATGATATTATTATATCCATATGTATTTATAAACATGCGCACACGGGCTTCACTCCACTTACATACTCATATTATCATACTATATACACACCCCTTTTACGTTGAGTATTTGTTGGGATATTCTGACATCCCTGAGATTTGCCATCTCAGGTGTAGAGACGGATTATCAGGCGGAGCAGGATCGAAGCGGCTATCTGGACTTTGCCGAAGATCAGTAGCCATAGGTTTATCTCTTTTCAGTTAGTATTTAGCTTGTGCGTCCTTGCGGAACATTAGAACTTATGTATTTCTTTTCGGATTTTGTTTTATTTCGAACATATTGTATTGAATCTTTATTTGTATCGATTATCTAGTGGACCTATTTTTAGTATTCCTTGTGGTTTCGTTACAGTATGATTATCAGTGTTATCTTTTCTGTTATTGGATATTATTTTTGACAGGTTAGCTAGACAGTCTTTATATGACTGTGGAAGGATCTTTCCTTATCGTAGTTAGCACGGCTGGCCTTCGTTGCTCTCCGTATTCCGTATTTTGGGAAGCGGGACGTGACAAATACTATGCATGTTGTAATCCACAAAGAATAAGGCTTCTGTTATGTTACAAATAGCTCTATTTAAAGTACTATATATTTGTGAAGAAAACTCCTTCAAAACCGAAGTTTAAGGGAGTTCACAGTAAAAATAAACTATAAGGTAGTTTAGTAAAGAAAATAATAGTTAAAGATATATTTGTGATATTTACCCTAGCTTCTAACTGTAGGAAATACGGGAAAATGTCCGAAAATGCTTTCTTAAGGCAGTTGATCTGGTGGTGTAAACATCCCCACTCTTTATTATTCCCTTTAGGTACGGTCTAATTCCCAACCGAAATGAAAATAAAAAGAAGAGTCAATATCCAATTGTGGTAAAAGAGAAACATGCAAGGGTTTCACCATCCGTAATAAAGAACCTTTAGATGTAAATACATGAAGCTGTCACATATATGCAGTCAATTTTTTGCTGTGAATGCCTCCAACGATAATCCCTCCTCCATGTTGGATGGTACCTGATTGCTGAAATCTTGATGGAAATCATCATGCACTAATTAGGTCTATAGGAAATGTCAATATCGACATGTTCTCTACTCTTATATTTTACGTATTTGAGTCTTTGAATGAATCTTACGTGTTCTATTATGTACAAGCCTTTATTTGCCTGTTCAATGATTATTAGTACGAAAAGGTTGCTCATCTTTATGAATGAGAATAAGAGTATTATGATAATTATGTAATCATCGGCGACGGCTGTACATTTAAGTATTCCTTAATGGGCCTAATCCCACTTCTACTCTCAGCCTTTCTTTCTATCTTTCTTTCTTTCTTTTTAATTTTACTCTCAGTCTTTCTTTCTTTCTTTTTAATTTTCTGCGAAACTCTACTTGAATAGTAAACTACTGCTATCTTTCATCCATTTCATGAGGCGGCCCTAATCCTATACATCCAAATATACCTGTTAGTTATATGTATGCCCTAGAGGCCATTACTGTACATTGGATGTATATTGTAGTGGATACTTGGACATATATAGGGAGGACTTTCTTGCTCGACATGATAGTATGCTATCTGGTTGCTCTTTACCTTAACGTGTACACTGATTGTCTCTCTGTTACATGTTGGTAAAGCCCTTAGGATGTGTACTTGACTACCTGGACTATGATGCGGATCATACTAGTGGGGACATGGTAGTCCATAAGTACATCCTTCAAAGTCCCTAGTCGTGGGTGTATCGAGACAGGGCATCGATATACCAGAGTAGACTAGCGTATACCTTCTCGACCCATACAGATGGGCGATGGATGATCCCATATCCATTGGTGTTTGACATCAGAGATGGTGTACGGGTGCTCAGTGGAGACTGGGTACACTGGACGGACTCGCCGAGAACTCCCAGATGGTATTATACCTTACGTCAGATGGCAGTTCTCTGGTGACACTGGTACAGAGTAGTCTGTTGACCCGAGATCGTCATAGAGTCTTGTGTGGTTCTCACTGTGCTTTGATTTCCACCTTACCACGTCCAAGAGGGCGTGCAAAACGGTGGTTTTTGGGTACAGTCCCGAATCACATGGAGGCAATGAGCGATAGGAGGGAATTCGTCTCTCCCGGTATAGGGGGTTGATGTTGCGCTGTGTTCGATTGGCTATAACCGGAAATCCCTGGGCAGGGTTGCTGAGATTTACTGGTAAGTGTTATCAGTAGTTTCTCGAATTGTTATAGATCTCATATCGACACGACTTATCGAGCTATTGGGGTCTGACGTTTACCACCCCTAGGCGAGATATGCGACATATCAGACGATCAGACCGAACTGTACGGTAAGTGTTACTGGTTGGATTCACAGGAGTGTGAGCGGGCTTGCTCGTCGATCTTCTGATCGCTCAATACCCGGGTGGCCGTTACGTTTAGCAGACCGCTTGCGGCTTGTGGGTGATTGATATGATCATCATCTACTACCGGCGTATTGACGAGTCTTTAGAGTCCTACACAGAGGTTTCCTGGCTCAAGCGAAACGAAATAGGAGCGCATATGAGATATGTGCGGAACCGAGAATAATGCGTGTATGTGATACCGTATTCTATTCTCGCGATGAATGTATCGATTGGTTGCATGCGATATAACCTGGTTATCGAATCAAGGGTTGATTCGATAAGCCGATACATTGGATATTAGTCGGTTGTATGCGATATGACCGGATCATTGAATCAAGTGTTGATTTAATGATTTAATGCATAATTATATATTTGATATTTTACTTTGCATTAACTAGTATTGGTTCACTTTAAATGGATTTTCTTACTTGAACTTCACAAGTTGTATATGTGATATACTTTTGTGCACTTGTTTGTATCATGTTTGATGATACATGCACACTTGAGTTTGTGTAAAGTTTAAACCTTGGTTAAGTAAATAGTTAGGGTTTTGTTTAATTTATTTATTCATTTATTGATTTGTTTATTTCATTTTGGCAAAAGGAAAATGGTGGCTAATTTTGTTTCTTTGTTGAAGTTTCATGAAACTTTGAAAAAGTCCACCATTTTTGTTTTATGCCTAACCTAACCATTCACCTAACTATAGTTTGCTCTCTACACATAACCATGGTTGGTTTATGATAAGTATTCTATGATTTTCTTTTTTAAAGAATAACTTATCATAATTCTATCATCTTCTTCATCTTCTTCTTCTTCTTCAAGAAAAGAAACCTTGCCTTCATCAATGGCAAAGTGAGAAAAAGAGTGAGAAATCCAATTCTAAAGTGAACCCACTTCCTATTTCTTCATCCTCTACCTCTTGCCAAGTAGTAGAGTGTTTTCTTCACAAGCTTCATGACTTGGTGAAGTGGGAGCTTGATCTTGTGATGCTTCGACGTAGATCATCTTCGGCATCGTAGTCGACGACCTAGCCCGTCCATTTCTCCGATGAAGCCGACACTAGAGTACAAGATCCGATTTGTACAGCGGAGAGGACTTCATTGCGGAGCTATGGAGGTGGAGGACCGGATCTACAAAGGTTGTATTTCCGTTCACTTAGTTAATTTGTTAACTAGTTTCATTGTTTCGCCTAAAATCTAGTTAACGATCCGTATTAGGGTTTCTCGGCACATGTAATTTTTGAAATTGGCATGGTTGATGCCTTGTGAGACCTCTTGAGAGTGCCTAGGAACCCTACAGTGGTATCAGAGCCTAGCTAGAGCCTTAGACGATGCGTAGACGAAGTTTGAAACCCGAACGAACCCGAAACCCTAACCCGATAATGCTCTCTGGACTTTTTTCAAATTTGTGGATTTTTGTCAATTAAAAATATGCAGAAAAATCGGCAGGGAATCTTAAGAATTACTGTGCAACACGTGTCCATGATTCCTCCAAAGTGCAGCGGAACCGCGGCAGAAGCCTGGCTTCTGCGGCGGTTCCGCGGCCGTATGATGACGTCATCCTTCCCTGTTTGCACAGTAACTCCTATTTTATTATGCCGAGTTTTCTGGGAATTTTTAATTTGACTCAAGAGTTGAGTATTCTGGGGTTGTTTTGGGGTTCGCATATTCGATCGGATTATCAAACTTTGTCTATGTGTTTTCCGGATAATTTTTTGAATATGTTAAAAAGTTCGACCGGATATAAATACCCAATTTTTCCCCTGTCGGGAAATTTCCAAGTGTTGGATTTTTCCGTGGTTCAAAGACGTTCTAAGTAGTGCAAGTAACGCGATGGTCCCTCTAGAAGACAACATACCTTAACTCGATTATGTGACCGTCTCGAACTGCCCTTTGAACCTTAGGGTTTGGGGCAGTACGGCGTGCCACATGTGAGGCGTTGGCTTGACCCTTCTACGGCTGGACCGTTGGTACTGAGGCATGAACTGAATGTTTTTAGACTTATTTCATGTGTTGAGCTGTATCGGGAAAACTTGGGTGTTCGATTGTTCGATCGGAAAGTTTAACATTTTCTATCTTATTCGGAATGTGATACAATAATTGGAATTCACAAGAAGTTATGAGATAACTGAATGAATGTTATAAATCTAGTAGTTTAGTCTCACTTGATCGGTTGCCACGGAATTTTGATATGATCAAAAGTCCGTCGCAATCACGTAGCGTACGCGGATACTCGCCGGTAAACTTGATAGACAGTCTCGCTCCATAGCCCCGACCAAGTGACTATAGGAGAACCCCGTCGCCGAAAGCATCCGTTCGGGTGCTCGCGGTAGCGGTGTTCCGCCTTGGTGCACTTCGTCGACGGTATCGGGGGTGCGGCCGTCTACTGAAGTTTGCGACGAGCATTCGATAAGGATGTCGGGAATCCTGTTGAATTGCCCGACTTGATATTGAAAAGAGTTTTCGATAATGAGACTAAAATGCGGGGTTTATAATTGTTAGGCATGCGTTGTCTAAAGAATTCATTTGGTCAGGCATGCGATGTCTGAGGTTGTTGCGGATTCCAACTGTTGTAGTTTTACACTTTCTTTTCTGTGACCGTAAGTGTAATATGTGATATCGCCGGTTTCGTTGCTATATGTCAACGACAATTGGGATGGACATATTTACTTACGTTGATGACATGTGATGTTATGTGTTGCTGGATATGTTATATTGGATCGTCGTGTTTGAATAGCCGGGGTTTTTTATGTGAGATGAGTGTTTTTCATTTTCATTCATGTAAAAATCTGTATGTAATATTCTTTTATTGGGGCACTTCCAGGTTGCGGATGTTGTCACCTTTTGTATATTATTTACTTTTCCGCACTAGGATAGACCTAAGGAGGGGAGCACAAGTAACCGGGTTCTGGAGTCCAGTGGGAGACCAACTCGAGGAGTCGAGTCCGGGTCTTCTAACTCTAGAATTGGTAGGGTTGCTTGCCGCTCTCGTAGGGGTCTAGGGGTGTGGGTTTGGCTATTCATCACGACCGTGGAATCCGGGTTTTATACTGGCTCGTATTGAAAACACGGACGTCCTAGTATATCCAATATTTCATATGATTCTTCTGCTGTGATATCTGTGATGTGATCATGTGATGTTCTGTGATGGATACTATATATAGTATATATGATATATTATATAGGCGTTACTTATGTTTTACACCCGCGCTAGCCCTGCCCCGCTCTACCGTTAGTCACCTAACCTAACGGTGCACGAGGGGACATCGAGGCGAATGCGGATGGCATAAGTGTACGTCGTATTTATCTGTGATGTTTAGGTATTTAAATGATGGGACTTCATTAATGTGATTAATGAAAGTAAAAGAAACCTAAGATATTGTAGAATCGAATTTCAAAAATAAAACAGGTAGCTACAGTTCTTGCTTTGTACTGCGGTATATATGATATATCCTGCACCTTATTCGATGAGGAAAGGACCGAGATCCCTTCACCGGGAGTGACTCCTTTAGCAATAACTGGCAGATGCTACACACTCGGTTTGTCTTTTGATTGCTTTTAAGAGTTTTTGCTTTGCACAGTGATATATATGATATATCCCGCACCTCATTCGACGAGGAAAGGACCGACGATCCCTTCACCGGGAGTGACTCCTTTAGCAAAACTAGAAAAGCCTCAAAAACACTCCATTTTAAAACCATTTGATTCTACAACGATATCAAGTTCATTACGCAATAGGTTTTCAGAAAAACCTGTCGTAGCCCTCCGTCATTTCAGATAAGTCCTACTTAGTATTCGTGCTACGTTTGTTGACCTCCGTCAAGGCGTAGTGTGCGGTAGCTAACTAGTATTTATCTGCTTATGCATATGATGCAGATTGGATTAGGGTAGTCGTGCGGCCTTGTTGACCTCCGTCAAGGGTCGTGCGGGTGGGTTTAATTCGATCAAGAAATGACGGGTTGAACTTGACTAGTAGCCTATGGTTTGTTGACCTCCATCAAGGTCATAGGACGCTAGGGGCAAAATATTATCGGGAATTTCAAGTGTTGAAATTTGCAATGAGATTGCATACCTTCTATGAGATAGTTGGATCCCGATACCCGCTGCGAGTAATTGTTACTCCTGAGAGAGTTTTACACATTACAATTAGCCGATCAAGTAGGTGTCCAGAAAGGTGTCAACGAGGTTACGCCTCTGGGAAAACGAGGTTTACATTAATTAGGTTCGTGCGAAAGCACGGGGGACCTCCCTCAAAGTACCGACACTGGCATGGCTGAAAGATTGGCGAACTTGTAGTGTGTAATTAATCCCGGCTAGTCTTTCCTTTTTGGGTTTGAAGGAAGATTTGATAAAAAGCAGTGGAAGCCATCCTGATTAGATAAAATAATAACCAATCTATTCTTGCAAGAGCGCACGCTGAGTGTTTTCTTCTCTCTCTCTCCAGGTAGCGACCATATCACGCCTTAATCAAGATAATAATACGGATATTGACCGAACCCGCTTGTTGTACTGAGCTAGGGAACGTTGGTCCCGCTCCAACTTATAATTGTTATAAGACAGAGCAGGAAATTGGGGATTACCAGAATTCCCATGCCGCCCAAACGAAGAGAGTGCATGCTGATGCATCATCTTCGGGTGTGTTCATTATACAGAACTGTTTCTCAGTATCCTTTACGTCCTGGATATATGATACCGGATCAGGATCCCAGATATGTAATCTGTTACATGGGCTACAGATAGGTAAAGAACTGAGAACGGATGATAAGTTTCATGAGGCAGAAAACGGGGCAAGAGTTGCAGCCAAGTCTGTTGGTCACTGTCACCCTGTATTACCAATACATTGATTCTGAACGAATGTTATTAGATACCGAACCTGATATACAAAATCATATCAGTCTCTTTATCAGTAAAGAAATGATAAAATTTTGTATAATGTTTTGAACATTTCCTATATCAAAAGTTGATTGGTTCAGGCACGTTATCTAAAAGCATTGAAGTTCTAAATCAAACTACAGTTCTTTAGTATACGGAACACACACAAGAGGAAGAGTTCAGAAATGAACGAATCCTTCTTGAGGTATTGTAGACTAGGTCATATCAATGCGACCTGACTAGCTGAAGTTACATTTAGATGCATATTTAAATCTGTTTGAATTTACATCTTATGAAACTTGCCAGTCATGTCACAAAGATACGATGACCATAGCTCTGTTTACTGGAAATAGAGAAAGAGTTAGTGAACTCTTGGGATGATACATGTTGATGTATGTAAGGTCCCCTGTCTACATATACCAGGACTGGTTCTTTGTACTTCGTTACATTCTCTGATAATCTCTCAAGATTCAGACATATGTTCCTGTTGAAACACAAGTCCGAACCTTTTGAGATATTCACAGAATATGATTTAGAAGTAGAAAACCAAAACAAGGGTATAAGTATTATGTCCTTTGATGTGATCAGGAAGGAGAATACTTGAGCACGGAATTCCTGGACTATTCTAAAGGAGAATGAGATTCTCTCTCAGCATTACTCCTCCGTATACACCATAGCACGATGGTATATCGGGGCGGAGCAATCTCACCCTATATGATAAGGTGTGCTCTATGATGAGTACTACTGAGTTACCTATTTCCTTTTTGGGAGTTATGCACTTGAGAAGCTGCATACCTATTGAATAGGGTTCAAATCAAATCAGTTGCCTACCACTTCATATTTGATATGATAAGGGAAGAGCCCATCTCTTAAGTTAGTTAAGATTTGGGGTTGTCCAGCCTATGTCTAAAAGCATAATCCGGACAAGCTCGAGGCAAGATATGTTATGTAGAACTGGAAAGGTTCCGGCTATACAAAACTGCAGCTGATGATTTGAAAGAACCGAAGGATTCAATAGTTACCAACGAACCTCAGCCTCTCCGCCGATCTAGTAGGTTTCCTCACCCACCTGAGAGATACTTCGGTTTCTCGATGACAGTGGGAGCGAGGATTGCATCATGAGATGATGACCCAACTAGTTTTCGAACTGGCCATCAGGAGTGGGACTCTGTAAGAATGGCTGGATGCTTAGCGATCTGAGATGGAATCCATGGACACCAACAAAGTATGGACTTTGGTTGCTATATCTGAAGGGTTAAATCCCCATCAGGAGCAAGTATATCTTGAGAAGATTACTTGGTGTAGATGGAAAAGTTGAGACTTTCAAAGCTAGACTTGTTAAAGCTTTTCGTCATCGACCAAGCGTGGATAATGATGAAACCTTTTCCAGTGGCTATGCTTAAGTCCATCCAGATCCTACTTGCCACTGCTACATACCATGACTACGATATCTGGTGATTGGGTGTCATGACAGCTTTTCTAAATGATGTTTTAGAAGAGAGCGTCTATAAGTACACAGCCAGAGGGCCTCGTAGACAGTGGGAGCAATGGAAACGTGTGCAAGATGTTTTATGTGATAAAACAGGCATCGCGGAGTTGGAACATCTGTTTTGATGAAGTAGTCAAACAGTTTGGCATCATCAAAATGGTAGATGAACCTTGTATATACAAAAAGGTAGTAGGGAGTATGGTGATGATCCTCGTAGAGTACGTGGATGACACTCTTGATAGGGAAGGAGTTTCCTATGCTACGCTCGATCAATCTCCGCATATCACAATGATTCTCCATAAAGGATCAAAGTGATACCTCCTAAATCCTGGATTTTGGATCTATGAGATAGATCTAATTGGATGTTAGGAGACTCACTAGTTGTAGTGAGACGGTATCAACCGATCCTGGGGAGAATCACTGGAAGGGTTCCAGGGTGATAAGGACAACTGAAAGTCAGTCACAGGCATTGTCTTTACCCTCAGTAAAGGGACGGTATGTTGGAAGAGTTCCAAGCTAGATACCGTGGCATACTAGATGATTAAGGCTGGATACATCGCTACTTAAGATGCTACCAAAGAGGCTGTCTGGGTGTATATATTTGTTCATGAGATGAACTCTGTTCCTCCCATTGTGTGACAATGGAGTTGTGGCTTATGCCAAGGAACGTCCGTCCCATCAGTGATCCAGACATATTCTAAGGCAGTTTTACCTGATTATGGAGATGGTTGATCTCCAGGAGATCAAGGTTAGGAGAGTAGACTCAGAGGACAACACGGCAGATCCACTCACGAAAGACCTTTTCCCAGAGAGAGACTTTTATGGGATGGTTGTGTATGAGATACTACAACCACTGCTATCAGATGGCCCTAGTGCAAGTGGGAGATTGTTAGTTATATGTATGCCCTAGAGGCCATTACTGTACATTGGATGTATATTGTAGTGGATGCTTGGACATATATAGGGAGGACTTTCTTGCTCGACATGATAGTATGCTATCTGGTTGCTCTTTACCTTAACGTGTACACTGATTGTCTCTCTGTTACATGTTGGTAAAGCCCTTAGGATGTGTACTTGACTACCTGGACTATGATGCGGATCATACTAGTGGGGACAGGGTAGTCCATAAGTACATCCTTCAAAGTCCCTAGTCGTGGGTGTATCGAGACAGGGCATCGATATACCAGAGTAGACTAGCGTATACCTTCTCGATCCATACAGATGGGCGATGGATGATCCCATATCCATTGGTGTTTGACATCAGAGATGGTGTACGGGTGCTCAGTGGAGACTGGGTACATTGGACGGACTCGCCGAGAACTCCCAGATGGTATTATACCTTACGTCAGATGGCAGTTCTCTGGTGACACTGGTACAGAGTAGTCTGTTGACCCGAGATCGTCATAGAGTCTTGTGTGGTTCCCACTGTGCTTTGATTTCCACCTTACCACGTCCAAGAGGGCGTGCAAAATGGTGGTTTTTGGATACAGTCCCGAATCACATGGAGGCAATGAGCGATAGGAGGGGACTCGTCTCTCCCGGTATAGGGGGTTGATGTTGCGCTGTGTTCGATTGGCTATAACCGGAAATCCCTGGCCAGGGTTGCTGAGATTTACTGGTAAGTGTTATCAGTAGTTTCTCGAATTGTTATAGACCTCATATCGACACGACTTATCGAGCTATTGGGGTCTGACGTTTACCACCCCTAGACGAGATATGCGACATATCAGACGGTCAGACCGGACTGTACGGTAAGTGTTACTGGTTGGATTCACAGGAGTGTGAGCGGGCTTGCTCGTCGATCTTCTGATCGCTCAATACCCGGATGGCCGTTACGTTTAGCAGACCGCTTGCGGCTTGTGGGTGATTGATATGATCATCATCTGCTACCGGCGTATTGACGAGTCTTTAGAGTCCTACACAGAGGTTTCCTGGCTCAAGCGAAACGAAATAGGAGCGCATATGAGATATGTGCGGGACCGAGAATAATGCGTGTATGTGATACCGTATTCTATTCTCGCGATGAATGTATCGATTGGTTGCATGCGATATAACCTGGTTATCGAATCAAGGGTTGATTCGATAAGCCGATACATTGGATATTAGTCGGTTGTATGCGATATGACCGGATCATTGAATCAAGTGTTGATTTAATGATTTAATTCATAATTATATATTTGATATTTTACTTTGCATTAACTAGTATTGGTTCACTTTAAATGGATTTTCTTACTTGAACTTCACAAGTTGTATATGTGATATACTTTTGTGCACTTGTTTGTATCATGTTTGATGATACATGCACACTTGAGTTTGTGTAAAGTTTAAACCTTGGTTAAGTAAATAGTTAGGGTTTTGTTTAATTTATTTATTCATTTATTGATTTGTTTATTTCATTTTGGCAAAAGGAAAATGGTGGCTAATTTTGTTTCTTTGTTGAAGTTTCATGAAACTTTGAAAAAGTCCACCATTTTTGTTTTATGCCTAACCTAACCATTCACCTAACTATAGTTTGCTCTCTACACATAACCATGGTTGGTTTATGATAAGTATTCTATGATTTTCTTTTTTAAAGAATAACTTATCATAATTCTATCATCTTCTTCATCTTCTTCTTCTTCTTCAAGAAAAGAAACCTTGCCTTCATCAATGGCAAAGTGAGAAAAAGAGTGAGAAATCAAATTCTAAAGTGAACCCACTTCCTATTTCTTCATCCTCTACCTCTTGCCAAGTAGTAGAGTGTGTTTTCTTCACAAGTTTTATGACTTGGTGAAGTGGGAGCTTGATCTTGTGATGCTTCGACGTAGATCATCTTCGGCATCGTAGTCGACGACCTAACCCGTCCATTTCTCCGATGAAGCCGACACTAGAGTACAAGATCCGATTTGTACAGCGGAGAGGACTTCATTGCGGAGCTATGGAGGTGGAGGACCGGATCTACAAAGGTTGTATTTCCGTTCACTTAGTTAATTTGTTAACTAGTTTCATTGTTTCGCCTAAAATCTAGTTAACGATCCGTATTAGGGTTTCTCGGCACATGTAATTTTTGAAATTGGCATGGTTGATGCCTTGTGAGACCTCTTGAGAGTGCCTAGGAACCCTACAATACCAAGCCAATTCCCACATGTTGAAACGTTAGCAATTACCGCTCGATTCAACCTTAGCCTAATACTGTCCAACCGTTAACAATCTCTCTCTCTCTCTCTCAAACACACACACACACAGTAACTTTTTAAATGGATTCTCCATTTTCAACACACTATGGTGAGTATGGTGACTGAATCTGTGAACTAGTTTTCTGAATATCTTTCAAATGGTTTAGGATAATTTACTTACAGATTTATTGAATTATATGCTCTCTCTCTCTCTCTCTCTCTCTCTC
The DNA here is from genome assembly GCA_030015575.1 of Agapanthus africanus. Classification (NCBI taxonomy): domain Eukaryota; kingdom Viridiplantae; phylum Streptophyta; class Magnoliopsida; order Asparagales; family Amaryllidaceae; genus Agapanthus; species Agapanthus africanus. Next base: position 260,270,928 of record JASDDO010000019.1, on the reverse strand, counting down.
TCTCTCACACACACACACACACAAAACATTTTGTAATCGATTCTCCACTTTCAACATGGTATGGTGACTGAATCTGTGATTCTTGATATCTTTCAAATAGTTTAGGGATAAATTCTTTTATCCCTAGGTAGTTGCCTCTTTCTTTAAGGTCATCATACTACTATTTTAGTTTGCATTAAGAGCCCATTTAAACTCCGAACTGATAGTTGTCTTATAGTGGTAGGGGTTAGTTTGCATTGTGTCTCACGAATCACGTGTTAATACAATTGATTCAGGGGCCTCGCAGTAGATGACATCTTAAATTTCATATCAAGGTCCTTGTTCTAAGCTGATGTTATGTGGTAGGCACATTAGAAAGCCAAAATTAACAACCAACAGAATACGAGCTTCTCGAGAAACTTAGTCGAAAAATAGATGCAATATCTCAGCTTCTCACGTTTTGAGCATTGTAAGCGTTTTTTAATTGCTGGTCGCTGCATTATGATATGTTAGGATAAGTTGTAAGAGAATAACAATGAAGGGTCTCAATGGAAGTGAGCTTGTGATAGTTCTCTCACCAATAGCTTCAACTAATCGTAGGACCATTTGCCCGGTATGAACTCCTTTGACACAGCTTGACCAGTAAACCTTGTATGCATCAAGTATGTAAACACAACCCTATAAAATAAAAAAGATGATTACAACAGTTAGAAGCTATCAATCTGGGTCAAAAAGTAACAATTAACTTTTTAAAATCACATCAAAGTTTAAAAACAGCCAGAATGAAATATATGAAATTGAAAGAAAGATAAGGCGATAAGGAAATTTTATTTAAATTTTAAAGTGATTTTATCGATAGTTATCTTGTTAAACCTTTTAATTGTTATTTATTAATGAAAGATCATATAAAACTATTTTTTATCAAATAAAATGTAACCAAAAATGTCAATTATGTTTCAAACAGTTTACAGTGTTTGGCTTAAAAAGTGTTTATTGCATATCTTTATGTTTAAAAGAAGTCTTCTACATAAAGGTGTCAATGTGTTTTTTAAATAATAATAACAATAGTTGGATTTCTAAGTGAATTTTTTTTTTAAAACATTTTGCAATCCTCCTTCCATACTAGGGCAAGCCTTGGCTAAACGATGCCTAACGTCGTCGACTCAGTACTCAAATAAGAGAAATTGGTGTATGCTATTCGCTGATGATATTGTTCTAGAAAATATGATGAAAGCAGGGGTTAATGCCAAATTGGAGTTATGGAGGCAAACGTTGGACTCTCGGGAGTTCAGATTGAGCAGGTCTAAGACAACATATATGCATTGCAAATTTAGCAAACAGAGAAGTCGAGACCACAATGGTATAACACTAGATGAGCAAGAGATATCACCGAGCGATCAGTTTAGATATCTAGATTCCATCATCCAAAAGGATGGGAAGATCGATAGCGATGTCAATCAAAAGATCTAACCCGGTTGATTGAAATGGAGTGTACGAGAGATTTTGTGTGATCGTAACTTTCTGTTAAGGTTGTAAGAGAAGAAGTTTTATCGGAGCGTTATTCGGCCTACTTTATTATATGGTACAGAATGCTGAACTCCAAAGAAGCATCATATATAGAATATGCACGTAGCGGAGATGCGCATGCTTTGTTGGATGTGGGATAACACTAGAAAAGATAAGATGCGAAATGAGGATATTCGTGCAAAAGTTGATGTAATACATGTGGAGGAGAAGATGCGGGAAAACCGGCTAAGATGGTTCGGTCATGTGCGACACAGACCTATAGAAGCACCGGTTCGACGAATAGATACTCTCGATATAGGCAATGTCAAAAGAGCGAAAGGAAGACCGAAAAAAACATGGATATGGGTGATACGATAAGATATGGCTACCAAAGGCCTCAATAAAAGTATATTATTCGATAGGAGTGAGTGCAAGCGGAGGATTCATGTGCTGGACCCAGCGTGATTCTCATGTTGGTTCATGCAGCCTATCCCATATGCTTGGGATAAAAGGCTCAGTTGTTGCTGTTAATTACCTTTTCAAATGTCTGTCTCAATATGCTTCCTAACAAGAATTCATTTGTGATTAATAGAGAATCACATAAAAAAGCCGAACGGTAAAGTGCGGAACATAATATTGCTTGGGTCGAAAATCGCACCCGACTGCAAAATCCATGCTGGGCCCACGCCCAAACCCAAGTCCAAGCAAGTGGGCCCGAGCCCAGACCAATCCAAGCTCAAGCTTGGGGCCAGCCCTCATGCCAAGAAAAGAAGAAATTATAATAAATGTAATATTTAAATAAATGTGTAAAATGTAAGAAAAATATACATAAAGCCAATTATGTAAAGCCCAAGGGCTAAGTTGCAAAATGTAGGAGGTATTTAAACACCACCATATGATAAAATGAACAAGTTTTTCTCTCGCAAAATATTAGGGTTTTGAGCCTTCTCCGTCTTTGAGGTGATTTTCTTTCTCATCTCACTTCATCTTCTTCATTGAGAAAAACCAATAAAGAGAGCTCCTTTCTCACTGTTGAAAGTAAAACCCAAATGACAGGACTTTAAAGATAGTCCTAGATAGGAAAAAAGAAACGAAGCATATGAGTCTAAAATATAAGATGGGTCAAATCTCAACAAAACTTGAGTTTTATTGTTGGAACCCACTTATATCAAAGACCCATGTGTATCTATAAAAAGCCCATCACTCGCTCAATTTTAATACTTTAAAAAAACTCTAACATGGTATCAGAGCCAACGGCTCGATCTAAATGATAGTTGCACGTAAATCCAACTCGTACTTTCCACGTGACAACCACACCAAGAAAAAATGATAGTTGCACGTAAATCCAACTCGTACTTTCCACTTGACAACCACACCAAAAAAAAATTATGATTGCATGTGAGGGGGAGTGTTGAACCTAGGAATTTAAAGAAAGTCCCAAATTGGAAACAACAAAAGAAAGATATGGGTATAAAATATAAAATGGGTCAAAGCTCAACAAGACTTGAGTTCTATTGTTGGAACTCACTTATATCAAAAGCCCATGTGTACCTATAAAAAGCCCATCACTCTCTCAACTTTAATATTTTAAGTAAAAAAACTCTAACACTCTCAATAAACTCAAATAAAACTACTTCAAAACCAAAAGCAAAACCATTGCTTTTCTCTATCAAATCTAAGGAAAAGAGAAGAAGAGTTCTTGGGATGAAAGCCAAGCAAGCACCATGGATGGACCTTAGTTTCACCCCCTCAAGCTAATAAAAACAAAACTTTGGGGCGAAAGCTCAAAACTTTCGCTTCACAAAGATTCTTTGCCGCCAGATCTCTCGCGAAATCCATGAGAACATGGGTCGCAACCCATGTTCCTCATAGAAAGCTTGAACACGGGGTACACCCGTGTTCACCATCGGAACCCCCAAAGGGTTTTCCGTTTCAGAATCCCTTAAAGGAAGGGTTCCCTCTTTCGAGATCCTTTAAGGGATCCCTGCTTCGGAACCCCCTCAAAGAGATTCCCTATTTTGGGATCCCTCTTAAGGGACCCTGCTTCGGGACCCCCAAACGGGGGATCCCGCTGTCGAGACCCCGGCAAAAGGAAAAAGAGGGATCCCGCTGTCGGGACCCCCTTAAAGGGATCCCCGTTGCTTCAGGAGGCCACCAAAATCCCTCATCCCCATCTCGAGAACTTCTCGACACACTCAAAACACTCTCCTCCTTTAAAAAAAATTTCCATGGGACGCTACCCCGCAAGGGGGCTGCTAGCCCCTTCGACTCCCAGCCTGCTGACTGGACAACGAGACCCCCATAAACTTTGCGAGACCCCCAATATGTCCAAAGCACCCTCAAAATTGTTTTCAAATACAACGCATGCATATTGCACACTGAGTTAGCATGACCTATATGACACGTTAATCGGAGGTTCTCTCACGCCAAGTGCGAAGGGTATTTAACAGCAGTTTTGCCCGTGGCTGCTGGAAAAAAGATCCCCACAATCAATAGACCCTCGCTTACCCTAGGCAGGAGAGATCTGTACACGCTTAAGGCACGTGTGCATCCATCTCAATGGGTGACGAAAAACGCTCTACAGATTCTGGCACGTCCGGTGGGATCTATATCGCATCCCATATTTTGGGTCAAACGATTATGCGAGTTCATTCGACATATAAATCATTATCTGTACTGAAATCATGTTCCTTCATGCATATTAACAGCCATCAACTCTCGACAACGATGTCTTCGAGAACCAGCTCAGCTTCTGATGCGACCTCCATCGTATACACGCTCAAGACCACTGCTCGAGTGGTTCTCCTAGCGGAGCTCATGCAGCAATGGGCGGGACAACCAGTCCAATTCGAATCCATTACATTCTCCCCAGCCTTTAGCGCTCCTACCGCAGAGGCGCCAACAATTCAAATGAATAAACCGGTCTCAAAAGTGTAACACCGTAGCACGATCGTATGTTATTTAACTATATTAATTAGTATTTTTGAATTTTATTTTTATTTAGTATTTAAGCTGTGATTGGTTTGGATAGTATGTGTATCGGACCCGACCCATTTGCGTGAAACCCGTTATGGTGCTAGAGTATTTTTATTAATATTTATCTGTAGGATAAATCTATATGAATCTTAAATAATAGATATATAATATTTAAATTATATATATATATATATATATTTCCTGTTAGCCTACGTTATGGATATTTATAGATATTAATTTTCAGCATGTTTTATCTTAATTGAACATCTCATGTTATTTTTATTGACTATTATCTATTACACCTAAATCCTAACGTTCTAAGATGTTATGTATGATATTAGATTAGAATATATTATTTTAACCCTTAGATTATGGTTTAAATGGGCTACGTATGTATATATTATTTCCAATATATTTTCAGTGAGATTTAGTTGAGCCGGATCGGAGATTTGTAATATCTTTTACAATATTATTAGATATATACAAAACTAAATAAAATACATATACTATATATACATATAAACATATTATATATTTTTCTTATTAATAAAACAACTCTTTCTCCCTCTACTCGTCTCTCTCCCTTGCATATCACTCTCGCTCTCTTTTCCTTTCTTCATCTTCCCTGCACCTATCTTCTTCGTCTTCACCTTCGTCTCCCCGATGTCGCCTCCGTCGCCCTAGCTCGTGGTCGAGCTCGTCGACTCCTCGATCTCGTCACTGTCACCTTCACCGGAGCTCCCTTGCCTCTCCATCGAGAACCCATCACTATCACCACAGCCCTTCTCGACCACTTTCGACCCATGCCCGACCGGCCACCTCCATCTTCTTCTTTCCTTCAATCCATCACCTTCCTCTCCTCGTCATCGCCGGAGCACCAACTCTCTCTCTCACCGATTATCTTCTTCCCCGACACCACCGGCTTCAACTTCTACCTCGAGCACCATCACGTCTACTCTACTGTCCTCGTAGCCGCCGTTAGATTCTCCTTCTTCCCCATCGTCTCCCGAGTATCCATATCGTTGCAGCTCTCCCCGTTCACCCTCGCCTCCTCATTGACGACCATAACCCATTATCTCCGTCACCAAGCAAACTGAGATCATCACCTCAGATCCTATCTCACCGCAGCACCTCCTCACATCAGAAACCCAGGCACCACAGTCGTCATCCCTCACCTTCTTCCACCGTCGCAACCATAAACCCGCTGTAACTCCAGTCACTTCCGACCGCCCTCGCAACTGCAACTTCCTCTTCTCCTTCGCCTTCACTACCACCAAGACGGGGACACTCACAGGCAACAACGACTCATCTCAGCCATCGCCGCACTCCCTCATGGTAGTGACAGTCGTCTGCATCGTCGACGTCTGGTTCCCTCGCCTGCACTTGATTCAAATCGCACCCATACCCGGGCCAAGATCAAAGCTTAGGTCTTGCGTGTGTCATGTTTCACGTCTCCGTGTCGCCGTTTGCCATGATTATCGTTGTCGATGCAAGTTTACAACTTGCTACATGCTATAGTTATATCCATATACATATATCGTCGTAATATTACTTATTATTACTATTATACCGTTTATATGTATAATCTGTATATCGTTGATCGGTTAATAACAAGTTTTATAAATAGCAGTTTATAATGAAATGTAGGAATTAATATGATTTATTCTTCGTTACACTATTTATCACACCTAGATAACGGTTACAACTGTATTTTATCACGACCTGTTTGCACGATATTATTACAAATAAACACTTTATCTAATTTAATATACTATCTTGACATGCTTAAACCGTATCTTGCTACTGATATTGTTATCTTGCTTGTACCTATTTACTTGTAATATTTACCGATGCCAACAATCCTGACTTGTTGTCTTGATGAACGTGGTATGTTGTCTAGATAGACATAATCTGTACCTGCATGTTCCTATATTGGCATTAGGTAAATATTATTTATACCTGATTTGGAAAACGAAATCTGGGGAAATGGAGAAATCAAAAGTATAACTGAAGTGTAACTTAAAAGGATATTACATATTTTTGTGGTTCCGGGGATTAACGAAACAGAATCATTCTTGATTCATATATCTTGATCTGTGATCCCAGAGGTAACAGGATATATTTTGGTCTGTGGTCCCGAGGGTAACGGGATATATACTTTTGAGTTACATGGAAAAGTGCACTCATTAGTTTCAAATACCTGTAGGATAGTTAACCAAGAAACATAAACCTTAGAATACACGTGACATGTCTGAATACCTATATAGCATGTTGTTATAACACATGTGAATGATTTTGTTTATACTCATACCTCACTCTTGCACGTGACATTCTATATAGCACACTGTTCAGTCTATTATTATTATGTTATTTAGGACGCACTGACGTCTGGGTTTTGTATGACCCAGATACTTGACTTAGCACGTGAGTACTTCGACAAGACTACCGATCAGTGAGGATTGTTTCACTGATATAGCTTTTATTGATGGTTAGTTATTCTTTGGATCTTTATTGCTTCCGCTATCGTTTTCTGTTACCGTTCTTATGGCTATTGGACATGTTTTGAGATAGATAATTATATTATTGTTCTTGATTACTGATTGACAGCCGTAATATGATTATGGGAGGATATTTCCTTACCGTAGGTAGCATGGTTGGCTTTGTTACGTTCCCGATTTAATATACTTTGGGAAGCGGGACGTGACAAAAAGGAAGGAAGCCGAACGTGATAATCGCAAAGGCGCCTGACCCAAGAGAAAGTCTGTTTTTGAACGACTCTCTGTCGCTCCAGCTGGGGGCAAAGCCGACGACTCAAAAGCGACAACAAGATGCTCGGGCAAGCTCAGGCGATGCCCTTGACGACCGCACGCTTGGGTGTCTTCTCGAGACTCTTTGTCAATCAGCCTACGACGGCTCCCAAGAAAGCAGATGCCCGCCAAGCCCTCAAATCTGAAAAACTAAGGCAGAAACGGCTTAAATACAGAGCAAACAAAAGAGTTATGGCTCTTGCACAACTGGATTTCGACTAGTTCCAGAAGGATGGTTACCTTGCGACACAAACTGGGTCGGCCGTAAAGCTCGCTAACTTTTTTGAACCATTGAGGCTGGTTCAGAAGAATGCCATGACAGCAAAGATAAAGAAACATGCAAGCCAAAGAACCTTGCGAAAAGGTGTATCTAAGCCCCAAAATTGAAGGCGCGATACAGTCTCGTCAAGGGTTTATCAGGCTCTCGTCGCCACACGAAATCCAAGGAGAGTTCAAGAAGCGAGTGCCAGCTCCGCCAAAAACTCCATTTAAGCCGATCATTTTCAGGCGCCTGACCTTCCTATGAAGAATAGGCTGCAGCGACAGTCCAAGAACTCAATAAACACCGCAGCCGACAATAAAAACAGGCGGGTACACAAATCACACCGTCTATATGGCTGGTAAGGGTCCCAGTGGTAACCTTCGCAGTAAGAGTAAAGAAGGGTGGATACTCACTTGTCCCAGCATGGGTTGGATGAGGTTGTCACTTCCCAGTCTCAGCATAATGCAGATAACAACGAAAACCCTGCTCAGGCAGCGAGGTAAAAGGAAGCCACAATTCCCGAGGAGTCGAACTCGGACAGTGCAGAGAAGACTTTCCGTCCCAAGACCGCAGAACAGGAGGTGCTCCAAGAACTCTAGTAACAGCTTAAAAGCAAAGACGGGGGATGACCAAGCTCTACTCCAAAATTGATGATTTGACGAATGTCATAATCCAACTCACGGCCCAAGTTACTCGACCGCGGCCCAATCAAGCATAAGGCTCTACTCATTAGCTGGGTGACGACCCGAAACAGCTGACGCCCATCCCTCAAGTCCAAAGGTAGGCGAGCCGGATGAAAGTCGACCACATTCAGCTTCGGGAGATGTCTTGACTCTCGACGACAGTAGCACGCTAACTTACGATAAGATAATGGACTTGGTCATCAACAAAGTCAAGACATTGGTGACCAAAAGCGAAGCGCAGAAAAACGTTGGCAGCAGTAGGAGACCGTACCCTATACGATATGATCTCGTAGAGTTTCCCGGTGGCTACATCTTCCCTAAATTCAAAAGGTTCAGCGGGAGGGAAAATACAAACCAGCACATTGCCCACTTTAAAGCATCGTGCGGAAATACCGGGGGCAATGATGCGGTGCTCCTCAAACAGTTTATCAACAGTTTGATAGATTCTGCTTTCGGCTGGTAATCAAGCGTACCGGACAACTCGGTCACAACATTCGCTCAAATGAAATCTCTGTTCAAATAAAAATTCATGAGTATCGGTGATAAAATCACTATTGTCGACCTTGTGAAGACTAAACCAGAAAACAACAAATGATGTAATCTCATCAAATGCGAACATCTGTTACCTTAGGATCAATCCGTCAACTTTCTCATAAGAAATATCGAAAATTGGATGACTCCTTTCTTATAAACGGCAGGTCTCAAAACATTCCAGGAGCTAACCAAAAGGGTTCAGATGTTAGAGCGCGCAAATCCTGAGTCCACCCAGGACCTTCAATACACCAAGGGAGCTGCTAGCCCCCTTGACCCTCAACCAGCTGACCGGACAACAGGACCCTTGTAAACTCTGCAAAGCCCCCGATATGTCCAAAGCACCCTCAAAATTATTTTCAAATGCAACACGTGCATATTGCATACTGAGTTCGCATGACCTATATGACGCGTTAATCGGAGCTTCTCTCGCGTCAAGAGCAAGGGGTAATTAACAACAGTTTTGCCCGCAGCAGCTGAAAGAAAGAATCATCACAATCAATAAGCCTCGCCTACCTAGGTAGGAGGAATCTGTATACGCCTAAAGCACGTGCACATCCATCTCAATGGGTGATGAAAAACACTCTACAAACATACTCTTCATATGTGATTGAAATAGAACCACATCAATTAGTTGAAAGGGAGAAGACAGGACAAAATATGAAGTTAAATCTTGACAATCCAGTTAAAATATTGGAACACTTCAAATACTAGTGACAAGTATACTGACATTCAGTTCTATTGAGAATTGAATTAAGCATCTACATTTGTAAACGTTACAAAATGTGTTTCCACTGTGGCTGCCAAATTTGTCAATCAGAAATGATGCATGGGGCCCTGGATAAAGATATTCCTAGGTGAACAATGATTATATCTGAGAACCTAAAGTATCCAAGTTTCTGCATACATGTTTTGGCACAGATATATGCTGCCAGATAACCATATAAATTTTTTGCATATTATCACAAATCATAGCATATCATGCTAATGGAGACGAGAAAGAGCAGAACCTTGAATATTTAAGGAAGTGTATACTACTGAAAATATTAGATAATAGAATACTGCAGTTCTTTTTAAGGACTAACTATTAAGCTTAATGCATATTTTAAACTGACGAAAGAATATTAATTTTTAATCAGTTTAGTCATGTTGTAGCTAACTGTGAAGATATAAGAATAGTCATCCAGCTATTCTCAGGGTTAGAAAACCTACATTTAGAAAGCAAAGCAAAGAACCAGCCAGTGATCCTCCGACAGCGAGAAGTGCCAAGAAACGGAAGTCAAAAATCACCTGCATAATGAAATAACACACAAAACAATAAGATTGGCAAAAGGGAGAAAAAAGCTTTTCACCTTTTGAATTTTAAGGGCATGTCATGGTAGACTAAACATATAGATAGTCTATCATGTTTTCTTGTTCTATTCTTCTTCCCCAATGTGAATTTAACAATCAAATAGAGACTTAGTCTTAAAAATGGCATCGATGGTGTTCGATAACGAATCAATCCAAGGGGCAAATATGATATAATTATCAAACAAACCGAACAGCACGATTCAATCAATCTCCATTAGGGCTATTAAACAAGCCGAGCTTTAGGTTGTTCGGCTTGTTCAATTATTTAAACGAGCTTAGAAACTTGTTCAAGCTCGGCTTGTTTATTTGTTGCACAAGCACCAAGCCTGAGCCGAGGCTCGAGCTTTATCGAGCCTATTTAAAATCTAGAAAGCAGCAACAAACAAGAATATATGAAAAAAACATATAGATGTTCATTATTTTTGACAAACTGTGCATAGACAATATTGTTGTCGTTACTAGATGAACAAGCTAGTGCTTGTTTAAAATCCTGCCGATATCTTGATTTTCCGATATTTTAGTGTAACAATAGATATTTATTATGTTCTGAGTTTTGAGTTAACATCAACGAATTAATAAATATGATCTGAATTTAAGAATAAGTAACTAATTTATTATTACTACTAAATACTAATCAAGCCATAAATCATTCAAGTCCACATCCACATGGGCCCTAAATGTGCCGAGCCTGAACACGAGCTGAGCTCGAACAGGGTTATGTCCATGTTTGTTTGTTTGTTTTATCGAGCTTCAATTTATGTTGAAGCTCGGCCTGTTTAACTATCACACGAGCTTTTATCGAGCCGATCCAAGCCGAGCTTCAGGCTTTTTAACGGCCCAAACCTCAATTTATACACAAACTACCATATTGGGCATCTGAGCATGGGGCCAATTAATGGACTCCAGCAACATTATACATCAAAATCAAATCAGGATCTTTTTTTTTCATGACACGTAACACTAAACATTATCAAGCTTTTGCCTTTAACATGATACTTTGCAATTATAAAGGAAGCAATCAAATTGACAACATAAAGTGAGTAAAAATAGCAAATTTTTTTACCCTTTCAATAATTGATTCAGGGGTGAAGCTTATGCCGCCGGCGCCGGCGCCACCTTTAGAATCAGTAGAAAGCTTGTAGTTTGAGTTTGAAGTAGCAGCGGTAGAATCTAAGAAAGGGTTTGTGGTTGTGATGCTCTTTTGAGTTGGGAGATTTGGTGAAGATGAAGGAGAGCTCATACAAGCAGTATGGAGCCTATGAGGGATTAGGGTTTTGTTAGTGGCAAATGAAGAAAGCAGAGGTGAGTGAATGTGAATCCCTGTACCAAACATCAGCGCCATGATTTTAATGAACTAGGGCTCAAAAATTGACTCTCTCTCCTCTCTCTCTCTCTCTCCTCATTTTGCACTTAATCATTCAGCAAAATGAGGAGAGAGAGAGACAGAGATATTAAATTTATGTAAGTGGTCACAAGGCATTCATGCATCCACTTCACAAATCTTTTGCTTCTATTATTAAGAATTTCAAGCACAAGAAAAATGTCCATGTCTCCGTATTCTAAACAAAAGCAAATTGGGTGAAAATGCCATAAAATAACTTGAAAGTTTTTTGGTTTTGCTTTTGAGGTAATAATAAACTTAAAGATGCTTAATTATGCACTTGTACCATATTATGCATTTTTATGCATGAACACCTAATTTTACCTAGGGCGTGGATCCTGCAGAATTCATATTATGGCATTTTTCGGTAGGAAAACCATTCATATATGACCAAAGACACGATTGTTGAGATGTCTTTATATTATACCATGAACGGTCGATAGCCAATTTCTATCTAAAATGTCGAGAAATTATTCAGTGTGCCGGACGTAATACACCTCATCTAGAAACAAATGAAAAATTTCAATCTCCCTTCACGACTTTCAAGACCGTGTTCCTGTTTCTTTCTATCTCAAGCATTCCTGTTTCTTTCTATCTCAAGAACATATCGCTGGCACATTACAAAATTCTTTTTCATCCATTTCCCCGAAACTCATATATCTCATCCATCCTGCTTTGGCTTTTTGCATATCAACCCTTACAATAAAATGCGAAATCTCCATTAAATTAAAGGATTTTCTATCTCGTCAGTACACCAATTTTTCTCCTCCATATTTACAAAAGGAAATCGATGTTTTCATCAATATGCTTAAGATGCAGTATTAACACACAGATGAAAGGATGGATGAACTGAATAAAATACAGGGGCAAGAAAAACAAAAATTACAACAACTCAGGAGCTTATTGCAGGAACAAGACCTATCCTCAATTCTGCTCAAATAAATACATTCCTAATGTTTACAGCAACATCTGATGAAGTTCAAATTTGAGACTATCAAGCATCAAACAAAAAGTTTATACTCCGCCGAGACTTCCAGTTGTTAGACTGCTTATGCGGGCTTGTAATCGAGCATCTCTCTAATATTAAGTCTAATCGAAGGCCCCATCGACGAGCATATATGTGCGCTCTTCCAATAAACTCCTTTGGCGCCCGAGGGCTTGTTTGTTTCAACAGATCTCTGCAACATTTCATTTTCCAAATGTTAGGATCATAACATAATATTCAGCCGAACAAGGAGCAGGGTAAGATGTAAGGAGCATACGATTGCAGCGACTATATTGGCAATGAGATCTTCATCGGGAAAGTTTGCTTTACCAAATGGCAAGTGAACGATCCCCGTCTTGTCTACTCGGTATTCAACCTTGCCTTTCTTGAACTCTTGAATTGCCTGTAAGGAGAAGATTTGGAAGATACATAAATTTGTGCTTAAAAGTTTTCTGCTAGTAACCGTGTTGAATAGTAATAGACGGGTGAATGACCACATAATTGCCTAAACATGTCGATGAATAGACATGTAATCGGGTACATATACAATGCACATTGCCACCTGATATAGGAAAGCTGACATGCAAACTTAATATACGCATAAAAGGCAAATTTTTGACCTTTTTTCTCCACAAAGCATTTTCTTTTCTTTCTTTGTTTAATTTCCATTTTTTTGATTTTATTATATATTAAAAATCTACTTCTACTTAATTTGCTGCTGTAATCCGAGTATGTGTTATGCACCGGCCAATCGAAAAAGAGCAGATACATGTTTTACACATCGGCATGTCCATTATGAAACAGTACAAAGCTTGTGAGAAGAACAAAGTATTTGCTGCGTAAGGTTTGTGAATTTCTGGAGCAAGAATAAAACTTCAAGTAAGAATTTCTTCATATGAGATGGGGATACGCGTTGTGTGAAAAAATAAGCAGAATTGAGGCATGTGAGAGCGAACACCCTCTTATGCAAAACCCCACTGTGTGAAAAAATTAGTAGATCTGAAATTAATAATGAATTCTGACATTTGAGAGACAGCACCATCTTATGCAATAACCCGTAGAGTATTCAAAAGTCAACGAGGTCATTATCAAGCTTAAGCACTTGGTTAAGTGGTTACCAACATGGTATAAAGCACATCACAGTGAAATCTGGGATCCTTGGTTCAAATATTGCTGTAAAAAATTAAATAAGTATTTATCTTCATGAGTCTTGTCTTTGACATGTAAAACTATGCAGCCTTCTGCATAAGAGCAATGTTAAATTTCATAAAAGCATTAGGCCTGTTTGTTTCATTGAGTCTAAAATTGTGTCAAGACTCAAGAATTTTTTGTTCCCCTGAGTTTGAAATCTAGTGTTTGTTTCCTTGAGCTAAATACTTGAGTCCAAGATAAAAGGGAAGTTCGTTGTTTGTTTTGTTGTTGAATTGAATTTTGGACTAAATATTTTAGCAATAAAATTGCTTATGTGGCAAGACTAATAAATTCTTGTGGCATGTGACCACACTTTCTCTAAATATTTTAGCAATAAAATTGCTTGTGGCAAGAGTCAAGCCAAGAGTCGGGGCAAAAAAGAGTTGGCCTCAACTCGACTTTTGATGATGTATGATAGATGTTTTTGACTTCAAGTTTGTGTTTTGAGTCAATGAAACAAACACTCGACTCCTAAGGGCCTGTTTGGTTGGAGGATTGGGCATGGATTTAGGGGCTTTGGAGTCCAAATCCATAGGGATTTGCTATTTTTGTGTTTGGTTGGTGATCGGGAATGGATGAGAAAAGGTGCCAGCTCAGCCCAAACCCAGATTTTGGAATCCAGAAAAAAAAACATAGGACTTGAGAGAAATCCAAATCCACGTAGGCTTTTTATTAATAAAAAAGGGACGCAAGCTAGAGTTACTCGTGATTGCCCCTCTCTCTCTCTCTCTCAAGCAGCGCTGCTACTTTTCTCGATGGAGGCGACGAACCCTCTCGCTATTCATTCCTTTGATCTCTTGCTACTCTTGGCTCTTTTCCATGATCTCCTCTCGCCATCTCTTTCCTCTCGCCAACGATACTCTCATTTCGTCTCACTCCTCTGAACGACGATCTACTCACCGATTTCTGTAGAAAAAAATCGTCGCTGCCTCATCTCTTTCACTTTTTTGTCTTGATGGAGGGCTAGACGTCTGCCGACGACTCCTTTTGCCAAAAATCTACTTATAACATCTTTCGCCGCCGATCTCATCTCTATTTCCGACGACAATTTCTTCGAGTTATCAATAATTTCTGCAATTTTTATTGTTTTTGTTCATGAAATTTTTATTACGCTAAAATAAAAATCCTCTCAACAGATCATTTTCTGATTTTAAGTGGTTTTTCAATTTTTATATATTTTTTCTCATGAGTTATGATACCATGAGAAAGGGGATTTAAGAACACAGATTTTTTTAAAAATAAATTTTTTACTTGAAAGGATCTTATTTGGGTTCAACACGGTCCGGATAAAAATTCATCTTTATTATGAGTGCCATTCAACAAGTGGTATTAAGTTGTGATGAGTTACCATTTAACTAGAATATTGTCTATATTTGTTATTTCAAGATGAAATATGAAACTTCTTGTTTATATTGCTAGGCTTAGATAGTGTAGAGATGCAAGCATTTAATTTTCCTTTTGAATCTTAAATTTTTGGTGTGCATTTAACATATTTAATATTCTATACGTTACAAATAATTTATCCATAAAAACGAAATCTCAATTTGTTAATTTGTGTTTGTAGATGGAATTACATGAAGATGAAATGTTTTTACGAATTTGCATTGAAGGTGTTGCTACCGTAATCCTTATGCTAACAGCTTATATGATTTTAAACTGTAACGAACAAAGGGAGAGTAGTAGCACCCATAGAGACCCATCGTAGAGAAGAGATTTATATAGAAAATATATGCATATGTTTTGGATATTGAATGAATCCTATTAGTTGTATTGACTATTTAAGAACGCGCAAGATACCTTTTCTCAAACTTGCACAACTTTTCAGAGGATTAGGAGTATTGAAAGACACCTTTCATATACCCATTGAAGAGCAATTAGCCATGTTCCTTCATATAGAACACGACCAAAAATAGAGTGGTGCGATTAGATTTTGTAAGATCCGGTGAAACCGTTAGCCGTTACTTTAATAAAGTCTTGATAGCTATGTTTGCCATTTGCAATCATTTCTTGAAGCAACCAACCGGTGCTACGCGTCCAGAAATCGTCAATAATTTCCGCTGGTATCCATACTTCTCAGTAAGTATGTAGTATTTCTTAAATTTTTGTTGTATGTCTTTAACACCATATGAAATTATAAGTACGCTTGAAATTTTTTTAGACTTGCATTGGATCGATCGATGGGACACATGTACATGCGATGGTCCCCGTGAAGGATGTACCACGTTTTAGGGGTTATAAGGGAGTTGCACAATATTTTGGCTGCAGCAACTCTAGATAAGTTGTTCGCTATATCTTGACAAGTTGGGAAGGGACAGCCAATAATTATACCGTCCTTAAGAACGCTTTACCATTACCAACACCACACGGCTTGCGAGTGTAAGAAGATGAGGAATACCCAAATCAAATGAGATGAAGATTAACTAACAAATGACTAATAAACCATTAATATTTTTTTAAGGAAAATACTACTTGTGCGATTCGGGTTACAGCACATGTCAAGGATATATTTCACCATATCATGGTGTTCGATATCACTTGAAGGAACATTTCGATCACACACACCAACAGAAAAAAGTTTTTCGATCTACGTCACTCTATTTTATGAACCAAAATTGAATCCACATTTGGAATCCTTAAAAACCGTTTTAAAATACTATCTGCAATCCCACATCCATTTCTAACACAAGTTCGTATTGTTTTGGCATGCGCTATATTCAATAACTACATAGCTATGGTTGATTCGGACTATAGGATATTTAATAACGTCGTAGAGCCTCAGTTTGAAGAAGACGATGTTGTAGATGATGACGGTCCAGAAATCATTCAGTTTAATTCAAATCAAACGCCTGCCGAGTTGAGAGCGAATAGAGAAGAATGGAAGGCTCAACGCGATCGAATAGCCTGGGACAAATAGCCTGGGATATATGGGTAGATTATTGTGACGAACATCACGGGAGAAACACGACGGAGTCGGCTACATGATACTTTTCTTTAGTCCAATCTTTATTAGTTAAGATGCATTTAGTCAGATAATCTGTTAAACTTTTGATGCTTATGTTGCATGTACTAAATATTATCATATTTTGGGTTCATTTAGGTGATGTTTCTTTGAACTTGGTATTTGTTATATTATATTTGTTTTCGTTAAACTTTAATTTCTTATGTCGTATGTCAATGAGTATTATTCTACTTTGTCTTGATTTTTGTTATGTTTGTTGAAGCAAACGAATTTGTTTTGTAATGTTTCTTTGATGAACTTTGGATGTGTCTATAGTATGTAATATGAATCATCCTAACATGATGCTTATTATTTATATAATGTTTGCTGTCATGATTTAGATATGTCGGATACTCCTTCACGGTCCATCCTTCCACCGGCGAGTGGGTTCATTTCCCTTTTTCATCTTAGACTCAAAAGTTCTCAGGGTCCTTAAGAGATAGTAATCAACTGCAATTTATGGGTCATCCTATCACGCCTCACCCTCAATATAAAGAGGATTGTCCGCTATAGCCGAAACCGCACGGTTTTGTCTTTAGGAGCGAACCGAACCCGACCAAGGAACACTTCACAGGAGATCACCCATCTTAGGACTTCTCTGATCCGAGCACGTTTAAATACGGAGTTCTCAAGCTCCTATAGCGTCGGTTCACTTAAAATGCGCCTCAGTGTTATACGAGTGGTATCATTTCATTTATAGTTCTGGATTTGCCTTCTTTCGGAATGTATTCCAAAGATTCCCATTGTTCTACAGTGGGTCCCACGAACTCAAACGGTGGCCCCCGCGGATTCAAGAGGTGCCCCCCAACCCTTTTGCATGACACTTGGCGTGGCACTTTATTCTGTGTGGCACTTTGTTCAGTGAGCAAGAACCGGGTCCCGACACATCCACCAACTGGTTATTACCAAATACCAGATTTTATGAACATGTACCCTCTTGCACAAGGTGAGGGTTACTTTCAAGCCATGATGACAGGTTTGGCAAATCATGGCTTCGTGCCGTACTCCAATAGTCCCGGATATGCACCTATGTACCATCCAATGGGCCCAAATGCAAACACATTTATACGATCATCAAACAATGATGTGCATGGACCAAATACCGCTCGTGGTGCATCTGAAAAGTCCTTGCATAGCCGCGATTAAGAGGGTGAGCATACATCACCAATGAAAAAACGTAACAAGAAAGCCGCGGTAAAACATAAGTATGAAGCTTCGGCCAATAGGCCACCAATTAAAATTTGGTTATATGTTCATGATGATGTGCTCAACCCATTTTTGGCATCACAAGCAAGAAAAAGGTTGAAAGGAGATAAAGGTTTCAAAAGGCCGGCCTTTACGATAGCGACAATACATGTAACACCCGAGCCCAATAATACTATGTATATTACTAGTTGAGGGTTGTGGTTTGCTCATTTCCAATTTTCCTGATTTTCTGGTGTTCATTGCTAAATTTTACCCGGTTAACTCATTTTGGCACATAACAAATTTTAACTCCGAAAATGAAATTTAAGATGTCCATCTTGGCCTACTCGTCACCACTAGTCGCGTGGTAGCGTCCGCGTGTCGAGATTCCGTTCCGTTTGGCTAAATAGGCAAGTTTGGACGACTACGCGCGCGTGCAAGTGTCCGACTTGGGGGGCATGCATTTTAATCATTAAACACCTATTTCCAAAATTTGGAACCCGCTTAAAATCATATAATTTGAATTTGGAACCTTTGGGCGCAACCCGGGCGCGATTTGGAAATGTTTCATTTTGCGCCAAAATGGCCCATTTAAATTTAATATCTAATATATATATATATATATATTCCAATCCATTTTCCTAACAGCAAATCCTACTAAATCCTTCTCATATTTCTCCCCCGGCCAATCACGAGCTCCTATTGAGCTCGTGGGGCCCGCCTCTCTTTCCCTCAGTCTCTCTCTCTCTCCTCCCTCAATCTCTCTCAAATCTCTCTCTCTATCTCATCAACCTTTCTCTCTCTTCCCTATATTTGAAAACATGCAGCCGCCTCCTCCCCATTAATCCATCGCGAGAGAACCCCCTCAACCCTAACCCTAGCCTCCCGCAGTCTCACCGCCGGCCTCCTCGAGACCTCGCCGTCGCCGCCCTCACCACCACGACCTCCACCGCACCCACCTACCCTCTTCCTCCCGTTCTCCCGACGATCCCGCGCCTGCAACCCATTCCCGACCTCGCCTCCACCCTCGTAGACCTCGCCGTCGACGTCGCCTCTCACCGTCGACGCCTCCCACGACTCCCTCTCACCCTCCTCGTCGAGACCTCGTCGTTGTTTCCCTCCTCCCCTCGCCGGAACAGCAAACCCGAGCCTTCATCCTTCGCCTGCACCTCCCCTGTTCGCCGGAGAAGCGCGCCGGCGACCTCGTCGACGCCACTCCGACCACCTCCCTGTCCCCTCGACCACCTGAGCCGACCACCACCCTCCTCCACTCGTCGCACCCCTCTCCAGCAAGCCCAGCGGCTGTTCCAGCCTTCGCAGCCACCGTCGCGGCCTCGCCGGCGTTCCAGTGCCGTCGAACCCGCCGTGGTCACCCCCTGGTGTCTCCCTGTAAGTTTCCTTCTCCTTCCTTTTGGTACAACCCCCCGCTGGTCGCTATTTTTGCGTGTATCGTATCTTGTTGCTAACTTGTTACCGATGACATTTTGCCGGAATCCGACCGTGCCGTCTGACGAACCCGACGCTCCAGCGAAGTCCCCTGGTCCGTGTGATCCCGTTGACCTCTGTTGGGACTCGATCCGTGGCCCGTGCTTCCATATCGCAGTTTCTGCCGACATCGCATCCGTGTTTCGGTTTGCGGAACCGCCGAGGCAAGTATCCGAATACTTGCTTGAACATGCTACAACTTAATCATCATACTATAACCACACCACTATTATAACATCGATACCTTTTATAACTTAGAATTGCTAGTCACAATTATCCGTAACTTTAAATCAATGAAATCATTGCTCGTATTAACCGGTCTGCTATTAATTCACACTTATCTAATCAAACCAAGTAGATCATCCCCACTTCATTTGTTAAAATCACTCATGAGACAATTATTATGCTTAGTTCAAATTCATGTAACTCCATTGCGTATATTATCGATATTGTTTCGTCTTGTGGCTATTGCACCTCAAAGGTGCGTGAACCGGATTAATATGAAAATACAAACATCACTGTGTTCACATAGAATAATATTTGTTATTTACTGTTTCCTGCTACTGTTCATTATTTGTTACTATACTTGTTATCATCATATACCTGATTGCATTACATATTGACCGATCTTGATACACCTGACACATGTACTGATACACCGGACACAACACCCTGTACATATCGACTCTACCTGTTGAAAGTAACCTGACCTGTTACCTGATCTCATGCCTAATGCCGACAAACCTAACCATTCCTGCTGTCGATCCAGACAGACCTACCTTTACTTGACTTGTGTTGGCATTAGTCCTTGACTACTGAATACCTGACTGACATACATAGCTTGGGGGTATGGGGAAATCAAAGGTGAAACCGACTTGTAACTCAACAGTTCGATACATTGTTCTGATCAGTCTTACGGGCTTGGCCAGCTCCGGAGTGTTGATGCTGACATCACTCATCTATCCTACTACCTTTTACTGCTTAGCGGCACGTCTCGGATTCAGCCCCGAGGATCATGACCGTGGTCCCGGGCACGCACGGGATACTATTGAGTTACATCGACGATTCATCAATTGGTTTCAAAGACTATAGAGTAGAAAACCTGATAGGACAGTTTAGTCACCTTTGCACTTTACCCTGCTTGTTACTTCTTATTGCTGCTTTATTCATGTTCATGCTTGCATTGTTTATTACCATGTTTATGCTATATACTTGATATCATGACGCGCTGACGTCTGGGTTTTGCATGGCCCAGATTCCGTACCTTTGTCGTCGACCGAGCAGGAGTACTTCAGCCAGCCGGCTGAACTGTGAGTTCTTTAGAGTTTAGTTTATTTATGTCATTTCATTTCCAGATGTGAGCCCGCATTATGGGACATACTGTTTACTCATTGCATTGGATCATTAGCTTCCGCACTTATTGTTTATTGATTCCTGTTATTATGGATTTGGACATGTATTTAGTTTATTTTATCTTGTTCTTGATATCTTTACAACCGTAATGTGACTGTGGATGGATACTTCCTACCCACAGGTAGCATGGTTGGCTATGTCACGTGCCCAAATCTTACGTACTCTGGGAAGCGGGGCGTGACAATACACATTAACCAGCACTTTGGCGAAACGTACACAACAAATAATGTCATTAAGGCCTTATAGAGATGTATGATAAAATGCGGCAATGTTACGATTTGACTGGTGTGGGATGGAATGAGGAAACGAAAATGCTAGTAATGAAAGACACGAGTACAAAACGTTTTTTATAGTAAAGTTTCTATTAACTTATTCGCATATTGATAATTTATAATGTATTTCATGAACAGATATTATTAATTTTTGCACGATAATCCAAAATTGAAGGACTATGTGAATCATCCACTTATACATTTTGATGACCTCAAGCTAATATGTGGGGATGACAAAGTGATCGAAGCTGACAAACAATCAATTTATGAAGATTTCGATAGGCTGCAAGCCCGTGATACTCCAAGCGGTGTGAATATTCATGATAATGAGGCACAAAACGAATGTCCTCAAGTTTAAAAAACCATCAAGGTGGGCGTCGTCGTCGGAGTAGAGGTAAAAATTTATTGAATGACCTCGAATCTATGGATAGCTTCTAGTGTCAACAATCAAGGGAGTCGCCTTCAAAAAACTACCAATGTCCCTTCTAGCGCCAACAATCAAGGGAGTCGTCGACGGAGTAGAGGTAAAAATTTATTGAATGACCTCGAATCTATGGATAGTGTGATGAGCGGTATAGAGAAGGTTGCAATGTCTATTCATAGAGCACAAATGCATTGGATTGAAAAACTTTCTGAGTCTATGCATGAAGCTTGAGGTAAATACCCTACAAAACTCTTGGATAAGGCAACCGGAAGTTTTTGTCATAATGAAAACGGTGCAAGAATGGAATGGTTGGAGCAATTTGCTATCGATGGCAGATATGCATTTGATGAGGGTGAGCAATAAATATGGTGGAGGAGACGAGGGTGATGGAAGTAATGAGGACGAAGCAACTCCTCTTTAGATTCAAGAGATTAGAATGTCCATGTCCGCAAAATATTTTATTGTTATCTATATCTTTTAGCAAACTTAAATGTTGGGATGTTCATGATGGTCCCCTATCCATTTAGACTTGACACTTTTTTGTTTGTTATATCAACGATGATCTACAGATATGATGTAAGGATCTTGTTCTCTAGTTGGTATATTATGTATTTTGGGTATGTAATATATAAATGAAGCTAAGCTAGTTTGAAGTTACTTTTATATGTGTATTGATAGGCTTTGAATCAAGTGAGCTTTATGGTTGCCACTTTGAAGTTCTGTTTTTCTAATATTATCTCAGTCATACTCATTTATTGTTGCATTTGCAATTTTAATGTTTCTTAATTGTATTGTGAACAATTAACTCAAAGCAGCCATCGCCCCTGCAGTTGCAGCACAGATTTGTAGCAGCAGCAGCAGAAGTGCAAGCTGCTGTGGTCAGCATCAGCAGCAGCAACGGTGGAGATCAGCAGCAGCGGTGCAGGGCAGCAGCAACAAAGGGCAGCAGGTTTGAGCTGAACCAGAGGGTTTTCTCTAATTACCTTAGGAATTTGAGATTTTGTCTCATATGAAGGTAACAAAAGCTACTCTCACCAATTTAAAGTTACCTCCAAATCCAAGTTTTGGAATCCATATCAATTTGGCACAAGCAAACAAAGGATTGGAAACTTTTTGATTTATAATCTTTGACTTGGTACAAACCAAACAAGAAATTACTAAATCCTTATATTACATTTGCAAGGATTTGGGAATCCATTTTTATGGATTCCCCAACCAAACAGGCCCTAACTCAAGGGGACAACAATTCCCCCTTGACTCCCAACTCAAACGCTTACTCCATGAAACAAACAGCCCCTTACTGGCCCATTACTCGTAACTACAAGCTTTTGGTTATAGCGGTTATGAACAACTAGTATGCCATTTAGTATAATTAGTATAAAATGGTTAAAAATCCTAGATTTAGAGGCCAACAGATATATCTGGTTGTATATGTCATTATCTACAAAAAATAGCGCTTTATCTCTCATTAACAGTTGGAAAACAATTAACATGCTCAAAAGGAAATCAATATTAAAGCACCATTTAGTAACTTAGATGGAAAAAAAACTCTTACACGATGAAGTATTTACCTGAGGTATGTCTGTAGTGACAGTACCGGCTTTAGGATTTGGCATGAGTCCACGTGGTCCTAGAAGCTTTCCCAAGCTTGCAACCTGAAGTCAGATACATTCAAAATGGATATCACTGAGACACCAATTGTAAATTTTCCTAAAGAAGGCAGCCCAACAAAACAAACAAACAAATAAATAAAGCACATTTGGGTAATTTTGAAAATGGAAGTATCCACTTGAAAATAATATCAACTTTGATATTAAATCTCCCTCTTTTACTCTTCAAGGCAAACTTGTATTTCTTTTAATTCTCCTTGTATGAATTTGAGATGTAAAGAATATATGTGTATCAAAGTTATATACAGATCAATATGAATGAAATCTTTTGATGACTCTTTTACATTATCTTTTCTTTGCAAATACATATATCTGTGATGTGATCTTTTCTTTAAATGGTGTGATTTAGAACCATCTAACAAATCTACCAAGGTATCACGTCTAGGTATTTCTCGAGATGTTATGGTGTAAATTAACAGAAAATGCTTGCGCTTATTGGAAATCACGAACTCAAGGCCTTCTGATCAAACTTTAAACTTTGTTTTGTTTAAACTTTACTTTTATTTTAACGTTCAATCGTTAAAGGTTCTAAAGAGAGTAAACGCGAAGGTAAGATAGTCTCTACAATAAGATAAAGGGTCAAAAGCCTTCCATCGCAAACTTATTCCATTTGAAGACAAATATGATGAAAAAATTCCACAAACATCCCCCTTTCTATAAGTCTAGAAATTTTTTAATAAGCTTGCTGTTTGTATAATGGAAGAAAGGTTCCATCACCTCTACATTATCCAACTTTATCTTCTTGTGTTACCATAAATCATTAAACCATTAGTTTACGAATTGGAATGATCGATTCCATTCGGGGACCACCAGCGTTCTGGATCGGAATAATCACCGTTTCGATCTTTGAAAGAGGCTAATAAGCCCATTAAGAACTTTAGTAAAATGGGCAATAGAGTCTGATTTGTGTTGCATTAGAAATGTAATTTTTTTCAAAATATTGATAGCAAAAGATATTAAATTATATATGTATATTACACACACACACATGTGATCCAAAAACACTCCACATTTACGTTTTACATTCCGTATAAGCATACGGAAGAAGACAACCCCTATCATACCAGGTTCTATAACAAGTGGTGTTCCGCAATCCGTTTTTGTTCCCCATCCCGAAATCTTCGGCGTTCCAGATAACATTGCCCTCTTCATTGGTTAGAATATGTTGGCATAAGAACTCGTTAGTTGAAAAGACAATACGGAATAAGAAATTGTTATGTTTATCGTGGTTTATAATAGGATCTAATTATTGTGCTTCGGGTCTAATTTTATATTTTCTTAACTTCTATATGCATGGCGACACCCTAGTTATATGTTGATGCAAGACAAGTCAGTTACAGAGTTACTGTAAAATCCAAATTATTCCTTCATAATTATTATATAGAAATAATCTTTTGATGTTTAGGGGCAGAATAATTAACATAAAAGAACTTTATTTCAAATTCAAATTTGCCATATTAGGAATAAGACCATGATATTATTTTGATTAAGGATTTTCAACTTTCTTACCCTTTCTGGTAAAGGCCCAAACCTGTTTTAACTTTTATATATATATGAGAATAATGGAGGAAAGAGACCATAGGACATCGAAAAAATATACCCTTCTTCGGTTTTTCCGACTATCGGCACCCATCATCTTCATCGTTATCATCTAAGATGTGGGTACACCAAATTTCATGTGATTCCACAACTTTTTCACCGTTGATTTAGCAATGTAAAAAGTTATATTGTCGGTAAACCGTTATTTTGAACCCACTAAATCAACGGTGAAAAAGTTGTGGAATCACATGAAATTTGGTATACCCACATCTTAGCTGATAACGATGAAGATGATGGGTGCCGATCGTCGGAAAAAAAGAGGAATATTTTTTCGACGTCATAGGAGGAAATTCCCTCCTATGGCCTTTCCTCCATTATTTTACATATATATATATATATATATATATATATATAACCCTAATTCTTTTTCTAACCATGCAAAAAAATAATAAAATCAAGGAGGTGATAGAAATTCGAGCTCTGAATGGTAGAGGAAGGAACTTGTTTGGTTGTTGCATCGTCTTCTGCAAGCCTCTCGAAATCCTTATTGGTCTCGACCTAGGTAAGTCTTCCCTTTATTCAATTTACAGTTCATAATTAGAGAGAAAAGTTGAGAGAGGATGGTTGATATTGGTGTAGCCTCGTCGTAGTCAATTTTGATCGACTGTGGCGAGGGATGAAGCAGCCATGGCTCAGGGCTAGGGCTTCGTTGTTTTAGGATCGGTATAAAAAGGAAAAAGAAGCGATAAATTTATAGGAGAGTTTTGGTTTGGATCCGGGTCAGGTTAAATTACATTACTCGATCCGTCCTATTATACATAACCTTAATAGCTTAGTTGCGGCTTGGATTCAGATCCAAACCGACCCGTTTCCCATCAACCCATTATCTAATTAGAAACCGACTGTTTGGGTTGGAGAATTTATTTCAAACCCAGAGCTTTGGAATATTTGTTAAACACTATAGTTTATATTTTTTCCGTAACTTTTATTTATTGTAATATTTTGATCAAATCCTCCTACCCTTGTAATATATCTTTTAAACCCTCTAAAATGACTACTTGCTGGTTCAATGACTTTTAGGGGATGGAATATTTATTTCAACCACCTAAATTTTAATATATTTGCTTTAAAACCCTAAAATCATATAAAACCTATTATGTGATAATTGAAAACTTTATACTAAAACTTCTAAATATAGTATAAATAATTGTAGGTCTTTTGGTTGAACTGTATAGCATTGGGTATACATTCCTTAGAATTTAGATATAACAAGTATTTAGACATGTTAGTAATTATTTGTAATATCCATTTTTTAGAGCCGTCCATTCAAAATTAAGGAGTGACGTTGGGGTTTATTAAATCAGTTTGGATTATTTGGTACTCGTAAGTGGATACATTTCTTTTGGTTAGTCCATATGTTATTGTTTGCTAATTGATGGCGTGGTTATTCGATGCGTGATATGCAATCTAAATAATATGTTTATTGTCTTTACCATATATTAAATAAATCGGCATGTTTTTCATATAGTGTCAAGATGCATACGACTTGGTGATTTTAATCATAATTTGTGTATTGAACACGTGGTTGGCTATATTTAAAGAATATATATATATATATATATATATATATAGATTGGAAATAAAAGTTGTCGTACTAATCTCGTAGGTTAATACCGGTATGAGTTGAGAAAACAAATTAGGTTACATCCAGGCTAGCGGTGTAGTCACAATGGGATTATAGCACACGCCGTAAGGCAAACTCAATGCGGGTCATAACATGCGGTTCTTCCTACCACGGGCTATCTATAGGGATGTTTTCTTATGTCAACCGAGATAAAGATGACCGTACTTAATCATAACCTGATAGTTTTTTCATGAATGAAAATTATATTTTCTCAAATATTGCATTTTTATACAAGACTTATGTGCAAAGTAATATCACCGTTGCTAGTACAATTGATTGCTTCATATTTTGTTATTTTCTAATTTATTATAAATGCCTTTAACGTGTATCTATTTCCTGAGCGTTATAGCTCACCCACTTTTGTATGTGGCTGCTAATCCCAATGCAGGGTAGCTTTCTGAAGGAGTTTTAGTAGAAAGGCTAGAATGCACTTCATCTTGACAGCTTGTGGAGTTTTGCGGTCTTATTATGAATAAATAATTTAGTAGTCTTTCTATGAAATGGCCTAAATAAACTTTATTAGAATAAAATATGTCATTTAAATGCTTTGTAATAAGTCGAATCTATGAACGGGAGTTCTTATTGTGGAATTTAAAACCACCGTTTATGTTATTTTAGGGATGCTTTTTATCTTACAGAGATCTTGTTAGCTGCGCCTTGCGGTGCTATCGTTGAAATCGCAGCATGTCACGCATTTGTTGGTTGTATTTATATTTAGGGTGTGCCAGTTACCTACTACTGCATCCATTGCATCAAAAACATTTGTTTAGTTATAAATCAATTCTTTATAACGAAAGTAATATGTTAAAAATATATAGTCAATAATTTAAATAATCAGTCAACACTTGGAAACAAAAACATATATTGCAAGGGTTATGTTAATTAATCTCATTATAAGGGTCGTATAAAAATTAGAATAACCATTTAAGGCAAGAAAATTTTCAATCGTTAGGACAACAAATCTAGACATGCAATGAAAAAACCAGTAATATTATAAAATAGCAAACCAAAACAGTGTTGAAAAAACGGAATATTCGGCCGATATTTCGATTCGGTGGTAAACCGAACAGAAAATGCAATATTCGGTCAAACCAAATATTCGCCGCACAAACCGCATATTTGGCCGAAAAACGCGAATATTCGGCTAAATAGGCCCATTAAGCCCAAAACCAAGAAAATCCACGACTTAAATACAAGTGTGGAATCCACAACTTAATTAAAAAACAAGTGGGGCTATTATTTCATAAACACTCTCCTCATTTCTATATCCTTATTAGTTCGGATGGCTTATCATTATATCACGAGTATATTAGTTTTCTACATCTTTAAAAAAAATTGAATTTTTTATATGTAATATTTATATGAAAATATTGATGGCCGTATAATCCGAATATTCACAGAATATACCAGATATTCTTTACTCGGCGGCCAACCAAACAAACTCTGCATCCGTTCTTTACAACATCGAACCAAAATAACCTTCAACAAAACATACTTTCGGCATCATATCTGGAGAAGCAATCAATTTATCGAACTCCATGAATCCTCCCTTGATTTGTTCAATTAAATCTTCTCCACCAACTATATCAGCTCCCGCATCTTTTGCTTCACCAATCTTTGCCCCTGTCGGGTTCAAAATTTAAGTAGGGAACAACTATCAGATAGTGATAAAAAAAAATTCAGCATGGTAACAATAGTGAACTTAATTTGTAGTCCATTTGTTTTTTCATGATTGCTATCTTAACCTGGTGTGCTGCTAAGCATATGAACGACCCAGCCCTGCTTGTCTTAGTAGAATTTAGTGGGGGGGGGGGAAATCTTTGCGTACAATGATGACCTCTCATATTGTTTAAATATCAAGGTTGTCATACACACCCGTATGCAGGCATACACACCCACACCATATACACATACTCACACTTGCATGCACGCAAGCGCACGCGCGCACACACTCTTAAATACACACACATGTGAGCATGCGCGCGCGCGCATACACACATTAGGAAATGGTCTATGAGCAAAAAAAATGAAAACTCCCATATGTATTGTTTACAATAACAACATGATTGTTATCAACCATCAAGAGTCTATGGAAGTAGTATAAGGTGCTGGTGCCATAATATTCATGTTGAGAGATCTTGTCATGTGAAATGGATAAATTTATACAAACTTATTATCATCTACGTTCATTTTGATGAAGAAAGAAGGGTTCCTTAATCAAATTCCTATAAATATAATAGCCTTAGACATTGTTCAGTAGAATGTGTCCGGTCATCAAGTCCTTTTTGCTCTGCCATTATTCTGTCATGTTCTGGTATTACTTTTTTAAACAAGCATTTTGTATAGAGTAATGTGTTATTATCCTTGACTAGGTGAAATATGAAGTTTCTTATTGAATATTAGGTTCTTTGAACCCATAAGAGTATATATGAAATCCTTTACATGGATAGCACGGAAATAAACATAGATATAATATATGGAGTTGACACATCTTAATACATAGCAGCCACTTAAGTTACATATCTACTTGTGATGATGCTCAATATTGGCGACCTCCAAGATCAGGACACGTGGCAGGTGTCGTGTCCAGAACCCAGAAGAGGGCCCACAGGGGGCCGACCCAGCTACCATGTATCCGACCTGCAAACACAAGCTGGCCCACCTCGGAGCACCCTGCAAATTGGCTTCCTCGTCCCCGCAGCTCACGCCGAGCTGCCGCAAGACCTGGACTCCTCAGCCTCCCCGCTCATCCCGAGCTCCCAGCCGAGGCCATCTTCCTCGGCCCCCCACCAAAGTCACCGCTCACAGGAGTAACCGCCGCTCCGCGAATCTCGCCATGCGCGGATTCTACACCAACAACATCCCACGTTCCACGCCATCGGTCCCCATTAATGGGCGATCCGCTTTCTACGCGGGCGTGACGTCGGGGGCGTAAATGCCGGCGAGATCCTCGCACCTGCTGCTGCGTGCCACCACCGCTATATAAACCCCCATCACGGAGGGGTCGAGTAAGTCATTCTTTACACTTTACGCCGTTACTCTGCCCGGATCTCATCACTAACTTGAGCGTCGGAGGGTCCTCGGTGGTACCAAACCACCCCAGGACTTTTTGCAGGTACCCGGCGACAACTCCCTCACCTCACCTCTTCCTCCAAAAACCCATTGAGACCCACACGCAACGAAGGATAATTAGCCAAGTTCACCGTGAGATCAACGGAAGACAACATTTGACGGAGGTCCGAAAAGGAGTTCCATCAGTTGGCGCCGTCTGTGGGAGCTAAAACTCCACAAAATACAAAGTTGGCCTTCCTATCTCCTCCCTCATGGCGGACGGCCATCCTGGGGATCCCAGTACCGGCCGCCACCTTCCACTCACCGAAGACGGGGATGAACCTCCTCCATGACCGTCCTCAACGCCCTCGCAGGCCGGATAGATCGCCTGCAATCCCTCGTGGAGGCCCTCGTCCGCGTCCAAACGGCCGCGCCCGAGCCCCAGATTGCTGCTCCGCCGCCTCCAGAAGGCTCTGTCCCTGTCTGGACGGCCGACCACCAACAGGCTGCATCCCCTGGCCGCCGATCCCTCGAACCGGTGCTCCCTGAGGCCCGCTGGGCACCCCAGGGCTCCACGCCGAGATCCGCCGCCAGGGCGCCTCGCCCCGAGCCTCCTCGCGACCCTTACCCCCTGAGGAAATGTCGGTCACCTCTCCTATCCACGAGCGTGGCCGGCCCCACCATGATCGGCGGGGCCGCACAGAAGGGGTCCGCCCCGGCGACTCAAGAGCTACCCCATCCCGGGACCTGAGGCACCTCATCGAGAGAGACCGGGGCCGCTCCCAGACGCAGTTCACTTGCAGCGGGGGCCGGGAATCCCGAAGCGCCGATTCCTCGAGGCACCACGGTCGGCTCGACGCCCTCGAGAAGAAGATCGAGGGCATGCGCCAAGAGGCTCACCTCTCGAGCGACGGGGCTAAGTACGCCTCCGACTCGCTCATGAAGCCGTTCACCTAGGAACTGCTCGCCGTGCTCGTCTCCTCGCGTAATAAGCCCCCGAAGGTCTCTCTATTCGACGAGAAAACCGACCCGAAGGACCACTTGGACGCTTTCACCGCGTGAATGAGCTTCCAAGATCACTCCGACGCCGCCCAGTGCAGGGCCTTCCTGGCCATCCTCATCCGTGCGGGTCGGGACTGGTTCCGGGGGCTCGAGCCCCTCTCGATTTCGACCTTCGACGAGCTGGCTACCCAGTTCCTCGGCCATTTCGTGGGGAACCGTCGACAGAAGCGCACGGTCGACTACCTCTTCACGGTTAAGAGCGGGGACAAAGAAACGTTTAAGGCTTATATTACCCGCTTCTACAACGCCCTCCTCGAGGTGCCCGAGCACCAAGACGAGACCGTCATAACGGCACTCAGATCTGGTCTGAGGCACAAAGAATGGTTGCGCTCCTTCTCGCTGGCTCAACCTAAGACAATGGCCGAAGTCAAGGCGTGGACCGAGCACGAGGTCCAGCTGGAATCCGAAGTGAATGCTAACCTTCCCCAGGCTGAACAGCCCAACCAGAAGAAGAGGACTCGGGAGGAGAGGCCGGAGCGTCAGCAGCCCTACCACACGAAGTTCCAGGAGTATACCCCCTTCAACGTCTCCCTCGTGGTGTTGCTGGAGGAGGCCCAGAACGAGGGGTTCTTCAATCCCTCCAGTCCCACGTCAAACCGCTAAGCGAACCCGGGGCCCCTACTGCGCTTTCCACCGGGTACTGGGCCACGCCACGGAGGACTGCAAACAACTGAGGGACTACATCGAGGAGCTCATCCGGTCTGGGCACCTCGCCACCTACCTAAGGGACAAACGGCAGACCGACCGCGAGCAGGAGCAGCCTCGCCTTCCCATCGACCTGACCATCGGCCAGATCATGCTTGTTTCAGCGGACGGCCAGCCCGGAGCTCAGGGAGCCCCATGCCCTATGCCAAGCGCGGAGGCCGACAGCCCTTCAGGGAGCTCGGCCCAAGCCAACAAAGTCATGCTTTAACCTGTACCTACTTTTTTTTAAGCAATGTAGATTCTTCCTAGGATCTATTGTTAATTTAATAAAAATCAATGGAGCATTGCGAAAAAGAAAGAAAAACCTTGTTTATTCAAAGGGCATTATGGGCTCCTCAGCCATACATACAAAAGAAAAAAGGGGGAAAGTTACAATAGCGGGGGAACGGGGTGCAGCGAGCACTGCTCGTGGTACTCAGCGAAGATCTCCGCTAACCGGGGCCGCGCAAGTTCCAGCCTCTGTTCCCGGTTCCTCCCGAGGGCATTGACCCCAAGCCTCAGCTCGTAGCATTCGCGGACGAGCGCCTCTGAGCGGGCCAGCCGGTTCACGGAGATCAAGCCAAAGCGCCTCAAAAACCGCAGCTTGCCCACGGCCTCATCGAAGAGCTGCTCCGACAGGGGGTTGTAGAGCCCCGGCGATACCCTCCAAATGGAGTACATCAGTAGCTGCAGCAGGGAGGAGCGCCTGGGGAGCAGCCGGCCGAAATGCTCCTCAATGCGCCCGTGAACCAACTGCACCGTGTCCTCGGTGCGGTAGGGGTCATAAAGATACACATCTTCAAAGCTGACGATTTCGGGAATGGTGAACGGGAAATCCTCCATTCTCGATGGCCTGTCTGCTAAGGGGGAAGAACCAGTACTCTTTATATAGCCCGCTGTGCAGCCCAACGGCCGTCCGCTTTCGCCTAGGGAGTCGCCGCCACGCGGCATCCATCGAACGTTACCCGATGGAAACGAAGCGACACGCCCCTGTCGCTTCGCCTCCCCCCGCATTCAATGCACTAGCTGCGCGCGCCGTTGCCACGACCGTTCCCACCCCCGCACCTACAGCTGAACGGCCAGGCTGCACCTCGTCAAAGATTCAACTCAGCAGCTATCCTGCTCGGACATCCCCGGCTGGCAGCTCCCCTGCCACAACGCCGGGGATCAGAAAGCCCTCCCAGAGGCAGCCAAGCCCGAGGTTCTCTCGCTCGGCTATCCCCAGCGGGCAGCTTCCCTGCCACAACGCCAGTAATCAGAAAAGACCTCCCAGAGGCAGCCGAGCCCGAGATTCCCTCGCTCGGCTATCCCCAGCGGGCAGCTTCCCTGCCACAACGCCGGGGATCAAAAAGCCCTTTCAGAAGCAGCCGAGCCCGAGGTTCCCTCGCTCGGCTATCCCCCGCGGGCAGCTTCCCTGCCACAACGCCGGGGATCAAAAAGCCCTCCCAAAGGCAGTCGAGGCCCAAGGTTCCCTCACTCAGCTATCTTTCAGGACAAAAGCCATCGCCAAGAGGCACCGGGCAGTAACCCTGCCCGGCCAAGGGTACTTGGTAGGCTTCTTACAGCCTTATAGCCTTTCCCGCGCCAAGAACCAAAGTCCTCCCAGAAGCAGTCGGGTCCTTGCCCGGCTATCCCCGGCTGGTAGCTTCCTGCCATAACCGACAGGGATCAAAGTCCTCGCCAAGAGGCACTGGGCAGTAACCCTGCTCGGTCCCCGTTCTGAAGGATCAAAAGCCCTCGTAAGAGGCACCCGAGCCCGAGGTTCCCTCGCTCGGCTATCCCCAGCGGGCAGCTTCCCTGCCACAACCGCCGGGGATCAAGGAAGCCCTCCCAGAGGCAGTCGAGGCCCAAGGTTCCCTCGCTCGGCTATCTTTCAGGACAAAAGCCCTCGCCAAGAGGCGCCGGGCAGTAACCCAACTCGGTCCCCATCCTGAAGGATCAAAAGCCCTCGTAAGAGGCACCCGAGCAGCTACCCTGCTCGGTCAAATTCCGGCTCCTACCCCCGACGCCAGGGATCAAAAGCCCTCACTAGAGGCATCGGAGCGGCTACCCCGCTCGACCACCCCGCTCGACCACCCCAGGCTGGTAGTTGCCCACCCACAACTCTAAAGAACCAAGCCCTCGAGAGAGGCAACCGAGCAGCTACCCTGCTCGGCCATCCCTGGCGGGTAACCCCCTACCGCAGCGACAAAAGCATGAAGCCTTAGCGGGAGGTGACGGCACAGCTACCCTGCCCGGTCACCCATAGATGGTGGCCAATACTCTAAATCAGAAATGGATGTCAAGTCTGTCCAAGCCTAAACGATCTCCCCTCGACTCCGGGGCCCAGGGAGATACCTCCTCGGAGACGCTCGTCGGCAAACGATTGCAGTCAGCTCGATGGACGATCGTTAGATAAAGGGCCAACCTGACATGAAAGCACAACGGCGCAAGTAAAAATATCCCAAACGAGCATTCTTCATAAACAGATGGCAGAAAGGAAAACTTTATCACAGCTGAAGAAAAACTTTATTACTACTGCCAAAGATAAGTTTTTACAAAAGGTATTTTTTTTGGCTCCTCAGCCTTACAAAATTCAAAAGAAAAACAAAATGAAGGTAGGAGAGCGGGGGCTCTACAGCTCGGGCCCGGGCACGACCTCGAGGTCCTCGACCTCCACCACTGGGGGCGCTGGGTCCTCGGCCCCCTCCTCGCCGGGAGCCTCTCCCCCTTGCTCGTCGGCACCCACGAGGGGGAACTCGGCCCAGAGATCCGCGTCGTCGAACTCCAGCATCCTAGACTTGACAGTATCAAGGGCGTCGTGCCAAATGCGGATCGTGGCCACGGCCAGGTCGTCATAAAAATCCCTCGACCCCTTATAGCTCGCCACGGCCTTCGATCCAGCCGACTTAAAGGCCTCGGTCGCCGCCCCCAGCTCCTTTCGGAGGGTCTTCACCGTCTTCTTCAGGTTGCCGGCGAGCACCTGGGAGTCCTCGAGCTTGCCCTCGGCTATCGCGGCAGCCTCGCGATGCCGGGCGACCTCCCTTTTCCCGGCATCCACCTCGCCCGCTAGGACGGCGATCCTCGCCGACATCGCCTCCTGCTCTCGCCTGGAGCTCTCTTGCAAAGCGGCGAGCTGGCCCGCGGCCTCCACCGCCGGGGCTACCACCTCGGTCTCCATGCGAAGGGCGAGGGCCACATGCTGGAGTCTGAGAAGACATAAAAAAAGGAGGATCAGAAACATGAAGGAAAACACTAAATCTCACCGCGCACTGGGGGCTTACCTGCACGGATTCATGGACGATCGACGCCAGCTGAGCCCTGAGGGTCCCCCAGGAACCCGACCTCCGGCCGAGGTCTCTATCTCGTGGAGGAGGCTGTCCGCGACCGACAGACCGGACGGCACCGCGAACCGGAACCCCTTTCCTCCACCACGGTCGGCGAAGACCGGCCTCGGGAAGGTCTCTGGGAACTCTTCTTGAGCGGGATCTCCTCTTCCGAGGCCGTGTCCTCCACAATCAGGGCCCGCTTCCGACCCGACGCTCTGCTGGGGCCCGGGGCGGGATCCACCGCCGAGCGTCCTCGGGGCACCGCCACCGGGGCGGTGGGAGCAGGGGCAGGCTGCGCCAGGGAAGAGCTGGCGCCCCCGGCCCTAGCAGGCTGCCTCGGTTGGCACATAGCATCTCGGAGAGAGCCGAAGTCCATGGATCCTGCATGAAACGAACACCCAACAGATCAGCAACACGAGTAAAATGTAAACCCAAGAAGTAAGCCTAACTTACCGACGAACTCGACGGGGATAAGCCCGGCCCAGCTCAAAACCCTTTCGGACAGCAGCACGTCGTGTCGAGGGATGGGTTCCCACGACGCCACCCTCACCGCGGCGGGATCATCGGACAGGTTCCCCGGCTCCCTCGACCACTTGGTGGGCACCGGCCAGTCCTCGCCTTCGGGAGGGGAGACGAAGAAAAATTTCTTCTTCCTGTCGTGAATGGAGGAGGGCAAGGCCACGACCCCGGGCCACTTCCTAAAAGTAAAGTAAACCCACCTCGGGTCGCCAGCTTGACCGCCAGGACGACTCTTGAAAGTAAGGGAGGAATCGAGAAGGGAAAGGCTGAAAGGAACCGCCTGCAGCTTCAGACGGATCAGGAACTCGAGGAGGATCCTCCACGCGTTCGGCACTAACTGGCCGGGAGCCAAGCCGAAGAAATTTTGAGCGGCGATGACCTCAGGAGAGAAGGGCAAGCGCATTCCGCCCTAAAAAGCTTCCAAATACAGGGCAATCTCCCTGCCCCGTACCTGGTCTGCCCTCTCTCCCTCCTCGGCCAGACGAAGCGTATAGCGCGGGGGAATGTGGAAGCGAGCTCGAGCATTGGCGAGCTCGTCCTCATGCCTCACCCAGCACGAGCTGCTGGGGGCTACATTTACCGCCTCCTCCCTAGAGGCGGCCCCCGCCTCACGGCCCTGGGGAGAGGGCTCAGCCCCTTCTCCCCGAGGAGACTCGGACACATATAAAGGAACCCTAACATCTACTCCTACAACGTATACTGATTCTACAGGGGAAGACATCTAACCTGGGAAAGAAATTCTTCAAAGGTTGGGAACGAAAGAGGGGAGACGAGCACTGAGCAGCTGGGGCTTGAGAATGAGAAATATGAGAGTAAGGGCTCTAGGGCGGGCCTCACCCGTATTTATTACCGCATACGGCCTCATCCAATGGCGCCCATCGTCTCCCGCCGAAACGGCTCCTTGCGTCCAGCGGCTCCGATCGCTCCACGTGGCAGCCCAGCGATTGACCGCGTCCCATCAGACGCCGCAGACCTCCGCACTAATTGGCGCTCGACACGTGGACCGTCGCTTCGACTGCAGAGTGCACGAACCGGCGCACCCTTCTTAAATGCAAAGATCTTGCCTCAATTCGCTAGCGGAAAAGACAACCGACGGCTCGAGGACTCATCCCGACATAACCCTGAGAAGGAGCTCACCTCGGGGGGCCCGACAGTCCACTCCTGATCCGACCCGCTAGCTGGTCGGGGCAAGGGTGGGGGGCTAATGATGATGCTCAATATTGGCGACCTCCAAGATCAGGACACGTGGCAGGTGGCGTGTCCAGAACCCAGAAGAGGGCCCACAGGGGGCCGACCCGGCTACGCTGTACCCGACCTGCAAACACAAGCTGGCCAACCTCGGGGCCCGCTGCAAATTGGCTTCCTCGTCCCCGCAGCTCACGCCGAGCTGCCGCAAGACCTGGACTCCTCGGCCTCCCCGCTCGTCCCGAGCTCCCAGCGGAGGCCATCTTTCTTGGCCCCCCGACCAAAGTCACCGCTCACAGGAGTAACCGCCGCTCCGCGAATCTCGCCATGCGCAGATTCTACGCCAACAACATCCCACGTTCCACGCCATCAGTCCCCATTAATGGGCGATCCGCTTTCTACGCGGGCGTGACGTCGAGGGCGTAATTGCCGGCGAGATCCTCGCACCTGCTGCTGCGTGCCACCACCGCTATATAAACCCCCATCACGGAGGGGTCGAGTAAGCCATTATTTACACTTTACGCCGTTACTCTGCTCGGATCTCATCGCTAACTTGAGCGTCGGAGGGTCCTCGGTGGTACCAAACCACCCCGAGACTTTTTGTAGGTACCCGGCGACAACTCCCTCAGCTCACCTCTTCCTCCAAAAACCCATTGAGACCCACACAATGAAGGATAATCAGCCAAGTTCACCGCGAGATCAACGGAAGACAACATCTGACGGAGGTCCGAAAAGGAGATGCATCAACTTGTGAGGACATATTGCAACATTGGAAATTCATGACCAGAAATGAAGCTAATGAGCTTATTTATATGCCAACTCAAACTTTCATATAATTCTTCTGTTCTTGCCTTCTCGGTTTTAGTTGACACAATCTAATAAGTTCGTGGTGGAGAAACTCTCTAATGTTGTCCAACTTCTTTTTAATATGTGAAAAAGCCTTAAATACAATATCTCTGCAACATCTCATACTTGAATGCATGGTCTCCCAGTGTTTAAACGGCCGTTTAAACGTAAATGGTGACAAAAAGAACAGTAAAGTCATTAAACTGTCAATTATGCGAGCAAAACGTTTACACGGTGATTATACGGTTTAAACAGTGATTAAACAGTGTTTATCCAATTTTAACAGTGTTTATCCAATTTTAAACGGTGATTATACGGTTTGATATTTTGTTGATTTTGAAGTTATTTGTAGCCCGTAGACCTTTTGTGTTTGCTTATGTTTATGTGACAGTGGGTAGTGAAATAAGACATTTATATATTATTTTGATGTTATAATTTTAGGCTTTAGCATATATGCTTTAGTGTTTGCTTATATTTACGGGGGTTCATATTGTATTGCGGTGTAATTTGTCTTTTGGTATGAGCTATTTTTTTTGTTGCATAGCGAACGTTATATATTGTGTTTCAAAAAATTCTATTGACAAGAATGCATACCCGGTGGGATTCGAACCCACAATCTTCCGATTTTGTTCAGACGTCTTGCCATTTAGGCTACGGATATATTTCAAATTTTCAATATCTATAATCTTATATATTTGTCATAATTTTATATATAATAATTATACTAAAATAATATAAAATATATGTGGCTGTATAATCTGTATAAAACATTTAATCACCGAATAATCCGATTAAACGTTAAACACCTCCCGAACGAATAGTGAACGATTATGTGTTTTACAACATTGTGGTCTCCTATGCCCATTTCCACATTTACCGATTTAGCAATGGATATATTTTAAAGAGAGTTATTTGCGGAAGGCTTAAAGTATTAAAAACTCCCATAATAATTAACTAAGAACAAAGAAGAAAAGAATTCATGCAAGTTAGCTGTTAATTAATGCCATAGCCCTTAAAAGAGCTGATGGAGGAACAAGTCTGGACAATTCAAAAGTTTTAGTTGAGAAATTTACTCATCCAATATAATTGACAATACTGAAAGCTAATAAAGCAAAGTAAATAAGGAAATTCTTATTTGAACCTCAAAATAACAAGTTATACTTCCAGGATGAATGTGATACTAGCATTATAAAATTACAGAAAAAATCAGTTTAACCACAATCCTTAATTTTCCAAGTACATGAACCAAATTATTTGTATAATCACAATCATGATAAGAGTTGTGAAGCAAATAAGTTTCTAAGAAAACTTAAATCCCAGCGCAAATTCAGAATTTAGTTGATAGCAAGAGTAGAGAAAGCTAAACCAAAAAAAAAAACATGTCGGAGAACCAACAGGGAGTAAGGCGTTGATCAGGTAGTAAAATCAACATGCTTCACTTGGATAAAATAAAAGGGCATCACCTATAGGCAATTCAATTTCAATTCAAAGTTGAATTATATTTATAAAACTAAAGACAAACAACTAGTTACCCGCCTTGAGTTAGAACAGCCACTTTAACAGTCTGGCCTGTCCCCTTGGGCAGATTCACCTACAAACACAAAAAAAGACAAAAAAGATTAGCAATCTCTTAAATTTTTTCTGAATTTAGAAATAATAGGGGAAAAAATAGAACGCAACTGTGGCCCTCAATTGCTGGTCATTGTATTTAGGGTCGATATTAAGTCTGAAATGAGCCTCCGCTGACTCCACAAATTTGGAATTTGCAGTCTGCTTGAGAAGGGATACAGCAGTGGGAACATCATGCTCCTGTTTACTTTCTCTCAGCTTTTGAATTTCCAAGAACCGCTTTGACCGCGTCTACAAGAAAACCAAGAACGAGTGAAGAAATGATTTATTTTTTAGAACCGATAAAAATTAAGAAAGTGGAAATAATGGTAAATGGCTTCTATTTAGCTTA
The DNA here is from genome assembly GCA_030015575.1 of Agapanthus africanus. Lineage (NCBI taxonomy): Eukaryota > Viridiplantae > Streptophyta > Magnoliopsida > Asparagales > Amaryllidaceae > Agapanthus > Agapanthus africanus. Next base: position 260,231,989 of record JASDDO010000019.1, on the reverse strand, counting down.
TTGAGATATATCACACACGATAGCGAATTCAATTCCATATAACAAAATTTAGTGAGAAGAATATTGGTCCTTGGTTGTATGCTGAAACTGCAACTTAGATATCCTTGAAGGATTCATGTCAAATATATCGTGCCTGGACTTTTGTAAGCCTTTCTGAGGAGCCATGTACTCTTAAATACTAGATGCAAATGATTCGCATTTAGATGGCAGGTGGAAAGGAAAATTTGTGGATAACACTCCTATTTCAAATGTTTTCATAGGTTATAACCTATTAACGTTACGTGCTGTTAGATTTTTTGTGCAAACATTGTAATACTAAAATAATGCCGTCTTTAAAGATTGAAGTTCCTAAAATTCCCCCTCTGATACAACAACCACCTCGCCTGTAAAGAAATAATTTCGATTTGGCGAGCTAATTTATAATTAGTGAGTGCATAACAGGGGCATTATCTGCATTTTAACCAAAAGAAACAACATGGTTTCAAAATTTTCAAGCTAAAATTTCAAAACTATTCTAAAATCCAAACAAAGCCACCAATTTCAGGCCAAAATCTATAGCATTTAACTATGAGTCTCAACTACAAACACCCAATTGTTACCCTCTCTATTTCAAAAATTTTAGGGTAAATTGCAACGCTGCCATCAATATCAGGTCAAATATATAGCATTTAACTAGTAAGTCTCAATAATAAGAACGCAATCGTTTCACTTGGGAAATTCAATATAAGAAAACCTTATCTATTTTCAAAATTTTCAAGCTAAATTGCGACAAAGCCGCCAACTTGACAAATGGGTCTCAATCAAAACAACCCAATTGCTCCACTAGGGCAATTTCAACAAAAGGGTAAGCAAAAATGAATACCCTATCTCTTTTGAGAGACAAAGCGGCCTTGATCGCAGGCGGAGGAGCGACAGAGACAGCAGATCCCTCGTCATCTTCATCTTCGGCGATCTCGGCCTCGACAGCAGTAACAGCAGGAAAGCTGATCCTTGCTCTTGAAATTAAGGGGAGAAATGGTTTCAATGGTCTAAGGTGAAGAGAGAGTGAAGGGTACAATGAGGAGTTGTTGTTGTTGTTGGAGGAGGAGGAGGAGGAGGAGAGAGAAGAGGGGATGAAGATGGAGGTGGTGTGCTGGGAATAGGATGAGGAGAGAGAAACTGCAGCAGCAGCAGCTGAAGAGAGAGAAGAAATGGCTGCCGCCATTGCTTCTTCTTCGTCTTTTGACTGGTTTTTCCTTTTTTTTTTTTTTGAGGTGTAGGGGATAAAAGAGGGGTTTCGGGGGATATTTGGGGATGATGAAGATAGACTATGTTCTTTTGGTGGGGATGATAATGGGCTGGGCGTTATGTGAGCCCAATACTTGGCCTGTATTTTTCTTTGTATTAATGCCCCAAAGTTCACCTTCTTATTAGTTAACCATCCTCCGTTGTTGATCTCTAATTGACCTCCGGTTTAGCATCATCATCGGATGTATTAGGATACTGGTTAGATAGTTGTAATTTAGCATTAGTGGATTTTAACTGAAGATACTTAACTAGTAACGAAGCGTACTGTAAGGTATTTATACGCAGAAAAATAATCATCATGGTATTAAATTGCAAAAAGATGAGATCCTGGGGAGTATAGAGTAATGTATCCTAATTTTATTTTTTTTGGTTTTTGTATGTTTCACCCCAAAACTTTAATATTTCCAAATTTCACCCCCAAAACTTAGTATTTCTAAATTTCACCCCCAAAATCTCTCTCTCCCCCCTAAAAATACACAAAAACCCTCCTTTCTCCCCTCTCCATCTACAAATTCTCATGTCGTAATCATCTCATATGTAGAAATCAAAACGTCCAAAATCTTGTGGTAATCTCCGCGGTGTAGGTTCTGTTTGCTTGAATAGTGAGGATTTGAGAACTCGAAACCCTAAATTATTGTTCTGCTGTTAAGGTAAAATATTTTAAGAACCATGTTGCTAAATAATGGCAAAGATAGTTTTTTGGTACTTATTTATGGTTGTCTTTCTATAGTAAATTGATTTTCCCCAAATAATTTTTTTTTTGTTTAGGTTTTTTAAATGTCTTCAACCGAGTGTAAAATTAGGTCAAATAGAGCTTTGATGGGCCTTGCATGTATGTCGAGCTTCTTGTAGATTAATTAGTTCATCAATTTTGTATTGCTTGTATCTGAATAAGTTAAAAGTCCAATATCTTTTTCTTTAAACTCAAGCTACAGCTGAGTGGATTGCGGAGAGGATCAAGGGCATGGTTAAAACAAGTCCATATTGAGTATGTTCTTGATCCAAGATTGAGGATAATTATAAGAGAGTATGGAGAGCTAGGGAGAGAGCAAGGGCGCTTGTTTTCGGCAAAGTTGAGGATAATTATAAGCTTGTTCCAAGATTGAGGTTAGAGTTACCAGCTACAAATGAGGGCAGCCATATTGAGTATGTTCTTGATCCAGATAATGCCTTCAAGCTTATGTTTGTTTCATTCAAAGCTTGCATTGATGGATTCAAGAATGGATGTATGCCTTTTATTGGCCTTGATGGTTGTCATTTAAGAAGTAAATATCTAGGAATCTTAATGTCTGCAAATGCCTTGGATGCTAGCAATGGCTTATTTCCTGTAGCATTTGCTGTGTGTGAAGGGGAATCAACTGAAACTTGGACTTGGTTCATAGAAAATTTTTAAAAGGCATTGGGAGATGAAATCCCCAACCCAATCATCATCAGCGACATGGAAAAAGGGCTTGCAAATGCTCTTAACACGCATCTACATAAAGCAGAGCATAGGGTTTGTATGAGGCATTTATGGAAAGCTTTTAAAAAGAAATTTCCGGGGGATTTCTATGAAATTGTTGTATGGGATGCAGCTACAGCCTTCTCATTCGCTGAGTACCAATCTGACGTTAATAAGCTTATGGAAAAGTCGAACGAAGCATGGTTAGAGCTAGAAAAGAAAGGTAAAAGACTTGATGGTGGGTTGATGTGGGTATGGAGCAGATATAAGTTCAAAGCTAATGCTAAAAACCATTATATTACCAACAACTTATCTGAATCTTTCAATGCGTGGGTGCTGCATGCAAGGACTCTGCCTATTCCTGATCTTGTTGATGATATTAGGGTGAAGTTAATGGAAAATTTTGAAGCAAGGAAGATGCTTTCTCTTAAATGGAAAGGCGCTTTAGTCCCACAGGCAGAGAGATATGTCATAGATATTAGTAAGAAAGTGAAGGGAATTGTAGTTCCAATAATGTGATTTTTTAGGTGAATGATGGTGTTCATAGGAAAGTGGTCAATATAGAGCACAAAGTTTGCACTTGTAGAAGACGGCAGTTGACAGGATTGCCATGTTATCATACTGTAGCAGCGATACGAGCTTGAGGAATCCAACTTGGGCTGATTACATGAGTGATTACTACTATGTATCAAGGTAAGATCAACTCTTCTCTTAATTTTATGTTCTAAAATATGGACTGATGCTATCGTACTTGTGATTACAATTTATAACAAAATGTTGTTAGCTTTTAATTGCTTTCCATCCTTAATTTCTTTTAGTTAAAAATATGTACAGATTTAAGGAATCATATAAAGGACATATAGGTGCATTGCCTGATAAAAGTGATTGGATGAATGATGAGCTTCCATATATGTTAGACCACCACACACTTGTAGACCTAGAGGGAGACCAAAGACCCCAAAGAATTAGGGCTCCTGATGGAGGGAAAAGAAACCAAACTTCTAAGAGAAAGAATCAATGTGGTAAATGCAAGGGTTGGGGACACTACCAGAAAAAATGCACGAATCCACTGCCTGTTGATGACAATACATCTACGATTGATTCCAATATTGCTTCTACAGGTAAAAGAACAAAGAAAAAGAAACAAGAAAAGGTGATATAAAAGACTTCTTTCCAATTCTGTAGTTAATTGACTTAACTCCAAGTCTATTTTATTAACTATTTTCACACGACTGCATACAGGCCAAATTCTGCTAAGACGCAAGAAAGGATAGCTCAAGCTCAAGATGGACTACAGGGCATCAACCAATATGATTTAGAGGGCATCAACCACTATAACATACATGGTATCAACCAGTATGATTTTGATCAAGGTAAATATTGCCAATTTTATATAAATTAGCTCATGTAAGAAATATATTCAGGATATGTTCTTGATATCCAAGGCATGAAAAGGAGTGGAGGCATATGGAAGTGAGCAAGTGATGAGTATCACGCCCCGCTTCCCAAAATCCGAAATACGGAGAGCGACGAAGGCCAGCCGTACTACCTACGGTAAGGAAAAGTCCTTTCATAGTCACATAAGGCTGTCTAGATTAACCTGTCAAAATAAAATCCAATACCAAAAGAAATAATACTGATAATCATGCTGCAATGAAACCACAAGAAATCCTAAAAATGGGTCCACTAGATAATTGATGCAATTAAAGATCCAAAACAAAAGATTCGGAATAAAATAAAATCCGAAAGAGATACAAAAGTCCTAATGTCCCATAAGGGCGCGCATGCTAAGAACTAAAAGTAAAGGAAAATAAACCTACGATTACTGATCTTCAGCAAAGTCCTGGTAACCGCTCTGATCCTGCTCAGCCTGCAGATCTGACTCTAAACCTGAGATGGCAAAACTCAGATATGTCAGAACATCCCAGCAAGTACTCAACGTATAAAGAGTGTGTAGCATAAAAACAAGAATATATAAAAGTGAAGCCCGGTGCACAAGAAAGCATGTATATAAGTAATTAAATGCATTAACACTATGAAACATGTATGTAAGGGATCAGGTCATAACCTAACCGGCCACTAAATGTTAAACTATCCTATCGTAAGCCTGAGTGTGTGCGTCAACCTCTGCAGGAGTATTCCTAACCCAAGAGTGGTACCCCAGGGGCTAGGAAACATGGGCCCAACTGTGGAATGAACAAGAGACTGCTATAGCCTGGTACGAGCTGTAATCATGTGACCGCTATAGCCCGGTACGAGCTGTAATCATGTGACCGCTATAGCCCGGTACGAGCTGCCGGCATGGGACTCTTGAGATCCTGTTGTACAACGCACGCTCAAACTACCCCAATACCCACGTATGTATAGTTGCTATGGTAAAAATTAAAATCACTAATTAAGAATACTGAAAAGAAAGGAACTTGCAGTATGGTAATTGTATGGAAATAAAACTGGTGAATAGTGGTGTCATGGCATGTAGTCCAGCACTCTAATTAATGATTTCACTTAAGAAAATAAATAATAAAGATCATGAATAAGCATGTCAAATCAATGTGTTCTATACATGTAATCAACATGAGTCTCGAATGTGTATAAAGCATGTAAAAGGATTCATGTGCATAATATTCATGTCATAGCATTACATAACGAAAAAGCCAGCATCAGTCAGCAATATAAATATTAGCAAGTGTTCCGATAAGGACAGATGATAAAACTGTGAGATGAACCTCTTTCCTCTAATATTCAAACTTGTACAGGCTAAGAACTAATTTTGATAATCGCCGATATTGCATCGGCAAAAAAATGAAAAGAGCAAGAGTACTTGCCTGAGGATAGCAATCACGAAAAACGATGTACGAAAATGCAGGCACGATCTCAGCTAAGGTGCGATTTTGGATCTGAGTTATATGATCCGCCTAGATAAATTTCATCGATTTAAATTATAAGTATCCACATACAAAATTGTCACACAAAATTATTTCAATTTAGGGTTTTGATACAAATTTTCCCTATTCAATTGTTCGCTGATTTTATACCATTTTATTCATTTATTTATTTATTTCCTCTTCTTTTTTTTTCCAGAACAGAACAGAACAGGGATCAAGAGTGCTTACAGGGGGAAATCGTTGCAGTTGCTAGGGTTCGGATGGTCCAAGGTCGAGTCGAGAGCACCCAGATCTGGAGATGGGAGCGGCTGCGAGGCGAAGACGAGGCTGCGTCGCTGGTGAGATCTTACGGTGTTGCTGCAGGGAAGTGATGATGAAGCTGATGGAGATCTGCGTGATGGTGTCGTCGAAAGAGGGAGATTTCCAGCGAGGGAGTGACGAGGGCTTGCGTTGGGTTCGGGGAGATGGGTTGTTGCGGTCGGGGTGGAGAAGAGAGAGAGAAGGAGGAGGGGTGAAGATCGAGGTCGGGGAGAAAGCGGCGACGGCGCGGCGCGGCGAAGGTTAGGGTTAGAGTTTCGTGGGTGAGGGACGAGCGGCGGGGGAAAGAAAGAGAGAGAGAGATTAAGTTGTGTGTGTGTATATATAAATTATTTTATAAATAAAGATAGATATCTTTAATTGGTTGCATTTAGATATTCGGTGCAGATTTTCTCGTTCTCATTTTAACAGTAAACAGATACGAAAAATATTATTTTGCTGTCGCTAAGAAAATATTATTTATATAATATAAAAACTGAATATTTTCCATATCAAAATTGTTTACAGAGAAAAATCTAAATTAAATATTTTAGCGGCCAAATAAAAATTCAAAAAATTGGGGAAAAAATCTTGATAAACTTTTGATTTATTGCATTCAAATAGGGTTGTTACATCCTACCCACCCTACAGAAAATTTCGTCCTCGAAATTGGAAGGACGACTACAAGATCAAGAAAACAGGTGTGGGTACTTTTGACGAATCGTGTCCTCGCGCTCCCAAGTAGATTCCCCGCGAGAACGTCCGCCCCAAGATACAAGAACTAAAGGGATGATCTTGTTTCTCAATACCTTCTCCTTACGGTCGACAATAGCTGTAGGTTACTCTTCATACTAGAGATCGGTGCTCAAGGTTAATTCAGAGTGATCGAGAACATGACTGTCATCGCGAACGTACCGACGCAACTGTGATACATGGAATACATCGTGCACACCAGCCAAAGAAGATGGTAAGGCCAATCTGTAAGCCACTGCTCCAACGCGTTCCACAATCTCGAATGGTCCAATAAATCGGGGACTGAGTTTCCCACGACTACCGAATCTAATCACTCCTCGAGTCGGCGAAATCTTAAGGAAGGCATGATCTCCTACTCCAAACTCAAGAGGTCTTCGACTAGTATCCGCCCAGCTCTTCTGACGATCTTGTGCTGTCTTGATACGGTCCCTGATTAACTGGACCTTCTCAACTGTTTAGGTTACGAGCTCCGGTCCCAATAATCTTCGCTCACCCATATCATCCCAGCAAAGTGGAGAACGACATTTACGTCCGTAAAGTGCCTCGAACGGTGCCATCTGGATACTCGCCTGATAGCTGTTATTGTACGAGAATTCCACCAAGTGAAGATGATCCTTCCATGATCCCTTGAAATCTAGCATACAGGCTCTCAATATATCTTCTAGTATCTGTATCGTACGTTCAGACTGTCCGTCAGTCTGGGGATGGTAAGCTGTGCTGTAGCGAAGACGAGTGCCTAAACTCTCTTGTAAGCTTCTCCAGAAATGTGAGAGGAATCTCGTGTCTCGGTCCGATACTATAGTGATAGGCACCCCATGCAACCGTACGATCTCTTGCATATACTTCTCTGCCAATGTCTCCGTCGATTGTCCCACTCGAAAGGGTAGAAAATGGGCCGCCTTTGTGAGACGGTCGACAATGACCCAAATAACATTATTGCCCTTAGGACTCCGTGGTAAAGCCGTCACGAAGTCCATAGTGATGTATTCCCACTTCCACTGGGGAATGGGAAGTGGTTGCAATAGGCCGGCCACTCGCTGATGTTCGGTTTTCACCTGCTGGCACACTAAGCACTTCGACACATAGCGGGCAATCTCTCTTTTCATGCCATTCCACCAAAAGTGTTGTTTAACGTCCCTATACATCTTGGTACCACCCGGGTGCACCGAATAAGCTGAACTGTGTGCTTCCTTCAACACTTCCTCTTGAACGTCGCCCTTTGGCACGCATAATCGACTGCCGAATCTTAAAGAGCCATCTTCGTGTATCAATAGGTCTGTCCTCATTCCTGCCTCTACTAACCCACGGAGTTTCTGCAATTGCGGGTCCCCAGCCTGTGCAGCTTTAATACGATCAACTAACGAAGACTGCTCCTGTAGTTGCCAAGATTGTCCGGGCGTCCTCTGCTCTACCACTTCTAAATCGAGTCTTCGAAATTCATCAATGAGTTCCTTCTGGCCAGTCAACCACATCGCTGTTGGTCTCCGACTGAGAGCATCCGGTACCACATTTACTTTCCCGGGATGATATTGCAAATCAATATCATAATCAGCCATGAACTCCAACCACCTACGCTGTCTCATATTTAGCTCCTTGTGCGTGAATACATATTTCAAGCTCTTATGGTCCGTAAAAATTTCCACTCGTTCTCCCAAAAGATAATGCCTCCAAATTTTCAAAGCAAAGATTACAGCGGCCAAATCTAAATCGTGAGTTGGGTAATTCTTCTCGTGCGTCCTCAGTTGACGCGAGGCATAAACGACAACACTCCCACGTTGCATCAAGACACAGCCTAGCCCCTTACCGGAAGCGTCGCTATGAATCACCAGTCCTCCTGTCCCATCTGGTACGGTCAATATGGGTGCGGTTGTGAGTTTCTCCTTCAATAATTCGAACGCTCGGTTGCACTCTTCTGACCATACGAATGGTATCCCCTTTCGAGTAAGTCTTGTCAATGGCTCAGCCGCTCGTGCAAAATCTTTAACAAATCTGCGATAGTAGCCTGCGAGTCCCAAGAAACTTCTAATCTCTGCTACTGACTTCGGTGCTGGCCAATCCTTCACTGCTTCAATCTTCGCCGGATCTACTGATATACCGTCTCCAGAAACGATGTGGCCCAAAAATTGAACTTGTTCCAGCCAAAACTCGCATTTACTAAGCTTGGCGTAAAACTTTTCTTGTCTCAATATCTGCAATACGATCCTCAAATGCTTGGCATGCTCCTCCTTGCTTTTGGAGTACACAAGAATGTCGTCGATGAAAACTACGACAAACCGATCAAGGTACTGGGAGAAAACTCGGTTCATTAAATCCATGAACACGGCTGGGGCATTAGTAACACCGAATGGCATTACCAAGAATTCATAATGACCGTATCGAGTTCTGAAGGCTGTCTTGCATACATCCTCCGCTTTAACACGAACTTGATGGTACCCCGACCGAAGGTCCAACTTAGAGAACACTCGAGCACCACACAATTGATCGAACAAATCATCGATCCGAGGTATAGGGTACTTGTTTTTAATCGTAACCCGGTTCAGCTCTCGGTAGTCGATGCACATGCGCAACGAGCCGTCCTTCTTCTTTACTAGTAAAACTGGAGCGCCCCACGGAGAAGTACTCGGGCGAATGAATCCTTTGCTGAGGAGGTCTTCTATCTGCTTCTTCAATTCCGCTAATTCAACTGGTGCCATCCTGTAGGGTGACTTAGAAATTGGTGTCGTTCCTGGCAATAATTTTATCGAAAACCCCAAAGCACGAAGCGGGGGTAAGCCGAGTAAGTCCTCAGGAAAGACATCCAAAAATTCCCGAACTACGACCGGTGCCGAACTCATATCAACCTCCATTGATGCCAGTATATCGCACGTCGGCCTTGCTCTAAACTTTATGGGTCCCAGAGATTTGCTCCCTCCAATGAACACGAACTCTGGGTGGTTAGGAATGCGAAAGTTTACAGTTTTGGCCCGACAATCAATATGTGCGTGAAAGGTGCCCAACCAATCCATTTCTAAGACGACATCATAACTACCGGTCCCAATCAACAGGAAATCTGCGAAAAGTTCCCTTCCGCAAATCACAACCGGACAAAGCTTGCACTCTAGGTTGGTGGTAACTACTCCATTTCCAGTGTGAATGTCCCAACCTCTAGTCAGTGTTTTGTGTGCAATAGAATGTGTTGTGGCAAAATCCAAAGACATAAAACAATGCGAAGCTCCGGAATCGAAAAGTGCTCTAGCAAGAACAGAACAAATTAGAACGGTACCTGAAACGACATCCTCCGATGCTTCCGCCTGCTCAGCTGTCAGTGTAAAGGCCCGTCCCTGTCCACGACCTGTGTTTCCTCACCTCTGATCAAAAAGTTGCTCCTGAGGGACAAGTCCTTTCTGAGATTGGTTGCGCCCTGCTCTACTTGGACAACTCCCAATCTGATGGTCACTAGCACCACAAATCAGACATAGACCCTTAGCGCGGCGGCAATTTCTCTCGACGTGTCCCGGACAGTATCCACAAACCGGAGATTCCCGTTGTGGTGGGGTTACGGTACGCTTCATCTGAACTCCTCCATGCTGTCTAACTGGAATCATGTGAAGCTAACTTCTCCTGTATTTCCAGAGTGAGGCACTGTAAAAATCTTCTAGCCCTATCCTCTTCCTGGGCTACCATTGAAGGAGCAAAACGACTGAGTCGGATAAACTCGACCGCTACCTCGTCCACTGTGCGATCTCTCTGACGAAGATTGATAAATTGCTGTTCCATTTCGATCCTGGCCGATTTAGGGAAGAATTTCTCAAGAAAAGCCGTAGAGAAATCAGTCCATGTAATCGGTTTCTTCAACTTGTTCTCTTCTGCAAGCCACCAAATTCTAGCAATATCCTGCAGTTGAATCTTGACTATATCCACTTTGTCCTCTTCAAGAACCCGGGCGGCCGACAGCAAATTCCCCATGTCGACAATCCACTGCTCAGCATCCAGTGGTCCGCCTGCGCCAGTGAAAACTGCCGGCTGTAGTCTCCTGAAATCGGCGACGCTGCCCGGACGTCTATCTTCACGAACCTCAGCCACCTTGTTCAGGGCCGCAGTAGCGGTCTGCTGAGAAGCAAGTAGGCCCCCTTGTAGCAATTCGGTCTGCTGCTGTTGACCCTCCAGCATGCCACATATAACTCCAAGTAGTGCAGTATTGTTGTCACGTCTCCCATATACTCGCAAATTTTCTTCGGCCATGATTCTGAAGTCAAAACGAACGACGAGATTTAGCAACGAAAACGAGGTTTAAATTCAAAATATTAAAACTGAGTGAAGCAAAGAGATAATGAAATAATCAATTCAAAGATTACAGATCAAGTGTAGGACTCTAAGTTACTCATACAGAATACCGTATTGTATCCATGCCGCGGTACATGGGCACAATATCGTAACTCTATGTAAGTCGTCCGAATCCTACGGTCAGAGTCAACGGAATCTGCAGCATGACATACTGGGGAAAACCTAGACATGTGTTTCTAACCTAAAAGGTCGGTAGAACCAAGACTAACTTTGATGTCAGCCTGGCTCTGATACCAACAAAACCTTATCACGCCCCGCTTCCCAAAATCCGGAATACGGAGAGCGACAAAGGCCAGCCGTGCTACCTACGGTAAGGAAAAGTCCTTCCATAGTCACATATCACATAAGGCTGTCTAGATTAACCTGTCAAAATAAAATCCAATACCAAAAGAAATAATACTGATAATCATGCTGCAATGAAACCACAAGAAATCCTAAAAATGGGTCCACTAGATAATTGATGCAATTAAAAATCCAAAACAAAAGATTCGGAATAAAATAAAATCCGAAAGAGATACAAAAGTCCTAATGTCCCATAAGGGCGCGCATGCTAAGAACTAAAAGTAAAGGAAAATAAACCTACGATTACTGATTTTCAGCAAAGTCCTGATAGCCGCTCTGATCCTGCTCAGCCTGCAGATCTGACTCTAAACCTGAGATGGCAAATCTCAGGGATGTCAGAACATCCCAGCAAGTACTTAACGTATAAAGAGTGTGTAGCATAAAAACAAGAATATATAAAAGTGAAGCCCGGTGCACAAGAAAGCATGTATATAAGTAATTAAATGCATTAACACTATGAAACATGTATGTAAGGGATCAGGTCATAACCTAACCGGCCACTAAATGGTAAACTATCCTATCGTAAGCCTGAGTGTGTGCGTCAACCTCTGCAGGAGTATTCCTAACCCAAGAGTGGTACCCCAGGGGCTAGGAAACACGGGCCCAACTGTGGAATGAACAAGAGACCGCTATAGCCCGGTACGAGCTGTAATCATGTGACCGCTATAGCCCGGTACGAGCTGTAATCATGTGACCGCTATAGCCCGGTACGAGCTGCCGGCATGGGACTCCTGAGATCCTGTTGTACAACGCACACTCAAACTACCCCAACACCCACGTATGTATAGTTGCTATGGTAAAAATTAAAATCACTAATTAAGAATGCTGAAAAGACAGGAACTTGCAGTATGGTAATTGTATGGAAATAAAACTGGTGAATAGTGGTGTCATGGCATGTAGTCCAGCACTCTAATTAATGATTTCACTTAAGAAAATAAATAATAAAGATCATGAATAAGCATGTCAAATCAATGTGTTCTATACATGTAATCAACATGAGTCTCGAATGTGTATAAAGCATGTAAAAGGATTCATGTGCATAATATTCATGTCATAGCATTACATAACGAAAAAGCCAGCATCAGTCAGCAATATAAATATTAGCAAGTGTTCCGATAAGGACAGATGATAAAACTGTGAGAGGAACCTCATTCCTCTAATATTCAAACTTGTACAGGCTAAGAATTAATTTTGATAATCGCCGATATTGCATCGGCAAAAAAATGAAAAGAGCAAGAGTACTTACCTGAGGATAGCAATCACGAAAAACGATGTACGAAAATGCAGGCATGATCTCAGCTAAGGTGCGACTTTGGATCTGAGTTATATGATCCGCCTAGATAAATTTCATCGATTTAAATTATAAGTATCCACATACAAAATTGTCACACAAAATTATTTCAATTTAGGGTTTTGATACAAATTTTCCCTATTCAATTGCTCGCTGATTTCATACCATTTTATTCATTCATTTATTTATTTCCTCTTCATTTTTTTCCAGAACAGAACAGAACAGGGATCAAGAGTGCTTACAGGGGGAAATCGTTGCAGTTGCTAGGGTTCGGATGGTCCAAGGTCGAGTCGAGAGCACCCAGATCTGGAGATGGGAGCGGCTGCGAGGCGAAGACGAGGCTGCGTCGCTGGTGAGATCTTACGGTGTTGCTGCAGGGAAGTGATGATAAAGCTGATGGAGATCTGCGTGATGGTGTTGTCGAAAGAGGGAGATTTCCAGCGAGGGAGCGACGAGGGCTTGCGTTGGGTTCGGGGAGATGGGTTCTTGCGGTCGGGGCTCGGGGTTGTAGTCGGGGTGGAGAAGAGAGAGAAGGAGGAGGAGGGGTGAAGATCGAGGTCGGGGAGAAAGCGGCGACGGCGCGGCGCGGCGAAGGTTAGGGTTAGGGTTTCGTGGGTGAGGGACGAGCGGCGGGGGAAAGAAAGAGAGAGAGAGAGATTAAGTTGTGTGTGTGTATATATAAATTATTTTATAAATAAAGATAGATATCTTTAATTGATTGCATTTAGAGATTCGGTGCAGATTTTCTCGTTCTCATTTTAATAGTAAACAGATACGAAAAATATTATTTTGCTGTCGCTAAGAAAATATTATTTATATAATATAAAAACTGAATATTTTCCATATCAAAATTGTTTACAGAGAAAAATCTAAATTAAATATTTTAGCGGCCAAATAAAAATTCAAAAAAATTGGGGAAAAAATCTTGATAAACTTTTGATTTATTGCATTTAAATAGGGTTGTTACAATGAGGCAACAATCTATGCAGAGCATGGAAACAAATGAGACTCGAGAAGATACTGGAATATCTCAAGATGAAATGCAAGACAGGGTACAAGAATCATATGATAATTTTGAGACGGACTTTCTTTTCTCATCACCAAGATATGGAAGGATGATATCAATATCAAGGCCACCCCTGACTGCTACAAGAGGAAGGAGTATTTCCATTGGAGGAAGAGGTCCTATTAGAGTGGGGGAGAGCACCAATGAATAGAGCACCATGGAGACTATGAGGTAATTTTAAAATTAGTATTGCAAACTTAATTATTTATAGCTAAGCAAAGTTCTTATTATATTTCAATGGATGATTTCACATGCTCATGGACCACACATCCATCTTATACATTGTTGTTCATGTACACAGGCTTTGTTAGCATACAACATTTTGGAGCAAGCAGCAGCAGCAGCATTTTGTAGCAGTTAATAGCAGCGGCATATTATAGCAACTATATTTTGTAGCAGTTATTACCAGCGCGCAGCAGCATTTTGGAGCTGCAATTAAAAACTTGAACCATTTTAGTTAGATGTGTTGGTTTATCGTAACTTGGATATGCTAGTTTGGTGTTATTTGGATGTGTGATATGCAAGGATTTGGTTGTTAAGTGGATGTGTTAACCTTATCTGTATGGAATTGATATCCTATATATTGATACGCTATATCTCGCTTCTTTTTATATAGTCTCTTTTAATATATGCAATCTGGATCTATGTGTGTGTTTTTTCCCCTTAATTTTTTGTTGTTGCTGCTGTAATATTTGGATTCGGTGATTGATAGTGTTATTTGGTTACATGGATATCCCTCGCGTATGGAGCTAGTTTATAATAAAAGTGTGTTATTTTCTTCTAACCAAGTTTTTTCTTTTCCCTTTTTACTTGTTAGTTCAAGTTTGCAACAAGTTTGCTAGGTTTTTCCACTTCCAAGTATTTATACCAAGATTTTTTGTACGAACCTTTCTCAGTTTAGCATTCTCATTTTTTTTGTGCCAGGTATTTTATTTTAACTAAGCTTGATTTTTACAAAAGCTCGATTGTTTCCAGGTTTTTAGATAAGTGCAATATGGTAAGGGTAAATTACACTAAAAATACCATTAACTATTCCGGTTTTTCTCTAAAATACCTTGAAGATTTTTTATTACATTAAAATACCTTAAACTATGCATTTTAAGGGAATTTTTCACTAAAATCCCCCAAAAATAGCAGTTAAGGTTTTTACTGCAATAGAATAAACTTCAATGTGTTTTATTGAAAAGATATAGTTTATGGTATTTTTAGTGTAATTCATCCTATGGATATATCTCATTATTTTGGTCTTTTAAAACACAAATTCCCAGTATCCTAGCTTTCGTGCAAATCCATATTCAAATCCACATGCAAAGTATAAGTTGGCATCACAATACAAACCAAAATTATATTGATTTCAACGAGTTGCATACAACAACATGATAATTAAAGTACATATGAAGTTTAACTCTATAAGAATAACAATCACTTCAATAATTGAAACTTCATTTTCGCAAAGTGTTTCTCAATTTTCTCCATTTTGCTGTCAACTCTTTTTCCAAGATCATTAAGCTCGGCCTATTTTACCCCCAGCTGCAAAGTACTTGAATTACATCATCGCTTGCATAGGAGTAACTGCAACTCATATTGTTGCTTCAAGTTGTCGTAATTGTTGTGGCAAAGCCGCAAAGGAGCTTGATTTTATCTATTTCAAAGCATAAACATTGGATGAAGACGAAATGCCCTAAATTTAGCTCTCAAGCCCAATTTTGAAATTGTAGAAACTAAAACCCTAGCCCCTATTTAACATAAAAAAAGAGTAAAAAGAGGACCATTGGTGGTAATGTTTTTAATGAGGACCATTGGTGGTAATGTTTTTAATAACCTATGAACGGTTCTAAACCCAACTAGAGGAATATGCTGGTTAAAAATAACCGGGGGTGAATTTTGGAGAAGCTAATGGTTCTAGGGGTGAAATTTGGAAATATTGAAGTTTTGGAAGTGACATATAAAAAAAACCTATTTTATTTTATTCTGGTCAAGCTACATGGTTAATTGGAACTTTCTTTCAAATATCGTAGAATAAGAATTGATATGGTATTATGCAGGTTAAATTTCAACTTGCTACCATCATCTGTAGTCATTTTTACCAAATGATATCATGCATTTTCAAAATGATGGATTGATACCATGAACTTCAAAAGTATAAAAAAAACTTGAGGAAAATTACAAAATTAACAAAATACCTCTCTTTTTTTTCAAATATAGACTTTTTTTATTATATGAGAGGGGTATTTTGGTAATTTTGAAATTTTCCTCAGGGGTTTTTGATACTTTTGAAAGTTCATGTTATCAATCCATCATTTTTGAAAGTTCATGGTATCAATTGAGAAAAATGCATATAGTTCATGATAGCAAGTTGAGATTTAGCCTATTATGTAAGAGCTTTTGACATGCGGATATGTCATATAAGATTTTATTACATGAGCTTGGGATACAAAATTAAAAGGGCTTTTTGCATACGTGTCTCCTAAAATATTACTATTTTGAAAAACAACTCTTGAAACTTCATATTTTCAAATACATCACCTAAAACACTTCATTAAACTAAATTGGCCCTATGCTTAATTAACATCCCTAACACCGTCAGAAATATTGGTTAAGAAGCTAAAATGACAACTTTGTCTTTCTAATGGTTTTATATTTGCATTAGAAAGAGAAAAAGAAGGAAGAGATTATTAATTAATGCCGTAAGATTTTAGTATAAAACATGGGGTTTGAATATAATTTATCATATTAACACTAATCCAATTATTAATCCTCATTAGCTTAAGGAAAATGGTGTTT
The DNA here is from genome assembly GCA_030015575.1 of Agapanthus africanus. Taxonomy (NCBI): domain Eukaryota; kingdom Viridiplantae; phylum Streptophyta; class Magnoliopsida; order Asparagales; family Amaryllidaceae; genus Agapanthus; species Agapanthus africanus. The sequence goes on along the minus strand of JASDDO010000019.1, from coordinate 260,215,520 downwards.
TTAATTGATGGAAATGTTTCGGGGGTTGTATTTAAATATATCAAGTTTTAGGGGTGTTTTTTGAAATACCAATGTTTCAAGGGGGCCTATATCAAAAACCCCAAATTAAAAATACATTGTTTGATACACAAAGACAAAAAGAAAGAAAGAAATTAGATGATTGTAAATAAAATATTATAAAAAAAATTAGCAAATGTCCAAGGATGAGAGGGGAAAAAATAAATACTAATAATACTTCAAGCAGGAGAAAATTTAATTAATATTGTTAGTTCCTAAACTCCAAAAGCAAGTTTTGTGAATATAACATATGAATTAGTACTACAAAAGCCAGAGATGAGTAAGATTATTTCTAGGAGACCAAAATTGCATGTTGAGAAAAGTTAGGGCGAATATTAAAGAGTGGATGGAAGGTAAAATATATTAAGTAAATAATGGAAGAAATATGTACTTTTTAACATATTGTAGCAAATAGATGTTTCAAGATGAGAAAAACAATTTATATCTATAAGAGATAGATCAGACAATAGTCCAATAATCTTTTTTTCCCCCTTATTAGAAATATAAATAGATGAAGATGAAAATTGTCAAGTCATACTTGAACAAATTGAGTTTGCCCAAGCAATATTGATTGCTGGTGTTGAACTTTTGCTTTCAGAAATCCATCATAAATCAAATAAATTTTTAAATAAAAAAAATTCTTTCAATCAACCATCTAAGTTAAGGAGAGCTAATTTTTATAAATAAAAAATCATGTATCGAATAATTCAAATAAACATATAATATCTTTCTAAATATAGATTGTGCAGCCATTTGATGCAAAGACGAGGACTAAAAGTAACTGCAAAATTCTAGCTTTTTCATAAATAAAAAATAAAAACCCAGTGTATGCTTAGACCATTAGCAGTCTCAACCCCAAAACCTGCTCAAAAATAAACTACACAACTTATTTGTGTATGTAATGATAAGACATACTCACCAACACAGAAACACCCAAAACATGCTTATATCTTGCAATAGATAAGCTGAACGAAAAGTTAATAAGATTTTAATTTGCCAATAATTTAGCATCTCGCATCTGAGGTTGTCCACATAGAACTCATAAGCCTTGATGGACAATTAATCTGGAATTACAACTCAATTGACATGAATAAACATGTAAGCTGTTGTTTTATTTGCCCTGACATTGCCCAAAAAGAGCACTAATGTACTTGCTCACCTTGCCTTAGATCGACTTAAATGGAAAAAATGGCCATCAAAATGTCATTCAAAATACAAAGAACAGAATGGGAAATGATTTTAAAAAAATTCTGAGTTTCCAAGCTCCAATCACTTGTTTGCTTCGATGAATTCTCTGTATTCCTTCTTCATTTTCACACCAGATACACTCCTGCAACCCCAAAGCATAAGACTAGTAAGCTTGCATGAGAATTTACAGGGGGGGGGGGGGGATTCTAACCGCCAAGAGCACATATACATCATTAAAAAAGACAACTAGGTCACTCAAGATAAATACTTTAAATGACTTGGTGCTTACAATGAAATACAATAACAAACTTAAGTGGGTAAGATTAAGAAAGATTGCCAAAAATTACACTGAACCATCCAGAGATTCAGGGTTTTGAACCATAGAATCACAAGAACTAGCCTATTATGAGTAATATACTGTAATATAAAAATCAAGGCTCTTCCTTTCTCTTTATACTGTAATATTCAGGGTTTTGCCCAATTGGCAGGATAACACCCTGAGTTTTAAAAACTTGCACTTTGCTCCCTATGTTAATGACCATTATATTTTTCCCTCTCAGTTAACTTTTTAATCCAAGAATACCACTTGGGAGAAATATTAATCACAAACAATAAATGAAACAATGCCAAAAAAATTATTGAAGTTAAGGGGTAATTTAGAGATGTTTAAAGGAATTAATAATTTTGTTAGACTGCAGGTTATCAAAACTAAGGACAGATTCTATGTGGGTAAAGGTGAAGGGGGTTTCCTGCAATGTAGCCAAAAATGAATTTACATATCATAAAAGGAGGCAGACTCTATGCAATGGACTGCTCCACTAAACCACATATAAAACCTACACAGTGAGCCGGTGAGTAAAAAAAGAAACACAAAGATAGTGAATTCATACAAGTGTACAGATAGTGGAATTAACAAGATAGTATGAGTGATTTGCTGACCTAAGCATTTCCTTATTTTTGAAAAACTGCACACATGGTGTTCCCATTATTCCAGCTGCTTCTGCAACTTCTTGATCCTCCTCTATGTCAATTTCAACGAAATGGACATTCTGGTCAAACTCATCAATCACCTGCACAGAAAAGCTGATGATTGATAACCGCATCTATGAAGCAACGACACTTCTACTTGCTCTCCGTGTCCAGGTGCTTTTACGGTAGCTATATGTGAGAAAATTTAACGTAAAAGCAGAAGTCAAAATCTGTTTTGTTTTGAGAAAAATGAGCCTAAATTATCTTCATGGATCCGAAAGTCACTCAAATTTCCAAGCCCAGCCAAAGGAATTAAAGGATTTTAGCATATGGCCCTCCTGTAACACTGAGTTCTGGTTTAAAAATGTAAAACATAAAGATAAAACATCCAAGCTTATTTTTGATTTACTCGTCTGAACCAATATGCTATGAATGTCTTAAAATGTAGTAGGGCCCAATATAGTACAATACCTTGCTCAAAATTGGCTTCAATGTCCTACATGGACCACATGTTGGTGCAGTGTATAGTACACATATTAGCCTTGGGCTTTCGTGGTACAATTTCCTCAGAGCATACTGCAAAAGATAAGCCAAAAGGTAAAGTCATCATTTGATGAGCAGCCATATATTGCATCATAGTTCTCATATTTATGAAAACTCCATTTTAGTGCAGCGAATTCCAGCCTCAAGAATAACAACTAATCAATTATTTGTTATTCATAATAAATACCTGACCCTTGTGCTTGGTAAGTGTAATGTCAAAGCCCATTTGTATGTCTTTATCTGAAATTTCCTTCTTTGGCTCTTCTTTCACAGGCTGTTGAGGAAACAAATCAGCAGAAAAGATTTTTTATGACCCGATGACATAGCACACATTCATTTACTGAACAAGATATGGTAATACTGGTGCACAGGTATTATTCATGTCAACCGGCAGCAATTAATTAAGATGTACAAATATAAATTATTAATTCTACAAAACATGTACATTTAGTATTGCAAATGTGGGCAGTACTCCCTTGAACAAAAGCCTTAAAAGAATCGTGACTTCAATATAGTGCAAGCAGACACCAGAAATAGGTCACTTTACAAAATATGTTCATAATGAACCATGCATGCCGTGTCACTAGGAAACAGAATATAAATATCAAAGGGCATTCGTTGATGCTCTTATAATCTACAATCCATGGACAGATTGACATGATTTGAAGCATATTACCTGGTGAAACTCCACAAGAAGATCATTGGACACCAAATATCTCTCTACAGATAGAGCAGCCACACATCCAGATCCAGCAGCAGTTATAGCTTGTCTCCACTCATGATCCTGCCAGCAGAATTGACGAGAATTACGAGTAAAAACTAGTGGTACGTAAACGTTTATTTGAAGAAATAGTAGTTGCTAGTGCTAATTCTTCATAAAAGTGATTTGTAGAGTAGCTTGAATACGAGTATTAACATTGATGAGAAACACATTCCATTTAGATTTTGGAGCTATGTAGTACAGATTTGGTTACGGATACAGATACGATACGATCCGGAATCGCGGGTTTGCAATTTTCCAAAAAACATGGGATACATTTTATATTGATCCTTATAATTAATATTTAATATAATATTAATATATAAATTGTTATTAAACTATTCTAAGCTAATAATAACATGTGTGTGAGTACGGTATATAAGCAAAAATAAATCTGTGGTCAGCCACAGTGTTCAATACCTCAAGGGAAAGATTTAATTTCTGTGGAGAGAGATCCCCTAATTTTTTCAGTGAGGATTAATTTAATTGATTGAAAGTGCATCAAAAAACCAATTTAAATGACCAAACCCGATATGCGAATCTGATTCGTGAATCGGGACGAATCATGAAGTATCAGAATTATTTTTTGATTTATTTAATTAAAAAAAATCAAGATCCGCAACTCCAATACATGAATCCATCCGATCAAAAACACTCTGATTCGCGGATCCGATACGATATGTGAGGGGTTTTCACGAATCCGTACTTCATAGTTTTGGGGAAAGTGAATCTAAGAGATGCTCAGTAGAGAACTTATAGTTATAGCTTATTTACCATATCGTGCTTCCATTTGCACAAATGAATTACACTCGATTATCAACATATTACTTTTGGAAAGTTATAATGTCATATCCAACTTTTGCAAATTAATTTTATTTACGATAACAATTCGTTTATGGATGAATATAAGCACACATACATACATATGCTATTTATTCTTGACTGATAAGTCTTGTGTTCTTACCCTCAAACTGGCCTTTTAGGACTTACTGCAAAATGTGCATAAATTCCTTGGCCAAGAACACAGATATAAATAGTCGATGTCAGGTCGACCACCAATCATAACATTTTGTAAAACCAATTTTTTGTCTAGTAGCAATTTCCATGATGATGTTTACAACATATTATATCCAATCTCTCAAATTAGACTGTTGGTGAGACCGAATTCTGCTCAAAGACATCACCATATCTATATCAAGCGTATCATCATAAGTGTAGCAGATTAGTAGTTAAAGGAATATAATGGATAGTGACTGGCATATTGCTACCAGAACACTAAATCAGAAATAATTTATTAATTTAAAATTACCTGAACATCACCAGCAGCAAAGACGCCTTCCACAGAAGTTTTAGCAGTTCCTTCTTTGACCAAGATATAGCCTGTGCTATCCAATTCAACCTGACCTTGTAGCAACTGGCTATTCGGAGTATGGCCTATTCCATAAAATAAACCTTTGACCTCTAAAACTGACTCCTCTCCTGTATCTACTCTTTTTAGTAGTATTCCAGACATCTGGCCTTTGCTGTTGCTGACGACATCAGCAGCCTCAGTGTTGAAGTGCACTGTAACATTCGGGTTGTTGAATACTCTGTAACATTCGCCATAATCAACCTGTTAAACAAACATTCAGGAAATTGAAATTTTACCATCATGACAAGTCACAGCAGCAACAGATGGATTAAACATGCAATTTCCTTCATAAAAAGGGGGAAAAGGTAATCTTAAATCTTAATTAATCAAGAAACATAGGAATATGCCTAAATTCTCAATTAATATGACAAACATATCCTACGCAAGCAGTGCAAGTGACCTGAATGGATCTACTTCTATAACTTTTAGACTGTGTTTTTAAGTCGGTATCACTATAGTTATATTGAATCATAGCATAGATATCGTTCTTGAAGTTTTTGAGTGCAAATTGAGCAGATGTATGCTCACGCCTCTCATCCCTTTTCACCGCTCTTTACTTTTTATCTTTCACCATTACCACTCAGCGGTATCACTTCAACTATGAGAAAGAACAAGATTTTTGATCCTACATCATGTTAGCATGTTAGCCACTATAATTTGCTTAATAATTTCACCAACTTTTAATTCTCTTAATGATAAGGCCTAAAACAATAATTTGATGATGAATGGTATCAAGACAACTAACCATAAGAGATACATAAAGACACAACTCATCTACTTATACAACAAGGCTTACATTATCGTACTATTCTCCTTTCTTGTGCTGTCAATAGTAACCACAAATGAACATGCAGAAGGCTAGATGGCTGCAACCTCTATAAGAATAGCACTCCATCATGAAGAAAGCTTGAAACTTTTGTGTTAAGTTTCATTTAAAGTGGTCTAGAAGTTGATCGAGATCTATTAGAGATATAGATTGGGAACATAGAATATTTCAAGGGAAAGAGCTAATTCTTGTAATAATGCTGTTGCTAAGTTTATACATATACATATACCCTCAAATATAAATATTATGTATCCGGTACCTTCAATCTATTGAGCGTAGAAACTATGCAAAAGAAAACGCATGAAAAGCAAAGTATTGCAAAAATGAGGATCGATGTATTTCATGCTTACATTTTTTTAGCAGCATATTTTGGTTATGTATGACAACCAAGATGGAAAAGAAATTGTCCAAAAGTTTACAACAAATTACCTGTCTTGCATGGCTTTCGATGCTCGCAGTTGATCTCTGCGAACAAGTAGATGTACATGACGGGCATATTTGGTTAGATACAGTGCTTCCTCAGTAGCTGTATCCCCTCCTCCCACAACTGCGAGAACTTGACCCTTAAATAGTGGTGATGCCCCATCACATATTGCACAAGCACTTATCCCTCTACTCCAAAATTCATCTTCACGTGGTAACCTAAGTCGTTGAGCAGTAGCTCCTGTAGCTACAATCAGACTATGGCACTTCACCTAAAAAAACAATTAGAACTGTTTTTCAATAAATCCAACGAAAAAGGTAGCAGGAATGGATTTCACTCATATTACTTCATTTGCTTGCTGCATTATCGAAGGTGTCTGGCATCTAATATGATTAAAAAATAATTCACTTTGTCTAGCTAATGATATGTCAAGTGTGCCAGCCAGGCTTGGGCAGAATAGCAGAGCAACATAACTTCTGATACAAGCACAGAAAGAAACTCCTTCAAAGATAAAGACAACAGCGTTATGAAGTTCTCTGTGACTTGGTGACAAGGTTTTAAAAAGCGTTAGGTGGTGCTAGGCGGTTGGGGGACCGCCTAGCGCCTAGGCGGGAGATTATGTGCCACTTAGGCAGTTTTAATATTTTTAGTTAAATATGTGCAGAGATTGAGAGATAAAGTCTTGTAGTGAGAAAAATGATAATTTTGGTGATTAATTAGGTGTGGTATGCATTTTTTTAAATGTTAAATGGGGAAAAACATACCGATTCAGACCAATTGCAATTAAAAGGTCAAATTAGTAACCAGGTTTGGCTTCTTAAGTGTCTGCCCAAGCACCCACCTAAACGGCATAAACCGCCTCGGCCCCGCTTAAGCGGACGCTATGCGTCCCAACCCGCTTAAGTGCAAAACCATCTTAATTCACCCACATAGTGAAAAGTGAAGCGGTCTTGTGCCGCTTCCACTTAATCGGCCGCCTAGAGCGCTTTTTACAAGTTGGTGCACATAGTAACACAGCATCCATTAACATTTCAGCCATTGAATTCCATAATATTATTGCTGAAATTCATTCATGACCACACTAGACACAGAGGTAAAATAATATTTTCATATTAGAAACATGGACAAGAATGTTAGAAACTTAGAAAAATAGAACATCTCTATGAATCACCAAAAATATATTTAACCCAAATAACTTGATTAGATTCAGTTAAGAAACTAATATCAATTTTTAAAATTACAGATAGCTGAAATTGAAATAAAATACACACTTAAAACACAATAATTTAAACTAATATCTCAAACCAACTTAACTATACACCAAAAATATGTGCTGGGTTTTCCATATTTACATGGCCCAAAACCCAATATCCATCTTCTGACACATTTTTCACCTCCCTATCCCAGAATTCCACCTCTCGCCGCTTCCATCCTTCACGATACTTCTCTAATATATTAAGTAGATGGCTATTTGCTTGCAAGAAATCAAACCAAGCCCTAACTTCCATCTACCGACTCATTTTTTGCCTCCCTCTCAGCCGCCGTTCACTTGCTCCCCCTTTCATCCTCACAATCATTCTATACGCATCATTATATTCCCTCAAGATCTCTTCTTTCTCCTCCTCTCTCTAGAACGCTAGTGAACTATAATGGGGGTACCGATTAACAAAGAAGGAGCTATTCTAAATCTGCACCTTGTCAAATTTGTTTCAAAAACAGTTTCAGGATCCCAAATCCCAATGAAGCTCACAGAAAAGCAATTCACTCCTCTTTATTTGATCTAAGGATTTTTTTATCCGATTACAACTAGACTGACAATCTGTATTGTTAAGTCTTAAAATATGCATTTGTTCATTTCTGACTCTTTTTCCTCTGTTTTCTCGCATGGTCAAACGTGGTGATTTACACTAGTCTGTTCTAACTGCGAACTTTTGCTCATCTATTGGCTATTCCGCTGGTCAAGTACCACATACCAACATCCCATTCTAGTTAGTTTTCACTTCTCTGTAATCATATGCTTCGAACACGATAATATGAATTCATGTATCTTATGCATATAGTCACTAAAACTAGGCGCTTTCTCCCTGTTTCCCAATAGAAACAGCTAGACAGAGATCTTAATTGCAAGCCACACTACTGGTTCTTGCCTCTACTTGCAAGACAGGTTGATATTTAACACTTGCAACAATCGTTTCCTTGTCTCCTGCTGTGTTAAATGCCTCTATGTCCACTCAGAATTTTTTGGGCATGGGCTCCATATTTAACACGGATATGAATCAATTATATGTGTGCTTTGTACGTTATAACTCTAGTTTTCCCTGGCCTTATCATATGTGCCAAAGATCCAATATTACTTGAGGAAGATTTCATTAAAACATTGGAGACACGTCTATATTGGATATTTTGTTTGATCAGGAAGACCTTTCTGGCTTAGGATTTCCTTCCTCAACAGTCATGGCCTCATTCCATTTCAAACGCCTCAGCAAGATGATTGTTGAATGCATTATGATGTTCTTGAGATATTGTATTCCATCTATGCTTCTTTCATAATTAAATTGAGTGGTCATAACATGTTTTGATATCATAAATCACTCTCTCCCCCAAGTTTTGTCTTGAAGGTCCCCATAGTGGGTAGTTATGTCTAGTACTCAAGTTATATCTCCAAAAATGAAACTTCATTAGCACTCGTGTTCAAAGATAATGAAACTTAAGGAGAAAATTGTACTTTGATTAAAGAGGAAAAACAATGACATGGAAGTATGCATTATATCCAAATATTGGACTTGTGTCGATTTTTCCGGCTCAGTGCCAAAGTCATGAAGTATATAGATATATCTCTAAAAACAAGTCCAAACAATTACAGAAAAATATTCATAGGAAATAAAGTTCACCTCTCTTTCACTGCTCCTAATGGTGAATGGGCTAGTCTTCACATCAATTGACTCAACATCTTCTTGAAAAAGCTCTGCACCCCAACGTTCAGCTTGGCACCGCATCCTAGTAATGCAACGACACCAAGGCAAGTTATCACACAAGTATGGAAATGATCATTATTTCTGCATAATTTATTGTTAGAGGCTACTATACAATGGTGCAATACCAACTGTAAATCACTTTGATTTCGGCACAAGCAAATGCACGTGTGATTATAAAAAATTTCTAATGGTAAATATGAAAGAATACCCTTCAAAACAGTTGGGATTCTTGGAGACTTTTAATTAGGGGTAAATTTGTAATAGTTTGGAAGTCATAGCCCATTATGCATCCACCATGAAACCGATCATTCCCAAATCATTTTTCAAGATTTTTGCATCAAAGGAACTCATAGCCTTTCCACTGAAAAATTGTTCCGCATGTAACAACTAACACCAGAACTTGCAAATCCAAAAGAAGCATGCATTCTAACATTAGAGATAATATCTAGAATAGTGTGATACCAACTTCAAACACATGAAGCTATGTTACCTGTCCATGAGATCAGGGCCAGTAATTCCATCAGGAAACCCAGGAAAATTTTCAACCTCAGTGGTCGTCATCAATTGACCTCCTGGAACACCACCCACTTGATACCCTTCAAACACCATAGGCTTCAAATTTGCACGAGCCGCATAAATTGCAGCCGTGTATCCAGCGGGACCAGAACCAATGACAACCAAATTCTCAACACCTCCATAAGAAACTGTAAGAAGTATTAAACAATAAAGAAATTACATCTCTAGTTCCATTAATAAAAATAAATAAACATGCATCCTACAGTACGATAAAGATAGATGAGCAACATGGTATGTTATAGGATGACTATATATAGACATTACTTAAATTTGGCAATTGACATAATCTTGATCTATGAGTTACAACCACAGTACAAGATCGTACATGACTTATAAAATACTGCTAAAGCATGCTAATCATATCGATAACGAGCATATTCTCTAGACAACGAGTATGTACATGAGGGGACATAAAGTAATCTAAATACAATCTAAGTTATAAAGACCATGAAACACATAAAACTACATAACATGGAAATCCGGTATGGAATTAGGAAAAGTGAAGTTTATTTTTAAGTAGAGGTAGAGGCTATGTGAACTCTAGTTTGCAAGGCTCTACCTCCATTTTAAAAACATAACTTTGATGGGTGTTTGGCTCTTTGTTACCATAAATCGCTAAACCGCTAGTGAATTGCCATTTGAAACGATCGTTCCCAATTTAGGAACACTAGCACTCCGGATCGGAAGAATCATCGTTCCGATCAAAACTTAAGTTATATGGGGTATATAATTGGGCTTTTGTTAGATTGTACCAAAAGAAATTGAATCACAAATACACGCACATACATAAAAACGGTCCAAAGCACCTCTTTTTTTAGAGATATGTTTTACATCCCATATAAGCATATGGAAGAAGACTATTCTTATCGTACCGCGTTCCGTTCCACAACAAGTGGAGTTCCGTGTTTCCGTTTTCGTTTTACGTACCTAAACGTTCCGCGTTCAAGGTAACATTGCTCTAGAGTTATCTAAACTCCAAGTTGGGATTTTTCTACACAAATTTTGCGGTTTAGAAAACTGTGGTTGGATTGGAGTTTAGAAGACTCCGGTTATCTCAGCTTTGGAGTTTACATGACCGGAGTTTTCTAAACTCCAAAAACCATGCCGCGCATGGCAAAGTTAGGATTTTGGAGTTAAGTTTAAGATAACTTTACGAAACTCCGATTATCTAAACTCAACTCCATTGCCAAACAAGGCCTAAATGCCTTGACACTCATCAAATGAAAGAACTTAAAACCTATATGATTTTTCTCTTCTTTTGGTGTTTTTTTATTCCATCCTTCCAAGGGTTTAAAAACTAATGCAAAAGCCTCCAAATTTCATAACTTTTCAACTTGTAATATAAAAGCTTTGAAACAATTTTATGCTCTCAAACCAAAATTATGAAATTAAAAAGGGAAAAATGGTTTTAAAAATACCCATAGGGCTCTCCTCTTGCGTGGTGGAAGAGGCGGCGGAGACAACAAGAGGAAATCGAAGGGGGCGGCGAACACGAAGCGAATGGCGCCTTGAATAGGGGAAAGGAAAGATGGTGGTGGAGTTCTTGAAGGAGAAATAGGAGCGGCACTGAGAGGACGAGGGCGCCGCCGCCGCCGCCGTCATCCCAGTCCCAAGTATCGCCGCAGCCATTAGCTCCGCTTTAGTTTCTCAATGCTTTCATACAAAATCCCCCCAAAATAATGAGGAGAGAGAGAGAGATAAGAGGGAGAGAAGGAGACAAAGAAATGAGCTTTTATCTATTTTATTGGCGGAGAGCAGAAGTTGTGTCTTTGCCCGTTATCATTATCTCAACCTCTCTATATCTCTCTCTCTCCCTCTTTTATTTCATTTTGCCCTTTTATCTTTTCCCTTTTCTTTTTAATGTCTTATTTTTTTTTTGGGTTATTTGATGATTATGTTACAATGTAGATTCATTTGTGGAGTGTTTTTTAACAAGTATTGAGTGAGAACATCGCTTCCAAGATTTCAGGAAAGGATATTATGATTTATTTCTGTATTTCAGACGCAATATATCCAGCTAAAAAAGAGGAGGAAAATGAATTTTATAGAACACAAATTGCATTCTCTTTGTTTTCTTTATTTTCAAGGAAGGATGTATATAACGATACATCATACATATTAGATTGGCCCTCGGGATTTAGTTGCGAAAACACTATATTATCTAGCATCCAATGCAATATACAAATATTTGCACCAAAATTCGGCTACGAAAATAGCAGCAGATAGACTCCTGCTATCTTGGCTATATGTCGCTAAGAAACTAAAATTATAAGCAGAAACTAAGCTTCACATGAATAAAAGGCTCTGGCCAGATATGGTCGGATCCAACATACAAAACATGCATGCTCAAGAACGTGGGCTGAATCATGCGTTGACACCGCGTGACCAAATTCGAATGAGAGCCGACGGAGTTATAGCGCAATTCGTTGAAACGAGGATGCTGCTGCTAAGATTTGAAGATTCGGTGCGTGTGTATAGTGTGAGTCTCTGTAAACCACTACTACAAATAAGGGTTGCCCCTACGGATTTATCCGTAGGGGCAAACCACTGCCCCTACGGATATATCCGTAGGGACAATAAAATACGTTGTAGGTACAAACGCCGTAGGTGCAAATTGAAACCCTGAACTTGCTCCTACGGAGTTCTGTGTAGGTCCCGTTTTATCTACGGAGCAGGCCGTAGGGACGAAAAAAATATTTTATTTATGGCTTTTTAAAATATATTACTTGTACCTACGGATGAATTCGTAGGGCCAAGTAATAGCCCCTACGGATACATGTGTAGGTACATATCCGTAGGGGCAAAATATCAGAAATCCTGATATTTTGCCCCTACGGATAACTCCGTAAGGGCTTTTGTTTGCCCCTACAGATATATCCGTAGGGGCACTCCCAACCCCCTGATACTGAGATCGGGAGGGGGAGGGGAAATATCAGTTATTCTGATATTTTGCCCCTACGGTTTAATCCGTAGGGGCAACATGTGTACCTACGGATTAATCCGTAGGTACATATTATCTGTTTTTTTTTAAAAGGGCTGCCTGATTTTTTCTCGCCATGTGCACAATAATATATACATCAATCAAATATAAAATTAATCATCACACAACATATATCGCAGTATTCATAATCACATCTCACACATATAATATACAAAAGAAACCAAAAAACTGAATAAGATATAAATATAAACCAATATCAATATAGTCCAAAATGTTTCAAAATGTAGTACAATATGTATCATATAAATAAATACATGTTTCAAAAAATAAGAATAAAAAAGCTACCCTAGCTCGGTCCAGCTCCACCTCTGATAAACGCTAGAATCTGGCGCGCATGCTCCTCGGTCAATAAACCATGCAATTTGGCGCGTGCGGGAGTCTGAGCGGGCTGTGGAGCTGGCGATTTGGTCTGCGCAGCCGCCGTCGAGGTAGTGGCTTGCGGAGCCGCAGCTGCGGGAGTCTGAGTGAGCGGTGGAGCTATAGGAGCTGTCTGCGGAACCGCAGCCGATGTAGTGGCTTGCGGAAGCGCAGCCGAAGGATATGCATGTGGAGGCTCGGCCGATGTACCCTGTCGCGTCTGGACCTAACGTGTGTAATAAGCGTGTAAGAACTGTGTATTATTCGAATTCGTATCATTATCAAGTTATTTCAAAACCTCATTTGGATATCTAGTGTGTAATAACCGTAGTTTATTTTAATTAGATATGTGTGTATGATTAATCAAACCTAAGTCTACAACCAAATAAGCTAAGGCTACGTACTAATTATGGATATGTTGATATCTATAATATGACATGATATTTTACTATAAACTAGTATACATACTAGCATCTCCTACAACTCCTGAACGGTGGCCTTCAAGCTCTCCAGTTCCTGCTGGACACGTCACTCACTGGAGACGGAGGAAGTAACCGCCGGGATGGAGTCCAACCTCATATGGGCCCTGCTAGGGCCCAGTCCCCGGCCTCTCTCCCAACCTCCGTGGTGCCCTCCGTGTGCGGCGTCCAGGACTGGGGTCAGTAACCTCGGATCGCTCTGTCCGGTAAAATCGATCTCCGAGGCCCCGGCCTGCTCAACCACCCGCTCCTACACCCACATTAAGCAGTAAAGCATAAGTATAAAATTTAAATTTGAACCTTCCAAAACTAAAATTTCAAATATGGATAGAATAAATATTAACACTTACGCAATACTCCTGGGTAGCGACGTCGGGATATCGAAGCTCGCCCGTAGCGGGATCTGTCGAGGTGTCGTGGACGGCAAAATACGCGGACAGCACGCTCGGTGTACCACCTTGCGCCAGGGTCTGAGCTGTCTGCAATATTAGAAAATAACTCTTAATATTAGATATATTAGAAAATAACTTTTAATATTGCAGAATATCACAAAGGTCGGTCTATTGTAATTTACCGATAACTCCATGGCTCGAGTAATATTCCTCGAGCCACCTGTGTAAGTGGGGCGACCCCTCTTCGCCGATTTCCTGTTCTCTGTATTCTGAGCGGCATATTTCTGCACAACGCATTAACATTTAGTTTTCTAATTAAGGAACACAAAAAAATAAATTATATCCTAAACAATGAATTACATTTAAAATACATACCTGTTTGCGTTGAGAGTCGAAATATTCGCACAATAGGGGTCATGTCTCTACGTCGACTCTCGCAAACGCCGGAGTAGATAGGAGGGCCGCTCTCTCTGCCTCGGGGGTCGCCATCCACAGGGAGTAGCAGTCGGCCTTCAGCTCATTCCTGTTGTATGGGACCTTGGTCTGCATGTTCTTCATCAGGCCATTGTACAGAGCATGAAGGCCAAGCACCCTCCCAGGGTGATCAGGGTCGGGTACAGGCTGAAAATCGTAATCAGACTGAAAATAAAAAAAAAACATTGTTATTAGTTTGCAAGTGTTAATAATAAATATATTGGATAAATCAAATGAAAATATATATTAATACGTACCCGAGCCTGATCAAATAAGAGGGCGAATGAGCGCCGGTGCTGCTCGCCCCACTCAACATGAAGTGGATAGTTCTTCACGAGCCGGCTCTCGTCCCCCATATACCGGCCGAACCTCTCGGCATGAGAACCGGTATAGCGATAGTCAAGGGTAAAAAAGAGGGGAAATACTGCCTCCCCCCTAACTCTGTCAGGCCTCAGCCTATGGGACTGATTCGGGCCTCGAGCCCCCCTCTGGGGATGGAGAGGCCCTGCGTCTGCAAGAAATATCAAGACAATCAATATTAAGACAAAGTTGTATTAAGAAATCAAGATTAAACGAAAATTGAAGTGTGATATATACCTCCGGTGACTAAAGCACGAGCCTGGGCCCGGGCAGCAGCACAAGCGAGACGATAGTTCCTCCGGTGAGGAACAGCCGGGGTCCCGGATGCGGACGCATCCCCTCCAACTAGAAAATAAACATTGACGCTAAATTTCCATGAAGTTCATATTTATTCTATAGAGCATATGTAAAATGAATAAATATTTTATATTTATTCATACTAACCTGCAGACGATGCGGAGGGTATGGAAGTGGCAAGAGTGGCCCCTGCGTCAGATGTGGACGCACCAGCTATAATTAGACAATTAAAAATAGATTATATAAGTAATTGCAAAAAGAATGTGTAGATCAATAATATAACGTTCTAAATCAATATGCATGCACTATAGGATATATAAATATACCCGCAGGTGCGGTGGTGTCACCACCTACAACTAGACAATAATAAAAATTGCTAAGTAAGAGCAAAAGGAATGTGTGTATATTTATGATATAGCATTCTAAATCAATATACATGCACTATATGATATATAAACATACCTGGAGGAGAGGGAGTGGCCTCTGTCCCAGATGTGGACGCATCACCAACAACTAGACAATCAAACATTGACAATATAAGTAATTTTGACATAAACAGGCATGAATATCTGTAATATTACATTCAAAACTGATATGCGTGCAGTATACCTGGAGGTGTGGCAAAATCCACACGGAAGGAGGTATCCGAAGGGGTCTCCGATCTGGGTGCAAGACCGGCCCTCTGAAGCTCCCTACGGAGCTCTCCAGGCGGCAGAACCGCTCTGCCTCTACCTTTGCCTCTGCCGCGGCTAGAGCTCCTGCCGCCCCTCGCTGCTCCCGACATCGTCATCAAATCTAGATAAACGGTTCGTGGACGCATTAGACAATCATTAAAAGTATTGACTATATATGTATAGATCGTAAAATGTGAAGTAATAATATAACATTACTGATAACCTTTTTCGTTTCGTGGGCGCATTATACATATCTACTTGGATTTCATCGTCGATGTCATTTCTAACCCGTGTAACTTCATGATCGGCTGAAGACAACCCGTCCTTTGAAACAGACGGTCGGAGCACTCTAAGCCTTCTCTCTTCTTCATCCCCATCGCTGTTCTCGAATTCTGGGACATCGTAGACATCTCTGGGTTTCCATCGGCATACAACACTCCATCTCGGATGCTTCAAACACTGTGAGTAGTATATTTGGAACGCTTGGTTAGAAAAGATAAACGGATCTTCCTGACCGTAAAATCGAAGTGTGTTCACACTGGTCAATCCATATTCATCTTTCCAAGTCCCAAGATTGCTTCTCCACTTGTCACGCCCCACTTCCCAGAGTACGCAAGTTTGGGCACGTGACATAGCCAACCATGCTACCTGTGGGTAGGAAGTATCCATCCACAGTCACATTACGGTTGTAAGGATATCAAGATCAAGATAATAAACTAAACTAATACATGTCCAAATCCATAATAACAAGAATCAATAAACAATAAGTGCGGAAGCTAATGATCCAATACAATGAATAAACAGTACGTCCCATAATGCGGGCTCACATCTGGAATGAAAAGCAATAAATAAACTAAATCCTAAAGACTCACTGTTCAGCCTGCTGGCTGAAGTACTCCTGCTCGGTCGTCGACAAAGGTACGGGATCTGGGCCATGCAAAACCCAGACGTCAGCGCGTCATGATATCAAGTATATAGCATAAACATGGTAATAAACAATGCAAGCATGAACATGAATAAAGCAGCAACAAGAAGTAATAAACAGGGTAATGTGCAGTAGTGACTAAACGGTCCTATCAGGTTTTCTACTCTATAGTCTTTGAAACCAATTGATGAATCGTCGATGTAACTCAATAGTATCCCGTGCGTGCCCGGGACCACGGTCATGATCCTCGGGGCTGAGTCCGAGACGTGCCGCTAAGCAGTAAAAGGTAGTAGGATAGACGAGTGATGTCAGCATCATCACTCCCGGACCGGCCAAGCCCGTAAGACTGATCAGAACAATGTATCGAACTGTTGAGTTACAAGTCGGTTTCACCTTTGATTTCCCCATACCCCCAAACTATGTATGTCAAGTCAGGTATTCAGTAGTCAAGGACTAATGCCAACGCAAGGTCAAGTAACAGTAGGTCTGTCTGGGTCGACAGCAGGAATGGTTAGGTTTGTCGGCATTAGGCATGAGATCAGGTAACAGGTCAGGTTACTTTCCACAGATAGAGTCGATATGTACAGGGTGTTGTGTCCGGTGTGTCAGTACATGTGTCAGGTGTATCAAGATCGGTCAATAAGTAATGCAATCAGGTATATGATGATAACAGGTATAGTAACGAATAATGAACAACAGCAGGAACAATAACTGACAATATTATTCTATGTGAACACAGTGATGTTTGTATTTTCATATTAATCGGTTCACGCACCTTTGGGGTGCAAAAGCCACAAGGTGAAGCGATATCGATAACATACGTAATGGAGTTGCATGAATTTAAACTAAGCATAATAATAGTTACAAGGATGATCTAGCAATTTAGGCAATGATGTGCCACATTGGTTAATTAGTTAAAGTGTGGATTAATAGCATACCGATTAACTACAAGTAACTACTACAATGGTTTAACATTTTGGATGATTGTAATTGTCACCAAGTCGTGTGATTATAACAGATAACATGATCATTAAGTTTGTAGCATGTTAAAGCAAGTATTCGGATACTTGCCTCGGCGGTTCCGCAAACCGAAACACGGATGCGATGTCGGTATAAACCACGATACGGAAGCACGGGCCACGGATCGAGTCCCAACAGAGGTCAACGGGATCACACGGACCAGGGAACTTCGCTGGAGCGTCGGGTTCGCCAAGACGGCATGGTCGGATCCGGCAAAAGTTATCAGCAACAAGTTAGTAATAAGATAAATATACAAGATCAACGGGATTTTGCACCAAAGGAAGTAAAGTGGTGCTTACAGAGGAGAAACGGGGGTAGCTATGACGGGCCCGACGGCGATGGACCCACCGGCGGTGAACAGGAGGTGCGGCGAGGGTGCTGGAACGGCTGAAAGGCTCGGGGTTGCTGGAAAGGGTGCTGCGGCGAGTGGGGAAGAGTGTGGTCGGCTCTGGTGGTCGTGGGAGAGAGGGAGGTGGTCGGAGGTGGCGTCGACGAGGTCGGAGGTGGCGTCGACGAGGTCGACCGGGGCTTCTCCGGCGAACGGAAGATGGTGCAGGGTCGGTTCGGGTTTGCTCGTGGTCCAGCGAGGAGAGGAGGGGGTGATGCCGAGGTCGCGCCGAGGATGGTGAGAGGGAGTCGCGGGGTTGTCGACGACGATGGGTGGCGTCGACGGCGAGGGTTGCGAGGGTGGAGGCGAGGTCGGGAATGGGTGCAGTGCGGGAAGGAGCGGGAGTCGTCGGGAGAACGGGAGGAGGAAGGCGCGGCGGTCGCGGAGGCGTTGCAGGCGGCGACGGCGAGGTTGCGGTGGCGGTGGTGGGCTGCGCGAGTACGGGCTAGGGTTAGGGTTTGTGGGTTCGAAAGGAGGAAGATGGGTTAGAGGGGAGGCAGCTGCATGCGATAATAAATAGAGTAAGAGAGAGAGAGAGATTGGAGAGAGAGAGAGAGATTTCTAAGGATGAGAGAGAGAGAGATGAGGAAACAGGAGGCGGGGCCCACGAGCTCCATAGGGGCTCGTGATTGGCCACGAGAAGATAGAGGAAGTTTGAGAAAGATTTGAAGGGAAAATAAACTGTTAGGAAAATATATTCGTGGATATATTTAGTTATATAAATTGAAACGGGCCCTTTTTGGCGCGAAATGAAACATTTCCAAATCGCGTCCGGGTTGCGCCCAAATGTTCCAAATTCAAATTATAAGATTTTAAGCGGGTTCCAAATTTAGAAAATAGGTGTTTAGTGATTAAAATGCATGCCCCCAAGTCGGACACTTGTACGCGCGCGTAGTCGCCCAAACTTGCCCGTTTAGCCAAACGGAACGGAATCTCGACACCCGGACGCTACCACGCGACTAGTGGCGACGAGTAGGCCAACATGGACATCTTAAATTTCATTTTCGGAGTTAAAATTTGTTATGTGCCAAAATGACTTAACCGGGTAAAATTTAGCAGTAAACACCAGAAAATCAGGAAAAATTGGAATGAGCAATAAATAACCCTCAACTAGTAATATAAATAGTATTATTGGGCTCGGGTGTTACATCATACCCAACTACAAAAGAATTTCGTCCTCGAAATTCCAAGAATACAAGATAACTAACTACTGGAAAAGATGAGGGAATTTCTGCCGGATCTCGTCTTCTCGCTCCCAAGTAGATTCTCCATGCGATCGGTTACCCCAAGAAACTAGCACAAGAGGGATAACCTTGTTCTTAAGAACCTTTTCTCTTCGATCCTTGATCTCGACTGGTCGCTCCTCAAAAGTCAGGTCCTCCCGAACGGTCAACTCCGAATGATCCAAGACATGAGTCTCATCACGAACATACCTCCGTAGTTGAGACACATGAAACACATCGTGAACTCCTGCTAATGACGATGGTAACGCCAACCGGTACGATACCTCTCCGACACGCTCCAATATCTCGAAGGGTCCAACGAATCGGGGACTAAGCTTTCCCCGACTTCCAAAGCGAATCACCCCTCTAGTCGGTGATATCTTCAGGAATACCAAATCGCCCACGGCGAACTCTAGAGGTCTTCTTGACGTGTCGGCCCAACTCTTCTGTCTGTCTTGAGCTGCCTTCATATGCTTTCTGATTGTATTCACCTTCTCGACGGTCTGCACCACCAAATCTGGTCCTAGTAACCTTCGTTCACCAACCTCATCCCAACAAACCGGCGAACGGCACTTACGACCATACAGTGCTTCAAACGGGGCCATCTGAATAGTTGCTTGGAAGCTGTTGTTGTATGAAAACTCCACCAGGTGTAGATGATCTTCCCAAGAACCTTTGAAGTCTAACATGCAAGCCCTCAACATATCTTCAAGGGTCTGGATCGTTCTCTCTGATTGTCCATCAGTCTGGGGATGATAAGCTGTGCTGAACTTCAATCGAGTCCCCAAACTTTCTTGTAAACTCCTCCAAAAGTGTGACAAGAACCGAGTGTCCCGGTCGGACACGATGCTTACCGGTACTCCATGCAATCTGACAATCTCCTGCATGTATCGCTCTGCCAAAGTCTCCGTAGATTGACCAACTCGAAAAGGAAGTAAAGTGGTGCTTACAGAGGAGAAACGGGGGTAGCTATGACGGGCCCGACAGCGATGGACCCACCGGCGGTGAACAGGAGGTGCGGCGAGGGTGCTGGAACGGCTGAAAGGCTCGGGGTTGCTGGAAAGGGTGCTGCGGCGACCATCCGTATCGGTTCGCATATCGTACCAGGTACACTGGAATATATAAAAGGGTTCTGATCGTCCGGGATAGTGGATGCCGAGTATACAATTTAAGTACCCATAATAAATCACACCGTCCGATCCTACCGTCGCAATCCCACTATTCTGAGTGGTTCTAGATGTTTCTATATCCTTAATTTCGAATTTGTATTCAAGGACACCAAATCCTTAGTAATATGCAACCTCCATACTAGGAAATTGAGCTAAACATCTTGAATCACTCTCAAATGATGCAGACAAGTTCGGATCGTGAATCTAACAAAACAAATTTTACGAAAAATACATAACGATACAAGTTTAGATTAAAACTGATAGCAATAAAATGTTGTTCGAATAACTTACATGATCTGTGACCCAATCACAAAAATTATCCTGATGATATTTTTCCAATTGTTCTTCGTTCCAATCAGGATGCCCCCCACGTACCTCGTTAAAATGAATTCTGTTTTCGACAAATAATGATGACATTAATATTATATCATTTCATACATACACAAACACAGATATAACAATTAATCCAAAAAAAACTTGCTCTCTAATTTGTTCAAGACATGCGCAATTAAGCAAGATAAACCGGTATATCTTGTTGATAAACATAGTGTCTACCCTCTTATACTCGGCTTTACCATATGGCCCGTCTTGAATTCTTCGAGGCCGGTTAAGTCTTGTCTCAATGTTCTCGTCTAGATAGCGGGAACAAAATATGGTTGCTTCATCAAGAAGATAACTTTGCATGATAGAACCCTCTGGTCGATTTTTATTGCGTATATACTTTTTAAGAGTGTAGAGATACCTAATGAAAATATGTTGAATAAATAAATACGGGCATACAGGACAACAATAAATTTATAAATTGCGCGAAACGAAAAATTACACGTACCTCTCGACGGGATACATCTATCGATATTGTACCGGTCTGGCTAACTTAGCCTCAGTTGCAAGATGAACTGTCAAGTGTATTATGATATCGAAGAATGACGGTGGAAAAATACGCTCAAACTTGCAAAGTATCAACGCAATAGAATTTTCTAGTTTATCCAGCGTCACAACCTCCAGTGTTTTAGCACACAACTCTCTAAAAAAACAACATAGGTCGTTGATTACTAGACCAACCGATTCGGGGAGAGAAGTCCTGAGGGCTAATGGAAGAAGGTGCTCCACGATAACATGGTGATCATGACTTTTCAGCCCATCGATCTTACCCTTCACAATTTTTATCTTCTTGCTGAATGATCCTGAGAAACCTGTGGAAACTTTCAAATCATGCAACGCCTGCAGGAATCTTTTCTTCTCCGGTTGTGACATATGATAAGCGGTATTGGGAAGTACAAACTTGCCCGGTTTACCTGCTACCAGTCTAGGGTGCAATTCACATCTTATTCCCCACTCTTGTAGATCCATCCAAGCATTCAGGTTGTCTTTCGATTTCCCGTCTTTACAAAGAAGCAAGTTAAGTATGTGCTCTGATACTCCCTTAACTATATGCATGACGTCCAGACAATGACGCACTAAATTTGTTGACCAGTACGGAAGCTCGAAGAAAATGCTTAACTTGTTCCAAAATGGTGGTTTGACCTGTTTCGTCGGATCCATCCCGAAAGTCACATTATTATAACCATCCCATTTAGCAGTCACGTCCTCTCCGGACAATGGAGATGGAGGTCCAAGAAGCTCCTGATGACCATCAAAGTGAACCGTGTCTAACTTATAGGGGTGGTATGGAGGCAGGAAACGTCGATGGCCGCAATAACAAACCTTCCTGCTAAAATTAAAAAATTTTGATGTTGTGTGTTCATGGCAATGAGGACATGCTTTGTGACCATGTACGACCCAACCTGATAGCATTCCATACGCAGGAAAGTCATTAATTGTCCATATTAAAGCCGCACGCAGTATGAAGGTTGTATTTGTGTTTGCATCATATGTCTCTACATCATCAATGAACAAAGATTTCAACTCCTCGATCAGAGGTCGGAGATAGACGTCGATATTGTTCCCCGGTGAGTTTGGTTCGTCGATAAGAAGAGGCATCATAAAGTATGATTGGTCCATAGCCAACCAAGACGACAGATTATAAATTATCATTACAATGGGTCATGTGCTGTGACTTCCAGCCATATAGTTGAATGGCAGAAGCCATCAGTGGCCAGTCCGAGCCGGACATTGCGAGGATCGCTACTGAATATTGCGTGCCTCCTATCGAAATCCTTCCATGCCGGTGAATCTCTTGGATGGCTCATTTTTCCATCTACACTTGGAGGAGCACGGTGATGCCAAACCATTGCCTCGGCTGTTTTCTTGCACCTGAATAGCCTCTGTAGCCTCTGTGTTATGGGAAAGTATCGTGCTATCTTGACAGGTATATCAGGCTTCTTATAAGAATCTTTCGGCTTATACCTGGCCTCTCCGCATGTTGGACACTCTTTCAAATCTGAATTCTCTTTCCGGTACAACACGCAATTTTTAGGACATGCTTGAATCTTCTCGCACTTTTGACCCAAATCAGACATCATCTTCTGGGCTCCGTATCAGCTGTCGGGCACGTTATTTCCCGGGGGCATAAAATCTTTCAAGAACGAAAGAAGCATTGTGAATGACTTGTTGCTCCATCCATTTAGGCACTTAATCTGGAAAAGTTGGACGAACCATGAGAGGGTCGCATTCTCATAAATTGATTTCTAGCATCATTCATGAAATTTTCATATTTATCCGCACGCGGTCCTTGACCGGAAGGAATGTCATCATCGGTACGAATAGATTCACCTAGGGCAGCTTCTACCATATCCTTCATTTCTTCCGATGGAAATAAATTACCGTCTTCTCCTTCTGCCGCATTACCGAATTCTTCTTCTTCTCCTGCCGCATTATCTTGTTCTCCTTCTTCTTCTGCCACAGTACTGCATTCTTCTCCTTCCCCGTGATATTTCCAAGTTGTATAAAGTCTAGTAAACCCATATTTTACAATATGAAGCTCTGCCAATTCTACCTTCTGCCAGTACTTATTGCCACATCTATCGCATGGACAGAAAATCTTCTCTATTATGATCTTATTATGTGCGCGTGCAAATTCAATGAAAGCAGCAACTCCTGCGACAAACTTAGGTTGCATACGCTGTTGCCAATCCACATACATCCAGTCCTTAACTCTGACGTACTCATGGGCCATGTTAGACTGTATAACATATAAATTGCAGGTTATGGTGACTATATTGAGAAATATAAGAACATGATAGTTACTGACAAAGGAGAAAATCCGTGTATATGCTTTGTGTGTGCGTTTGTCGTTGAAAAGAATAAATTATCGAACGTATGTTAACCAATAGACGGGGACTAAGTGGCGCTTTTAGTTTCATATATGAGTATCGATGAGAATATGAATGTTTCATATTATCATCGAGTATCATATATTGGTTTTAACTTGAACATCTCGAATCACTCTATAATTATGCATTTGTTGTGTATTCTTGTTGTATGTGTGTGTTCCGGCTGTCGGAGGTAAGGCTTTTATCCCATTAAGAATGTATAGAGCGAACACCTATCATTTCTGCTTTCAACCGTTTCGAGTAAATTTCGACAGCACCTCCATGCTGTTCTCCGAGTACACTGTAATAGAATAGATAATCATTTCAAAGCTGTGAAACAACGTTGAAATGAATATCTAATCTATCTTTTTACACGGAGAACCAGCGGAAAGGTACAGACGAAATATCTCAAACCGATGAAAACACAAGTGAATGAAGGTGTTTGCTTTATACATTCTTAACTTGTCCACACGGGACAAATCTATCGGTTACCATACAATTGAATTTTCTCGTCGCATAGACTATACGACTGTTTTTAGTATCGAGCTATATCGTCCGATATTTAATAACCTTTGTATAGTTCTATGTCACGACGAACATCGCACGTATGTTAACCGATAGACGGGGACTAAGTGGCGCTTTTAGTTTCATATATGAGTATCGATGAGAATATGAAGCTTTCATATTATCATCGAGTATCATATATTGGTTTTAACTTGAACATCTCGAATCACTCTCTAGTTATGCGTTTGTTATGTATTCTTGTTGTATGTGTGTGTTCCGGCTGTCGGGGGTAAGACTTCTATCCCATTAAGAATGTATAGAGCGAACACCCATCACTTGTGCTTTCAACCGTTTCGAGTAAATTTCGGCAGCACCTCCCCGCTGTTCTCCGAGTACACTGTAATAGAATAGATAATCATTTCAAACATGTGAAACAACGTTGAAATGAACATCTAATTTATCTTTGTACACGGAGAACCAGCGGAAAGGTACCGACGAAATATCTCGAAACGGATGAAAACACAAGTGAATGAAGGTGTTTGTAACACTCGAGCCCAATGCTATTAATTTCAGTTACCGTTTGAACGTAGTGTGGCACTTATTTCATTTATCTTGCTTGATTGTTACTTACTGTAAAACTTTACCCGGCAAATTCAATTCTGCA
Source organism: Agapanthus africanus (assembly GCA_030015575.1). NCBI lineage: Eukaryota > Viridiplantae > Streptophyta > Magnoliopsida > Asparagales > Amaryllidaceae > Agapanthus > Agapanthus africanus. The sequence goes on along the minus strand of JASDDO010000019.1, from coordinate 260,190,613 downwards.
TATAACAATTTTTGGCATCTAAAATAAAATTAAAAATATTCATCTTGGCCTGCTTGACACCCCTAACCCTGCTGTAGCGTCCGTGCATCGTGTTCTCGTTCCGTTCAGTGAAACGGACGAGTTTGGATGGCTACGTGCACGTACGTGTGTCCGTTTTGGGGTATACTTTTTGATCATAAAATACTTCATTTTCACTTTTGGATCCCGCTTAAAATTCTATTATTTCAATTTCAAATTTTTGGACCCGACCCGGGCGCGATTTGGAAAAATTTTATTTTGCGCCAAAATCCCAAATTTTAATATTTTAAAACCGTCGCATATTTTATTAACCTAACAATATTTTTATACTTAAATCTTTTCTATAAATCTTTTCTAACAAACGTTTTCCCTTCAGCCAATCATATCCTCCTATTTTTTCCCGTGGGCCCCACTCCATTACTCTCTCTCCCCGTTTCCCTCTCTCTCTCTCTCCCCCTCATCTCTCTCTCTCTCCCCCCCTTATATCTCTCTCTCCTCAAGCATATTTTCTTTTCCTCACGCAGCAACCCAACCTCCCTTGCAACCCTAGCCACCGCCGTCTTCCCCCTCGCCGCTGCAGCCGCCGCCGCCGACCTCTCATCACCATCTCACCACCCTCATCACCACTCCCTCCTCCTTTTCTCTTCTTCCCGTGCTCCCTGCACCAGCGCCGCGGCCGCCTGCAACCCCCTGCATGCATCTGCGTCGCCGGTGACCTCATTCACGTAGCCCCGACCCTCGCGCACACTCCTCGGTGAGTTTCACCTCCCCTCCTCTCTTCCTTTCTTCTTTTCTTCTCTCCTAATATGATTCTTGATCGGCAGACCTCTTCCGCCGTCGCCGTAGGCCACCGCCAGAGCTCCGTCTACCTCGTCGTCATCCTCACATCTCCCCTCTAGATAAACCACAAGAACAGAACCTTTGTAAGCCTTCTCTCCTTCCTTGTTTCTTTTCTTTTCTTGATTGCAATTCTTGACCGTCGCTGTTTTGCATCTCGCCGGAATCCGGCCGTGCCGGCGACGCGTCCCGACGTTCCAGCGAGGTTCCCCGACCCGTGTGGTTCCACTGTTCGTCGTTTGGGTTCATTCCGTGAACCGTGCGTCCGTCGCGAGTTTTCCCCGCCGACATTCTACGTTCCGTTTTCCCGATTCGCGACCCGTCGAGGCAAGTAACCCTTGCTACATGCTAAACAATATTTACTTATAATTAATGACACCCTAAAACCCGCAATTTAACTTTGGTATTATAATTTCCCATTTTTTCATGTACAGTATTGTTATATATCATTTTATCTTTAACTTGGAACCTACAGCTTGCAATTGAACTTAATAACCACATTTACCTGTTTAATCACATTTTTAATATTGACATAGCTTATGGCATTTATCTCTATAGTTTTGTCCCATTCGGACACTCGTATGCATTTTAACCTGTAATAGTTGTATTGAACCTTTATATAAATCTTTGCACCTCTAAAGTGCTTAAACTTGTTAACATGATTAAATGGCTACAATTGTCTTACTGCATTCTTATAGTTGAAACCATCCCTGTGACACAATTGATAACGGTATTGTTAATTGAATGAATCTGCCTATTGCTTAATTCATTGCTTATCTCATGTTGTTAATACTCATGCTTGACTGTATAACTGATTGTGAGTACACCTATGATATCGCTTGCTTCTTGACCTGTCTTGCTACCTACATATTGATTGACCCGACATGGTACCGTATAAATGCTTGACTTGACATGATATACCATGACCTGATCCGTTACTTGATCTTGTGTCTAATGCCAACAAACCTGACATGTAGTCCTCATGGACCGTTTCTGTTGTCTATCCAGACAAACATGTTTACCTGATCCTGTGTTGGCATTAGTTTCTTGATTTTCGGGATACCTGACTTGACTTGCACATATAACTTGGGGGTATGGGGAAATCAAAGGTGAAACCTGACTTGTAACTCGACAGTTCACTACCTGTCCTGAGTGTACACATTCTTGTTTTGTGCCTAGCGGCATGTCTCGGTTTCGGCCGAGAATATTGTGGCCGTGGTCCCGGGTATGTACGGGATACTATCGAGTGTACACATTCCTGTTTTGTGCCTAGCGGCATGTCTCGGCTGCAGCCGAGAATATTGTGGCCGTGGTCCCGGGTATGTACGGGATACTATTGAGTTACATCGAGGATTCATCAATTTGGTTTCAAAGACTTTAGAATAGAGAACCTGATAGAACAGTCCAGTTTACCCCCTGCACACTACCCTGCACTGCTCTGATTCATATTATTATTACCCTTGCTTTATTCATGTTTATATTCGCATTGCCTGTTTATTACGTTATTACTTGATGATTTGACGCGCTGACGTCTGGGTTTTGCATGGCCCAGATTCTGTACCGTTGTCGCAGTCCGAGCAGGAGTACTTCAGCCGACAGGCTGAGCTGTGAGTGTTAGCAGTAGTTAGCTTTTCTTTCCTGCATTTTATTCCTGATGTGAGCCCGCATTATGGGACATACATTCCAGTTATTTTGTATTGGATCTTTCGCTTCCGCATTTATTTATTATTGACTCATGTTATCTTGGATTATGGACATGTTTAGATATTTTTATTTTGTTCTTGATATCTCTACAGCCGTAATGTGACTGTGGTTGGATACTTCCTACCCACAGGTAGCATGGTTGGCTATGTCACGTGCCCATTTTAGCGTACTCTGGGAAGCGGGGCATGACATGGTTCTTTTGGTATCAGAGCCATAGATTAGTCGGGTTGATTCTTTTGTAGTTGGGTATTGTACCCAATACACGAATCAGAATACCCGTGTTTAGGAAACATGTCCCGCCACCTTGCCGTTTACCATTCTTGAATCACATTCTTCCTAATTATATCTTTTACGATATGCAAACTTCCTTTGCATATCGACTTGAAAACCGGATTCCTTGTTATCTCTAGGACTTAGGCGACTTGGGTGGAGTTATGTAATTGTGGCTATGATACCGCGGCATAGTTACAATGCGACACTCTATTTAAGTATCTTGGAGTTCTAGCATTGATCTATATTTTGAATCTATCATCATGCTAATTTTGGGTGTTTTTATTTCAGGAATATGGCCGGTAAGAATTTGAAGACGTACCAGAGGCGTGTGGACGAAGCCACCATGCTTGGAGTAATAAGAGGAATGCCAGAGAATCAAAAGAAACAGACCGAGCTGATCCAGCAGCAAGCGGACTCGTTTCAGGAAGGTTTGCAGATCGTTCAGCAGTCTGTGAACAATACTGGAGCTAAACCAGTCGACCGAGTAGGGACCGTAGTAGATTTCAGACGTTTGGGTCTGTCTACATTTACTAGTTTGGAGGAGCCGTTGCCAGCGGAGCAGTGGCTAGTGGACATAGAGAATTTGCTTGTTGCGGCACAGATTCCAGATGAGAAAAGAGTTGATGCGGTACGCAATTCAGTTAGTTGACTACGCCCGAGAATGGTGGCTTGTGGAGGAGAACCGTTTGCCCAAGCCAATCAAGTGGGCGGATTTTTCAAAGAGTTTCCTGGAGAAGTTCTTCCCGCGTACCGCACGGGAGGAAATGGAAGAGAAATTCATCGGGCTAAAGCAGAATGGAGCACCCGTGGATGTGCATGCAGCAGAATGGACAAGACTCGGTAGGTTCGCTGGACCTTTAGTTGCCAACGATGCAGACAGGGCACGAAGGTTCATGCGCAGCTTGGACGTGGACATCCAGCGGCAGATTTTCTTCCTGGGTTTGACCACTTTCTTACAAGTACTTGCGGCAGCCCGAGAGCAGCAGAGTTTATCTGGGATGAAGGGGAGTTTGCAACAGACAGCAGTTGCGGTAAGGAAGCCAGCATTTGTACCTAACCGAGCTCATGGTCGCAGAGGCATTCCAGTGGACCGTCGAGGTATAGAACCCATGAAGAAGCCAGTGATCGTTGATCGAAGAAAGAGCATGACCTGTAACTATTGCAATTTACCTGGCCACATGCAAAAGGATTATCGAAGGAGGCTGGGACTTTGCTTGGTTTGTGGAGCGGCTGATCACGCTGTTGGTGCTTGTCCGTCGAAGCTTCGTACGAGAGATGATTTTCAGAAGCCTCCGCAGAGACCGTTCCAAGGACAGAAACAGCTGACTCAAGGACCTAATCAGGCTCGAGCTTTTACCTTGACAGCAGAAGAAGCTAAGGCGTCAGGAGAAGTTGTTTCAGGTACTCTACTCGTTCATGGTTTTTCCGCATTAGCGTTATTTGATTTTGGTGCATCCCATTGTTTTATGTCATCCAAGTTTATAACTACACACTCGATTGACTGCACGACCCTGTCTAGTTTCTGGGACATACACACTGGGAATGGGAAAATCATATCTAGTAGGGAATGTAAAGATTGTACAGTCGTGTGCGGACGAGAGCTTTTTGCAGATTTCTTGGTGATTGATACGGGCAGCTATGAAGTCGTCTTGGGAATGGATTTTCTTGGCACTTTCCACGCTCACATTGATTGTAGGGCAAAGAAAGTAATTTTCCAGATTCCCGAACATCCTGAGTTTACCTTCACTGGAGGAAGCAGTTCTGTCGGGCCAGTCGAGTTCAGGGCTAGGCCGACAAATGATATTCTTGCAGTAATGGAGGTTGATTTAAGTGAAGAGCCGGCTGTCGTTCGTGATTTTATAGACATATTTGAAGAAATATCGGGTTTACCGCCGAAGCGAGACGTGGAGTTCGCAATTGATCTTATTCCTGGTGCAGCGCCAGTATCCAAAGCGTATTATCCAATGGTACCAGTGGAATTGGAAGAAGTCAAGAAACAGGTTGCTGAATTGCTTGAGAAAGGTTGGTTTCGAAGCAGTAACTCGCCTTGGGGAACTCCAGTTCTTCTAGTAAAGAAGAAGGATGGCACAAGAAGGATGTGCATCGACTATCGAGAATTGAACCGGGTGACTATTAAGAACAAGTACCCGATCCCTCGCATTGGCGAACTTTTCGAGCAGCTTAGTGGCGCGAGGGTATTCTCGAAGTTGGATTTGCGATCCGGATATCATCAGGTCCGAGTGAAAGCAGAAGATATTTGCAAGACGGCGTTCCGAACTCGGTATGGACATTACGAGTACTTAGTGATGCCCTTCGGAGTAACGAATGCGCCGGCAGTATTCATGGACTTGATGAACCGAATCTTTTCACCGTTCTTGGACCAGTTTATTGTGGTGTTCATTGACGATATTCTGGTTTACTCGAAGAGTTTTGCGGAGCATGCTGAACATTTGAAGATCGCATTGCAGACGTTGAGACAGGAGAAGCTTTATGCTAAGATGAGTAAGTACGAGTTTTGGCTGGAAGAAGTAAAGTTTTTGGGGCATGTTGTGTCTGGCAATGGAATTTCCGTCGATCCAGAAAAGATTGCAGCAGTTCGAGATTGGCCGATTCCAAAGAATGTTGCGGACATAAGGAGTTTTCTTGGACTCGCCGGATATTACAGGAGATTTGGGGAGAACTTTGCTTGTCTGGCAGAGCCGTTAACCAAGCTTACGCGCAAGGAGGTACCTTTGTATGGACGGATAAATGTGCGTTAGCTTTTGAGACGTTGAAGCAGAAGTTGATAACCGCCCCTATTCTGACCGTGCCAGACAATTCTGGAGGATTGGTGATTCACAGCGACGCATCTGGGAAAGGATTGGGATGTGTTTTGATGCAGCATGGTAAGGTTGTAGCATACGCATCGAGACAGTTGAAGACCCATGAGAAGAATTATCCAACTCATGACTTGGAACTTGCGGCTGTGATTTTCGGTTTGAAAATTTGGAGACACTACCTTTTGGGCGAAAGGGTCGAAGTTTTTACTGATCATAAGAGTTTGAAGTATGTGTTCACACAGAAGGAGCTTAATATGAGGCAGCGTAGATGGTTGGAGCTGATGGCTGACTACGATCTTGATCTTAAGTACCATCCGGGGAAGGTTAACGTCGTGCCGGATGCGCTTAGTCGGTTACCAGCAATTCAGGTGTTAACTACGCAGAAGGAGATCGTTGCAGATTTTCAAAGATTTGACTTGGAAGTTGTGCTACCGCATTATACGGGACAGTTGATGCAGCTGCAAGTACAGTCATCATTGATCGAGAATATTAAAGCAACACAATCGCAAGACCCTAGACTGCAAAAGTTTCGAGGACAGGTTGAAGCCGGACTACGAACAGATTTATTGATCCATGAAGATGGTTCGTTGAGGTATGGTATCCGTTTGTGTGTGCCAAAGGGGGATATTCGTGAAGAGCTTATGAAGGAGGCACACAGTTCAGCTTATTCTGTACATCCTGGATGCACAAAGATGTACCGAGATATTCGACAGCATTTCTGGTGGGAAGGCATGAAACGGGAGATTGCTCGCTTTATAGCTAAGTGCTTGGTGTGTCAGCAAGTTAAGGCTGAACACCAAAGGGTTGCTGGTTTATTGCAACCACTTCCGATTCCTCAGTGGAAGTGGGAACATATAACCATGGTTTTTGTGACGGCTTTACCGCGGAGTCCAAAGGGCAACAATGCTATATGGGTGATTTTTGACCGATTGACCGAGGCAGCTCACTTCATTCCTTTCCGGGTTGGTCAATCAACAGAGACTTTGGCAGAACGATACATGCAAGAGATTGTGAGATTGCATGGAGTACCGGTGAGCATTGTGTCCGATCGGGACACTCGGTTCTTATCACACTTCTGGAGGAGTTTACAGGAAAGTTTGGGGACTCGATCGAAATTTAGCACAGCTTATCATCCTCAAACTGATGGTCAGTCGGAGAGAACGATCCAAACTCTCGAGGATATGTTGAGAGCATGCATGTTGGACTTCAAGGGTTCTTGGGAGGATCATCTACATTTGGTGGAGTTTTCTTACAACAACAGCTTTCAGGCAACTATCCAGATGGCTCCATTTGAAGCATTGTATGGTCGTAAATGCCGTTCACCTGTTTGTTGGGACGATGTCGGTGAACGAAGATTATTGGGACCAGATTTGGTTTTGCAGACAGTTGAGAAGGTTAACACTATCAGAAATCATATGAAGGCAGCACAAGACCAACAAAAGAGTTGGGCATACACGTCAAGAAGACCTCTAGAGTTCGTAGTGGGTGATTTGGTATTCTTGAAGATATCACCGACTAGAGGGGTGATTCGTTTTGGAAGTCGAGGAAAGCTTAGTCCTCGATTCGTTGGACCCTTTGAGATCTTGGAGCGTGTTGGTGAGGTAGCGTATCGTTTGGCGTTACCGCAGGCCTTGGCGAATGTGCACGATGTGTTTCACGTATCTCAACTACGAAGGTATGTTCGAGATGAAACGCACGTATTGGATCATTCGGAGCTAACAGTATGAGAAGACTTGACTTTTGAGGAGCGACCGATTGAAACTGTGGAACGAAGGGAAAAAGTTCTTAAGAACAAGGCGATCCCTCTTGTGCTTGTTTCTTGGGATAATCGCTCGCATGGAGAGTCCACTTGGGAACGAGAAGATGAAATCCGGCAGAAGTTTTCTCACCTTTTCTTGTAGTTATCTATCTTTGTATTCTTGGAATTTCGAGGACGAAATTCTTTTTGTAGTTGGGTATAATGTAACACCCGAACCCAATGCTATTAATTTCAGTTACCGTTTGAATGTAGTGTGGCACTTATTTCATTTATCTTGCTTGATTGTTACTTACTGTAAAACTTTACCCGGCAAATTCAATTCTGTATATTACAATTTTTGGCATCTAAAATAAAATTAAAAATATTCATCTTGGCCTGCTTGACACCCCTAACCCTGTTGTAGCGTCCGTGCATCGTGTTCTCATTCCGTTCAGTGAAACGGGCGAGTTTGGATGGCTACGTGCATGTACGTGTGTCCGTTTTGGGGGTATACTTTTTGATCATAAAATACTTCATTTTCACTTTTGGATCCCGCTTAAAATTCTATTATTTCAATTTCAAATTTTTGGACTCGACCCGGGCGCGATTTGGAAACGTTTTATTTTGCGCCAAAATCCCAAATTTTAATATTTTAAAACCGTCGCATATTTTATTAACCTAACAATATTTTTATACTTAAATCTTTTCTATAAATCTTTTCTAACAAACGTTTTCCCCTCAGCCAATCATATCCTCCTATTTTTTCCCGTGGGCCCCACTCCATTACTCTCTCTCTCCCCCCGTTTCCCTCTCTCTCTCCCCCCCTTATATCTCTCTCTCCCCACGCATATTTTCTTTTCCTCACGCAGCAACCCAACCTCCCTTGCAACCCTAGCCACCGCCGCCTCCCTCTCGCCGCTGCAGCCGTCGCCGACGACCTCTCATCTCCATCTCACCACCCTCATCACCACTCCCTCCTCCTTTTCTCTTCTTTCCGTGCTCCCTGCACCAGCACCGCGGCCGCCTGCAACCCCTTGCACGCATCTGTGTCGCCGGAGTCGCCGCCGGTAACCTCATTCCCGTAGCCCCGACCCTCACGCACACTCCTCGGTGAGTTTCACCTCCCCTCCTCTCTTCCTTTCTTCTTTCCTTCTCTCCTAATATGATTCTTGATCGGCAGACCTCTTCCACCGTCGCCGTAGGCCACCGCCGGAGCTCCGTCTACCTCGTCGTCATCCTCACATCTCCCCTCTAGATAAACCACAAGAACAGAACCTTTGTAAGCCTTCTCTCCTTCCTTGTTTCTTTTCTTTTCTTGATTGCAATCCTTGACCGTCGCTGTTTTGCATCTCGCCGGAATCCGGCCGTGCCGGCGACGCGTCCCGACGTTCCAGCGAGGTACCCCGACCCGTGTGGTTCCACTGTTCGTCGTTTGTGTTCATTCCGTGAACTGTGCGCCCGTCGCGAGTTTTCCCCGCCGACATTCTACGTTCCGTTTTCCCGATTCGCGACCCGTCGAGGCAAGTAACCCTTGCTACATGCTAAACAATATTTACTTATAATTAATGACACCCTAAAACCCGCAATTTAACTTTGGTATTATAATTTCCCACTTTTTCATGTACAATATTGTTATATATCATTTTATCTTTAACTTGGAACCTACAGCTTGCAATTGAACTTAATAACCACATTTACCTGTTTAATCACATTTTTAATATTGACATAGCTTATGGCATTTATCTCTATAGTTTTGTCCCATTCAGACACTCGTATGCATTTTAACCTGTAATAGTTGTATTGAACCTTTATATAAATCTTTGCACCTCTAAAGTGCTTAAACTTGTTAACATGATTAAATGGCTACAATCGTCTTACTGCATTCTTATAGTTGAAACCATCCCTGTGACACAATTGATAACGGTATTGCTAATTGAATGAATCTGCCTATTGCTTAATTAATTGTTTAGCTCATGTGGTTAATACTCATGCTTGACTGTATAACTGATTGTGAGTACACCTATGATATCGCTTGCTTCTTGACCTGTCTTGCTACCTACACATTGATTGACCCGACATGGTACCGTATACTGCTTGACTTGACATGATATACCATGACCTGATCCGTTACTTGATCTTGTGTCTAATGCCAACAAACCTGACATGTAGTCCTCATGGACCGTTCATGTTGTCTATCCAGACAAACCTGTTTACCTGATCATGTGTTGGCATTAGTTTCTTGATTTTCGGGATACCTGACTTGACTTGCACATATAACTTGGGGGTATGGGGAAATCAAAGGTGAAACCTGACTTGTAACTCGACAGTTCACTACCTGTCCTGAGTGTACACATTCTTGTTTTGTGCCTAGCGGCATGTCTCGGTTTTAGCCGAGAATATTGTGGCCGTGGTCCCGGGTATGTACGGGATACTATCGAGTGTACACATTCCTGTTTTGTGCCTAGCGGCATGTCTCGGCTGCAGCCGAGAATATTGTGGCCGTGGTCCCGGGTATGTACGGGATACTATTGAGTTACATCGAGGATTCATCAATTTGGTTTCAAAGACTTTAGAATAGAGAACCTGATAGAACAGTCCAGTTTACCCCCTGCACACTACCCTGCACTGCTCTGATTCATATTATTATTACCCTTGCTTTATTCATGTTTATATTCGCATTGCCTGTTTATTACGTTATTACTTGATAATTTGACGCGCTGACGTCTGGGTTTTGCATGGCCCAGATTCTGTACCGCTGTCGCAGTCCAAGCAAGAGTACTTCAGCCGACAGGCTGAGCTGGTAGTGTTAGCAGTAGTTAGCTTTTCTTTCCTGCATTTTATTCCTGATGTGAGCCCGCATTATGGGACATACATTCCAGTTATTTTGTATTGGATCTTTCGCTTCCGCATTTATTTATTATTGACTCATGTTATCTTGGATTATGGACATGTTTAGATATTTTTATTTTGTTCTTGATATCTCTACAGCCGTAATGTGACTGTGGTTGGATACTTCCTACCCACAGGTAGCATGGTTGGCTATGTCACGTGCCCATTTTAGCGTACTCTGGGAAGCGGGGCATGACAGTGTTTGCTTTATACATTCTTAATTTGTCCACACGGGACAAATCTATCGGTTACCATACGATTGAATTTTCTCGTCGCATAGGCTATATGACTGTTGTCAGTATCGAGCTATATCGTCCGATATTTAACAACCTTCGTATAGTTCTATGTCACGACAAACATCGCACGTATGTTAACCGATAGACGGGGACTAAGTGGCGCTTTTAGTTTCATATATGAGTATCGATGAGAATATGAAGGTTTCATATTATTATCGAGTATCATATATTGGTTTTAACTTGAACATCTCGAATCACTCTCTAATTATGCGATTGTTGTGTATTCTTGTTGTATGTGTGTGTTCTGGCTGTCGGGGGTAAGGCTTCTATCCCATTAAGAATGTATAGAGCGAACACCCATCACTTATGCTTTCAACCGTTTCGAGTAAATTTCGGCAGCACCTCCCCGCTGTTCTCCGAGTACACTGTAATAGAATAGATAATCATTTCAAAGCTGTGAAACAACGTTGAAATGAACATCTAATCTATCTTTGTACACGGAGAACCAGCGGAAAGGTACCGACGAAATATCTCGAAATGGATGAAAACACAAGTGAATGAAGGTGTTTGCTTTATACATTCCTAACTTGTCCACACTGGACAAATCTATCGGTTACCATACGATTGAATTTTCTCGTCGCATAGACTATACGACGGTTGTTAGTATCAAGCTATACCGTCCGATATTTAACAACCTTCGTATAGTTCTATGTCACGACGAATATCGCACGTATGTTAACCGATAGACGGGGACTAAGTGGCGCTTTTAGTTTCATATATGAGTATCAATGAGAATATGAAGATTTCATATTATTATCGAGTATCATATATTGGTTTTAACTTGAACATCCTGAATCACTCTCTAATTATGCGTTTGTTGTGCATTCGTGTTGTATGTGTAACATGATTTTAAACCATTGAGATCAAGATTGATAGAACTGATCATCCTACATTGCAATGGCATTCATCTATCAAAAACTATTATTGCAATGGCATTCATCTATAACAATCAACAATTAAAACTACAAATGTAGGATACTGATATCATAAAGCGTTATATGCAACATATGAATTCACATGACTGAAACATGCATCAAAAAAATATATTCATCCAAAAGAAATGCCACTATCAACAAATATAGACAAATACGTCATAAAAACAGTAACCAATTAACAAGTTGATTAGCATCTGGATCAAGAAAATGATAGGAAAAACAATTGACTATGATCTATAATGACAAGTCTATTACCATGATTCTCGACTAACAAAGACGGCTTTTCGTCCTCGGTTACTTGATAATTGATGGAGGATATAAACTTTTGATGACACCTAGCGAAAAGTGGACCCTCTTTTCTTCATTAATTCACTCTCTGTGTGTGTGTTTGTTTTTTTTGAATTAAAGATCATTGATTTTAGAAAGACCTGATAATATATATGTTGAATATATGTAGGATGATATGCATGATCACAAGAGCTTGGTGGAGGCAATAAAGAAAGTTGATGTGGTGATCTGTATGCTGGGCTACAAATATCATGAGCAGTTGGTTGATCAAGTTAAAATCATAGAGGCTATTAAAGAAGCTGGAAATGTCAAGGTAATCGACAAATATATATTTATATTAGGATAAGGAAAACGAGAAATTTGGATTGGATAGTTGTAATATTACATATTGTTGTTTTTTCACATCTTTCTTGTTTTCTGTTAATTGCACAAAACCCCCTTTTAGTTTATCCTATATAGCAATATCCCCAGCCCCACCCCAACCGAACCCTAGCCCCAGCCCCAGCCCCAACCGAACCCTAGTCCCAGCCCCAGCCCAGCCCCAGCCGAGCCCTAGCCCCAATCCCAGCCCAGCCCCAACCCCAACCCCAACCCCAACCCCAACCAAACCCTAGCCCCAGCCCCGCCCCAGCCCCAACTCCAACCCCAACCCCAACCGAACCCCACAACCGAACCCTAACCCTAACCGAACCCGATGCCGACGCCGACGCCGATGCCAAACCCTCACCCCTACCCGAACCTGGCCTGAACCCTACACTACAACGTCAAAATTAAAAATTATTTGAGATTTACTTACAAACCGTGCGCGCGGTGGAGGAGACGGTAGAAATTGGTGGTCGACGACGATCGGCGAAGATGGCGACGAGGCGCGGGAAGTCGACGAAGGTGTGGGAACGACCGACGAAGCTGGCGACGAGACGCGGGAACAGGCGATGAGAGGCGCGAGAGTGAGAGAGAGAAATTTTGGGAACGATGAATAATTTTTCTGTGCTTTTTTTTTTATTAATAACCTATTTAGATGCCCCTACGGACATAACCGTAGGTCCACGGCTTGCGGCTCCATAGGACCAAACAAAAAATTAAAACGTAAGGCACCATAGGGACAACGACGTGGCCCTACGGATACATCCATAGGGGCAAGAAATATTTGCCCCTACGGATTTCTGAATCCGTAGGGGCAACCCCATATTGTAGTAGTGAACCAACCCCCCATAGAATGCAGATATCATCCAAATATCATGTTCGTGGCGTGACTCCCTGTATGGAGCTAGCCTGTTTCACTCAGCCTCTAAACCTATGCATTTTGTATGAATTGGGGTTAAAAGTAAAATCGATCGTTTGGCCGATACATATATGCTGATTGATAAGTGTGTTTTGTGAATGTCGTAAATATGCCTTGTATGTAAAAGATAAATGTAAAATGGCCGTTTTACATATGGAGCTAGCATGTCTAACTCAGCCTCTAAACCTATGCATTTTGTATGAATTAGGTTAAAAGTAAAATCGGTCGTTTGGCCGATTCATATATGCTGACTGATAAGTGTGTCTTATGACCGTCAATATGCCTTGTATGTAGAAGATAAATGTAAAATGGTTGTTTCACTTATCACGGATATTCATTGATTGAATACAAGATGTAGGATTTCTAATCGTTGATATGAAATTAATAGTGCTTAGCTTGTCATGTTCTCCTTTGATGAATTTATTTTACATGTCAATATTTACTTTGGGGGTTATAAGCTCACGGTTGGCTGGTAAAAAGTCCTGAGTAAAACATATCAAGAGAAGACTGTTTTCTCCCATCCCAAATCATTACATTTGGAAAGACATGCGTAATGCGTTACGTTCGCATGTCTTGTTTATTGAGCTAACTCTTTTCATCTTAGATATTTAGAGCCAACAACAAAAAAATAACCATGATGCAGGAAAATTATTATTAAAAGATGAGATGCAAAGAATAAAAGAAATTAATGTGCTAAAATAACCATTTTGAAGCGCTTGAAAGCCATGGTAGAGTTGTTTGGAATGGCGGCGCGTCAAAGATGAAAGGCATATCCTACCATGGGAAATTGCGTAGGAAGAAAATTCAAAGTACATTCATGGTGACCATGACCAAAAAATTGTGTAGTCATCATAATATCTGCAGTTTCTTCATATCAAAACACGGGTTCGTCTAAAGCATCTACAACTTGGCATATACATATTCTAAGCTACACCTTCGTCTTGAATGATTGGCAGCCGCATAGCATTCGTTCGTTTCTCTGAGGAGACAAAGAAGAAAGAATGTAGCCACTGTATCAGAAACCAAATACACATGGCCTAGAACCTCCCATGGTGAGGAGCTGTCGCCCGAGCTAAGACTATTTGACAACCCTATTGTTATTGACTTCGCTCCTAAGTTTGGACTTTGTATTTTTCGTAATACAAACAGTTCTTAGAAAGCGTCCGATTAAGTAAAGATGCGCCCAAAAGATGCGGCATACACCTATAACTATTATACCAACTTTGATTCTTAAGACAACAAGTTGAAGATCTTTATTTCTTCTCATCTCTGCTCTTAGAGAAACTCATAAAAGGAATCCATGTACCTTAGAACTTGAAATAAAATACTATACATAACTCCCAATCAAACGTTTGGAAGCAAACTGCAACTAGATACGTCTAATAATAAACTCACAGCAGATAATCTACCCATGAGACATACAAGTAGATTTCTCAGCAATTCGCAAAACTGCTTCATAAGTCTGTTTCAAGCTTGAATATTTACAAGAATATCAAAAACCTACGAGCTCTTCCATGTTCCCTATCCGCTGTCGAAAAGGATTTGTGCAACTAAACATAAACAAGATGGCATTCTACTCAAAGTAATGAAATTTGACATTGATAAGGTCAAAAATCACCACCTGATGGCTTTTTCTCATTTTCGGTCTTTGAGGGCTGTTCCGGTGGGGGCTTTACAATAGCAAGTTGACTGCCTTCTTTGTTAGCGCGTGTTTGCTGCTTTCATCTCAATGCAGTGGTTTATGAACTTGCTCAGCTCCTAACCAGCACATAATGCAGTTGATCAGAACTAGTGTGAACAAAGAAGTCTTGAAAGCACAAGAAATATAACAAAGAGCAAAATAGAAAGAGTAAAAAGACACCAGCTCAAGCTGCACTTGCAGATAGAACTATATTTTAGGTCTTAAGTGACTATCAGGTTCCTCAGAGATATCAGTCTCAAGATGAAGTTTATGAGGAATTCAGTACAGTACTGAAACCTTCATGTCGATAATACATACTATTAAATCAGATGCGGACCCATGAATTTTGATCAGCGGGGGCACCATTGAACATAATAAAAATTTATTATAAAAAATATCAAATCACAAATAGTAATTTTGGAAACCAGCGTTCCCTTAATTACGGTATGAAGAATTACGTCTTAATTGCCGAAAATTCTACAAGAGCTGAAAATTTAGTAAAAACTATACTTCTAATCAATAAACGTAGTGTTACGGGATTATGGTTTTTCTACTCAATCTATTTATTTTTTGAATTGAAAAAATATTTTTAGATTAATATTCAACCTTAATTCACATTTGTGAAAAACTAAAAGTATTTAATCAATTACTTAGAATTCTAAACCAGATATTTGAGCAAAATGGTGTTGAACCGCATCTCATGCTTTCAACCGCTTGGCAATACATGTATAAAAAGAAAAGTATAATTCTTTGATAACTTTATCTCATATTATCAATGTTTGATAACAAAAAATATAAAAGGAAAAAATGTAATGAAGGGGGCTTGAACCCTGGAGATCCCACTTAGGCTTTTAGATCCAAAGGCTTTGAACCAACTGAATGAAATGAGAGCGAATATTTTATTTACATACTAATTGTTAACTTGAATACATAAGATGATACATATTATGTAAAAGCCGTCAATCCAGGGGTCACATGCCCCCTGGCCCCTATGTAGATCCGTCCTTGCTCGAAATTGTTATCCCAATACAGTCATTTAATTGATATTATTCTTGGTTTTCAATATGGATTCAACTTTCCATTTCCCAAGTTTTTTGCTTTCATATCAGCCGAATGTTTGTTTGCCTGGTATACGATGACGATGCATCTGCCATTTCTTAGCAGACTTCATGCAAGTACATAAGATGAGATAACTTTTATGGTGACGATGACATAACATAATGTGTTAAACAACTTTTAGGATAAGAGCAATGCACAGCTCTAAAGGGCTAACACATAAAATCATCGTAATAAAATCAATATCAACTTGATCTTCTCTATGTTTTGGAATACTTCATCAAAAGCAAGGACGGGCCTACATAGAGGCCGGGGGGAGGGGGCACGTGACTCCCCTAGATTGACGGCTTTTACATATATATGTACCATCTTATGTATTCAAGTTAAGGATAAGTACATGTATAAAATGTTTACTCTCATTTCATTTAGAACGTTTGATCAGTTGGTTCAAACCCTTTTTTTTTCACAAACATTGATAATATAAGATAAAGTTATCAAAGAATTATACCTTTCTTTCTTTTTCTTTTTATACATGTAATACAAAATGGTTGAAAGCATGAGATGCAAATCAACACCATTTTGCTCAAATATCTGGATCATAACTCCAAGTAATTAATTAAATACTTTTAGTTTTTAAAAAATGTGAGTTAAAGTTGAATATTAATCTAAAACTATTTTTTCAATCCACAAAATAAATAGAGTTTTAATTAGAAAAATCATCATCCCTCAGCACTATATTAACTGATTAGAAGTATAATTTTCTCCAAATTTTCAGCTCTAGTATAATTTTCGGCAGTTAAGATGTAATTGTTCATACCGTAATTAAGGGAACACTAGTTTCCAAAATTACTATTTGAGACTTGATATTTTTTATAATAAATTTTTGCTCTACAATAATAGCTTAGGGCGGCATTGTCATTTCCTACCTGAACTATCCTCTATTTCAGCAAGGCCTGTAAAGGGGCTGGGTGAATGGAAATGGAACTCAAGGGTTTAAGCACTCTAACAAATTATAAAGTGGAAAAAATAAAATGCAGTCAATCAGGGGCCTAAATACATGTTTCACTCATATTTTGTATGACGATATCCAAGACACTTGCAAGGTTCATAGATAAATAACAGGTGAAAGGCCCTGAAATGCATGGTCTTCTCTGTGTCCGATATAGTGCAACACCTAAAAGATATTGGATGCGTGCTTCAAGGCAATAGTGCAACGTCATTTACTGAAAGAAATAGTTATATCTCATATGATTCGCAAGTTTGTCAAACTTGCAGACATTTCTCACATAATTCGCAAGTTTGTCAAATTTGTAGCCATGTAACTGACAAATATTAGCATGTCAAGATAGGTCGCGAGTTTCTCATTAAGCATTGATTGCTTAGATGGATGTCCCTTAATGCTGGGAAAGAAAAACCAAATTTCATGGTGGATTCATATACAAAGTCATCTTATTGAATGACCATTCAAAATTTGTGTGGAGATGGGAAGGAATTTTGCAGTCATGTTGTTACGTACTCACTAAATATCTTAATGTTAGAGTTTTAAAAAGAGATTCTGGAGGCTAGAGATTTACAGTGATCATTGTTGGTGCATCGAAGGTTAGACACTCTCAGAATCAATGTTTATTAGTTTATTGGTTTCCCTAGACAACTAAGGTGGCTTGGCGCTTGTCACATGGAGTTTGTGGAAGAGCACAGAGAGTATTAGTCTCTGAGTTTCTTAAGCAAATAACCACTTCAAGCATTAAAACAAAATTCTGCACAAGTTATTTGCATCTGCAGCCTACTTAAGAAGAACAATGACCACACATTTAGATGTCTTCTATCAAGCGAGTGGTATCCAGAAACAGGCATAAAGACCTGCATCCAAAACTAAACAACCCCCTGATTCCCTCCCGACTTCCTTTAGGTGGTATGGTCATATTGTGAAATGTACTTCGATTAAAATCTTATCGGATTTATCCTGGGATAAGAATACCCCTGAATGCACCTATGTTCGTTCAAGGTAAAAACCATAGAGACTTTAACATGAATGTATGTTTGAATAGTTTGGGTTAGGGTTAGAAATATTAGGAATTGAAAATAAAAATAGATAGTTTAGATTATAGAATTAAAAAATGATAAGAAAAATAAAAAGAAAGATACAATGAAAGGTTCAAGTTCCAAGGGAAAATAAAGCATGCAAATTTATGAAAAGAAAATTTTGCTCAAAGGTAATTTTTCTAATCCAGAGGAATAGGCTATTTTAGGAGTTATTTTTCCTATGGATAAAAACACGTCCAAACAAACCATTCCACAGGATTGATCCAATCTGGAGTCAAAATGGAATATAGGCTTGCAATCCGGCGGAAAGCGATTATCCAAACAAGGCCTTAGTTTTTCTATGCCAAATATGTAGAGCAATCTACCCCAGTTTAAATTAGCCAGCCAAATCAAGCCATTAAGCATGTATGTTCCTACAATCTAAATTTATATACTATAAAACGAAAACAAAGATGGAAATATGGAACATTGCTATGCTTTCTGGCAAGTGGATTTTTCAATGCATATTGTGCAAAGAATGCAGGCTGATATTTTTGCCCAATTCCTACTCTCATTTTCTCCCTTAATTCATACTTAATGTACTCTATTCTGCAGAGTATAGCTCATCCCACGTGTAAGCTCTTGTCATTAGGAGGTCTGCTTCAGTTTGATGAATTTTAAATCATTTAAGCTACTTTGTTAGAAATTCTCATTAACTTTATTTACGAAGGTAGGATCTCCTAGAACATAAAACAGAAGTAGAAGAAACCTTGCAAAGTTAATATTTCTTCTACCATCGATTCGTTAGCTAGAAATCAGACAAGTAAATCTCAACCTTTCTTAAATAAACGATTATCTTATTCTCTGTGCTATTGAAAGCAGAATCTGGTGGCATATCGTTCTAGCGCCCACATACACAAGAGCGGTAAGAAAAACGGAGAGAGGGGGAGGGAAGATGTAACTGGCCATGTTCATCCTTTTTAACCACCTGTGTTATTTAAAGAACACTTTCAAACATTAACCATCTTTAATCATATTATGAGCAGTTTAAGTAGGCTTTTTTGTAAGGAAATTTACACTTACATATACTATAAGCATTCTAATATATTAATCAATTTGATTCAAAGTTCCGTCCGTTTGGGGCATTTGGCACATTTAGGGGAAAGAAAACAATAATCAAAGCATAAACACAAAATCTGCAGCATTTTAACTTCTATAAATCCAGGCTAAAGTCGGTTCAATCCAAAAGCATCAAAGTAAGCTTAAATTAACTAACTAACGCATCAAACTTATAGATGAAACCTAATTCCATAAGTAGTGCTTGACTATTATTATTTTTTTACCAATAAATTGAGAAATCTTACAAATATAAATAACAGATCAAAAAGAAAGAACAAAAACAGAAGGGAGAAAATTAAAATTACCCTATCAGTTTCCATTTCATTCGTGACCTTTCCTGGCTTCACGAATCTCTTACCTACAAAGAGAACAAGACATCAAAAACAAATTTTTTTAGGGGTTATAGTATTTTCATCAGAGTCGACACCTTTACGAGTCGATGGAGTCTTGCCATGGCGATTGGGAGGGATCGTCTTGCTCATATTGATTCCTTTGAACAAATTCCCCTTTTGCGTCATCGTTTCCTCCTCTCTCTCTCGATTGATTTTTTTGCTAGGGTTTTAGAGAGAGGTTCTATCAATTGTTCCTCCTATGGGTATTGGGCTGTTATCAATTGGGCCCTAGTAGTACGGCGCAAGCCTTTTCTTTTTAAATTTATTTTAAAGCATTTTTACTTTAATTCTTGCGCCAATCCAACTCAACAAAAATGAAAGGAGGAAAGCCTTGATTCCTAGGCTGTCTAATCTAGTTGTCAAAAACTTTTCCTCTCTTACTGTTTGGGAAATTCTCTAGTGCTTCCCACCTCCCACCTCCCACCACCTCCCACATTGGGAAATATGCACATAAAGAAAGAAAGAGTGAGTGTGTGTGTGAGAGAGAGAGATATGTGAAAAATTGGGAAGCACCAAAGAATTACCCTTACTATTTATGCTAAAATGCAAGCAATACCAATAAATTTTATCCTGAGGTTCCTGACTTTTTAATATCTGTACTTTGCACCCATCAGCTTTATTTTACTTCCAAAATGCCCTTCATTTTGGGTAATTATGTTAAAATATCTTCTTGTTCTTCTTCGTTTCTTCAATATTACAAAACTTAATGAAGGCCATTTTGAACAAGACAACGGTTTTCAATATTTTAAAAATGAATATCTAAATGAAGGGAATTTGGGTATAAAATAAAGCTGGGGCAAAACCGAATTTCCTGTTGCTAAAACAAAAGCTGGGGGTATTTGCTTCAATTTAACCTAATTTTTATTATATGTGCATGCAAGAACTAGTAGATGCAAATTAAAAATGTGAGTTGAGGTAATCGGGTGGAGTCTAGGGTTTTAGGGTGGGAAATGTCAAATAGAAGGAAAAGATGATAAGCTGATAACTGAAAAAATATAGACAAGAAAAGTTTATGTATAATCAAACAAAAGGGTTAGCAATTAATAATTGAGAAAACAGAGCATAAAGTAAGAAATTCCTACATTGACGGATGACATGTGCATAATTATCTTATATTAATTGCACTTGAATAAAAAAAAGGTAAAATAAGAAGAACCCGTAAATAGCATATTGCCATGTGTTCTGCCATCCTACAATGAAACTACATAGTCTGCATCCTCTTAATAACCAGCAGGAAAATAACAAAAAGAAAAGTCGCAACAAATTAGTGTCATACGTAAAAAAAAATGTCATCCTTGCAACTCTTCAACATCAACTTTAAACAAATATCAATCTAAATATTTCGATGATATAAATATGCAAATATTAAGAAATCAAGGAGCATACAAAACCACAAACATATCAAGAGCAATATCTGCTTAGTCGAGGAACAAAAATTATGGCTCATGAAACTTGTTTAACTTCAGAGCTTATTTGTATCAAGAAATCTAAATAAATACCAAAGGAACCAGTTAGAGCAGAAGTAACATAATGTGCTTTGATTAAATTGTCATTCAAACTGATCATGAAATGTTCCAATTCATAGATTTCTCTCTCCTATTTTCCATCAAAAAAGTCGAAAAAGGGAAGGAAAAAAATGGCTCCACCAAGACAACCTTTTACACCTCTACATATATGGTAAATGCTTCTATCGTATACAAATATTGTAATGTAACTATGGATCACGAGGGCCATCGAACGACTGGGCTTTCCTCAAATTCCAGTGGAGGCCTTCATGAATGCTTCTAAGGAAGTCATTGGTGGAGTCGACCTGGCAAGCAGTGGGCACGGGCCACGGTGCGATGCTGCAGATGAGGGCATCGCCCGGCGCCAGCTGTTTACGGTCCTTGCCATCGAACGACACCCATGCGTGCCCTCTGCTGTTGAACGGCACTTGCACGCGCAATGTCGAGTATTCGGGGAGTATCAGCGGTCGGAACGAGAGTGAGTGTGGGCATATTGGTGTAAAGAGGATGGCAGGAACCTGCAACATATAAAGCAAATTGTTAGTTTCACTTTGCTTGAATATGTGGTAGACTGTAACATTTGTTGTCAGCTCTAATAAACAATTGTACTCTTAATTGGCTAAATTGCAGGGAAAACTCCGTCTTTTTTTTTGTTGTCTACTCGGAAATATCCCTCTTTTCAAATCTTGCACTTGCCCCGACGGTTAAAATTTTCAGTTAAAACCAACTTTTATTCGCAAAATACCCATCATCAAAATATTTATTACAATTTAACGAAACAATTGCAGAAAAACAATACAATGCTGGGGGTATTCTTGAATTTAAAATGTTGATTTAACGGAGATAAAACTTGGAGGGGGCAAAGTGCAGGTTAAGGAAGGGGTGTTTGCCCTATAAAAAACCACTTCAGCAGTGGTGGTGGAGCTAGGGCATCAAGTCAAGTAGGGCGAAAAATTCAAAGACACAAAATGTCATAGTGAAGGAGCCATAAATTTTCGACTTGAAAGAATGATTAAATTCATTATTGTTAACGGTTTTTAGTTTATTCATATAAGAATAGCTATTATTTATTTGAACTTTGACAAATATTTTCTAAGATAGAGGAAAAGTAATGAAACCCATGGCCTTCAGAATCATTACTTCTTCTACATTGTTATCTTTATTCAAATATAATGATAATTAATAAAATGAAGGAAAAAAACCAATTAGCTTTTTATTTATACAATTGTTGAGCCTATGCCTTCAGCATATACTAAGATCTGCCATGTGTAACACATGACTAGACATAGTACATTTCTTATTTCGGTGAGAATATTAAAAAACCTTAAATATACTATATGTGATATACGGATGCATGCATAAAGAAACATTACAAATGAATTTAATGCATGAACTCATTTTCGATTTTAGGATATATTTTGTATTAAAACAAAACAAAATTACTTACTTTCCACTTTGGTTTTACAACTTTGCAATAAAAAAAGCAACTCGGATCCATTATTAAAAAGGAATATTATAAAAATAAATGATGCCCAAGAGCCTTGAACTCACACAACCTTGGCCACTAAAATATCGTGCACCAACCAATGGGCCGGTTGGCTTTTGCTGTAGGAAACCATAGCATGTAATTTATATATAAGACCTATTAAGTGTGCATATCTATATCGCTGCCGCGGATCCAAGTTGGGCGGCTGCCTAGCCTCGGCTCTATGTAGATCCGCCCCTGCACTTAAGGGGTGTAAGTGGCTAAGTGCTTAATGGCAAACTAGAGAGAGGGGGGGGGGGGGGGGTTGTGCATTAGGTAGCCAAGAATCATTGTACAACATAGTCGAATTTCTATGAAACCAATCCTAAATATTCTTTAACAGAGCAAAACTAAAGAGCATGATTCATGTAACTAGCACCAAAAGTTTGGGATAAGGACTTCTTTTTGCCGCTCCTTTCCTTTCCAATTTAACATTTTTGAAAGTAAATTATGTGCGAACCAATCCAACCTGCACCCGACCCAAGATGCTCGAAATGATCCATTTTGGGTTAGGGAAAATACTGAATTTAGTACCCTAACCATTAGGGACTTGTACAATGAACAAAGGGTTGGAATAGATGTCAGCTTTGTTGGATAATGAACTCCTCGTTCCCAAGAATTGTAGGGACGGAGAAAAGATTGAAATGCCGGTCATTTTCGATAAATAATTGGTTGTTCAGCATGTCAAATTCAGTAATAAAACCAAATAAGTGCTTCAGCTCATAATAGTCATATTGATGGACATTGATCCATAAATGGACCACATCCGTCTCATGCGTTCTTCACTGATATTATTAACTAAAGTTCCTCGTTTAAGTACTAGTTGTGACATCGACACACAAAAATCTTGACAGGACCAATAAACATGTGTGTAAATGTAAATAATCCGGGTAAAGGCCTTCCTGCTCAATGTCCGAACTAGTAAAAATACAACAGCCAAGATTTTAGAAAAGAGGGATGAGAACATGCCTGTGGATGAACCATTGAACCTCCAGCTGCCAACGAGTATGCTGTGCTTCCAGAAGTTGTTGACAAAATCAAACCATCTCCTTGCACACATGTAACGAAGGAATTGTCACAATAGCATTCGAGAAAAGTGAGGTATGATGATATTCCGCGGTCTATTGTAACTTCATTAAGGACTAGAATGGGATCCTCAGTTTCCTCCAGTTCATTTTTGGCTGCATCACGGATAACATGGCACTGCAAGCGATGGCGTAAAGTGATGCTGATAGGTCCCTTGAATATTGTATCCAAGTAGTCGCGGTAGTGCTCGCTTTCTAATGGCAGTTAAAGAGTCGCAAATGGGGATGAATAATGTATTGTGTGATATTGCTCCCACAAAAAAAAGGTTTAAGTAACACTAAAATACATTTAACTCCCTAAAATACCTTAAAAGTTTTTTATTACAGTAAACTCCCTCAAACTTTGGTTTTAAGCGAGTCTTTTTAAATTAATATATACTTATGTAGCACTTTAAGGGAGCTTGTTGTAATAAAAAATGTTAAAGTAGTTTGGTGAAAACAGAGACAGCTGAAGGTATTTTAGTGTTATTTAATCAAAGAAACTACTCAAAAGATACATTATGGCTGAAACAATATATGAGATGAGTTCGATTGTAGATACCAGGGAACATCATGCAAAACAAAGGAGTTATAATGTTTTAACTTAATGCATGTATCGATAACAAACTATAATTTGCAGCCACAAGCAGAGAAAGACACAAAAAATCTACAGAATTTATCGTGAATTAAGTTCAACAGTTATTAAAGGACAAAGCTGACCTTGCCTCAGTAATAGCGCTTTTCCAGATGACGAAAAAGATTAATAAATAAAAAATTTAAGCAACAGAACATGTAACTATGTTAGAGGATACGGAAAGGGGTCATAAACCCCAATGATCCTAGAGAAAAAGGGACCACAGGAGGAACTGGTCCTTTAAACATTGATGCAGCCTGTACACACAAAACAAAGTTTAACCTACAATAAAGATGTTAACGAAAACAAATTATAATATTAATAGCTGGTCAATAAAAGCTACTAATCAAAATCACAGTAACAAATGGCACTATTTATGGAAATTAATAATGTTGGTACACCATAATACCAAGCATGACTGAAATATGTGCACAGGAGAAACATATTCATTAGGGGAAATAGGTTAGGCTGAAAGCGAAAAGTCGCAGTTATAGTTCCTGAAATCAAGACATTAAAGATGTATCAAGAACCACTTTGCCCAAAAGCTAAAGCTATTGCGTTGTAAGCTAACAGATTTCACTATGATTTGTAGGCATACACGATTTCTTTATGTCTATGCATCTATGGGCCTCAAAAAACGAACAATTAAAGGTAGAAAATAGAATTTAAGAATGGACTAAAGCATATAAAGTGAGAACCCAAACCATTGAGCATATAAATTGATGGCTAAATCGCACAAATGTACCCATCAACTTTTGCATTTTTTGCGATTGATACCATGAACTTTAATAATTATAGATAAGTACCATGAACTTATTTTTTGACATAACTACCATGCGATGTTAACTTTTATGCCTTAATGGACCATTATACCCCTCGAAATTTTAGGGGTTGATGGAGAGCACAAGGGTAAAATGGGGGAAACAAGTCGAATATTGATGACGTGGCAGTTAAATATAACGTTTGCAGACGGAAGAAAGGTTGATGATATTTAGTTGCAATCGGGGGTGATAATTCATGGTACTTGTTTGTAATTAAATTAGTTCATAATTAAATCAGTTCATGGTATCAACGCAAAAAACGTGAAAGCTGATGGATACATTTGTGCAATTTAGCCTAAATTGATACTCTTTGGAACCTACTGCTATACTATTTACTTTTTTCATTAAACATATTTAAGCAATTTGCAAGTAAATACTACTACATCAACAAGCCTTTTCCCCAAATTTTTAGGGTCGGCTATACGAATCCTTCTTCCATTCTTCTCTGATAGGGCCCGTCTCCTATGTAAAATTAACAATTAACATATCGTTTTTAATTGCCTCTATCCATATTTGTTTAGGTCTATCCCTGCATCTTGTCGCGTCCTTGACTATAATTTCATCACTTCTCCTAACCACGTATATGTTGGTCTCCTTTGCACATAGCCAAACCATCTCAATCGGTTTTCTTTCATCTTATTCTCTATGGAAGTAAAACCTTAACTTGTTATTTAAACACTCATTTCTTATCTTATCTTTAAAGATGTCATCACCCATCCATCCTAATATTCTTATTTCAACCACATTCATTTTTTGGACATGTTTCTTAATTGCTCAATATTTTGATCCATAAAGCTATGCTTGCCATATAGCGATTTTATAAAAAATTTCTTTCAATTAAAAAGGCGTCCTAAGATCACATAGCAATCATAAAGCACTTTTTCACTTCAGTCATCTGGCTTTGATCTAATAAATTACATCTTCCTCGATCTCACTATCAACATTAATTATAGACCCTAATAGAAATGATTATTTTTTGTTTTCTGGCCATCAACATTGAATGCCAATTTCTTCACATTGTTTTGCAAAAGTTAAATTCCATATATTTTGTTTTTGTTCAACCTATTCTAAATCTTTTAGATTTTAACACATCTTTCCATTTTTCTATTTTAAAAATTATTATTACTTTAGATTCGTCTATTAAAGCAATATCATCAGCAAACAAGATACACCACGAAACATCATCCAAAATATTCCAAGTAAATTCATCCATAACCAATGCAAAAACATACGGATTTAATGTCGATCCGTGGTGTAATCCTAAGAAGATAAGAAAAATGGCTGTCTCTCCTCTAATTGTTCTCACTTCAGAGTTGTTTGACGATGCATATCTTTAATTGTATCAACATACCTATGAGACACTAGTTTTTCCACATAAAACCTACCTCATTATCTCCGTCAAGACTCTATCATAATCCTTATCTATTTCATTGAAAACTAAATGTAGAATTGTAGATTTCTCTTCTCTCTGTATTTCTTCATCAATCGCCTTAATAAATTGCTTCCATGGTAAATTTTTTGACATAAAAACCAAATTGATTTTCAATTTACATGTTCCTTTTCTTAATCTATGTTCGATCACTTTATTTATTGTTGATGTTGTATTTGTGTAAGTAAATGTAATTTTGAATACAATATTTCCATATTTAACGTTTTACTATCATGAGATAAGACACGTATATAGTTGGCATAGTAAGAATAGTCATTGAAGTTTGTATTTGTTGTTGTTCATCTCCAACAGAAACATGTATTTATTTTGAAGCAAATAGACATATTTTAAAAAGGTAGGTATTACAGAAGTTTTAGGCGGCTTCTCTAACACATGCTGAATTGCAAGTTATTAAGACCAAAAAGCCTACACCTCTAAAGGAAGGTCCGTAAGGGCAGTGCAAAGCAACCAAAGACAAGTTATATCTAAAACCTCAATCGAATTACTACCGCATCCTGGGTTGTATCCATAACATGACTTTTATCTCTTTTAGTCCCCTCAAGTTAATTAAAACAAATCAAATTAACAAGGCGTACAGGAAAACTGAATGTGAAAATGAAGTTTCAATCGTAACTGATCAAACAAATATAGAAAATTCAAACAGAAGAAAAATTGCAATAGACAAGTTACCATGAGAAATCTGAAAAACTGAAAGTACATACCCAGAGAACAGTTCCATCCCCACCTAGAGTGATAACAAGATCAACTTTTGTATGTAGGAGCTTAATTTCGTCATCTGTTATAATTTTCTCATCAGAAGAAAATACCAAAATGTAGCAAGTCAATAATGAATTTAAAAGTGGTTGCTTAGTGAATCGAGTAATCTAATAGTCCATAAGAAAGTAAACTTTAGAAGTAATTATTAGTGATCTGTGCGAAAACTACTACTTCTCTGCTTGAAAATTTTAATGATGTCAAAATTTCTCTATTATAGATCCAAGTATGGTTGTTGGCTAGGAGCTAATATAAAAAGCATCAATTATAACCATCATCATCGTCTAAGCCTTTTTCAATCAAAATGGGGTCAAATATAAATCAATGCACCATGAATGATTTGACAAATGTGTGATGTACGACAGATTGTAGACTTGACTTCAACCCTCTCTTGATTAGTGCCAAATTGTTTTTCAAGGAAACTTGGGACAAAAAGAGGGGATTGCCATGATCCTAAAGGACATAATGATGCCTTGTAAATTTTTATAAAAATATAGAAATAGAAAGAATTG
The DNA here is from genome assembly GCA_030015575.1 of Agapanthus africanus. NCBI lineage: Eukaryota > Viridiplantae > Streptophyta > Magnoliopsida > Asparagales > Amaryllidaceae > Agapanthus > Agapanthus africanus. Next base: position 260,163,000 of record JASDDO010000019.1, on the reverse strand, counting down.
GTTTGTTATAGGAAAGGGTTGATTGCACTTAGACCCCTTGTACTATAGGAGGTTAAGCACTTGTGTCCTCTATGATTAACAAATATTCTTCAATTGTCATCTTACCCTTTACTTCCTCCTTTTCAAGACTTCAACCCTAAGAAACCAAGCTTCAACCCTAATCTAAAAGCTCGGTGATCTTTTCTTGTTTTTTCTTTACAACTCCAAGTTTTTCTTTTATTATACCTAAGTTATTACTTATATTTCTTTTGTTGTTGCTTTTCTCTATTTTTGAAACATCCCGATGTTTAACATCTTCTCTCCATTTTCTTTATGGGAGAAAAGGATATCGATATTTGTTCTCTTTGATTGTTTGTGCTAAGGAATTTTTTCTTTTCATTTGCTTTTTGGGTTAGGATTACGAGATCTACATGATTGAAGAGGAAGAAGAAAGGTGTAACATGAAAATTAGGAAAGTATTTGTTAACTATAGGAGATATAAGTGTCAATTATGATAGTTCGAGGGGTATAAGTGCTCAACCCCCTATAGTACAAGGGTCTATGTGCAATTAACCCTATAATGAATTATGTGCAACTCTAATGGACATATAAAACCATGAATGAAGCAGCACACATCCCTACGCTCTTGAATAAAAATAATAACAAAAATATTAATTATGACTTCTGTATTATATGATTTCCTAGTGTTCAAGAACATGAACAGGCAAGTGTATGGCGGTATATCAATCTGAACATAACATATAGTTATGGCCATCGATTTTTCTAAATCAGTAAGCTATAAGGTTATTCAATATTTTAGTGTCTAAATGTTATAAAATTTGATAGGCCCGGATTAGGGTTGCATCCGGATCCGCATATCCGGTGAATATCCATATCCGGATTTGGATATTTTCCGGATATAAGTTTTTTGGATCTAGTCGGATATGGATCCAAATACAGATAAATAATTAAATATTTTCCCAGATACAGATACGGATACAGTTGTAGCAAAAAATATCCGGGTACGGATATTCGGATTCATGAACTTGGCTACGAATATGGATATTCGCAAACAAATGCAAGAAAATATATCATTTCAAATTCATTGTATAGTTAAATACTGCTTATTAAACCCATACATTTTTTGCTTATTTTATATGTTATGCATTTAAAAGAATTTTGACATGTTATTTTAACGTGTTTGTTTCAAAGTATGAAAAATGGATTGGTACTATACATAATATATTTGTTTAAATATTTATTTATTTTCATAGAATATTCATTTGCATGCATATTTGCACTTATCAAATATTTTATGTTTTCATATTAAATAAATATTTAATGATATCTATTGATTGCATACATATTACCTTTATGCATCCATATTTGTTTTATCTTAAATCTGATTTATACTCATACCTGATTCGTAAATGTATTCATCTCCTTAATATCCGCTTCGTATGCGTATCTGATATTGCCAAATACGAATATGACTTTTTATTACCGAACTATATCCATATATGTATCCATATTCATCCCTACAATACAAATACGGATATGGTAATGCTCATATCCGCTTCGTATCCAATCCGGACGCAACCCTAGTCCAGATTGTTACTTCCTATAAATAATAATGGCTGAAATTTTGACCATCATGCATTCCAATATGTATCAGTTATATTCGCAGCTAGTTTTGATTTGCTTTCTTCCTAGCACGATGATTCAAATGTAACTACGTCTATGTTCCAGTGCTTATTTTATTTAAGAAAAGGAATGCTACCAAATTATAGCCATCTTCTAGAATTAAATTGTATATTATGTTACAATTTAAATGATTTTTCAAGCATAATACAAGATTTGTCGTCGGAAGACAACTAAACGTGTTCATGAGGGACATTAAGAAATAAGCGCATCCGTAACAAGTTATCGGGAGATCCTACAGACAATAGAATGAGAGAGCTGGAGGCAAAATGTGGATTAATGGTTTCACAAACAGACCAGAACTTCACTCGGTACTTCTTTTATCCATAATGTTTGTACAAGCATGTATATGTGTATAGAAAAAATAATATCTCAAGAAAAAACTTTAACTTGAAAAAAATAATTCAGTGTTTGTTCCGTTATATGTAAGAAATGAACAATAAAAGTTACAACCCTTACCATTGTCCCATGTCTGAACAAAGTTGAAGTCAGAGTCCTCTGTCAAAAGTTCAATCTTCACTCGAGGCTCAACAACAACATCCATTTTCCTATTTTCTCTTAGCCACCTGGATTATGATGAATAGTGAGATCGTTTTTAATTGATAGACACTATGGAACGCAAGTAAATTTCCATCAGGAAAGCTACTCAAGATGAAGAGCATAAAACCACATGCATATAAAACCTAAGAGCGTTAAAGCCGTTTTTGTCACATCATGCAGTAGTCAAAGTTCCAAAAGCTACCCCTATATTTGAAGATTTTGATGAGTTTCGGTCTAAATATTGATTCCAGTGTTGATTAATGTACAGTTCATATTATAGAGAGAGATGTGTCCAGGTTCCCTTACAAATGCCAGATAAATATTTTTTCAAATGCCAGATAAATACTAGTTAGTAACATTTAGGAGGTTTATGCATAACTCGTAATAAATTCTTTGTTTCATGCCATGATTTGATTTCATAGGATATTATACGTATAAGTTTTGACAAATCGATTTGTTATTTGGATGTACAATTATTAGAAGCATGAGGGCTTATAGTTACAATGTTTTATGTAATAGAATTAGTTGGTTGTAGTTTGATAAACTCAGGTATGAAAATTTTATTGAGAAACTATAGCATGTAAAAACTACATATAACAATATGAGACTAAGTTTTCATATTTTCCTCTTCCATTTTTTTTGTTTTCAGGGATTTAAAAAACTAAAAAAGTATTCTAAGCGAACAAAATTGTGATGACATTTAGGTACATAATTTAGTTCCCATTTTGAAGAATTCAAGGCCCTTTATTGCAGTGTAAGTAATTACTGGAAAAGAATATGTAGTACATTTGAAGAAAAACACTTGTTCTTACGTAATAAGAAAATATTATTCTAAACAAGTTCTTATTATTTTCTTCTCTCTTATGTAATTTGTCTTAAAATTTCTTTGATTCTTTCCACCACTTCAAGCATTAAGTAAAACTCATCATGGACCTAAAAAATTCAATCTGCTTTGAGGAGCATACCTGACCATTTCAGCACAGAGAATACGAACAGATTTTGAATTTGGTTTGGTCAAAATAAGCACCGTCTGTGGCTGGGATTCCCACTTCAGTAAAATCTGAAGATAAAATACCAGATTTAACCATACCAATTGCAGAAGAAATAACGAAAATACAAGCCAAATCCAATTGGTACTGATACCAAGCAACTTGCAGTATCAAACTTCAAACTTAAAGGCAATTAGAAGGGGGGGAAATTGGCATCAAGCCAACATACCTGCTTGCTGCTCCGTTCAGCGGTGGTTATGTTTCCTTTTTCAAAGGACACAATTTCATGCTTATGCTGGGCACTTTTCTCACCATTGCATCCCCATGAAAGCCTAAATGATGCCTGTTTCCAGTTAACAATGAACCTTATGTAAGCAGGGGCTAGTTCCTCATTAATGAAAAGCCAGGTATTCAACAAAAAATTAAAAAGAAAAACCTTGGCAGGTAAATATGAAAGCCAGTAAAAGTGAAACTCTTTTGAAGGTTCTTTCCTGTTTACTCTTGGTTGCCACCATAGCAAGTCATATACCAGTTATGAGAAATTGGCTACTAAAAACTTTTAAGAATATGAGGTGGATTTGCCCTGTTTTGTGTGAAGCTGAAAAATGCAAAAATGGGTCACCCACTTTTATGTGTGTTTAAACTACTAAATATGGAAGCAGTGATGACTACGGTTATGCTGTAAAGAAACAAACTGATCTGTGTGGATAATTTGCCCAGGAAAAAAAACCAAACATTTCAGGGGGGAACGGACAGGGAAAAAATCATCACAGGAAAATTATGTGGAGATTCTTATATTGATGAAAGCTCATACCAAGAAAACACGCGTGCATGAGTGAGTGAGTTGGTGTCTATAATGTCTCTGATGCGGGTATCTAACAAGATTTGGAGAAAACACATTAAACAAAACCATGAAAGAATAGATTTAAGTTACCTTTCTTGCAGCCAATTTGCGAGCTATTGGGTCTGTGACCCCATTCCTAAGAATCTCATGGGAACAAATTCCATGCTTCCCACAACATCTCTCAGTTTGCTCAGGATCCGGTGTGATGGATTGATCTGATTGGTTCTCCAATTTTCCGTTGTCAGAACCACAATGGCAAACTTCAGCTACTGGCGCTGCAATATATGAATGAATCCTGATATTCATATTCATAATGTGCTTGATAATAATGAAGCAATCTTAATACTCATCACATGACCGTAATATTTCTCTTTCACTTGAGAAAACTATTGTGTGATGCCCTGAGAACTTGAGCATGAAACATTAACTAACTTACAGGAACTACAATCTATATCAGGCAGCCTTAACAAATGCAAATTGAAGGAAGACGTGGTACATTGCAGGAACTATATGAAACTATATCATACTCATTAACATGATAGACCCAATTTTGCCAGTTCCAGAACCCAGATCCTACAGTCCTGCTTATTTGTGGCACCTTCTAGACGGAATATTTAGCGAAACTTTTGGACCACCTCTTCATCATGGAAATCTTTGATTATGGGTGTTTTTCAAACAAGAGATTTGTTTAAAGAGAGAGTTGAGTATCGAATTCACAATGGAATCTCACCTTATCTTTTTCTTGACCCTTGGATTAAGGGAAGATTGCTTTTGGAAGTAGTCGGCGAGTAATTAGCATACGATATTGGGATTCCGCTAAACTCCAAGGATTCAATTCTCATTCAGGATGGGAAATGGTCGCTACCTCATTCTCGCGAACACTTGAAGCATGGGATCCAATTCGGTTGGTTAATATTGATAAATATATCGCAAAGATACAATATATTGGAGACCTTCTCATTCAGGCACTTTCACTATAAAATCGGCGAAATCATCACTTTCACCATGTTATGAATATAATTAGTTATTAGATATTAGTTAGTTATTAGATTGGTTAAAATATGAGAGATGATCTATGAGCTTTAATTATATTCATAACATAGCACAACCTTTTTTTCTTCATCCTTGGGCTAAATTTGTTTGGCTTCACAAAACTACACCGAAAAACTCATTTGTCTATGGAAAGTTGTTCTTGAAAAATTAAAAATATTTGATTTTCTCCAAACAAGAGGTATTGGTGGCGGAGGACAATGCATTCTTTGCAAAATTGAACCCGAAAGTCATAAATCATTTATTCGGTGTGAATTCTCTAGGTGGGTGATTCGTGCATTATTATCGCGTTGTGGGATTCACAACCCACCGATTTATCTTATTGACACCATAGATTCTATTCAATCTATGGCCTCAAATAAGAATCCGATTAGAGCAATCCTTCATATTGTGATTGCGAATGTTATTTGAAACATATGGACAGAACGACCTAGCCATACCTTTAGGTCTCGATGTAGAACCAAAGAGAGTTTTCTTCATGGCATCATCTCCGACACTTCCATTAGGGTTTCAAAATTCTATAATGTCACGGATTCTTGGTATTGGATCAATTGCTCACAATTGGAATGCATTACCAACCTTCTCCAAAGTTCGATCTTGAGCTATTGTTTTGTAATAGTCTTGACCTTGTTTGTTTGTATTTTCTTTTCTTTTTTAAACTATTTTATGCCTTTTTTCTAATATATGTAAAATTTATAAAATTGGCCTTCTTGCCCTCGCCTATGGCACACAAAAATATACAGTCCTGCTCTGAAGTTTATAAAAGATTCAAAGCACCAAAAAAATGAACGCATTCATTAAATTGATTAACATACTTTCAATAAAATAGAGAGCGTGCACGCGCCCACATGGATGTGTAAGTATGGATGCAGGCATGTATGATGTATTTATAGATGTATGAATTAATATATGTATGCATATACATGCACGCACATACGCATGCATGTAAGTATTTACATACGTACGTACATAGATGTGTATATGTTTATGTGTATGCATGTTTAGGGAAGACTAATTTACTCCCAAGGTATAACTAGCTTTGTTATGCCTTGTGAATATTGACTCCATTTTACCCGTCATTTATCGATAAAGTAAGGGTAAATAAAGAAATTTAGAAGTTGGGACATGTCAGAAAATATTTAGAAAGATTCTTGTATCCTCTTTCCATATCAATTGTTCATATCTTTAGAGAGATTTTATCGCTCCGGTGTGTTTTCATTCTATGCCATCCTTGATTGCTAGACCTAGATCATTCACGAGCTATGTTTCAGCTTGAATACTTACCTTTTAAATGCTTGCCTTAATTATTTATGTATCTGAATATTTGAGCATGACAAATCTTGTGTGTTCTGTAGTGCACTAACATGCTAAAGAATACAACCTCCTAGGAAGTATGAGCACTTCTAATGGGAAATTGTGTTCATGTCCAGCATGTATCGGACATCGGCACTTGTCCGGCATGTATCAGACACGCCGTATGTGTGTGGGCATGTGGTATATGTGTCATGTGTGCCATATACATGTCTTTAGTATAATGACATGTTATCATCATATGTTGAGTGTTAAAACTAGATTCAAGTGTAACTGTAGTTTTATTCATACATACATCTAGTTGTTTAATTAGATTTTATGGGCAATAGTTTTTTTCTTACAATGAACGTGTATTTTGATTTCTTTCAATTAGGTGGAAGAATTATATTACTTGTAACATAAGTATTCAATATATGATTTTAGTTGTTGAATTCTACTTCTTTAAATATCATGCATATGGATTATGGTAATAAATTTGAAGTCGATAGTTTATTTACTTTTATATATAAATGTATAAATATAATTAAAAATTGTCATACGGCTATATTCCCGTGTCCTATATTTTAGGTCTTTCCTGTAACGGTGCATCTGTCTCGTGTTGTGTCTGTGTCCATGATTCATAGATGATATCTAACAAAATGTGTGCTAAGATGCTACAGTAATCAACCTCTTAAAATATCAAAGAAAACATGTAATACCCAGTCCCTTTTATACTAATATCTGTATTTATGTTACTCTTAAGTTTATTTATTTTATACACATTATTATAGTATTTAAAATCCCTAACCCTAAATTTATCTAAACTTTTTCCCCTTATATTTTAGCCAGCCACCTCCTTTATTTACTCCCCCATTTTCTTCCCTAATCCCAGCCCAAACCACCATATAATTCCCTCAGCCCATTCTTTTTATTCATTTTATTTAATACTCCTTTCCCTCAGCCCACATTCTCCTTAGCCCCACTCCCCTATTCCTTTTTCTCAATTAGCCCCGGCCCACACTTCTTCATCAACCCTTGAATTAAACAATAAAAGAATTTGATTTAAACCCTCCCTGGCCCAGCCCATGCCCGCCCAGCAAACGACACCGGCCCACTCCCTTTCTTTTCCCCATTCGATTTCCTTTACTCCCCATCGGCCCAACCCCTGGCCTAGCTAACACTCAAGCCCGCTCCCGCCTTGAAGACCCGACCCGCTTCACGTTCTTCTTCCCCAACGGCTAGTTCTTCCTCCCGCTCATTTCGCCGCACCCCACGCCCACGCTCGCGCGCGTTACCCTACGACGCGCACCCCTCGTCCCCTCTACCCTTCACCACCTCTCTCCTCTCGTACACACCACACACACTCTCTCTCATCTCGCACTCTCTCTCCTTTCTCTTTTCCCGCTCCCTCTCTCGAACCCACGCCCGCGCTCGCCTCGTCGCCGTTGACACCACCCTCGCCTTCCTCTCTCTCTCCGCTCACCTCACCTCTCTCGACTTCTCCCTTTGCAAACCATCCCCACAACGAGCCCGAAGCAACAGCCCAGCATTGCCTGCACACCCTTGTCGCCGTCGGTTCGTCGTCGCCGACGTCTCCGCACCTCACCTCCTTCCATCGTGTGCCCCGAGCTCCACTTGCATCCAACCTCCCGCTGCCCTCCTTTCTAACCCGATCTCCTCCACCACACCCCTAAACCACCGCCGGCTCCAACTCCCATCATCTTCACTAACCCGAGATCCCTTCCACGGCCGCCTTCCACCTCCGACCATCGTGCGACCCCTGACACCATCATCATCATCATTGTCGCCAACAACTCTCCCTCCCCGACTTCATCAGCTGCAACCTCCACAACCACCTCCGACGAACCTTGCCGGCCCCCATCACCTGCCGAACTCCTCCTCTGTCACCGACGACCACCTCAGCCATCTCGGCTGTCCCACCATCAAGAGCCGACGCCAACGACCACCACCACCCTCGCCGTCAAGATCCCAGCAACCAAGCCACCGCTGCCGAGGACTCGAGCTCGAGCCAAGTCGAGCTGTCGTGCCGCGTTCGTGTCGCGATCGCGCTGTTGCCGCTGCCGTACCGTCGTCAATACGTCATCAGGCAAGTACCTTTACTTGCTACATGCTAATCTATTTGAGTTACAAACTTATATCATATAGATTACAAGTTTACAATATCCAATAGATCATGTGCTATACATGTTCGATGCATGATCCCAATGAGATTATTCATCTATTTTGAAGGAACATGAGGGCATTTGCTGGCCCATGTGATATTGAATACGGTGTATAAATTTCACTGGATAATACGACTGTTAATGACTAAAACGATTACCCCAAAATATATCTGTAAAACTAAAACTTTCCCCGTATCTGAACACCGTTAAAATTACCATAAATTATGTATATACTGGAATGATGCGTTCGAGGGCTTAAATCGAAGCCGACTCGACGAACTATAACCCTATGCAAGTTTCTAATGGTTTCTGTACTTAAATTGTGATGATATTTGGTTCGGAGTGCGACTCTGGACTGCAGTCCAGAGCGACTCTGGTTACTGTTTACTGTCCCGTAATGCGTGCCACCTTGTTTCCTGAACTCGTATGTTGCGGAACTCCACAGTTTAGTAAATGTGAATCTGTTAGCTAGATAACACAAGTGGTTTCATTCCGTTTCATCGTCGTTTGCTATTTAAATTGTAAATTAAAAGAGCTGGACGTATAACTGTTCAGAATAGATTCAGAAGTGACATACTAGTGTTAAACAGTGTATAACTCCTGACGTACAGACGCGATTGAGAATCCGTCTGTTGCGTTGAAAACCCTAGATTTCATTCAACTGTAGCGTCGCTAAAATCTGATCCCAACTGGGATTAAAATGTGTTGCGAAACGGACTTCCGATTCTGAAACCGGACTTCCAGCAGCGAACGCTTAAAAGGAAATGTCCGTATCTAGTGATCCTGAAACCCGATTGACGTGAAACCAAATTCGCTGGATATGTAATCAAACATACTATTTAATCCCCGTTCATCGTTTCGCTAAACTGTACACGTATGATTTTTGATAAATTATGCAAGTGGTAGAATACTGATTTATGACATCCTAATCATGCTTTACATACTGTTTACTCATCATATCATACATATGTCACTGCATTGATAACCTAGTGATCATGTGCATTACCCAGTATTAGGTATTAGTGATGATTGTGGCAAGTACGTTAGTGTTCGTGCATGAGTGAATAAGTGAAAGTGACACGTACTTGTACACAATCAGTGAATCTTATTATTCTATTGTATTATCGACGTCTGTGGGACGCGTGTACGTGTGACTATAAGTGGTATGGGACACTTATGGAAGCTCTTGCATGGGTGTCACAGATAAGGCACCAGACACTGCCATTTATCTTGGGTATTAGTCGGGACGTGCTTGATGGAGATCCTGTCTCCAATTTTACGCAGACTTGTCATGGACCGACCAGTATTTGAGATTATGGTTGGCGTTTGATGTAGACCACGGGGTGTGGGGTAGTTTGAGTGTGAGTTTAACAGAATCTCGGGAGTCCCATACCGGTTTATATATATGGAGATATATGGAGATTTACAGGGTACATGATTATTACCGTGAGTTACATTTTGGGCCCGTGGTCCCTTGCCCTTGGGTCCTACCCTTGGGTGGAGGACACTCGCGAATGGCTGACTCTCACACTTGGACTGACGATAGGCCTAGTGACCTATACTGTGAGACTTAGAGACTAATAGGGATAATGGCATTGATATACATTATTTACTGTGTTGACATACTTGGCATACTATTTTACTGCTTTACCGTTCACCTGATTCATTAGACACTTCATTGGTTACTGCATGTTCATACCTATACCGTCTTGATTTACTGTTATATATATCTATTATCACTGTTCGAGTTGTCACTTATATCTATATACTATATTGCTATTGTGTCGCTCTGACGACCTGAATATGCATGCTCAGTGTGAGGAGTGGATCTAGCCGGGACCAGGACCAGACGTGCATCGCGGACATTTTGATCAGCTATCCAGAGTTATACCCTTTTTACCTCCATCAGGTCAGCTCTTTACATTGTTTCGTTTCAGATACTGCATTACTCATTACCTGTGCGTTGTTTATTGATTACCATGTAAAGCTAGAAGCCGAAGTGTGACTACGACAGGATATTTCCTTGACCGTAGGAGCATGGCTGGCCTTGTCAACCCCTCGTATTCCGTATTTTGGGAAGCGGGGCGTGACACGGTTTTGTTGGTATCAGAGCCAGATTTTGCTTCGATTGGGATTGCAGTTTTCCGTGTAGAGCTTGACAATCTAAGACATTCCTCGGTCTAGGTTGTAAACTTGTCATTCTTGATCCATATTCACATTGTGTGTTCTGTTATCCATCCGTTAAGGTTTCGGGTGACTTGGCAAAATTACGTGGTTGTAATTATGAACTACATCATGGTTACACTACCGTACTCTGTTTAAGTGACTTAGAGCACTACAGTTGATTTCAACTTGTAATGAATTTCATCACACCCGATGTTCTTGATTCCTTACCCAATCCATATTATATTTTAATTCTCATAGCTTGTGCCTTATATCGATCTCAAAATTGTCGTTTCAGGACCATGTCTTCCAACGACTCTTCCTCTATCTCCACTCCCCAGGATCAGATCGTTGAGATTCTGAGTGTACTGCAAGGTCTAAAGAAAGCCCAGAAGCGAACAAACGACTTGTTAGCTGAAAGACTGAGAAGGCAGGTGAATCAGGCACCAGCGGTAACCTCCAATCGTAAAGGGATCCCTGTTAGACGAGGAAAAGAGAAGAAGATGAAGCGCCTATTTGTTTCCCCGCGACAGAAGCAACAGAAGACCAAATGTTGTGGATACTGTAAGAGGCCAGGACACCTTCAGAGGGATTGTCGCCGCGCCCAAAGGAAATGTCTGATTTGCGGATCCAGCGAACATCTTATCAACGGTTGCCCAAAATGGAAGGAGCTACAAGGAGGAGACTCGCCCACACTCCCCACTTCTGCCAAGTGATGATTATTGCGTAGTTCGAACTTCGAGGATAAGACGGACCCAGCGCAGGATTCAACTCGCGTGACGAGAATGCAGCGGCCTAGTAATCGAAGAAGAGTTATCACGTTTTCTGCTTTTAATAAAATGTTGTCATCCTCTTGTAAATATTTCTTTTCGTTTGAAATCTTGTATCCGTCGAACTTTTAGTTGAATGCAATAATAACTTTAAATCGTAATATACGTATCATTCTCTTGCTTTCCCCCTTATTTATACTATTCATTACCACAGCATTTCTAATTTTGATTTTCAGTTCCTGCTCACCGCATATTTTCCTATACTTCGTACCCTTAGCTATTTTTTTGATGTGTTCCACTGTCTAATCATGACTCTTTCTTTTCAGGCCATGGCCCACCCGGGAGCAGTGCCGCATCTAGATGAGGATGTACGGTCATGCGTTTTCTTAGACCGCACGCTGATAAGTTCTGACGATGAGATCAACGGTCCTCAGGTCATCTTCGAAAACAACGATTCCAAGGACGAAGGAGCCGCCGCCCCAGAGGTTGACATGATAGACGATGCCGACGAAGAGGAAGGAGACCCTGAAGAGAACCCGATAGAGAAAGATCCCGGGGAGGACCCGATATAAGAAAATCCAGTGGAGGAAAATCCCATGGAAGAGAATCCAGAGAAAGAGAATCACATGGAAACAGACCTCGATGAAGAAGCTCCAGCCGAGAAAGAAGGACCAGAAGAACAAGACCCTGCGGTGGAAGAACTCCCAATGGCAGTCCCTGCGAGGCGATATGGGAATGGACGCCCCTACCTGAGCGCGCGAGCCTACCGCAACCTACTGAACCTCCACAACCGCGACTGACGGAATTTTAGATGTTGTCTTCTCTGACCAAATAAATCTGTGTATAGTTTAGGGCCACCTTTCGTTTTGAGATTGCTTTGTTTAGAATTTTCTAGAATGAAATAAATTACTGAGTTCGCTAATCTTTCGATCTTCTTGGTTCACTTGATACTTGATTATTTCTCATATACATTTATTTTCCTGCTGAGATCCCTGACTGCCCACCCCCACTCTTTGTATTGTTTTAACCCTCGCTTCGATTAAAAAGTACCGCACCCTGATCTTTGGGATCGGCCACCCTTCATCCTTCGTATATAACTCGATTGAGATCCTTCTGGGAGGGGGAAATTGATAGTAAAATTTCCGAGTTAACTGACCCTTCGGATTTTTTGATTCACATGTTGTATCGACCGTTATCTTCCTCATACATTCTTTTTCCCCTTGTAGTCCTTTGCTGCTCACCCTTACTTCCTGTACTGACCCAACCCCAATCTCTTTGACCTTCAGTCTAAAGCCGTCACACTCCGACTTTTGTATGAGCCACACTCCATTATAATCCCTACCCTAGCTAGCCCTATACATCTTTGTGCTTTTCCCTATTACCCTAACTATATTTAGGGACGTCATTATTCGAAAATTTAGTTTTCATTACTTTGTATTTATCGAAGAGTGCGTGCTATTGACTACTCCGTTTATGTATTTTAAGTACACTACTATTCTTCTCATTTTGGTAGTGCGACCATATGTTTTACACATATTATTTTGGTGCTATGTTTTTTTATTTGCACCATGTGGTTTTCTAAGCTATGTTAAAATGGTTTGATTGATACGTTATTCTAAAAATGTTTTAAACCACCGACAAGTCCTTCACTGTTTCATTATGACTATGCCTTATACTTATTTCTGCTGCACTACCTTTGATATACTTATACGTGCACATATTTGAATTTCGATTTTTTCGAGCACGCCTTGATTATTATTGTTCGTTATTGTTATCTATATTCTCGTATACATGTAGTTGTCCTTATAGTTGTTCCTCCCTTATACCTATTTAGACCTATCTTTTTTTTGTATGTTATTCTTACATATATATACCTTCAAAATTTTATCCACTCGTTCTAAGTAAATCACTATGTATTAGTGTTCGATGTGGTAACTTTACGCTTATTATTTTATACCTTGTAGTTATTTTAAATTTCGAGAACGAAATTTTTGTAAGGGTAGTATGATATAATACCCAGTCCCTTTTATACCAATATCTGTATTTATGTTACTCTTAAAGTTTATTTATTTTATACACATTATTATAGTATTTAAAATCCCTAACCCTAAATTTATCTAAACTTTTTCCCCTTATATTTTAGCCAGCCACTTCCTTTACTTACTCCCCCATTTTCTTCCCTAATCCCAGCCCAAACCACCATATAATTCCCTCAGCCCATTTCTTTTATTCATTTTATTTAATACTGCTTTCCCTCAGCCCACATTCTCCTCAGCCCCACTCCCCTATTCCTTTTTCTCAATTAGCCACGGCCCACACTTCTTCATCAGCCCTTGAATTAAACAATAAAAGAATTTGATTTAAACCCTCCCTGGCCCAGTCCATGCCCGCCCAGCAAACGACACCGGCCCACTCCCTTTCTTTTCCCCATTCGATTTCCTTTACTCTCCATCGGCCCAACCCTTGGCCCAGCTCACACTCGAGCCCGCTCCCGCCTTGAAGACCCGACCCGCTTCACGTACTTCCCCAACGGCTAGTTCTTCCTCCGCTCACTTCGCCGCACCCCACGTCCACGCCCACGCTCGCGCGCGTTACCCCACGACGCGCACCCCTCGTCCCCTCTACTCTTCACCACCTCTCTCCTCTCGTACACACCACGCACTCTCTCTCACATCTCGCACTCTCTCTCCCATCTCTTTTCCCGCTCGCTCTCTCGAACCCACGCCCGCACCCGCGCTCGTCTCGTCGCCGTCAACACCACCCTCGTCTTCCTCTCTCTCTCCGCTCACCTCCTCACCTCTCTCGACTTCTCCCCTGCAAACCATCCCCACAACGAGCCCGAAGCAACAGCCCAGCCTTGCCTGCACACCCTTGTCGCCGTCGGTTCGTCGCCGCCGACGTCTCCGCACCTCACCTCCTTCCATCGCCTGCCCTGAGCTCCACTTGCATCCAACCTCCCGCTGCCCTCCTTTCTAACCCGATCTCCTCCACCACACCCCTAAACCACCACCGGCTCTAACTCCCATCACCTTCACTAACCCGAGCTCCCTTCCACGGCCGCCTTCCACCTCCGACCATCGTGCGACCCCCGACACCATCATCATCATCATTGTCGCCAACAACTCTCCCTCCCCGACTTTATCAGCTGCAACCTCCACAGCCACCTCCGACGAACCTTGCCGGCCCCCATCACCTGCCGAACTCCTCCTCTGTCACCGACGACCACCTCAGCCACCTCGGCTGCCCCACCATCAAGAGCTGACGCCAACGACCACCATCACCCTCGCCGTCAAGACCCCAGCAACCAAGCCGCCGCTGCCGAGGACTTGAGCTCGAGCCAAGTCGAGCTGCCGTGCCGCGTTCGTGTCGCGATCGCGCCGTTGCCGCTGCCGTACCGTCGTCAATACGTCACCAGGAAAGTACTTTTACTTGCTACATGCTAATCTATTCGAGTTACAAACTTATATCATATAGATTACAAGTTTACAATATCCAATAGATTATGTGCTACACCTGTTCGATGCATGATCCCAATGAGATTATTCATCTACTTTGACGGAACATGAGGGCATTGCTGGCCCATGTGATATTGAATACGGTGTATAAATTTCACTGGATAATACGACTGTTAATGACTAAAACGATTACCCCAAAATATATCTGTAAAACTGGAACTTTCCCCGTATCTGAACACTGTTAAAATTACCATAAATTATGTATATACTGGAATGATGCGTTCGAGGGCTTAAATCGAAGCCGACTCGACGAACTATAACCCTATGCAAGTTTCTAATGGTTTCTGTACTTAAATTGTGACGATATTTGGTTCGGAGTGCGACTCTGGACTGCAGTCCAGAGTGACTCTGGTTACTGTTTACTATCCCGTAATGCGTGCCACCTTGTTTCCTGAACTCGTATGTTGCGGAACTCCATAGTTTAGTAAAGGTGAATCTGTTAGCTAGATAACACAAGTGGTTTCATTCCGTTTCATCGTCGTTTGCTATTTAAATTGTAAATTAAAAGAGCTGGATGTATAACTATCCAGAACAGATTCAAAAGTGACATACTAGTGTTAAACAGTGTATAACACCTGACGTACAGACGCGATTGAGAATCCGTCTGTTGCGTTGAAAACCCTACTGAAAACCCTAGATTTCATTCAACTGTAGCATCGCTAAAATCTGATCCCAACTGGGATTAAAATGCGTTGCGAAACGGACTTCCGATTCTGAAACCGGACTTCCAGCAGCGAACGCTTAAAAGGAAATGTCCGTATCTAGTGATCCTGAAACCCGATTGACGTGAAACCAAATTCGCTGGATAGGTAATCAAACATACTATTTAATCCCCGTTCATCGTTTCGCTAAACTGTACACGTATGATTTATGATAAATTATGCAAGTGGTAGAATACTGATTTATGACATCCTAATCATGCTTTACATACTGTTTACTCATCATATCATACATATGTCACTGCATTGATAACCTAGTGATCATGTGCATTACCCAGTGTTAGGTATTAGTGATGATTGTGGCAAGTACGTTAGTGTTCGTGCATGAGTAAATAAGTAAAAGTGACACGTACTTGTACACAATCAGTGAACCTTATTATTCTATTGCATTGTCGATGTCTGTGGGACGCGTGTACGTGTGACTATAAGTGGTATGGAACACTTATGGAAGCTCTTGCATGGGTGTCACAGATAAGGCACCAGACACTGCCATTTATCTTGGGTATTAGTCGGGACGTGCTTGATGGAGATCCTGTCTCCAGTTTTACGCAGACTTGTTATGGACCGATCAGTATTTGAGATTATGTTTGGCGTTTGATGTAGACCACGGGGTGTGGGGTAGTTTGAGTGTGAGTTCAACAGAATTTCGGGAGTCTCATGCCGGCTTATATATATGGAGATATATGGAGATTTACAGGATACATGATTATTACCGTGAGTTATATTTTGGGCCGTGGTCCCTTGCCCTTAGGTCCTACCCTTGGATGGAGGACACTCGCGAGTGGTTGACTCTCACACTTGGACTGACGATAAGCCTAGTGACCTGTACAGTGAGACTTAGAGACTAATAGGGATAATGGCATTGATATACATTATTTACTGTGTTGACATACTTGGCATACTATTTTACTGCTTTACCGTTCACCTGATTCATTAGACACTTCATTGGTTACTGCATGTTCATACCTATA
Organism: Agapanthus africanus; assembly: GCA_030015575.1. Classification (NCBI taxonomy): domain Eukaryota; kingdom Viridiplantae; phylum Streptophyta; class Magnoliopsida; order Asparagales; family Amaryllidaceae; genus Agapanthus; species Agapanthus africanus. Next base: position 260,146,286 of record JASDDO010000019.1, on the reverse strand, counting down.
CCGTCTTGATTTACTGTTATATATATTTATTATCATTGTTCGAGTTGTCACTTGTATCTATATACTATATTGCTATTGTGTCGCTCTGACAATCTGAGTATGCATGCTCAGTGTGAGGAGTGGATCTAACCGGGACCAGGACCAGACGTGCATCACGGACATTTTGATCAGCTATCCAGAGTTATACCCTTTTTACCTCCATCAGGTCAGCTTTTTACATTGTTTCGTTTCAGATACTGCATTACTCATTACCTGTGCGTTATTTACTGATTACCATGTAAAGCTAGAAGCCGAAGTATGACTACGGCAGCATATTTTCTTGACCGTAGGAGCATGGCTGGCCTTGTCAACCACTCGTATTCCGTATTTTGGGAAGCAGGACGTGACAAAACATATAATAATTTTATATGAAGTTACACTAAAACAATTTAAACAACTGCCTGGAGTTAAAATGAAGAGCTTTAATAAAAAAATAATCCAGAAGAAATAAAAAAATTAATTTGGAACAATTCATATTAGTTGACTATTTGACTTAATATCTCTAAACAACTAAGGATTGGAGGATATCCAGAAAATCAGAACAAAAGATTTTTGCAATTTTCAGAGTAATCAAAAAAAGAATCGATGTCATTCAACTATTAACAAATCAGCAAATCATAATAAAAGAATTAAAATTTTCAAACAAAACATGGCGAATATTGTTCAAAACAATGGTACTAGGATCAAGAGGAATTGAACATCAACGGTTTCTTCTGAAAAGCACAATAATAAGCGTAGATTGATCTCCTTTGTTAACTGTTCAACAAAAAAAATATGTATATGCATCTGTTACCTGTGTATACTAGTGAATCATCCAGACACACCTACTAAATGTATTGGCGAGAAAGCAATAAAATGCTCTGTATATCAAAATCAAAGGGGCCTTAACAATATCAACATGCAGTATGTATATGATGTATAACAGTATAAGGGAATAACTCTCTCTCTCTCTCTCTCACTCTCGCGCGCGCGCACTGTTATACATCATATACATTCTGCATATTGAAATTGTTAAGGTCCTTCTGATTTTGATATACAGAGCATTTTACTGCTTTCTTGCCCATACGCTAAGTAGATGTGTTTGGATTATAGATAAAGATATAAATGACCAACTATGTTATATGCATTGCAGTGTGCAGGTACAATCATATTAAGATTATTCAATCTAAGATAAATGATTGGAAAAAAAATTTAAACGTCGCCTTTTCTGGAAAGGAAAGAAAAAAATTAAGTGACAGTCAAAGGAGAAGAAAACATTGAAAGGCTGAAAGCACATGATGGTAGCAATTCAAAGATACCAGAAAAGTTGCAGCGAACATACATGTATTTTTTATAAGCTAATCTATAAACTGAAGTGAATAATCAATAATTATAGTATGTTTTAATTTTTCTTATACTCTAGATGGGGTTGTGACTCTTAGGGTTTCAAACAGTTTAGATCTCTTTAAATTCGTAATAACAAAGAAAATATAAAAACTAGGAGGACACCGGTAGAACATTGCAGGTGCTTAGTTAAATTAGGCAAGTGTCATGCATGCAAATAACATATGCTAATGTAACCAAAGGAGCATAGGACTGGGGCAAAACTTTCTTCTCTCAAGTGAAAGTCCGTCATTTCACTGGTGGCTGATTCCAAAAAAACATATGCTGAGTACACAATAAAGTGCACAATATGGTCATACGAACAAAATGCCGTAGACTAAAATTCCAAAGGGAAAAGATAAAAGTGCAAGGATCAAAATAAATTATTTAAAAACAAACAAAAGTATCAGAAGTAATTTTAATTTGCTTGACAAAGTTATTCGTAAAGAATTCATGTGTCAAGGAGTGTATTGTAAAGACAGAAAATCTTACGAAAGTTCCATTTATTACAATTGAATACAAGGTTTAAAATCTCGATATCGGTATGTATTGGAATGGGACAGTTACCTTTGGGATCAGCTCAGATCAGAATATCGCAGTTCAAATCCTTTGACAAAACGAATTTAAAATAGTATTTTTTTAAAATATAAATAGTATAAGTATTTATAAGCAAGTTGGCGACTTATTTGGTAACTAAGGATGTCTAGAGTGGTTGTTTTAGTACTTGGTAAAACAACTACAAATTTTTGATATATTTATCAGTATATAATGATGTCAAACATATTATAATAACCCGATAACCCATTAATAAACTAATTAACCCATTGATAACTGGCAAATCAAATAGTAAACCTAATATTACTTGGTATCGGATGGTACCATACGATACCATTATCAGAACTTGAACGATCAATTTTATCTTCAGAATCAGCCATCTGGATCAGGATCACCAGCGAGTTCAAACCAGGACTTGAATAGTACCAACTTGATAAAATCTATTACAATCAAAGACAAAAGATAATTTGAAACCTTTATGTTTAAGGCGCAGATTGCGTTCTCTCTCTAATTCGTATTTCCGCTTCCACTCAGCTGCTTCTGCTTGAGCTGCAGCTTTTCCTTCTGCGACTTGCCTCAATGCCTTTGCCACAGCTAAAATAAAAAAATACACATATAAAAAAAACGGTATTAGAAATTTCACTGGTTATTAGGAAACTTAGCTGTGCACATGACTTAACTATTTCAAGATCAAAGGAAAGTGCAAATGTTGTACAAGATACACAAAAGAACTTTCACGTCTGGACATAGACTAGAAATCTGACCCAAAAGCATGAGATGACGAAACAAACGTCACAACCGTCTACAATGTCAATCGATATATAAAAAAACATTCTTTATTGGCTTAGGTTATGCGTCAAAGATTTGATTTAGGATATACTTTTATCTTCCCTTTCATCTAACTCTTCTTAGTCTAGGAGACTCCTAGATGACGCATGGGATGCATGTGCATAAATCCAAGTTTACTAAGGTAAGGTTCCATATCCTTTTCTAAAGAAAAGTAAGGATGGATGATACAATTTAATTGAGAAATCATATCGTATGTAATATACCATGTGGTTGACTTATTCATTAGAAACACACTTCATATAGAAATACATGCATCTATTTAGAGTTTCATATTTCGGTCCTAAATCCTAATTGTGTGATATATGTATGTGTTCCTCGTATAGACAATCATACATTATTATCCTAATTTATCATTTAACTTGGTATTAATAATTTTAATAATTCCATATTAAGCACAGATATAATATGAGATGATAGATCATCTTACTTCTCATAGACTCTGCAAACTCAACAAGATGCTCATCGGTTGGTTGAAGAAATTCATTAGCAGCTTTCTCGGAATTCAAGGCAGTAACTAAATCTGAAAATCCATTAGTCTCTTCATGTGAGGAAGCTACCTTATGGTTCGCTTTATCAGCAGAAACCTGCTTCACAGAAAAAGCTAAATTAGACAGGCATGAGAAAAAATGCACATACAAGACGCAAAGTCACTTATCAAGGATACAAAGGGCCCTATATGAGCTGCATTCTTGCTGCATCTAGTCAAGCAATTAAAAAAATAAAATCTAAACATCAAATGAAATGAAATAAGTATGAAAAATGTAAATGAACCGAGATACATAATAACGGCTGAGAACGGGGGTAAAACACATTGAATATGCACATGATATAAGTATATAACAATTACAAATATGGGGATTTCAGACTTCCGGTTGTTAGAAAGACGCTATGAACTGCAATGTCTTGATGTAAAGCACATATAAAGATCCCTTCTGGCATTACAAATTACTTTACTATAAGTGTTTTATATCTTTCTGTTGCAGGTTAAGCTTGCGTCGCCATGTGTAGATAGTTTCTATAAGTTTGGATATACATGAATATATTTTCATATAATATTGAGCTCAGTTCTTGTAAGACTTGGAATTCATAATAGAATATTCTTACAGTAGAATTATAACAAAATTTCAGTATAGTTACATATACTTATTCTAGTAGAGTGATTATAATCCCCGTGACACTTGTTGTCCACTCAAACAATGCGAAATTCGTGTAGAAACTTAATGATTCTTTGAGGTATTTCTTGGAGAAATACATGCCATTGTACACATATATTATGAGATTGGCATATGTCTTTCGGAATTTAGATCAAGCTGACGTATATTTCATATTTTCAACGATTAGCGAAAATGTTTAGCTTAAACAAAATGTAGATTTCTAGACTGGATAGCCGAGCATCTCTATTTGTCATTGAGGGGGCCACTCACAAAACAACCTTACATACCCCGTATCCCCGGCCCGCTTGTTCCTTTCAGAAAACCAAGCGGAACAGTTGTCACCTTTACGGCTTAAAACTAATGAAAATTAAAATGTAGATATAATTATTTTAAAAATTTCTTAACTATTTCCGTTTCTTGTTCATAAAACTTTTAATGTGTTGCCTCTATTAAATTCTACTGAACTTCAATTTATGTATTTCATGGTATAAATGATAGCTGAATTTATCTAATTTATTTTGTAGATGGATTTGGGATTCAAGAAATTCCACTTCCAAAACACATAAAGAAAATCAGCTGCATAGCTGAATATAATGTCCAAGAATCCAACAAATTATTAAATTTCACAACTGCAACAAAGGAAGAAGGATTTTTCTCTTTCTTTCTTACTTTCTTTCTTTTTTCAATCAAGGTAAGATTCAAACATCAATGTTCGAAATTTATCAGCACAAAATCAAAGAAACAGCACCCGATAAAAAGCAATCGTTAAGCAAATATAAGTAAGAAGAAGGATTAAAACAAAATAAAAATGTTACCTTTTCCTGGATTAGGTCTTGGGAATACATCTTGAAGAAAGGGGAAGAACCCAGCTCCAAAATCCCCAAAATTTTCACAAAATTGCAGGTTTTTATATTGTGATGGGTGTGGCTGGTGGTTGTTGGTTGAACAAAGACTGGGATTTGCTCTTTTTGATTTTTGATTTTGACTTTTATCTTTTTATTTTATAACCTGGCTTTTATAGCTGGATTTTAATTGCCCTTTTTAATTTATTACTCCCCCCTTACCTGTGGTTTAGGAAAGAGAAAACTATCCAGCTTTACTTGACTTACGTTTCTAAATAACAAGAAAATCATTAATGATAAAAATATCAATAAATGATACAATACAAAAAATAGCCTGGAAAATTGATTACTGATGTTAAAAAAATGATAATGACTCTTAATCAGTTTGTATTCATCTAAAATGACAAGTAAAAAAGGACGGAAAAAATTATTTATTGTTTAAGGGAGCAAAGGGACGAACCTGCAAATAAAATAAAATAATCGCCTTCCGAGAGTGGTGCTTCTGACTTGATTAATTGCATTTTATTAAGGGGTTTGCAAGCAACATGTTTACACATGGGTTGATATGCAACATAACATTGAATGTTAAGATCATGCTAGTTAGATGTGTGTTTTTATCAACCAACTTTTAGATAAAGTGGTTGTTGACCGTGCTATGTTCCAGAGAAAGCGAAAATTACAAAGAATTGATCGCTCACATTTTAGGGGAAAAAATGAAAAAGTTTTCAAACCCCTTGTATACAGGGACATTAGAATAATCCGGCATAAGTAATTAATTATTGTCGCCACCAAAGCCAGACTGTTGTCACCACCGTCTCACCATCATTGACTCTATATTAGTCGTTGTGGTACTCTTCCGCTGATGCGGCAATTTACCTTCGTTGTCATCATATTCATTGTCTTCGTTGTCGTTTATCTTCATCACCACGGCGTTGTTGATCTTTGCCGCTGTCGTTTTTACCACTAATGCCTTTATTGACCCTCGTTGTCATCGTCTCCATCACCGCTTCTTCAGATCCTATTTGTTGCCGCAGTTGTTGTTTCAGATTTCTAACTTAGGCTTCTAAGAAACATCGAACTCCTTGTTTTCATTTTTCTTGCTTTCCTGGACTAAGCTTTGTTCGGTCCATGGTCCGAAAAAAACAAGTCTTCCTTAAAGTATGTAATAACTTCACAAATTTCTTTATATGAAAAGAAGAGATATTATGAATGATTAATTCCCTTATAACATAATACAATTTGAATTTTAATTGAAATTTTTTGCTTCCTGGCTTTTTCCAAATCCCTTTTGTAGTCCATTTCAAACTTGTTTGGATTCTAACCCCTGGAGTTTTATTTCTATGTTGAGGACATGCTTACAAAATAGCTCGTTTTTAATGGTTTAAAAAGAAAGAAAGAAAGAAAAAGAAAGAGTCGCTGAGAAAGGGAAAAGTCCATGGTCATCCAAGACAGTGGGTGGTTGATGAGGCATAGAGCCATATCCATATTGGCTACAAATATTTGCCACTTGAAAAAAAACATGTTGATTGCGTATTCAAAATGGGCAGCTATAATTTAACTCGGAAAGAGATTAGAATGGGCTAAAATATGCATTAATTTGTACTAACAATGGAACGTGTGCTGCATGTCGTTTTCTTAAGAGGATGAGGGTTTGGATTAGACGAGACTCTTCGCTCTTTATTATGTCATTAATAGTCTATTTGTGTAGGCCATGTGAGTCGTTCGGAAGTATCAATACTAGTCAACGGTTCCTTCAAATAAAACGACAAGGATTCTAATTTGAGTTTGGCTCGTCTATTTTCAGCTAAGCTCAGTTCGTTTTCGAGACGAGCTTGCAGGCTTGGATTCGGTTTGGCTTACTTACCTCAGCTCAAGTTCGACCCGTTAACGGTTTGATGCATATGAGCCAAGCTTGTAAACAAACATAAGCTTGGCTCGATCTCGTCTGTGAGTTCAGCTTACAGCTTGTAGCTCGTTGATCAATATCACCAAAACGTATGAATATAAAATAAAAAAAATTCAGAACATGTTATGTATTGATTTTTAGTTTTGGGTATTAGGTATGGGTTTATTGAATACATGCTTATCTGGATTAATTATTTGTCTATTCGGATATTAAATATATAAATATAATTCGATACTTAAACAAACCGGACTCGAAATCTAAATGAATGAGCTTGGATCGGCTCGGATTTAGCCGTTAGCTAAATGAGCCTAATTTTCTAGCTCGAGTTCAGCTCGTTTACGGGTGAATCGAATTTGAATAAACGCTAAGCATATATCGAGCCCGAGTCAAGCTCCAGTCAGCGTGGTTGGATTAGCTAAACTAAGCAATTGCCTACGCATGCGACCCAAGACCACCGGCACCCACTAACTCATGTGGGACCCACCCCATGTTATCCCCCAGTTGCGTAAGCACTTGCGCAGGGCTGCAATCAAGTTCTTTTTTTAAGCAAAGCCCGGAATCTTTCCCAACTTAAAACTAAAAAAATTGGTAACCCGAATTATTTCATTCGCCATGGATTTTATTTTTAAATGTTAAGTAAATAACAAATGAAACTAAATAAATTAATTAAAACCAGAGATCCAGTCAGTTAATTTGTCTTTCTCTTACGATGACTTCAAATCATATTACATCCATAGTTAGTGCATAACGCACATAAAGTTTTTAAAAGTTTTATTTCAGTCATTAATTTGACTTTAACTTGTCGAGCTACATTTTGCTAACGGATTTATATCCGGATCCTAATAATTGCGTAACTATCCATAAATGTCAAAACATAGATCCAGATCCAATCATAAATGCATTGAGTTGGGTCGGGCTCAAATTGGCTTCTACCCTTACCGGTAATGAAACCAATTAAGGAGAGGGTGGGGGTGCTTTTGCCTGGTTCTTTATAAATTCTACACAAGTTTTGAATCTTGCAGCTTTATCTTTCCGACCCTAACAAACATTATCATTTTCGTTGACTGTTTTAAAAAAAAAAAAATCGTGTCTATCATCCTCATGTTGCTGCTTTCATCAAGAGTAGCTTGGTTCATATCCCATTGGGCATATGAAGTGACTTGGTGAATACATTTTCTGATCTCATTTAGGAATGGTTGCACATGGATGATGATCTAGATCATACTATTTTCAAACAAGATGCCGCCTTATGTTGGTCCTTTGGAAGGCTTTGGAAGGCTAGGTGCAATCTTATATTTGGTAGGAAGCAAGGGATACCAACAACATGTTCGGAGACGATTAATTGCTTTACTTTATGCTCGTGCTATCAGAACCACGAAGCCAACAAGTAGAATAAGGTCATGCTTCCAGCACATTGAGAACTGCCTTAACGGAGTCCTTAAGATTAATTTGGTGCAGCTCGTCCCAATTGAGCAACGACAATCGTTATTCATAATAGTTTCGGTGAGGTGTCAGAATGGATTTGTCGAGTCATAGAACATTTGGATGCGGATTTTGGTCGAGCTTCTCGCGTATCGAAAGGACATTAGTCATTAGGACGACCATTTCTATTAGATTGTTCCCATTAATCATTGGAGGACACACGCTAAATGCGGCGAAGTGATTAAACAACCCAAACATTTCATGCCCTTGGAAATATTGGCAGGCCATAAATGAGCGTGTATATATTCTTAAGCAAAGCAATGAAATTAACGTCTGGTCACAACATAGGCAAGGAAATAATATGGCTCAATGTCCAGTTAAATCTATAGCTACTTCGAAAAAGGCTGTTAATGGGTAAAACCCCATATTTTCGGTTACATTTTATCTGCTGTAAACTATTGATTTGAACTCGATTTAATCAATCCAGCCATAAAGCCGCGACTTATTTCTAAAAGGATATTAATTCTAGGGTAAATTGTCAAAAAGGCTCCCGCTCACTGGGAATTGTCTAAAAAACCCCTGATATTTTCGAAATTGCTCGGAATGGTATGCTGTTCAAAATCTCCGTGAAACATCTGGACTGCATTTCATTTAGGCCTTTAGGCATTACATGAAACTTTTAAGATATTACATGCAACTGTTTATATATTACTGGCAGCTGGTATAAAAGGGTTTTAATTGTGCTTCCGGGTTTTATAACAAGAGCCAAAAACCCAGGGTTTTTAACAAGTTTGGAACAGGATGGGGGCTTTTTGACAATTTACCCTTAATTCTGCTAACTAAATATTAGAATTATGATTGGTTGTTTGGTTGTAGGATTGTGAAATTTGGATTCCCAAAAAGCACAATTGAAAAATTCTAGATTAGCTAGTTTTGTATTTGGTTGGTATTGGATTTCTAATATTGGATTCGTGGATCTTTATAATTCTTGTTTGGTTGAGAAAAAATAAGTGGGGTTGAGAACTAAAGAGAGGGAATTTTTTAATAACATAAAATACTTGGACCTCACATGAACAGTGCCAAATACATAATAGTCCATAGGTTTTTTGGGATTCAAGAATCAAAAAGAATAGTGGGCCCCTCACATAAAACAAGCAAATCCAAAACCCTAAAATCCTGCAAGGTTGCAACCAAACAAGAATCAGCTGATCATCACTCTTTTTTGGGTTCTTGAATTCAATCCGTGCAAAATCCTCTAATACTGCAGCCGAACAGCCCCTGACCCAACTTCACAAATGAGAAGACATTACAACGCTTATTTTCTAAAACTGGGCCCATAATTCTCTCATCCAATGCCGACCGCAGGCTGCAAACGGGTCGGATCAACAAAAGGAATACGAATAGGAAATTCGTATAACCCTAAAGAATAGATAAATATCTCTTCTCGTAATTTTCTCGTCCTCTTTTTGCCTCTAGGGTTTTTCGTTCTTGGCCAGCAGTCCCCACTCTAAAATTCATCTTCAGCAGCACTGCTCTAATGGCGATCTCATTCTCAGATCTGCACTCTGAATCCGGCCTCAAAACCCTAGAGGAGCATTTATCAGGAAAAACCTTCGTATCTGGGTAAGCTTGCTCATCTGTTGATTCTTTTCCCCAAATTTTGTTTAATGATTCTCATTGATGGGTTTGAATTGATTGAGTTTAGGGACGCGATCTCCAAAGACGACGTGAAAGTGTTTGGATCTGCATCGCAGAAGCCCGGAGAGGGTTTCCCCAACGCTGCTCGATGGTACGATGCTGTGTATTCGGTGCTTGCTGCAAGGTATTTTGATTAGCCCTTGGATGTTAGCTGTTGATTTGTTGAGCAAATTTTTGATTTTTATGCTTGGTGTTGCAGTTTTCTTTTGTTGGATCTTTATGGCATAGTAATGAGTTGGGAAATCGATAAAATAGCTGCTTTGTTGTGTTTTATGCCACAAATGCGACTTCTTTATTTTTTTTAATGATTAAAAAGTGTTGACACTTTATTATTGAAACTAGTTTGATAAAAAATAGAGGTTTTTTTTATTGTAAATAATCTCCGGGGTCTCATTTTTATAGGAAATGTTGCATCATAAAGGCCACAAACACCATTTGAAATAATGCATCCCATACTATTGAATGTTCCCATGCGTCAATGTTCTTTAGTGCACTAATAAATACTTGTTTTTGGACTTGGATTCGTATGAAATATGAAACACACATACATTGGTTTTTCCGGTGATTCTATATGGTAGGAGTCGACAGAGTAGACGATGATTCCCTTGTCATTTTGAACTTTTTGATCAAACTAGCTATTTGTGAAATTTTACATAAGTTATTCCATCTAGAGTTTGAAATTACAGAATGTAGTTTTGCCTCCGTTTTATTTTAGCTGTCTTTTAGGCCTCTTGCTGACTTATTAAGAAAAGTAACTTTTATATAAAAATTTTGTTTTTGTTTTTGGGAGAAACTTTTATATAAAGATAATGTTAGGAATGCAGAGATTCTAAATTACCCTCATATAGGGGTTTGACAATGAGTAGAAAGTTTTCTACTTAAAAATTTATCATTATTTCTGGTATTCATCATTTAAATTGCATTAATTATAAAAGTATATTATACTTTCACAACAATTTTCTTGATATTGTAAAGATACAAGTAGTTTGAAATAAAATAAAGTGCAAAAAGACAATCAAAATGAAATGAAGTGGGTATGAATATGAGAAGAGGTAGAGGATCGAGTGACGGTTGATTTCATAAGATGATTTTGAGCCAAGATTGAGTGGTAATTTAGAGTTTTTGCATCACCATATTGAGTGTCGGTTTAATGGGATCTAACAGAGAAGAGGGGAGGTGTAAATGGACCATCAGGTCCATCAAGCCTTGGATGCTTATAAGCTGGTAAAATTTAACGGAATATTCACTTGAGATGACACTTTAGCCATGGGGTTTAAATTGTTCAGATAGAAAGTCTTGGGTATCCTATTTCAGAATACGAAGATTCGGGTGTTATATTTAGAACTACATATTATTTGGGAAATCAATATATTAAAACCTTTTTTATTCCTCAATTATTCCTTCAAGATACTTTGTAAAAGAAGAAACTTCTCTTAGCTTGCTAAGTTTTGAAGCATGCTTCAACCCAAACCCCATTACCTGTGCCCATAGTCATATAATTCGCGAATTTTTGATCAGCCGATTAAATCTCCGATTTAATTGCCATTACCGAATGAGCCGAATAATTCGCGAATTATTCCCGAATAATTCGAAAAAAACAACGAATAATTCAAAAAACAGCGGATAATTCACAAAATCAAAACCTAGCGTCTCATATATTAATTTCTTGTTCAAAATCCTTCCCGAACATTTTCCGAACACTTGCCGAATCTTTCCCGAATACCTGCCGATTTTTTCCGAATAGTTCTCTGAATCCGAATTTTTGACTTCGCCGAATTATACCCGAACGGCGAATTTGTGACTATGCCCGTGCCTACTATCTTTCATTTGGACTCATGTGAAAACCTTAGATCTTACACATCTGATTGCTTCTTCATCAGCAATTATCAGTCACAATCTTCAATCATTCCAGTTTATGGCGAACACTTGGCGAATTGAATACCAAAAACCTGGTGTGTTTTTTTGGGCAGAAAAAAGACACTTTTTGCATGATTTCTTATTTGTTAATGAATAGTTTTATGTTTACACCTACAAATATGATCTTTTTTCACTATCAGGAAGCCACCAAGTCCATCAGTTCGCAACATTAGTGCTCAATTAGGCCAGCGTTTCCCACAGTAGCTAGATTCTGGAACCACTATTTCCATTGCCTCTAGTTTTCTTCATAGAATATATGCGGCTTTTGTGTAATATCTCCTATGCTAATTGCGATAATGGCGTCCTTTAACCTTTTTGTGGGCTTGATTGGGCCTATACAAGAAAGAAAGAAGACTGAATAGTCTAAATTGTTATATGGTATATTATGGCGCATGTTACATAGACAGCTTAATATGCGTATTATTAGTGGTTGGGATTATTATGGGAAACCATGCAAACCATATGCGAGCACATTATATTTAGCACCCCCACCCCTCAAAACAATGAAAAGATATTGGACACCCATACAGACTAAACTTATGTAGCATTTAAGCAAGACATTGTTCTATACACTGGAGGGTTCTACCAAAAATCATACATCATATCCTCATCTTATAGAGCATATATTTTATTTTCTCTATGTTTTAACCATCCAATTCTTACATTTTATTGTGTGCATTGCCAGGTTTCCTGGTCAGGCTGTCGGAGTGAGATTCGCCGGCCAAGCTGCACCATCAGCTCCCGTCTCTACTACTGAGGCCACAAAGGTCTATTTGTTCATTTACTTTTTCGCTATATGTTTTCATAAGTGATTGCAATAGGAAATCCATTAGTTATCTTCCAAGTTCCTGTTACTTTACCCTGTTGTACTATAAGTTTAAAACAGTGAATCCTTGAGTTTGTCCCATCATGTCATCAATGGCTGTTTTCCTTTTCAAAAAGCTGTGTATGCATGGGTGGACGAGAGTATCTAATAAGTGTCATGTATTTTCCAGGAGGAAACTAAGGATGATGCCGATGCTGATGATGATGATTTGGATCTGTTTGGCGATGAGACAGAGGAGGAGAAGAAAGCTGCAGCAGAGCGTGAGGCTGCTGTGAAGGCTTCACCCAAGAAGAAAGAAAGTGGGCCTTTATAAAACCATTCATAGTTTATAAACTTCTATCGTCTCCTCCACTTTCTTCCTGCTTACAAGTTTGTGTTTTTTATAAAAAAATATTTAGGTGGGAAATCATCTGTCCTTTTGGATGTGAAGCCGTGGGATGATGAGACTGACATGAAGAAACTCGAAGAGACTGTGCGTAGCATCGAAATGCCTGGTCTTTTATGGGGAGCATGTAAGTTTGATAAATTTTATATCTTTGGTTGTCCTGAGAAAAATCTTCCTTATATTTCAGATGAAATAGTAAAATACCCTTAACTATCACTGTTTTGCACTAAACTGCCTTGAAGTTATTTACTTATTAAAATAAGCTCCCATAAAGTGCTACATTTAGGGGTATTTTAGTAAAAAGTCCATTAGAACCAAGTTTAAGGGAGTGTGCTGTGTAATAAAATACTTTACTGTAGTTACTGATAAACAAGGATAGTTAAAGGATATTTTAGTGAAATCTACCCTTGTATTTTTGCTGTTTCCCTACGGTTTTTTTTTTAATCTCCTTTGGCTCTATGCATGCAGCTAAACTTGTGGCTGTTGGGTACGGGATAAAGAAGCTCCAAATCATGATGACCATTGTTGATGATCTCGTCTCCGTTGATGATCTCATCGAGGAACGACTCACTGCGGAGCCTGCCAATGAGTACATACAGAGTTGCGACATTGTGGCCTTCAACAAGATTTAGATTTCTACTTTGGAATCTCTTAAATATTTAGGTTTTGCAACTATCAAATATTGTCATTAGGTTTGTTTTCTTTTGAGAATCGACTGCGCGGATCATCAAGCCTATTTATCAAACCTGCACTTGTTATAAGAAACTTAGAACTGTTTTTGTTCATCTGTTAAATCAATGCAAAACTTTCTTTAGGATCATGGGTCACATTATTCAGTTATTATTTATCTTTTAGTTTTGTGACTTGCTAACTGTTTTTCCCCCTTCACCAAAATCGCCAGAAGTATGGGGTAACATCCAGTAACCTGCCTCAATTTCAACCGTTGCCCAAAAACCCTCTTGAACTTTCAATTTATTACCCAATAGCCTCCTACTGTTAAATCTCATGTTAAATCTCATATTAAATGACAGAAACGCTCCTTTATCTTATCCAAATTGAAACTGAACCATTTTGATTTTATAAGCATTCTTATCTTTACTAAAAAATCATTGGATAAGAAAGGGTTTCGGGAAAAGGCAACAAGAGATTGGGGCCTGAATTCAAAATGGGTCAGCAGCAAAACCGGAACAAGAAATTTGAGGCGTTCCTTTAATTTTTTTTAATCACCTAAATCATGCCTGATTTTTGAATTCCTGTTTTAAATGTAGCGATTTTGTTGCAATTTTATGTGAATCTATACCAAATTCGATTCTCTATTCCTAAGATGAAATTTGTGGTTGCAAGAAGTTGCTATTTTTATATATTTTTTCTCTCTAAATAATCAAGAAATCTACTCGATTATTAACTAAATTTCTTATTTTAGGGTTGGCATAATTCCAAAAAATCAATAAATATTTTGGCCAAATTACGAGAAACTACCGAATACTCTAAAACTACAAGAAATTCTTACAAACTTTCAAAACCTATATAAAAGCACCACAAAACTTTGTTTTATTGAAAAATGAGTAGTGGTTATTATAAGAGAGAAGGGTGATACGGGAAGAAAGAACCAAAAGTGACGTATTATAGGTCACATGATCACTTACGATGGATTTAACGGGTAGGGGGCAGAAGAGTAACGGATTGAAATTTTAGGAGGGGTTTTAGGTAACAGCTGAAGTTGAGGGTGTTTGCAGATATTACCCCATACTATACTATAAGGGGTTCTGATGAAATAAGAAACTATAACAATTGAAGAGTTCCTAATATGATATAAATTACTATCAACTTTATCTAATCAGCAGCAGCAATTTGAAAACAAAATTACTCTCTGCTGCTGATTTATATTATTGCAGTTTCATTGCTATCCGGTGCTTTTAGCCTTCTACTTTGTATACATTATTTTTATTAATAAAGATTATCTCACTGTCCAAAAAATTAAAATTGACCGTCTCCAAATCCCGACAATTTATTACAGCTCATGGTTGGAGCTGTTGCAATCGTAATTAATGCACAACCAGGATCTATTGCACATGCGTTCATCATTTTTTAGTGTTTGTTTGAGTGAAATGAAAACATGAAAACAACCTTTCACATTAAAACAAATAATCAAAAACAAGGAAAAAAATGTCAGCCCATTTTGCACTGAAAATGGTTGGAAACAACGAAAAATGTTAAAAACGGTAATAGCGTACAACACAGCGTTCCACCGTCGAATATTGAAAAGCGCAAATACCATTGCTCATATAGGCGGTTTATTTCATTTCATCTGTAATAATAAATGAGTTTCCACTTGTTTGGAAGAAAAGCAATTCTTTGTTTGGTTTGAATGAAAATTAACGATGAAAGAAGGTACAAAAATGAGAGCTTTTAGCATATTAGTTTGGTTTTGAAAGAAGGGAAGAGTTTAATTGGTTTTCTTCCATCTTCAGGGTCTTGGGCTTTAAAATGCTTTTCAGAATTTGCAGTTTGTTTGGGATTATTTTCTGAATTAACCATAATTAATTAATTAAATCCCAAAATGATCTCAGGCTCAAATTATTTCGACTCTGGGATTGCTAACGTGGAGTTTGGTTCGCCACATAAACAAAAAATGCTATTAGTGTTAGCGTTTTTGGCCAAGAACCTCGATTAGTTTAGTTGAGGATTAGGATTAAGATAACGCTGTTTGAGATAGCGTTTTCTCTCAAAGGAAAACGCCATCTCAAATAGCGTTTTCTCTCGATAGAAAACACTACTTGAGCTAGCGTTTCCCTTTGGGCCCACTACTTATATAGTCTCCTGACGCTATCACTTAACAGTTTCACTCTCTTCCGGTCGATCCCCTTTCTCAGTAAAAAAAACCCTTGACTCCTTGCGTCCCGCCGCTCATAAGGAAATCCCCTTTCTCAGTAAAAATAAACCTACCTCCCCGTCATCCGAGGCTCGTAAAGAAATCTCTAGAATTTAATTCGAAGGTCGAAAGAGAATTCCTCTCAACACAAAGAAAGATACATCTCAACTCGTTTATAGGATGATCGTTCGTTTTGCATGTTGATTACTTGATTTTTGATGGGTTTTTAATTTGATTTTTGACAATGTCAGTATGAGCTTCGTATTGTCAACATGAGCTTCGTGGGGGGGTTTTGTTCACAAATTTGATATTTGTTTGATTAAAAAATAATTTGAATATCACTAGATCTAAAATGGATCCGAAATTAGGTTTGAAAATTTAGCAAAATGTTAGTTTAGGGAATTTATGTGAAATTTTAGGAATTTGCTTTAATAGAAAACAAAGATAATTAAGTGGATTGCGGTATAATTAAGTTTTTCTTAGCAAAATTATTTATATGAATTGTATTGAAAAAAATCATTTATTTGATGTATAGGGCATACAATGGGCTCGTGTGTTCCACGTTGGCTGTATTTTGGTGGACGGATTGTGAACACTGATTCTTATGGGGTTGAGTATGAGGGTCATACCATATGCGAACAAGTTTGGATCCATCGTCAGATATCGATGGATGACTTTTTAGGGGTAGTTTATGAGAAACCAGGAGTGGACAGAACAAGGTATCATGTGACAATCCAAGCAGATATGATGTTGGTAGGGGAAGAAGATCACACTTTATGCTTGTGAGTATTGCAGATGATAATTCACTGCAATCGAAGA
This sequence comes from Agapanthus africanus, assembly GCA_030015575.1. Lineage (NCBI taxonomy): Eukaryota > Viridiplantae > Streptophyta > Magnoliopsida > Asparagales > Amaryllidaceae > Agapanthus > Agapanthus africanus. The sequence continues at coordinate 260,129,640 of JASDDO010000019.1, read as the reverse complement.
TCGAGTATGCATCATCCTCGAATACGTCTTGGGGTGTTTTGGAATTCTATATTGAACAACATCAGCTTCATGACGATCAGCTATTGTCGTCGTTTGTCTTCCCTTCGCATAATGAAGTCCTACTGACAGGTGGAATGCCGATAACCAAGCCTGATTTCGCGTCACAGAGTGAAACCCCGCTAACAGTTGACGCTTTGCAAAGTGAGCCTTATTTCACGTCACAATATGAAGCACTTCCACCTAATGAAGTCTCGCTTGGTGAGCATGTTACTTCTGGCATGTTTCCAAATTTTTTCTTGAATGAAAATCCTACTCAATTATTTACATATGCCCAGGTAAAAAACGAATTGATATTGGAGAATGAGGATGATGATGTGGGCGATATAGGGGATGATGATGATGAAGATAATCCAGTTGGGCAGAATATAGGTCAATTGACATATTAAAATGCGGCAGCCCCAGAGTTTATCTCTACAGATTAGATTGGAAATATGATAGTCAACAATTTTGATGAGCCAGTTGTTGCCGGAGGAAGCGGTTTAGAGCTGTATAAAGGACAACAATTTCAAAGTAAAGAGGGTCTTAAACATACAGTTGCGATGTATTCCGTTAAAAATCATCGGCAATACTCAGTTGCAAAGTCGAGCACATTGACGTGGCAGGTCGTGTGTGTAATACCCAGTTCTTTTATACACCAATATCCGTATTTTTATAAAAGGGTTACTTACAAAATTTACTTATTTATATTTATAATTATTTTAAATATTTTAAAACCCTAATCCTTTCATTTTATTTTGTTTCCTTTTATAACCCTAACCCTATTTCTATTCCCTTTTAAATTCTTTTTCCCTAAACAAACCCAAGCCCAGCCCACTCCCTCTCTAACTCTCTTTTAATTCTTTTCACCCCAAACCCATTCCCAATTTCCCCGAGCCCGACCCAACTTCCCATGACACCCGACCCGCTTCCTTCCCTTTCTTCCTCCCCTTTCTTCCTCCTTCGTTCTTCCCCTTTCCCGCCCATTTTCCTGTGCTTCCCCCGTTTCTCGCGCCGTTCACCCGCTCCTCATCCCACGACTCGCCCCCCTCCTCGCAACAGTCCTCCACAACGAACCCCCCACGACCCGCTCACCCCCATCTCCCTCAACCCACGTCTCTTCTTCTCCCCGTTCTCTGCGCAACGACCATGCCCGCACCTTGACCTGCTCTCCATGACCCTCCCCTCTCTCTCTTCACTCCCTCTCATCATCTCCTTTCTCCCTCACTACCTCCTTTCCACTGCACCCCCGCCTCCTCCTCACAACACCACAACCACCATCGTCGTCGTCTTCATCCCAAAGCACCGCCTGCACCCTCACCGTCGATCACCTCGTCATCAACCTTCACATCTCGCACCACCGAGCCTCACTCGCTACACCCAGAACCACCGAGCTTCCCCACTGCAAACCCACCTCACCGGCCATCTCGAGCTGCACTCCGCTGACACCCTCGCCAGTGACGCCAATCTCCAGCTCTCACTGCCTCCTCTCACCGACGACCCCACCGACTCTTAACCACCATCGACCACTCCCTGACGCCGCCGCCACGAGCACATGCCCTCTTTCCTCTCCTACCAAGCTTGCCACCACCGATCCTGACCCGAGCGCCCATTGCCGTCGACGACCGCCACCCTCACCAACACCCCACTGCATCCTCGTCTCTCTTTCGCTTCCATCAACAAGCCCCCCCGCACAGCCGACCACCACCAGCAGCACTACTGTCTGCCTCCGTACCTACCGCAGTCAAGACGTCAAGCTTAAGCCCCTCTCCGCTGCACTCGAGCCTTAGCCACAGCCGATCACTGTTCGAGCCGAACCCGATCATCGAAGAACCAAGGACGTCATCGTATCATTACTTCTGCTGTCCATCACTATGCCGGAGTCGTCATCACCTTTCCACGTCGATCGAGGCAAGTGCACGCCACTTGCTTACATGCTACAGTATCGAACAGATCAATATATACGCTTATGTTCACACCAAAAATTATCGCAGTGTGTTAAATAGTAAACCATATTAATTCTAGTAATATTGATTTGGGTCACAATCTAGTCTAAAATCTAGTGATAACATCGTATGAAAATAGTAGAATCCAATAGTGCTTGTTTAGTTAAAAGAAACAGACGTTTCGACTGCGAATTGAATGCTTAAATCTAGATTTTGATGCAAAATTTTAAGTGAAAACCCATATTTAAATGGCGGAACTAGTGATCGTTAAACCCTTTTACTACTCATATAGTTACTGTAGAAATTTAGTTGAAAACCACAGTCGTTTCAACTATGTAATGCTCCTCCCGATAGTCGGTACGAAACCTGAATTTCCTGAACATGCTAGACCGTTAAATTCATATTAAATCTTTTACAAGTCGGATTTTAGCGTTCTATGGTTCGTGTCAAATATAACAGATTAACCTACAGTATTCCATAGTTGATTTCTAAAATTGAACTAGTTATGATAGGGAAAACTGGAGAGAATTACGATTCTGGACTGCAGTGCAGAGCAGTACTCCTGGTTAACCCCTGTTTTCAAATCACTGTATATCCTTACTCAAATGCGAAGACATGCGGAACCATATATCGCTGTGTAGAAAATTGAGTTAGATTTCTTACTCCACTAGTTTCACTGGATTCCTGTTCTGTATGATATTTTTAACACATTTTTTAATGTCGACGTGTTCTGCTGAATTCAGCAGACAGATTTTACACACCAACCTAAACCTGGCCATAACTCCCTGTGGATTTAGGATATTACTGATCCACCAATTTCGTTGAAAGCCTAACTGATAAACCTAAATATTATTCAACTATAGCGTCGCCTAATTATGCTTCCAACTGAGATTAAAATGTGTTACGAAAAGGATATTTCAGTTCTGAAACCTGATTTCCAGCAGTGAACACTTAAATTGAAATGGCCGTATCTAGCAAACCTGAAACCCGATTGGCGCGAAACCAATTTTGATGGATAGATAATTAAACATACTACTTACCCCTTTTTCATTGTTTTGCTCAATTCTGATATGCTCCTATTTCGTTTCACCTGAGTCAGAAAACCTCTGTGTAGGTCTCTAAAGACTCGTCAATACGCCGGCAGTAGGTGATGATCATATCAGTCATCCACAAACCGTCAGCGGTACTAGCTGGACGTAATGAACATCCGGGTATTGAGCGATCAGAATATCGACAAGCAAGCCTGCTCATACTCCTGCGAATCCAATAAGTAACACCACCATACAGTCCGGTCTCTTCGTCTGATATGTCGCATATCCAGCCTGGGGGTGGTAAAAGTCAGACCCCAATAGCTTGATAAGCCATGCCGATGTGAAGCCCATAACGGTTCGAGAAATTATTGATAACACTTATCAGTAAATCTCAGCAACCCTGGCCAGGGATTTCCTGTTATGGCCAATCAAGCATAGCGCAACATCAACCCCCCAATACCGGGAGAGACGAAATCCCCTCCTATCGCTCATTGCCTCCATGTGACTCGGGACTGTACCCAAAAACCACCGTTTTGCATGATCTCTTGAACGTGGTAAGATGGAAATTAAAGCACGGTGAGAATCACACAAGACTCTATGACGATCTCGGGTCGACAGACTAACCTGTACCAGTGTCACCAGAGAACTGCTATCTGACGTGAGGTATAATACCATCTAGGAGTTCTCGGCGAGTCCTGTCCAGTACACCCAGTCTCCACTGAGCACTCGTTTACCATCTTTGATGTCAAACACCAATGGACGTGGGATCATCCATCGCCCATCATATGAGTCAAAAAGCGTATACGCTAGTCTACTCTGGAATATCGATGCCCTGTCTCGATACTCCCACGATTAGGAACAATTGAAGGATGTACTTATAGACTACCCTTGCCCCACTAGTATGATCTGCATCATAATTCTGGTAGTCAAGTACACATCTTAAGGGCTTTATCAACATGTAACAGAGAGACAATAAGTGTACATGTTAAGATAAAGAGCAACCAGATAGCATACTATCATGTCGAGCAAGAAAGACCTCCCTATATATGTCCAAGCATCTACTATAATATACATCATATATACAATAATGGCCTCTACGGCATACATATAACTAACAGTGCCACCCCATGCCTTATGTGCTTATTTCTTTTTGCATATAAGCCATGGGGTTTTACAAAATTTTGGCTTTTTGCCCATATTCCATACATTTATTTCTAAAAATATACATTAAACCAATTTATGGCTTCATTCTTTTTTTCATGGGGTCGGTCCCTTCCGTGCTCGGTTTTGACCTGGGTTTGGGCCCACTTGACTTGGGGTTGACTTTGATTTTAACTTGGTCAACCGGAGTGTAATTTTTAACCCCAATAATCACCTCCCTTACTTGCATGTTATTGCCACTCTGTGCGCCTCGAGCGGTTGACTACCGTATCTTCATCGACCCACACTATTCCGTAGATCGGTTGGCCTCCACTTAGGCACTTAACTTTTTTCCGATCCCTGATAAGGAGTACTGGTGCATCTTTATAGGTGCACATATTGTTCCTGACGAGTCTTTGCGAAGATGCAAGAAAGGACGATCTCCGTCGACACGTTTTCGAAATGATATGGATGTGAGGTAAGATGGAACATCTAGTCAATATCGGTGTAAGAAATGTCATCAGGAGGGGCACAACAGTCGTAGGTGTCCACTACGTGATGAAGCGGGTTCGTCGCGTCAATGAATGGTCGTGGGGCAATGTAATAGGGATGTTTGTGTTGATGTTAATTATTAGAAGTATTGAGGTAGAATGAATATTTGTATGAAACTTTTAGTAATTAGGATGAGTTTAAAGATTGTGTTGTTATCTTGGATATTGTAGCAATACTTTACTTTTCTATTATGATGGATTTTGTAACATTGCTTTTCTTTTTTTGTTATCATGGATATTATCATATATATTGTCGTGATCCTTAACCTTTTGTTTTATTAGATACTGTAGCATTGTGTTTTTTTATTTCTTTCTGATGATTCTCTTATCGCTTATCATATTCTAATATCTTATTGTGTTTTACTTTACAGGTTTGTACGATGGTACGAGCACGTAGTGGTGGATTTCGTGGTGGCCGATCTCCCGGTGGCTGAGGTCGTCGTGATGATTAGGATGAGCCACGAGATTATGATATTACATATCCAGACCCTCACATACCGACAGTCTTGACATTATAGATAGGACATAAATCAGATGCCGTGTGGAACGGTGAAGCGGTATCCGACATAGAGTTTCGCGGCCATGATTATTTGCCGATAATACCACAGATAGCTAATATACATATTGAGTGTGGATTGTATGGAGTCAGACTCATCAGCAGTATGCAGTTGGATCACGCTCTACTCACGGTATTGATGGAGCAATGGAAGCCTGAGACACATTTCATTTTTTGGTTAGTGAGATGACTCCAACACTACATGATATCAGTGTACTATTGGGAGTTCCAGTAGACGGTATGGTTGTAACCGGTACGTCAATGTATGATTGGCCGATATTATGCGATCAGCTTTTGGGAGTTGTGCCACCAGCAGGTCGGCTTCGAGGTTCATGCCTACGGCTTTCATGGTTACATGATCGGTTTCATGATGCCATCATCGAGGACTCCGATCCATATCAAATAGAGTGTTATGCTCGTGCGTACATTTTGACTTTGTTCGGGGGTGTCCTATTCCTGAATTCATTTGGAGATATGGTGTCGCTGTTGTATCTACCATTGATCACCGGTCTGACCAGAGATGCAGCGGGATCATTTATCTGGGGCAACGCGATCTTGGCATGTCTATATCGTGGTTTGTGTCGTGCATCGCATGGCACGACGCAGATGACCGGATGTGCTGTGTTCCTGCAGATATTGGTGTAGGAGAGATTACACGTTGGACGCTGATTAGTATAAAATATTGCACATTTGAATGATTATTTCCCCACTATTGTTAAGTTCTAAAAGGTATTTATTGTAATTATAGAACATATGAGGGTTTATGTGTAAAAAATTTATTATCATATGTTTCTACATTATATTTAACATAATGAGGGAAAATACATGCATATAATATTTATATAAAATATTAGTAATTAAAATATACATATTATATCAAATATTTTTAATCAATATTCTTAACATATTGTATCATACAAATGGTTAGGATGATATCTCAAAATAATAACAAATATTACTAACACTATGACTTGATATATCGTGCAGATATTAGCTCAGATGTGGAGATCAAAAGATCCGAGATGTCGGAATCAAATCTGCCGAAATATTGAGGGAAAATATAAGATCTAGCAACGGCAGAGACTCAGAGTAAGATTTTCAAAATCCAGACATCAAAGAGATATACAAATGTCAACACCAGAGACCACAAAAAATCCTAAGACCCGATCTCACTATTCCGCCGCGGTTGGGCTGCCAAATGCATATATTCGCGGCCGATCCGCGGCAGGGTTATGGACGTAGAATTTGGGATTTTTTGGGTGTGATTGTATCAGCATATCCTAACGTCAGGCAATTAGGGTTCCTAGTTTCTGAGACTATTTAAAAGACCGAGAGCTTCACATGAAAAAAGCATCGAACCGAAGTGATTAAAAGGTCCAAAGCGATTCACGCATCCAGATGATCATCAGCTAGTCATCTACCTCCAACAAGAGAAAGAGCGAGAGCAAAAACTAGGGTTCTTTTTAATCTATTTTGTACGGAAAGTTGTATGCAATAGTTGATTAATAAAAATAGTCTTTTTATTAGTCTTTTCGCATTTACTTTCTGCATCTTAATCATGTTTTCTTCTTCGTCCTTTCTTCTATCTCAAACCATGAGCGAGCAATTCCTATCTTGGTAGGGTTCGTAGGTTAGGGTAGATCAATGGATGATAAAATCATTTAACTCCTTTTATACATTTTAAAGTCTATAAATTTTAGCAACATAAATGTTAACATCATAATCGGGCGCGCTACCAATTTATTGCTAGTCATGACCAAGATTCGAGATCTGTTTAACACTTATTTTGGTAAAGGATAGACATGAATAGAGATCAATGTAAGGATAAGGGTTAAGAGTGGGGAAACCCTAGTTTCTTCCAAAAGAACCGTAATCCACATTCATCACCATCGATCTAGTTTTAAACTATTAAAAGATAAAATGGGGCATTTTTAATTAATCATCCATTACTGCTAAGTCATATGAACCCTTCAAGGCTCTTCTTTATAAAATCTACATCCGTATTAAAAATAGATCTACAACCAATCAACCCATCTTTCAATCAACTCGTCTAAAGTAAGAAAAACATTCACGTTTCCCTGCGGACGACCCGTACTCGTCGTGGCTAGCTACTAGCGACACCGTCCTGATTGCGGTTGTTTTAATTTACAAACACTTCTTCTTTTTAAAGATCAATCAAATGGCGCCGTTACTAAGGAAACGGTCGTAATTTTTTTCTTGCTGTTTAGGTTGAATTCTCATTAAATCCGGCAATCATAAAAGAAACCCGCATATTGTGTATTTAAAGATTAGTATGCGAATTTTGCAAGGGAATCTGAAGTCACGGGAGCGAGGGAAAAGAGATTCAGAAATTTTCAAAGAGGACCAGAGAAGAATTGGAGTGCACTGAAGAAAAACAAGCAAAAGAATTCTCCAGAGTGCGGCGGAACCGCGGCAATAGGGTGATTTTTGCAGCGGAACCGCGGCAAATTGGAGGAGTTGCTTCCCTAAAATCCTCTAGTATCTTTCTCTGATCTTTCTCTCTCCTCTAAGATCCAATAATCTGATTTTTCTGCAGGATTCTTTGCAAAAAGCGTTGCTCAAAAATCTTTTTGCGTGTTTTGATATCGATTTGCTTGTGCATATATTAACCGGACATTAAGGGGCAATAACCCAAATCCAAATTAGGTGGGGATTTCATCACCCTTTCTAGACCTCACAAATCACAAAACGAGCATACTCTCACCCTACATTAATTAAAAAATATCTAGACCAAGCCTCTAAGGACCGTCGCGCTCAATTAGGACAGAGGAGGGTCGTGGGTAATCTATTGCTTATCCGCATCTCTCTTGTGGTGTCTATGAAAGTGTGACTAAGGAAAGTGGTTACTTAATTAGGCTCGCTATTTTCGGTGATTCATATAGCTGATACTTTCCATTTACCTGGCACTTACCTGGCCACAAGAGTGATAAAGAGATGGTAGAGAATTGATCCCGCGGCTTGTCCTTTGGAAGTTTAGGAGCGGTCTAGTGCTTGACCTAGATGACCATAGTTCTAGGATTGATTGTGCATTTTGTAATTTGTTGAGTCAAGCCTCACGTCCGACTTTTTCAAAACAAACCTTCTTAAAATCGTTCTCACACACGCTGCCACGTGCACTAAACCCCCTTAGTGCATGATCGGCTGGACACAGGATTCTAGAGCCCGTTTTGTCCGCGTTTCTTCTATCGAGTCCGAAGTCGGTACTTCTTCATCTTCTACTTCTTCTCCACCCACCACATCGACCGAGATGGACGGTTCTCCATCAGATTTTCACAACACCACCCTGCCGCCACCCGTAGGTGCGCAGAATCCACCGCGCATCTCTCTTCAAGAAAGATGCTACCCCGTGCGTGGACCCCTTCCTACTTGTCTGTCTATTCCACTGGCCAATGGGGATAATTTCGAAATTAAACCCCACTTCATCAACTTGTTGCCTAAATTTCACGGGCTTGAATCCGAAGACGCATATGTTTTAATAACCAAATTCGAGAACGTATGTGCAATGATGGGTACAACCCAACTTTCAAGGGATGCTATGCGATCACGTCTTCTCTCTTTTACCTTGTGCGACCTAGCAGAAAAATGGCTTTATAGCACTGCCGCACATTTTATTACCAAATGGGATGAATTTGTTGTAGCATTCCTTAAGAAATTTTATCCCAATCACAAAACAGCCCGTGTTCGAAGCGAGATTAACCAGTTTACCCAACTTCCCTACGAACCATTTTGAAAATGCTTTGAGCGGTGTAAGGATATTCTTCTACAATGCCCCCATCACGAAATTGATAGATGGCAGCTTTGCCAAATTATAAATGAGGGTGTTAATCCTGCAACAAAACAAATGCTTGAAACCATTTGTCAATGTCATTTCATGTCTAAAGACGATGGCGAAGCTTGGCAATTCCTGCAAGATCTCGCCGAACAAACCTTACAGTGGGAAAGCGTTAGACCAACTTTATCTAGGGCAGGTATTCATCAGCTTGATGTTTCCATCGCTGTAAAATCCGAAACGGCCGCAATGCTAAAGAAACTCGACGCTATCGAAAAAAAATTCTCATCAGACTCCCTAAACCAAGTTACGCTCTCCAAAACTGTGTGTGGTTGCTGTTCTGACCCATCTCATTTAATGTAAGAATGTCCTTTAAATTATCCGTTTCAAGGTCAAGAACAAATTACTGCTGCTTTTCAGCAACGACCTAGAAACGATTCTTATTCTTCCATATACAATCAGGGATGGAGGAATCATCCTAATTTTGCTTGGAATCAAAACCAAACTCAAAATAAAAACCAGTTCCTAAGCAATTATCAAAGGCCTCCCCCACAGTAACAGCAGCCTCCACAACAAAATCAGCACCCCTTTCAACCGCAATCTTTTTAAAACCCGGCCAACAACTTTGATCCTTATAATAATATTTCAACGGCCGGGTACCGATAAAATCTCTGCGCTCGAACGTAACTTAGAAACGTTCATTAAACAATCCACGCAAACGACGGCTAATTTAACGTCTTCTATCCAAACATTAGTGCAACACACTGCTTCCCATAGTGAAAGTATAAAATCGATAAAAGCACAACCTGCACAGTTAAATGCCGCAATGAGCGAGAGAGAGAAAGGGGAACTTCCATCTCAACCTCTACCAAATCCCGGCCACTCACAAAGCGCGAATATCATCCTTCAAAATCATAATATGAGTGTCATAACTACGTTGAGATAGGGAAGAGTGCTGAATAACAATGTCGGTAAACAAGTTGTTGAGGATGAATAAGATGAACCCCGGCTACTACTTCTAATCCTACTTCGTCTAGTCCGCCATTTTCTTCCGAGCCTATTCTCCATTTCCCACTAGGCTCGAACCCTTATCCCACTTCCTTGAAGGAATTACCATCTACAACCATCTCAAATCCAATTTTGGGATCCATTCCATCCCCACAACCTTCTCCTCAAAAGTTGGACCCAACCCTTATTGATAAAGCTCATTTTCCACATAGGTTGAGGGCCAACAAACCAAGTCCCCAAATGGAGAAGTTTGTGGACATTTTTAAGTAAGTTAACATAAATATCTCTCTCCTAGATGCTATCAAACAAGTTCCGTCCTATGCGAAAATTTTAAAGGACTTTTGCACTAGGAAGAGAAAAACGCGAGTACCTAAAAAGGTTTTCTTAGCAAGTAATATGAGCAATTCTTTTACCCAATTGGTGCCCACGAAACATAAGGACCCCGGTTGTCCTACAATATTTATAACTATCGGGGGTAAAAATATTAATCGTGCTCTACTCGATTTAGGTGCTAGTGTTAACTTGCTTGCATATTCTGTTTATGAGCAATTATGAATAGGAGAGTTGAAACCTATGCATTGCACTCTCCAGATGGCCGATCGATCTATCACCCAATCTCGGGATGAGCTAGAGTACGTGTTAATCAAAGTCTGAGAATTTATATTCCCTGTGGACTTTATAGTTATAGATACACAGCCTGTAGCGAAACCACGGAACCAAATTCCGGTGACTCTAGGTCGACCTTTCCTAGCAACTTCAAATGCAATAATCAATTGTCGTAACGGCTCAATGAACTTGTCCTTTGGAAAGATGACAATTGAGCTTAACATCTACAAGCTAGGAAGTCAACCATCAGAACCCTATACTCATATATGTTCTGTAGAAAAGATAGCTTCCGACAGTTGCAAATTTGAGGAGCTTCACAATTCTGATCTCAACGCCACTAGTGCGTTAGGGTTTGATCCTACTATTTATTATACACATGAAAACCCTTCTATCGACAAGTCCACACCTAAGTCCGAACCCTTCGACTTGTCGAATGATTTAGTCGAGCTATTCGAGTTTCATAACTCCCTTTCCGATGAGATTATCATTTGGAATCTTGATGAAAGTTTTGAAGATATTTTTGCTGAAGAACTCGCATTCTTAGAAGACAAGGGAGTTGTGATGAATCAATCCCCACCCAAAGAAGTCGAACCGCCACCCCTTCTTCTTATCAAGAATAAGAATGCGAGTAGTGCACCATCACTGTTTCGTCTCTACCAACCGAGACGTAAACCCGATCGATTACGCCTCTTATCTCCCCACTTTTTCACATCTATGATCTTCTACCAACTATGTTGTTACATTGATAAAATATTCGAATGGTTGGTGTTGACTTTTGGTCTTTGTAAATCTTTTAATAGACCAATAACTTTACCCCCCTATTATAATGCTTAATACTGTTTTACTCAAGTTTAGAGGGGGGGAGAAAATATTTTGGCTCTTGAAAGAAAATAAATTTTTACAAAATTGTGAGCCAAAAATAAGTTTGGGGGAGATTTTCACTGTCATTATTTCTTGTCTCCGTTACTAACTTTTTCTCCCAAGTCTATAGGTTTTAAGATTAACAGATGATATCAGTGAGGACACTGCTGCAAATAGGTTTGGGAGAGATTTGTGGTTATTCACGCATCATTTTTTTGCATTATACTAAATAAAAGCACAAATTTTTTTTGATAATAAAAGTTAGAAAATGAAAAATACATATAATAGGAAGGAAAAGTTTAAGAAAAGCAAGAAAATTAAATGGTTTATAACGAAACTAGTAATAGGTGGTCATGAGCTGTTGTCCCAAGGCTTAGTAAGATGAAGGGAATCACTAATCTGAGAATGGAATTAAGTCTGAAAAATAGTCTCTATTTTTGAGTCCAAACTTTTGAACGTTGATACCCTACTATATGCACTTGCACATATCTTGAAACTTGGGTTAGTAGAGAATACCTTGAAATGCTCTTGTCTAAAAGCCTTAGTATGAAGATCGATGAAAAAAGCGAAACATAAAAAAAATGGTGAAGAAAAATGAACACTGGTTTTGTGATTGCTTAAGGAATCATAAAAAAATATATAGCGAGGGTGCTTTATCACTTAGTACTTTAGACCAACTGGTTTGGGAGCCACATCTTAGGCTTAGGTATTACAAGACAAGAATATTGCTAATTATGCTTAAACGAGTGAGCACATTTGGTAATCGGTCGGTTAGTGCCTCAAGAAGTATTGACGGTCGCATGAAGAATATGTGAGCAATTCCATCTAAAATATTCACCGACTAAAAAGTACTAAGGAAGATGGACAAGAGTATGATAGCTTGAATTGAATTCTCTAAGTGTATGGATGTCTTTTACACACACGTAGGGGTATATGATCGATGTTTGGAAGAAATGTAGGGACGAAAACTAAAGGCGATGTTTTATTGAGGGATGATGTGATTGCTGACATGTTTCACGACCATTAAGATAGGGCTCATGGCAACAAAAAAACTAGTGTAGTTTGAAACTCTTATTTTCAAGTTCTTTCTTTTATATCTTCCTTATCTTTGCATGTAATTTTCATCATCTTTCTTTTATTATAGGATTTTGTGGGTGCAATTCGCTGAAAACCCTCAGGAGACAACACTCCTTCTACTAGGGACACCTAGATGTTTAAAGGTTTGTTGCACGTGCTCGGTGCAATCGTGTTTCCTACGAAAATGTGCTAGGATTTTCTTTTTCTTCTTCTTCTCTTTAATAATTAGTTTGCTTGGAACGATCAAAGTTATGTTTGGGGGTATTTTATTAATAAAAAATATTGCACATTTGAATGATTATTTTCCCCACTATTGTTAAGTTCTAAAAGGTGTTTATTGTAATTATAGAACATATGAGGATTTATGTGTAAAAAGTTTATTATTATATATTTCTACATTATATTTAACATAATGAGGGAAAATGCATGCATACAATATTTATATAAAATATTAGTAATTAAAATATGCATATGCATATCAAATATTTCAAATCAATATTCTTAACATATTGTATCATACAAATGGTTAGGATGATATCTCAAAATAATAACAAATATTACTAACACTATGACTTAAGATATTGTGCAGATATTAGCTCAGATCTGGAGATCAAAAGATCCGAAATGTCGGAATCAAATCTGCCGAAATATTGAGGGAAAATATAAGATCTAGCAACGACAGAGACTCAGAGTAAGATTTCCAAAATCCAGACATTAAAGAGATCTACAAATGTCAACACCAGAGACCACAAAAAATCCCAAGACCCGATCTCACTATTCCGCCGCGGTTGGGTGGCCAAATGCATATATTCGCGGTGGATCCGCGGCAGGGTTGTGGATGCAGAATTTGGGATTTTTTTGGGTGTGATCGTATCAGCATATCTTAACGTCTGGCAACTAGGGTTCCTAATTTCTGTGACTATTTAAAGGACCGATAGCTTCACATGAAAAAGGCATCGAACCAAAGTGATCAAGAGGTCCAAAGCGATCCACGCATCCAGGTGATCATCAGCTAGTCATTTACCTCTAACAAGAGAGAGAGCCAGATCAAAAACTAAGGTTCTTTGTAATCTACTTTGTACGGAGAGTTATATGTAATAGTTGATTAATAAATATAGTCTTTTTATTAGTTGTTCCCTGATTAAAAATCAGGAAAAGACTCAGAAGAGGCATCACGTGCTCACACGTGACCAGTGGTCACGTGTTGGCACGTGATGTTTAAAGCAGCGGTACAAAGCGCATTCAAGAAAAAGCTCCAGAAAAGGTCACGTGCTCACATGTGACCAGTGGTCACGTGTTGGCACGTGACGGCTGAATAGCAGCCAGAGAACAGAGCGCAGAAGAAGAGAAGCCCATTCCAGGGGTCACGTGACCAGGGGTCACGTGGCCACACGTGACCGGTTTTAAGAGCCTTATTCTTTAATTAAAATTCTGAGGATGAATCACTCAAATTTTTCCAAAATAGAGAAGGATTATTTGGAACCGTTGAATTAAGAATCTAAAGGTGATTAAATATCACCAATTTATGGAAAAATCTCGAACTTGGAAAGATTTCCCCCTAAATCTGACCGAAATAACAAAGAGATATCTTTGGATTTAAAATCTAATGGTGAATAAAATTCACTTAACAATCTAAGGCCCAGATTAATGATAAAAATAAATCAAATCTCTCAATAAGAGATTTACTTAGCAGATTGATTCTTTTCCTTCTTCTATAAATAGGAGCCAAGAAAAGAAGAGAGAGGACCTTTTTGGAGACCTTTGGATCTTTTCTTTTGATACACACAGAGAGAGATACAGAGCCATTGATTCTCTGCAAAAGGAAAACCCTAGGTAAGAGAAAGAAAGGGAGGCTTAAAAAGAGAATTTAATTCTCAAAAGAGTTTAACTCTTATGTAAAGAAAAGAACTTAGTTCTTTCTCTGGTCGAGAATCTGCAAAGTACACATCTCCCTATGAATTGAGAATTTAATTCTCATTGGGTTGAGATCCTGCCATGCAGATCCAAAACACAGAGGAGGAACTGAGTTCAGAGAATTTAATTCTCACAAAATGATAGGAATTCAATTCTTTTGAGATAAAGTTAGGGCTTAACCCTATATTATGGGAATTTAATTCCTTCAGAATGAACGGAACTAGGGTTTAACCCTAATTGAGAATGTAATTCTCTCAAACTCACAGGAATTTAAATCCCTTAAGAAAAGAAATTAGGGTTTAACCCTATTAAGAATATAATTCTTCAGAAGAAAACAGGAATTTAATTCCTCTAAAGTTTAGGGTTTAACCCTATGAACAGAACTAAAAAAAAACATGCAGAGTCACGTGCTACCACGTGACCCCTGCAAAGACCCACAGAATAGAACTCTGAAGCAGACACCTCATGGGTTACCACGTGACTCCTGTGAAGATATATAAAAGAGAACTTTGAGGCAATGCCTCACGTGCCCCTACGTGATCCCTGAAGCACATAAAGAAACAGCGAAATAAACAGAGACTCTGGGGCGCCATCACGTGTCACCATCTGACCCCTAATGAGTATTCTAATAAACCAGAGCATGAGCCTCCATCACGTGCCCGCACGTGATGGCTTTCAGAACTAAAAGTGTTAAACACTTATCTGTAGAACAAAACAAAGAGAAGAAAGGCGCTCTCACGTGCTACCACGTGACCCCTCTTGCCTTAGCGTTTAACACTAAATTGAAAACTCTGTATCCAGTGTTTAACACTGATACTCCTTAGTGTTTAACACTAATTTGGAAAACTCTATTTGCTGTGTTTAACACTGATTTGCTTAGTGTTTAACACTAATTTGAAAACTCTTTTCCCAGTGTTCAACACTGATTATCTTTTAGTGTTTAACACTAACTTGTCAATCTTTTTCCAGTGTTCAACACTGTCGGTCTCTAGTGTTTAACACTAGCCGTAGCCCAATTGGCTAAGTTTCCAGAGGCAAAGCCTCTCCTCCAATGAATCAACAGAGGGCCAATATCCCAAAAATGATTGGACTTAGCCCAAGCTGGCCATAAGTCCTCAATGCAAGTTTAACTGGGCCAATGGGCTCATAATATAATAATTGATCATAGTATCCAAATTGGACTACAGATCACTTAATCTACCTCGGTTTAAGGGTATATCTCTTCACTCCTTTGATACTTGGCGTTGTAATTCCTCAACGTCTTCAAAGAGGTGACGGGTCCCGATGATCACACATTGATACGAACTGTGGGGTCCTTAAACTCATGGACTATGAGGTCCTTAACCTTGACCGTAATGTCTTAAAACTAAACGTTGGACGGTAGGGTCCTTAAACCCACGGACTACGAGGTCCTTAACCTTGACCGTGATATCTTAAAACTAACATCGGACTGTGGAGTCCTTAAATCCACGGACTACGACGTCCTTAACCTTGACCGCAATGTCTTAAAACTAACATTGGACCGCAATGTCCTTAAACTACCTATTGACCGCAATGTCACTAAACTAAACAACAGGGCTCCCCTAATCGCTCTCTTGTCGGATCTAAACGATCCCGTTAAGTTGATCTTAGTCTAAAACTAGACTAACGTATCCTTAACAAACGTTTAAGTCGATCTTAGTCTCAAATGAGACTAACGTATCCTTAAACACAACCCCCAAACCCAAATCTAAGATAATACGGATTTGGACTAGTCCACGCCCTACGGGCGACGACATAACTCAGTCTCCGTATACAATCCACGGGCAACCAAACACAAAATAAACACACATGACACGAAGTAATCATCTGGAGAAGGAGAAAGTTGCTACCGCAATGCGGTAGCGTAATTAACTGCAAGGGCTTGCGCCTGCAGGGAAGAGCGTCCCCACAATCAAAAACCCCTCAAGCGAGGGGGAATCTGACGAAGTCTGCTACATCGGACGCATCCGTCTAAACCTTCGATACGTGGTGCCATAAATCAACTTGGCATCTTCGGAGAGGTAGACGGATAGCACCAATTAGCATCTGCCCCGAATTTCAGGCAAGACGTCCCTGTCGCGCCGTCATTCGGAGGGGAACAGATTCTGGCACGCCCGGTGGGACCTTTTCCTCTTTCCAATCCACACTTCGTGTGTCGTGATTTGCGAAACAATCGCGGTTTGCTAATGGTTGCCCTTGAGTTTCGAAGTACTAAGACTTGGTGTTTCGTTTGCTGCAGAAATCAAATAGCAATGGCGTTCGACTGCTTGAACTGCTCCAAATGCAAATGCAACCGACGCTCCGCCTCACCTGGAGGTGTAGCATATGGACAGCAGGCTGCTTCCCTATTCACTATGCCTGTGGAGCAAGTGACTCAAGCTACCACCGGGTTATTCTTTGGGACCATGCTCCCGCCGGTGAACATTAACAGCCTAATGCCCGTACCGGAGGTGTCAAAGAAATCGGTCTTTGATCGACTTGCTACTTCTACGGCCTCTCTCAGCGGGTCGTCCAACTCCTCGGTCTTCACCAGGGTAAGCCTGAACTCTAAAGGGCCCGCCAAGAAGCCCATGATATCTGAGATGGCCATCCCAAAGAAGACAGTTGCTCCCGAAGTCGTCAAGGTGACCTCTCTTCCTAGAGGGTCGGTCTTCGCGAGACTGACTACCCCCGTTCCCACTCCCGCTCAGAAATCTGTTTTTGACCGGATGGACGTAGCTTCTCAACGAACGTCAGTCTTTAAAAGGCTGGCACCGGCAGCAACCAGTCCCCACAACAGGGGGCAAGACGAAGCCGTCGCTGAATCTATCCCAACAACCCGTCATGCCCGACGTCGCCACTAGCGCCGGATAAGGAAGACTGGGGGCAACTCCCCCTCCGGACTAACTCCACCAGCTCCAACGGTGGAAATTGAGGCTGCTGTTCCAACTGGGAACAGCTTTGAGCTGCTGAATAGGGTACGCAGAAATTCGCCAACTGCAGTGCTCAAAAGATCTCCTCCACCGGTAGAGACCATAGTGGAAGCAAAACCAGAGAAGCCGGAGCAGTCTCCTCAACGTTTGTCTTCCAGAATTTACAAGACTTGGCGACAGGTCCGAGAATCAGTGATTGATCCGAATTTCCCCTGTCAGCACAAGAAGGCGAAAATGCAGGAAGAAAAGAACCGTCACGTCAAACAACAAAGGACGACAACCGCTTGGGTGCCCGCTGCAATGGCTCCCTCCACGTCGACTACTCAAAAGAGAAGAAGGCCGGATAGAGTCCCTACTCCTGCAGCAAATAGCAAGGACAATAAGCCTAAACGCCCTAAGTCTGGGGGCATGATGGTGCATACGGTATACATGGCGCTGGGAAAAGTGGACAGCCGTGCATCCACGGGTCATAGACCGCTTACACGGTTAGTGACCAAAGCTCAGGGGCAACAGCAGAAGCTCCAGGAAATGATGAACGCGATGGCCGCACTCACTGGGCCGAAGGAAAGCCCCGAAGCGTCATCTGATCAACGTCAGGAGCAAGAAACTGACGCTGAATTCTTTCGCAGGATATTGGAGAAGAAAGATAAAGAGGCTGTCGAACAAGCAGCCAATATACAACGAATGACCCTCCTGTTCCAGGACATGGTGGGAATGATGATCCAACAAGATTCTCCTGCTGAAGATCCTCCAATCGTCCTTGAAGACGACAGGGGAGAAACGTTAAATCCTCCACCGGCTCTGTCAACAGCCAAGGAGGAAACAATCTCCAAGGCTAACCTGGACGAATACATAGCCCAACAGATACGTGTTCACCAGGCGACTGAAGCAGCCGGTCAAGTTGTCGGGACGGGGCGACCATATCCGAGCTGGTATGACCAGATCAAATACCCGCCGGGCTACACAATACCGAAATTCCATGTCTATAAGGGGACAGGCAATCCCCATCAACATGTGGCCCAGTTCAGGGCGCTTTGTGGCAACACTGGTGGCGACGATAAGCTCTTGCTTCGCCAATTCGTCGGCAGCTTGTCAGAAACCGCGTTCGAATGGTATTCTGAGCTCCCGAACGATTCCATCAAGACATTCGCTGAAATGGAGTTGCTATTCACCCAACGTTTCGCAAGTGCCAGCGAACGCACTCCGATAACGACATTAATTAATGCCAGGGTGAAACCAGGTGAGACATGGGTCCAGTATGCTATACGCTGGCGAAACTTGTGGTCGAAATGCGAACAACGCATTGAAGAGGCGCCTGCGGTGGGCATGTTCGTGGGTACCCTAGATTCTCATGCAACTATCTCACAGTTCATGATGTTTTTTAAGCCAGCCACGTTCCAGGCTTTGATTGACAAGTTGGCCCAGATGGACCAGATGGGTCACAGACCGTCTCCCCCGAAGCCAGAACCTCGGAATGACAAGGGTAAAGGGAAGGCAACCTTCGTTGCGAACGCTCAGCAGCAACACAGTTCCCCAAAGCTGGCGGATCAGCTGGAAGAAAGACGGCGGTATTACAAAGAGAAAATGAAGCGCCCCTACTCATTCCCGCCGGATAAGACGAAGAGGCTATTCGAACTGGCAATACGCAACAGGCTTATCAACTTGCCAAACCCAAGGCGACCGCCGCAACCCAGTGAGGTGAATAACTCCAACTACTGCCCTTACCATCAAACGGTAAGTCATCCGATTGAGAATTGCTCCGTCTTCAAAGGATGGATTGAAGATCAATACATACAGGGCAAGTTTGCGCTGTCCGAGAAGTGGAAGGTGAACCCACTACAACCTCACACCGCTAAGAAGACAGACACACCGGGGGCAACTTGTTCTTTCATTGAAGAAGCTCCATGGGAAGTCGTGCTTTCGGCAAAAACCAAAAGAATGCTGAACGAGCTCCAAACATGCCCGGCAGTCAGGTGGAAGAACCCGCTGGAACCCCGAATCATTGAAGGGATGATAAAGCCGCGCCCAACTCCGAAGATCAGTGGTGATGGCCCGAACACTCACAATCAGCCGTCGAAATCTTCAAGGAAAAAGAAGAAGAAATCTAAGAAGCCCGTGAAGCCTGGCGACAAGCGCACGGACTTACAGAAACAGATCGACGCGCTGGAAGAGTACAATCAAAAGGCACGGGCTCCCATCACACTCCAAGAGTTCCTCAACCACGTCTTTCAAGAGGAAGATGAGGGGGAGAGTTCGTCGGATGAGTCCGAGGGATACGTGGCGAGTTGTAATGTGATCTCCCACTCGTTTACCGACGATGAAAAAACTCCTGGCACTGAGAAGCTGGGGACAGAGCCTGAACCGGAACTTGTGTGGCCGACAGAAGAAATGATCGACGCCTTTCTAGATGAGATTCGTTTGAAAAGTAAAGCCGATTGGGAGCGTGAGATGGCCGCATCAGCAGGAGCCAAACGCAGGCGACTAAGCGACAGAGTCGAAGCACTCCCACCAGATCAAAAGACATCCGATGCGGATAAAAACAGATTCAAGACGAGGAAAATGTTTGCTAAAGCCACATCAATGGGAATGAAGCTACCGCCCTCGGAAGAGAACACTCGCAATGGAACGGAGATGCATCCTAATTACTGCTCATATCATCGGAAGATTTCACACCCCACTGAGGAGTGCGACGCTTATGGTGGCAGGGATATGTTGCTCACCGGCAACATTTTAAGCGGATGAGACGCAGAACCCGTTAGGAGCAGAGAAGTACGACCGAAGGGCACAAAAGGACCACCGATAACTGTTACACGGTCAACGCCGGGGGACCGCAAGTGCTAACATTCGGGAGCGATTCTGATGAGGAACTGGCTCTTAGCCCCCTCTTTAAAGAGTCCACCTCGGGAAAAGAGGAAGAATCAAGAGCCTGCGAAAACATTCAGCTGCGCAATCGCACGCTTCCGGAGAAGAATCTCGGACCCTCAACTAGAAAAGATAAGGGAAAGGAAAAGGTCGCTGAGGATATCGCCTTAGATGACCAAGTTATGAAAGAGCCTACTGCCAAGGACCCGCCTAAGAAGAGTAAGGTGGACTACAACATCCTAGCGCACCTGAGGAAGCTACCCTCACAGCTCAGCATTCTAGACGCCCTCTTGTTATCGAAAGAAGCGAGAGATTCACTAATCAAGGCGCTGCAAGAGCCCGAGCAATTCCAAGCCTTCCTCACCGAAGAAAGGATGAAAGATGAGCTGGAAGAAGTGCACACGGCCGATATCACTTTCGGTGACGAAGACCTGCTCCTTGGGACTTGCGACCACAACCGTCCTCTATACGTCTCTGGATATTGCCACGATATAAAGATAGGCAAAATCTTGGTTGACAATGGGTCTTCCGTTAATCTCCTCAACGTGCGGGTGTTAAAGGAAATCTGCATGAGTGTCCAGCATCTTGCTCGGGACAAGATCACCATCTCCGGGTTTGACTCCCAATCATCAAGAACTCTTGGGTCTGTGATATTGACGCTACGCTTTGGGCTGCTCTTCACGGACATTAAGTTCCACGTCATAGATGCCAAGACTTGTTACAATGCTCTGCTCGGCCGACCTTGGTTACACGAGTACAACATCATCCTGTCTACACAACATCAATGTATGAAGTATTTCAAGGATGGTCTCGAGTATACCATAACAGGTGAGCTAAACCCATTCCCCGTGAATGAAGTCCGCAAATACGAAGATGCAAAGTACTTTTTGTCAGATTTCGAGGACACGGAGAGGTATCGCAAACCGGAGAACAAAGCCGCCGCCACCATTCCTGTTTTCGGGAGTGATACCGAAGAAGAAGAAGAGATAGTTTACTCAGGGCCGTCTCGACGCAACGACCCGGGACCGTCCGCCCCCATATTGATCTTCGGAAGTGATTCGGAAGATGAGGTGAATGTTGTGTTCTCCCGTCGGCCGCCAATACAAGAATTCCCTGATGATGATCAGAGTTTGCAAATCACCATGATTCCGCGGGAGCACTACAAAGATCTTGACGCGCTTGAAGCTCACAGCGTGCAGGAGCTGCGGACATTTTATGTCTCTCCCGGACGAAAAGGCGAAAAGGAGATCCTATTCTATCGGTCCTCGGAAACAATAGTAGAGAAAGAGATCTGGCATGGTGCGGATCCTACACTTGACAAGCTTCAACCCATCCGTTTGCCCAGATATTACACAAACGGATTGAAAAGGCTATTGAAGCGCCAAGGGGTACCCTTAAAACAGACTACTCGACAAGCTCGATTCTATAACAGGATTTGGGATGTCCCTGGGACTCAGCGCAAATTGCCCAATGGGAAATGGAAACACTCGGGCTTGGATACGTGAGAGTCAGGAGACGGGTCCACGGTAGTTATGCCATATATAACTTCGATGAAGAAGAGGACGCCCTGTCAGGAAATGCCAACCCCTCATCAAAACTAGATCCCGCAATCGAAATGCCGAGTCCGTCGTTTGAAGAACGAATGGACAAGCTTATCAGGAAAGCGGGTCAAAAAGCTCGGGACGACCATTACCGCGAAATGGCCATCTACGAGAAAGCCAGGACGCAACGTCTACTTCAACAGGCTGCCAAAGACGAAAATACTCCTCCCTGTCAACCTGTTGTGCAAAAGGCCCGACGCAGAGGTAGAAACAAGTCAAAGAGCAGAAAAGACGTTCGACAGCGACAAAGCGGGACCGAGAAGTCACGCGATCGGAAATCGAGCGGTCCAGATTTGTCCCTTATGAAAAAGATGAGTCAGGTATACTCTTTTCCTCAGAATAAAACATGGAAGATATTTGACCTCGCTTTAAAACATCGAATGATTACACTTCCGAAGTCTAAACACCCTGAGCAAGCTAATGAGGTCTCTCATCCGGGCTATTGCTCTTATCACCGAGCCATAGGACACCCTATCGAAGACTGCTTCACCTTCAAGAACTGGGTCGAAGACCAATACCAGCAAGGCAGATTTGCTCTATCCGACAGCTGGAGGGTAACGCCGCCACAAAAGCACGAACCCAAGGCCACAAGAGCCGAACCAGATCCACATTGGTCTTGGAAGCGAGCTCGTACCTGTCGTGCAATAACGATATCAAAAGAAGAGCCCGAGAATATGGATGACTTTCCCTGGTGCTTCGAAAACAATGACGACGAGGTAATCTCAGAATTTCCACCAGCGCCGAAGGAGCTGGAAGATGGCATACATGCTACTGCAGATAATCTCAAAAAGATCGAGTTGGGAACGACGAACGACCCGCGACCGACATTCGTCAGCGAGTTGCTATCTGAAGAAAGGGTGGCCGCGTTAAAAGACGTGCTTATGCAGCATAGAGATTGCTTCGCATGGAACTATTCTGAAATGCCAGGACTAGATCCAGAAATAGCTGTCCACAAATTGGCGATATCCCCGGACATTAAGCCAGTCAAACAGGCGCTGAGAAGAATGCGGCTCGAGCTTGAGATGAGCATTAACGCCGAGGTCAAGAAGCTGATCGACTCTGGCTTCATCCAGGAAGTTCAGTATCCTGACTGGATCACCAATATCGTCCCGGTGATGAAGAAAAATGGGACGGTACGCATCTGTGTGGACTTTCGGGATCTCAATAAAGCCTGCCCGAAGGACGATTTCCCAGTACCGGTCGCTGAGCTGATGATAGACAACACGTCCACTCACGAAGTCTTCTCCTTCATGGACGGCTCATCAGGATATAATCAGATAAAGATGCATCCCGAGGACCAGAAACATACCGCTTTCCGGACCCCTTTGGGAATATTCTGCTACAAAGTTATGCCCTTCGGTCTAAAGAACGCCGGTGCCACCTATCAAAGGGCCATGACAAAGATCTTTGATGACCTCATACATGAAATTGTCGAATGCTATATCGACGACCTCGTCGTGAAAAGCAAATCATACGAGGAACATCTCGAGCATCTGAAGACTGTATTTCAACGCCTTCGGCAATACAACTTGAAGATGAACCCTCTCAAGTGCGCGTTCGGGGTGTCCTCAGGCAAATTCCTAGGATTCATTGTCCGTCATCGGGGCATCAAGATAGGTCCGTCGAAGATCAAGGCGATCATGGAAATGCCACCGCCAAGGACTCTCAAACAATTGCGGTCTCTCCAAGGGAAGCTCGCATACATCCGGCGATTTATAGCCAACCTCTCAGGCAAGTGCCGCCCTTACAGTCACCTGATGAAGAAGGGAACTCCGTTCATTTGGGATCAAAAATGCCAAAGCGCGCTAGACGAGATCAAGCAATACCTGCAAAACCCGCCGGTGCTGGCTGCTCCGGTCAAGGGAAAGCCCCTCATTCTTTATACGACCGCCCTCGAAGGTTCCTTAGGCGCATTATGGGCGCAAGAGAACGATCAAGGAAATGAAAGAGCACTCTACTATCTAAGTCGAGTTCTACTGAGGGCAGAAGGCAACTACTCCCCCATTGAAAAGCACTGCCTGGCGTTGATCTTTGCGATAACCAAGCTCAGGCACTATGCGTTGGCGCATGAAGTCCGTCTCATATCGAAGGTGGACCCCCTTAAGTATTTAATGTTGAAGGCCATACTGACTGGACGACTCGCTAAATGGGTCCTGCTCTTGATGGAGTTCTTGATAACATATCAGCCTCTCAGGGCAGTGAAAGGCCAGGCCATCGCCGACTTCCTCGCTGAGCATCCGATACCGGCCAGTTCCCCTCTGAGTTGCGAACTGCCGGACGAACACGTGTTTGACGCGATCGATGGCGGTGATATCCGATGGGAACTTTATTTCGATGGAGCATCTTCCATGAAGAAGCGCAAACAAAACACACCTATAATCAAATCAGGGGTAGGCCTTATCTTCGTAACTCCACAGGGAGGGATAATGCGCTTCGCTTTCTCCTTGACAGAGCCGAGGACGAACAATGAAGCTGAATACGAAGCTTTGATAGCAGGCCTTGAGATCGCCATCGACATGGGAATTGAAAACCTCCTCATATATGGAGACTCTCAACTGGTCGTTTGCCAAGTGAACGGCGACTACCAGACATGCAAGCCAGAGCTGGTGAAGTATGGCGACAGAGTACAGCGGTTGCTGACTCAAATTCCCTACTACATGCTAGAAAGCATACCGCGTGCGGAAAATAGCAAGACGGACGCGTTAGCCAAGCTCGCTAAAGAACTGGCTGATGAAAATCTCGATGACGTCAGAATCGTGGTACAAAGCCGTCGGGTCCTCACACCGGCAGAAATATCCCCGGAATCATCTGAGGAAAAAGAAGCAACCGAGCAGACGGCCCTGCAAATAAATGACCAAGAGAAGGTTGGAGATTGGAGAGAAGTCTTTATAAACTACTTCAAATCCCGTCGAACGCCTGGAGATGCGTTCTCAAGACATCAGTTCAAGAAATGAGCTCTGTCCTTCGCCTTCGTCAATAATACTCTGTACAAGAGGTCATTTAATTCCCTGTGGCTGAGATGCCTGGGACCTGAAGAGGCGAAGAGAGTCGTTCAGGAAGTTCACGACGGGCTCTGCGGTTCTCACCAAGCAGGCCTGAAGATGAAGTTGAAAATTAAACGGATGGGCTACTATTGGCCCACGATGATTCAGGACTGTCTCGAATATGCGAAACAATGCCACTCATGCCAGATTCATAGGGACTTTATCCATCAGCACCCAAATCCTCTACAGCCAACGGGGGCTAGCTGGCCGTTTGAAATGTGGGGAACCGACGTAATCGGCCCCATCGAACCAACGTCGTCCAGAGGACATCGATTCATTTTGGCGACAACTGATTACTTCTCCAAATGGGCAGAAGCAGTACCGCTGAGGGAAGTGAAGACGGAGAATATCCTCCACTTCTTTAAGACACACGTCATCTATCGGTTCGGGACTCCGAGACGGACCATCTCCGATAACGGGCCAGCCTACAGAAGCCACAAGATCAGCCGCTTCGCGCAGCAACACAACATAGACTGGAGATATTCCTCAGTCTATAATCCCTGAGCTAACGGTCTAGCTGAGGCTTTCAACAAGACCTTGACGAAGATTGTAAAGAAGACGGTGTCTCGAAACAAGAAAGACTGGCACGAGAGACTGCAAGAAGCTCTTTGGGCGTATCGAACCACGTTCAAAACGGCCACAAACACGACGCCGTACGCATTGGTATTCGGTACAGAAGCAGTACTCCCCCTCGAGATAGAGCTACCTTCTCTACGAGTGGCAGTCCACTACGAGCTGACGGACGAAGAAAACACTCACCTTCGGCTTGAGGAGCTTAATGCCCTCGATGAAACCCGGCTCATAGCGCAACAAAATCTGGAGGCTTATAAAGCAAAGATGACACGCTCATATGAAAGATTGACCAGGCCTAGAACATTCCGCCAAGGCGAACTCATGCTAGTGGTCAAGAGACCCATGATTCCCAATCGCGCCAAGCGGAGAAAATTCAAGCCGAACTATGATGGCCCGTACATCGTAGACAAGGTCTACCAGGGTGGAGCCTATCTACTCATGAACATGCATGGTGAGAGACCTTTCAGACCAATAAACGGTCGCTTCCTGAAGAAATACTACGCTTGACAGGTCAAGGCTTAGGTCAATGATAGATGACGACGACTATGTCCGCTCGCTATCTTCCTAAGCCCGAACTCTATAAGTAGTAATCGGCCTTTTTCAATGACGGACCGAAATGTCCTTAAACTAACAACGGACCGAAATGTCTTTAAACTAACAACGGACCGAAACGTCTTTAAACTAACAACGGACCGAAACTTCCTTAAACTAACGGCGGACCGAAACGTTCTTAAACTAACAACGGACCGAAACGTCCTTAAACTAACAACGGACCGAAACGTCCTTAAACTAATAATGGACCACTATGTCCTAAAACTAGCTGTTGACCGAGATGTCGATAAACTAAAGTGGATTGCATCATCTCAAAGCCGATATAAAAAAATATATAAAAATAAAAATAATAATAATAAACGGTATGTCCATAAGCAAGATGGGCACGGATGAAAACCCGAAAGGGCTCCGTGAGTAAAAACAGCAGGGCTACCGGCGAGTGTTCGTGAAAACCCGAAAGGGCGCGACCTCGTAAAAAAAAAGAGAATAAAAAGAATAAAAAAATGGTATGTCCATAAGCAAAATGGGCACGGATGAAAACCTGAAAGGGCTCCGTGAGTAAAAACAGCAGGGCTACCGGCGAGTGTTTGTGAAAACCAGAAAGGGCGCAACCTCGTTAAAGAACACTTGCAGGGTCCTCACGACCTTGTAAGGAGAAACCACCCGCGTGAGATCCTTACGACTCACAAAAGAGCAACACACTTAGGCGTCCTTACGACCCCTAAGGAGAAATTACACTTGCGAGATCTTCACGACTCGTAGGGAGAACTCTCTTATGGGACCCTCACGGCTCATAAGATTTGAAAGTCTTAAGTCACAGAGACCTAAACCTGTGCTTAAGCAACCCCCACAACCTTCAATTTATGCCTTACAAGTGGTTCAATACTGACCCCTGTATACAATCCACGGGCGCGAATAAACATTTCCCTAACCAGGTCCCATCCGTGACTAGGGATATGGTCGTACGGTGAACAACCCTTGTGAGTCCTCTCGACTTATAAGGAGAAAACCCTTTTGTAAGATCCTTATGACTTACGGGAGGACATGCACTTAGGAATCCTCATGATTCCCAAGGAGAAAACACACCTGCGAGATCCTCACGACTTGTCGGGAGAAATACCTTTGTGAGACCCTTACGGCTCATGAAGTCAAAAGCCTTAGTTGACAGGATCCTAACCCTGTTCGCTAAGCCACCTTTGTTCAACATCGACAGAGGCAAATGATGATTCGCTCCTGGCAACATCCCAGTTGTAGCGGTGCTGATGCCGAAATTGGTGTCTAAATCCAAGCTTGCAGCAAAAAGCCAACAAGCCGCACATGCATACGAAATAGCCGAAATGATGGGGCAACTTGCAATAAAAAGCAGCAAGTAAAAATGTATGCATGAAAAACAGCCGAAATGATTAGGCAACTCGCAATAAAAAGCAGCGAGTAAAAATAAAATAAATAGCCGAAATGATCGGGCAACGCAAAAAATAGCCGAAATGATGGGGCAATCGCGACCTTCACGATATAAAAGCTGAAATGATAGAGCATCGCGGAAAAAGAAATAAAATAAAAATAAAATTTACACCCTACAGGTGATGTTACATCTATCCCTGTATATAATCCAGAGGCGCAAACAAAGAAGGAATCGCACTCCTCCTCACCCAGGTTTCATCAGAGGAAGAGGCCAAATCTCGATGAGTCGCAAGTGGTCTAGAGATCGTCTCAACACTCGTCTTGTAACAACGGACACAACTTCAAGCGAAGCGGAACAGCGGCAACCCCCAGTTCCATAGCTCGGCGATATACAGATCACCAAGAGTCAAACCCCCACTCCATGAAATGCGGATACAATCAGCAAAATTCCTGGTCACGTGGAACGCGGATAACGTCACTCTTTGACCCCGTGGAAAACGTCCAGAGCGGATCCTGGTCCTCGCAGAGCACGGCAGTGAACCCATGTGAAGCATCCAGAGCGGAGCCTGGTCCTCGCCGAACACGGCAGTGAACCCGTGGGAAGTATCTAGTGCAAAATTCCTGGTCACGTGGAACGCGGATAACGTCACTCTTTGACCCCGTGTGAAGCATCCAGAGCGGAGCCTGGTCCTCGCAGAACACGGCAGTGAACCCATGGGAAGCATCCAGAGCAAAATTCCTGGTTACGTGGAACGCGGATAACGTCACTCTTTGACCACGTGGAAAACGACTATAGCGGATCCTGGTCCTTGCAGAGCATTGCAGTGAACCCGTGTGAAACATCCAGAGCGGAGCCTAGTCCTCGCCGAACACGGCAGTGAACCCGTGTGAAGCATCTAGTGCAAAAATCCTGGTCCTCGCAGAGCACGGCAGTGAACCCGTGTGAAGCATCCAGAGTGGAGCCTAGTCCTCGCCGAACACGGCAGTGAACCCGTGTGAAGCATCTAGTGCAAAATTCCTGGTCACGTGGAACGCGGATAACGTCACTCTTTGACCCCGTGTGAAGCATCCAGAGTGGAGCCTAGTCCTCACCGAACACGGCAGTGAACCCGTGGGAAGCATCTAGTGCAAAATTCCTGGTTACGTGGAACGCGGATAACGTCACTCTTTGACCCCGTGTGAAGCATCCAGAGTGGAGCCTGGTCCTCGCAGAACACGGCAGTGAACCTGTGAGAAGCATCCAGAGCAAAATTCCTGGTTACGTGGAACGCGGAGAACGTCACTCTTTGACCCCATGGAAAACGTCCAGAGCGGATCCTGGTCCTCACAGAGCACGGCAGTGAACCCGTGTGAAGCATCCAGAGCGGAGCCTAGTCCTCGCCGAACACGGCAGTGAACCCGTGTGAAGCATCTAGTGCAAAAATCCTGGTCCTCGCAGAGCACGGAAGTGAACCCGTGTGAAGCATCCAGAGCGGAGCCTAGTTCTCGCCGAACACGGCAGTGAACCCGTGTGAAGCATCTAGTGCAAAATTCCTGGTCACATGGAACGCGGATAACGTCACTCTTTGACCCCGTGGAAAACGTCCAGAGCAGATCCTGGTCCTCGCAGAGCACGGCAGTGAACCCGTGTGAAGCATCCAGAGCGGAGCCTGATCCTCGCCGAACACGGCAGTGAACCCGTGGGAAGTATCCAGAGCAAAATTCCTGGTCACGTGGAACGCGGATAACGTCACTCTTTGACCCCGCGGAAAACGCTCAGAGCGGAGCCTGGTCCTCGCCAAGCACGGCAGTGAACCCGTGTGAAGCATCCAGAGCAAACACCGGACTGTGGAGTCCTTAAAATCCACGGACTATGATGTCCTTAACCTCGACCAAAACGTCTTAAAACTAACGACCAACCATGATGATTCCAGACTGATTTTACCTTAGTTAAAAGGTACATCTCTTCACTCCTTTGAGATTTGGCGTTGTAATTCCTCAACGTCTTCAAAGAGGTGACGGGTCCCGATAACTAACATTGGACTGTGGAGAACTTAAGTCCACGGACTATGAGGTCCTTAACCTTGACCGTGATGTCTTAAAACTAACATTGGACTGTGGAGTCCTTAAATCCACGGACTATGAGGTCCTTAACCTTGACCGTGATGTCCGATAACTAGCATTGGACCGTGGAGTCCTTAAGTCCACGGACTATGAGGTCCTTAATTTTGACCGTGATATCTTAAAACTAACATTGGACTGTGGAGTCCTTAAATCCATGGACTATGAGGTCCTTAACCTTGACCGTGATGTCTTAAAACTAACATTGGACTGTGGAGTTCTTAAATCCACGGACTATGAAGTCCTTAATCTTGACCGTGATATCTTAAAACTAACATTGGACTGTGGAGTCCTTAAATCCACGGACTATGAGGTCCTTAACCTTGACCGTGATGTCTTAAAACTAACATTGGACTGTGGAGTCCTTAAATCCTCGGACTATGAGGTCCTTAACCTTGACCGTGATGTCTTAAAACTAACATTGGACTGTGGGGTCCTTAAATCCACGGACTATGAGGTCCTTAACCTTGACCGTGATGTCTTAAAACTAATGTTGGACCGTGGAGTCCTTAAATCCATGGACTATGAGGTCCTTAACCTTGACCGCGATGTTTTTAAACTACGATACCCTGAAAACCATCCCAAACCAACCCCTGACCCCATGAAATACGGATAAGGGCGACTGCACCCAGCACTTGCGGGTCCTCACGACCCGTAAGGAAGAAAACTCTCTTGTGAGATCCTTACGACTCCCAAGGGAAAACCCGCTTAAGAATCCTCACGATTCTTAAAAAGAACGTACACCTACGGATCCTTTCGACCTGTAGGGAGAAAAGCTCTTTATGAGACCCTCACGGCTCATAAAGCTCAAAAGTCTCAGGAGGCAGATCTTAACCCTGAATCCTAAGCCATCGCTACCCTACAAGGAGACCAAGATGAATTGTCCGCAGAACACATTCAATAAAAAGGAGGCACACCATCGAGAAGAAAAATATGTCTTTATTCATAAATGGGTACAAAGTACAATTCATGAAAGAACAAAAAGAAAATACTCTCATTCAGGAGTATGTATAAGAAGAAAGGAAAACATACAACTTTTCAAGCCGGCGGGCGATTTAGTAATTTCGCTAGCTCATCCTGCTTTTGCTGGGTCACGGCTTCATTATTCAGGATCGCCAGAAGACGGGCCTCCGCCTGAGCCTGCTGGGCCTGATACGAAGCAAGCCGACCTTCAAGTTCTTTCTCGGTGGCCTTGTGAGCCTCGACCCTTTCACGAGTGAACGTGACAGCTTTATTAAAAGCCACCACCTCTTTGATAGACTCTTGAAGAACCCGCCAGAGTTCATATGCTTTGTTGGCCTTGGCGGTAAGATTAGCTTGAAGCTCGCTCAGCGCCTTAGAAGCCAGCTCCCTCTCCGAGAATTTACGGCCGAGCCTTTTCTCGCACGATGTCATGTTTGTTGCGCACCGTGCTATCAGCCCCCGTAACTCCGCCTTTGTAGCCACGGCCTCCGAGGAAAGGCGGGAACATTCAAGGGCGTGCAAGCAAGCCTCCACCTACCGACAGAACTCCACCCAGACTCGCACCACCTCTTTGCTATGGTAGGTGGCAAGAAAAGGAAGAGAACCGTTAGCTTCAGCAGCAAATTCTTCGGCTGTGGTTGCGCTGCCAGCATGAAGCTCCTCGATCAAGGATGACAAGGAGACAAGGCTCAATTGGGCCAAGCGCTCTGAGGCTCGCAAAGCATAGGGACCAGGCGGCATAGCGATACGCGATTCCAACGCTGTGAGGGCTGGCAGGACTATTCAGATTTGAAAAATGTCAGTAAAACTCTTAGGCAAAAGAGCAAATGGGACTATATTGAAACGTCGCTTACCTACGGTCATGCAAGTGGGAGCTGAAGGTTCCCCTGGCCCTTCAACGACCTCCACCTTGTCATCGGCCTCCAAAACTGTAAGAGGCATCAATGTTATTTCGCAGAATAGCAACAATGCCACAATAAAAAAATGGCGAACGATGCTAACCTTGCCCAGACGAGAGGACGATGCGCTGCGGAGAGATCACCTGCGGAGCTGCCATCTCCAGCAAACGCTGAAACGATTGCCGGGAAGACAGATCAGCGATAGAGGCCGCCAGCCCGCGCAATTCTGAAAAAACAAAAGAGTTCAGACAACAGAAAGATTACTAATTTAAAATGTAGAAGGTTACCTTCAACACTCCTCCCATTCTGAGCTGGGGGGATAGCAGCTTCAAAGGCCTCCGCCGCGACCTCGGGCGCCAACAAAGGGAGGGTGATCCCGACTACCTCCATCCCAGCCTCTGGGCCGCCTTCAGGAAGAGTCGTTGAGGCGGCAACCACCAAGGGAACCTCTCCCAAAGGAGCGAGCGCTCTGGAATCAAGAACCGCCATCGGAGATTCTATTGTGAGAGGAGCAGCATCGTCAACCCCCTCCACATCGAGCAGTGTGTCATTGGGAACATCAACGGACTCTATCCTCAACAAGCCTGTAGGAACCTCTCCCATCGCCGAAGACTCTGCACAATTCGCACCAGAATAAGGATACATATATACGGCCATAAGCAATCTGAAGAACTGCAAAGAAGTATAAAAACATACCAATGCGTAGGGAAGCCCTCAATATGGCTTCTTCAAGCCGATTCTCCTTCTCAAGGAGGCGTGCTCGCCGGGGTTAGAGGGTGGATTCATGGCTGTCGGTCCATAAGGAGAGCGCGTCCGCAGCATCCTCCGAAGCGGCCTGCTTCAGCGCCCTTTCACCCCACTCCTCCAAAGGGCCAATGAATCGCCGCCGGATCCATGAGGAGTCTTCATAGAAGATCACGGCAGGATAGGACTTCTTCGGAACCCTTGCGTTCTGAGACTCGTCTTTAGAACGTCTTATGGCCTCAGCCAGTTGTGCGGCTTCCTCGGCAGCCGAGCCCAGGAAGAGAAGACCAGCGTCCGATTCTTGCACGACCAACGGCTCATCTGGAAGTACGGGCTCAGACTCCGTTAAAGAATCAAGCAAGCTGGTGGCCACCCTCCTCCGCATCTTAGATCCAGAACCGGCCGCTGAAGACGACCGTTTCTTTCCTCATGGAGCCTTGGTGCTGCGGCGACCCACGTCACCCTCAACACCCTCAACAACCTCGTCCTTGTCATCCCCACCTGGTACCACAACCGAGGATGACACCGCCATTGTCGATGCCGCAGGGGGCGGTACTGCCTCGGGTGGTGGCACTGTTGTCGGAGTCCGTCTACCCCGCGACCGAGTACCCAGGGGCATACCAGCTGTTGGAGTAAGATCCACCCCCGACTCCCCCGGAATAAGCGCGGTGCTGGTATCCCTTAGAGGAAAGCGGACCGGGGCGCGCGGTCAAAGCATAGCTCCCGTGGCCGGAACCTAAGCAGGGGCACCATGACCAAGAAGCACTCTTCTTTCCGCAAGAATAATTGGGTTGACTCGATGGAGATACCAACCCATGAACGATCCCACGCATCGGGGCATGTACTCAGCTTCAGGGACCATGAAGTGGGAGCCGGTGTTCAACCTCACGAAATGATGAGCGGCATTGCGAACGACATCAAGTGAAGGGACCGACGCAACTATGAAAGCCTCGAAGGGAACGCCCTGGTCGTATCCAAGCTGTCAGGCGAAGCGATGCGGGTTGTACCGCATGAAAAGAGCTGCACCGTCCTGGCGAAATACCAAATAACCTGGTCCAATTGCATACAAGTGCATGGCCTCCCGAGGCCTCAAAGAAGGTACGTTGTCTTTTGACCGGTCCCAGAGTTGTTGAACTGGACTTGAGGGAGAAGATAAGACCCGATCATTAAAAACTAGCCCGCCAGCAGTAGCGTAAGGAGAAATCAACGCCCTAATAGCCCCGAATTGGGTCGGGTCAGCGGCAGAAGCATCCACCAATCGCATAAGTCATGGGAAGGGGTAGGCGTCGTAAAATGCGGGCCTCTGATGCATAGCGAAAGCCCCCAACACATGCATTTCGATCCAAGACGTGAAGTAATGAAGCGAAAAGTTTATTACATCCACGCCAGGAGTAGAGGTATTAGCTGCAGTGCCCAACCCGTGATAAAGATGCGCCAACGCCGAGATGCCGATGGCCAACCGCGTCCCCTCAGCGATATAATGAGCCGGGTAGATAACCGAGGCTCTCATAAAGAGGTGATGTGTGGGGATGACAAACCAACTGAGCCAGACACTGACAAACCCCACGAAGAACGTCTCCTCATCCATGCCGGCAGCTGCAATGGATTCAAAAGACATCGGCGACATAATGGGGATGTAATATTGTGGTAGATCCGATTCAGTGGTCGGCAGCTTCTTCGGACCAAACCCAAAGGGGTCCTTGATGTTTGCGAACTTCGGAGCCGTCTTCGACAGGACGTCCTCGCGAAGGAAGCAGGCAATGAAGCTCTTAAAAGTAACGCCCTGCTCCTCAGACTCGGTGAACAATCGGTCGAAGATACCTAACGCCTTGATCAAGCTGGGACGCTTGTGGCGGACGGCATTCTCAGCAGACAAGCCGTCAACCGGTGCAGGCTCGGGCTCAAAGACGTACTCGTCAGGAGGCAGCAACTCCTCATACAGTGTACCCCTGATTGGCAATCCCGAGATTTCATAAAACTCTGCCAACGAGATCGAAACCTCTCTGTCCCCCAGGAGAAAAGTGTTGGTGGGGAGATTCCATTGATTCAAGAACGCTTTAACCCACCAGACATGCGGGGACTGATAATGGAAGAGCGACGCATATATCGTCTGGTAGAGTCCGACCTTCTGCAGCCGCACACGATGGGTGGCAAGGATATAGCGAGCCCAGAGGAGGTAGCCCGTGGGGTGTCGAGGAGTGAGCCCTATCTTATAAATCTGTCCCCATGGGTGGGCCTCACCTTGACAAATGCGTCTTCCCAGGATATCTATAGCAGGGATCGGGTGGTTCGAGATATCGGTTGTTGAAGGCTCGAGCCGTCCCGTTGGAGTCCAATTTGGCATTTCCACAGCGAAAACCGTCCTTGGAGGGTCCATCGGCAAGAACGGGAAAGTAGGCTCTGTCGGCACTTCGTAGAGGAAACTCCGGCGACCTCGGATGATATGACTGTACCAAGTTCCCCATAGAAGTAAGCTGGTGCAGTTCGGGTCATGAGCCCGGATCATCGCCGTCGCCTCCTCGTCGGATGGTGATTGAGGAAAAGCGGCCTCCGAACGAGTGAAGGGAAAGTATGGAGCAGAAGCCATCGCGCCTGAAATCAAATAAGGGAAACCGTCAAAAGCGAAGCCAGCAATATATATATATATATATATATGTATGTATGTATGTATGTATACATGAGCATAACTATATATATATATATATATATATGAAGACAGTTGAAGAAAGCGACATCAGACTCTTTTTATGGGGCCATTGGCTACAAAACACATGGGCCCCACAGAATCAGGTTGACGGCTCGTTAATAGTGAGGCCAAGCAATCATAATAAGACAAAGGGGATATCTTCATTAAATAGGTAGTGGGTTTCAAGTGGCCCTACACATCCCACTAAAGGACAAATCTACCTTGGACTCTACGACAAATCAAACAGCATCAAGGGAATTAAATTCCCACAGAAGACATCATTACAAGTTTCTTCTTCATTGATTACAGAAGGACAACCCAGGGCAAGAAAACCCTAAGAAGCCTCCATGGGAAGAACTGAGTTCTTCATGGGAATTTAATTCCTTATTAAGAGAAGGGAATTAAATTCCCAGAAACATTTTCTTTAAACGAAATTAAATTCCTCGGAAAAAGCAGCCAACATCATCATCTCCCTGAAGGATCAGATGAACCCTAAAGAGATTTACTGCTGAAGATTAAATGGTTTCATATTTCGGTTGAAAAACTTAAAGGAAAAATGGGTTCATATTTAAAGGGGGTGAAACCCTTGTTATGGATTTAAAATCCAGAAGGACATAGGAAAGTTCTCCGATCGTTCAAAGACCTTTACCTGAAGAAAAGAATTCTTTTTGAACAGAGTTAAACTCTGAAAATTGTTCAAGGCAAAGAACTAAGCTCTGGAAAGGAGAATTAAATTCTCAGAAAGAAAAGTATGCAAGGAGGAAGATGAGCAAAGTGGAGGCGCTTCTGAAGTGACCCCTATATTTCTAGGATGTGATGGAGACGCTTCATCTCCCGATTCCCTAGATGGATCCAACGGTCACAAAAGAGATAACGTTGCACTCGTGTGCAGACACGTGAGAACAACGTTGTAGGGGCATTTGTTCCCTGATTAAAAATCAGGAAAGGACTCAGAAGAGGCATCACGTGCTCACACGTGACCCATGGTCACGTGTTGGCACGTGACGTTTAAAGCAGCGGCACAAAGCGCATTCAAGAAAAAGCTCCAGAAAAGGTCACGTGCTCACGCGTGACCAGTGGTCACGTGACTGCTGAACATCAGCCAGAGAACAGAGCGCAGAAGAAGAGAAGCCCATTCCAGGGGTTACGTGTCACGCCCCGCTTCCCAGAGTACGCAAGATTGGGCACGTGACATAGCCAACCATGCTACCTGTGGGTAGGAAGTATCCATCCACAGTCATATTACGGTTGTAAGGTTATCAAAAACAAGATAATAAGCTAATCTAGCACATGTCCAAATCCATAATAACGAGAGTCAATAAACAATAAGTGCGGAAGCAAATGATCCAATATAATAATAGAAAGGTACGTCCCATAATACGGGATCGCACCTGGAAATAAAATGCAATAAACAAACTAACCACTATAGAACTCAAATCAGCCTGCTGGCTGAAGTACTCCTGCTCGGTCGTCGACAGTGGTACGGAATCTGGGCCATGCAAAACCCAGACGTCAGCGCGTCATGACATCAAGTATATAAAATAAACATGGTAATAAGCAATGCAAGTATGAACATGAAATAAGCAGTACTCAGAAATAACAGAGCAGGGTAATGTGCAATGGTGACTAAACTGTCCTATCAGGTTTCTACTCTATAGTCTTTGAAATCAATTGATGAATCGTCGATGTAACTCAATAGTATCCCGTACATACCCGGGACCACGGCCACAATATTCTCGGCTGAAACCGAGACATGCCGTTAGGCACAGAATAGGAAAGTGTACACTCGGTATTACCCCGTACATACCCGGGATCACGGCCACAATATTCTCGGCTGAAACCGAGACATGCCGTTAGGCACAGAATAGGAAAGTGTACACTCGGTATTACCCCGTACATACCCGGGATCACGGCCACAATATTCTCGGTCGAAACCGAGACATGCCGTTAGGCACAGAATAGGATTGTGTACACTCGAACGGTAGTGAACTGTCGAGTTACAAGTCAGGTTCATCTTTGATTTCCCCATACCCCCAAGCTATGTATGTCAGGTCAGGTATTCAGTAGTCAAGGACTAATGCCAACACAAAATCCGGTAAGAGTAGGTCTGTCTGGATAGACAGCAGGGATGGTCGGGTGTGTCGGCATTAGGCATGAAATCATGAAACAAGTAATGTCATGGTACAACAGGATGAGTGGGTATGTATGTATATGTCATGTGTAGCAGGGTCAGGCCAATATGTAGTGCAATCGGGTATGTGCTCACAACAGGTATGCAATCAAATAATGAACAGCAGCAGGAAACAGTAAATAACCATATTATTCCATGTAAACACAATGATGTTTTGTATTCTCTTATTAACAGGTTCAAGCACTTTAGGGTGCAATAGCCACCAGGTGAAGCAATATCCACAATCATAAAGTAATGAAGCTACAGGAATTTACACTAAGTATAATAATTGTCTCGTGAATGATTTAACAATTAAAGCAGATGTGATCCAATTATTTTATTTAGTTGAATTATGGATTGATAGTGGGTTGATTAATTACGAGAAACTATTATAAAGGTTCCATGTTAAAGATAACTGCAACTATCAATTCTAACTGATAATGTAATATCAATAACCATCATTGAGTTGTTGTATTATATAGTATGAATTCAATTGCGTGGCAAGACTAGATCTCGCACGCTAGCATGTTAGAGCAAGTATTCAGATACTTGCCTCGACGGTTTTGCAAACCGGAACACGGATGCGATGTCGGCAGAAAACACGATATGATAGCACGGGCCACGGATCGAGTCCCAACAGAGAACAACGGGATCACACGGACCAGGGGGCTTCGCTGGAGCGTCGGGTTCGCCAAGACGGCACGGTCGAATTCCGGCAAAACACGGCAACGAGTTAGCAACACACGATAAACTTAATACGATCAGCGGGGGTGAAGACTTTGCACAAAGGAGAGATAGGGATGCTTACCGAGAGGTACCAGGGACAGCCACGACAGGCTCGACGGCGATGGGACGCCGGCGAGGCAGCGACGGCGAACAACGATGGCTGGAAATCCTGAGTTCGCTGAAAAGAGGGTGCTGCAGCGAGTATAAGGGTGGTAGTCGACTCTGGTGGTCGAGGGGGAAGGGAGGTGGTCGGAGGTGGCGTCGACGAGGGTCGACGGCGCGGTTCCCGGCAACCCGGGGTAGGTGCAGGGTCGGCTGCAGGTTGGTGGTGGTCCAGCGAGGAGAGGAAGGAGGTGATGACAAGGTAGTGACGAGGAGGATGAGAGGGTGTCGCGGGAGTCGTCGGCGACGGGAGGTGGCGTCGACGGCGAGGTCTGCGGGGGTTGGAGGCGTCATCGGGTTGGGTGCAGGTGCGGGAATCGGCGGAGGAAGGAGGTAAGTGGTTGCGGTGAGGTCGACGAGGTGGTGACGGCGACGGCGAGGTCGTGAGGAGGTCGGCGGTGAGGTCGCGAGGAGCTAGGGTTAGGGTTTGGAGGGTTTCTCGTGGTCGCGTGGGGAAACGAAGGCGGCTGCATGAGAATGGGAAGAAGAGTTTAAATATAGGGAGAGAGAGAGAGAGAGATTGGAGAGAGAGAGGGAGAGATTTGATGAGATAGAGAGAGAAGGAGAATGAGGAGAGAGACAGAGAGAGGCGGTTTGAAGGGGGCCCCACGAGGGTGATCACTTGCTCGTGATTGGCTAGGAGGCGAGATTTAAAAGAGATTTGAGGGGAGTTGAAAGATTTAACAGTGAGAAAGTATATATTCGTATATATTTTAGCTTTAGATATTTAATTAAACGGGCCTTTTTGGCGCTAAATGAAACATTTCCAAATCGCGCCCGGGTTGCACCCAAATGTTCCAAATTCAAATTATAGGATTTTAAGCGGGTTCCAAATTTTGAAAAGAGGTATTTAATGATTAAAATGCATGCCCCCAAGTCGGACACTTGCACGCGCGCGTAGTCGTCCAAACTTGCCCGTTTAGCCAAACGGAACGGAATCTCGACACGCGGACGCTACCACGCGACTAGTGGCGACGAGTAGGCCAACATGGATATTTTAAATCTCATTTTAGGATTTAAAATTTGTTATGTGCCAAAATGACTTAACCGGTTAAAATTTAGCAATAAACCCCAGAAAAACAGAATAATTGGAAAGGAGCAATATATAACCCTCAACTAGTAATATAAATAGTATTATTGGGCTCGGGTGTTACATTACGTGCCTACACGTGACCAGGGGTCACGTGGCCACACGTGACCGGCTTTAAGAACTTTATTCTTTAATTAAAATTCTGAGGATGAATCACTCAAATCTTTCCAAAATAGAGAAGGATTATTTGGAACCGTTGAATTAAGAATCTAAAGGTGATTAAATATCACCAATTTATAGAAAAATCTCGAACTTGGAAAGATTTCCCCCTAAATCTGACCGAAATAACAAAAAGATATCTTTGGATTTAAAATCCAATGGTGAATAAAATTCACTTAACAATCTAAAGGCCCAGATTAATGATAAATATAAATCAAATCTCTCAATGAGAGATTTACTTAGCAGATTGATTCTTTTCCTTCTCCTATAAATAGGAGCCAAGAAAAGAAGAGAGAGAGGACCTTTTTTGGAGACCTTTGGACCTTTTCTTTTGATACACAGAGAGAGAGATACAGAGCCTTTGATTCTCTGCAAAAGGAAAACCCTAGGTAAGAGAAAGAAAGGCAGGCTTAAAAAGAGAATTTAATTCTCAAAAGAGTTTAACTCTTATGTAAAGAAAAGAACTTAGTTCTTTCTCTGGTCGAGGATCTGCAAAGTGCACATCTCCCCATGAATTGAGAATTTAATTCTCATTGGGTTGAGATCCTGCCATGTAGATCCAAAACACAGAGGAGGAACTGAGTTCAGAGAATTTAATTCTCACAAAATGAAAGGAATTCAATTCTTTTGAGATAAAGTTAGGGCTTAACCCTATGTTATGGGAATTTAATTCCTTCAGAATGAACGGAACTAGGGTTTAACCCTAATTGAGAATGTAATTCTCTCAAACTCACAGGAATTTAATTCCCTTAAGAAAAGAAATTAGGGTTTAACCCTATTAAGAATATAATTCTTCAGAAGAAAACAGGAATTTAATTCCTCTAAAGTTTAGGGTTTAACCCTATGAACAGAACTAAAAAAACATGCAGAGTCACGTGCTACTACGTGACCCCTGCAAAGACCCACAGAATAGAACTCTGAAGCAGACACCTCACGTGTTACCACGTGACTTCTGCGAAGATATATAAAAGAGAACTTTGAGGCAATGCCTCATGTGCCCCCACGTGATCCCTGAAGCACATAAAGAAACAGCGAAATAAACAGAGACTCTGGGGCGCCATCACGTGTCACCATGTGACCCCTAATGAGTATTCTAATAAACCAGAGCATGAGCCCCCATCACGTGCCCGCACGTGATGGCTTTCAGAACTAAAAGTGTTAAACACTTATCTGTAGAACAAAACAAAGAGAAGAAGGGCGCTCTCACGTGCTACCACGTGACTCCTCTTGCCTTAGCGTTTAACACTAAATTGAAAACTCTGTATCCAGTGTTTAACACTGATTCTCCTTAGTGTTTAACACTAATTTGGAAAACTCTATTTGCAGTGTTTAACACTGATTTGTTTAGTGTTTAACACTAATTTGAAAACTCTTTTCCCAGTGTT
Source organism: Agapanthus africanus (assembly GCA_030015575.1). Classification (NCBI taxonomy): domain Eukaryota; kingdom Viridiplantae; phylum Streptophyta; class Magnoliopsida; order Asparagales; family Amaryllidaceae; genus Agapanthus; species Agapanthus africanus. The sequence goes on along the minus strand of JASDDO010000019.1, from coordinate 260,089,074 downwards.
CAACACTGATTATCTTTTAGTGTTTAATACTAACTTGTCAATCTTTTCCCAGTGTTCAACACTGTCGGTCTCTAGTGTTTAACACTAGCCGTAGCCCAATTGGCTAAGTTTCCAGAGGCAAAGCCTCTCCTCCAATGAATCAACAGAGGGCCAATATCCCCAAAATGATTGGACTTAGCCCAAGCTGGCCATAAGTCCTCAATGCAAGCTTAACTGGGCCAATGGGCTCGTAATATAATAATTGATCCTAGTATCCAAATTGGACTACAGATTACCTAATCTACCTCGGTTTAAGGGTACATCTCTTCACTCCTTTGATACTTGGCGTTGTAATTCCTCAACGTCTTCAAAGAGGTGACGGGTCCCGATGACCACACATTGATACAGACTGTGGGTTCCTTAAACTCATGGACTATGAGGTCCTTAACTTTGACCGTAATGTCTTAAAACTAAACGCTGGACTGTGGGGTCCTTAAACCCACGGACTACGAGGTCTTTAACCTTGACCGTGATGTCTTAAAACTAACATCGGACTGTGGAGTCCTTAAATCCACGGACTACGACGTCCTTAACCTTGACCGCAATGTCTTAAAACTAACATTGGACCGCAATGTCCTTAAACTACCTATTGACCGCAATGTCACTAAACTAAACAACAGGGCTCCCCTAATCGCTCTCTTGTCTGATCTAAACGATCCCGTTAAGTTGATCTTAGTCTAAAACTAGACTAACGTATCCTTAACAAACGTTTAAGTCGATCTTAGTCTCAAATGAGGCTAACGTATCCTTAAACACAACCCCCAAACCCAAATCTAAGATAATACAGATTTGGACTAGTCCACGCCCTACGGGCGACGACATAACTCAGTCTCCGTATACAATCCACGGGCAACCAAACACAAAATAAACACACATGACACGAAGTAATCATCTGGAAAAGTAGAAAGTTGCTACCGTAATGCGGTAGCGTAATTAACTGCAGGGGCTTGCGCCTGCAGGGAAGAGCGTCCCCACAATCAAAAACCCCTCAAGCGAGGGGGAATCTGACGAAGTCTGCTATATCGGACGCATCCGTCTAAACCTTCGATACGTGGTGCCATAAATCAACTTGGCATCTTCGGAGAGATAGACGGATAGCACCAATTAGCATCTGCCCCGAATTTCAGGCAAGACGTCCCTGTCGCGCCGTCATTCGGAGGGGAACATTAGTCTTTTCGTATTTTATTTCTGTATCTTAATCATGTTTTCTTTTTCATCTTTTCTTCTATCTCAAATCATGAGCGAGTAATTCCTAACTTGGTAGAGTTCGTAGGTTAGGGTAGATCAATGGATGATAAAATCATTTAACTCCTTTTATACATTTTAAAGTCTATAAATTTTAGCAAAATAAATGTTAACATCCTAATCGGGCGCGCTACCAATTTATTGTTAGTCATGACCACGATTCGAGATCTGTTTAACACTTATTTTTGTAAAGGCTAGACATGAATAGAGATCAATGTAAGGACAAGGGTTAAGAGTGGGGAAACCCTAGTTTTTTTCCAAAAGAACGCTAATCCACATGCATCACTATCGATCTAGTTTTAAACTATTAAAAGATAAAAGGAGGCATTTTTAATTAGTCATCCATTACTACTATGTCATATGAACCCTACAAGACTCTTCTTTATAAAATATACATCCGTATTAAAATAGATCTACAACCAAAACAACCCATCTTTCAATCAACTCGTTTAAAAAAAGAAAAAGATTTACATTTCCCTGCGGATAACCCGTACTCATCGTGGTTAGCTACTAGCGACACCGTCCTGATTGCGGTTACTTTAAATTACAAACACTTCTTCTTTTTAAAGATCAATCAGATGCCCTGAGATCACACATCTCTCGGATAGGTGGATCATCGATGGTCCTGAGGATCGGAGGTCTCCTGTAGGTGTTCGATGGGCAAGTCGGCTTACATGAAGGAGGAACCCTCATGAGTGTCTTGACTTATACAAGGATGAGCTGAACACGCTACGGAACGAGTTTGTGACATGGCAGGCCTACACAGATGAGCATGTCACGCTTCTACCGTCTCTGTGCACGTCCCATCCCACCACTTGCTATGGTTGACCACGGCGCCACTCATACACTTCATGTTTGTCAAGTACTATTATCCGGATAGAGTACTGCGCCGGTTTGGTTTGCACCAGGGGATCCCACCAGACCGGGTTTTTAAAACCGCGTTGCACAAGATAGATGCGTGAGGTAAGTCCAGGGAGGACTGGAGACACATGCATATTCCATACGTGCACATGTAGGACTTTAATAGATTTGCACTCGTCGTTGGAGGAGACGTCCCGGTGTATGATCCTACACGCCGTACGAGTACATAAATTGATATGTCCCGAGGACTCGATTGTACTTTGTCACGCCCGATCAGCGATATATCATTGGTGGAGATGTCCATATGTTTCAGCCCACAGCTCCCTTGAAAGTTAAGATGGTATGTTATTTTAGTTGTTTTTAATGTTGGATTGCCATCCTGTAAGTTTTATAAAACGTTTAAACTAAAATGTACATTGGTTTTTTCAGGTCGGTCACATATGGAGACTTGTACGTATGGCAGTGAGGACTATACGGAGTGATGCGGCGAATGCGTTGAAACAATTCGCGCATGCTATGATTGGACATTTCCGAGACGTGATGCATGAGGCGGGTGAGGGTCCCAGATTTGAGGCAATGGTAGAAGGTCCCGTTTATGACTAGCGGAGTCGCACATATCGATCCGATGATTAGGCAAGGCACAGTGTTCCCTACCGAAGACGCGAGTATGAGGCGGATGAGGAGGATGAGGCGGTGGCGGATGAGGCTGTAGCAGTGGAGCACGGTATTGATATCGTCCCTGCATCATAATTGACTCAGATGACTCAGGATGGTGAAGCAGGATCATCGCAACAACCCCCAGATAACGTAACAGGACCATCACACCAAGCCCCACAGAAGAAGAAGAATAAGAAGAAGCAGAAGAAAAGACGATACTATAATTTTATTTGATGAATGATATATTATTTATGAACTTTATAGCATCCAGAATATATTTTGTTACTTTCTAGTTTGTGTGGTTGTGTACTTATACTTTATGTGATATATTTTCTATTTTGTAGTTCTGTAACACCCGAGCCCAATAATACTATTTATATTACTAGTTGAGGGTTATATATTGCTCATTCCAATTTTCCTGATTTTCTGGTGTTTATTGCTAAATTTTACCCGGTTAAGTCATTTTGGCACATAACAAATTTTAACTCCGAAAATGAAATTTAAGATGTCCATGTTAGCCTACTCGTCGCCACTAGTCGCGTGGTAGCGTCCGCGTGTCGAGATTCCGTTCCGTTTGGCTAAACGGGCAAGTTTGGGCGACTACGCGCGCGTGCGAGTGTCCGACTTGGGGGCATGCATTTTAATCATTAAACAGCTCTTTTCAAAATTTGGAACCCGCTTAAAATCCTATAATTTGAATTTGGAACATTTGGGCGCAACCCGGGCGCGATTTGGAAATATTTCATTTCGCGCCAAAAAGGGCCCGTTTCAATTTAATATAAAACTAAAATAATTTTATACGAAATATTTCCTTAACAGTTTATCCCCTCAAATCCTCACTCAAATATTTCTCCCTTACCTCCTGCAGCCAATCACGAGCTCACAATCGAGCTCGTGGGGCCCGCCTCTCTTTCCCTCAGTCTCTCTCTCTCCTCCCTCAATCTCTCTCAAATCTCCCTCTCTCTATCTATCTCATCAACCTCTCTCTCTCTTCCCTATATTTTTGAAATCATGCAGCCGCCTCCTCCCCCATTATCCATCACGAGAGAACCCCTCACCCTAACCCTAACCTCCTCGTGACTTCGCCGCGACCTCACCGCCGGTTCCCCCGCGACCTCGCCGTCGCCGTCGGCACCCTCAGCCTAGCCGCGCCTTCCTCCTCCCTCCTTCCTCCTCTCTCCTGCGCCTGCACCCATTCCCGACCTCGCCTCCACCCTCGCAGACCTCGCCGTCGACGCCACCCATCGTCGTCGACGACTCCCGCGACTCCCTCTCACCCTCCTCGTCCCGACCTCGTCGTCGCTGCCCTCCTCCCGTCGCCGGAACACCAGCACGAGCCCTAACCCCTCGCCTACCCCGCTGTTCGCCGGAGAAACGCGCCGGCGACCTCTTCGACGCCACCTCCGACCACCTCCCTTCCCCCTCGACCACCAGAGTCGACTACCACCCTCACACTCGCTGCAGCACCCTCGTTCCAGCAAACTCCGGATTCTTCCAGCCACCGTTCTTCGCCGTCGCTGCCTCGCCGGCGTCCCAGTGCCATCGAGCCATCGTGTGCACCCTGTTTCTTCTCTGTGAGTTTTCCTTATGCTTCCTTCTGGTACAATCCCTCCGCTGGTCCGTACTTTGGATGCGTAGTTTATGTTTGCTAACTTTGTTGTTTCTGTTCGTTGCCGGAATCCGACCGTGCCGTCTTGGCGAACCCGACGCTCCAGTGAAGCCCCCTGGTCCGTGTGATCCCGTTGACCTCTGTTGGGACTCGATCCGTGGCCCGTGCTATCTTATCTCGTTTTCTGCCGACATCGCATCCGTGTTTCGGTTTGCGGAACCGCCGAGGCAAGTATCCGAATACTTGCTTTAACATGCTACAACTTAATCATCATATTATAACCACACAACTATTATAACATCGATACCTTTTATAACTTAGAATTGCTAGTCACAATTATCCGTAACTTTAAATCAATGAAATCATTGCTCGTATTAACCGGTCTGCTATTAATTCATACTTAACTAATCAAACCAAGTAGATCATCCCCACTTCATTTGTTAAAATCACTCATGAGACAATTATTATGCTTAGTTCAAATTCATGTAACTCCATTACGTATATTATCGATATTGTTTCGTCTTGTGGCTATTGCACCTCAAAGGTGCGTGAACCGGATTAATAAGAGAATACGAAACATCACTGTGTTTACCTAGATTAATATTGTTATTTACTGTTTCCTGCTACTGTTCATTATTGATTGCATACCTGTTGCGAGCACACACCTGATTGCATTACATATTGACCGATCTTGATATACATGACACATGTACTGATACACCGGACATGACACCCTGTGCATATCGACTCGACCTGTTGAAAGTAACCTGACCTGTTACCTGATTTCATGCCTAATGCCGACAAACCTGACCATTCCCGCTGTCTATCCAGACAGACCTACTCTTACTGGATCTTGCGTTGGCATTAGTCCTTGACAACTGAATACCTGACCTGACATACATAGCTTGGGGGTATGGGGAAATCAAAGGTGAAACCGACTTGTAACTCAACAGTTCGATACTTGTTCTGATCAGTCTTACGGGCTTGGCCAGCTCCGGAGTGTTGATGCTGACATCACTCATCTATCCTACTACCTTTTACTGCTTAGCGGCACGTCTCGGATTCAGCCCCGAGGATCATGACCGTGGTCCCGGGCATGCACGGGATACTATTGAGTTACATCGACGATTCATCAATTGGTTTCAAAGACTATAGAGTAGAAAACCTGATAGGACAGTTCAGTCACCATTGCACACTACCCTGCTTGTTATTTCTTATCACTGCTTTATTCATGTTCATACTTGCATTGCTTATCATCATGTTTACATTATGTACTTGATGTCACGACGCGCTGACGTCTGGGTTTTGCATGGCCCAGATTCCTTACCACTATCGACGACCGAGCAGGAGTACTTCAGCCAGCAGGCTGAACAGTGAGTCCTTAGGATTTAGTTTATTTATTGCTTTTCATTTCCAGATGTGAGCCCGCATTATGGGACGTACTGTTTATTCATTGTATTGGATCATTAGCTTCCGCACTTATTGTTTATTGATTCTTGTTATATTGGATTTGGACATGTATTAGTTTAGTTTATTTGTACTGTTCTTGATAACCTTACAACCGTAATGTGACTGTGGATGGATACTTCCTACCCACAGGTAGCATGGTTGGCTATGTCACGTGCCCAAACGCGCGTACTCTGGGAAGCGGGGCGTGACACGGTTTTATGGTATCAAAGCCATAGGTTAATTGGGTTGATTCTTGTAGTTGGGTATTGCACCCGATACATGAATCAGAATACCCGTGATTAGGAAACATGTCCTGCCACTTTGACCGTTTTACTATCCTTGAATCATTCTTCCGGATCATGTCGACGTGCAAACTTACTTTGCATTTGTCAACTCAAAAACCTAATTTCTTGTTATCTCTAGGACTTAGGCGACTTGGGTGGAGTTAAGTAATTGCGGCTATGATACCGCGGCATAGCTACAATGCGGTACTCTATTTAAGTATCTTGGAGTTCTAGCCTTGATCCACATTCAGAATCTATCATCATGCTAATGTTGGGTGTTTTGTGTTCAGGATTATGACAGGTAAGAAGTTGAAGACTTACCAGAGGCATGTGAACGAAGCCGCCATACTTGGAGTGATAAGAGGAATGCTGGAAATCAAAGAGACAGACTGAGCTGATCCAGCAATAGCAGATTCGTTTCAGGAAGGTTTGCAGATCGTTCAGCAGTCTGTAAACAACGATGGAACTAGACCAGTCGAACGAGTAGGGACTGTAGCAGATTTCAGATTTTTGGGTCCGTCTACTTTCACTGGTCTGGAGGAGCCGTTGCCAGCCGAGCAGTGGCTAGTGACACGGAGAATTTGCTGATTGCGGCACAGATTCCAGAGGACAAAGGAGTTGATGTAGTGTGCATTCAACTAGTGGATTACGCCCGAGAGTGGTGGCTTGTGGAGGAGAACCGCTTGCCCCAGGCCAAGCAGTGGGCAGATTCTTTTTTCTAAGAGTTTACTGGAGAAGTCCTTCCGCGGACTGCGCGGAGGAAATGGAAGAGAAGTTCATCGGACTAAGGCAGAATGGAGCAACCGTGGACGTACATGCAGCAGAATGGATGAGACTCAGTAGTCTTGCTGGACCTTTCGTGGCCAACAATGTAGACAGCGGTTGCGGTAAGGAAGCAGTTCTGTCGGGCCAGTCGAGTTTAGGGCTAGGCCGACAAACAGTGTTCTTGCAGCTATGGAAGTTGATAGTAATGAAGAGCCGGCAGTTGTTCGCGATTTTATGGACGTATTTGAAGATATATCGGGCTTACCGCCGAAGCGAGATGTGGAATTCGCGATTGACCTTATTCCTGGTGCAGCGCCAGTATCAAAATCTTATTATCCGATGGCACCGGTGGAATTGGAAGAAGTTAAGAAACAGGTGGGTGAATTACTCGAGAAGGGATGGATTCGAAGCAGCAACTCGCCGTGGGGAGCTCCAGTTCTTTTAGTAAAGAAGAAGGATGGCACGAGAAGGATGTGCATCGATTATCGAGAATTGAACCGGGTGACTATTAAGAACAAGTACCCGATCCCTCGCATTGGAGAACTTTTTGAGCAGCTTAGTGGCGCGAGGGTATTCTCAAAACTGGACTTGCGATCAGGATATCATCAGGTCCGAGTGAAGGCAGAAGACATTTGCAAGACGGCGTTTCGCACTCGATATGGACATTTCGAGTATCTAGTGATGCCCTTCGGAGTGACTAATGCGCTAGCAATATTCATGGATTTGATGAACAGGATCTTTTCACCATTCTTGGACCAGTTTATTGTGGTATTCATTGACGATATTCTGGTGTACTCGAAGAGTCCGGAGGAGCATGCTGAGCACTTAAGGATCGCACTGCAAACGCTGAGACAGGAGAAATTATTCGCGAAGATGAGTAAGTGCGAATTCTGGCTGGAAGAAGTGAAGTTTCTGGGGCATGTCGTGTCGGGCGATGGAATCGCCGTTGATCCCGAGAAGATTGCAGCAGTTCGAGATTGGCCGGTTCCAAGGAATGTTGCAGAGATAAGAAGTTTTCTTGGACTCGCCGGTTACTACAGAAGATTTGTGGAGAACTTCGCTCGTTTAGCTGAGCCGTTAACCAAGCTTACGCGTAAGGAGGTACCGTTTGTTTGGACAGATGGATGTGCATTGGCCTTCGAGACGTTGAAGCAGAAGTTGATAACCGCCCCTATCCTGACCGTACCGGATAATTCAGGAGGACTGGTGATTCACAGCGACGCATCTGGAAAGGGATTGGGATGTGTTTTAATGCAGAACGGGAAAGTCGTCGCTTACGCATCGAGACAGCTGAAGACTCATGAGAAGAACTATCCGACTTATGACTTAGAACTTGCAGCCGTGATCTTCGCCCTGAAGATTTGGAGACACTACCTATTGGGCGAGAGAGTCGAAGTCTTTACAGATCACAAGAGTTTGAAGTATGTGTTCACTCAGAAGGAGTTGAACATGAGACAACGCAGGTGGTTGGAGCTGATGGCCGACTACGACCTTGATCTTAAGTACCATCCGGGAAAAGTTAACGTCGTGCCGGATGCGCTAAGTCGGTTGCCAGCCATTCAGGTATTGACCGCACAAAGGGAGATCATTGCGGATTTTCAGAGATTTGACTTGGAAGCTGTGCTACCACATGCTACAGGACAGTTGATGCAACTGCAAGTACAGTCGTCTTTAGTCGAGAGGATTAAAGCAGCACAATCGCAGGATGCTCGACTACAAAAGTTTCGGGAGCAGGTTGAAGCCGGACTACGAACCAATTTACTGATCCATGAAGACGGTTCTTTGAGATATGGTAGCCGTGTATGTGTGCCAAAAGGAGAAGTGCGTGAAGAGCTTATGAAGGAGGCACACAGTTCAGTTTACTCTGTACATCCAGGAGGGACTAAGATGTACCGAGATATTCGACAGCACTTCTGGTGGGAAGGTATGAAACGGGAAATTGCTCGCTTCGTGGCTAAGTGCTTGGTGTGTCAGCAAGTCAAGGCTGAACACCAAAGGGTTGCTGGTTTGTTGCAACCACTTCCGATTCCTCAATGGAAGTGGGAACATATAACCATGGATTTCGTGACGGCTTTACCGCGGAGTCCAAAGGGCAACAATGCTGTATGGGTGATTGTCGATCGGTTGACCAAGGCAGCTCACTTTATTCCTTTTCGGGTTGGTCAATCGACAGAGACTTTGGCAGAGCGGTACATGCAGGAGATTGTCAGATTGCATGGAGTACCGGTAAGCATCGTGTCCGATCGGGACACTCGGTTCTTGTCGCACTTTTGGAGGAGTTTACAAGAAAGTTTGGGGACTCGGTTGAAGTTTAGCACAGCTTATCATCCTCAGACCGATGGACAATCAGAGAGAACGATCCAGACCCTTGAAGATATGTTGAGGGCTTGCATGTTAGACTTCAAAGGTTCTTGGGAGGATCATCTACACCTGGTGGAGTTTTCGTACAACAATAGCTTCCAAGCGACAATTCAGATGGCTCCGTTTGAAGCACTGTATGGTCGTAAGTGCCGTTCGCCGGTCTGTTGGGATGATGTTGGTGAACGAAGGTTACTAGGACCAGATTTGGTGGTACAGACAGTCGAGAAGGTGAATACAATCAGGAAGCATATGAAGGCAGCTCAAGACGGACAGAAAAGTTGGGCCGACACGTCAAGAAGACCTCTAGAGTTCGCCGTGGGTGATTTGGTATTCCTGAAGATATCACCGACTAGAGGGGTGATTCGCTTTGGAAGTCGGGGAAAGCTTAGTCCTCGATTCGTTAGACCCTTCGAGATATTGGAGCGTGTTGGAGAGGTATCGTACCGGTTGGCGTTACCACAGTCTTTAGCAGGAGTCCACGACGTGTTTCATGTGTCTCAACTACGGAGGTATGTTCGTGATGAGACTCATGTCTTGGATCATTCGGAGTTGACTGTGCGAGAGGATCTGACTTTCGAGGAGCGACCAGTTGAAATCAAGGATCGAAGAGAGAAGGTTCTTAAGAACAGGGTTATCCCTCTTGTGCTAGTTTCTTGGGGTAATCGATCGCATGGAGAATCCACTTGGGAGCGAGAAGACGAGATCCGGCAGAAATTCCCTCATCTTTTCCAGTAGTTAGTTATCTTGTATTCTTGGAATTTCGAGGACGAAATTCTTTTTGTAGTTGGGTATGATGTAACACCCGAGCCCAATAATACTATTTATATTACTAGTTGAGGGTTATATATTGCTCATTCCAATTTTCCTGATTTTCTGGTGTTTATTGCTAAATTTTACCCGGTTAAGTCATTTTGGCACATAACAAATTTTAACTCCGAAAATGAAATTTAAGATGTCCATGTTAGCCTACTCGTCGCCACTAGTCGCGTGGTAGCGTCCGCGTGTCGAGATTCCGTTCCGTTTGGCTAAACGGGCAAGTTTGGGCGACTACGCGCGCGTGCGAGTGTCCGACTTAGGGGCATGCATTTTAATCATTAAACACATCTTTTCAAAATTTGGAACCCGCTTAAAATCCTATAATTTGAATTTGGAACATTTGGGCGCAATCCGGGCGCGATTTGGAAATGTTTCATTTCGCGCCAAAAAGGGCCCGTTTCAATTTAATATAAAACTAAAATAATTTTATACGAAATATTTCCTTAACAGTTTATCCCCTCAAATCCTCACTCAAATATTTCTCCCTTACCTCCTGCAGCCAATCACGAGCTCACAATCGAGCTCGTGGGGCCCGCCTCTCTTTCCCTCAGTCTCTCTCTCTCCTCCCTCAATCTCTCTCAAATCTCCCTCTCTCTATCTATCTCATCAACCTCTCTCTCTCTTCCCTATATTTTTGAAATCATGCAGCCGCCTCCTCCCCCATTATCCATCACGAGAGAACCCCTCACCCTAACCCTAACCTCCTCGTGACTTCGCCGCGACCTCACCGCCGGTTCCCCCGCGACCTCGCCGTCGCCGTCGGCACCCTCAGCCTAGCCGCGCCTTCCTCCTCCCTCCTTCCTCCTCTCTCCTGCGCCTGCACCCATTCCCGACCTCGCCTCCACCCTCACAGACCTCGCCGTCGACGCCACCCATCGTCGTCGACGACTCCCGCGACTCCCTCTCACCCTCCTCATCCCGACCTCGTCGTCGCTGCCCTCCTCCCCTCGCCGGAACACCAGCACGAGCCCTAACCCCTCGCCTACCCCGCTGTTCGCCGGAGAAACGCGCCGGCGACCTCTTCGACGCCACCTCCGACCACCTCCCTTCCCCCTCGACCACCAGAGTCGACTACCACCCTCATACTCGCTGCAGCACCCTCGTTCCAGCAAACTCCGGATTCTTCCAGCCACCGTTCTTCGCCGTCGCTGCCTCGCCGGCGTCCCAGTGCCGTCGAGCCATCGTGTGCACCCTGTTTCTTCTCTGTGAGTTTTCTTTATGCTTCCTTCTGGTACAATCCCTCCGCTGGTCCGTACTTTGGATGCGTAGTTTATGTTTGCTAACTTTGTTGTTTCTGTTCGTTGCCGGAATCCGACCGTGCCGTCTTGGCGAACCCGACGCTCCAGTGAAGCCCCCTGGTCCGTGTGATCCCGTTGACCTCTGTTGGGACTCGATCCGTGGCCCGTGCTATCTTATCGCGTTTTCTGCCGACATCGCATCCGTGTTTCGGTTTGCGGAACCGCCGAGGCAAGTATCCGAATACTTGCTTTAACATGCTACAACTTAATCATCATATTATAACCACACAACTATTATAACATCGATACCTTTTATAACTTAGAATTGCTAGTCACAATTATCCGTAACTTTAAATCAATGAAATCATTGCTCGTATTAACCGGTCTGCTATTAATTCATACTTAACTAATCAAACCAAGTAGATCATCCCCACTTCATTTGTTAAAATCACTCATGAGACAATTATTATGCTTAGTTCAAATTCATGTAACTCCATTACATATATTATCGATATTGTTTCGTCTTGTGGCTATTGCACCTCAAAGGTGCGTGAACCGGATTAATAAGAGAATACGAAACATCACTGTGTTTACCTAGATTAATATTGTTATTTACTGTTTCCTGCTACTGTTCATTATTGATTGCATACCTGTTGCGAGCACACACCTGATTGCATTACATATTGACCGATCTTGATATACATGACACATGTACTGATACACCGGACATGACACCCTGTGCATATCGACTCGACCTGTTGAAAGTAACCTGACCTGTTACCTGATTTCATGCCTAATGCCGACAAACCTGACCATTCCCGCTGTCTATCCAGACAGACCTACTCTTACTGGATCTTGCGTTGGCATTAGTCCTTGACAACTGAATACCTGACCTGACATACATAGCTTGGGGGTATGGGGAAATCAAAGGTGAAACCGACTTGTAACTCAACAGTTCGATACTTGTTCTGATCAGTCTTACGGGCTTGGCCAGCTCCGGAGTGTTGATGCTGACATCACTCATCTATCCTACTACCTTTTACTGCTTAGCGGCACGTCTCGGATTCAGCCCCGAGGATCATGACCGTGGTCCCGGGCATGCACGGGATACTATTGAGTTACATCGACGATTCATCAATTGGTTTCAAAGACTATAGAGTAGAAAACCTGATAGGACAGTTCAGTCACCATTGCACACTACCCTGCTTGTTATTTCTTATCACTGCTTTATTCATGTTCATACTTGCATTGCTTATCATCATGTTTACATTATGTACTTGATGTCACGACGCGCTGACGTCTGGGTTTTGCATGGCCCAGATTCCTTACCACTATCGACGACCGAGCAGGAGTACTTCAGCCAGCAGGCTGAACAGTGAGTCCTTAGGATTTAGTTTATTTATTGCTTTTCATTTCCAGATGTGAGCCCGCATTATGGGACGTACTGTTTATTCATTGTATTGGATCATTAGCTTCCGCACTTATTGTTTATTGATTCTTGTTATATTGGATTTGGACATGTATTAGTTTAGTTTATTTGTACTGTTCTTGATAACCTTACAACCGTAATGTGACTGTGGATGGATACTTCCTACCCACAGGTAGCATGGTTGGCTATGTCACGTGTCCAAACGCGCGTACTCTGGGAAGCGGGGCGTGACAAGTTCCACCCACTGATGTGAGAATTTATTTTGAGCCATGTGTGGCTTGTATTACTCCGGAGTGGAGATTATTATGTATTTATGAAAATATATCAATATCTTTAAAGGAAATGCTATCCATTTTATTTCAGAATTTATCTGTTACTAAAATTCATCATAAACCACGAAAATAAAAAAATTTAAATCTAAATTCTATTCCATTCATCGAAAATCAAATAAAAAATTGCTTCAGGTTTAGTTTCAGGTTTACTAATATAGACACTGAGATAAGGAGTTGGGGTTTCAGGTAGTGGGGAGAAAATGTTGGAATGAAGGAAAACTCTACTTGTGATAGAAAAAGTTGGAATGAGGGAAAACGCCATCGCAAGTAGTGTTTTCCCTCAAACCCCCGAGCAAATTTCTTGATCCTCGGTGTCTTGTCTCTTGTATCCCTGTGGTTTTAAAACGCTATCAGAAGTAGCGTTTGCGATAGAAAGAAAACGCCATCCTAACCAGCATTTTCTTTCTGATATGACACCCGGGGCTACGCTTTTCTTATAACGTGGACTCCTAAAGTCATTCTGAAAATTATTTTCTTCCTGGGCCATCTAGGGATTTAATTTATTTGATAGGGTTAATTAAGGAAAAAACGTGTTTGTTTGCATGCCACCAAACAAAGGAATTGGCTAAAACTAGGAATAATGTGTTGCTTAGTGCTTTGGGGTCCACATTTTCTCTCTTTCCAACCCGTTTACAAGCAAATGTTTGGTTCCTTGAAAATGAGTTTGTAATTTAAGGAAATGCTTTTCAACATTTTTATCAAAATCAAATTATTTGTTTGTTTGTAATGAAATATCATGTTTTTGATGGATTGACAACAAAGTTTTGAATTTTTATTATTTGTTTGTGAAGAAAACATTTGAGAAAGAAAAGATAAATCCGTATTCTTTATCAGTATTTTTTTACATTGAACTCAACAAAAGGTCTCATGGTCTCCATCAAGTGCGACCCATTATATTATATTTTATTTATAAAACATCCATTTCCAAATCCGTTTCACAGCTTTTGGTCAGCAAATGCATTTCCTGATTTCGGTAGTACCGTTTTCTTGTCCGAAAGTACCAAAATCAGTATTGAAATAATTTCCAAAAAGGTTGTTATGGAAGTAGACCTAAATGTTCCTTTCAGTGTTTGTTTGTATGTTTTTTAAAGAAAGAAATGAAAAATAAAGCAATTCATTTTGTTAATTTCATAAGAAAAACAAACAAACAAATATTTTCTCAGCAGTATTATATTATTACTTTATGGAATTAATAAACAGAGACATTAAATAATTAATACATTTACTTCGTTCTTGTGCTCCATGGTTACTTCTCATCCAAAATGAGGAGAAGAAAATCTTGGAAGTGACCATACAACATAGTATCCACCTCATCATTATGAAGTAACTTCCAAGATTTACTTCCATCAAAACAAGCACCTGAAATAAACTTACTTCCGTTGCTTCCATATTACTTTCATCAAAACAAAGAGTCCCTGAATTTTGAAATAAACGAAGGAAATGGTGTAGAGGATACGAGAAGTGCACTTCTAGGCCCACAAAAGTTTTCCAAATCCTATATTTTCCTTGAAAAAAAACCAACTCCATAACCTGAGCTGCATGAATTATTAATAATAAATTATTCTTATGATGATCTTATTTAAAATAAATTATATTTGCTTTCGAAGAACCATTTTAATGAAACTAATAGATGCCATAACAATAAGCAACACAACCATATTTTCAAAATTTTCAATCCTCGGTACAATAGTATTAGTTATATCCAGAAACAATCAAATGGTCTCAATTTGAAAAGGATGTCTAAGAAATGAAGTTTCAAATTTAGAGGTTAGGACTTCAAATGAGCCCTCGCCTCCAAATAGTTTAGGATTAGATACTGATTTACATAAGAAAGAAAGGCAGAGAATATAAGTTTACCAGAGGTAGGATTGACTCATGAAATTTAGAAATAATAAACTTGGAGTTGGTTGAAAAGATGAATTACATGCTATTAATTTTAGGTCGTTAAAAATTAAGAATCTAGAATATTATACAAAGAGTATGTTTACCAGATCTATTAGATTTCTAAAATCTTATGTTTACTAAATCCAAATTAATAAAAAAAACTCAACAAAATTTCTTTATGTAAAAATAGCGTACGCGTAACGGTGGTAAGCTATTAAAGCTATATGAAAAAAACGTAAGCTATACTGTTTTTAAACGGTTTTCCGATACTATATAAGGAATGGGTTAAGAGACGTGGTGTATTAAAATAGCGAGTCATGCAGCGAGCTATTTTAAACATCGAAATGTGCATCAAAAAGTTAGTAAATAAAGTCTAAAGAGAATGACATGATGACAAGTGTAGATTCCTATGAAGTTTGATTGTGCGTCAGTGTTGTTGATTCCTATGAAAGCTTGATAACAAAGAATGCTCTCCTTGATTTAGTTTTTGACGGTGTTTTAATCGCAAAACTATAAGAAATATTCTTGTCATGTGCGATCATGCAATTTGCTACATTTGAGGCTATTTTAGTAAAAAGTCCATTAGAACAAAGGGAGTGTACTGCAATAATTTTTTTTAAGGTAGTTAGTGATAAACAAGGATAGTCAAAAGAAATTTAGTGATATCTACCCTTATATTTTTGTTGTTTCCCTAAGGTTTTTAATCTCCTTTGGATCTATGCATGAAGCTAAACTTGTGGCTGTTGGGTACGGGATAAAGAAACTCCAAATCATCATGACCATTGTCAATGATCTCGTCGCCGTTGATGATCTCATTGATGAACCGTGGAGTCTGCCAATGAATACATTCAGAGTTGCAACATTGCGGCCTTCAACAAGATTTAGATTTCTACGGCAGAAACCCTTAAATATTTAGGTTTGCAACTATCAAGTATTGTCTTTAGGTTTGTTATCATTTAAGAATCGACTCCGTGGATCGTCAAGCCCATTTATTAAACCCGCATTTGTTATAAGAAATATAGTAGAACTGTTTTCTTTCATCTGTTTAATCAATGCAAGACTTTCTATAGTATTATGGGTTGCCTTAATCTCTTATTATTTATCTTTTAGTTCCGTGACTTGCAATTTTTTTTTCCTTTGGTGTGTTATGTTCAACCTTGCTCGATACATACCGGAAGGCGAATTTCACCAAAACCTTCTATTTTACGGGGTAATGTCCAGCAACCCTCCTCTATTTCAGCCGTTATCTAAAAACCAACTTGAACTTTTAATTAAATGACATAAATGCCCTTCATCGTTTCCAAATTAAAACTGAACCATTTTGTTATATAAGCATAGAACCCAAAATCTAGTTAGGAATTTGCTAGAAGCATTCAAAATGGGTTAGCAACAAAACCCGAACAATAAATTTGAGGCGTTTCTTTAATTTTCTTACCTAAATCATGCCTGATTTTTTATTTCCTTTTGTCAATTTTTCCATCTATTAAGTAAATTCAAATTAAGCTATTAAATTGCAATTTTATGTGATGCCATACCAAATTTGATTCTTTTTTCTTAAGATGAAATTTGTGGTTGCAAGAGTTACCTTTTTGCTGATAAAAAATTTGCTAAATAAAATCTACTTGACTATTAACTAAATTTCTAGGTTGGCTTTACGAGGAAGAGGACTATCAAATATTTTCAAAACTATGAGAAATTACTACAAAACTTTCAAAAACTACAAGAAACTACCACAAAACTAAACTTTAAGAATATCGCAGTTTCCTATAATTATGAGAGTTTTGATAGTTTCTCGTAGCCGAATTTGATAGTTTTTTTTTTTTGAATTAAGCTTTTAGGGTTTGATAAAAGGTGTAATCAAATACACAAAACATCTAGCTACCAAGGCTTGATCAGCCGATACAGCTCATGGTTGCAGCTGTAGCAATTTTAATGCATAACCAGGATTTATTGCACATGCATTCATTATTTTTCAAGTGTTTGTTTGAGTGAAATGAAAACATGAAAACACCCTTCCACATTAACACAAATAAACATAAACGAGGAAAACATTTTCAGCCCATTTTACTCTTAAAATGGTTGGAAACCACGAAATTGTTTAAAACGGTAATAGCGTACAACATAGCGTTCCACTGTCAAATATCGAAAAGAGCAAATAGCGTTGCTCATAAGGGCTGTTTGTTTCATTTTATCAAAGATCCTTGTTAGAAGAAATGACTTTCCACTTATCTGTAAAGAAGGAAAAAAACAATTCTTTGTTTGGCTTGAATGAAAATCGATGTAGGAAACGAGATGTTTAGCTTATTAGTTTGGTTTTGAAATAAAGGGAGAGTTTAATCGGTTTTCCTTCCATTTTCAGGGTCTTGAGCTGTGAAATGCATTTCAGAATTTTGCTGAGGTGATACATCTATTTTCCTAGTTCATTTGCATGCCACCAAACAAAGGATTCGGCTAAAACTAGGAATAGTGTGTTGCTACCTGCAGTGCTTCGGGGTTACATTTTCTCTCTTTTCAGCCCTCTTACAAGCAAATGTTTGGTCCCTTGAAAAAGAGTTTGTAATTTAACGGAATGCTTTTCAGCATTTTTATCAAAATCAAATACTTTGTTTGTTTGTAATGAAATACCGTGTTCTTGATGGGCTGAAAGTATAGTTTTATATTTTCCTTGTTTGTTTGAGATGAAAAACATTTGAGAATTTGAGAAAGAAAGGATAAATCCTTTTTTTTTTATCATTTCTTTACATTGAAATCTCATGATCTCCATCAAGTGGGGCCCTGCCTTTCTTTATATGTAAACGAAATTTGTTGCACTCGTGGAAATTTGAGTTTTTCCCAAATTTGCCCACATTGTTTTTCAAATTCCTGGGTCAATTGGCTACCAAATTCCTTTGAGTGTGTTGTTTGATTTGGGATAGTTTGAGAAAAATAAATGCAAAAGTCTGCTCACTGCGTTTTTCCTTTTTTACCCTTAACAATCCAAACCATTTCCTGTTCAACGTGAAGGCTTATCAAGAGTAATGCTTTCCTGCCGGTGCGGAGGAATCCATATATACTGTATAGAATCCTATTGGATACAAAGTGGGATCTTATTGGATACAAAGCAAGGTCTAGAATATAGGTATCTTGGTACAGTGGTGGACCTAGGAATTTTTGTGAGAGAGGACATAATATGCAGCAAGCCTCCACGGCCTCTTGCTAGAGAACACCTTGCACATCCACATAAGCAAATGCATCTATATGTTATGTTTATAAACCCGATATATATAATATGCATCCATAATTATGAACTGCATCAATAGACCCAAACGGAGATTTCTTTTCCATAAAATCTCAGGTGGGTCATGTGCCCCCCGAGCTCAACATGGGTCCTCTATGTCTGGGCAGTGGATAACATGTCCAACCTTGCATCTAATGGGATCCATGTAGCCTGTATTGATTCCACTGCACCTATAGTAAAAGTATTACTCCCTTGTAGATGCATGGCCAATTATGCATGGCAAGAAATGTGAACTTAGCATATAATAATTTATTATTGGTATTTTTTTAAGCTTGGATAATTATATCTTGGCTTTCTTTGTAAAATTTTTCAGGATGTTTTGATTTATGTTAAGTTTGAAATAAAGTTAATGATTTTCTTTTTGGAGTTATTTGGGTGTGTATTTAGCGAGATTTAAAAACTCGGCAAATTCCAATCCGGTTTGGGTTGCATTTTGATGTGAACGATATGATATATGCTTAAAAACTCATAGTCAATCGATTGCGAGAAATAATCAGGGTATATTCGCTGGATCGGTCTGATTCGGTATGATCCAGGCCAAATCAAGACCGATTCAAGTAAAAAATATGTTAAATGCTTAAAATATACGTGTATATATATTGTTTCTTAATCTAAAGTAGGATAATTAACAAGTATATTATTTCTATACTTAAATTAGAAGAAACATTTCAAAAACCTAAATAAAACTCTAAACAATTAATAGCAATGATTAGAAAATATAAAATCCCAATATACAAAAATTAAAACTGTACACTAATGTAATATGAAAATTTTAATTTTTTTAAAAAGCCAAACATATGTTTAGTTGCTATTCACGAAAATTTTTAATAACGATTTTTTCTTAGTTCAAGTGATATAAAAAATCTGATATTTTTGACCTGAGAAATTCGAGGCTGTTTATTTCGGTTCAGAAAATGGTTTTTTGATCGTGATAGCAAAATAATATTTCAAAATTCAAACATGTGCTTTTACAATTGCCACGTCACACTTTATTTTTCTGTGTCTACTGTTAAAAAAAAATAGGTTTAACAAAATTAAGTATCAAAAAAGATTATAAGGAAATTATAGACTTCTAGCATTATTTTAAAAAAACACTATCCTGTAGTTTCCTCCAATTTTAAAAATCTAATGTTTTCAAAACTTCATAAAACTACACTAATGGTCACAGCACTAACGTGACACGTCATCGCCCACAGCAGCATAAACAATTAAATTGCGATGTCATCTTAAAATTTACATAAATACCAAAAATATCCACTTCTTCTCCTTCTAATCCAAACTCTAGACCTAATCCCACTAGAGTTGTGCCGCCGTCGCCGCATCCGCCTCCTCCACCCATGCCACTTCCACTTCATCCTCCTCTCACCATCACCATCACCATCGCCATCCTGTCATCTAGATCCACCCTCGCCCTCTGCCCAACGCTTTCTCCTCCTCTTCTCACCATCACCCTCGTCGTCGTCTCCCCGGCCTTCATCCCCTCCTTGACCTCTTCACATCAGTAGAAATCATCTTCCTCCTCCTCCTTGGCGTCCCTCATCATCATCCTCACCGTCGTCTTCCTCTCTTCCTCCTCGGCCTCCCATCATATTCGTTGTGATCTCCTGATGGAGGCCGGAATCTCTCTCAGATGTTATCCTCCGTCGATCTTGTTGCCAGCGAGGCTAAACGATTGAGAATTGAGATGAGAGTTGAGCGTGTGGATCTCAATGAATTGTGGATTGTCATTGACACTGAGCTACCTGCAAGGGAAGTCCCGGGATGGGAAACCACCGTAGGACTCTTCGGCGATCAAGTAAATACCGAGGAATAATAATGGCAGGGTAGCGGCGTATTGGAATGAGTTCAACCTACCCGAGTCGTCTGAAAGAGAGGGTTTATATAGCGGTTGCATGGAGCGAACCGGCACGAGATTCTCGTCGTCTGTTACAACCCCACCTTACGTTAGCGTTGATGGCGGGGTACGTCAATTAATGATGGGATACGCTCATTAATGGGGAGACGCGCCAGCGTGGGATGCGGGACGTGGAGCGGCGGAGATCTCGTTTTGGCGAGATACACGGAGCCGTTACAAGGGCGCTTGGGCTCCATGCTCTCGGTTGAACAGAGAAGCCGATGAAGCTCAGTTCGGTGGATAGCTCGGAGACGAGCGAGAAGGCCGAGAAAGCTCAGCTCTGTAACAACTCGAAGACGAGCAAGGAGGCTGTGGAAGCTCGGCTGTAGGATTGCTCGAATGTCAGCTATTGGCAGGTTGCTAAGTAAATAGGGAAGGTACTCTGTGGAGGTCTCTTAAAGGTCGGATGCAACCTCGGAGACGAGGTGCCGAGAAATGTCCCCAATGCATCGTACTTATTCCAGCTCTGTAGCCCACAGGAATCTAGTGGGCTTAAGCGGTTGACACGTCATCCGCTACGTGTCACGATCTGGGGAATTCCCACTTATGAGTATCATCATTAGCCCTCCACTCTCGTTCCGACCTATTTATGGGTTGGGTCGAGAGTGGTCTGCTCGGTTTTCTCCGTTCGGCTTGGTGCCGAGGAATCTTCGCGGTGGATTGTCTGGGAACGATGTGGCATTTGGCGGCCATGTCTCTTTGATTTTTGGATCTGCGTGGCGATTCACGGTACGCCTAGATTTACATGCGTATCCTTGATGACGTCAACGGATCAGCGAAATGATTGCGCCATAAAGGAGACGTCGCTTTGTTCGCTCAGGCAGTTGATCTTCGTGCCACGTGGCTACCATTGGGTGGTGAACTGCGAGACGTCGCCAGTCGGATTCGTGTGAAGGGGAAACATCCAATGGTCGGTTGCCACGTGGAGTCATCGGGGCCGTAGGGTGCGATGCTTCATTTTGGCGGGAGCAGATCTAGATCGTCGGATGGCTTTTGCTGGGTGTATAAATAGGAAGGGCCTTTCCTTAGGAAACACTTTTGCTTTAGTTGCCTCCTGTTGTCTGAAGATTGCTCGGCGCTCCGTCACTTAAGTCGGATCTTCAGCTTAAATCCATCTTCAGCCGACCTTTCCTTGAATCGGGTTAGATGTCTTCTTCTGAAGTTTCCGTTGATGTAGTTAGGGTTGAGTCGGACAATGAGGCTTCAGCTTCTAAAGCAGAGTCCAGTGGGCCATCTTCTTCATCCTTAGCTTTTGATAGCCAAGGAGGTTCTCCATCTTCTTCGTCTTCTTCTCTATCGGGCTCGCCCCCAATCGGTGGCGACGCCCTTGTTCTTCGTCGTCGGGTGGCAAAGAGGGCTGTAGGGTTCCTAGGCACTCTCAAGAGGTCTCACAAGGCATCAACCATGCCAATTTCTAATTTTACGGTGCCGAGAAACCCTAAACTACGGATCGTTGGCTAGATGTCTAGGAGAAAACCAAACTAGTTAACACTTAACTACAAGAATACGGAAATACAACCTTTGTAGATCCGGTCCTCCACCTCCACGGCTCCATGATGAAGTCATCTCCGCTGTCCAAATCAAAATCCGGGCTCTAGCGTCGGCTTCATCGGAGAAAGAGCGGGCAAGGTCGTCAGCTTCGTGCCGAAAATGATCTACGTCGAGGCATCGTTAGATCAAGCTCCAACTTCACCAAGTGATGAAACTTGTGAAGAAAACACACTCTACTACTTGGCAAGAGGTAGAGGATGAAGAAATAGGAAGTGGGTTCACTTTAGAATTGGATTTCTCACTCATTTCATCAATCCACCATTGATGAAGTGAAGCTTTCTTCATTGAAGAAGATGAAGAAGAAGAAGAAAGTGTTATGATAAGAATATTAAAATGAAAAGTAAAAAGAATACTTATCATAATGTAACCATGGTATAGTGTAGAGAATTGATTAGGGTTAAGTGGAATGGTTAGGGTTAAGCATGAGACAAAATGGTTACAAAGTTAAAGTGTTCATGAAACTTCATGAACAAAACAAAACAAGCCACCATTTTCTCATTTGCTTTTCTTTTTCCAAAAGAATAAATAAATGAATAAAATGAATAAGGAAATAGTAAACCCTAACCATTTCATTAACCAAGGTTTAATTCTTTACACTTAACCAAAAGGCATGTATCATCAAACATGATACAAGCAAGTGCACAAAATCATATCGCATATGCAATGCGCACATCCGAGTGAGAAAATCCATTTAAAGTGAACCAATACTAGTTAATGCAAAGTAATATATCAAATATATAATTATACATTAAATCATTAAATCAACACTTGATTTAACGATCCGGTCATATCGCATATAACCGACTAGTATCCAATGTATCGGCTTATCGAATCAATCCTCGATTCGATAACTAGGTTATATCGCATACAACCATTCGACACATTCATCGCGAGAATAGAATACGGTATCACATACACGCATTATTCTCGGTCCCGCACATATCTCATATGCGCTCCTATTTCGTTTTTCTTGAGCCAGGAAACCTCTGTGTAGGACTCTAAAGACTCGTCAATATGCCGGCAGCAGGTGATGATCATATCAAACACCCACTAGCCGCAAGCGGTCTGCTAAACGTAACGGCCACCCGGGTATTGAGCGATCAGAAGATCGACGAGCAAGCCCGCTCACACTCCTGTGAATCCAACCAGTAACACTACCGTACAGTCCGGTCTGATCGTCTGATATGTCGCATATCTCGCCTAGGGGTGGTAAACGTCAGACCCCAATAGCTCGATAAGTCGTGTCGATATGAGGTCTATAACAATTCGAGAAACTATTGGTAACACTTACCAGTAAATCTCAGCAACCCTGGCCAGGGATTTCCGGTTATAGCCAATCGAACACAGCGCAACATCAACCCCCTATACCGGGAGAGACGAATCCCCTCCTATCGCTCATTGCCTCCATGTGACTCGGGACTGTACCCAAAAACCACCGTTTTGCACGCCCTCTTGGACGTGGTAAGATGGAAATCAAAGCACAGTGGGAACCACACAAGACTCTATGACGATCTCGGGTCAACAGACTACTCTGTACCAGTGTCACCAGAGAACTGCCATCTGACGTGAGGTATAATACCATCTGGGAGTTCTCGACGAGTCCGTCCAGTGTACCCAGTCTCTACTGAGCACCCGTATATCATCTCTGATGTCAAACACCAATGGATATGGGATCATCCATCGCCCATCTGTATGGGTCGAGAAGGTATACGCTAGTCTACTCTGGTATATCGATGCCCCGTCTTGATACACCCACTACTAGGGACTTTGAAGGATGTACTTATGGACTACCATGTCCCCACTAGTATGATCCGCATCATAGTCCAGGTAGTCAAGCACACATCCTAAGGGCTTTACCAACATGTAACAGAGAGACAATCAGTGTACACGTTAAGGTAAAGAGCAACCAGATAGCATACTATCATGTCGAGCAAGAAAGTCCTCCCTATATATGTCCAAGCATCCACTACAATATACATCCTATGTATAGTAATGGCCTCTAGGGCATACATATAACTAACAATCTCCCACTTGCACTAGGGCCATCTGATAGCAGTGGTTGCAGTATCTCATACTCAACCATCCCATAAAAGTCTCTCTCTGGGAATAGGCCTTCGTGAGTGGATCCGCCGTGTTATCCTCTGAGTCTGCTCTCCTTACCTCGATCACCCTGGAGATCAACCATCTCCATGATCAGGTGATACTGCCTTAGAATAAGTCTGGATCACTGATGGGACCGGCGTTCCTTGGCATAAGCCACAACTCCATTGTCTCACAATGGTAGGAACATAGTTCATCTCATGAACCATTATACATCCAAACAGCCTCTTTGGTAGCATCTTTAGTAGCGATGTATCCTGCCTTTATCGTTTAGTATGCCACGGTATCTAGCTTGGAACTCTTCCAACATACCGTCCCTTTACTGAGGGTAAAGACAATGCCTGTGACTGACATTCAGTCGTCTTTATCACCCTGGAACACTTCCAGTGATTCTCCCCAGGATCGATTGATACCATCTCACTGCAACTAGTGAGTATCCTAACATCCAATTAGATCTATCTCATAGATCCAAAACTCAGGATTTAGGAGGTATCATTTTGATCCTATGTGGAGAATCATTGTGATAAGCGGAGATTGATCGAGCGTAGCATAGGAAACTCCTTCCCTATCAAGAGTATGTCATCCACGTACTCTACGAGGATCGTCACCATACTCCCTACTGCCTTTTTGTTTATACAAGGTTCATCTACCATTTTGATGATGTCAACTTCTTTGACTTACACATCAAAACAGATGTTCCAACTCCGCGATGCCTGCTTTATCCTATAAAGCATCTTGCACACGTTTCCGCTGCTCCCACTGTCTACGAGGCCCTCTGGCTGTGTACTTATAGACGCACTCTTCTAAAACATCATTTAGAAAAGCAGTCATGACACTCAACCACCAGATATCGTAGTTATGGTATGTAGCCGTGACAAGTAGGATCTGGATGGACTTAAGCATAGCCACTTGAAAAGGTTTCATCATAATCCACGCTTGGTCGATGACGAAAAGCTTTAACAAGTCTAGCTTTGAAAGTCTCAACTTTTCCATTTACACCAAGTAATCTTCTCAAGATATACTTGCTCCTGATGGGGATTTAACCCTTCAGATATATCAACCAAAGTCCATACTTTGTTGGTGTACATGGATTCCATCTCAGATCACTAAGCATCCAGCCATTCTTACAGAGTCCCACTCCTGATGGCCAGCTCGAAACTAGTTGGGTCATCATCTCATGATGCAATCCTCGCTCCCACTATCATAGAGAAACCAAAGTATCTCTCAGGTGGGTGAGGAACCCTACTAGATCGGCGGAGAGGCTGAGGTTCGTTGGAATCTATTGAATCCTTTGGTTCTATCAAATCATCTTCTGTAGTTTGCATAGCTGGAACCTTTCCAGTTCTACATAACTAACCTTGCCTCGAGATTGTCCGGGTTTTGCTTTTAGACATAGGCCAGACAACCCCAAATCTTAACTAACTTAAGAGATGGGCTCTTCCCTTATCATATCAAATATGAAGTGGTAGGCAATTGATTTGATTTGAACCCTATTCAATAGGTATGCAGCTTCTCAAGTGCATAACTCCCAAAAAGGAAATAGGTAACTTAGTAGTACTCATCATAGAGCACACCTTATCATATAGGGTGTGATTGCTCCACCCCGATATACCATCGTGCAATGGTGTATATGGAGGAGTAATGCTGAGAGAGAATCTCATTCTCCTTTAGAATAATCCAGGATTTCCGTGCTCAAGTATTCTCCTCCTTGATCTTATCATAGGACATAATACTTATACCTCTATTGGTTCTCTACTTCTAACTTATATTCTGTGAATATCTCAAAAGGTTCGGACTTGTGTTTCAACAGGAACATATGTCTGAATCTTGAGAGATTATCAGAGAATGTAACGAAGTACAAAGAACCAGTCTTGGCATGTGTAGACAGGGGACCTACATACATCAACATGTATCATCCCAAGAGTTCACTAACTCTTTCTCTGTTTTCAATAAACAGAGCTGTGGTCATGTTATCTCTGTGACATGACTCGCAAGTTTCATAAGATATAAATTCAAACTAATTTAAATATGCATCTAAATGTAACTTCAGCCAGTCGGGTCGCATTGATATGACCTAGTCTACAATGCCTCAAGAAGGATTCGTTCATTTCTGAACTCTTCCTCTTGTGTGTGTTCCATATACTAAGAACTGTAGTTTGATTTAGAACATCAACGCTTTTAGATAACGTGCCTGATCCGATCAACTTTTGATATAGGAAATGTTCAAAACATTATCCAACAATACAAAATTTTATCATTTCTTTACTAATAAAGAGACTGATATGATTTTGTATATCAGGTTCGGTATCTAATAACATTCGTTCAGAATCAATGTATTTGGAATACAGGGTGACAGTGACCAACAGACTTGGCTGCAACACTTGCCCCGTTTTCTGCCTCATGAAACTTATCACCCGTTCTCAGTTCTCTACCTTTCTGTAGCCCTATATAACAGATTACATATCTGGGATCCTGATCAGGTATCACATACCCAGGACGTAAAGAATACTGAGAAACAGTTCTGTATAATGAACACACCCGAAGATGATGCATCAGTATGCACTGTCTTCGTTTGGGTGGCACGGGAATTCTGGTAATCCCCTATTTCCTGCTCTATCTTATAACAATTATAAGTTGGAGCGGGACCAACGTTCCCCAGCTCAGTATAACAAGCGGGTTCGGTCAATAATCCGTATTATTATCTTGATTAAGGCGTGACATGGTCGCTACCAGGAGAGAGAGAGAAGAAAACACTCAGCGTGCGCTCTTGTAAGAATAGATTGGTTATTATTTTATCTAATCAGGATGGTTCCTACTGCTTTTTATCAAATCTTCCTTCAAACCCTAAAAGGAAAGACTAGCCGGGATTAATTACACACTACAAGTTCGCCAATCTTTCAGCCAGGCCAGTGTCGGTACTTTGAGGGAGGTCCCCCGTGCTTTCTCACGAACCTAATTAATGTAAACCTCGTTTTCCCAGAGGCGTAACCCCGTTGACACCTTTCTAGACACCTACTTGATCGGCTAATTGTAATGTATAAAACTCTCCCAGGAGTAACACTTACTCTCAGCGGGTATCGGGATCCAACTATCTCATAGAAGGTATGCAATCTCATTGCAAATTTCAACACTTGAAATTCCCGATAAGATTTTGCCCCTAGCTCGCTATGACCTTGACGCATGCCAAACAACCCATAGTCTGCTAGTCAAGTTCAACCCGTACATTTCTTGATTGAATTAAACCCACCCGCACGACCCTTGACGCATGCCAAACAACGCCGTACGAATACCCTAATCCAATCGCATCGTATGCTAGCAGATAAGCACTAGTTAGCTACCGTACACTACGCCTTGACGCATGCCAAACAACCGCAGCACGAATACTAACTAGTACTTATCTGAAATGACGGAGGGCTACGACAGGTTTTTCTGAAAACCTATTGCGTAATGAACTTGATATCGTTGTAGAATCAAATGATTTTGAAATGGAGTGCTTTTGAGGCTTTTCTAGTTTTGCTAAAGGAGTCACTCCCGGTGAAGGGATCGTCGGTCCTTTCCTCGTCGAATGAGGTGCGGGATATATCACATATATCACTGTGCAAAGCAAAAACTCTTAAAAGCAGTCAAAAGACAAACCGAGTGTGTAGCATCTGCCAGTTATTGCTAAAGGAGTCACTCCCGGTGAAGGGATCTCGGTCCTTTCCTTATCGAATAAGGTGCAGGATATATCATATATACCTCTGTGCAAAGCAAGAACTGTAGCTACCTGTTTTATTTTGAAATTCGATTCTACAACATCTTAGGTTTCTTTTATTTCATTAATCACATTAATGAAGTCCCATCATTTAATGTACCTAAACATCACAGATAAATACGACGTACACTTATGCCATCCGCATTCGCCTCGATGTCCCCTCGTGCACCGTTAGGTTAGGTAACTAACGGCAGAGCGGGGCAGGGCTAGCGCGGGTGTAAAACATAAGTAACGTCTATATAATATATCATATATACTATATACTGTATCCATCACAGAACATCACATGATCACATCACAGATATCGCAGCAGAAGAAACATATGAAATATTGGATATACTAGGACGTCCGTGTTTTCAATACAAGCCAGTATAAAACACGGATTCCACGGTCGTGATGAATAGCCAAACCCACACCCCTAGACCCCTACGAGAGCGGCAAGCAACCCTACCAATTCTCGAGTTAGGAGACCCGGACTCGACTCCTCAAGTTGGTCTCCCACTGGACTCCAGAACCCGGTTACTTGTGCTCCCCTCCTTGGGTCTATCCTAGTGCGGAAAAGTAAATAATATACAAAAGGTGACAACTTCCGCAACCTGGAAGTGCCCCAAATAAAAGAATATTACATACAAGTTTTTACATGAATGAAAATGAAAAACACTCATCTCACATAAAAACCCCCGGCTATTCAAACACGACGATCCAATATAACATATCCAGTAACACATAACATCACATGTCATCAACGTAAGTAAATATGTCTATCCCAATTGTCGTTGACATATAGCAACGAAACCGGCGATATCACATATTACACTTACGGTCACAGAAAAGAAAGTGTAAAACTACAACAGTTGGAATCCGCAACCTGCATAGACATCACATGCCTAATCAAATGAATTACTTAGACATCGCATGCCTAATAATTATAAACCCCGCATTTTAGTCTCAAAATCGAAAACACTTTTCAATACCAAGTCGGGCAATTCAACAAGATTCCCGACATCCTGATCGAATGCTCGTCGCAAACTTCAGTAGACGGCCGCACCCCCGATACCGTCGACGAAGTGCACCAAGGCGGAACACTGCTACCGCGAGCACCCAAACGGATGCTTTCGGCGACGGGGTTCTCCTACAGTCACTTGGTCGGGGCTATGGAGTGTAGCTGTCTATTAAGTTTACCCGGCGAGTATCCGCGTACACTACGTGATTGCGACGGACTTTTGATCACATCAAAATTCCGTGGCAACCGATCAAGTGAGACTAAACTGCTATGTTTATAACATTCATTCAGTTATCTCATAACTACTTGTGAATTCCAAATATTGTATCACATTCCGGATAAATAGAAAATGTTAAACTTTTCGATCGAACAGTCAAACACCCAAGTTTACCCGATACAGCTCAACACATGAAATAAGTTTAACAACATTCAGTTCGTGCCTCATTACCAACGGTCCAGCCGTAGAAGGGTCAAGCCACGCCTCACATGTGGCACGCCGTACTGCCCCAAACCCTAAGGTTCAAAGGGCAGTTCAAGACGGTCACATAATCGAGTTAAGGTTTGTTGTCTTCTAGAGGGTCCATCGCGTTACTTGCACTACTTAGAACGTCGTTAAACTACGGAAAAATCCAACACTTGGAAATTTTCCGACAGGGGAAAAGTTGGGTATTTATATCCGGTCGAACTTTTTAACATATTCTAAAATTTATCCGGAAAGCCACACAGACAAAATTTGATACCCCGATCGAAACACCGAATCCCCAAAACAACCCCAGAAAATTCAACTCTTGAATAAATATTAAAAATTCCCAGAAAATCCAGCATAATAAAATAGGAGTTACTGTGCAAACAGGAATTGATGATGTCAGCATATGGCCGCGGAACCGCCGCAGAAGCCAAGCTTCTGCCGCGGTTCCGCCGCATGTTTTACTGTTCATGAGAAACTTTTTGCACCGTAATTCTTAGATTTCCCTGCTGAATTTTTTAGCAATTTTTAATTTGGAAAAATCCACGTTTTTGAAAAAAGGACAGAGAGCATTTTTTTTGAGATGGGGTTTCGGGTCGATCGGACTTCAAACTCCGTCTAGACTTCACCTAAGGCTCTAGCTTGGCTCTGATACCACTGTAGGGTTCCTAGGCACTCTCAAGAGGTCTCACAAGGCATCAACCATGCCAATTTCTAAATTTACGGTGCCGAGAAACCCTAAACTACGGATCGTTGGCTAGATGTCTAGGCGAAAACCAAACTAGTTAACACTTAACTACAAGAATACGGAAATACAACCTTTGTAGATCCGGTCCTCCACCTCCACGGCTCCATAATGAAGTCATCTCCGCTGTCCAAATCAAAATCCGGGCTCTAGCGTCGGCTTCATCGGAGAAAGAGCGGGCAAGGTCGTCGGCTTCGTGCCGAAGATGATCTACGTCGAGGCATCGCTAGATCAAGCTCCAACTTCACCAAGTGATGAAACTTGTGAAGAAAACACACTCTACTACTTGGCAAGAGGTAGAGGATGAAGAAATAGGAAGTGGGTTCACTTTAGAATTGGATTTCTCACTCATTTCATCAATCCACCATTGATGAAGTGAAGCTTTCTTCATTGAAGAAGATGAAGAAGAAGAAGAAAGTGTTATGATAAGAATATTAAAATGAAAAGTAAAAAGAATACTTATCATAATGTAACCATGGTATAGTGTAGAGAATTGATTAGGGTTAAGTGGAATGGTTAGGGTTAAGCATGAGACAAAATGGTTACAAAGTCAAAGTGTTCATGAAACTTCATGAACAAAACAAAACAAGCCACCATTTTCTCATTTGCTTTTCTTTTTCCAAAAGAATAAATAAATGAATAAAATGAATAAGGAAATAGTAAATCCTAACCATTTCATTAACCAAGGTTTAATTCTTTACACTTAACCAAAATGCATGTATCATCAAACATGATACAAGCAAGTGCACAAAATCATATCGCATATGCAATGCGCACATCCGAGTGAGAAAATCCATTTAAAGTGAACCAATACTAGTTAATGCAAAGTAATATATCAAATATATAATTATACATTAAATCATTAAATCAACACTTGATTTAACGATCCGGTCATATCGCATATAACCGACTAGTATCCAATGTATCGGCTTATCGAATCAATCCTCGATTCGATAACTAGGTTATATCGCATACAACCATTCGATACATTCATCGCGAGAATAGAATACGGTATCACATACACGCATTATTCTCGGTCCCGCACATATCTCATATGCGCTCCTATTTCGTTTTGCTTGAGCCAGGAAACCTCTGTGTAGGACTCTAAAGACTCGTCAATACGCCGGCAGCAGGTGATGATCATATCAAACACCCACAAGCTGCAAGCGGTCTGCTAAACGTAACGGCCACCCGGGTATTGAGCGATCAGAAGATCGACGAGCAAGCCCGCTCACACTCCTGTGAATCCAACCAGTAACACTACCGTACAGTCCGGTCTGATCGTCTGATATGTCGCATATCTCGCCTAGGGATGGTAAACGTCAGACCCCAATAGCTCGATAAGTCGTGTCGATATGAGGTCTATAACAATTCGAGAAACTACTGGTAACACTTACCAGTAAATCTCAGCAACCCTGGCCAGGGATTTCCGGTTATAGCCAATCGAACACAGCGCAACATCAACCCCCTATACCGGGAGAGACGAATCCCCTCCTATCGCTCATTGCCTCCATGTGACTCGGGACTGTACCCAAAAACCACCGTTTTGCACGCTCTCTTGGATGTGGTAAGATGGAAATCAAAGCACAGTGGGAACCACACAAGACTCTATGACGATCTCGGGTCAACAGACTACTCTGTACCAGTGTCACCAGAGAACTGCCATCTGACGTGAGGTATAATACCATCTGGGAGTTCTCGGCGAGTCCGTCCAGTGTACCCAGTCTCTACCGAGCACCCGTATATCATCTCTGATGTCAAACACCAATGGATATGGGATCATCCATCGCCCATCTGTATGGGTCGAGAAGGTATACGCTAGTCTACTCTGGTATATCGATGCCCCGTCTCGATACACCCACGACTAGGGACTTTGAAGGATGTACTTATGGACTACCATGTCCCCACTAGTATGATCCGCATCATAGTCCAGGCAGTCAAGCACACATCCTAAGGGCTTTACCAACATGTAACAGAGAGACAATCAGTGTACACGTTAAGGTAAAGAGCAACCAGATAGCATACTATCATGTCGAGCAAGAAAGTCCTCCCTATATATGTCCAAGCATCCACTACAATATACATCCTATGTATAGTAATGGCCTCTAGGGCATACATATAACTAACAGGCTCCAAAGTGCGCATCGAAAATAATCATAATGCGTCCTCGGTGTTGAATCGATTAGATGATCTCTCCGACATCCGGGCTCGTTTCTACATCCCCCTGGCTATTCACTTCGTCTGGCCAGGGAGGGTGAACGGGCAGATCAGGTACAGGGCAACGATATTGCTCTGTACCTGGAAGCATTCCGCGCGGGATGCGTCTGCCCTTCTCGACCGAGATTTGTGCTATACTCTAGCGCCAAACTCGTGGAGAATTCTCCTCGGATTCCTGATCCGGTTGAAGATTGATCGGATCCCCTTCGACTTGAGCCTCCTTCTTTCCTTCCTTTGCTACAAAAATCACCCTGGCACTCGAAAAGATGAGCCGAGCTGGGTTTACCTTTCTTTTAAAAAACATAAGGGTAGAACGGTCGGGTCAGAGGTAGTAGTCGTTCTTTCTTCCATCCACAAGTGGAAGGAGAAGTTTGTTTTCGTCGGTCATCCGGAGGGAGAGGACTGGCTAGTGCTCACCAAATGGCATAGGGCGGATCGCCCAAGGGTCAAGCAATCAAACGCTCCAGAGGCGGGGATAGTGTCGCAGTGGGAGCCGATCCAGCGGGCTGATGTTCTGCTTTCTGAGCAGGCCTTGAGCTCGGCGGGACTCAGTCCCGCGCGCTTCAGGGGTAAGTTAGGACTTCGCCGATTAATTTAGGCTTAGCATAATTTTGTCATTCCTTTTGCTGACCGTTTCCTTCATTTTCTTCCGCAGAGCCAAAGGATTGATTGAAGATCATGGTCACCATGGCCGCCAAGGCACGAGGGAGGAAAGGCGGCGGCGTTAGTTCGTCCAAGCCCGCACCCGGTGTGGTCCCCGACAAGCTCCTCCCGCCAATGTAGTTGTTGCTCCTCCCGTCTCGGAGGAACACCGGAGTGGAGAGCGGAAGCATGCCCGGAATCAGGCTCTCCGGGCCAGGACGGAGACGCTGCCTTTCGCCGAGTCTTCAGCCAAGGGACTCAAGAAAGTGGTTTTCCGGCCACCCTCGACCGAGTTACAGGTGCAGGAAGGCGACTTCTGCATTGAGGTGCCGTCGGGGCTCTCTATGGCCGATAGCTTGCTGGCGGACAGGGAGAAAGCAGCGGGGGCCAAGATTCCCCGGGACACCATGAATGCCCAAGTGGCGGCAATAGCCCAGGAGACAGTCCAGATTGGTAATCTTCTAAAAAATTTCCAAGTACTTTTTCCTCGGTCTAGTCTCTGACAAATATTGTTCGTGTTTTTCGCAGGTTCTCCAATATTGCACCCTCCTAGCTGCCATGGAGGCCGAGGAGGTGGCCCCGACGATGAAAAGGGTCGTAGAGTCATCCACGCGCGAGGAAGAGCTTCTCGCCAAGCTGAAGGAGGCAGAGGAAAATGCTGCTTCCTTTGAGTCTAGGCTAGTATCGAAAGGCTTGAAGACTATGAGGTTGAAGGAGTCTCACCGGGCCTTGACGGAGTCTAACCGGGCTTTTCTTTCCTGGGTCGGTGAGATCAATGAGCTTTTCGAGGTCATGAGGAAGTAGAGGGACCTCTGCAAGGGGGATGCCCGGGCGGCTCACGAGGAGGCGAAGCAGGCCGAGGCTAGGGCAGAGAGGGCTGTAGAGGACTACAAGGCGTTGGACCAATTCTACGTCGGCCTTGCAGACTCCGCGACCGTAGGGTGGCACAACGCCCACGACGCTGTCAAGGAGAGGGCGCCTGGGTTCGACGGCCGGGAGCTATGCGCGAGATATCCCTTTGCGGGGGAAAGGCCCCAGGGTGGCGGCACCGAGCCGGCGGGCGGGGACGTTGCTGCTGGCGGAAGCGCCGATCTGGCAGGTAGAGGCGAGGCTGCCAGTGGAGGCGCCAGGCGGACGAACAACAAGGAGGCCTTGCCTGAGAATGCCGTTTGAAGCAGTCGTTCTTCCTGCCCTCCCTTTGTTTTTATTTTTGTAGGCCCTCGGGCATTTTGTAAAGCCAAGGAGCTTATATTACCTTGTATATAATTTGGAACGTCAATAAAGTATTTTTAGCTCGTCTATAATGTGCGTGGCCGTAATGTTTTCATCCTTATTTATTTCAAAAGTGTGGATAGACCGATGTCTCTCCTCACTCCGGAGTCAAGGCAACATAGACCGAGCGAACACCAACTATAGAGACTAAGTAGAAATAGATCAGTGTCCCTCCTCATCCTAGAGTCGAGGTGACGCGGACTGTTCAGTCGAAAATATTGCATTCTGTAACACTTCAATTTCCTCATTATTCTAATCATCTAAGGGTGTTTGTTATAAATATGACACATATTACAGAGTCATTGGGAAAATACCAATTACCATGTGTTGTACATTATAACCGGCATTATGAAAGAAATTGTGTGTTAATATTTCACGCATGATATTGTATATCTCAACACTTTTTATCGAGATATTGTGCAGAAAATTATTCAGGTCAAACACTTAAAATCTGGCAGAGATTTAGAAGAGATAAAAAAATTCCAGACATCAATTATACACCCAGAGACCAACAGAAAAAGACCACAGAAAACGCATGCAGTAAGCTCATCAAATGGTCGCGGAACCGCGGCCGAGTTGGCCGAGTTGCCGCGGTTCCGCGGCCGAGTTGAGGGCGCCGGTGACAAAACTTCTCCAGAACCTTCTTTGTAACTGCCTAGCTTCCTCAAGACGCTTAAGAAACACGTGGTTTCTTCTGGAAGGCTCTGCATAACAACCTTCTTCTAGAAAGCTCCTTGTAACAACCTCATTCTCGAAGGCTCTCTCTAACAACCTAGTTTATGAGGGAAGATTCATTTGAGATTTATAAAAGGGGATCTAGAGCTACATTTTGAGGGTTTTTCATTAGTTGTTGAATATTGAGCCACAAATTACAATTCAATTTAAGTTGAGTGACACAACTTGAGATCCAATCCAAATCCAATCAAATCAAGATCCATTGAGAGCAAAATCAAGCGACAATCGAAGATCCTTTATCGCAACGCCGATCATCATCAAGAGCAAGAGATCCGCACCCAATCCACGACTCACGAAGATCGAGCCGAGCAAAGATCGACGACAAATTCCCTTTCAAACGAGCGATCGAGAGCTAGTCGTGTAAACTCAAAGTGAGAGGTGTAATTTGAAAGAGATTTAATAAAGGTGATAATTGTAATTCTCGCTTTCTTTATATTCTTGCGTTATGAAACTCTTCGTTCTTAATTCTTTAATTTTCATGACGTGTGAGTGAAATTTCCGCTTGTAAAGGATTCGAGAGAATCGGTAGATCAAGTGATGATAAAATCCGAATACTAATCTTAAGTCTTATGAGATTTGTGAAGTTTAGGAAAAATAATCATCAATGACCTAATTTGGAGCGAGATCATCATTCTTGATAATTTCGTTGCAAATTAGAGATTAAATAATTGATGACTCTCTTTGCTAAAAGCTAGATCCGAATGATGATCAATAAAAAGACAAGGGATAGAGAATGAGAAACCCTAGTTTCTTCAATTGATCCCTAATTTTCATTCATCACCATTGTCCTAGCTACAATTCATCAATAAATAAGATAAGTCATTGTTAGATTCATCATTGCTACTAATTCAATCGAATCTTACAAGCTATTCTTCATATTCTTGATAATTCAAATTGATATTGGACACTTTCTTGATTTCTTAATTCTTGAATATATTCTTAATTTTCTTGAAATGACAACTTAAATAAATCTTGAATTACTTTCTTGAATTTTCTTTTATATTTTCATTTCAATTCATCTAAAGTAAGATCGAACAAATTCACAAATCTTGGTGGACGATCCGTATTCATTAACTAGCTACATCAACACCGTTAATTGATTGCGGTTATAAATTCTTTGGTTGTGATTACATTTCAAAACACGATCCGAAATTTTACGATCAATCACGGACCGAGAAAACACCAGACATGCATACCAAGTAGAAATAGACCGGTATCCCTCCTCACCCTGGAGTTGAGGCGACGTGGACCGAGCGAACACCAAACACGGATACCAAGTAGAAATAGGCCTTAGTAGAGCTTAGCATGGTTGCTCCCTCGAATCCAATTGGGGTTGGAGTTGCGCCGGTTATCGATCGAATTCGAGCTTATCTTCTTGGGTCGGGTTAGGAGTTTGTCTACTTCGTGCCCGGGTATGGTCGACTTACCGACTTTGACATATGGCCTCAGGTTCCGCTGTTAAGGCCGAGCAAGAAGCCGCCCGTCGGCCTCACGACGAGGGATTTGGATCCACAACGTTATTGGGCAGGAAGCTACCCGCTGTGGATGGGCCGAGCAGGAAGCTGCTTGGCCGCCTCATGATGAGGGCTTTGGATCCACAGCATTGTTGGGCAGGAAGCTACCCACTGCAGATGGCCGAACATGAAGCTGCTTGGCCGCCTCATGATGAGGGCTTTAGATCCATAGCGTTGTTGGGTAGGAAACTACCCGCTACGGATGGATCGAGCAAGAAGCTGCTTGGCTGCCTCGTGATGAGGGCTTTGGATCTATAGCGTTGTTGGGCAGGAAGCTACCCGCTACGGATGGGCCGAGCAGGAAGCTGTTTGGCCGCCTTGTGATAAGGGCTTTAGATCTATAGCGTTATTGAGCAGGAAGCTACCTGCTACGGATGGGCCGAGCAGGAAGCTGCTTGACCGTCTTATGGTGAGGGCTTAGGGATAGGAATCCATTCGTGTGGACTGGTTAACAGACGCTTGGATTGTCATGACTCCGGTACCTCGCGCTTCCTTGATTCTCGGCGCTCGCGGTGTATGGCGGGCATCTTGAGATACGTGCGGATCTCTTGAAGATGCCGGTAAATCTTCCCTGATCCGTGCGAAAAGGAGGGAACCGGTGACCGGACGCCACGTGGCGGTGCCTTCTCAGGGAGATGTGATGTCCCGTGATTTGCGTTGTGGCGTGAGAAGATCTCGCTCATTAGGGGATTTCTATTGAGGCTATAAATAGTGGATGTTTGGCCCCTTCTTAGGCACTATGAAGTATTTGACCGTTTTCCGCAGTCCGTAGTTTCCTGATGGCCGGTAATACATACAACATCCGAGACATCGTGACACGCAACGGCGTCTATCATTATGACTTTGACGGTTCCGAGATGACATACGAAGCCGTGATAGGTCGCCTAGAGCATTATTGCGGGCGTTTGCTCCAGTGTTGATCCTCCCTTCTGCAGATGCTTATCTACACTATCTGGAGGTTCTCCCCGGGCCTTTTCAGGACTTTGTCCCATCAGGTGCTGGAGGAAGCTACTGACAAGATGCGTACGGCTCATTAGTTGGGCTTGATCTCAAAGAGCAGGCGGGACCGCTCGATAGATATCCTTCGCCGAGCTTTCCAGCAGAGGCTGATCATAGCTTCATGCATGATGAAGGGAGTACCTAACGGAACCGTAGCTGCTCGAGTCCACGGGCATAGCAGAGGGAGCGATGGGATGCCACCTGGGCTCGGTTGGAGGATCTCTGCTTTAAATATCACGATCAATGCTTTCCGGACCCCCTTCCCCCCTTTACTGTAATAGTTTTTATTTTGCGGGCCCCAGGGCATTTTTGTAAGGCTGAGGAGCCGAGAATACCCCTTATCAATATAAATCTTTCGTTTGCTTAAGGAATTTTTCATCTCTTTTTGGTTTTTGTCCATTAATAAACATTCCATTATTTATGGACTCGTTCCTCTCCTCGGAGCCGAGGTAAGATTTAGGAGCGAAGCTTACGTCAGCTGGCTACAGTTGCACTTGGGTTTTCATTCGTCTGAGCAAGAGGCTGGCCGAGGGTACCTCCCCTCTCTCTGCTCGTGGGCTCGAGAGAAGGTTGTAGAACCTTTTTTTGGTCAAGCGGGGAATTACCCGTCGTGAACGAAGCCAATGGACAACGGGCTGTCTGTCGTTCCCCGGAACCGAGCAGGAATCTACTCACGTAAGGGCTTAGCTCGGAAAATAAATTTTATTGACATAAAAAGAGGAATCTTATTATTCGAGAAGGTACAAGTTCATCTATATAATTTTAGCTTTTTTGCGTTATATGGCCGTGGAAAGTAGCGTCCTAAGGAATTTTAGAGGCGGTAGGCTCCTCTGGGCAACGCCATGGTCACAAGGAAGGGACCGTCCCATTTCGGAAAGAATTTATGCAGCCTTTCCTGGTCCCCGAACTCATTTCGTCATAGGACTAAGTCTCCCGTCTTGAATGCTCGGTGTTTGACATCGGCATTGTAATATCGGGCGGTCTGTTGCTGATATGCGGTCATCCTTATTTGCGTCCGGCCTCTCCTCCCAGTAGGACGTTCAAATTGGTTCGAAGGGCCAAGACATTAGCCCCGTCGTCAAAGTGCTCGACTCGAAAACTGAGAAGGCCAATTTCTGCGGGGACCACTGCCGCGGTGCCATAACAAAGACTGAACTGGGTTTCCCCCATGGGCGTCTTCTTTGACATTCGCAATGCCCACAACACCCGTGGCAGTTCCTCGACCCATCCGCCCTCTTCCTTCCAAATGGGCTTTGAGGCCCCGGATAACACCTCGGTTTGCGACCTCGGCTTTCCCGTTGCACTGGGATTATGCAACCGCGGAGAACTTCATCAATATGTGATAGCCGTTGCAGAATTCTGTGACTTTGTCGTTCTCGAAGTTGGTTCCATGGTCGGTGATGATGCACCTCGGAATTCCAAATCGGGCGATTATATTGTTCTGCAGGAACTTCACCGTGGAGGCGGCATCAGGTTTCCTGATCGGCGTGGTTTTGACTCATTTCGTAAAGTAGTTCACGGCGACAAGGATGTATTTGTGGCCACCCGTGCCAGTGGGGAATTGGCCAATCATGTCCATCTCCCACTGCATGAATGGCTAAGGGGAACTCTGTAATACTCTAGGTGGAGTTAGGGATGAATACCACCTACCCCGTGAGAAGTGAGATGTTATCCGGTATCGAGGTGGGGATATAACCGATACGGATACACACAGGGACCCACTGTAGAACAATGGAGAGTATCAAATTTCATTCCGAAAGAGGGCACGATCAGAACTATAAGTGGAATGATACTACTCCTATAACACAGAGGCGCCTTTTGGATGAATTGAAACTCCGGAGTTTGAAGAACTCCGTAGTTAAGCGTGCTTGAGCTAGAGAAATTCTGGGATGGGTGACCTACTGAGAAGTAGCCCTCTTCTTGAATCTGGTTCATTCAAAGGGACAAAACCGTGCGGTTTCGGCAAAAGCGGACAATACCAGCTGTGTTTGGGGGTGGGTCGTGACAAATATGGTATCAGAGCCGGTCCCTCAAAAGTAGGTATGTGGTTCGAGGACGAACCATTGTTCTAAATGGGAGGAATGTAATACCCCAGGTGGAGTTAGGGATGAATACCACCTACCCCGTGAGGAGTGAGATGCTATCCGGTATCGAGGTGGGTATGTAACCGATACGGATACACACAGGGACCCACTGTAGAACAATGGGGAGTATTGAATTCCATTCCGAAAGAGGGCACGATCAGAACTATAAATAGAATGATACTACTCCTATAACACAGAGGCGCCTTTTGGATGAATCGGAACTCCGGAGTTTGAAGAACTCCGTAGTTAAGCGTGCTTGAGCTAGAGAAATTCTGGGGTGGGTAACCTACTGGGAAGTAGCCCTCTTCTTGAGTCTGGTTCATTCAAATGGACAAAACCGTGCGGTTTCGGCTAAAGCGGACAATACCATCTGTGTTTGGAGGTGGGTCGTGACAAACTCAGTGGTGTCAACTTGGTGGCGGGTAACTGAAGAGAGCTGCTGAAGAGTTGACATGTCTTGCACCTTCTGACTTGCTTTTCTGTGTCTTGGTGGATAGTTGGCATGTAGTACCACTGTAGAAGTGTCTTTTGAACAAGATTGCGGGCTCCTTGATGCGCCCCTCCCATCCCTTCGTGTATCTCTCGGAGAACGTACTCTGCTTCGTTGGAATCGATGCATCTGAGTAGAGACTGGGTGTACGACTTTTTGTACAAGTTCTCTTTGCTCCATATGAAGTAGCGAGCTTTCATGTGAAGTCGGCGTGCTTCTTTTCGGTCCTAGGGGAGCGTTCCGTCCTTGAGAAATTCCACTATGGGTCTTCTCCAATCTGGGATATTCCCTTGGGTAGTGTAAATTCGGTATATCACTTCCTTGTCAACGACGCTGGGTCGCGGTAGGATTTCGAAGTGGATGTTTCTCTTGCAATTGGCCGAATAGGAGGAGACGAGTTTGCTCAACGCATCCACCTTGAGTTCATGCTCCAGGGAATCTGTTCTAGTTGGACCTCGTCGAAATTTCTCCGGAGCCTTTTTACCTTGGCTAAATATTTCATCATC
Organism: Agapanthus africanus; assembly: GCA_030015575.1. NCBI lineage: Eukaryota > Viridiplantae > Streptophyta > Magnoliopsida > Asparagales > Amaryllidaceae > Agapanthus > Agapanthus africanus. The sequence continues at coordinate 260,048,856 of JASDDO010000019.1, read as the reverse complement.
AGGGGTTCCCAGGTTTCGAATCGTCCGGTCACCTGGCCAACGACCAACACAGAGTCACTGCGAATTCTAATTCTCTTTAGTCCTACTCCCGAAGCAATTCGTAGACCGGCTGTCATGCCCCGCTTCCCAGTAGTCGAAAACGGTGACGTGGCAAGCCCACGATATATTTATCCAAAGAAGGTCATTCACTAAATAAATATACTAAGTGTATTGAAATAATAATACACAATGCAAGAATAAATGGAGACTGCAAAATTTTTCAATAAATATCTTTATTTATATTCAACTTCCAATATTTACAAGTACATGAGTTTCAACTGGAAAGTAAATACAATAAAAGAAAATGCCTAAACATGTGGCATACATAAACTGAATAAAAGTGAAGCTGGGCTAATCTTGTGGAGCAATCCAGTTGTAGTCTTCCTCTGTGGCCTCCATTTCCTCCATCTTGACCGTATGTGACGAATATTCCATGAAAATAAGGGTGGATGGAATGCCCGTCAGCGAACTAGCGCTCGGTAAGTCCTAAGGATAAAATAAGAGTAAAAAAATGATAAGTGTAGAATATATATATATATATATATATATATATATATATATATATATATATATGACGAGTAAAAGTATATGTTCATGTGTAAATATGTACTATAGGTCTCTATATGGTAACTATGTTAACATTAAGTTCCAAGTGTGAATGTCAATGCGGCCGTAGAAATATTCATTAGCTCAAGAGTGGGGCCTTAGGAGCAAGGAAACACGGGGCTATTTCATGTGTTAGTATCGAGGCTCTAGGCTGTGGATGAGTCAACCCGACTGATATTCGAGTAAAATAAAAAAAAAAGCTTAATACGGGACTCTTGAGGCTCCGTTGGATTCACACAAGAAATTATCCCAAACACCCCGAGTATAAATAGTTTATAACTGCATAGTATACTTAATTAAATTGATTGATTAGTTTTAATATGTCTTGATCGAAATCATAGATTCCAAAAGGTGTAGAATGAAGTCGAGTGAGTCGAGTAAAATGTGAGTCATGTCAATTGTAATCTTGGTTCGAGTCAAGTTAGTTCGAGTATAGTAGGTTCGAGTTCATGTTCAGGTTTAGATTCGAGTTGAGTTAGAGTTCATGTGTTCGAGTTCAAGTTCAAGTTTAGATTCGAGTTCAGGTCTTTTCATATGAATTGATTTTAAACTGTTAAAAATCTTATGTTCGGGAGAAATCGGCAACTGCTGCACATGGACGGCAGGATTTGTGTCTTTTTCTAAGACAATTGCCATTGATAATTTCGTTAAGTTGTCTAATCTGAATAGGCAAGCACTCACTTTCTCCGGCTCCCTAAGGCTCAAGAGAAATGATACCGCTTAAACCTATATTAATCTAGAGTTCTTAAATATTATTTGCATATCTCGAGAGGGTTTTATGAAAAATACTTTAATATAGTTTAAAAATAAACCTCGAGAGTGATTTATAATATTTAGGGTTTTCATGAACATGTATTTTAATTGTTATGGTATTTTGGTGATAAAATCTAGTTTTTAAAAGTTTATGGTATTTTTATGAAAACTAGCTCTTTTGGAAACTTGACAGTATTTTATTAAAAATTTAATCTTTCATTTTAAAAATATAGTTTCATAATATGTTTTTATTGAAAATACGGATTCATAGTTTTATATTATTTCCAAAGTTTAGTTTTATTTGGAAAAGTAGTATTTCTTAAAAACCGTATTTTTATTTCCTTTCGAGACCGAATACTCCGTGAGGAGTTCTGCATCTCGCTCTACTATCCCAGGGACGTGCGATAATCTGCACCATCCATTATCGGGTCCCCTAACAAGGGTTGTAGAGGCGTATTTGCCAAGGATTTAAAATATCGATTTAAAATAAACCTGTTTTGAAAAAAGTGGTATTTTAATGAAAAGCTTCTTCTTTGAATTACCCATATACTTAGAATACCGTACTATGAAATCATAGTGTACGTGTGGGGTAGGTCGTTACCCCGTGAATAGTCTAAAGGTTTATACTCTAGTTATTGAAAATATGGTTATTTTAAAGTTCATGGTATTTTAATGAAAAGTTTGTTATATGATTGTTTCACATGAAATTTTTTGTTTAACTACAAGCTAAATGATATACATAATGTTAAGAGTAGTGTTAGGATATTAGTTTGACCTATTTTGATTATAAAGAGGAGTACAAATGTTAAAAAAATAATATTATATCGGAGTTAACTCCATTTTGTCGATGTGTTTTTAGAAGGCGATTTGAGATGAAAGAAATAAAGAGAGAATGGAAACTTACTAGCTTAGATCGTTAACAAGAATGGGGGGAAGCCTTCAGGTGTCATGGTGTCGTCGGAAAGGCTTCGGTCGTCGGAATTTGATCGCTACTCCCCTTGGCTTGCTTAACTCCGCTTGAATAGCCTTAACCCTTCTTGAACTTAAATAATTTTTGAGGAATTTTTAGAATAGAGGAGAGTTAGGGCATGAGGTGGTATTTATAGGGTAAAAATGAGAGAGAGTGTGAAATAAAATGAATTAAAATAGATTTAATGGTGTTAATTAGGGATTTAAAGAGTCTCTGTTTGATTGCAGGAAAATCAAACAGTGTAGGGGGGTTAAGAGGAGCTGAAAGGACGAGTGTGCAAAGTACGGAGGTGATTGAGCCAATCTGGACCATCGGCGGTGGGAAATAGCAAGGAATGGGCGGTCGGATTTGGGTGTTTTGCCTCAAAATTCGTGCCACGTGTCTAGATTGGCGTTTACACATCTCTGCGCCTGTTTGATTTTTCTGAAACTTTTCGTTTCTCCGTGTATTGCACATGCAACTCTTGGGCATCCAAAAAATTAAAAATAAAAATCTTTAAAATAATTGGGATTGATGGGAATCGAACACACAGGCTATGTCACAGCAGTGTAGAGGCTTTACTAGTGAGCTACAGGTTACTTCTAGTTTTTATTAAATAAAAATAACTTATAACTTCTATACAGGCTGAAATACCCTTTTCTATACATTTAAACAAATAATTATGTACAGGGATTTCAGAGTCATTACACCGGCCAATAAGTCATCGTATTCCGCGGCGTTGTTAGAGGATTTGAAGTCGAGCCGCAGAAAGTATTCCATCTCGGCTTTATCGGGGCCGCGGATGACCAGCCCAGCCCCACTCCCTTCCTCTGTGGAGGAACCGTCCATATAGAGTACGTAGTCCGGAATCAGACCGAGCTTTTCTTCGATTGAGTGTGGCGGGTTGGGATCTCGTGCGGGCGCTTCCTCTCTGTTGGGAATGGTGTACTCAACCATGAAATCGGCGAGGGCTTGCGCTTTGATGGCTTGCCTCGATCGATACCAGATGTCAAACTGCGACAGCTCCCATCTCCACTTCTCCAAGCGGCCCGATGACTCGGGGGAACCAAGGATGTTCTCTAGTGGTTGGCTGGTGAGGACGATGATGGTGTGAGCCTGGAAATAATGTCGTAGTTTCCGGGATGTGACGACGAGCGCTTGGACTATCTTTTCAATGGCTGGTTACCTGGTCTCCGCATCTTTGAAAACGTGGCCGACATAGTAGACTGGTCTTTGTATCCACTCGGACTCTATGATGAGCACGGAGCCGGCGGCTTGGTCGGAGACGGCCAGGTACAGTAGTAGTTCGTTTCCTACAACTGGTCGGGTGAAAAGCGGTGACCTCGTAAGATGTGTCTTGAGCTACTTGAAGGCTACCTGACATTCTTCGGACCACTCGAACTCGGGGATTTTTCTCAAGGCTCTGAATAAAAGCAGACACTTTTCTCCAGACCTGGACATGAACCGACTCAAAGCGGCGCCCTGCCCGTAAGTCGCATGATTTCAACATTGCTTTTGGGTGTTTTCATGTCAATGATGGCCTTAATCTTCTCCAGGTTTGCTTCGATCCCTCGATGTGCGAACACAAATCCGAGGAACTTTTCGCCCGTGACGCCAAAAGCACACTTGGCTGGATTCAGCTTCAATTTGTACTTTCGCAGGACCTCAAAGGTCTCGCCGAGATCCGTGGTAAGCCCGGCCGACAGGGTAGATTTCACGAGCATGTCATCGATGTAGACTTCCATATTTCTTCGATTTTTGGTTTGAACAGCTTGTTGACCAGCCGCTGGTATGTTGCCCCAGCGTTTTTGAGGCCGAAGGGTATAATCTTGTAGCAGTAGACTCCTCGATTGGTGGTAAAGGCGGTGAGCTCTTCGTCGGCCAGGTTCATCCGTATTTGATTATAACCGGAGAAGGCATCTATGAAGCTCAGCAGCTCGTGACCGGCTGAACTGTCAACTAACCGGTCTATCCGCGGGAACGAGTAGTTGTCTTTAGGGCAGGCCTTGTTCAAGTCGGTATAATCGACGCACATGCGCCACTTCCTGTTTACCTTCTTGATCATGACTACATTGGCTAGCCAAGCTGAATAATCCAGGTTCCTAATGAAGTCAGCCGCGAGTAGTCGGTCCACTTTCTCCTCGATCGCCTTTTGCTCGACAGGCGCGAAGCTTCTTTTCTTTCTTCGGACCGGCCGGCCTCTGAGTCAACACCGAGCTTGTGGGAGAACACTTTGGGGTCGATCCCCGGCATGTCATCGGGAGTCCAAGCAAACACGTCAGAGTTGCTTCGGAGAAACTGGATAAGGTTGTCCCGAGTTTCCCCGGTCAAGAGGGAGCTGATTTGGATAGTTCGACTATTGTCTCCCTTCTTGAGCAGAACCTCGGACAAGGCTTCCACTGGGGAACCCCGAATTTCATTTTTATCATCACATGTATCCAGAGATTCCTGAGGATCGCATGGCCCCTCGGAAACATCAACTTCCTGTTCCCCTCCGAAAGACGGCGACGACTGAACGTCTTGCCTGAGATTAGGGTCAGATGCTATATGGTTTTATCCGTCTACCTCTCCGAAGTTGCCAAGTTGATTTATGGCACCGTGTATCGGAGGTTTAGAAGGATGCGGCCGATGTAGCAGACTTCGTCAGATACCCCTCGCTAGAGGGTTTTTTGATTGTGGGGGCGCTCTTCCCTGCAGGCGCAAGCCCCTGCAGTTAATTACGCTACCGCATCGCGGTAGCCACTTTCTGCTTCTCCAGAATTTCACTTCGTGTCGTGTGTGTTTGTTTTGTTTGTGGTTGCCCGTGGATTGTATACGGAAACTAAGTTATGCCGTCGCCCGTAGGACGTAGATTAGTCCAAATCCGTATTTACTTAGATTTGGGTTTGGTATTTTAGTTTAAGGATACGTTAGCCGTGTTAAGGCTAAGATCAACTTAAACGTTCGTTAAGGATACGTTAGTCCTGTTTAAGACTAAGATCTACTTAACGTGGTGATCCATTTAATATATGGCCGTCGGGACTCGTCACCTCTCTGACGTCGTTGAAGGATTACAACGATAGGTGTCAGAGGAGTTCAGAGATGTACCCTTGAACAGAAGTTGATTAGGGAATATGGAGTCTGTTGAAATGCATAAGGATACGTTAGCCTTGTTTGGGGCTAAGATCTACTTAAGCGGGATCGTTTAGATCCGACAGAAGAGCGTTTGGAGGCTCTATTGTTCCAGTTTAGGGACGTGGTGGTCCATGTTCCAGTTTAGGGACGTAGTGGTCCTCGCCAGTTTAGGGACGTGGTGGTCCATCATTAGTTTAGGGACGTGGTGGTCCATCATTAGTTTAAGGACGTCTCGGTCCGATATTAGTTTAAGGACGTCTCGGTCCCATATTAGTTTAAGGACGTCTCGGTCCACGAGTTTAAGGACCCCGCAGTCCATATCGATGTGTGGTCGTCGGGACCCGTCACCTCTCTGACGTCGTTGAAGGATTACAACGATAGGTGTCAGAGGAGTTCGGAGATGTACTCTCGAACCGGGGTAAATTGATTTAGGAGGGCAATCTTGCTCAGTCAATTTAATTTGAGAACTTACGGCCATGATTGGGCTAAGTCCAGTTGAAAAATATTCAACGTTTTTATTTATTTTTGGTCTATTAGACCTGTGCTAGGGCTTTGCCCACATTTAAATAATGCATTGCATTGCTTTTTATTTTTGTCTGGGCTCTGCCCAGAAAGGATGCAGAGCATCAATTTGTTTTGGGCTCTGCCCATTTATAAGTGATGCAGAGCATCAATTTTATTTGGGCTCTGCCCTTTTATTGCTTTGCAATTTATTTTGGCCTGCTAGGTCTTTTTGACTTGGGCCTGGCCCTTTAATAAAAGAAATGCACTGCATTTTCAGGCGCTTTGCGCCAATCAAAGAGCGCAAGCGCTTATGGTGATGACACGTGTCATGCAAGCGCAGTGCGCTGCACTGGTGCGCTACGCTTGCGCTGCTGACACGTGGCGCGCTGTGGTGAGTTGGCCAATTTCAGAGAGCAAAGCTCTATTTCAAAAGCGCATAGCGCAGATGGTTCAGATGCTGACACGTGGCGCTCTCTGGTGGCTTGCGCCAATCCAGGAGCGCAACAACGCAGTTTGCAAGTGCAAGGCACTATAATTTGAGAATCTTTTAGATTCCAGAACCAAAGGTTCATAAAAGAAGTGCAAAGCATTGTTTATTATTTATTTTTCTTTTCATTAGAGATCCTTGATCTTGTTCTCAGATCAATGATCTGTTCATAAGAGAATTTTCTCTTTTTCTAAAGGTTTTTTACCTTTTTTGTTCTTGAGGAATTCTCTCCAATTCTTCAGAGTTCTCTCTGTTTGATTTCTCACAAAAATGTTGATGCTTTTGAATTGAGGTCTAGGGTCCTTTTTATAGTGCCCATAAATTAGTTAAAGAGATCTTTTTCTGAGTGATTTGGGGAATTTTCCCCACCGTTGGATCTTTGATCCAAGGGCTTCTGTTTTACAGAAGAAAATTTTCTTGTTTTAATAAGAAAAGAAAGATCTTATTAGAATTTTAATTCTGTTTGGCGTAAACGCCACAACGCTTGACACGAGTCGCGCAGCGCAGCGCTTGCGCAGTTGTGCTTGCGCAACTGTGCAGACACGTGTCGCGCAGCGCAATGCTTGCGCGACTGTTCTTGCGCAGCTGTGTTTGCGCAACTGCGCAGACACGAGTCGTGCAGCGCAGCGCTTGCGCGACTGTGCTTGCGCAAATGTGCTTGCGCAACTGCGCAGACACGCGTCGTGCAGCGCAGCGCTTGCGCAGCTGTGTTTTTCGCAATTGTGCTTGCGCAACTGCGCAGACACGTGCCGCGCAGTGCAGCGCTCGTGCAGCTATGCCTGCGCAACCGCGCGGACACGTGTCGCGCAGCACAGTACTTGCGCAACTGAAGCGTTGCTTCCTTTACTTTTATTTTTAAAGAGCTTTGCTCTGATTGGACGCACTGCCTTGGACGCTGTGCTCTCTGCGCTGGCGTGCCTGATTTAGACACGTGGCGCCCTGCGCGCAGCGCAGAGGATCTGAAGCGTTGCTTCATTTATTTTAACTTTTAATTTTTAATTTAATTTTCAAAGCAGAGCTTTGCTCTGATTGGGGGAAACAGAAGCGTTGTTTCAGTTCCCGCCTTGGAATTTGAACAGAGATTTGCTCTGATTGGGGTAAACAAATGCCCCCCCACCGTTGCGCTTACGTGGCGCTCCAAACGTAAGCGCGGCGGTGGCAGAATTCCAACCGTCGTGGCAACTCTTGGAAGTTGAAAGGGCATTTGATGCGTATAAATAGGACCTTTGGTCCCTTAGATGATTTTCATCTCCAAGAATTTTATTTTCAGAATCTCAGAGCCTTACTCTTTTGTTTAACACTTTTAAAAGTTCAAACTTTAGAGAATTTTAGATAAAAAATTAATTTGGATTAAATTAAATCAATTTTAAGAGCCTTACTCTCAATAGATCCCTGATCTAAAGAAGACCCATTTAGGGTTTCACTTAGCAGAGCTTTGCTCTAAAGGGGTCTAAAGAGAACTAAGGGGGAACTCTATTAGAGTTCCATTAATAAATTTCTGTTCTTCTGAGAGGATTTTATTTGTAACTTCTTTATTCATTGATGGAGCTTTGCTTCTTTTTAAATCATATAGCAAAACTCTTACGAGTTGCTAATTTTTTCGATCTTCTTTTATAGGAGTGATGGACGCCCACATGTACGATCTCGACGAGATTATCTCCTACGGGGACATCCGCCGACTCGGCCGTTCCCAAAATCGAGAATTTACCAATGCCGAATGTGCAGAGATCATGAGTCGCTTCGACGCGTACAACAGTCAACTGCTTCCTCGGCGCTCCCCTCTGATGAAGCTTATTGTGGGAGCCATCTGGGAAGCGCTTCCCCTATTCTTTACCGGCGTGCCGCTTAGAGCATTAGACGCCGCCGAGGACAAGGTGCACTCAGTGTACCTGATGAATTTAATCTCGAAGAGACGGCAAGACAATCTCATCGATCTCTTGCACGAAGCCTTTCAACAGTCCGCCATTCTTGCTGCCTATCGGAGGGTGGAGGATATCAGTGGGGACCCCAACGCCCGTGCTCGCGAAAGGAAGCATACCAGGATGGTTCGCCAAGCTTGGAAAGTCTTGGACAAGGTCACTTTCGAGTTCCTCAATCCCTGTCCAGGATCTGAGGTTTTGCAGTTGTAATTATTTGAATAATGTCTTTGTCTATTGTCTTTATTGATGTAAAAATTTTCCAAGTATGAATGACAAATCTTTTGCCTCTTTCCTTTTATTTTCTGCTTTGTTACTGGCACATTCTTTAAATAAACGTAGCCTGTAAGTGATATAGAACATTCTGTCTTGAACACCATGGGGAGTGGTGATGGCTTAGGAAACAGGTTCAAGTCTGCTACCTAAGGCTTTTCAACAGTATGAGCCGTGAGGGTCTCATAGAGACTTTTCTCCCTACGGATCGAGAGGATCTCGTAGGTGGATTTTCTCCTTAGGAATCGTGAGGATTCCTAAGTGTGTTTTCTCTTATAAGTCGTAAGGTTTTTATAAGATAATTTTCTCCCTTACAAGTCGAGAGGACTCGTAAGTGGTTGGTGAGTTGATTTGTTTCTGAGTCGAAATATTGCTCCGACGGGGAGGTCGTTGGCTGACTTGTTTCCGAGACGGAGGTCGTTGGTTGACTTGTTTCCGCGACGGAGGTCGTTGGTTGACTTGTTTTCGAGACGGAGGTCATTGGCTGACTTATTTCCGAGACGGAGGTCATTGGCTGACTTATTTCCGAGACGGAGGTCATTTGCTGACTTGTTTCCACGACGGAGGTCATTGGCTGACTTGTTTCCGCAACGGAGGTCATTGGCTGACTTATTTTCGAGACGGAGGTCATTGGCTGACTTGTTTCCGAGACAGAGGTCTTTGGCTGACTTGTTTCCGAGACGGAGGTCGTTGGCTGACTTGTTTCCGCGACGGAGGTCATTGGCTGACTTGTTTCCACGACAGAAGTCATTGGCTGACTTGTTTCCGTGACGGAGGTCATTGGTTGACTTGTTTCCGAGACGGAGGTCATTGGTTGACTTGTTTCCGCGATGGAGGTCATTTGTTGACTTGTTTCCGCGACGGAGGTTGTTCATATGATAAAACTGCACATTTGTTATTACATTTTTCCTACCATTTTCATATTAAAACATGACTTTATTATAATATATCATACATATGAGGGTTTATGTGTAAAAATACTATTTTCCATGTGTTGATATATTATAATTAGCTTTTGATAGGAAAATGTATGCAAATAAATTCATTGACCAAATCCTAGTAGAACTAGGTCTACTAAATCTTATTTGAGTTGTTGTGCAAAAGATTTCCAAGTGTGCAGAATTTTTCAAAGACTAGAATCAAGCAAATCAAGTTGTTGAAGAAGACTTGCCTAATTAAGAAGCAAAACTTAGAGACCAAGTCTGGCAGCAACCACGAGAAGATTTCTGAATTCTGAAGGTTCCTAGGATTGCCACATGTCACAAGGAGCAGCCCCATTAAAAAATAATCAAGGGTTCTGATCAAAAGGCCGCGGATCCGCGGCCATAACCACCCTTGGGCCGCGGATCCGCCGCAATTCTATGCAGTTGGAAGCCAAGATTTTTGTGGGTGAATCTATGCTATATTTTACCAAGTTTTCAACCAAAAGATTCTGGCTTTGCACTATAAAAAGGCACCGAGAGCCTCTTGGAAAAGGTATCAAGTCGACGCGATCACGAAGTCCCAGACGGCTCACGCATCCAGACTGATCATCAACTGTTCGTCTACCTCCTTAGAAGAGATCGAGAAGCAAACTAGTATTTGTAATCATTTTCTAAGGAATCAAAGTGTAATGAATATTGTTGATTAATAAAGGTAGCTTTCTTTTTCTTATTCTATTTCTTCGTAGTTTAATTATGCAATTTCTTTCCATCTCTTTTTCTCCCAACATGCACGAGTAATTCTCCGCTTGTTAGGGTTCGTAGGATTAGGGTAGGCTAATGGACGATGAACATCCCTAAACCCTTTTTAAGTCCTATAAAGTTTAAGAACTTTATCAAAAGAATTATTAACATCCTAATCGGGCGCGCTACCAATTCTTTGTTAGTTCCGACCGCGATTAGAGGTTAAATTAATGATTGTTTTGGTAAAGGCTAGATATGAACGGAGTTCCGTGTCGAGATAAGGGTTAAGAGTGGGATTCCTTTTCCCTCCAGAAACCCTAATCTACACGCATCACCGTTGTTCTAGTTTTAAATCTATTAAAGGATAAAAATAGTAACTTTTAATTAATCGTCCATAACTACTAAATCCTAACGAACCCTGCAAGCCCCCTTATTATATTAACTACATTCTTAAAATAATCTAGATCTATATTTTTGCATTCTTGCTTAACGTAGATCTAGAAACCATTCAACAAATTCTTTCTTCCTCCTCTCTTTTTCAACATATCTAAAGTAAGAGTAGAAGGTTCCACGTTTCCCAGAGGACGACCCGTACTCATCTCGGTCTAGCTACACGCGACACCGTTATTGATTGCGGTTAAACTACAAACACACTTTTTCGAACCAATCAAATGGCGCCGTTGCCGGGGATCCGTGCGTAATTTTTTATTCTTATTATTTGTGTTGAATTCTTAGACGATTCATATCATTATTAAAACAAAACTGCAAATTGCATATTTAACGATTTGTGTGTATTTTGCGAGGGAATCTGGAGTCACGGACTTGAGGAAACAGGAGATCTAGGGTTTCACACTTCTCTGGTAAGATTCTAACTTCTTCCTCTCTCCTCTCAAATCCAATAAAATCTATTTTCTGCAGGATTCTTTGCAAAATAGCGCCGCTCAAAAATCTTTTTGCAAAAGTTTTGTGATTGGTTTTGTTTTGCATATTTTAATACGGACTTTAAGGGGCAAAGACCAAATCAAAATTAGGTGGGGATTTCATCACCCTTCCTAAGCCCCACAAATCACAAACCGAGCATCTAGATCAACCCTTCATTAATTTAAAAAATATCTAGATCAGACTCTAAGGACTGTCGCGCTCAATAAGGACAGAGGAAGGTCGTGGGTAATCTATCGTTTATCCACATTATTTTTGTAATGCCTAGGCAAGTGTGTCAAAGGCTAGTGGTTTTTAATTAGGCCTACTACTGTGGTTCCTTCCCACTTACCTGGCACTAACCTGGCTACAAGGGTAGTACGGAGGCGGTAAAGGATTGATCCTGCGGTTTGTCCTTTGGATGTATAGGAGCGGTTTAGAGACTGGACCTAGGTGACCTTAGTTCTAGGGTTGCTTGTGCATTTTAGAGTGATTTGTCTTGAGTCCCACTTTTTTTTTCCAAAACAAACCAATTTTAAAATCACACACACGCTGCCACTTGCACTAAACCCGCTTAGTGCATGCTCGGCTGGACACGGGATCCTAGTGCCCGTCTTGTCCGCGTTCCTGCTATCGACTCCGAGGTCGGTGCTTCTTCATCTTCTTTTCCCCCACCACACACCACATCAACCGAGATGGACGGCACTCCATCAGAGTATAACACCACGCTGCCACCGTCCGTAGGTGCGCAGAATCCACCGCGCATCTCTCTCCAAGAGAGATGCTATCCTATCCGTGGTCCTCTTCCTACTTGTCTATCTCTTCCACCACCTAACGGGGATAATTTCGAAATTAAACCCCACTACATCAATCTGCTGCCCAAATTTCACGGGTTTGAGTCGGAAGACGCGTACGTTTTCATCACCAAATTCGAAAACGTATGCGCAATGATGGGTACTTCACAATTGACTTTAGATGCTATGTGCTTACGTCTTCTCCCATTCACACTGTGCGGCTTGGCAGAAAAATGGCTTTATAATACTGCCGCACACTCTATCACAAGTTGGGATGAATTCGTAATAGCATTTCTTAAGAAGTTTTACCCAAACCATTAGACCGCCCGTGTTAGGAGCGAGATCAACCAGTTCACCCAGCTTCCCAATGAACCATTTTGGAAGTGCTTTGAACATTTCAAAGATCTGCTTGTCCAATGTCCTCATCATGGAATCAATAGATGAGATTTATGCCGAATTATATATGAGGGCATTAATCCAGCGACAAAGCAGATGCTTGAAACAATGTGTCAATGCAATTTCATGTCTAAAGATGACGGTGAAGCCTGGAAATATCTGGAAGATCTCGCAGAAAGCACTTTGCAGTGGGAAAGCGTAAGACCACCTTCAACTAAGGGAGGTGTTCACCAGTTCGATGTTTCTATCGCAGTAAAAGCCGAAATGGCAGCGATACAAAAGAAACTCGACGCTATTGAAAACAAGTTCTCATCATTCTCCCTAAATCAGGTCACGCTTCCTAAGACCGTCTGTGGTTGTTGTTCGGATCCTTCACACTTAACGGAAGAATGTCCTATGAATGTATCGTTTCAAGCTAATGCTGCTTCTCAGCAGCGACCTAGAAACGACCCTTATTCTTCCACGTACAATCAAGGATGGAGGAATCATCCTAACTTTGCTTGGAATAAAAACCAACAAATCAATTATCAAAGACCTCCTCCACAGTAACCACAACCACAGAATCAGCCCTCCTTTCAGTCACAGAATTTCCAAAATCCGGCCAACATTTCTACACCATAAGTGGCCGGTACTGACAACTCACTTGCACAAACTTTGGATATGTTCATGAAACAATCCATGCAATTTTCGGCTGAGATGAAGTCTTCTATTAACACCCTAACGAAAAACTCCTCCTCCCATGGTGAGAGTATTAAATCAATAGAAAACCAAATCGCACAGTTAAACGCCGCAATGAGTGCGAGAGAGAAAGGGAAACTCCCATCTCAACCCCTACCGAATCCTGGTCATTCACAAAATCATAATGTGAATGCTGTTACTACGTTGAGATCGGGGAGAGTGCTGAATAACCGAGTGGGTGAGCAATGTGATGATAGTGACACCAATGATACCCCAGCTTCTTCTTCTTCCCCTAATTCGTCTAGTTTCCCACCTTCACCCGAGCCTATTCTCCGTTTTCCCCAAGTCTCGAACCCTTCGCCCATTTTGCCAAATCTATCTAAGTCGATTCCCACTCCAGTTTTGGGATCAAATCCGTCCCCACAATCCTCTCCAAGGTTGGACCAAACCCTTATTGATAAAGCAACTTATCCAAACAGGTTAAGGGGCAACAGACCAAGTCCACAAATGGAGAAGATTGTGGAAATTTTTAAGCAAGTTAACATAAACATTCCTCTCCTAGATGCTATTCAACAAGTTCCGTAATATGCGAAAATCCTAAAGGACTTGTGCACTAGGAAGAGAAAAGTTCAAGTACCTAAAAAAGTTTTCCTTGCGAGTAATGTGAGCACAGCTTTTACACAACAACTACCCAAGAAACGAAAGGACCCCGGAAGTCCTACAATTTCTATTTCCATTGGGGGTAAAAATATCATTCGTGCTCTACTCGATCTAGGTGCTAGTGTAAACTTGCTTCCGTATTCTGTTTATGAGCAATTAGGGATCGGAGAGTTAAAACCTGCGCATTGCACTCTTCAGATGGCCGATCGATCTATCAACCAACCTAGGGGTGAGCTAGAGGATGTGTTAATCAAAGTCGGGGAGTTCATATTCCCTGTGGACTTTATCGTTATAGATACACAACCTGTGGCAAACCCACGCAATCAAATTCCGGTGATACTCGGTCGACCCTTTTTGGCCACTTCCAACGCAGTGATCAATTGTAGAAACGGCTCTATTACCCTATCCTTTGGAAAGAAGTCAATTGAGCTTAACATTTACAAGTTGGGAAGTGAACCCTCCGAACCCTATGCTCATGTGTGTTCTGTCGAATTAATGGATGTCGACAGCAGCGAATTTGATCAACCTCATAATTCTGACTCTTTTCATATGTTGTTGCTTGATACGGACTCTTCCACCGAGTTGTCCGGGTCAACATCTAACACCGATGAGGAACTTTTTACAGAGTCTGACGATCACCCCATTTTCTCTTATGACATTATTCTTCGGGATATCGATGAAAGCTTTGAGGAAATTTTCGCTGATGAACTCGCATTTTTACAAGACACGGGTGTTGAGATGAATCAACTCCAATACAAAGAAATTGGACCTCCACCCTTTCTTTTGGACAATCATGATAATGCGAGTAATCCATCATTATTATCACTGTGTCGTCTCTCCAAATTGAGACGCAATCCTTTTCCATTACACCTCTTATCACCTCCCCACTTCTTCTTGTCAAAAGGTGACATGTTCTTCCACCAACCTTGGTACTTCATCGATAAAATTTTTGAATGGTTGGTGTTGACCTTCGGTCTTTGCAAAGCTTGGTATTGACCAATAACCTTGACCCCCTCTTGTGATTTTAAAAGATTAAAATTGTTTAACTCAAGTTTGGGGGATGGTAAATTTTGGCTCTTGAAAGAAAATGATTTTTACAAAATTGTGAGCCTAAAATAAGTTTGGGGGAGGATTTTCGCTTTCATATATTCTTGCCCCCATTAATAATTTCCTCCCAAGTCTACAGGTTTTTGAGCTTAACGGATGACATCAGTGAGGACACTGCTGTAAACATGTTTGGGGGAGGTTTGTGTTTATTTACACATCAATTTGCATCATATTTTGCATAAGCACAACATTTTCAAAAATTTTAAATTTTTTTTTCTTTTATAACAAAAAAAGTAGAAAGTGAAAAATTACATCCAAAAGATAGGAATAGTTTAAGAAAACCAAAAAAATTAGAAGTTTTCTTAAACGAACTAGTAATAAGTAGTTATGAGCTGTTGTCCCAAGGGTTAGTAAGATGAAGGAAGTCACTAATCTGAGGATAAAAATAAGTCTGAAAAATAGTTTCTATTCTGGAAGCCAAACATTTGAATGTTGATACCCTACTATATGCACTTACACACGTCTTGAAATTCGGGATAGTAGAAGATACCTTGAAATGCTCTTGTCTAAAAGCCAAAGTATGAAAAAAATGAAGAAAATATAAAAATGGTGAAAAGAAAAAAAATGGACACTGGTTTTGTTATCGCCAAGGCAGTAATAAAAAAATATAGCGAGGGTGCCTCTTCACCTAGTGCCCTAAGGCCAACTGGTCTGGGAGTCACTGCTAAGCCTTAGGTGGTGCAAGACGAGGAAAATAATATCACCTAATCAGCAAGCACATGAGTAATCGGTCGGTTAGTACCTCAAGAAGTATTAACGGTCGCATGAAAATGTGTGAGCAAATCTAAATATTCATCAAGTTAAAAAGTACTGAGGTAGATGGACAAGAGTATGATAGCTTGAATTGAATTCTCCGAGTGTAGAGATGTTCATTTCACACACGTGGGGTTACATGATCAATGTTTGGATGAAAGGTAGGAATGAAGAATAAAGACGATGTTTTATTGAGGGATGATGTGATTTCTAACATTTTTTCATGACTATTAAGATAGGGCTCATGACAACTGAAAAGCTAGTATAGTTGGAAACTCTTATTTTCAATGTCTTTCTTTTATGGCTCTTATCTTTATATGTAAATTTCACCATCTTTCTTTTGTTATAGGATTTTGTGGGTGTAATCCGCTGAAAACCCTCAGGAGACAACACTTCTCCTACTAGGGACACCTAGAGGTTTAACGAATTGTTGCACGTGCTCAGTGCAATCGTGTCTGCCTACGAAAGTGTGCTTAGTTTTCTCCTTTCTTTTTCTCCTCTTGAATAAACTAGTTTGCTGGGGACGATCAAAGATAAGTTTGGGGGTATTTGTTCAGTTGATAAAACTGCACATTTGTTATTATATTTTTCCTACCATTTTCATATTAAAAAAGGACTTTATTATAATATATCATACATATGAGGGTTTATGTGTAAAAATACTATTTTCCATGTGTTGATATATTATAATTAGCTTTTGGTAGGAAAATGTATGCAAATAAATTCATTGACCAAATCCTAGTAGAACTAGGTCTACTAAATCTTATTTGAGTTGTTGTGCAAAAGATTTCCAAGTGTGCAGAATTTTTTAAAGACTATAATCAAGCAAATCAAGTTGTTGAAGAAGACTTGCCTAATTAAGAAGCAAAACTTGGAGACCAAGTCTGGCAGCAACCACGAGAAGATTTCTGAATTCTGAAGGTTCCTAGGATTGCCACATGTCACAAGGAGCAGCCCCATTAAAAAATAATCAAGGGTTCTGATCAAAAGGCCGCGGATCCGCGGCCATAACCACCTTTGGGCCGCGGATCCGCCGCAATTCTATGGAGTTGGAAGCCAAGATTTTTGTGGGTGAATCTATGCTATATTTTACCAAGTTTTCAGCCAAAAGATTCTGGCTTTGCACTATAAAAAGGCACCGAGAGCCTCTTGGAAAAGGTATCAAGTCGACGGGATCACGAAGTCCCAGACGGCTCACGCATCCAGACTGATCATCAACTGTTCGTCTACCTCCTTGGAAGAGATCGAGAAGCAAACTAGTATTTGTAATCATTTTCTAAGGAATCAAAGTGTAATGAATATTGTTGATTAATAAAGGTAGCTTTCTTTTTCTTATTCTATTTCTTCGTAGTTTAATTATGCAATTTCTTTCCATCTCTTTTTCTCCCAACATGCGTGAGTAATTCTCCGCTTGTTAGGGTTCGTAGGATTAGGATAGGCTAATGGACGATGAACATCCCTAAACTCTTTTTAAGTCCTATAAAGTTTAAGAACTTTATCAAAAGAATTATTAACATCCTAATCGAGCGCGCTACCAATTCTTTGTTAGTTCCGACCGCGATTAGAGATTAGATTAATGATTGTTTTGGTAAAGGCTAGATATGAACGGAGTTCCGTGTCGAGATAAGGGTTAAGAGTGGGATTCCTTTTCCCTCCAGAAACCCTAATCTACACGCATCACCGTCGTTCTAGTTTTAAATCTATTAAAGGATAAAATTGGTAACTTTTAATTAATCGTCCATAACTACTAAATCCTAACGAACCCTACAAGCCCCCTTATTATATTAACTACATCCTTAAAATAATCTAGATCTATATTTTTGCATTCTTGCTTAACGTAGATCTAGAAACCATTCAACAAATTCTTTCTTCCTCCTCTCTTTTTCAACACATCTAAAGTAAGAGTAGAAGGTTCCACGTTTTCCAGAGGACGACCCGTACTCATCTCGGTCTAGCTACACGCGACACCGTTATTGATTGCGGTTAAACTACAAACACACTTTTTCGAACCAATCAAATGGCGCCGTTGCCGGGGATCCGTGCGTAATTTTTTATTCTTATTATTTGTGTTGAATTCTTAGACGATTCATATCATTATTAAAACAAAACTGCAAATTGCATATTTAACGATTTGTGTGTATTTTGCGAGGGAATCTGGAGTCACGGACTTGAGGAAACAGGAGATCTAGGGTTTCACACTTCTCTGGTAAGATTCTAACTTCTTCCTCTCTCCTCTCAAATCCAACAAAATCTATTTGCTGACTTGTTTCGGCGACGGAGGTCGTTGGATGACTTGTTTCCGCGACGGAGGTCATTGGATGACTTATTTCCGAGACGGAGGTCTTTGGCTGACTTGTTTCCGCGACGGAGGTCATTGGCTGACTTGTTTCCGCGACGGAGGTCATTGGCTGACTTGTTTCCGTGACGG
Source organism: Agapanthus africanus (assembly GCA_030015575.1). Taxonomy (NCBI): domain Eukaryota; kingdom Viridiplantae; phylum Streptophyta; class Magnoliopsida; order Asparagales; family Amaryllidaceae; genus Agapanthus; species Agapanthus africanus. The sequence continues at coordinate 260,030,817 of JASDDO010000019.1, read as the reverse complement.
AGGTCATTGGTTGACTTGTTTCCGCGACGGAGGTCATTTGCTAACTTGTTTCCGCGATGGAGGTCGTTGGATGACTTGTTTCCGCGACGGAGGTCGTTGGCTGACTTGTTTCCGCGACAAAGGTCTTTGGCTGACTTGTTTCCGCGACGGAGGTCGTCGGCTGACTTGTTTCCGCGACGGAGGTCATTGGCTGACTTGTTTCCGTGACGGAGGTCATTGGCTGACTTGTTTCCGTGATGGAGGTCATTGGTTGACTTGTTTCTGCGATGGAGGTCATTTGTTGACTTGTTTCCGCGACGGAGGTCGTTGGATGACTTGTTTCCGCGACGGAGGTCGTTGGATGACTTGTTTCCGCGACGGAGGTCATTGGCTGACTTGTTTCCGAGACGGAGGTCGTTGATTGACCTGTTTCCGTGACGGAGGTCATTTGCTGACTTGTTTCCACGACGGAGGTCATTGGCTGACTTGTTTCCGCAACGGAGGTCATTGGCTGACTTGTTTCCGAGACGAAGGTCTTTGGCTGACTTGTTTCCGAGACGAAGGTCTTTGGCTGACTTATTTCCGAGGCGGAGGTCATTTGTTGACTTGTTTCCGCAACGGAGGTCATTGCTGACTTGTTTCCATGACGGAGGTCATTGGCTGACTTGTTTCCGAGACGGAGGTCATTGGCTGATTTATTTCCGAGACGAAGGTCATTTGCTGACTTGTTTCCGCAACGGAGGTCATTGCTGACTCTAGGTTGTCTGTGAACCGCAGAGTCTTGGAACTGGGGACTTTGCCGTGGCTCCGATTAGTGATGTCACGTCCGTGTCCTGGTGGAATGAGGAGGAACGTCGCTGTTGGTCTCCAGGCTGTTAGTGAATCGTCGAGATTTGGCTTAGCTTTATGGCGGAGCCTGTTGGGAAGGTGTGGTTCTCTCTTTGTTTGTGCCCTTAGATTGTATACAGGGATCGATATGATCTCAACTGTAGGGCAAAAGGTTTCATATATTTGTTTTTATTGTTTTATTTCCGCGATGCACTATCATTTCAGCTTTTATATCGCGAAGGTCGCGATTGCCCAATCATTTCGGCTATTTTTCGCGGTGCCCAATCATTTCGGCTATTTATTTTATTTTTACTCGCTGCTTTTTATTGCGAGTTGCCCAATCATTTCGGCTATTTTGCATGCATACGTTTTTACTTGCTGCCTTTTATTGCAAGTTGCCCCATCATTTCGGCTATTTCGTATGCATGTGCGGCCTACTGGCTTTTCGCTGTAAGCCTGGAATTAGATACCGATTTCGGCATCAGCACCGCTACAACTGGGATATTGTCAGGAGCGAATCATCATTTGCCTCTGTCGATGTTGATCAAAGATGGCTTAGCGAATAGGGTTAAGGTCCTGTCGACTAAGGCTTTTGACTTTATGAGCCGTAAGGGTCTCACAAAGGTATTTCTCCCTACAAGTCGTGAGGATCTTGTAGGTGTATTTTCTCCTTAGGAATCGTGAGGATCCCTAAGTGTATGTTTTCTCTTATAAGTCGTAAGGATCTTATAAGAGGGTTTTCTCCTTGTAAATCGAGAGGATTTACAAGGGTTGTTCACCATGCGAACGTATTCCTAGTCCCGGATGGAACTTGGTTAGGGAAATGTTTATTCGCGCCCGTGGATTGTATACAAGGGCCAGTATTGGACCACTTGTAGGGCAGTATCGGAGGTTGTGGGGTTTGCTTAAGCACAGGTTTAGGTGTCTGTAACTTAAGACTTTCAAATCTTATGAGCCGTGAGGGTCCCATAAGAAAGTTCTCCTTACGAGTCGTGAAGATCTCGCAAGTGTATTTTCTCCTTAGGAATCGTGGGGATCCCTAAGTGTGTTGCTGTCTTGTGAGTCGTAAGGATCTCACGTGGGTGATTTCTCCTTAAAAGGTCGAGAGGACCCTATAAGTGTCTTTTAACGAGGTTGCGTCATTTCGGGTTTTCACAAACACTCGCCGATAGTCCTGCTGTTTTTACTCACGAAGCCCTTTCGGGTTTTCATCCGTGCCCGTTTTGCTTGTGGACATACCGTTTTTTTTTGTTTTTTTTAAAACGAGGTCGCGCCCTTTCGGGTTTTCACGAACACTCGCCAGTAGCCCTGCTGTTTTTACTCACGGAGCCCTTTCGGGTTTTCATCCGTGCCCTTTTTGCTTATGGACATACCGTTTTTATTTATTGTATTTTTCTTCTTCTTTTTTATCTCGTCAGCCTACGAATACTGCTGTATTAATTTAAGGACGTTTTGGTCCGTTGTTAGTTTTAAGGACGTTTCGGTCCATCATTAGTTTAAGGACGTTTCGGTCCGTCATTAGTTTTAAGGACGTTTCGGTCCGTCATTAGTTTAAGGACGTTTCGGTCCGTTATCCAATTTTAGGACGCAGTGGTCCGTCATCCAGTTTTAGGACGTAGTGATCCGTCATCCAGTTTTAGGACGTAGTGGTCCGTTGGGCCTTTTTCATGAATGAGCATGATGCCCCCGGCATATCCATTATCCAGTTTTAGGACGTAGTGGTCTGTTGGGCCTTTTGCATGAATGAGCATGATGCCCCCGGCATATCCATCTTTTTCGGAGCATGTGGTTGTGGCGGGCTTACCTTCCAGTTTTCGGACAGTGCGAGTTTGCCCTGTTGGTACCGGTTTCAATCCAATTTTTGAAAACGAAGCAGTCCTCGATCGGATGACTTACTGCTCGATGGTAGGGGCAGTAATTAGGATCGTTGACATCCCCTGGCTGTAGCGAACGTTTTGGATTCGGCAGATTGATGAATCCGTTGCGCACTGTCAGTTCAAACAGTTTCCTCGTTTTATCTTGGGGAAACGAGTAAGGACGTCCCAGTCTTTCCTCGAGTGATGGGCGTGGGCGTATGTTGTTTTGGCGAACAATCGATTTTGAGTTGCTCGGCTGTTGTTGAATGTTGGCGACGAAGGTCATTTTTCCTTTTCCTTTATCCTTTTTGTTCGCTCCGTCGTTTGCGGGTCCACGATTCTTTCTGGGTAGTATGCCCTCGCACGGATGAATGTTTTCATGATTCTTCAATTTTTCAGAGATGGATTTCTCGAAGAGAGGGTTGAAGGCTGTTTTTTCATCGGGGTCGTTCCTGTGGCAATTGCCGGTGACTCTTTTATGCTCATCTGTCGTATTTTTCGGCCGTCTACGAGCTTCCCGCTTTGTTCTGTTGACGTAATGCCTATAAGTGACATACCCTTGCCACCAACACTTAAAGGAGTCACAGTCTTCAGGAGCGTGTGCGATCTTCTGATGATATAGGCAATAATTAGGATACGTCTCTATTCCACCGAGAGTGTTTTCTTTAGAGGGTGGTAGCTTCATTCCCAATGACAGGGCTTTGGCAAACCTTTTCCTCGTCTTGAATTTGTTTTTATCGGCAGCGGATGTCTTTTGATTTGATGGGAGTGCCTCGACTCTTTCGTCCAGTCGGCGGTATTTAGCTCCCTCCAGTATGGCCATTTCACGCTCTTGATTGGCTTTAACTTTCAAACGAATGTCATTCAGGAAGGCATCGATCATCTCATCTGACGGCCGTAGAGTTTCTGGTTCAGGGTTCGCCCTCAGCCTTTCAGTGCAAGGAATTTCCTCGACGTCCGTAAACGAATGGGAAATCGTATGACAGCTCGCCACGTATTCTTCAGATTCATCCGACGAGCTGTCTCCCTCATCTTCTTCTTGAAAGGCGTGGTTGAGGAACTCTTGGAGTGTAATGGGAGTCTGCGCTTTCTGGTTGTATTCCTCCAGCGCGTCAATTTGTTTTTGTAAGTCTGTGCGCTCGTCGCCAGGTTTCACGGGCTTTTTGGATTTCTTCTTCTTCTTCTTCGAAGATTTTGACGGCTGGTTGTAAGTGCTTGGGCCACTACTATCGATCTTTTGAGTTGGACGCGGCTTCAACATTCCCTCAATGATCTGAGGTTCCAACGGGTTCTTCCATTTGATCGCTGGGCATGCCCGAAGATCGTTCAGCATTCTCTTTGTCTTAGGTGACAGCACAACCTCCCATGGGGTTTCTTCGATGAGAGAGCACCTTGCCCCCGGCATATTCATCCTCTTAGAGGCGTGCGGTTGCGGCGGATTCACCTTCCATTTATCAGATAGCGCGAACTTGCCCTGTTGGTACTGGTCTTCGAGCTAATTTTTGAAGACGTAGCAATCTTCAATCGGATGACCTAGTACTCGGTGATATGGGCAGTAGTTGGGATCGTTGACATCATTTGGCTGCGACAGACGTTTTGGATCCGGCAGATTTATGAGTCGGTTGCGTAACGCCAGCTCGAATAATCTTCTCGTCTTATCTCGGGGAAACGAGTAAGGACATCCTAGCCTCTCTTCAAGGGGTACGTTCGGACGTATATTAATTTGACGAACAACCGGCTTCGAGTTGCTCGGCTGTTGTTGAGCATTAGCGACAACGATTGTTTTTCCCTTCCCTTTGTCATTTCGGGGGTCTGGCTTTGGAAGAGGGGGTCTATGGCCCATCTGATCCATTTGCGCTAGCTTGTTAATCAAGGCCTGGAAGGTAGTCGGCTTGAAGAACATCATAAATTGCGAGATGGTTGCTTGCGGATCAAGGGTTCCCACAAACATACCCACTGCAGGAGCTTCTTCAATGCGCTGCTCGCACTTTGACCATAAGTTCCGCCACCGTATAGCATATTGAACCCATGTCTCGCCTGGCTTTACCCTGGTGTTAATCAGTGCCGTCATCGGGGTGCGTTCACTGGCGCTTGCAAAACGCTGGGTAAACAACAGCTCCATCTCCGTGAAGGTCTTGATAGAGTCGTTCGGGAGCTCAGAGTACCACTCGAACGCTGTATCTGATAAGCTTCCAACGAACTGGCGAATCAATAGTTTATCATCGCCGCCAGTGTTGCCACAGAGTGCCCTGAACTGGGCAACATGCTGGTGGGGATTGCCCGTCCCCTTATACACATGGAATTTTGGTATCGTATAACCTGGCGGGTACTTAATCTGGTCGTACCAGCCCGGATACGGTCGTCCCGTTTTTACGACCTGTCCTGCTGCTTCAGTCGCTTGATGAACCCGGATCTGCTGAGCTATATATTCGTACAGGTCGGCTTTGGAGATTGCCTCCTCCTTGGCTGTTGATGGAGCCGGAGAAGGATTCGACGTTTCTCCCCTATCATCTTCAAGGATGATTGGGGAATCTTCAGCAGGTGGATCTTGTTGAATCATCATACCCACCATGTCTTGGAACATGAGGGCCATTCACTTTATGTTGGCTGCTTGTTCAGCAGCCTCTTTATCCTTCTTCTCCAATATCCGGCGAAGGAATTCAGCGTCAGTTTCCTGTTCCTGACGTTCATCCGAGGACGTTTCAGGGCTTTCTTTTGGCCCAGTGAGTGCGGCCATCGCGTTCATCATCTCCTGGAGCTTTTGCTGTTGCTGTTGAGCCTTGATCATTGACCGTGTAAGCGGTCTATGACCCGTGGATGCACGACTGTCCTCCTTTCCTGACGCCATGTATACTGTATGAACTATTATGCCCCCGGACTTGGGGCGTTTAGCTTCACCATCTTTGGCATTTGCCGCGGGTGCGGGGGTCTTCTCCGGCCTTCTTCTTTTGTGGGCCGTCGAAGTTGAAGGGGCCGTTGCAGTGGGCACCCTAGCGACTGTTGTCCTCTGCTGTTTAATAGGACGGTCCTTTTCTTTTTGCACCTTCGCCTTCTTCTGTTGACGAGAGTGATCTGGGTCAATCACGGAGTCTTGAACCCTCCGCCAAACTTTATAAATTTTTGAGGACAGCCGTTGAGGGGGCTGTTCCTGCTTTGTTTCCGGAACTCTCTCCATAGGTGGAGGAGATCTTTTTAGTGTAGCAGTTGGAGAATTCTTACGTACTCTCCTCAGCAGTTCGAAGCTGTTCCCAGTTGGAACAGCAGCGTTGACCTCCACCACTGGAGCAGGTGGAGTTAGCCCTGAGGGGGAGTTGCCTCCTGCCTTCCTCACTCGTCGCCAATGGCGACGTCGAGCATGACGAGCCGTTGGGACTGGCTCGGAGATAGAGACAGCTTCTTTTTGCCCCCTGTCTGAATGAGGCGCCGCTGGTGTTAACCTCTTAAAAACTGAGGTTGTCCTTTGAGGGATGATTTTAAACCTGTCGAAGACAGATCCTCGAGCAGGGGCAGGAGCAGGAATAGTCAGTCTTAAAAAGACTGACTCTTTGACAGGGGAAGCCGCCTTGATGACTTCTGGAGCAGCGGTTATTGCCTTCCTTGGGACAGCCACCTTAGAGTTCATGGGCTTCCTAGCGGGCCCCTCGGAGTTTTGATCCAACTTGGCGAAGACGGAGGCTGTTGGTTTGGTAGTGGACGACTCGTTGACAGGGGCCGTCGGAGTAGCAAGTCGATCAAAGACCGACTTCTTCGAAGCTTCCGGTGCAGGCATTGGCATGGTGAAGCTCGCAGGCAGGATCATAGTCCCGAAAAACAAGCCAGTGGTAGCCTGGGTCACCTGTTCTATCGGCATGGCGAGGATGGAGGCCGCTTGAAGCCCATACGCTACACTTCCAGGTGAGGTGGAGCGTCCGTTGCATTGGCACTTCGAGTAGTTCGCGCAGTTAGAGGCCATTGATACTTGATTTCTGCGCCAAGCAAAAGACCAAATCTTAGTAACTTGAAATCCGAAGGCAACCATTAACAAACCGCGATTCGTTCGCGAATACGACACACGAAATGTGGAGTGGAAAGAGAAAAAGGTCCTACCGGGCGTGCCAGAATTTGTCCCCCTCCGAAAGACGGCGAAGACTGAACGTCTTGCCTGAGATTCGGGGCAGATGCTATATGGTTTTATCTGTCTACCTCTCCGAAGATGCCAAGTTGATTTATGGCACTGTGTATCGGAGATTTAGACGGATGCGGCCGATGTAGCAGACTTTGTCAGATTCCCCCTCGCTAGAGGGGTTTTTGATTGTGGGGACGCTCTTCCCTGCAGGCGTAAGCCCCTGCAGTTAATTACACTACCGCGTCGCGGTAGCCACTTTCTCCTTCTCCAGAATTTCACTTCGTGTCGTGTGTGTTTGTTTTGTTTGTGGTTGCCCGTGGATTGTATACGGAGACTAAGTTATGCCGTCGCCCGTAGGACGTGGATTAGTCCAAATCCGTATTTACTTAGATTTGGGTTTGGTGTTTTAGTTTAAGGATACGTTAGCCGTGTTAAAGCTAAGATCAACTTAAACGTTCGTTAAGGATACGCTAGTCCTGTTTAAGACTAAGATCTACTTAACGTGGTGATCCATTTAATATATGGCCGTCGGGACTCGTCACCTCTCTGACGTCGTTGAAGGATTACAACGATAGGTGTCAGAGGAGCTCAGAGATGTACCCTTGAACCGAAGTTGATTAGGGAATATGGAGTCTTTTGAAATGCTTAAGGATACGTTAGCCTTGTTTGGGGCTAAGATCTACTTAAGCGGGATCGTTTAGATCCGACAGAAGAGCGTTTGGAGGCTCTATTGTTTCAGTTTAGGGACGTGGTTGTCCATGTTCCAGTTTAGGGACGTAGTGGTCCATCGTCAGTTTAGGGACGTGGTGGTCCATCATTAGTTTAAGGACGTCTCGATCCGATATTAGTTTAAGGACGTCTCGGTCCACGAGTTTAAGGACCCCGCAGTCTATATCGATGTGTGGTCGTCGGGACCCGTCACCTATCTGACGTCGTTGAAGGATTACAACGATAGGTGTTAGAGGAGTTCGAAGATGTACCCTCGAACCGGGATAAATTGATTTAGGAGGGCAATCTTGCTCAGTCAATTTAATTTGAGGACTTACGGCCATGATTGGGCTAAGTCCAGTTGAAAAATATTCAACGTTTTTATTTATTTTTGGTCTATTAGACCTGTGCTAGGGCTTTGCCCACATTTAAATAATGCATTGCATTGCTTTTTATTTTTGTCTGGGCTCTGCCCAGAAAGGATGCAGAGCATCAATTTGTTTTGGGCTCTGCCCATTTATAAGTGATGCAGAGCATCAATTTTATTTGGGCTCTGCCCTTTTATTGCTTTGCAATTTATTTTGGCCTGCTAGGTCTTTTTGACTTGGGCCTGGCCCTTTAACAAAAGAAATGCACTGCATTTTCAGGCACTTTGCGCCAATCAAAGAGCGCAAGCGCTTGTGGTGATGACACGTGTCATGCAAGCGCAGTGCGCTGCACTGGTGCGCTACGCTTGCGCTGCTGACACGTGGCGCGCTCTGGTGAGTTGCGCCAATTTCAGAGAGCAAAGCTCTATTTCAAAAGCGCATAGAGCAGATGGTTCAGATGCTGACACGTGGCGCTCTCTGGTGGCTTGCGCCAATCCAGGAGCGCAACAGCGCAGTTTGCAAGTGCAAGGCACTATAATTTGAGAATCTTTTAGATTCCAGAACCAAAGGTTCATAAAAGAAGTGCAAAGCACTGTTTATTATTTATTTTTCTTTTCATTAGAGATCCTTGATCTTGTTCTCAGATCAATGATCTGTTCATAAGAGAATTTTCTCTTTTTCTAAAGGTTTTTTACCTTTTTTGTTATTGAGGAATTCTCTCCAATTCTTCAGAGTTCTCTCTGTTTGATTTCTCACAAAAATGTTGATGCCTTTGAATTGAGGTCTAGGGTCCTTTTTATAGTGCCCATAAATTAGTTAAATTTGTTAAAGAGATCTTTCTCTGAGTGATTTGGGGAATTTTCCCCACCGTTGGATCTTTGATCCAAGGGCTTCTGTTTTACAGAAGAAAATCTTCTTGTTTTTATAAGAACAGAAAGATCTTATTAGAATTTTAATTCTGTTTGGCGTAAACGCCCCAGCGCTTGACACGTGTCGCGCAGCGCAGCGCTTGCGCAGTTGTGCTTGCGCAACTGTGCAGATACGTGTCGCGCAGCGCAATGCTTGCGCGACTGTGCTTGCGCAGCTGTGTTTGGGCAACTGCTTAGACACGCGTCGTGCAGCGCAGCGCTTGCGTAGCTGTGCAACTGCGCAGACACGCGTCGTGCAGCGCAGCGCTGCTTGCGCAATTGTGCTTGCGCAACTGCGCAGACACGCGTCGTGCAGCGCAGCGCTTGCGCAGCTGTGTTTTTTGCAACTGTGCTTGCGCAACTGTGCAGACACGTGTCGCGCAGCGCAGCGCTCGCGCAGCTATGCCTGCGCAACCGTGCAGACACGTGTCGCGCAGCGCAGCGCTCGCGCAGCTATGCCAGCGCAGCGCTTGCGCACTTGAAGCGTTTCTTCCTTTACTTTTATTTTGGATATAGTGCCCTCTAAGTCAATTATTGGATCGCAGGTACGTGATTGCAATGATTGAGAGAGGACCTATACCGATAGAACAGTCTTACTCGAGATGATAGTATGCTATCTGGTTTGTCTTTATCATCATGTATATATTGATAGAGCCCATAGGATTCTTGCTTGACTACCAGCAGTATGATGGCGATCATATATGTGGAAGCTGGGGTCTATAAGCACATCCTTAAAGTGTCCCTAGTCGTGGGAGTTTCGAGACAGGGCATCGATACTCCAGAATAGACTAGTGTATACAGTCGAGACCCCGACGAGGGGCGGTGGCCGGTCTCACAAGCCACTGGTGTCAGTTGGATCACCCAAGATGTATACAGGTGCTCATTAGGTTATGAGTATGCCGGACAGGACTAGCCGGGAACTTGCTGGTCGGTATTATACCTAGCGTCAGATAGCAGTTCCCTGGTGACATGTGTACAGGTTAGTTCATCGACCTAAGGTCGTCATTTGTCTCGTGTGAGTTCCCACTGTGCTTTGATTTATACCCTACCACGCTCAAAGGAGACGTGCAAACAGGTATATTTTGGGTACAGTCCCGAGCCACATGGAGGCAGTGAGCAGATCATCGGGGATTCGTCTCTCCCGGTATTGGGGGTGAGATCGCCCTGTGTTTAGGAGATCCATTACACGAAATCCCTGGCCAGGGTAATCGAGATTTACTGGAAGGTATTCCAGTAGTATCTCAGGGTGTTATGGGCTGCTCCCTGACACGACTTATGCAGCTATTGGGGGTCTGACGTTTACCGGCCCCCTAGGCCTAATATGCGATACTCATAAGACGAATGGACCGGACTGTACGGATATTGTCACTGTCAGGCTCAGTAGGGTTTATAGATGAGTTCGCTCGTCAGCTTCCCATCCAATCAATACATAGGCAAACCGTTACGTACAGCTTGTATCTCTGATGTGCTAGAGGTTATACCCAGTGCCAGTGTATTGATGAGTCATTAGAGTCCCCCACAGACAGTTTCCTAAGTTCGGACGAAACGTTGTAGATGCCATATGGGATTATGGCAGGGTTCGGAAAATGCATGTGCGTTTTCGCACGTGTCATTTTTCGGGGAGATAATACTGGTAGGCTTTGGTTTAAGCCGGATCCAAGTATTATACTGTGTAGATATAATATCTTTGTCTCAGTTGCATTTGTATTCGGTCGTAATACAAATGCGGGTATGTTTATACAATTACGGGGTAATCCTGAAACTTGTTTCGGGATCACTTTTTGAAGTTGCTAGTTTCCAGTTTTCTATCACCCGTATTTGACATTTGGTTAAATACGGATTTATCTTTTCGTCCTTGGGTGAGTCATGTGGTGAGTCAGTGTTTTAAAAGGTTCTAGAGAGGGTGACAAGGCATGTGAGTCATTAGTTCATTAATGGTGCATTTAATGACAAGGTGACTAGGTTAATTGTGATTGGTTTGCATTTAATGATTTTAGTGATTCATGCTTTGATGTTTTGTTATGATAAGGATGAATGCTTATTGTCACTACTTGAGGTTCCTACACTCGCCCCCTTGCTTCATTTTAAATGGCCGGCCACATTAGTGAGAAGGTGATTGATTGATTTTGAGAAAAAGATACAAGAAATTTAGTGTATGGAAATTTCATATAGTTCAATTTCCATTTACCCGATTCCAATTAGCAACTTCATTAACCGTTCGTCCATACCTTTGGACGTAACGAGACAAAGTGTTCTACTCATTCTCTACATCAATCTTGGTCGTCTCTTTTAGCAAACTTGACGATCGAGTTGCCTCGGTTCAGAGGCGGGAGCCCGTTTAAAAGATCCGTCGACGTGGTGCCACCTGGACGACGAGATCGGAGATCGAGCGAGTTTTGATCAACTGCAACAAAGCGTAGGATGATGGTTGAAGACCGAAGCACTCGGATCGTTCGGTATAACATTTCTACTCACTTTACAATATATTAGTTTAGCTTTAATGGCAGATCCGGGTTATAGTACGCGATAGCGCCAGTCGTAAAAGTTTTTGTTCCGCATTTTGGCGTCTGTTAGACGGCCGCGGCGCTACCGTTGACTTACAGTGGTATCAGAGCCTCACCATTAAGCTTTACTAACATGTGCTAACGCATTTAAAATATCGATCGAACGGATTTTCGCGAAACTACAATTTTCTGTTCAAAATTTCTGTCGATTTTTAATCTGGTCTAAAAATTATTTGACATATCACAGAAAACTAAGCAGGCTATTCTTAGCACACTGGTGAAATTTGGTCATATGATCCCATAAAACGGCCGCGGATCCGCGGCCCAAACCAGGGTTTGGCCGCGGATCTGCCGCGCTTTTGTGGGAACAGTGCGCCAAATTTTTCCAGTGAGTTTACCACGGGAAATTGTGGTTTTTAGTATATGTCTTTTGGGCCCAAACTTTGTTACTATACAGCAGATGTTTGCAGGGCCCACTTCGGGAAATTTAGTCGATCGAAATTTTAAACATGTTAGTTTTGCAGTACTTACTCTATATCTCCGACCGGGAATGTCATTTGATAGGTAAACCACGTCTGACTGCTATAGTTCTTTTAGACGGGTTTGCGAACGTGACATTCGCGTTGATGTTCTGTGTTGTGCTGTGATGTTGCGGATTTGTCGTGGTGGATAGCAGTGTGCAATGGTAGTTCTGTTTGGATTTATTTGTACATTTGATATTGCAGGGCGAGTGTCCAACATGTGGACTGCCGTCACTGCCTGTTTGTATAATATTCTTTTGGGGCACGACCGGGCTGAGATCGATGTACCCGTTGTATATATTTATTTCTGTACTAGGTTTACCCCGCGAAGGAGTGCACGGATAGCCGGGTTCTGAAGGGCAAAGGGTCCGTATCTCATGGCTTTGAGAGGCAAAGAGACCTCACTCTAGAATTGGCAGACTATTCGCCGCACTCGTAGGGGGTACAGGTTGATCCAAGGCGGGGTGCTCAATTTACCGGATTCCGTGAAGTGCCGGGTGTTCCATTCACTATATTGTGGGGACTACCTCGCTTCAGGTTTTGGCGGGTAACTTGCCGCACCCGTAGGGGTCTAGGTTTCATTGCACAGGCTATCCACACGACCAGGGGAACGTCGGGTTTCAGTAGCGGCTCTGTGAAACCCGGGGATCCCAGATTATCTGTATTGTTCTGTGATGCTTATTACTTTTTTGTATTGTTGCATATTATCACGCCTGGAGCGATTATTGTATATTAGTCTATATACTATTAGATGTTGTATATGTTTTACACTCGCGCTAGTCCAGCCCCCGCTCTGTCGTTAGTTAAGTAACCTAACGGGTGATCACGGGACCCAGTGACGAATGCGGATGGCATATACATACATTTTATTTTCGTTCTTTTCTGGTGTGATTGATTGATGGGACTGCATTGATTCTTATCAATACACGGATAAAACAAACCTATATTTGATGTTGTTGGAACAAATTTTAAAATGAGTTATTACAAAGACGTTTCCTTTTGTTTTGCATAGTGATATTCAGTTAGAATATCCTGCACCTCATTCGACGAGGCAAGGGCCGAGATCCCTTCACCGGGAGTGACCCCTTGGACAGAAGTTTGCATCAGGGTAATAACTTCTATATAATCGATTACAAGTTGCTTTGCATCGCGGTATTCAGTTGGAATATCCTGCACCTCATTCTACGAGGAAAGAGCCGAGATCCCTTCACCGGGAGTGACTTCTTTAGCAAAAGGTTTTCGCTACTATATTTTTTATAAAATTCTATCAGATTCCTTCAACGAGATCAAGTTCATTACGTTAAAGGTTTTTCGCCAAAAACCAGCCGTTATCCTCCGTCGTTTCTTATGGATGGTCAGTAGTATTCAAGCTATGTTTGTTGGCCTACGTCAAGGTGTAGTGTTTGGTAGCTGCTGGGTATTCATTTGTTGCACAGATAGATGCATTAGTTTAGGACAGACGTACAGCCTTGTTGGCCTACGTCAAGGGCATGTACGATGACCTAAATTAATCAGGACAATGACGGGTAGAACTTGACATGTGGCTTATGATTTGTTGGCCTACGTCAAGGTCATAAGTGCATGGGATAAAAATTATATCGGGAGTTTCAAACATACAGGAAACTTGCCAGACTTACGCATACCTTCTGGAGTGTGTTAACTTGAGTGGCTTCCATCAAGTTATCATGCGATGATAGTTGGATCCCGATTCCCACTGATGAGTTGGTTTACTCTTCGGGTGATCCCGACTAATTCTTCTTTCAGGTTTGGAGGAGAATTTGAGATTACAGTGGGTGGTTTCCAGATTAAATAAAGTGATAACCATTCTGATCTAGGTTAGAGTGCACGCAGAGTGTTTCTTTTCTCTCTCTCTTTGGCAGCGACTTTTTACCGACCCTAGACTATAACTCAATGACCAAGTTGACCGAACCTTCTTAATATACAAGCTTTTGGATTATCCGAGTTGCATAAGTCATTGTCGCTCCTTCTTTTACCCTTTGTATTTCTCAGAACACCCCGTATTACTACGGACATCCACTTCCATTGGATAGATCCATCGTATGGTTATATACGAACTCGAAGGGACTTCTTCGAGGATGGATCCAGGTTCAGGAGAAATAGAATTGGTTTATTCAGTTGTCTTTTATTAGCACCTTCTCTCAGGTTGAGAGGGCTTCTTAGTTTAGGAGAGTATACCTATTACGCTTATTCGATAGTCTTATTCCAAACCATAGGCAGGTACCGAAAGGTAGGGAATGAAGAAAACCAATTAGCCTAAGCCGGGTGTACAGAAGATAATAAATAAAGACAAAATAAAGGGATTAGAAAGAGGGCAAAGTAAATTGCGACTGCTATCATTCACGACCAAACCGCGTACTTCAACGCCACTCCTATTTCACCTTTGCTTTTTTCCCAGTTCGGGAGAAATAGAATAAGGTATTATTCAATTGTCTTTTATCATCACCTTCTCTCAAGTTGCGAGTGCTCCTAGGATTAGGAGGGTACACCTATTATGCTTACTGGATATTCTTCTTCCAAACCATAGGCTGGTGCCGAACGGTAGGGATGGAAGAAAACCATTTTAGCCTAACAATGGTGTACAGAAGGTAACGACTAATGACAAATAAAGGGAACTGGAGAGATGGCAGGGAAATATACGGTTAAAGTCATGAATTAGATTATGGAAGAGGCATTACTAAGAATACCAGAATACCCTTTCGAAACATTTTCATGTTTCAGTTACACTATGCATTGTTGATTGTAAACTGATTTCCCAATTAAACCCTTGCTCCAGGGTATGTATTTACCAAGTATGCTTCTCACATCTATATAGTTTTACAGATGATGAGTGGGAGTAAGTTATTGGGAATTAGGTGATCATCCTCATTATATCAGAATTCTTTGTAATTGGTGATATTTGAGGAAATCGCCTGGGTACAGTTTTCAACCTACGACGCACAGATTTTGAGTTATTCAACTCAGCGGACTTATACAGAGTATTGTATGTTGTCCAGTGTCCATCAGGACAAAGGGGTTGGTCCTCATACTATGTTCTATTTACTTATGACTTCTCTAGTTTTTAGACAGGTGTTTCGTAGAAATACAATGTCTAAGTTTTGAGAAGTTGTGGGTATAAGAATAAAGTAGAGAACCAGGTGTCGCAAGTATCAGGATTCTTCAAAGAAATCGAAGATGTAGATTCTTGTGAATGGTATTCAGTTGATAGTAATTGTTTTGAGAAACTTGTTTCTCTTTCAGGTTACTCATAAATGGATGGATTCCTAAGTTGAGTAATGCTGATTAGCCTCTCTCCATTAAGATGATATGCACTGGAGACAGCTGCATGATTTGAATCTGGTTCCAATTAAACAAGTGCCAAAGTTTCTATATTGGATATAGAATGGTTAATATCTTAACGATGTTAAGGTACGGGGAGTTGTCCAGCTTATGCTTAAAACCAGACACTGGATAACTCAAGGCACGTTTCTATAATGGCAGTTTGCGGGTTGACCCTAGCTTTGACGAGGGTTGATTTTCTACCATCTGGAAGATCAATAGTGATATTGTTCTTGACTCGCCACAGTTTTAATAAAATGGATTTTTTCAGAAAACAATAATGGGAGTATAGTAGAACTGGAAGTGATTCCAGAACCACAAATGATTACGGAAAGTTTAATAGGACCTATATATTCAATCAGGTTTGACATTCCAATAGCCACTCCGCAGATATGGTGGGTAACCTCAGGCACCGGAGAGGTACTCCGGTAGCCTCAATGACGGTGACAGGGAGGTTCTTGTTTAACCCAAACTTGACACTACTGTTGTTCCAGACTATGAGACCCGGCAGGAGGATAAGTATAGCGTCGTTCTAAACTAGTTTTAGAAGTTCACGTATATATTATTCTGCCAGAGGGTTGTCGTAGTCAGTGGGAGCAGCGGAAGCATAGTGGGCAAGTAGCTAGTATCTATAGGCTTGAGCAAATATAGCGGAGATAGATCATCTAATTTTGATATGACAGTCATAGGTTTGACTTCATCAGAATAGGGGATGGATCTGTTAAGAAGGTAGTAGGGTGTAATTTCCTGGTATTTGATGACATACACAGAGTAGGAAGTAAAATTCCTATACTACAATCGGTTGTACTTTGGTCGTCACACAATTGTTTCTCCACAAAGGACATGGATATAATATTTGACATTCTGGTTTCTAGATCTATGGTTTTAGATCTAGATTTGGGTAGTTTCCCAATGAGGGTACTTTGACAGTATTCTAATAGTATTTTAGAATAGATAACTCCTGGCATGGTGGTGTACCTGCAGGTGATGGAGTCACCCTCTCTAAAGGTGTCTTACAGACTAAAGGGGAGAGGGATATACATGATTGGCAGATCACTTGCTTAAGCAATTGAGTCAATCATGAGATGTCAAGTACCACACCAGATATCGTTGTTGCACTAGATGCGATAAGTTTATATTAATCCAATCCTGAAGAAACATACGGAAGCAGTTATAGAACATAAGTACATGTTCTACGGATTTGATGACGACAGCCTCCTTCGGGAGACGGTTATTATTCCAGGCTTCACAGGTGACCTGGATGACATGGTGATTGTCTGAGTTATAGTTTTCCCTCAGACAAGGGACAGTATTATGGACAGATAGTCCAAGAGGATACTGTGGGAGGCATAGTGCTGGAAACTGATTAGTTTCAGTTATCGATACAGTCTAAGAAGTTTGGATTTAGAGTTCATTTATGAACTAAGTCCCATCAGATATCCAGACATATTCTAAGACGGGTATTACTCGATTCGGGAGATGGTTATCTCCGCGAACTTGATTATAAGAGAGACATAGAAAGAAACATCAGGGCGGATCCACTCACTAAGGCTATTTCTCGAACACAATAGTTTTGCAAACGAGCTTTGTGAAACTGATTAGTAGAGGAGTTGGATGCTCGGTATCACACGAGCTGTGAGTACGCGACATCACAACAATTAGCCTTAAGTGCAAGTGGGAGATTGTTGGATATAGTGCCCTCTAAGTCAATTATTGGATCGCAGGTACGTGATTGCAATGATTGAGGGAGGACCTATACCGATAGAACAGTCTTACTCGAGATGATAGTATGCTATCTGGTTTGTCTTTATCATCATGTATATATTGATAGAGCCCATAGGATTCTTGCTTGACTACCAGCAGTATGATGGCGATCATATATTTGGGAGCCGGGGTCTATAAGCACATCCTTAAAGTGTCCCTAGTCGTGGGAGTTTCGAGACAGGGCATCGATACTCCAGAATAGACTAGTGTATACAGTCGAGACCCCGACGAGGGGCGGTGGCCGGTCTCACAAGCCACTGGTGTCATTTGGATCACCTAAGATGTATACAGGTGCTCATTAGGTTATGAGTACACCGGACAGGACTAGCCGGGAACTTGCTGGTCGGTATTATACCTAGCGTCAGATAGCAGTTCCCTGGTGACATGTGTACATGTTAGTTCATCGACCTGAGGTCGTCATTTGTCTCGTGTGAGTTCCCACTGTGCTTTGATTTATACCCTACCACACTCAAAGGAGACGTGCAAACGGGTATATTTTGGGTACAGTCCCGAGCCACATGGAGGCAGTGAGCAGATCATCGGGGATTCGTCTCTCCCGGTATTGGGGGTGAGATCGCGCTGTGTTTAGGAGAGCCATTACATGAAATCCCTGGCCAGGGTAATCGAGATTTACTGGAAGGTATTCCAGTAGTATCTCAGGGTGTTATGGGCTGCTCTCTGACACGACTTATGCAGCTATTGGGGGTCTGACGTTTAGCGGCCCCCTAGGCCTAATACGCGATACTCATAAGACGAATGGACCGGACAGTACGGATATTGTCACTGTCAGGCTCAGTAGGGTTTATAGATGAGTTCGCTCGTCAGCTTCCCATCCAATCAATACATAGGCAAACCGTTACGTACAGCTTGTACCTCTGACGTGCTAGAGGTTATACCAAGTGCCAGTGTATTGATGAGTCATTAGAGTCCCCCACAGACAGTTTCCTAAGTTCGGGCGAAACGTTGTAGATGCCATATGGGATTATGGCAGGGTTCGGAAAATGCATGTGCGTTTTCGCACGTGTCATTTTTCGGGGAGATAACACTGGTAGGCTTTGGTTTAAGCCGGATCCAAGTATTATACTGTGTAGATATAATATCTTTGTCTCAGTTGCATTTGTATTCGGTCGTAATACAAATGCGGGTATGTTTATACAATTACGGGGTTATCCTGAAACTTGTTTCGGGATCACTTTTGGAAGTTGCCAGTTTCCAGTTTTCTATCACCCGTATTTGACATTTGGTTAAATGCGGATTTATCTTTTCGTCCTTAGGTGAGTCATGTGGTGAGTCTGTGTTTTAAAAGGTTCTAGAGAGGGTGACAAGGCATGTGAGTCATTAGTTCATTAATGGTGCATTTAATGACAAGGTGACTAGGTTAATTGTGATTGATTTCCATTTAATGATTTTAGTGATTCATGCTTTGATGTTTTGTTATGATAAGGATGAATGCTTATTGTCACTACTTGAGGTTCCTACACTCACCCCCTTGCTTCATTTTAAATGGCCGGCCACATTAGTGAGAAGGTGATTGATTGATTTTGAGAAAAAGATACAAGAAATTTAGTGTATGGAAATTTCATATAGTTCAATTTCCATTTACCCGATTCCAATTAGCAACTTCATTAACCGTTCGTCCATAGCTTTGGACGTAACGAGACAAAGTGTTCTACTCATTCTCTACATCAATCTTGGTCGTCTCTTTTAGCAAACTTGACGATCGAGTTGCCTCGGTTCAGAGGCGGGAGCCCGTTTAAAAGATCCGTCGACGTGGTGCCACCTGGACGACGAGATCGGAGATCGAGCGAGTTTGAATCAACTGCAACAAAGCGTGGGATGATGGTTGAAGACCGAAGCACTCGGATCGTTCGGTATAACATTTCTACTCACTTTACAATATGTTAGTTTAGCTTTAATGGCAGATCCGGGTTATAGTACGCGATAGCGCCAGTCGTAAAAGTTTTTGTTCCGCATTTTGGCGTCTGTTAGACGGCCGCGGCGCTACCGTTGACTTACAATGGTATCAAAGCCTCACCATTAAGCTTTACTAACATGTGCTAACGCATTTAAAATATCGATCGAACGGATTTTCGCGAAACTACAATTTTCTGTTCAAAGTTTCTGTCGATTTTTAATCTGGTCTAAAAATTATTTGACATATCACAGAAAACTAAGCAGGCTATTCTTAGCACACTGGTGAAATTTGTTCATATGATCCCACAAAACGGCCGCGGATCCGCGGCCCAAACCAGGGTTTGGCCGCGGATCTGACGCGCTTTTGTGGGAACAGTGCGCCAAATTTTTCCAGTGAGTTTACCATGAGAAATTGTGGTTTTTAGTATATGTCTTTTTGGCCCAAACTTTGTTACTATACAGCAAATGTTTGCAGGGCCCACTTCGGGAAATTTAGTCGATCGAAATTTTAAACATGTTAGTTTTGCAGTACTTACTCTATATCTCCGACCGGGAATGTCATTTGATCGGTAAGCCGCGTCTGACTGCTATAGTTCTTTTAGACGGGTTTGCGAACGTGACATTCGCGTTGATGTTCTGTGTTGTGCTGTGATGTTGCGGATTTGCCGTGGTGGATAGCAGTGTGCAATGGTAGTTCTGTTTGGATTTATTTGTACATTTGATATTGCAGGACGAGCGTCCAACATGTGGACTGCCGTCACTGCCTGTTTGTATAATATTCTTTTGGGGCACGACCGGGCTGAGGTCGATGTACCTATTGTATATATTTATTTCTGTACTAGGTTTACCCCGCGAAGGAGTGCACGGATAGCCGGGTTCTGAAGGGCAACGGGTCCGTATCTCATGGCTTTGAGAGGCAAAGGGACCTCACTCTAGAATTGACAGACTATTCGCCGCACTCGTAGGGGGTACAGGTTGACCCAAGGAAGGGTGCTCAATTTACCGGATTCCGTGAAGTGCCGGGTGTTCCATTCACTATATTGTGGGGACTACCTCGCTTCAGGTTTTGGCGGGTAACTTGCCGCACCCGTAGGGGTCTAGGTTTCATTGCACAGGCTATCCACACGACCAGGGGAACGTCGGGTTTCAGTAGCGGCTCTGTGAAACCCGGGGATCCCAGATTATCTGTATTGTTCTGTGATGCTTATTACTTTTCTGTATTGTTGCATATTATCACGCCTGGAGCGATTATTGTATATTAGTCTATATACTATTAGATGTTGTATATGTTTTACACTCGCGCTAGTCCAGCCCCCGCTCTGTCGTTAGTTAAGTAACCTAACGGGTGATGACGGGACCCAGTGACGAATGCGGATGGCATATACGTACATTTTATTTTCGTTCTTTTCTGGTGTGATTGATTGATGGGACTGCATTGATTCTTATCAATGCAAGGATAAAACAAACCTATATTTGATGTTGTTAGAACAAATTTTAAAATGAGTTATTACAAAGACGTTTCCTTTTGTTTTGCATAGTGATATTCAGTTAGAATATTCTGCACCTCATTCGACGAGGCAAGAGCCGAGATCCCTTCACCGGGAGTGACCCCTTGGACAAAAGTTTGCATCAGGGTAATAACTTCTATATAATCGATTACAAGTTGCTTTGCATCGCGGTATTCAGTTGGAATATCCCTGGTGACATGTGTACAGGTTAGTTCATCGACCTGAGGTCGTCATTTGTCTCGTGTGAGTTCCCACTGTGCTTTGATTTATACCCTACCACGCTCAAAGGAGACGTGCAAACAGGTATATTTTGGGTACAGTCCCGAGCCACATGGAGGCAGTGAGCAGATCATCGGGGATTCGACTCTCCCGGTATTGGGGTGAGATCGCGCTGTGTTTAGGAGAGCCATTACACGAAATCCCTGGCTAGGGTAATCGAGATTTACTGGAAGGTATTCCAGTAGTATCTCAGGGTGTTATGGGCTGCTCTCTGACACGACTTATGCAGCTCTTGGGGGTCTGACGTTTACCGGCCCCATAGACCTAATATGCGATACTCATAAGACGAATGGACCGGACTGTACGGATATTGTCACTGTCAGGCTCAGTAGGGTTTATAGATGAGTTCGCTTGTCAGCTTCCCTTCAAATCAATACATAGGCAAACCGTTACGTACAGCTTGTACCTCTGACGTGCTAGAGGTTATACCAAGTGCCAGTGTATTGATGAGTCATTAGAGTCCCCCACAGACAGTTTCCTAAGTTCGGGCGAAACGTTGTAGATGCCATATGGGATTATGGCAGGGTTCGGAAAATGCACGTGCGTTTTCGCACGTATCATTTTTCGGGGAGATAATACTGGTAGGCTTTGGTTTAAGCCGGATCCAAGTATTATACTGTGTAGATATAATATCTTTGTCTCATTTGCATTTGTATTCGGTCGTAATACAAATGCGTGTATGTTTATACAATTACGGGGTTATCCTGAAACTTGTTTCGGGATCACTTTTGGAAGTTACCAGTTTCCAGTTTTCTATCACCCGTATTTGACATTTGGTTAAATGCGGATTTATCTTTTCGTCCTTGGGTGAGTCATGTGGTGAGTCAGTGTTCTAAAAGGTTCTATAGAGGGTGACAAGGCATGTGAGTCATTAGTTCATTAATGGTGCATTTAATGACAAGGTGACTAGGTTAATTGTGATTGATTTCCATTTAATGATTTTAGTGATTCATGCTTTGATGTTTTGTTATGATAAGGATGGATGCTTATTGTCACCGCTTGAGGTTCCTACACTCACCCCCTTGCTTCATTTTAAATGGCCGGCCACATTAGTGAGAAGGTGATTGATTGATTTTGAGAAAAAGATACAAGAAATTTAGTGTATGGAAATTTCATATAGTTCAATTTCCATTTACCCGATTCCAAGTGGCAACTGATTGCTGTGAAAAATTATTTTTGTAGAATAACCGCAATCAATAACGGTGTCGCGTGTAGCTAGACCGAGATGAGTACGGGTCGTCCTCTGGGAAACGTTGAATCTTTTACTCTTACTTTAGATGTGTTGAGAAGGGAGGAGGAAGAAAGAATTTGTTGAATGGTTTCTAGATCTACGTTAAGCAAGAATGCAAAAATATAGATATAGATTATTTTAAGGATGTAGTTAATGTAATAAGGGGGCTTGTAGGGTCGTTAGGATTTAGTAGTTATGGACGATTAATTAAAAGTTACCATTTTTATCCTTTAATAGATTTAAAACTAGAACGACGGTGAAGCGTATAGTTTAGGGTTTCTGGAGGGAAAAGGAATCCCACTCTTAACCCTTATCTCGACACGGAACTTCGTTCATATCTAGCCTTTACCAAAATAATCATTTATCTAATCTTTAAT
Source organism: Agapanthus africanus (assembly GCA_030015575.1). Lineage (NCBI taxonomy): Eukaryota > Viridiplantae > Streptophyta > Magnoliopsida > Asparagales > Amaryllidaceae > Agapanthus > Agapanthus africanus. Next base: position 260,008,631 of record JASDDO010000019.1, on the reverse strand, counting down.
CGCGGTCGGAACTAGCAAAGAATTGTTTGCGCGCCCGATTAGGATGTTAATAATTCTTTTGATAAAGTTCATAAACTTTATAGGACTTAAAAAGGGTTTAGGGATTTTTATCGTCCATTAGCCTACCCTAATCTTACGAACCCTAACAAGCAGAGAATTACTCGCGCATGTTGGGAAAAGAAGATGGTAAGACAGAGAGGGAAAACATAATGTAAAATGCAAAATAATTAAATAAAATAACTATCTTTATTATTCAACTTGAACAACCTACACTTTATTCCGTAGAAAATGATTACAAAAACTTGAATTGCTTCTCGATCTTTCCTAAGGAGGTAGACGAACAGTTGATGATCAGCCTGGATGCGTGAGCGTCTGGGGCTTCGTGATCGCGTCGGCTTGATAAATTTTCCAAGAGGCTCTCGGTCCCTTTTTATAGTGCCAAAGCCAGAACTCAAGCTTCTAAATTAGGAAGTAAGCAGCAAAGATATTCCCTAAAAATCCTCAGCTTCTAACTCCCTCTAACTGCGGTGGATCCATGGCATAAAGGGGCTTGAGCCGCGGATCCGCGGCTTGATGATCAGAGCCCTTGATCATTTTCCTGGGGTTGTCTCTATGTGACATTTGGCGATCCTTGAAACCTTCAGAATTTGGAAATCTTCTCGTGGTTGCTGTCAGACTTGGTCTCCAAGTTTTGCTTTCTTAATTAGGCAACTCTTCTTCAACAACTTGATTTCCTTGATTCTAGTCTTGAAAAATTCTGCACCACTTGGAAAAATTCTGCACAACAACTCAAATATTTAGTAGACTTTGTTCTACTAGGATTTGGTCAATAAAATTATTTGCATACATTTTCCTACCAAATTATAATTATAATATATCAACACATGGAAAATAGTATTTTTACACATAAACCCTCATATGTATGATATATTATAATAAAGTCCTTTTTTAATATGAAAATGGTAGGAAAAATGTAATAACAAATGTGCAGTTTTATCAACTGAACAAATACCCCCAAACTTATTTTTGATCATCCCGAGCAAACTAGTTTATTCAAGAGGAGAAAAAGAAAGGAGAAAACTAAGCACACTTTCGTAGGCAGACACGATTGCACTGAGCATGTGCAACAAGCCGTTAAACCTCTAGGTGTCCCTAGTAGGAGGAGTGTTGTCTCCTGAGGGTTTTCAGCGGATTACACCCACAAAATCCTATAACAAAAGAGAGAGGGTGAAATTTACATATAAAGATAAGAATCATAAAAGAAATACTTTGAAAATTTAGAGTTTCCAACTACACTAGCTTTTCAGTTGTCATAAGCCCTATCTTAATAGTCATGAAAAGATGTTAGAAATCACATCATCCCTCAATAAAACATCGTCTTTATTCTTCATTCCTACCTTTCATCCAAACATTGATCATATAACCCCACGTGTATGTAAAGAACATCCCTACACTCGGAGAATTCAATTCAAGCTATCATACTCTTGTCCATCTACCTCAGTACTTTTTAATTTGATGAATATTTAGATTGCTCACACATTTTCATACGACCGTTAATACTTCTTGAGGTACTAACCGACCGATTACTCATGTGCTTGCTGATTCGGTGATAATATTTTCCCCGTCTTGCACCACCTAAGGCTTAGCGGTGACTCCCGGACCAGTTGGCCTTAGGGCACTAGGTGAAGAGGCACCCTCGCTATATTTTTTTATTGCTGCCTTGGCGATAACAAAGCCAGTGTTCATTTTTTTCTTTTCACCATTTTTATATTTTCTTCATTTTTATTTTTTTTTCATTTCCTTCATACTTTGGCTTTTAGACAAGAGCATTTCAAGGTATTCTCTACTATCCCGAGTTTCAAGACGTGTGTAAGTGCATATAGTAGGGTATCAATATTCAAATGTTTGTCTTCTAGAATAGAAACTATTTTTCAGACTTATTTTTATCCTCAGATTAATGACTTCCTTCATCTTACTAACCCTTGGGACAACAGCTCATAACTACTTATTACTAGTTCGTTTAAGAAAACTTCTAATTTTCTTGGTTTTCTTAAACTATTCCTATCTTTTGGATGTAATTTTTCACTTTCTATTCTTTTGTTATAAAAAAAATTTTAATGACCAGTGTCAAAGATAATTCAGTGAATACAAACCTCCCCCCCAAACCTGTTTTCAGCAGTGTCCTCACTAATGTAGCCTTTTGAGATCAAGGACCTGTATACTAGGAGAGAGATACAAGGGGTAAAATAATAGTTAAATGAAAACTACCCCCAACCTTGATCTTTGACACGCACAGATATTCAATCAAATCCATTTTTACTCACCTCCATTCTTAAAATGAGAAAATGTTACAAAAACATGGAGGTGAGGCGGAGGAATTTTAGTTTTGATAAAGCGGCTCCTGTAAAAACAGGAGCTCCTCCGCGGGGTCAGCAGAAAAATACGGTTTTAATCTATGCCCATTCACTTTAAAAATCGAACCGTTTTTCAAATTTTCAACTTCAACTACCCCGTGCGGGTGTACATACCGCACCACAAAAGGTCCTTTCAAACGAGATTTAAGCTTACCCGGATGAAGATGGAGATGGGAATCGTAAAGAAGTACTTGTTGCCCCGATGTGAAGGTTTTTCTAAAAAGATTTTTATCGTGGAACACTTTAGTCCTGTTCTTTACTATCACCGCATTATCGTAAGCTTCATCGCGGAGTTCACTTAGCTCATTCAGTTGCAGCTTCCGATAGCTGCCTGCATGATCAAGATCAAAATTAAGCTCTTTAATAGCCCACATTGCCTTATGTTCAATCTCGACAGGAAGGTGGCATGCCTTCCCAAACACAAGGCGGTATGGAGACATACCAAGATCGGTCTTATAAGCGGTGCGGAATGCCCAAAGAGCATCCGTTAATTTGGTTGACCAATCTTTACGGTTTTTCGAAACCGTCTTCTCCAATATCTGTTTGATCTGCCTATTTGAGATCTCAGCCTGCCTACTTGTTTGGGGATGATAGGGCGTAGAAAGCTTGTGAGTGATTGAATATTTCCGCATCAAGGCCTCGAAAGACCTAGTGCAGAAATGTGTCCCGTTGTCGCTAATCATAGCACGAGGGTGTCCGAATCGCGAAAAGATATTTTCTTTAAGGAACTTAATGACAACTTTGTTATCATTAGTGCGACACGGTATAGCTTCCACCCATTTCGAGACATAATCAACCGCTAACAAGATATATAGATTCCCAAAGGAGTTGGGAAAAGGGCACATAAAATCAATACCCCAAACATCAAATATTTCCACAACCAATATAGGTTGGAGCGGTATCTCGTTCCTTCGTGAAATCCGACCCAAATACTGACATCGCGGACAAGTTTTGCAATGTTCATATGCATCTTTAAATAATGTTGGCCAATAAAACCCACATTGCAAAACTTTCTCCACCGTTTTTCGAGGACCAAAATGACCGCCGCATGCCTGATCATGACAAAATAATAACACGCTCTTGAATTCATCGTTAGGGACACACCTGCGAATGATTTGATCGGAACAATACTTGAATAGATAAGGTTCATCCCAGTAAAAATATTTTACTTGGGATAGAAATCGAAGTTTGTCTTATTTCGATCAATCACTAGGAATAAGTCCCGTCGCAAGATAGTTCACGATATCCACGAACCAAGGTTCGTAGGATACAGTCAAGAGCTGTTCGTCAGGAAATGAGTCATTTATCGGCACGGTCAAAGTTGGCGAAGAAGTGATGCGTGAAAGATGGTCGGCTACAACGTTTTCACATCCACTCTTGTCTCGGATGACAAGATCAAATTCTTGTAACAATAGGATCCAACGTATTAGCCTGGCCTTCGCATCCTTCTTCGATAAAAGATGTCGTAGGGCGGAGTGATCTGTGTAAACCACAATAGACGAGCCAATCAAGTAGGGCCTGAATTTCTCTAATGCAAATACAACTGCCAAGAGTTCTTTCTCGGTAGTTGTGTAATTTATTTGTGCATCATTCAAGGTCCTACTTGCATAGTAAATTACATGTGGCATCTTATCAATATGCTGTCCTAAGACAGCACCAATAGCAAAATCTGATGCATCACACATAACTTCGAACAGGCGGTTCCAATCCGGAGATGATATAACGGGGGCTGTAGTGAGTGATTCTTTAAGCGATTCAAAAGCAGCCTCACAATCCGAATCGAAGCGAAATGTAGTGTCCTTGGCCAATAGAAGGGTTAAGGGTCTAGCAATTTTGCTAAAGTCCTTAATGAATCTTCTATAAAATCCTGCATGGCCAAGGAAGGATCGTATATCTTTGACGCATTTGGGACGTGGGAGGTTTTGAATGACATCTATTTTAGCTCTGTCAACCTCAATGCCTTTTCGTGAAATTTTATGTCCAAGTACAATACCTTCTTGGACCATAAAATGGCATTTTTCCCAATTCAAAGTCAAGTTCTTATCCTTACAGCGGGTAAGAACTGCGTCAAGATTACGAAGGCAGTCCTCAAAGGAGTCCCCAAAAATGGAGAAATCGTCCATAAAAATTTCTAGAAAATTTTCCACCATATCAGAAAATATCCCCATCATGCACCGCTGAAATGTAACGGGAGCGTTGCATAACCCAAAGGGCATCGCCACGAAATGTCAGGGGTTTACTCCTTCGCTCCCACACCGTTGGAGCCAGTGTGTCTTTCATAGACAAGGTGTTGACTATTGGAAAAACGTCCACCACTGCAGTGCGGCCATTGCAAGACACTTTCAAGGATGGAGCTTCAGTTTTAACGGCCCGGGAGACCTTTCACTTATATTCCATCAGACCGGGCTTCTTCGTGTTTAGGCAGGACGGGGCAGCGATCTTCATGAGATATAACCCGCATCGTTTCGTCCAACAGCTGAGCTATAACCAAGGGGTACCGCTGGAGGCTTTTTTATTGGAACCTGCCGCGACTGAAGAAGGGATGGAGAGAGCGCTGCATCACTTCATGCGTCTAAACACAGGCTCTCACTTCTTTATCAGTGAGTCGGCTTGACGATTTCTTTATTTACCGCCTCCTTCATAACGGGATTTAGCCGTCTTTGTGGGTCTCGGGTTGGTTTGGCTTCATCCATCAAATGTATGTGATGTTTAACAATTAAGAGACTAATCCCTTTGATGTCAGCCATTGTCCAACCAAATGCTTGCCGATTCGATCTCAACACTGCCAAAAGTGCGTTCTCTTGCTCAAAGGCTAGAGAAGCGGATATAATCACTGGCAAAGTCTCATTCTCTCCTAAATATGCATATTTAAGATGAGAAAGTAGCGGTTTGAGATCAAGAATAGGCGGAGAGACAATAGAAGGTGGGGTAAGGGAATGATATTCGGACTCCCAAAAAGGTTCAAAACTTGCATACGATAATGACTCGGAAAGTGCTGCTGACTTTTGCAACGAGTCAACGGGTTCAATCTCAAGGTCGGACTCATTGAACATATCCTCACTGTGAAGTGGTTTAAGATCAAACGATGTCTCATTAGTGTTGTCGAGAACATCAAAACAAAGTTCCTCATCCATGCAGCTTTCGGAAACTATCTCGTGGATGGAACAAACATCCAGCAAATAAGCAGAAGGTTCTGATGGCTGACTTCCTAGCTTGTAAATATTAAGCTCAATTGTCATTTTCCCGAAAAATAAGTTCATAGAACCGTTACGACAATTAATTACAGCGTTAGAAGTTGCTAGGAAGGGTCGACCAAGTATCACCGGGATTTGATTACGTGGGTTTTCCACAGGTTGTGTATCTAAAACAATAAAGTCCACGGGAAATATGAATTCCCCGACTTTAATTAACACATCCTCTAGTTCGCCCCGAGATTTGGTGATAGATCGGTCTGCCATCTGGAGAGTACAATGGGCGGGTTTTAACTCTCCAATTCCTAACTGCTCGTATACTGAATAAGGAAGCAAGTTAACGTTAGCGCCTAGATCGAGTAAAGCACGATTAATATTTTTACCCCCAATAGAAATAGAGATTGTAGGACAGCCGGGGTCCTTACGTTTCTTTGGTATTTGTTGGATAAAAGCTGTGCTAACATTACTCGTCATGAAAACCTTCTTAGGCACTTGAGTTTTTCTCTTCCTAGTGCACAAGTCTTTAAGGATTCTTGCATAAGATGGGACTTGTTGAATAGCATCTAGGAGAGGAATATTCATGCTAACTTGCTTAAACATTTCCACAATCTTCTCCATTTGCGGGTTAGGTCTGTTGGCCCTTAATCTGTTTGGAAATGGAGCTCGATCAATAAGTTTTGGGTCCAACGTTTGTGGAGAAGACTGTGGGGACGGATTCGATCCCAAAATTGGAGTGGGAATCGACTCAGATAGATTTGGAGAAATGTTCGAGCCTTGGGGAAAACGAAGAATAGGCTCGGATGAAGGTGGGAGACTAGACGAATTAGGGGAAGACGAAGAAGAAGCTGGGGTATCAAATGTGTCACTAACATCAACCTGCTCACTCACTCGGTTATTCAGCACTCTCTCCGATCTCAACGTAGTGACGGCATTCACATTATGATTTTGTGAATGGCCAGGATTCGGTAGGGGTTGAGATGGGAGTTTCCCTTTTTCTCTCGCACTCATTGCGGCGTTTAACTGTGCGATTTGGTTTTCTAATGATTTAATACTCTCACCATGGGAGTCGGAGTTTTTCGTTATGGTATCAATAGAAGATTTCATCTCAGTCGACAATTGCATGGATTGTTTCCTGAACATATCCAAAGTTTGTGCAAGTGAAGAGTTGTCAGTACCGGCCACTTGTGATGTAGAAGTGTTGGCCGGATTTTGAAAATTTTGTGACTGAAAGGGGGGCTGATTCTGTGGTTGTGGTTGCTGTGGAGGAGGTATTTGATAATTGCTTTGTTGGTTTTGATTCCAAGCAAAGTTAGGACGATTCCTCCATCCTTGATTGTATGTGGAAGAATAAGGGTCGTTTCTAGGTCGCTGCTGAAAAGCAGCATTAGCTTGAAACGATGCATTCATAGGACATTCTTCCGTTAAGTGTGAAGGATCCGAACAGCAACCACAGACGGTCTTAGGAAGCGTGACCTGATTTACGGAGAATGATGAGAACTTGTTTTCAATAGCGTCGAGTTTCTTCTGTATCGCTGCCATTTCGGCTTTTACTGCGATAGAAATATCGAGCTGGTGAATACCTCCCTTAGTTGAAGGTGGCCTTACGCTTTCCCACTGCAACGTGTGTCCAGCAAGGTCTTCCAGATATTTCCACGCTTCACCGTCATCTTTAGACATGAAATTGCATTGACACATTGTTTCAAGCATCTGCTTTGTTGCTGGATTAATGCCCTCATATATAATCCGACATAAATCCCATCTTTGTATTCCGTGATGGGGGCATTGGACAAGCAGATCTTTGAAACGTTCAAAGCACTTCCAAAATGGTTCACTGGGAAGCTGGGTGAACTGGTTGATCTCGCTCCTAATATGGGCAGTCTTATGGTTTGGGTAAAACTTCTTAAGAAATGCTATGACAAATTCATCCCAATTAGTGATAGAGTGTGCGGCAGTATTATAAAGCCATTTTTCTGCCAAGTCGCACAGTGTGAATGGGATAAGACGTAAGCGCATAGCATCTAAAGTCAATTGTGAAGTACTCATCATTGCGCATACGTTTTCGAATTTGGTGATGAAAACGTACGCGTCTTCCGACTCAAGCCTGTGAAATTTGGGCAGCAGATTGATGTAGTGGGGTTTAATTTCGAAATTATCCCCGTTAGATGGTGGAAGAGATAGACAAGTGGGAAGAGGACCACGGATAGGATAGCATCTCTCTTGGAGAGAGATGCGCGGTGGATTCTGCGCACCTACGGGCGGTGGCAGCGTGGTGTTATATTCTGATGGAGTGCCGTCCATCTCGGTCGTGGTGTGTGGTGGGGGAAAAGAAGATGAAGAAGCACCGACCTCGGAGTCGATAGCAGGAACGCGGACAAGACGGGCACTAGGATCCCGTGTCCAGCCGAGCATGCACTAAGCGGGTTTAGTGCAAGTGGCAGCGTGTGTGTGATTTTAAAATTGGTTTGTTTTGAAAAAGTGGGACACAAGACAAATCACTCTAAAATGCACAAGCAACCCCAGAATTAAGGTCACCTAGGTCCAGTCTCTAAACCGCTCCTAGACTTCCAAAGGACAAACCGCAGGATAAATCCTCTACCGCCTCCGTACTACCCTTGTAGCCAGGTAAGTGCCAGGTAAGTGGGAAGGAACCACGGTAGTGGGCCTAATTAAAAACCACTAGCCTTTGACACACTTGCCTAGGCACTACAAAAGTAATGCGGATAAACGATAGATTACTGTTCCCCTCCGAAGGACGGCGCACAGGACCGCGATGTCCTGACGCTGAGATTCGGGGCAGATGCTATTTGGTTTTATCCGTCCACCTCTCCGAAGATGCCAAGTTGATTTATGGCACCGTGTATTGGAGGTTTAGATGGATGCGGCCGATGTAGCAGACTTCGTCAGTTTCCCCCTCGCTTGAGGGGTTTTTGATTGTGGGGACGCTTTTCCCTGCAGGCGCAAGCCCCTGCAGTTAATTACACTACCGCATCGCGGTAACCACTTTCTCCTTCTTCAGAATTTCACTTCATGTCGTGTGTATTTGTTTTGTTTGTGGTTGCCCGTGGATTGTATACGGAGACTGAGTAATGCCGTCGCCCGTAGGACGTGGATTAGTCCAAATCCGTATTTACTTAGATTTGGGTTTGGTGTTTTTAGTTTAAGGATACGTTAGCCGCATTTGAGACTAAGATCAACTTAAACGTTCGTTAAGGATACGTTAGTTTAATTTGAGACTAAGATCAACTTAACGGGATCGTCAAGATCCATTTCCAGTTTAAGGACGTAGTGGTCCATTTAATATAACGGGATCCTGCGCAACTGCGCTAGCGCATCTGCGCTGACACGTGTCGCACAGCGCAGTGCCTGCGCAACTGAAGCGTTGCTTCCTTTAATAGAGCTTTGCTCTGATTGGGCGCGCCTTCTTGGGCACTACGCTGACGTATCAGCGCCTGACATGTGGCGCGTTGCGCCCGAGATTTGAAGCGTTGCTTCAAAATTTTGAATTTTGAATTTCAACAGAGCTTTGCTCTGATTGGGCGAAACAATTACCCACGACCTTCCTCTGTCCTTATTGAGTGCGACAGTCCTTAGAGTCCGGTCTAGATATTTTTTAAATTAATGAAGGGTAGATCTAGATGCTCGGTTTGTGATTTGTGGGGCTTAGGAAGGGTGATGAAATCCCCACCTAATCTGGATTTGGTCTTTACCCCTTAGAGTCCGTATTAAAATATGCAAAACAAAACCAATCACAAAACTTTTGCAAAGAATTGTTAGCGCGCCCGATTAGGATGTTAATAATTCTTTTGATAAAGTTCATAAACTTTATAGGACTTAAAAAGAGTTTAGGGAGTTTTATCGTCCATTAGCCTACCCTAATCCTACGAACCCTAACAAGCGGAGAATTACTCGCGCATGTTGGGAAAAGAAGATGGTAAGACAGAGAGGGAAAACATAATGTAAAATACAAAAGAATTAAATAAAATAACTATCTTTATTAATCAACTTGAACAATCTACACTTTATTCCGTAGAAAATGATTACAAAAACTTGAATTGCTTCTCGATCTTTCCTAAGGAGGTAGACGAATAGTTGATGATCAGCCTGGATGCGTGAGCGTCTGGGGCTTCGTGATCGCGTCAGCTTGATAAATTTTCCAAGAGGCTCTCGGTCCCTTTTTATAGTGCCAAAGCCAGAACTCAAGCTTCTAAATTAGGAAGTAAGCAGCAAAGATATTCCCTAAAAATCCTCAGCTTCCAACTCCCTCTAACTGCGGCGGATCCGCGGCATAAAGGGGCTTGAGCCGCGGATCCGCGGCTTGATGATCAGAGCCCTTGATCATTTTCCTGGGGTTGTCTCTATGTGACATTTGGCGATCCTTGGAACCTTCAGAATTTGGAAATCTTCTCGTGGTTGCTGCCAGACTTGGTCTCCAAGTTTTGCTTTCTTAATTAGGCAAGCCTTCTTTAACAACTTGATTTCCTTGATTCTAGTCTTGAAAAATTCTGCACCACTTGGAAAAATTCTGCACAACAACTCAAATAATATTTAGTAGACTTTGGAAAATAGTATTTTTACACATAAACCCTCATATGTATGATATATTATAATAAAGTCCTTTTTTAATATGAAAATGGTAGGAAAAATGTAATAACAAATGTGCAGTTTTATCAACTAAACAGCAACTTCATTAACCGTTCGTCCATAGCTTTGGACGTAACGAGACAAAGTGTTCTACTCATTCTCTACATCAATCTTGGTCATCTCTTTTAGCAAACTTGACGATCGAGTTGCCTCGATTCCGAGGTGGGAGCCCGTTTAAAAGATCCGTTGACGTGGTGCCATCTGGACGACGAGATCGGAGATCGAGCGAGTTTGGATCAACTGCAACAAAGCGTGGGATGATGGTTGAAGACCGAAGGACTCGGATCGTTCGGTATAACATTTTTACTCACTTTACAATATGTTAGTTTAGCTTTAATGGCAGATCCGGGTTATAGTACGCGATAGAGCCAATCGTAAAAGTTTTTGTTCCGCATTTTGGTGTCTGTTAGACGGCCGCGGTGCTACCGTTGACTTACAATTCCTTGCTGCTCATCCCATACCAGAAGGGTCACCGCTCAATTGCGAGTTACCTGTTCAGTCGAAAATATTACATTCTCAACATGACAATTTCCTTACTCATTCTAATCATTTGATGATAGTTGTTATAAATATAGCATATTACCAGTTCATCTGGAAAATATCAAATACCACGTGTTATATATATAATCAATGTCTTATGAAGGAAATTGTGTTAATATTTCATGCATAATATTCTGTATCTCTCACATTCTTTATTAACATCTTGCATCAGATTATTCAGGTCAAATAACAGGAATCAGAAATCTGCCGATATAAAATATGGGAAACCAAAGAATCAAATACTGGAAGCAACCAAAAAAACATTAGAAGATTCCAGACATCAGAAGAAGACCCCAAGACCATCAACAGAACATCCCAGAAAACTCAAGCCATGATCTCACCAAATGGCCGCGGAACCGCGGCCAATTCAGCTCGATTCGCCGCGGATCCACGGCCGAGTTGGGGGCGCCGGGTTCATTAATTCTTTAGAACCTTCTTTTCAACAACCTAGCTTACTGGAGACGCTCCATTGTAACAACCTTCTTCTGAAAACTTCTCTGCAACAACCTAGCTTGTTGATCAAGCTTCATAACTACCTAGCTTATTCTAGAAGCATTTTCATAGCAACCTAGCTTATGAGAGAAGCTTGATCAAGGGCTATAAAAGGGGATCTAGGGTGAAGGTTAAAAGGTTGTTGAGTTGTTGAAGGTTGTTGAATATTGAGCCGATAATTACACAAGTTGAGTGACACAACTTGTGATCCAAATCCAAATCAAGAATCGTGAGAAACAAATCAAGCGACGACATCGAAGATCCTTTACGCGAAGCCAGTCTTCATCAAGAGCACGAGATCCAAGATAGATCCACGTCTCATGAAGATCAAGCCAAGCGAATGTCGACGGAATTAGTTACCTCTTCAAGGGAGCGATCGAGAGCAAATATTGTAATCTCGGATTGAGGGAAAGTGTAATTAAACGTCGGTTTAATAAATGTGATCAATTGTTAATTCTCGCTTTCATTTAAATTCTCGCATTATGAAATTTCTAGTTCTTGATTCTTTCATTTTCATGATGCGTGAGTAAATCTCCGCTTGTTTAGGATTCAAAAGAATTCGGTAGATCAAATGATGATGAAATCCTATACTAATCTTAAGTCTTATGAGGATTATGAAATTTAGGAAAAAGATTCATCGATGACCAAATTTGGAGCGAGATTACAGTTCTTGATAATTTCATTGCAAATTTAGGATTAAATAATTGATGATTCTCTTTGCTAATGGCTAGATTTGAATGATGATCAATGAAAAGACAAGGAATAGTGAAAGAGAAACCCTAGTTTCTTCAATAGATCCCTAATCTTCATTCATTATCATCAATCAAGCTATAATTCATTAATAGATAAGATGAGTCATTATTAGTATTCATCATTACTACCAATTCCTATCGATTCCTACAAACTATTCTTCATTTTCTTGATAACTAAAATTGATATTGGACACTTTATTGATTTCTAATTCTTGAACATATTCTTGATTTTCTTGAAATGACAAACTCAATTAAATCTTGAAATCTTATTTTGTTGAATTTTCTTTTATATTTTCTTTCAATTCATCTAAAGCAAGATCGAATAAATACTTGCATCTCAGTGGACGACCCGTACTCATTAACGAAACTACATCGACACCGTTATTAATTGCGATTATAAATTCTTTGATTGTGATAACACTTTTCAAAACACAATCCAAACGATTAATCAAATGGCGCCGTTGCCGGGGATGTGTGCGTAATTTGTTCTTTCTTACTATTTGAGTTGAAACATTATTATTCCATCAAATTTTAATTCAAGGATCGCTTCATGTGCATAACGATTAGTGTTTGAATTTTTGCGAGGGAATCTGGAATCTTTGTACTGAGGAAATCAAGATTCAGAAACTTTCTGAAGATTCCAGAGGAGTACAGGAAGTTACAGGAAAATTTTCGAAACCTAATTCTGTCATACCACCGCGGAACCGTGGTGGTTTGCTGGTTTTTGCGGCGGTTTCGCCGCCGTTTAGGTGCTTCATTGCTTCCAACTTCTGTGGTATATTCTCTACTTTCTTATCTCCATTCTTATCTTGTCCAATAATAAATTTTCTGCAGGATTCTTTGCAAAAAGTCGCCGCTTAAAAAATTCTTGTTGCGCTTCTTGAAATTGGTTGTTTGTGCATATTTTTAATACGGAAATTAAGGGGTAAAGACCAAATTCAGATTAGGTGGGGATTTCATTACCCTTCCTAAGCCCCAAAAAAATCACAAAACTAGCATCCGCATCATCCTCATTAACTAAAAAATATCTAGACAAGACTCTAAGGACCGTCGCGCTCAATTAGGACAGAAGAAGGTCATGGGTAATCTATTGCTTATCCGCATTTCTTTTGTGGTTTCTAAGGCAAGTGTGTCTAAGGCAAATGGTTATTTAATTAGGCCTGCTATTTTCGTAGCGGAGAACCTCCCACTTACCTGGCCACAGGAGGGATAAAGAGATGGTAGAGGATTTATCCTGCGATTTGTCTTCTGGAAGTCTAGGAGCGGTCTAGTGACTTGACCTAGGTGACCGTAAATCTCGGGTTGATTGTGCATTTTGTTTTGTGATTTTTTCTAAATCCGTCTTTTTCAAAACAAACCAATTATTTCTTTTCCTTTCCTCCCCCTCTTCTCTTCTTATAATGGGTAACCCAAACAGACGAACTCTTGCCGAGCTTTGCTATCCACACCCAGATATTTCTTGTCTTCGTAATCGCTTCGTATACCATCCGACTCTCCCATATCTTTAAGAGATTGGATAGAATAAGCGGATAGAAACAGTTGGCCACCTCAGTTCAGGTCTTATCAACCGTATTCTAATTCTATATCTGTTTCAGTTGATACACCGAGTGAGGATACCCCTAGACGCATGTCCATTACTGAGCATATAGCAAGGGCTAACGGCCAAAGTTTCAATCCGGACCAATATCAATCATCACCACCACTTTCTAAAGAAGAATTTCATAATCGGTTTGTGCCATATATGATGTCTATTGAAAATAGCCAACCCATCAACCAATATCAATATTCTTCTTATTATAATGTTGACCCTACTCCTGCCCAATTTTCACAACCATTCAATTCCTATCAATCATATCCGACTTTTACACCTTCTCTAGACATTCAATCTAACCAATCATTTTGGAGTTTTACTTATCCACAAGAATTTCAATCTTATCCTGAAACCCCTTTTCAACCCAAGTTTAGTCTTGAACGGAAATTAGAAGAAGGTATAGTGTTGATGAACCACATCAGAGAGGAATGGAAGGAAAGCATGGCTAAATATGAAAGAGCAACTAGTTCCGAACCAGCTAAAAAAATTTCAATGTCTAATATGGCCATAGAACAAAGTAAGAATTTGGGTAGTGAGAAAGAACTGTACACCCTTCCTAATCAAAGCTCCCCTTTCCAAAGTGAGATCCACAACTCTAGTTTCACTGATTTATCAAGTACACCAAATGTTTCATCAATTGAAGATAGAATGTATGAGAAGTTGTATGATTTTGCAGTGTTTGATTTACCCGACCGTGAAGGGTCCATTTCGAGTGAAACCATAACCAACCTTTGTGATCTCTACACCTTCACTCTTGAACTAAAATTGATTGAAAACCATACTTTTAATGAGGTGTTTAAGAATTTTGACCTTCACTTGAATGAGGTGATTGACGTTGGGGATATATTGAATGATGAACCCGAAATTTTGGATGAGTTTGTCCCACCAATTCATCAGGTCCTTTCACTTCCTTGTGGTCATCATCTCGAGCCTTTAATTATTCTTTCCGAGCCCCAAATGCGTCTTGAAGTTGATGATAATTGTATAACCGAACAGCAGACTGAAATTCAGCTTTCATCTTCCACATCTGATTCAGCGATACTCGATATACTAATTTGTTTACCCATTTCACCTTCTACTTTTTCAGGTTCTTCTTCTATTCTTTCTATAATTTCAGTGAGTGTTAATGAATCACAATCCGGTAATTCAAGTTCGATAATACCAGAAAGTCAACTTGATTTAGATACTTTTGAAAATAAGGTAGATGAGTTTCTCGAGTCTACTACCTCCATAATTTTTGACAAATCAAGTATGATAAATTCTGGCACAAAACTTATTGACAGCAAAATGTTCAATCACACCATCGATGAAAGTTTTGAAGAACTTTTTGTTGACAAACTTGCATTTCTAAACAACACAGATTTTGTGATTAATCAACCTCCACCTATAGAAGTTGAACCGCCACCATTCCTTCTTATAAGATACAAGAATGCAAATGCTCCACTCATTCCTAATCATTCACATTCTCGCTGTCACTCATCCTCATTCTTTCATTTCTATAATTTAAGACTCAAAACCCTTTCCATACCACCACGTATCTCTTCCCCACTTCTTCTTGGCTCTATATAACATGTTCTTCCACCAATCGGTGCATTACACAAATAAAATCTTCGAATGGTTGGTATTGACTTTCGGTCTTTACAAAAATTGGTATTGACCAATAACTTTACCCCCTCTTATGATTTTAAAAGGCTTAACATTGTTTAACTCAAGTTTGGGGAGTATAATTTGGCTCTTGAAAATAACATTTGTGCTCAAAATTGTGAGCCAAAAATAAGTTTCGGGGAGATTTTCACGTTCATTATTTCTTGCCCCCGTTAATAAATTTTCCTTCCAGGCCTACAGGTTTTTAAGATTTAACAGATGACAACAGTGAGGACACTGCTGTAAATAGGTTTGGGGGAGGTTTGTGCTTATTTACGCATCACTTTGCATTACACTTTGTATAAGCACAAAACATTAAAAAAATTCTTTTATAATAAAAGATTAGAAAGTGAAAAATTATATTTAAAAGATTGGAAGAATTTAAGAAAACCAAAAAAGTTAGATGTTTTTTTTAAACGAAACTAGTAATAAGTAGTTATGAGCCGTTGTCCCAAGGGTTAGTAAGAGGAAGGAAGTCCTTAATCTGAGAATAAAAATAAGTCTGAAAAATAGTTCCTATTCTGTAAACCAAACACTTGAATGTTGATACCCTACTATACGCACTTACACACGTCTTGAGACTCGGGATAGTAGAGGATACCTTGTGTAATACCCGGTTCTTTTATATACGCCTATATCCGTATTTCTTTTTTTAACCTATAAAATTTTATTTATAGTTATTTATTATTTTAAAATTTTCCCAATCTATTTTAGTTCTTCCCCTCTCCTTTCTCAGACCCTAATCCCAATTCCTCATGATCTTGTCCAATTTATATAAACCTCAATTTATATACGCCCATCTCCTTTCATATTTCTATTTAAACCCAAAACCCTAATTTTTCCCTTCAACCCATTTCTTTATTCATTTAAAACTAAACCTAATCACCAAGCCCACTCCTCTACTTCCTCATTTGGCCGGCCCCCTTTCCAACTCCCTATAATTTCTTTTATTATTTTACCTCAGCCCATTTTTCCCATTTTATTTCTTTAAGCCTGGCCATTTCCTTTCTTATTTATTATTTGGTTTTATTTCTCTGTCCCGGCCCTTTCTTTACCTCACTTTGTACTTTCCCTCGGCCCAACCACAGCCCAGCCCGCTTCACCCTCACCCGCCCGCTCCTACCCGACCCGGCCCACTACCCACTCCTTCTTCCCAACGGCTATATTTTTCCCACTCTTTACTGTGCCTCCGCTCTCCTCGCCGCACCCCACGCCTGCGCCCACATCGCCGCTCGTCACGCGCCGTGCCCCGCTCGCGAGCGTTACCCACGACGCGCGCCTCGACCTCTCCTCGTTGACATGCCTCTCTCTCTCCTCTCATAATTCTTTCTCTCTCCCCCACGTCTCCTCTCCCTCTCTCTTATTTCCCTTCCCGCTCCTTACTCGAACCCGCGCACCCGCCAGCACGTCGTGCTCGCCGCCGTCCCCTCACCGTCGCTCGCCTCCACCTCGTCGTCTCCTTCTCGTCTTCACCGTCGACACCCTCCCTGTCATCGCCGTGACACCATCCCTACACACCCGCATCATCGGCCAACCCCATCGAGCCCCTCTCCTCCACTCGCCGACAAGCTTCCTACTTCGTCGACAACCTCACCATCTCCCTCGAGCAACCTCCAGTGACAACTTGAACACCACGGCAATCACTACCTCACTGATTTGTCTCAAAAATATTTGTAACCGCAATCAAGAACGGCGTCGCTTTGCAGCTAGCCGGTGAGTACGGGTCGGTCCACAGGGATGTTGTGAATCTCCGATTCATTCTTACGAGTTAATTCCGAAGGGTGTTCGGAGTTGTTATTAAATCTAAAAACCTAATTAACCTAGGGCAATTATCTAGATCTATTCTTGTTAGGGTTAGGTTTATGAATGGTTTGGAAATGTAAATAAATCTCAACGCTTTCTATACCCAGATTAGGATCTAAGAGGAGTTATGGTAATTATCAATAAAGGGGATTAGATCCATTCGGGAAGGTGTTCCTTCCTCTAGCTTCTTGTCCTTCCTTTAGAGATCCTTACCCTAACCTCCATGGAAAACATCACACCCGGGCCTTTATACTACGGTATCACCGCTACCTCGAGGGATAGAGTGCCGTAGGGAGCGGTATGTGCATGTATGCATGGAGTCCTATTGTAAATATTTGGTGGGTAAGAAAGGGGTGAGAGATCTCATCTCTCAAAATCCTTCCTCAAAGCTAAACCCTAAACAAGTTCCTAGGGCAAAGAATTGAAATCTACACTAGGGCAAGAAATTAAATTACTTACAGATGGCTCTCTCCAAACATTAAAGCAGGGTTGTCAGATCTGAATTTCTGAATTAAAGAGAGGCACCGATGCTCTCCAAAAGATTTCTAAATTTTATTCATTAAAGGGAGGCATAGGTTTACAATGATTAGAGTTCCTATTTATAAAGAATAGGAAACCCTAGGGTTACAATGACTCGCATGTCTGAAATTACAAAAACAGCCCTTAGGTTGACTAGTCAGCGCCGCACCAAAATTATGCTAAAAAGTTTATTTTTCAATTCCTTATCATGGCCGCGGAACCGCGGCCCGAGGCCCTGTTTGGCCGCGGTTCCACGGTCAACGAGAGGCTTTAGATGCTGCAATTTCCTGTGTTGTCTTCTGGTGACTTTGTCTTCCTGTTTCTATATGTACTTTTCCGTTTGGGCTTCTAAGTTGGTTCCAGATCTCCAGTGAACAATTTGTAGTGAACTTTAAACCTTCGCTTTGAGTCGATATCTTGAATCTTGCTTTGTGAACTGTTTCTTATGTAGGCTTGATCAAGATCTTCTGTTCATTGGTTAAAGTCCACTTTTTCATCGTCTTTATATCGTTTTCACTGTTTTCTGTCCAAGAACCTGTAACCTGTAACATGTAGCAGACATGCGTCAAAAGCACCCGTTTATTTGTAAAATATATAAGAATGGGGAATATAATAATGCAATATTATGGTCTGAACAAATACCCCCAAACTTATCTTTTGCTCGTCCTCGAGCAAACTTATTTTTATTCACTAAAATCCTAACCGCACTTTCGCAGGGAAACGCGATTGCACTGAGCACGTGCAACAAGCCGTTAAACCTCTAGGTGTCTCTAGTAGGAGGAGTGTTGTCTCCTGAGGGTTTTCAGCGGATTACACCCACAAAATCCTATCAATTCGGCCTTTCGACTTTTGTTCTCCAATTAGGTTTTCTAACTAAGAATTCTATTATCATCGATCCGCAAATTATCCACCACATTCTTCACACTTTTTCATTATTTAACTTAAGATTATATATGTTATGTAGACCTACTTAGCTTTCGGCATCTCTTAAGTTCTCCTTCTAGGGTTCCATCTCCACTTTGGAATTTCTATCAACCCTTACTAAAGATACAAGTTCTATTCTTCACTCCTTTCTCTTATCTAAATCCCAATCATATACCCCTACGTGTGTGTATAAATCACCCTTACACTTGGAAATTCAAATCAAGCAATCATGCTCTTGTCTGTTGTCCAAAGCACTTTTTAATTGGTGAATTTTTAATTGAATTTTGCTTACACATCCTTCATGCGACCGTTAATACTTCTTGAGGTACCAACAACCGATTACAAGATGTGTTTGCACATTAAAGCGTAATTCCTAGTCTTGCAACACCTAAGGCTTTAGCAGTGACTCCCAAACCAGTTGGTCTAAGGCACTAGGTGATGAAGCACCCTCGCTAAATATTTTTCTATTTTTGCAGCCTTAAGTAATCACAAAAACCAGTGTCTATTTTTTTATTATTCTTTATTCACACATTTTTTTCTTTTCTTCGTACTAAGGACTTTAGACAAGAGCATTTCAAGTTCTCTTCTACTATTCCAAGTTTCAAGGTGCGTGATTGTGCAAATTGTAGGGTATATATTTTCATAATCTAGACTTAAGCTAGGAACTATTTTTCAAACTTATACTCTAATAAGAACATCAATACTTTTCCCTTGTTTCGACTTAGCCCAAGAAGTGAACCCAAAATTTTCCTATTTCTAAATAAACTACAAAGACATATACTTTCTACCGTTAAACTTTAAGGAATGTTATTTTTAGGGTTTTTAATTCACTAAGTCTAAAATCTAGTTGTTCCTAGTCAGTTAACCTATTTGACAAACTCAAGTCAATTAGCCAATATTGAATACAATAATTTTTATAATTTTTGAAATTTTTCAAATTTTTATGGGTTTTCAAATAAATATGCAAATGAAAAAATATATACAAATGAATGCGAAGGAAGAAGACGTACCGAGCATACCCCCAAACTTGAACTTGACAGTGTCCTCACTGTCATGTTAAACCAAGAGGGTCAAAATACCGGCACTTCCCTGTTTATTTATTTATAATTTTTAAAATATTTTTTTAATGTTTTGAATTTTTTTTTATTTTTTATAGAAAAAGAAAACAAAAATATATATACATATATACAACAAGGCTCCCCCCAAACTTAAGCTTAGCCTTACACAAGCCAAAGGTTAGCACCAACCATTCAAAAATTTTATCGTGGTAATGGCCAAGTTGGTGAAATAATAGGGTGTAGATGAAAGAAATAAGAAACACACGAGACCGTGTGGAAAGAAGAGTGGAATATGGTCTCGGTGGAGGAGAAGAATGGCGGGAAGGAGAAAGAAGGGTCGCGCGAACTTGAGGGTGTAAATCGAGTGAATAAATTAGCGCAATATGTGATGACCAATATGTTATAAGCGATTGCGCTAACCTATCAACCCGTCGGGAAATGGGGTCAAATCCCTCAAGATTCGCAAGAAAACATGGGTACGCCGAACTAGGTATTGGGGATGAAAGCGTAACAGTCTTTTGTCCGGTCGGAATGATAGGAAGGACGAAAGGAAGTGAATTAGGGATAGTCTCATTCTCACCGTAGTAAACTGTCTCGAACTTAAAAGATTACATCAATGGTTCGAAACTACTGTAATCAACCGAGTCTGATGGTTCAACTAACTCATCTGAAAATGTAAATTACTCAAACTGGGGCGGTGAGTCATCAACATCGTCCGAAAAAGTGAAACACTCGTAGGTGTTATCGTTTGTGAGAACTGTGTTGGATTCAAAGGAAAAAATTTCAAGCTCACAGTCTGCAAGCGGGGTCGGAACGATGGAAAGGAGGGAGGGTGATTTAGTTAAACGTTCAAGAGGATGAATCGAAAAATCAGACACATCAAACAAAAATGATTCAACCTCAATATTATCCTCAAGACTCTCCTCAATACTATCCTCAATATTCAACTCATCCATGCCATTATCATCAAAGTCAAGACGCATATGAGATTCGGGAGAAACATTTAATAACTCGGGATGATGATTTGAACATAAAATCTCAATTAAATCGACAGGTTCGTCATCCGAAATATTCCCGGCGTCTATATCCTCAACCAAGTGAAAATCAACTTTCTTAAACACCTCATCAAAAGCATGGATATCTATCAATTTAGGTTATAGATGGGAGGTGTAAAGATCGAAAGGATTAGGTGCGGTTTCACTCGAAAGGGGTTCCTCACAATTTGGCAAATCAAACACTACAAAATCACACAACTCGTTTTTATTTTCAACAGGTGAACTATTTAGGGCAATCGATGGAAAACAGGAGTTGTGGGCTTCAATTGGGTAAGGGTAGGTTTGATTTGAAAATCCTCTCTCATTCTCACTCTGTCCAACCGCCTCCTTATACATTGAAAAATTTTGAGCTAGCGGGAAACTAGCTACCGGTTCACTAGGTTGCATAAGGGCGGCCACGGACGCTTCCACATTCCTAACCATTTTGTTTGTTGCTGCGATGTACGCTTCCAACGACTCTTCCAAACTAGACTTAGGTGGTGAGGGGGTTTCGGTAAAAGATTCAAAATGGTATGGATATGCAAAACTCCCTAATGACTGTGTAGAAACAGTGTCTAGTGAAGGTGGGAAAGTCGGGTAGGACTGGTAGGAAGTGGGTGATTGGACAGGGGTAGGGTCAACATGTGGATAAAAAGGTGAATAGTCATGTGGATCCCTAGAACTAGGTGTGTGGAGAGGGGTGAAAAATCGGCTGCGAGATTGAGCAATATGCTCAGCAATGGACATCGGCTTAGGAGTTACAGCAGGACTTGAAAAAGTGGTATCAATATATGGAGGTGGTAAAGGTTGACTTGGTTGACATAAAGTGGATTGAAAAGTCGAACTGTTTCTCCTAGACGCTTCTATTTGATCTTTCAAAGATATTTTAGGCATGGAAGGATCGTCTTTAAATTGACCGAACAAATTGACGTACGACGCAAAATTAGGTTCGGGATACTAAAGTTCGGCAAGTGATTTATTATGTGGGGTACCCATGATAGAAGAAAGAAAAGATGAAGAAGGTAGGTGGTGCAAGGATTTCTCAGTGACAAAAGTTGCAAGTCTTTTTATAAAAAATTCCTTTTATTATTTTTTTATTTGTTTTGCAAAAATTTTCGATAATGGGCTAAGACACAAATGCAAATAACCAGAAATGCACAATCAGTCCTAGATCTAGGATCACCTAGGTCAGCTAAACAGCTCCTAACTGTTCCAAAGGGCTAGAAATAGGACCTCAAACCGCCTCTTCACCGCCAATTGCGGCCAGGTAAGTGCCAGGTAAGTGGGAAGGAACCACACTGTGAGCCTAATTAAAAACCACTAGCCTTTGACACACTTGCCTAGAAACCGCAAAGTCAGGTAAGGATAAACGGTCGATGCCTATAACTAGTCCTCTGTCCTATTGAGCTCGAAATCCTTAGGGCTGAGTCTAGTATTTTTTAATTAAGATATGGTCAATGCAAATGCCTTATGTGATTTCTGGGGTCCTGGGAAGGGTGATGAAATCCCCACCCAATCTGAATTGGTCAAAAGCCCCTTAAAGTCAGTTTTAAAGATATGCAAAACAAAAAAAATCACTTGCAATCAAATCTTTTTTTTGTGAATTTCAAAGTTTGCAAGTTTTCTAATTAAAACTTTCCTTTTTTCTCTTGCTCTTTATTTGGAAAGATATTTTTAGCAAAAAGATTAAGGATATGCAAATCAGAAAAGATCACTTGCAATCAATTATTATTTTAAGAATAGCGCAACGAATCCTGCATGAGATTTGTTATTTGGATAGGAAAAGATTTTTTTAAACGCAAAGAATCCTGCAGGAGATTTTTCAGAAGATATATCGGAGATTTGCAGAGGAGGAGATCAGAAGACTTACAGATTTTTTTTTTTTTACCGCGCTTCTGCCCCTGTTTTTTTTTTTTTTTGCTGCTGCACCAGATCGCGCGGTTGACTTGTTGACTCGGTCCTCTAAATTTTTTTCTGTTCCTCTGTTGTTGCAATCTTCTGTTGATAGGATCGTCTATTTGCTGTTTCGTTTTCTGTAGATTTCCAGATCCGAATTTGTGCGTAGATCCTGCAAAATTCACACAACAAAGTACCCTTTCCAAAAATAACAGATGATATATTTTTATATTTTTTTTGTGATTTTTCAGATTTTTATGATTTTTTAAATTTTGATTAACCCGAAATTGCAAAAAGGAAATAACACGCCATCCCCGGCAACGGCGCCATTTGATTTGTCTCAAATGTATTTGTAACCGCAATCAAGAACGGCGTCGCTTTGCAGCTAGCCGGTAAGTACGGGTCGGTCCACAGGGATGTTGTGAATCTCCGATTCGTTCTTACGAGTTAATTCCGAAGGGTGTTCGGAGTTGTTATTAAATCTAAAAACCTAATTAACCTAGGGCAATTATCTAGATCTATTCTTGTTAGGGTTAGGTTTAGGAATGGTTTGGAAATGTAAATAAATCTCAACGCTTTCTATACCCAGATTAGGATCTAAGAGGAGTTATGGTAATTATCAATAAAGGGGATTAGATCCATTCGGGAAGGTGTTCCTTCCTCTAGCTTCTTGTCCTTCCTTTAGAGATCCTTACCCTAACCTCCATGGAAAACATCACACCCGGGCCTTTATACTACGGTATCACCGCTACCTCAAGGGATAGAGTGCCGTAGGGAGCGGTATGTGCATGTATGCATGGAGTCCTATTGTAAATATTTGATGGGTAAGAAAGGGATGAGAGATCTCATCTCTCAAAATCCTTCCTCAAAGCTAAACCCTAAACAAGTTCCTAGGGCATGAAATTAAATCTACCTGGGGCAAAGAATTGAAATCTACACTAGGGCAAGAAATTAAATTACTTACAGATGGCTCTCTCCAAACATCAAAGCAGGGTTGTCAGATCTGAATTTCTGAATTAAAGAGAGGCACCGATGCTCTCCAAAAGATTTCTAAATTTTATTCATTAAAGGGAGGCATAGGTTTACAATGATTAGAGTTCCTATTTATAAAGAATAGGAAACCCTAGGGTTACAATGACTCGCATGTCTGAAATTACAAAAACAGCCATTAGGTTGACTAGTCAGCGCCGCACCAAAATTATGCTAAAAAGTTTATTTTTCAATTCCTTAACATGGCCGCAGAACCGCGGCCCGAGGCCCTGTTTGGCCGTGGTTCCGCGGTCAACAAGAGGCTTTAGATGCTGCAATTTCCTGTGTTGTCTTCTGGTGACTTTGTCTTCCTGTTTCTATATGTACTTTTCCGTTTGGGCTTCTAGGTTGGTTCCAGATCTCCAGTGAACAATTTGTAGTGAACTTTAAACCTTCGCTTTGAGTCGATATCTTGAATCTTGCTTTGTGAACTGTTTCTTATGTAGGCTTGATCAAGATCTTCTGTTCATTGGTTAAAGTCCACATTTTCATCGTCTTTATATCGTTTTCACTGTTTTCTGTCCAAGAACCTGTAACCTGTAACATGTAGCAGACATGCGTCAAAAGCACCCGTTTATTTGTAAAATATATAAGAATGGAGAATATAATAATGCAATATTATGGTCTGAACACTCACCGACGAGCCCCTAGCACCATCGACTTCTTCTCATCTCTGACGAGCCGCCAGAATATCCTTGTCGCCGACTTTGTCTCCTCCCCAGTCGCCTGCCACCACTACCAACACCGCCAGAAGCTCCTCCGCAACCCCCATTAACTCCACTGAGCACCACCGAGCTCCAAGCACCTACTACCACCACCGGCTCATCCCTGAGCTCACTTCCGGCCACCTCAACACGACACCATCACCAACTACCCATCAACCATCGCAGCCACCGTCTTTGACCGCCGCCGATAAGCTCCTCACTGGAACCACCTCCGTCACCACCAGTATCGCCTCCCTCTCAGCCTCTGGAGACCCAACCACAGTGCCCACCTCCACGCCCTTCACCGTCGCAGCCTCTGCCACATTTGCCGGAAATCCTAGCCACCGCTCAAGCCCTTTGCGCCGTCGGACATTGCCTGCGCATTGCCTAAACTGCTATCTGTCGACCACTCTAAGCCCCGAGGCCGAGCCGAGATTTCCTCTTTGCTTTGAGCCCAAGCTCGAGCCAAGATAGAAACTTTGTTGCTGTTGTGCCGTGCCTGAATCGTCGTTGTCGTGCCACGCGCGTGTCGCGATCGCGCCATTGCCGCTGCTATACCGTCATCGATACGCTGTCAGGCAAGTTCCTTACTTGCTACATACTACTTTATGATAATTACAAATTACAATCGTGTATATCCCATGTTTTACTTTTCTATTAAATATTACGACGCAACTGTTCGATGCATGTTCTCAATGGAAATCATCATTTAATTTGGCGGAACTCAATTGTATAATCTGGCCCGTATGGCTGTGAATCTAGTGTGTGAATTTCGTTGGAAAATATGACCGTTAATGACTAAAACGACTGCCCCCAAGTTTACCTGTAAAACTGGAAATTTCTTGTACCTGAAAACCGTTAAAATCACCATAAATTATATACATACTGGAATGATACGTTCGAGGGCTCAAATCGAATACGACTCAACGAACTATAACCCTATGCAAGTTTCTAATTGTTTCTATACTTAAACTGTGACAATATTTGGACCGGACTGCGACTCTGGACTGCAGTCCAGAGCGACTCTAGTTCTTGTTTACTGTCCCGTAATGGGTACCACACTGTTTCCTTAACTCGTAGATTGCGGAACTCCACTGTTTATTAAAGGTGAATCTGTTAGCTAGACAACACAAGTAGTTTCATTCTGTTCCGTTATCTTTTGTTATTTAATCTGTAATTTACTAGATAGGGACGTATAACAATCCCAACAGAATCAGAATTATCATACTAGTATTGAACAGTGCATATCTCCTGACGTACAGACGCGATTGAGAATCCGTCTATTGCGTTGAAAACCTTACTTAAAACCCTAGATTTCATTCAACTGTAGCATCGCTAAAATCTGATCCCAACTAGGATTAAAATGCGTTGCGAAACGGACTTCCGATTCTGAAACCGGATTTCCAGCCGTGAACGTTTAAAATGAAATGGCCATAACTAGTAATCCTGAAACCCGATTGGCGTGAAACTAAATTCGCTGGATAGATAACTGAACATACTATTAATCCGCGTTCATCGTTTCGCTAAACTATACACGTATGATTTATGATAAATTGAGCAAGTAGTAGAATACTGCTTTAGGACATTTTAATCATGCTTTACATACTGTTTCCTCATCAAATCACACTTATGTCACTGCATTGATAACCTAGTGATCATGTGCATTACCCATTGTTAGGTATTAGTGATGATTGTGGCAAGTACGTAAGTGTTCGTGCATAAGTGAATAAGTGAAAGTGACACGTACTTGTACACAATCAGTGAACCTTATTATTCTATTGCATTGTCGACGTCTGTGAAATGCATGTACGTGTGACTATAAGTGGTATGGGACACTTATGGAAAACTCTTGCATGGGTGTCACAGATAAGGCACCAGACACAGCCATTTATCTTAGATATTTGTCACGCCCCGCTTCCCAGTGTACGGCGAAGTGGACGCGACGAGGTCCGCTACGTATGTACTCAGAAGTACATACGCTAAGCGTAGCTAAGCAATATAAAATAATCACAAGAGACAAAAGATATTGAAATAACAGCAACTTTTATTAATAACATTCTTTATACAATGCATGAAATGAAAATACACTGGAATGAAAAAAACAATGCTTAAACAGTGGGATAACAGAAATGAAAAATACTGGAAAGAACAAGGTACAATTATCTAGAGCTCTGGGTTTTCTTGGAACTGCTCCAAATCTTCACCGGTGGGCTCGATCTCAGCTTGGTCCAACGCACCTGACGACATTCAAAGAAGAAAGAAATAGAATGTCGTCAGCGAACAGGTCGTTCGGTAAGTCCCAAAGAATAAGGAGAACGAGAATGACAGTGTAACAGTATCTTCTAATGTGTTATATTGTCGGATATTATGAAACATTGTGTAACGCTGTTGTTTGTAGTTTGGTACAGAAGGATGCTAGTGTATACGAGGGGGGTCTCTATATGCTAGAGATCAGGGCAAACGGAAAGTACAAGGAACCGTTATGCCACGGTACAACAGCAACAGGATTCAGGTTAGGTGTCTTAATCTGACCACCTCGTGCCACTTTTAACACCTTCCGTACCAATCTACCCCTTAAACCCCGTAGTGTTTTAACAGTATTGTAGTATTGGAATATGTAAGTTGAGTGACTGACCAAAACCATGATATCAGTAAACATGTTGTAACTGTATAATCAGGTAAATGGAATATCAGGATAATGGATGAATATCCATGGTTTGATTCAGTCAAAAAGAATATATTGTTAACTGGATTCAGGGATTCATGTATTCAATTGTGTTAGAATATCAATGAATATGGATTGACTTGAATCATATTCAAGTCAGAAATTTGTCAGACTCTAACCCGAGTCAGACTAAAAGAAGATAATTTGAAGTTCAATATTAGCTAGGGGCCTTATTGTAATTTGTAAGACTTGAGGGGTTTTATGTAAAAAGTACTTTTGTATAGTTTTCAAAGTACACCTCAAGTATTTAATAATCGTCTTTATTGTTATAATGAATGTGAATTTTATTTGTGTTATTCTAGTGAATATATCCTAATCAAAGTATTAATTGTTTTATTTGAAATTCATGGTATTTTAACGTAACTTTTAATCTTGAAATTTTTTAGAAAAAGTGGAAACTTTATCTTATGATAAAATAGGTGTTTAAATGATAAATATATATATATTAACACATGAATAATTTAATATAAATATTTTATTTAGAAAAAATCTCATTTCCCTTAATATTGTATTTAAAACCTTTCGAGACCGAATGCTCCTTGCGGAGGTCTGAATCTCGCACTACTAGCCTGCGGGTGCACGATGAACCGTACTATCCCTAACAGGTTCCCCAAAAGTGGGTTGTAGCGGCGGTTTGCTTAGGTTTAACAATACTTTTCATTTTGGAAAACGGTTTTATAAATATGGGGTATTTAATTGCAAAAGTATAGTTTTCCGTATTTTAGTTGTTAGGGTTTCCTAAGCCAACTAGCCTACTTCTAAGGTCTAAACGATAAGTCATTAGAAGTCTCAAATCCCCTCTTCACCGCCAATTGTGGCCAGGTAAGTACAAGTGAGGAGGGAGGGATCCGCTCACGAATCGTGAGACGGGCCTTTTAAAGTTACCCAAGCTCACTTGCCTAGCCTAGACACCACAAAGTCAGTTTAGATAAACGATCGATGTCCATGACCAATCATGCTTTTATTTTATTAAAAGATTTTACTTAGAAATGTTTACAACTTAAAGTTTTCAATAAAGGTTATAAAGATTGGGGTATTTTAGCGAAAAGTCCTGTAATTTCGTATTCTGTATTTTTGATATTTATCAATTAGGGTTATATTGAGTGTGTGTAGGGGTAGGTCATTACCCCGTGACTTATATTAAGTTTTGGTGAAGTTTAAAGGGAAAACATGCTATGTTAAACTTAAAGGTATTATAGTGCAAGAATACGGTATTCGAAAACGTTATCATTTTATGTGTGAAATTTCATTCAAATTGGGTTCTACAAGTTTTGTGATCAAGATAAACATATTTAGGAGTGAGGTAATTGATTAAACTAAGAAAAATGAACTTCATGGTATTTTTATGAAAAGAGTACGGTTTTGCAAAGAACTTATCATTTCATGTGAAAAAGTTTGATTAAATTGGTTTATGGGTGATTAATAGTCAACAAGCATATGGGTAGATAATATGTATTAGGTGACAAGTGGAAATTTAGAGAAAAATCGAATCGGAAATCGGTTTGTCCGATTTCCGTCGGGTTCCAAAAAGTCGTATTTTTATCTTAAAGAAAAGAGAGATAGAAGAAGGTGGGACTTACGGTTTGGACAAGCTAAGGAAGCTAGAGGTCGTGGTGGTTGCCGATTAGTTGAAAACGTCGCGAAGGTCTTGATCCGGTCACCGGAATCCGTCGTCGATTTCGGCAGCGCTTCGCTTCTCGCTCTTCGTACCGAGTTCTCGAGAATTTGGGAGAGTGGACTTAGAGTTGTGAAGGGAAAAGGTAGAGTATAGGGGTCTTTATATAGGGCTAGGCTAGGGTTAGGGTTAGGGTTACAAAATATTAAAAATAAATATAAAAATCATTAAAATTTCATTAAATTTGGTCTTAAAAGGGATTTATTGAGAATTGGGTAACAGTAAAAAAAATTTAGAGTATGCAGTTGAATAGACCAGGTCAACACGAATTTTTTTCGTGTTGACGACTCGGCCGACCGGTCGAGTCTGGCCGGCGGCGCCGGCCGATTCGGCCGAGTCGCGGCCGAGTCAGGTCTCGTTGGGACGGGCTCGGTCTAGGGGGAATTTTGGCATACTTTAATTTTCTTGATTCGCAATAAATCGTGAGTTATGGCTGTTTGACCGTTTGACTTGTAAAAAAAAATTAAAACAAAACGATATAAAAATTATGTGAGGTATGGGATTCGAACTCTGGTGGCTTGGTTCAGCAATGCAAGGTATTACCAATGAGCTACAAGCTCCTTCTTGTAATTATTGTAAAGAAATAGATACTTAAATTATTTCCAGCAACATCAATACTCCAAGTATACACTATATTTAAAGCAAATTTTTTGGTATACAAAATTGGAGTTGTTACAATATTAGTCGGGACGTGCTTGATGGAGGTCCTGCCTCCAGTTCTCGCGCAGACTTGTCACAGACCGATTAGTATTTGAGGTTATGGTTAGCGTTTGATGTAGACCATGGGGTGTGGGGTAGTTTGAGTGTGAGTTCAACAAAATCTCGGGAGTCCCATGCCGGCTTATATATATGGAGATATATGGAGATTTACAGGGTATATGATTATTACCGTGAGTTACATGTTGGGTCCGTGGTCCCTTACCCTTGGGTCCTACCCTTGGGTGGAGGACACTCGCGAGTGGTTGACTCTCACACTTGGACTAACGATAGGCTTAGTGACCTGTACAGTGAGACTTAGAGACTGATAGGGATGATAACATCAATATACATACTTACTGTGTTGGCATACTTGGCATATTATTTTACTGCTTTTACTGTTCTACTGCATTGATTACTGCATGTTCATGCCTATACCGTCATTGAGTTACTGTTATATATATATTTATTATCACTGTTAGAGTGTCACTTGGATTTATATATTATATTGCTTTTGTGTCGCTCTGACGACCTGAGTATGCATGCTCAGTGTGAGGAAAGGATTTAGCCTGGACCAGGACTAGACGTACATCACGGACATCTTGATTTACCATCCAGAGTTGTACCCTTTTGGTTCCCATCAGGTCAGTTCTTATTATTGTTTTGTTTCAGTTACTGCATTTCTCATTACCTGCGCATTATTTACTGTTTACCACGTAAAGCTAGAAGCCGAAGTGTGATTACGGCAGGACATTCCTTGACCGTAGGAGCATGGCTGGCCTTGTCAACCCCTCGTATTCCGTATTTTAGGAAGCGGGGCGTGACACCTTGAAATGCTCTTATCCGAAAGCCAAAATATGAAGAAAATAAATAATAAATGAAGCATAAAGTATAAAATGGTGAAGAAAAATGAACACTGGTTTTGTAATGACGAAGGCAGCATAAAAAAATATAGGAGGGTGCTTCATCACCTAGTGCCTTAGACCAACTGGTTTGGGAGTCACTGCTAAACCTTAGGTGTTACAAGACGAGGTAAATACTAATTAGGCCTAATATGCAAGCACATGAGTAATCGGTCGGTTAGTACCTCAAGAAGTATTAACGGTTGCATGAAAAATGTGTGAGCAAGTCCATCCAAAATATTCACCGACTAAAAAGTACTGAGCTAGATGGAAAAGAATATGATAGCTTGAATTAAATTCTCCGAGTGTAGGGATGTCCTTTACACACACGTAGGGATATATGATCGGTGTTTGGAAGAAAAATAGGAATGAAGAATAAAGACGATGTTTTTTTAGGGATGATATGATTTCTAATATCTTTTCATAACTATTAAGATATGGCTCATAGCAACCAAAAATTTAGTATAGTTGAAAACTCTAATTTTCAAGTTCTTTCTTTTATAATTCTTATCTTTATATGTAACTTTCACAGTCTTCCTTTTATTATAGGATTTTGTGGTGCAATCCGCTGAAAACCCTCAGGAGATAACACTCCTCCTATTAGGGACACCTGGAGGTTTAAAGGATTGTTGCACGTGCTCAGTGCAATCGTGTTGCCTACGAAAGTGTGTTAGTTAGTTTTTCTCTTTCTTTATATTTTCTCCTTCTCTTAAATAAAAAAAGTTTGCTCGAGACGATCAAAATCAAGTTTGGGGGAATTTGTTCAGTCGAAAATATTGCATTCTCAACACGAGAATTTCCTTAGTCATTCTAATCATTTGAAGATAGTTGTTATAAATATAGCACATATTACCAGTTCATCTGGAAAATATCAAATACCACGTGTTATATATATAATCATTGTCTTATGAAGGAAAATGTGTGTTAATATTTCACGCATAATATTCTGTATCTCTCACATTCTTTATTAAGATCATCTATCAGATTATTCATGTCAAATAACAGGAATCGGAAATCTGCCAATATAAAATACGGGAAACCAAAGAATTAAATACTGGCAGCAACCAAAGAAACATCAGAAGATTCCTGTCACGCCCCGCTTCCCAGAGTGCGCTAAGATCGGCACGTGACAGAGCCAACCATGCTACCTGTGGCTAGGAAACATCCCTCCACAGTCATATTACGGCTGTCTATAAGATATCAAGAACAATAGAAATAAAATAAACTATCTAGTATATGTCCATAAGCCAGAATAAACGAGTCAAGAAATAATTTGCGGAAGCAATAGATCCAATAAACAATAATAATCTGGAATGTACGTCCCAAATATGGGCTCACATCAGGAATGAAAAAGCTGGAAGAAAACTAAACTAAAATACTAACAGGTCTTCACTGCTCGGCCTGTAGACTGAAATACTCCTGATCGGTCAGCTGCAAAGGTAGAGAATCTGGGCCTTGCAAAACCCAGACGTCAGTGCGTCATAATATCAACAATAATATAATCAGGGGGTAGCAAGACATGCAGGCACGAGTATGAACAGTAACACGAATAAGGAACAGTGAAGGGTAAAAGCATATGTGATGTGCAGTGAGTAATCTGAACTAAGCTACTGGGTTAATTACTCTCAAGTCTTTGAAATCAATTTAATGAATCGTCGATGTAACTCAATAGTATCCCGTGCATGCCCGGGACCACGGTCAAGATTCTCGGGTTGAATCCGAGACGTGCCGCTAGGCAGTAAACAGGTAACATGTATAGATGAATGATGTCAACATCATCATCCCGGGGCTGACCTAGCCCGTAAAACTGATCAGTATAAGTATCGAACTGTCGAGTTACAGGTCAGTTTCATCATTGATTTCCCCATACCCCCAAGTTATGTGTTCAAATCAGGTATTGATAAATATGAAGTTAATGCCAACACAGGATCAAGCAGGAACAGGTTTGTCTATACAGACAATAGGATATGTCCATCGGGACAACATGTCAGGATTGTCGGCATTAGAAACAGGATCACGTAACATGTCAAGTAGTGATATATCAGGTCATGTCAGATAGTGTACATGTATCAAGTCATGTCAAGTAGTGGTGTATCAGGTCATGTCAAGTAGTGGTGTATCAGGTCATGTCAAGTAGTGCACAGGTATCAAGCAGGTGCTCATAACCAAACTGTAGCAAGTATTGAATCAGGGTGAAAGTATGGATGTACAATAAAAGTATGGATGCACAAATATTCATCAGGGGTTACATCATGACTATGTAGGATGCACAATATCAAGTATGGGGTACTAATAAAACAATAATATGAAATAATGTGACATGGAATGCAAATAGGTATACAATTAATGGTATGGATGCACAAATAAATATGGATGCAAAACTAACTGTTAGGGATTGCAACTATAGCTCCATTACTAAGTAGTATGTACATTATTAAGCATGGAGTGTTACTACAATAACAATATGAATTAATGTGATCTATAAATGCGGTTATATATATTTTAAATGAGATGGATGCAAACGGGTATCTGAAAACAGTAAAACTGTAAAATGGTAATGTGGGATGTACAACTAAGCAATATGAGATGTAAATATTCCATTGGCTGCAGTATATTGTAATATAGTATGTAACAAGATAGGGTTGCATGCATTAGATGTGAAATAACTTGTACGGATGCATACGGACATCTAAAAACGATGAAACATGAAAAATGATAATGTGGGTTGCATAACTAATCATTATGGGGTGTTATTATTCAAATGGATATGGAATATAGTAGTATAGCATGTAGCAAGATTAACTTGCCTCGATCGGATCACACGACGGATGCGTACGGCACGTCCGATGTCCGGTAAACGTCGCAATATCCATATGCGCGCACGGACAAGACCAGGGCAAGAAAGAATACGACCACGCTGGCTGGGGTTGTTCACCGGATTACTCGGATCGTCGGCGACGGTCACGGCTCCGTCGGGTGACCGGAAAACGGAAATAAAAAAAACAAGAAGAACAAGAAGGAGAAGAAGAAAGAGAAGAGAGGAAATGGGTGATGGTGTTCTGGGGTCTGGGGTTCTGGGCCAAGGAGGTGACAAGGGGGCGACGACGGCGATGGATCGGACTCCGGCAAGTGTGCAGGTGAGGCTAGGAGGTCGGGTTCTTGCAAGGGTCGGATCAAGGTCAGGTGTGCAGGGAAGAGCCGAGGATGGTGGTGGTGGTGGTGGTGTTAGGAGTCGGAGTTGATGACGAGGGCGGTGACGAGGAGGTCGGCGAAGGCGAGGCGAGGTAAGGCGGAGATGGGTGCAGTGGCCGGAAACTTGGGGTGCATGGGTATATCGGGGAAGAGGTTGTTGGGTTGTGGATTCTCAGGGAGAAAGAGGAGATGGATGAGAGGAGGAGGTGGTGAAGGTGGACAAGGTCGGTGGCGAAGGCGAAGGGTTGCGACGATGAGGTTTCTGGGATTGTGGTTTGGGTTCGTCGGGGTGTTGTGGTCGGGGGTGGAGAAGAGGAGGAACTGGAGGTTGACGAGGTCGAGGAGATGGAGGTGATGACGGGGATGGAGAGGGCGGAGGCGGCGAGGGGAGACGGCCGCGAGCGAGGGCAGGCGAGGGGCGCGAGGCAGAAATAAAAAGAAATAAAGAAGACGAAGAGAGAGAGAGAGAGAGAGAGATAGGCAGGGGGAGAGAGAATATGGGCGAGAGGAGAGAGATCGAGAGGAGAGATGAAATTGTCTGTTAGTGGGTTGGGATTTTAAACGAAAAATATATAATTAGTTAATTAAATTTAAACTGTGATAACTTTATATATTATATTAATAAAATTTGATTTTATGGTAAATACAAATTTAGTCCAAAACACGCCCGGGTCGAGTCTAAAAATTCAGTTTTAAAATACGAAAAATATATGCGACAACCAAAATTAAAATCGAATGTCCGGGTAACGAAAATGCATACCCCCAAGAACGGATGCACGCACGTGCGCGTAGCCATCCAAACAAGTCCGTTTCACTGAACGGGACTGGAACAAGATGCGCGGATGCTACCACGGGATTAGGGGTGTCATGCAGACTATGCAATGTATTTCTAAAATATTTACGTGACCTAAAATGTTATATTGCAAAAATGTAAATACCAGATAAAATGCCAGTATGCAGTATTCATGAAAGTGCACAAGTTTATGTAATAAGTCAGGATAAACCATAAACATGAATCAAAACAGGTTTCAAGCAAGCGGGTCGGGTCGGATGCAAATACAGATGTCAAATACACTATTCACACCCAAAACACGATAAATCAAGAAAATACCATAAATAACTAAATACTTGAACTGGAATTGGTATAAATGAACTAGGGTGTTACATTATACCCAACTACAAAAAGAATTTCGTCTTCGAAATTCCAAGAACAAGGAAAGATAAACAATTAAGAAACTACAAGAATAAGTATGGAAACTTCTGTCGAATCTCGTCTTCTCGTTCCCAAGTCGATTCTCCGTGCGAGCGATTTCCCCAAGAAACAAGTACTACAGGGATAACCTTGTTTTTAAGGACCTTTTCTCTTCGATCAACAATCGACATCGGTCATTCCTCAAAGATCAAATCCTCTCTTACAGTCAGCTCCGAATGATCTAGCACGTGTGTTTCATCTCGAACATACTTACGGAGTTGAGATATATGAAACACGTCATGAACATTCGCCAAAGATTTTGGTAAAGCCAATCGATAAGCTACTTCTCTAACACGTTCCAAAATTTCGAAAGGCCCTACGAATCGAGGACTAAGCTTGCCTCGACTCCCAAAACGAATCACTCCTCTAGTCGGTGATATCTTTTAAGAACACCAGATCACCAACAGCGAACTCTAGAGGTCTTCTCGATGTATCGGCCCAACTCTTCTGCCGATCTTGTGCTGCCTTCATATGATTCCGGACAGTGTTAACTTTCTCAACTGTTTGCACGATTAAATCCGGTCCCAACAATCTTCGCTCTCCAACATCGTCCCAATAAACAGGTGAACGACACTTGCGACCATACAAAGCTTCGAATGGAGCCATCTGAATAGTCGCCTGAAAGCTGTTGTTGTAAGAAAACTCCACCAAATGTAGATGATCCTCCCAGGAACCCTTGAAGTCTGACATGCAAGCTCTCAACATGTCTTCAAGAGTTTGGATCGTTCTCTCCTACTGGCCATCTGTCTAAGGATGATAAGCTGTGCTAAACTTCAATCGAGTCCCCAAACTTTCCTGTAAGCTCCTCCAGAAGTGCGATAAGAACCGGGTGTCACGATCGGACACGATGCTCACAGGTACTCCATGCAATCTCACAATCTCCTGCATGTATCGTTCTGCCAACGCTTCCGTTGATTGGCCAACTCGAAATGGTATAAAATGAGTTGCCTTGGTCAATCGATCAACAATCACCCAAACTGCATTGTTGCCCTTTGGACTCCGTGGTAAAGCTGCCACGAAATCCATGGTTATATGTTACCACTCCCATTGAGGAATCGGAAGTGGTTGCAATAAACCAGCAACCCTTTGATGTTCAGCCTTAACTTGCTGACACACCAAGCACTTCGCTACAAAGCGAGCAATCTCCCTTTTCATGCCTTCCAACCAGAAATGCTGTCTTAGATCGCGGTACATCTTCGTGCTTCCTGGATGCACAGAATACGCGGAACTGTGTGCCTCCTTCATAACTTCTTCGCGAATACCTCCTTTTGGCACACACAAACGGCTACCATATCGCAACGAACCATCTTCATGAATTAACAAGTCCGTTCGAAGTCCAGCTTCAACCTGTTCTCGAAACTTCTGCAATCTTGGTCCTGTGACTGCGCTGCTTTAATATTCTCGATCAACGACGACTGTACTTGCAACTGCATCAACTGTCCCGAAGAATGTGGTAGAACAATCTCTAACTCGAATCTCCGAAAATCTTCTATAAGCTCTTTCTGTGCAGTCAACATCCGAATTGCTGGCAACCGACTAAGCGCATCCGGCACAACATTAACTTTTCCCGGATGGTACTTAAGATCAAAATCATGGTCAGCCATCGGCTCCAACCATCTACGCTGCCTCATGTTAAGCTCTTTCTGTGTGAACACGTACTTTAGGCTTTTGTGATCGGTGAATACTTCAACCCTTTCGCCCAATAAGTAGTGTCTCCAAATCTTCAAAGCGAAAATCACAGCTGCTAGCTCCAAATCATGAGTTGGGTAATTTTTCTTATGGGTCTTCAATTGTCTCGATGCGTAAGCTATAACCTTCCCATACTGCGTCAAAACACATCCCAAACCTTTTCCAGAAGCGTCGCTGTGAATTACCAATCCTCCGGAACCGTCTGGTACGGTCAAAATAGGAGCGGTTATCAATTTCTGCTTCAACGCCTCAAAAGCTGACGCACATTTATCCGTCCATACGAACGGTACTTCCTTGCACGTAAGCTTGGTCAAAGGCTCAGCCAAACGGGCAAAATTCTCCACGAACCTTCTGTAATACCCGGCAAATCCAAGAAAACTTCTGATCTCTGTTACGTTCTTCGGAATCATCCAATCTCGAACTGCTGCAATATTCTCGGGATCAACGGCGATTCCATCTCCGGATATGACATGCCCCAAAAACTTCACTTCTTCAAGCTAAAACTCGCACTTGCTCATCTTTGCATACAATCTTTCTTGCCTTAATGTCTGCTGTGCGATCTTCAAGTGTTCCGCATGCTCTTCAATGCTCCTTGAGTAGACCAGAATATCATCGATGAACACCACTATAAACTGGTCCAAGAACAGTGAAAAGATTCGGTTTATCAAGTCCATAAATATCGCCGGTGCATTCGTGACTCCAAATGGCATCACTAAATACTCGTAATGTCCATACCAAGTTTGGAACGCAGTCTTGCAAATATCCTCTTATTTAACTCGGACCTGATGATATCCGGATCGCAAATCCAGCTTCGAGAATACCCTTGCGCCACTAAGTTGCTCGAACAATTCGCCAATGCGAGGGATCGGGTACTTGTTCTTAATAGTCACCCGGTTTAATTCTCGATAATCGATGCACATCCTCCTTGTGCCATCTTTCTTCTTTACTAGAAGGACTGGAGCTCCCCAAGGTGAATTGCTATTGCGAATCCAACCCTTCTCAAGTAATTCGGTAACCTGCTTCTTGATTTCTTCCAACTCCACTGGTGCCATTGGATAATACGCCTTTGAGATTGGCGCTGCATCAGAAACAAGATCGATCGCGAAATCCACGTCTCGTTTTGGCGGTAAACCCGAGATGTCCTCGAAAACGCCCATGAACTCTCGAACTACAGCTGGCGCTTCCTTCTTATCAACTTCCAATGACGAAAGAACATTGTTTGTCGGCCTAGTCCTAAACTCGACTGGCCCGACAGAACTGCTACCTCCAGCAAAAACAAACTCCGGATGTCCGGGAATCTGGAAAATCACTTTCTTCACCCTACAATTAATGTGGGCGTGGAAAGTGCCGAGAAAGTACATTCCCAAGACAACATCATAACTGCCAGTATCGATCACCAAGAATTTGCAAAACATGAACTGGTAAGCAATGAAACTGAGAGAACCAAGGTAATAAAACGACCGTGGAACAAGGAAATGAATCAAGACCAGGACTCCAAGTTACTTAAATAGAGTACCGCATTGTAACCATGCTTCAGTTCATAGTTACAATCACATAACTCCGTTCAAGTTGCCTAAATTCTAGTATCAGAATCAAAGGAACAGGAAGAAACAATAGGGAATCAAGAGGTTTCAAGCCGAGATGCAAAGTTGTTTGCATATCGTCAAGACAAGGGTCAAGAGAAAGATATGATTCAAGAATTACGATAACAATGTGGCAGGACATGCTCCTAATTACAGGTTTTCTGATTCGTGTATTGGGTCCAATACCCAACTACAAAAGAATCAAACCCGATTAACCTAAATCCAATGGCTCTGATACCAAACAAACCCTATCACGCCCTGCTTCCTAAAGTGCGCTAAGATCAGCACGTGACAGAGCCAACCATGCTACCTGTGGCTAGGAAACATCCCTCCACAGTCACATTACAGCTGTCTATAAGATATCAAGAACAGTAGAAATAAAATAAACTATCTAGTACATGTCCATAAGCCAGAATAAACGAGTCAAGAAATAATATGTGGAAGCAATAGATCCAATAAACAATAATAATCT
Source organism: Agapanthus africanus (assembly GCA_030015575.1). Classification (NCBI taxonomy): domain Eukaryota; kingdom Viridiplantae; phylum Streptophyta; class Magnoliopsida; order Asparagales; family Amaryllidaceae; genus Agapanthus; species Agapanthus africanus. The sequence goes on along the minus strand of JASDDO010000019.1, from coordinate 259,970,213 downwards.
GGAATGTACGTCCCAAATACGGGCTCACATCAGGAATGAAAAAGCTGGAAGAAAACTAAACTAAAATACTAACAGGTCTTTACTGCTCGGCCTGTACACTGAAATACTCCTGATCGATCAGCTGCAAAGGTAGAAGATCTAGGCCTTGCAAAACCCAGACGTCAGTGCGTCATAATATCAACAATAATGTAATCAGGGGGTAGCAAGACATGCAGGAACGAGTCTGAACAGTAATAAAAGTAGAACAATAACACGAATAAGGAACAGTGAAGGGTAAAAGCATATGTGATGTGCAGTGAGTAATCTGAACTAAGCTACTGGGTTAATTACTCTCAAGTCTTTGAAATCAATTTAATGAATCGTCGATGTAACTCAATAGTATCGCGTGCATGCCCGGGACCACGGTCAAGATTCTCGGGCTAAATCCGAGACGTGCCGCTATGCAGTAAACATGTAACATGTATAGATGAATGATGTCAGCAGCAGCATCCTGGGGCTGGCCTAGCCCGTAAAACTGATCAGTATAAGTATCGAACTGTCGAGTTACAAGTCAGGTTTCATCATTGATTTTCCAATACCCCCAAGTTATGTGTTCAAGTCAGGTATTGATAAATCTGAAGCTAATACCAACACAGGATCAAGCAGGAACAGGTTTGTCTATACAAACAACTGGATATGTCCATCGGGACAACATGTCACGATTGTCGGTATTAGAAACAGGATCGAGTAACATGTCAAGTAGTGATATATCAGGTCATGTCTGGTAGTGTACATGTATCAAGTCATGTCAAGTAGTGGTGTATCAGGTCATGTCAAGTAGTGGTGTATCAGGTCATGTCAAGTAGTGCACAAGTATCAAGCAGGTGCTCATAATCAAACTGTAGCAAGTATTGAATCAGGGTGAAAGTACGGATGTACAATAAAAGCATGAATGCACAAATATTCATCAGGGGTTACATCATGACTATGTAGGATGCACAATATCAAGCATGGGGTACTAATAAAACAATAATATGTAATAATGTGACATGGAATGCAAATAGGTATACAATTAATGGTATGGATGCACAAATAAACATGGATGCAAAACTAACTGTTAGGGATTGCAACTATAGCTCCATTACTAAGTAGGATGTACAGTATTAAGCATGGGGTGTTACTACAATAACAACATGAATTAATGTGATATATAAATGCAGTTATATATATTTTAAATGAGATAGATGCAAACGGGTATCCGAAAACAGTAAAATGGTAATGTGGGATGTACAACTAAGCAATATGAGATGTAAATATTCCATTGGGTGCAGTATATTGTAATATAGTATGTAACAAGATATGTTTGCATGCACTAGATGTGAAATAACTTGTACGGATGCATACGGACATCCGAAAACGATGAAACATGAAAAATGATAATGTGGTTGCATAACTAATCATATGGAGTGTTATTATTCAAATCGATATGGAATATAGTAGTATAGCATGCAGCAAGATTAACTTGCCTCAATCGGATCACACGACGGATGCGTACGGCACGTTCGACGTCGGGTAAACGTCACAATATCCACACGTGCGCACGGACAAGACCAGGCCATGAAAGAATACGACCACGCTGGCTAGGGTTGTTCACTGGATTACTCGGATCGTCGGCGACGGTCATGGCTCCGGCGGGTGATGGGTAAACGGAAATAAAAAAAAAACAAGAAGAACAAGAAGGAGAAGAAGAAAGAGAAGAGAGGAAGTGGGTGATGGTGTTCTGGGGTCTGGGGTTCTGAGCCGAGGAGGTGACAAGGGGGTGACGACGGCGATGGATCGGACTCCGGCAAGTGTGCAGGTGAGGCTAAGAGGTCGGGTTCTTGCAAGGGTCAGATCAAGGTCAGGTGTGCAGGGAAGAGCCGAGGATGGTGGTGGTGGTGTTAAGAGTCGGAGTTGATGACAAGGGCGGTGACGAGGAGGTCGGCGAAGGCGAGGCGAGGTAAGGCGGAGATGGGTGCAGTGGCCGGAAACTTGGGGTGCAGGGGTATATCGGGGAGGAGGTTGCTTGGTTGTAGATTCTCAGGGAGAAAGAGGAGATGGATGAGAGGAAGAGGTGCTGAAGGTAGTCGAGGTCGGCGGCGAAGGTGAAAGGTTGCGAAGATGAGGTTTCTTGGATTGTGGTTTGGGTTCGTTGGGGTGTCGTGGTCGGGGGTGGAGAAGAGGAAGAAGTGGAGGTTGACGAGGTCGAGGAGATGGAGATGATGACGGGGATAGAGAAGGTGGAGGCGGCGAGGGGAGACGGCCGCGTGCGAGGGCAGGCGAGGGGTGCGAGGTGGAAAGAAAAAGAAATAAAGAAGACGAAGAGAGAGAGAGATATATAGGCCGGGAGGGAGAAAGAGAATATGGGCGAGAGGAGAGAGAGAGGAAAGATGAAATTGTCTGTTAGTGGGTTGGGATTTTAAACGAAAAATATATAATTAGTTAATTAAATTTAAACTGTGATAACTTTATATATTATATTAATAAAATTTGATTTTCTGGTAAATACAAATTTAGTCCAAAACACGCCCGGGTCGGGTCTAAAAATTCAGTTTTAAAATACGAAAAATATATACGACGACCAAAATTAAAATCGAATGTTCGGGTAACGAAAATGCATACCCCCAAGAACGGATGCACGCACGTGCACGTAACCATCCAAACAAGTCCGTTTCACTGAACGGGACAGGAACAAGATACGCGGATGCTACCACGGGGTTAGGGGTGTCATGCAGACCATGCAATGTATTTCTAAAATATTTTACGTGACCTAAAATATTATATTGCAAAAATGCAAATTCCAAATAAAATGCCAGTATGCAGTATTCAAGAAAGTGCACAAGTTTATGTAACAAGTCAGGATAAACCATAAATATGAATCAAAACAGGTTTCAAGCAAGCGGGTCGGGTCAGATGCAAATACACTATTCGCACCCAAAACACGATAAATCAAAAAAATACCATAAATAAGTAAATACTTGAACTGGAATTGGAATAAATGAACTAGGGTGTTACAATTCCAGACATCAGAAGAAGACCCCAAGACCATCAACAGAACATCCCAGAAAACTCAAGCCATGATCTCACCAAACGGCCGCGGAACCGCGGCCGATTTAGCCCGATCCGCCGCGGATCCACGGCTGAGTTGGGGGCGCCTGGTTCATTAATTCTTCAGAACCTTCTTCTCAACAACCTAGCTTACTGAAGACGCTCCATTGTAACAATCTTCTTCTGAAAACTTCTCTACAACAACCTAGCTTGTTGATCAAGCTTCATAACTACCTAACTTATTCTAGAAGCATCTTCATAACATCCTAGCTTATGAGAGAAGCTTGATCAAGGGCTATAAAAGGGGATCTAGGGTGAAGGTTAAAAGGTTGTTGAGTTGTTGAAGGTTATTGAACATTGAGCCAATAATTACACAAGTTGAGTGATACAACTTGTGATTCAAATCCAAATTCAATTCCAAATCCAAATCAAGAATCGTGAGAAACAAATCAAGCGACGACATCGAAGATCCTTTACGTGAAGCCGATCGTCATCAAGAGTACGAGATCCAAGATAGATCCACGTCTCACGAAGATCGAGCCAAGCGAATGTCGACGGAATTAGTTACCTCTTCAAGGAAGCGATCGAGAGCAAATCTTGTAATCTCGGATTGAGGGAAAGTGTAATTAAACGTCGATTTAATAAATGTGATCAATTGTTAATTCTCGCTTTCTTTTAAATTCTCGCATTATGAAATTTCTAGTTCTTGATTCTTTCATTTTCATGATGCGTGAGTAAATCTCCGCTTGTTTAGTATTCGAAGGAATTCGGTAGATCAAATGATGATGAAATCCTATACTAATCTTACGTCTTATGAGGATTATGAACTTTAGGAAAAAGGTTCATCGATGACAAAATTTGGAGCGAGATCACCGTTCTTGATAATTTCGTTGCAAATTTGGGATTAAATAATTGATGATTCTCTTTGCTAAAGGCTAGATTTAAATGATGATCAATGAAAAGACAATGGATAGTGAAAGAGAAACCCTAGTTTCTTCAATAGATCCCTAATCTTCATTCATTATCATCAATCTAGTTATAATTCATCAATAGATAAGATGAGTCATTATTAGTATTCATCATTGCTACTAATTCCTATCGATTCCTACAAGCTATTCTTTATTTTCTTGATAACTAAAATTGATATTGGATACTTTATTGATTTCTAATTCTTGAACATATTCTTGATTTTCTTAAAATGACAAACTCAATTAAATCTTTAAACCTTATTTTCTTGAATTTTCTTTTATATTTTCTTTCAATTCATCTAAAACAAGATCGAATAAATACTTGCATCTCAGTGAACGACTCGTACTCATTAACGAAACTACATCGACACCGTTATTGATTGCGGTTATAAATTATTTGATTGTGATAACACTTTTCAAAACACAATCCAAACGATCAATCATTACCCGACGAACAAGTGCTGCACCTTAAGAAAGATGAGCCATGTTGGGAGCTCTACTTCGATGGAGCCTCATCAATGAGGAGCTCCGGCAAATCAAGCATCCCGCAGATAAAAGCAGGGATAAGATTGGTGTTCATCACGCCATCGATGGGAACCCTACGACGTTCTTTTGCTCTACCGAGCATCGCTCAAACAACGAGGCTGAGTACGAAGCTCTGATAGCTGGTCTGGAGCTCGCCATAGAAATGGAAATACTTCGGCTACGGGTTTACGGTGATTCCCAGCTTGTCGTCAACCAAGTAAGCGACGACTATAAGATATACAAACTCGAGTTAGCTCGATTATCACGCCCCGCTTCCCAGAGTGCGCTAAGATAGGCACGTGACAGAGCCAACCATGCTACCTGTGGCTAGGAAACATCCTTCCACAGTCACATTACGGCTGTCTATAGATATCAAGAATAGAAAAATAAAAGAAACTATCTAGTACATGTCCATGAGCCAGAAAAAACGAGTCAAGAAATAATATGCGGAATCAATAGATGCAAGTAACAATAACAATCTGGAAAGTACGTCCCAAATACGGGCTCACAACAGGAAATAAAAGTGCTGAAAGAAAACTAAACTAAAATACTAACAGGTCCTCACTGCTCGGCCTGCTGACTGAAATACTCCTGAACGGCCTGCGACTGGGAGAGAGGATCTGGGCCATGCAAAACCCAGACGTCAGTGTGTCATAATATCAAGCAATAATACAATCAGGGGGTAACAAGATATGTAGACATGAGTATGAACAGTAACAAGAGTATAACAGTATCATGAATAAGGAATAGTGAAGGGTATAAGCACATGTGATGTGATGTGAGTAATCTAAACTGTGCTACTGGATTATTTATTCTAAAGTCTTCGAAATCAATTAATGTAATTTTCATCATAACCCATCGGTGATTATTCCGTAATGCCCGGAAAAACAGCAAACAATAGGTATTCCGCAACGTCCGGAAAAACGGCAAACAATAGGTATTCCGTAACGCCCGGAAAAACGGCAAACAATATGGTAGCCCTTTGAGTTACGTTCGATTACATTCTTGATTTCCCTATACCCCCAAGTTATGTGTTCAAGTCAGGTATTGCAAATTGATATCTAATGCCAACACAGGATCAAGCAGGTACAGGTTTTGTCTATGCAGACAACAATAACGTCCATCAGGACAACATGTCAGGATTGTCGGCATTAGAAACAGGATCAGGTAACATGTCAAGTAAATGATATATCAGGTCATGTCAGGTAGTGTATATGTATCAAGTCATGTCAAGTAGTGGTGTATCAGGTCATGTCAAGTAGTGCACATGTATCAAGCAGGAGCTCATAATCAAACTGTAGCGAGTATTGAATCAGGGTGAAAGTACGGATGTACAATAAAAGCATGGATGCACAAATATCGATCAGGGGTTACATCATGACTAAGTAGGATGCACAATATCAAGCATGGGGTACTAATGTATTAATAATATGAGTTAATGTAATATGGGGTGCAACTAGTTATGCAGAATTAATGGTATGGATACACAAATAAACATGGATGCATAAATAACTATCAGGGGTTACAACTATAGTTTCATGACTATGTAGGATGCACATTATCTAGCATGGGGTATTAATGTAGCAGTAATATGAAATAACGTGACTTGGAATGCAAATAGATATATAATTAATGGTATGGATGCACAATTATCGATTAGGGTTATATTTACAATTTCAAGACTAAGTGGGATGCACATTATTAAGTATGGGGTGTTACTACAATAATAACATGAATTAATATGATCTATAGATGCAGTTATATATATTTTAAATGATATGGATGTAAACGGATATCTGAAAACGGTAAAACTTTAATATGGATGTATAATGTGATAAACGGATAATATTTTACTCATATGGATGCATAATAATAAACCTAGCATGTAGCAAGATGAATTAGCATGCGACTAGATATGTAAATAGTGATATGGATGCACACGTATGTCCGAAAACAGCAAAATAGTAAAATGGTAATGTGGGATGCATAATTAAACAATAAGTAATGTTATTATTCACATGTGTGCAATATATTGTAGTATAGCATGTAGCAAGATTAACTTGCCTCGATTGGATCACGCGACGGATACGTACGGCACGTCTGACGTCGGTAAATCGTCGCAACGCACACACGGCACGCGGGACGAGAGCAAAAGCGAGGCGTGGGTTTCGATCGTAGGCGGGAAAACGTGAAGAAGAAAGGGAACAGTGCCTTTCTTTATATAGGATTTAAAAAGTATATCAAATATATATATGTGGAGAAGAGATGCAAGGGCTGTAAATATTGAAAGAATTAATATTTATAAAGTAACAGAGAGAGAGGGAGCGAGAGGAAAGACAGAAAAAGAAAGAGAGAGGAGAGAGAAAAAAGGGGTTGTTAGTTTGTTAGGAAATTGGTTTAGATTTAAATTTAAAAAATCTTTATTAGTTAACTAAATTTTAATTTGTATCAGTTTATAAAATTAATATTATATAAATAAAATTTGATATTCTGGTAAATACAAATATAGTCCAAAACACGCCCGGGTCGGGTCTAAAAATCCAGTTTTAAAATACGAAAAATATACATGTCGACCAAAACTAAATTTGGATATCCGGATAACGAAAATGCATACCCCCAAGAACGGATGCACGTACGTGCGCGTAGCCATCCAACAAGTCCGTTTCACTGAACGGGACGAGAACAAGATGCGCGGATGCTACGACAGGGTTAGGGGTATCATGCAGGCCATGTAATGTATTTTAAAAATATTTTATGTGATTTTAAATGTTATACAAAACTATGCAGATGCCAGATATAATGCCAGTATGTAGTATGTATAATATGAAAGTGTATGGATCCACATAATAAGCCAGGATAAATCATAAACGGGAATCAAGACGGGTTTCTAGCAAGCGGGTCGGGTCGGATGCAAATACAGATGCCACATACACTATTCGCACTCAAAACACAATAAATCAGGAAAATTCCATAAATAAAGAAAATACTAGAATTAGAACTGGTATAAATGAACTAGGGTGTTACATTATACCCAACTACAAAAAGAATTTCGTCCTCGAAATTCCAGGAACAAGAAAAGATAAAAAAAATATGAATTTACAAGAATATGTGTGGAAACTTCTGTCGAATTTCGTCTTCTCGTTCCTAAGTCGATTCTCCATGCGAGCGATTTCCCCAAGAAACAAGTATGAGAGGGATAACCTTGTTCTTAAGGACCTTTTCTCTTCGATCAACAATCGACATCGGTCGTTCCTCAAAGGTTAAATCCTCCCTAACAATCAGCTCCGAATGATCCAGTACGTGTGTTTCATCTCGAACATACTTACGGAGTTGAGATACATGAAACACGTCATGAACGTTCGCCAAAGATTGTGGTAACGCCAATCGATAAGCCACTTCTCCAACACGCTCCAAAATCTCGAAAGGCCCCATGAATCGAGGACTAAGCTTGCCTCGACTCCCAAAACGAATCACTCCTCTAGTTGGTGATATCTTCAAGAATACCATATCACCAACAGCGAACTTTAGAGGTCTTCTCGATGTATCGGCCCAACTCTTCTGTCGATCCTGTGTTGCCTTCATGTGATTCCGGATAGTATTAACTTTCTCCGCGGTTTGCACGATCAAATCCGGTCCCAACAATCTCCGTTCTCCAACATTGTCCCAACAAACAGGTGAACGACATTTGCGACCATACAATGCTTCGAATGGAGCCATCTGAATAGTCGCCTGAAAGCTGTTATTGTAAGAAACTCCACTAAGTGTATATGATCCTCCCACGAGCCCTTGAAGTCTAACCTGCAAGCTCTCAACATGTCTTCAAGAGTTCAGCATGCTCCTCTAGGCACCCCGATTAGACCAGAATATTATCGATGAACACCACAATAAACTGGTCCAAGAACGGTGAAAAGATTCGGTTCATCAAGTCCATAAATATCGCTGGTGCATTCGTGACTCCGAATGGCATCACTAAATACTCGTAATGCCCATATCGGGTTCGGAACGCAGTCTTGCAAATATCCTCTGATTTAACTCGGACCTGATGATATCTGGATCGCAAATCCAGCTTCGAGAACACCTCGCGCCATTAAGTTGCTCAAAATAATTCGCCAATGCGAGGGATTGGGAACTTGTTCTTAATAGTCACCCGGTTTAATTCTCGATAGTCGATGCACATCCTCCTTGTGCCATCTTTCTTCTTGAATAGAAGAACTGGAGCTCCCCAGGGTGAATTTCTGCAGCGAATCCAACCCTTCTCAAGTAATTCGGTAATCTGCTTCTTGACTTCTTCCAACTCCACTGGTGCTATTGGATAGTACGCCTTTGAGATTGACGCTGCACCAGGAACAAGATCGATCGCAAACTCCACATCTCGTTTTGGTGGTAAGCCTGAGATGTCCTCGAACACGTCCATGAACTCTCGAACTACAGCTAGCGCTTCCTCCTTATCAACTTCCATCGACGCAAGAATATTGTTTGTCGGCCTAGCCCTAAACTCGACTGGCCCAACAGAACTGCTTCCTCCAGCAAAAACAAACTCCGGATGTCCGGGAATCTGGAAAATCACTTTCTTTACCCTACAATCAATGTGAGCGTGGAAAGTGCCAAGAAAATCCATTCCCAAGACAACGTTATAACTGCCGGTATCGATCACCAAGAAATCCGCAAACAACTACTGAACAATCCTTACTCTCACTACTAGCTAGGATCTTCCCATTCCCAGTGTGTATGTCCCAACAACTAGACAGGGTCGTGCAAGAAATCGAATATGCAGCAATAAACTTGGACGACATAAAACAATGGGATGCACCAGAATCGAATAATGCTAATGCGGGAAAATCATGAACAAGTAGGATACTTGAAACAATTTCATCTGAATCCTTGGCCTCTTCAGCTGTCAGGGTAAAGGCTCAAGCTTGATTAGGTCCCTGAGTTATCTGCTTCTGCCCCTGAAACTGCTTATGCGGTGGCCTCTGAGTATCTTCCTTCAAACGTAGCTTTGACGGACAAGTATCAATGGTGTGATCAGCTGATCCGCAAATAAGACAAATTCCAAGTCTCTTACGACAATCTCTTCGATAGTAACCCGGTCGTTGGCAGTAATCACACAACACCCTCCCTTTATGCTCGAGCAAAACGGGCCTCTTCATCGGTACAACGCCACGCCTGTCCACCGGGACACCTCTGCATATGCGCTCGGTTCGGCGCAAACGCCGGCTTCCGCACTGCAACTGCCTACTGCTGCGTACCCCTAGTCTTCATTGATAAGCTCTGCTGCTCTCGAGCTGCTTTAAGAACTTGAGAGAAAGTGGTCAATCCCAAATATATGATGTGCTTCTGGATTTCCACGTCCAAACTGCGCATGAACCTCATTACCCTATCAGCATCGTTGGCAACCAAAGGTCCAGCGAATTTACTGAGCCGTGTCCACTCAGTCGTATGTACATCCACGGGTACGCCGTTCTGCTTCAAACTGATAAACTTTTCTTCCATTTCCTCCCGTGCAGTTTGCGGGAAGAACTTCTCCAAGAAACTCTTCGAAAAATCTGCCCAACTGATCGGCTTGGGCAAGCGGGTCTCTTCCACAAGCCACCATTCATGGGCATAGTCTACCAATTGGATGCATACTACATCCACTCTCTTGTCCTCTGGAATCTGTACCGCAATGAGCAAATTCTCTGTATCAACCAGCCACTGCTCCGCTGGTAACGGCTATTCCAGACCAGTGAAGACGGATGGACCGAGTCTCTTGAAATCCGCCACGGTACCCACACGTTCTACTAGTTTGGCCGCAACACAGTTTACGGACTGCTGGACGGTCCGCAAACCTTCCTGAAAAGCTTCGGCTTGCCGCTGGTTCAGCTCGGTCTGTCGCTTCTGGTTCTCCAGCATCCCACGAATTACTCCAAGTAAAGCGGCGTCATCAACACGCCTCTGGTAAGATCGCAGACTTCTGTCCGCCATGATTCTGAAGCTAAAACACCGAAGAGGATTAGCAAGATGAACAAGATTCAATAAACAGGATACAAGAAGCAAGATAGTTATGGATTCAAGGATGGAAAGATAGCAATAAGGCAGGACATGCTCCTAATTACGAGTATTCTGATTCGTGTATTGGATCCAATACCCAACTACAAAAGAATCAAACCCGATTAACCTAAATCCTATGTCTCTGATACCAAACAAACACTGTCACACCCCGCTTTCCAGAGTGCGCTAAGATAGGCACGTGACAGAGCCAACCATGCTACCTGTGGCTAGGAAACATCCCTCCACAGTCACATTACGGCTGTCTATAGATATCAAGAACAGGAAAATAAAAGAAACTATCTAGTACATGTCCATGAGCCAGAAAAAACGAGTCAAAAAATAATATACGGAATCAATAGATCCAAGTAACAATAACAATCTGGAAAGTACGTCCTAAATACGGGCTCACAACAGGAAATAAAAGTGCTGAAAGAAAACTAAACTAAAATACTAACAGGTCCTCACTGCTCGGCCTGCTGACTGAAATACTTCTGAACGGCCTGCGACTGGGAGAGAGGATCTGGGCCATGCAAAATCCAGACGTCAGTGCGTCATAATATCAAGCAATAATACAATCAGGGGGTAACAAGATATGCATGCTTGAGTATAAATAGTAACAAGAGTATAACAGTATCATGAATAAGGAATAGTGAAGGGTATAAGCACATGTGATGTGCGGTGAGTAATCTAAACTGTGCTACTGGGTTATCTATTCTAAAGTCTTCGAAATCAATTAATGTAATTCTCATCATAACCCATCGGTGATTATTCTGTAACGCCCGGAAAAACGACAAACAATAGGTATTCCGTAACGCCCGGAAAAACGGCAAACAATAGGTATTCCGTAACGCCCGGAAAAACGGCAAACAATATGATAGCCCTTTGAGTTACGTTCAGTTACATTCTTGATTTCTCCATACCCCCAAGTTATGTGTTCAAGTCAGGTATTGCCAATTGATATCTAATGCCAACACAGGATCAAACAGGTACAGGTTTTGTCTATGCAGACAACAATAACGTCCATCATGACAACATGTCAGGATTTTCGGCATTAGAAACATGATCATGTAACATGTCAAGTAATGATATATCAGGTCATGTCAGGTAGTGTATATATATCAAGTCATGCATGTAGTGGTGTATCAGGTCATGTCAAGTAGTGCACAGGTATCAAGCAGGTACTCATAATCAAACTGTAGCAAGTATTGAATCAGGGTGAAAGTACGGAAGTACAATAAAAACATGGATGCACAAATATCGATCAGGGGTTACATCATGACTAAGTAGGATGCACAATATCAAGCATGGGGTACTAATGTATTAATAATATAAGTTAATGTAATATGGGGTGCAACTAGTTATGCAAAATTAATGGTATGGATACACAAATAAACATGGATGCATAAATAACTATCAGGGGTTACAACTATAGTTTCATGACTATGTAGGATGCACATTATCTAGCATGGGGTGTTAATGTAGCAGTAATATGAAATAACGTGACTTGGAAAGCAAATAGATATATAATTAATGGTATGGATGCACAATTATCGATTAGGGTTATATTTACAGTTCCAAAACTAAGTGGGATGCACATTATTAAGCATGGGGTGTTACTACAATAATAACATGAATTAATATGATCTATAGATGCAGTTATATATATTTTAAATGATATGGATGCAAACGGGTATCCGAAAACGGTAAAACTTTAATATGGATGTATAATGTGATAAACGGGTAATATTTACTCATATGGATGCATAATAATATACCTACCATGTAGCAAGATGAATTAGCATGCGACTAGATATGTAAATAGTGATATGGATACACACGAATGTCAGAAAACAGTAAAATAGTAAAATGGTAATGTGGGATGCATAATTAAACAATAAGCAATGTTATTATTCACATGTATGCAATATATTGTAGTATAGCATGTAGCAAGATTAACTTGACTCGATTGGATCACGCGACGGATACGTACGGCACGTCCGACGTCGGTAAATCGTCACAACGCACACACGGCACGCAGGACGAGAGCAGAGGCGAGGCGTGGGTTTCGTTTGTAGGCGGGAAAACGTGAAGAAGAAAGGGAACAATGCGTTTCTTTATATGGGATTTAAAAAGTATATCAAATATATATATGTAGAGAAGAGATGCAGGGGTTGTAAATATTGAAAGAATTAATATTTATAAAGTAACAGAGAGAGGAGAGACAGAAAAAGAAAGAGAGAGGAGAGAGAAAAATGGGTTGTTAGTTTGTTAGGAAATTGGTTTATATTTAAATTTTAAAAAAAATTTATTAGTTAACTAAATTTTAATTTGTATCAGTTTATAAAATTAATATTATATAAATAAAATTTGATATTCTGGTAAATACAAATATAGTCCAAAACACATCCGGGCCGGGTCTAAAAATCCAGTTTTAAAATACGAAAAATATACATGTCGACCAAAACTAAATTTGGATATCCGGGTAACGAAAATGCATACCCCCAAGAACGGATGCACGTACGTGCGCGTAGCCATCCAACAAATCCGTTTCACTGAACGGGACGAGAACAAGATGCGCGGATGCTACGATAGGGTTAGGGGTATCATGCAGGCCATGAAATGTATTTTTAAAATATTTTATATGATTTTAAATGTTATACAAAAATAAGCAGATGCCAGATATAATACCAGTATGCAGTATGTATAATATGAAAGTGTACAGATCCACGTATCAAGGCAGGATAAATCATAAACAGGAATCAAGACGGGTTTCCAGCAAGCGGGTCGGGACGGATGCAAATACAGATGTCACATACACTATTCGCACAAAAAACACAATAAATCAGGAAAATGCCATAAATAAAGAAAATACTAGAATTAAACTGGTATAAATGAACTAGGGTGTTACATCGATATAGAAGCCGAGTGGTGGAACTCATGAAACGTTTCACTCACATTGAACTAAATGAGAGTCCTTAGAGCGTTGAATGGAAAAGCTGACATACTCGCTCGCTTAGCCAAGGAGACGGCCGATCCCGATATGGACGAAATTCTGATAACAGTCAGGAGCCGGCAAATTCTGCCCCCACGCTCTTTATGAGAGGAGAAAATCGCAGAACAAAAGAGCAATCCTGCCGAAGAAGTTATGATCATTCAAGAGGAGCCCGATTGGAGAGAGCCCTTCATAGGGTACCTCCGATACGACAAGCTGCCCGAAGAAAAATCTGCGAGGATTCAGCTGAGGAAGAGAGCTCTTCGATATGTGTTTGTAAATAATACGCTATACCGAAGATCATATGACCAACTATGGCTCAGATGTCTGTCATCGGCCGAAGCCCAAAAAGTCATGAAAGAAGTTCACTCGGGCGTCTGCGGGGCTCACCAGTCCGGCCCCAAAATACGGCTTCAGATCAAACGGCTTGGATATTACTGGCCCACTATGATAAGGGATTGCGAAGAGCATGCAAAGAAATGCCATCTTATTTGGCACGGTGATTTTATTCATAAGCATTCCAATCCGCTGCATCCTACGGTGGCGTCATGGCCCTTCGAAGTTTGGGGCACCGACATAGTTGGTCCAATTGATCCTCCGTCATCCAAAGGCCACCGGTTCATATTGGCCGCAACTGAATATTTCTCCAGATGGGTTGAAACTGTTCCGCTAAAAGAAGTCAAGACAGAAGATATTCTGACGTTCTTCCAGCATAATATTCTATACTGCTTCGGTACACCAAGAAGAATCATTTCCGACAACGGGCTTTCTTTCAAGAGCTTCAAAATCTCAAGCTACTCAGCACAAGATTGACTGGAGATATTTCCATCTATAATCCAAGAGCCAATGGGGTAGCCGAAGTCTTCAATAAGACTCTATGCAAGCTCCTGAGGAAAAATGTTTCAGCCAACAAGAGAGACTGGAATCTCAAGCTCCACGAGGCGTTATGGGCATATCGTACTATAGACCACACTCCAACTCAGTCCACTCCATACTCACTACTCTTCGGAGTGGAAGCAATCCTCCTGCTCGAAGTCGAAGTTCCAAGCCTAAGAATGGCCATCCAACACGAGTTGACGGAAGAGGAAAACGTCCTCTTTTGGCTCGAAGAGCTCGATACCCTCAAAGAAAAGAAGCTCGCGGTGCAACAAAATCTGGAGCTATACCGACCCCAAATGTCATTGGCCTATGACAAGATGACCCGTCTCCGTGTTTTCAAGAAAGGCGAATTGGTGTTGGTCCTCAAAAAGCCGATTATCCCCAACCGACTTGCCAAAGGAAAATTTGAGCCAAATTGGGAAGGACCATACGTCATCGAGAAAGTGTTCGATGGAGGATCCTACCAACTAATAAGTACCGAGGGAGAAAGGCCCATGCCACCCATCAATGACCGATATCTCAAGAAATACTATACGTGAATACTCCAAGTCGCAGACGAATTGTAACACCCAAGTTAATTTATACCAGTTCTATTTCGAGTATTTCTTCATTTATGGTATTTTCCTGATTTACTGTATTTTGGGTGCGAATAGTGTATTTGACATCTGTATTGCATCCGACCCGACCCGCTTGCTGAAAACCCGCCTTGATTCCAGTTTATGATTTATCCTAGCTTGTCACGTGGATCCGTGCACTTTCATATTAAACATACTGCATACTGGCATTATATCTGGCATCTGCATATTTTAATATAACATTTAAAGTCACATAAAATATTTTTAAAAATACATTGCATGGCATGCATGATACCCCTAACCCTGTCGTAGCATCCGCGCATCTTGTTCTCGTCCCGTTCAGTGAAACGGACTTGTTTGGATGGCTACACGCACGTATGTGCATCCGTTCATGGGGGTATGCATTTTCGTTAACCGGATATCCAATTTTAGTTTTGGTCGACACGTATATTTTCGTATTTTAAAACTGGATTTTTAGACCCGATCCGGACGTGTTTTGGACTATTTTGTATTAACCAGAATATTAAATATTTTACTAATATTATATCTTTAATATTATTAATAGTTTAAAATTTAGTTAACTAAAACGATTTTTTTAAAAATAAATTAAATCTTTCTCTCTCTCTCTCTCTCTCTCTCTCCCCCTCTCTCCCGTGTCTCTTTCTCTCTTCCTTTCTCTCTCTCCTCTCGAGCGCTTTCTCTCTCCCCTCGCGAACACTGTTCGCTTCTCAAGTCGTGTCACCCCCTCTCCCTTATGCTCACCTCCCTTCTTCTATTATTTCCTCCTCTATTTAAAAACCCACTGCCTCAACGAGAAACCCGCTGCAAACCCTAACCCTAAACCTAGCTCCTCTGCCTCCTCTGCCCTCGACCTCGCTCCTTAACCCTCTCCACCACCTCTCTCCTCTCTCCTCTCCTCCTCCCTGCACTCCTCGACCATCTTCTTTCCCCGAACCTGCACACCGAGAAACCCTAGTTTCTTGCCCTTGTCGCCGTGAAACCCACTGCCGACGACCTCACCCCATTCTCTTCTCCTCCACCGTCCCCAGCAACCCCAGAAGCAACCACAACCCTCTCTTTTTCTACTTCTTCTTCTCTTCAACCCTAACACCCGAGCACCTGCACCCCCACCGCCTTTTGCCAAACCCTCGCCTGCACCTCACCGCCGGTGACCCCGACACCATCACCTCGTCTCCCCTGACCCCAGTACACCAACTCCAGTGAGCATCCCCTCTCTTCTTCTTCCTCTTCTTCTTTTTCTTTTCCTTGTTTCTTGATTCTTGATTTTTACAGCCGTCGCCGGAGTTGTGTCGCCGCTGCCAATCCAGGCGATCCAGTGAACGTCCCTTACTTGCATGATTACTCTCTTGCCTTGCCTGGACCCGTCCCATGTGTCGTGTGTACATTGCGACGATTTACCAACGTCAGACGTGCCGTACGCATCCGTCGCGTGATCCAATCGAGGCAAGTTTATCTTGCTACATGCTATACTATTATATCTACATCCATATGAGTAAAATGTTATATATTTATTATATTATGCATCCATAATAATGTTTTACAGTTTTGTTTAGAATACCAGTATGCATCCATATCATTTAATCTACATGTAGCTGCATCTACTAATCATATTAACTCAAGTTATTATTGTAGTAACACCCCATGCTAGATAATATGCATCCTATATAGTCATGGAGCTATAGTTGTAACCCCTGATAGTTATTTATGCATCCATGTTTATTTGTGTATCCATACCATTAATTCTGCATACCTAATTGCACCCCATATTACATTAACTCATGTTATTAATACATTAGTACCCCATACTTGATATTGTGCATCCTACTTAGTCATGGTGTAACCCCTGGTAGATATTTGTGCACCCATGCTTTTATCGTACATCCGTATTCTACCCTGAATCCATACTTGCTACCTTTTACTGTTGGACACCCACTTGATACATGTACACTACCTGACATGACCTGATATATTACTACTTGACATGTTACCTGATCCAGTTTCTAATGCCGACAATCCTGACATGTTGTCCCGATGGACATATCCTGTTGTCTGTATAGACAAACATGTTCCTGCTTGATCCTGTGTTGGCATTAACTTCAGATTTATCAATACCTGACTTGAACACATAACTTGGGGGTAAGGAGAAATCAATGATGAAACCTGACTTATAACTCAACAGTTCGACGCTTATACTGATCAGTTTTACGGGCTAGGCCAGCCCCGGGATGATGCTGCTGACATCATTCGTCTATACATGTTACCTGTTTACTGCCTAGCGGCACGTCTCGGATTCAGTCCGAGAGTCTTGACCGTAGTCCCGGGCATGCACGGGATACTATTGAGTTACATCAACGATTCATTAAATTGATTTCACAAACTTGAGAGTAGTTAACCCAGTAGCACAATTTAGTTTTATCCACTACACGTCACATGTGCTTTTACCCTTCACTGTTCCTTATTCGTGTTACTGTTATACTTTTATTACTGTTTATACTCATGTCTGCATGACTTGTTACCCCCTGATTATATAATTGTTGATATTGTGACGCACTGACGTCTGGGTTTTGCATGGCCCAGATCCTCTATTTCTCCCGCAGGCCGATCAGGAGTATTTCAGCCGACAGGCCGAGAAGTGAGGATCCTGTTAGTATCCAGTTAGTTTAGTTTTTTTCGTACTTTCATTTCCTGACGTGAGCCCATATTTGGGACGTGCTTTCCAGATGTTATTGTTATTTGGATTTATTGCTTCCGCATATTATTTCTTGATCGTTTATTCTGGCATATGGACATGTACTAGATAGTTTATTTTACTTTACTGTTCTTGATATCTTATAGACAGCCGTAATATGACTGTGGAGAGATGTTTCCTAACCACAGGTAGCATGGTTGGCTCTGTCACGTGCCGATCTTAGCTCACTCTGGGTAGCGGGGCATGATAGGGTTTGTTTGGTATCAAAACCATAGGATTTAGGCTAATCGGGTTTGATTGTTTTGTAGTTGGGTATTGGACCCAATACACGAATCAGAAAACCCGTAATTAAGAACATGTCCTGCCATATTGTTCTCGTGATTCTTGAATCTTATCTTTCTATTGATCCTTTGTCTTGACGATATGCAAACAACTTTGCATCTCGACTTGAAACCTTCTGGTTCCCTATTGTTTCTTTCTATTCTGATACTAGGTTTTGGGCGACTTGAACGGAGTTATGTGATTGTACACATGAACTGCAGTATGGTTACAATGCGGTACTCTGTTTAAGTAACTTGGAGTTCTGGTCTTGATTCATTTCCTTATTCCATGGTCGTTTTATTACCTTGGTTCTCTCAGTTTCATTGCTTACCAGTTCATGTTTTGCAGATTTCTTGGTGATCGATACCGGCAGTTATGATGTTGTCTTGAGAATGGACTTTCTCGGCACTTTCCACGCCCACATTGATTGTAGGGCAAATAAAGTGATTTTCCAGATTCCCGGACATCCGGAGTTTGTTTTTGCTGGAAGTAACAGTTCTGTCGGGCCAGTCGGGTTTAGGGCTAGGTCGACAAGTAGTGTTCTTTCGTCGGTGGAAGTTGATAAGGAGGAAGCGCCGGCTGTAGTTCGAGAGTTCATGGACATGTTCGAGGACATCTCGAGTTTACCGCCAAAACGAGATGTGAAGTTCACGATCGATCTTGTTCCTGGTGCAGCGCCAATCTCAAAGGCGTACTATCCAATAGCACCAGTAGAGTTGGAAGAAGTCAAGAAGCATGTTACTGAATTGCTTGAGAAGAGTTGGATTCACAGCAGCAATTCACCTTGGAGAGCTCCAGTTCTTCTAGTCAAGAAGAAAGATGGCATAAAGAGAATGTGCATCGATTATCGAGAATTAAACCGGGTGACTATTAAGAACAAGTACCCGATCCCTCCCATTGGCGAATTGTTCGAGCAACTCAGTGGCGCGAGGGTATTTTCGAAGCTGGATTTACGATCTGGATATCATCAGGTCCGAGTTAAATCAGAAGATATTTGCAAGACTGCGTTCCGAACTCGGTATGGACATTACGAGTATTTAGTGATGCCATTCGGAGTCACGAATGCACCGGCAATATTCATGGACTTGATGAACCAAATCTTTTCTCCGTTCTTGGATCAGTTTATAGTTGTGTTCGTCGATGATATTCTGGTCTACTTGAGGAGCCTTGAAGAGCATGCAGAACAATTAAAGATCGCACTGCAGACATTGAGGCAAGAAAGATTATATGTGAAAATGAACAAGTGCGAGTTTTGGCTTAAAGAAGTGAAGTTTTTGGGGCACGTCGTATCCGGAGATGGAATCGCCGTTGATCCTAAGAAGATTGCAGCAGTTCAAGATTGGCCGATTCCGAAGAACGTAGCAGAGATCAAAAGTTTTCTTGGTGGACTTGCCGGGTATTACAGAAGGTTCGTGGAGAATTTTGCTCGATTGGCTGAGCCTTTGACCAAGCTTACACAGAAGGAGGTACCGTTCGTATGGACGGATAGTTGTGCGTCGGCTTTTGAGGCGTTGAAGCAAAGGTTGATAACCGCTCCTATTTTGACCGTACCAGACGGTTCCGGAGGATTGGTGATTCACAGCAACGCATCTGGGAAAGTTTTGGGGAAAGTTTTGATGCAGCATGGGAAGGTTATAGCCTACGCATCGAGACAGTTGAAGACCCATGAGAAGAATTACCCAACTCATGATTTGGAGCTTGCAGCAGTGATTTTTCGCTTTGAAGATTTGGAGACATTACTTACTGGGCGAAAGGGTCGAAGTATTCACCGATCACAAAAGCCTAAAGTATGTGTTCACGCAGAAAGAGCTTAACATGAGGCAGCATAGATAGTTGGAGCTGATGGCTGACTACGATCTTGATCTCAAGTACCATCCGGGAAAGGTTAATGTAGTGCCGGATGCGCTTAGTCGGTTGCCAGCAATTCGGATGTTGACTGCATAAAAGGAGCTTATCGAAGACTTTCGGAGATTCGAGTTGGAGATCATGCTACCGCATTCTTCGGGACAGTTGATGCAGTTGCAAGTACAGTCGTCGTTGATCGAGAGTATTAAAGCAGCGCAGTCACAGGACCCAAGATTGCAGAAGTTTCGAGAACAGGTTGAAGCGGGACTTTGAACAGACTTATTGATTCATGAAGATGGTTCGTTGCGATATGATAGCCGTTTGTATGTGCCGAAAGGAGACATTCGTGAAGAAGTTATGAAGGAGGCGCAAAGTTCCGCATATTCCGTACATTCAGGAGGCACGAAGATGTACCGTGATCTACGACAGCATTTCTGGTGGGAAGGCATGAAAAGGGAGATTGCTCGCTTTGTAGCGAAGTGCTTGGTGTGTCAGCAAGTTAAGGCTGAACATCAAAGGATATCTGGTTTATTGCAACCACTTCCGATTCCTCAATGGAAGTGGGAACATATAACCATGGATTTCATAACAGCTTTATCGTGGAGTCCAAAGGGCAACAATGCAGTTTGGGTGATTGTCGATCGATTGACCAAGGCAGCTCATTTCACACCGTTTCGAGTGGGTCAATCGACGGAAGCATTGGTAGAACGATACATGCAAGAGATTGTGAGATTGCATGGAGTACCTGTGAGCATCGTTTTCGATCGTGATACCCGATTCTTATCGCACTTCTGGAGGAATTTATAGGAAAGTTTGGAGACGTGATTGAGATTTAGCACCACTTATCATCCTCAGACAGATGGCCAGTCGGAAAGAACGATCCAAACTCTTGAATACATGCTGAGAGCTTGCATGTTAGACTTCAGGGGTTCGTGGGAGGATCATCTACACTTGGTGGAGTTTTCTTACAATAACAGTTTTCAGGCGACTATTCAGATGGTTCCATTCGAAGCATTGTATGGTCGCAAGTGTCGCTCACCCGTTTGTTGGGACGATGTTGAAGAGCCAAGATTGTTGGGACCGGATTTGATCGTGCAAACAGTGGAGAAGGTTAATACTATCCGGAATCACATGAAGGCAGCACAAGATCGGCAGATGAGTTGGGCCGACACATCGAGAAGACCTCTAGAGTTCGCTGTTGGTGATCTGGTATTCTTGAAGATATCACCGACTAGAGGAGTGATTCGTTTTGGGAGTCGAGGCAAGCTTAGTCCTCGATTCGTCGGGCCTTTCGAGATCATGGAGCGTGTTGGAGAAGCGGCTTATCGATTGGAGTTACCAAAATCTTTGGCGAATGTTCATGACGTGTTTCATGTATCTCAACTCCGTAAGTATGTTCGAGATGAAACACACATGTTGGATCATTCGGAGCTGACTGTAAGGGAGGATTTGACCTTTGAGGAGCGACCGATGTCGATTGTTGATCAAAGAGAAAAGGTCCTTAAGAACAAGGTTATCCCTCTCGTACTTGTTTCATGGGGGAATCGCTCGCATGGAGAACCGACTTGGGAATGAGAAGACGAGATTCGACAGAAGTTTCCAGATCTCTTCCTGTAGTTTCATATTTGTTTATCTTTTCTTATTCCTGGAATTTCGAGGACGAAATTCTTTTTGTAGCTGGGTATAATGTAACACCCTAGTTCATTTATACCAGTTATATTTCGAGTATTTCTTCATTTATGGTATTTTCCTGATTTACTGTGTTTTGGGTGCGAATAGTGTATTTGACATCTGTATTGCATCCGACCCGACCCGCTTGCTGGAAACCCGTCTTGATTCCTTTTTATGATTTATCCTAGCTTGTCACGTGGATCCGTGCACTTTCATATTAAACATACGGCATACTGGCATTATATCTGGCATCTGCATATTTTAATATAACATTTAAACTCACATAAAATATTTTTAAAAATACATTGCATGGCCTGCATAATACTTCTAACCCTGTCGTAGCATCCGCGCGTCTTGTTCTCGTCCCGTTCAGTGAAACAGACTTGTTTGGATGGCTACGCGCACGTACGTGCATCCGTTCTTGGGGGTATGCATTTTCGTTACCCGGATATCCAATTTTAGTTTTGGTCGACACGTATATTTTTCGTATTTTAAAACTGGATTTTTAGATCCGACCCGGGCGTGTTTTGGACTATTTTGTATTAACCAGAATATTAAATATTTTACTATTATTATATCTTTAATATTATTAATAGTTTAAAATTTAGTTAACTAAAACGATTTTTAAATTTTTTTTAATCTCTCTCTCTCTCTCCCTCTCTCTCCCTCTCTCTCCTGTGTCTCTTTCTCTCTTCCCATCTCTCTCCTCTCGAGCGTTTTCTCTCTCCCCTCGCGAACACTATTCGCTTCTCGAGTTGCGTCACCCCCTCTCTTTTATGCTCACCTCCCTTCTTCTATTCTTTCCTCCTCTATTTAAAAACCCACTGCCTCCACGAGAAACCCGGTGCAAACCCTAACCCTAAACCTAGCTCCTCTGCCTCCTCTGCCCTCGACCTCGCTCCTCAACCCTCTCCACCACCTCTCTCCTCTCTCCTCTCCTCCTCCCTGCACTCCTCGGCCACCTTCTTTCTCCGAGCCTGCACACCGAGAAACCCTAGTTTCTTGCCCTCGTCGCCGTGAAACCCACCGCCGACGACCTCACCCCATTCTCTTCTCCTCCTCTATCCCCAGCAACCCCAGAAGCAACCACAGCCCTCTCTTTTTCTACTTCTTCTTCTCTTCAACCCTAACACCCGAGCACCTGCACCCCCACCGCCTTTTGCCAAACCCTCGCCTGCACCTCACCGCCGGTGACTCCGACACCATCACCTCATCTCCCCTGACCCCAGTACACCAACTCCAGTGAGCATCCCCTCTCTTCTTCTTCCTCGTCTTCTTTCTCTTTTCCTTGTTTCTTGATTCTTGATTTTTACAGCCGTCGCCGGAGTTATGTCGCCGCTGCCAATCCAGGCGATCCAGTGAACGTCCCTTGCTTGCGTGATTACTCTCTTGCCTTGCCTGGACCCGTCCCGCGTGTCGTGTGTGCGTTGCGACGATTTACCAACGTCGGACGTGCCGTACGCATCCGTCGCGTGATCCAATCGAGGCAAGTTTATCTTGCTACATGCTATACTATTATATCTACATCCATATGAGTAAAATGTTATATATTTATTATATTATGCATCCATAATAATGTTTTACAGTTTTGTTTAGAATACCAGTATGCATTCATATCATTTAATCTACATGTAGCTGCATCTACAGATCATATTAACTCAAGTTATTATTGTAGTAACACCCCGTGCTAGATAATGTGCATCCTACATAGTCATGGAGCTATAGTTGTAACCCCTGATAGTTATTTATGCATCCATGTTTATTTGTGTATCCATACTATTAATTCTGCATACCTAATTGCACCCCATATTACATTAACTCATATTATTAATACATTAGTACCCCATGCTTGATATTGTGCATCCTACTTAGTCATGGTGTAACCCCTGGTAGATATTTGTGCACCCATGCTTTTATCGTACATCCATATTCTTCGTTGATTCCATACTTCCTACCTTTTACTGTTGGGCACCCACTTGATACATGTACACTACCTGACATGACCTGATATATTACTACTTGACATGTTACCTGATCCAGTTTCTAATGCCGACAATCCTGACATATTGTCCCGATGGACATATCATGTTGTCTGTATAGACAAACATGTTCCTGCTTGATCCTGTGTTGGCATTAGCTTCAGATTTATCAATACCTGACTTGAACACATAACTTGGGGGTAAGGCGAAATCAATGATGAAACCTGACTTGTAACTCAACAGTTCGACGCTTATACTAATCAGTTTTACGGGCTAGGCCAGCCCCGGGATGATGTTGCTGACATCATTCGTCTGTACATGTTACCTGTTTATTGCCTAGAGACACGTCTCGGATTCAGCCCGAGAGTCTCGACCGTGGCCCCGGGCATGCACGGGATACTATTGAGTTACATCGACGATTCATTAAATTGATTTCACAAACTTGAGAGTAGTTAACCAAGTAGCACGGTTTAGTTTTATCCACTACACGTCACATGTGCTTTTACCCTTCACTGTTCCTTATTCGTGTTACTGTTATACTTTTATTACTGTTTATACTCATGTCTGCATAACTTGTTACC
The DNA here is from genome assembly GCA_030015575.1 of Agapanthus africanus. Classification (NCBI taxonomy): domain Eukaryota; kingdom Viridiplantae; phylum Streptophyta; class Magnoliopsida; order Asparagales; family Amaryllidaceae; genus Agapanthus; species Agapanthus africanus. Next base: position 259,946,071 of record JASDDO010000019.1, on the reverse strand, counting down.
CCCTGATTATATTATTGTTGATATTGTGACGCACTGACGTCTGGGTTTTGCATGGCCCAGATCCTCTATTTCTCCCGCAGGCCGGTCAGGAGTATTTCAGCCGACAGGCCGAGCAGTGAGGATCGTGTTGGTATCCAGTTAGTTTAGTTTTTCTTTTCGTACTTTCATTTCCTGACGTGAGCCCGTATTTGGGACGTGCTTTCCAGATGTTATTGTTATTTGGATTTATTGCTTCCGCGTATTATTTCTTGACTCGTTTATTCTGGCATATGGACATGTACTAGATAGTTTATTTTACTTTACTATTCTTGATATCTTATAGACAGTCGTAATGTGACCGTGGAGGGATGTTTCCTAGCCACAGGTAGCATGGTTGGCTCTGTCACGTGCCGATCTTAGCGCACTCTGGGAAGCGTGGCGTGACACGAATTGAGCACACCGGCCCTACGGTTTGGATCATACATCCTGTAAAACCGTTGTAACACCCTAGTTCATTTATACCAGTTCTAGTTCAAGTATTTCTTTATTTATGGTATTTTCTTGATTTACCGTGTTTTGGGTGCGAATAGTGTTTTGACATCTATATTTGCATCCGACCCGACCCGCTTGCTAGAAACCCGTCTTGATTCCTGTTTATGGTTTATCCTGGTTTATTATATGGATCTGTGCACTTTCATTATTTGTACATTGCATACTGGCATTATATTTGGCATCTGAATTTTTTTAATATAACATTTAAAGTCACGCAAAATATTTTAAAAATACATTGCATGGCCTGCATGATATCCCTGACCCTATGGTAGCATCCACGCATTTTGTTCTCGTCCCATTCAGTGAAACGGACTTGTTTGTATGGCTACGCGCACGTACGTGCATCCGTTCTTGGGAGTATGCATTTTCGTTACCCGGATATCCAACTTTAATTTTGGTCGACATGTATATTTTTCGTATTTTAAATCTGAATTTTAGACCCGACCCGGGTATGTTTTGGACTATGTTTGTATTTACCAGAATATCAAATTTTATTTATATAATATTAATTTTATAAACTGATACAAATTAAAATTTAGTTAACTCATAATAGATTTTTTAAATTTAAATCTAAACTAATTTTTTAACATACTAGCAACCCCGTTCTCTCTCTCTCGTGACTCTCTCTCTTTCCTCTGCATATATATATTTATATATATTTTATTTATTTATTTTTCTTTCCTTATTTAATACACAGCCTCTTCTTCTTACTTCTTCTCCTTCTTTCTTCTCTCTTTTTCTTGATCTTGTTTCTTGATTCCGGTGACCGCCGCCGGAGCCGTGCTCGTCGCTGACGATCCGAGTGATCCGGTGAATGTACCTTGCCTGTGTGATCACCCTCTTGCCTTGCCTGGACCCGTCCCGCGTGCCGTGTGTACGTTGCGACGATTTACCGACGTCGGACATGCCGTGTGTATCCGTCGTGTGTTTTGATCGAGGCAAGTTTATCTTGCTACATGCTATGATATATTTTACATCCATATTAATAATAATATTTAATGTTTAGTGTATTGTACATCCCCTGTTATCATTTTACTGTTTTACGACGTCCGTTTGCATCCGTACAATTTATTTCATATCTAGTTGCAGGCAAGTTTATTTTGCTGCATGCTATACTACTATATTTTACATCCATGTGAATAATAATATTACATATTGTTTGGTTATGCATCCCACATTACCATTTTACTATTTTATTGTCTTCGGACATCCGTGTGTATCCATATCACTATTTACATATCTAGTCGTATGCTAATTCATCTTGCTACATGCTAGGTATATTATTATGCATCCATATGAGTAAAATATTACCCGTTTATCACATTATACATCCATATTAAAGTTTTACCGTTTTCGGATACCCGTTTGCATCCATATCATTTAAAATATATATAACTGCATTTATAGATCATATTAATTCATGTTATTATTGTAGTAACACCCCATGCTTAATAATGTGCATCCCACTTTGTCTTGGAACTGTAAATATAATCCTAACCGATAATTGTGCATTTATACCATTAGTTATATACCTATTTGCATTCCAAGTCACGTTATTTCATATTACTGCTACATTAACACCCCATGCTAGATAATGTGCATTCTACATAGTCATGAAACTATAGTTGTAACCCCTGATAGTTATTTATGCATTCATGTTTATTTGTGTATCCATACCATTAATTCTGCATAACTAATTGCACCCAATATTACATTAACTCATATTATTAATACATTAGTACCCCATGCTTGATATTGTGCATCCTACTTAGTCATGATGTAAACCCTGATCGATATTTGTGCATCCATGCTTTTATTGTACATCCGTACTTTCACCCTGATTTAATACTTGCTACAGTTTGATTATGAGCACCCGCTTGATACCTGTGCACTACTTGACATGACCTGATACACCACTACTTGACATGACTTGATACATGTACACTACCTGACATGACCTGATATATCATTACTTGACATGTTATCTGATCCTGTTTCTAATGCCGACAATCCTGACATGTTGTCCCGATGGACATATCCAGTTGTCTGTATAGACAAACTTGTACTTGCTTGATCCTGTGTTGGCATTAGCTCCAGATTTATCAATACCTGACTTGAACACATAACTTGGGGGTATGGGGAAATCAATGATGAAACCTGACTTGTAACTCAATAGTTTGACGCTTATACTGATCAGTTTTACGGGCTAGGCCAGCCCCGGGATGCTGCTGCTGACATCATTCGTCTGTACATGTTACCTGTTTACTGTTAGCGGCATGTCTCGGATTCAGCCCGAGAGTCTTGACCGTGGTCCCGGGCATGCACGGGATACTATTGAGTTACATCGACGATTCATTAGATTGATTTCAAAGACTTGAGAGTAATTAACCCAGTAGCTTAGTTCAGATTACTCACTGCACATCACATATGCTTTTACCCTTCACCGTTCCTTATTCGTGTTACTGTTCTACTTTTACTGTTCATATTCGTGCCTGCATGTCTTGCTACCCCCTGATTATATTATTGTTGATATTATGACGCACTGACGTCTGGTTTTGCATGGCCCAGATCCTCTACCTTTTTCGCAGGCTGAGCAGGAGTATTTCCGCCGTCAGGCCGAGCAGTGAGGATCCTGTTGGTATCCAGTCAAAACCGAAATCTTCCTACTTGAACAATAAGTTAGTTATTTCCGTACTTTCCAGATGTTACTGTTTATTGGATTTATTGCTTCCGCATATTATTTCTTGACTCGTTTATTCTGGTATATGGACATGTACTAGATAGTTTATTATATTTTCCTGTTCTTGATATCTTTTAGACAGCCGTAATGTGACTGTGGAGGGATATTTCCTATCCACAGGTAGCACGGTTGGCTCTGTCACGTGTCGATCTTAGTGCACTCTGGGAAGCAGGGCGTGACAACCGTATACAATCCACGGGCGTAAACGACCCATATCTCTCCCAAGTCCTGCCGGCGAGACTACTTGAACAAGCAGATTGAAATCATCCAATCATCAATCTTGTTTAAAGTTCCACCGGCATGGAAAAAAAAAGGTACACCTACAAGCAAAACGGGCACGGATGAAAATCCGAAAGGGCACCGTGAGTAAAAACAGCAGAACTGCCGGCGAGTTTGTGAAAACCCGAAAGGGCGCAAACTCTTGAAAAGAAATAAAATACGCTCGCAAAGTCCTCTCGACCTTGTAAGGAGAAAATCCCTACGTGAGAAGCTTATGACTCACAAAGGAGAAACACACTTAGGAATCCTTACTATTCCTTAGGAGAACATACACATGCGAATTCTCTCGACTCGTAAGGAGAAAATGCTTTTATGAGACCCTTACGACTCATAAAATTGAAAAGCCTTAGGTGATAGAGATCTAAACCTGTCTCCTAAGCCATCGCTCCCCAACGGGTAATGGCAAATGATGAGTCGCTCCTGGCATTGCTCAGTGTTAGCGGTGCTGATGCTGACCCAAAACCTAAATTCCAAGTTTTCCTAACGGCAAATGATGAGTTGCTCATGGCATTATTCCAGTGCAGTAATGCTGATGCCGACCCAAAAACCAAATCCCAAGTCCTCCCAGGGCAAATGATGAGTTGCTCCTGGTATTATTCCAGTGCAGCAATGTTGATGCCAAAAAAAATCCAAATTCCAAGTTTCTCTCAAGTTCAAAAATCCTGCCAAATAAGGCAGAAATCAAATATACCAAATCAAAGTCCCACCCGGCAACACTTCTAAGCTCAAAAGTCCCGCTGGATATATAGGGAACTTCCAAAACAAATCAAATCAAACAAATCAATCCCGGCACCGCAGAAAGCGGAGCAAGTCAAATCAAATCCCGACACCGTAAGAAGAGGAGCAAGTCATCGATCGTCCAAGTGGAAAAAATGGCAGCACCGATCGTCCAAGTTGCAAAAAGGGCAGAACCGACCGTCCACGTCGCAAAAATGGCAGAACCGACCGTCCAAGTTGCAAAAGGGCAGAACCGACCGTCCACGTCGCAAAAATGGCAGAACCGACCGTCCAAGTTGCAAAAAGGGCAGAACCGACCGTGCACGTCGCTAAAATGGCAGAACCGACCGTCCACGTCGCGAAAATGGCAGCACCGACCGTCTAACTCGCAAAAAGGGCAGAACCGACCGTCCACATCGCTAAAATGGCATAACCGACCGTCCACGTCGTAAAAATGGCAACACCGACCGTCCACGTCGCAAAAAGGGCAGCATCGACCTCCACGTCGTCAAAACAGGAACCAAATCAAGTCAACCTCCACGCGAAAGAAGATCCATCAATTTCATGCACACAACCCACATATGTGGTGTGTATTTATTGATGGGGGGGCATTTTGTTGGGGTCAAAAATTACACCCCGGTTGACTAAATCAAAACCAAGGTCAACTCCAAGTCAAGTGGGCCCGAGCTCAAGCCCAAATCAAGACCAAGTATGGAAGGGACCGGCTCCATGCCAAAAAGGAGAGAATAAATTAGTCTAAAAGTAATTTTTAGAAATAAATATATATAAAGTTGAAAGAAAGCCAAAATTTTGTAAACCCCATGGCTTATGTGCAAAAATAAGAAATAAGCACATAAGACATGGGGTGACACAAGTGTTATTTGGCAAAACCCAAGGGGTTATATGTAAAGTGTGTAGCCTATAAAGGCAACATGATGAAAAAATCAATAGAACTTTTTTTCTCTCTCTTAAAAATTAGGCTTCCGTGTCTTCTTCTCCTTCCTAAAGGTTCTATACCTTCTTTCCCTTTTTGAATTAAATCAAGAGTTTCACTCTTTATTTTCCAAAAATAAACAGTTTTTCACCATCAAACCCTAGAAGGGGAACTCAGATCTTCCATCAGATCTCAAAAAAGGTAGATTCTTAAATCTCACCCCCCTTTTCTCCAAAATCCAGCCAACAGAAGAGGAGAAAGAAAGAAACCCATCTCCAAAAATCCCACCTTGGAAAGATCCAAGGCTCAGAAGAAGATTCAGGGCTAAAGTGGAGAAGAAATGGGTCCCCTTTGATCATTCGCAAAGATTTCTAGAAATTTAACTCCATTCAAGATCTCTTAGAGTTTAACTCCATAAATCAAACCTTTTTTTTTATACAGAGGAGTTCAACTCTATTCAACATATGTCGGAGTTTAACTCCATAAATAAAAAACTCTCTTTCGGAGTTTAACTCCTATTTCCGAGATTAAAAGCCCCCTTCTTTCAGCCGATGCCTAAACGCCGGGCGCGTGAGGCGCCCAACGCCCAAACGCCGGACGGATGAGACGCCCAGCGTCCACGTGCCGGACGCGTGAGGCACTAGCGCTCAAGCGCCTGGCGTCCAGCTCTCTAGCGTCTTTAAGATGCTCCTCACCCTACTTTTTCCCACGCTATCCCACACTCAAAATACCCCTGTAAACTCTGCGGGGTCCCCCGATATATCCAAAAACCCTCAATGCACAATGCACGTACACTGCACATTGTGTTCGCATGACCAGTTTGACCCGTCAATCGGAGGTTCTCTCGCTCCAAAGACGAGGGGTAATTAACGGCAGTTCTGTCCGCGGCTGCCGGAGATTCGGATCCCCACAATCAATAAACCCCCGTCAACCCTAAGCAGGGGATCTATAGTACGCTTGACAAGCGATGCATATTCCCATCTCAATGAGGTGACGAAAAACATCCTACAATCGCCATTGAAGAGAAGAAAAGCCTTCAATCAACATGTCTAATTTCATGATGATTTCATAATAATGTTAGTAATATTTATTCTAACAGGAGATGTAGAATCATATTATTTATCAAAATGTATATCATACTTGATCGCTTAACAGTAAAGCAAAACTGGCCCGTTTATTGCTATATAATTTAGACCAGTTTTTTAACACTTTAAACATATATTGATTTTCAAAAAAATAATCCTACTTTGTATCATATCTGTTTAAAATACACTTCGGTTATCATAAATCATTCATATTCAATGCAGATAACATTTCTAACACCTGCTCATTGTGCATGGGTTTAGCCTAGCATGTTATATTTTATTTACAAAACATCCATTTCCAATCCTTTGACAACATTTGGCCTGCATTTCTTTGTTTTGATGAGGTGGCATGAGCTTTTGGGATTAATTTCATGGTTTCTAAATTTTGAAACAAAGGAAGTGGTGTATATAAAAAGCTTACTTCCGGGCCCACAAAAGTTTTCCAAAACCCTCCATTTTACATGAAACAAACAACCCTAGAATTCTTACGCTACAAGAATTATTATTTTGTTAATAATAAATTATTATTATGAGGATCTTATTTACAATTAATTATATTATCTTCAGAACCTAGGAAGTTTTAAAGAAATTATTAGATGTTATAACAATAAGCAACACCAAAATATTTTCTAAATTTTCAATTCCAAGCATCATATGTACAATTCACAATAGTATTAGATTTATCCACCAATAATCAAATAGTCTCAATCTGAAAATGATGTCTACAAAATGAACTTTCAAATTTAGAGGTTAGGATCCGACGAGCCCGTGTCTCCGCATAGTTTAGGATTAGATACCGATTTACATAAGAAATACAAAGAATATAAGTTGGCGATACATAGAGGGAGAGGGAGGGTTGACTCAACTTAGAAAAGATGAAAAGATGAATTAAATATTTTAATTTTGAGGTTGTTAAAAATTAAGAACCCAGAATATTATAGAAGCGGTATGTTTACTGGATCTAAGGTTCCTAAAGTCTTATGTATACTAAATCCAAATTGATGAAAAGCTTAAAAAAAGACTTTTATGTAAAAACAGGTTATGCGTGTAACGAGCGTAAGCTATTAAAGATAAACGAAAAAAACCGTAGCTGCACTGTATATAAGCTGTTTTCCAATGCCGCATAGTGAATATGTTAAGCTACAGTACATCGTGTAAAATAGCGAGCCATGTAACGAGCTATTTTAATCGCAAAAGCTAAATGTACAAAATTGTTCGTCAGCGTTGTGGATTTCTGTGGAATGTCTATGCGAAACCTGGGCTTTTGCGTAACGTTATTTTATTTAAATTTAAATAAATCTGCATTTAATAATGCTTCCGATGAGAATCGAATTTAGGTTGTTCTGATATCATGTGAAATATCCATGCCGCTGCACCAAAACCCCAAAGAAGCGATTGGAGTTGAAATATATTTTATATTCCAACAATGTATATGGATGTGGATAACAAAGATTGCTCTCCTTCTTTTAGTCTTTGATGATGTTTTAATAGTCAGAAATATTCTTGTCATGTGCAATCAATCATGCAATTTGAACAGGATGACGGCAGCGGCGAAGGGCTTATAGACAAGGGCTGTTAATGGGCCTGGGCCGGTTTATGAATTGTATGACCTGAACATTAAAAAAGGAACGAAAATAAAAAGGCAATTTCTTTGCGATCCATGACCATAGAATGCTGTCGGATTCTATTCTATGGCCGCTAGTACTCATCCCTCAGCAGCAGGCAGCAGCCTTGTCGCTCGTCGTCTTCTTCCTCCTCTTGCCGCTGCCGCTGCCGCTGCCTCATCCTTCGCCATTACCAAAAAAACACAACGATGCTTTAAACCTCACAACAACAAATTCAGCAGCAGCAGCGAGGCCCTCTTCTTTGCTTCTTCTTCTATCAATAATTCTCCGCCTCCTGTGGCCGCCGCAGCTGCGTCCCCTTTCGAATTCGACCTGTCCCCTCCTCCAATCGACCATGACCACGATCACGATCGCCTCCTTGTAAGTCCCACTCAAACAATTAATGTCTACTGATCGATCGATTGAATCCTGTTAAATGTCTAATAATTATACCTAAAGCTAGTTTCTTTTTAAGGTTAAAGGCCAAAATTTGCTTGAAATATTTGAGCTTCAAGTCAATTACTTGATTGATTCTCTTAATTCTGCAGCAAAATTGCAATTACCAGCACCCAACTTATTTTTTCTCCAATTTTTCTTTGATGGTTGGTTACATGTGTATACAACAGAGAATGCACTTCTGTGCACAGTATAACTATGAAGGGTGGAGTAGGGCCTTGTAGTGCTTTAGGCTTCTGTAACAACAACAAGACGAAGCCCTTTTTGCAAACTTTTGGGGTTGGATACATTAACCCTTTTATTTCCTTCCTGATCTGTTAAGGGTTGTCTCCTCGATGAAATTGACAGCTAAGGTTATATATTGACTGCCTCCATCCAAGTTCGAATTAGGTCTACCATCTTCTGGCTCACGCTGTGACATTAGCTACAATCTTATTACTTCTCTTAACTGACACATTTATGCGTGCACGAGCGCGTGCGTGTGTGATGATGTTTCGTGTAAGGCATATTGCAACATATATAATGCCGATCTGTAACAGCACATGTATGCCAGTTTTTTTTTCCGGTTTTATAATGTTTTTGAAGATGAGGTTCTGCAAGAAATGCCAATAGTAAGGATTTTACAGATTATGCCATACAAGGTAATTTATAGGCCGCATATTACCTGATAGAAAAATGGTGTGCGCTTTATCTCCGAAGTCGGCCATCTCTAAAGTAGTATTAATCTTGGAGCAATAAAAATTGGTTTTAGAAATATGACACAAGTTGAGAATCGGATCTAGCAATTTATAAAAATAGACCAGTGAGAGTATAATAGCACAAGAAAGAAAGGGAAACATGCAGATCTCATCGGCTTGTGCTTTGTTAAAAATTGGTATTAGATTTATGACACAAGTTGAGAATTTGATCATCTTTTTGTCATTTTTTGTTGAGAACTTCAATGGGATTCACTCATGTCCATTCACCCCTTGGACTGCTACGAAAAACACCATCGGGTTTCAAAATAGCATTCGATATTTTTTTTTATATAGGAATAATCCTTTGTGATGCCGTTGAATAATAAGAACATACAAATGCGAGATATAATCATCATAATTGCTTGCACTTTCTTCAGATCCAAAACAAACAAACAAACTAAATAAGCATTCAATTTTATAAAACTTTGATTATGAACTAGAGCTAGAAGCTAGCGAACTCAAGTAGCTAATCGATTCAGGAAGTAAATTTAAGAATCAAATGTAGCTAACAAACTGATATTTTTGTCACGACATTTTCTATGTGTTGTGCAAAAGAAAATTCATGCTAACATATGATATTTCAATTGGCTACCTAATAACTCGTCTAAAGTTATATCCACACATTTTTCCCGATTTACACAGTATATATTTTCTAGAGTTGCTCAGTATGTTTTTTAAAATTTATTTCCTTTGCAAAGCTCCGGTCTTGATCCATATAATTGTAGCTTCTAATTACAATTAAATACAATAACATAACCCATTTATCTAACTATATTCTACTTAAGTGATAGGCAAATGTCTCAATACCAAGTAATTACAAAATAAGAAATGTTAATGGTGTTATTTCACTCGGTATTTCTAATTAACTGCTACAAGCATGCAGTCATCAAATGGTCTATTCAACAATATGAAGGGCTTTGCAAACCTTTACTTCTATGCTTAACTTTAGATATGTACAGGTCGATTTCACCTCTAGTTTTAAATTGCACTTTGCCTTTAATAAAATGTTTTAAAGTCTAGCTACTTTATGAATTCAAAAACAAATTAATAAGGATGGAATGCAGATTGTTACTCCTAACGTATCTCTCAATAGCAGATTACGAATAATTGTACGAAAACAAACAAAAAAGGAACTAGTTACCTATGCTACTGATTAAAACATTAATTATATAAGGAATTGAAAAAAAAATCTTAAGTGATATTGTAGAAACGAAAATTGATTCTAACGTTAATGAACATACCGTTAAAAGTCCGATGGGTAGAACACATGTTTCATGTTTGTTAAATTGACAGATATAGTGAAAATGTGAAAGATTTATTTGGCCTCTAGGATGGATTTTTATTAATCAAATTAATATATAATTTAAAAAGGGTTATTTGATTTTTAGGAGCTTTTGTATGCATGTATTATAGTCAATATTGTGTATAAATTTAGAAGCAGAAGCTTGCCCTCGTCGGTTACATATGAAAAGCATATTTAAAATTTATGATGAGTGTCCATGTTTTATTTAGCCTAAATCTTTTGTACAGTGCAGTCTAGGTCGTTGTTTGTGTCTTATGCATCCCCATATGGAGTGTGTACTATTTGTGTGCATAAATTAAACTAGAGTCATGTGTTTGATCTTTCAAATGAGATAAATGCTAGAAATTAAATTATTGAAATGAAATCATAATTAACTCACAATTACCGACATATCAGAAATAAGCATAAATTTTTTTTCATCAATTTTTTATACAATTAATCCAAAAGGAATTATTTAATACAGAATTAAACTGTTAGATTTTGTAAAAAAAAGCAAATAATTACAAGAAAATAAATTTAAAAAATACGGAGAAAAGGGGAGAGATTTATTCAAAAATGTGTTTGTGGCGACGGGGAGAGAGAGAATACCATATTGATTTGATTGAGAAGTCCGGATTTGCCATCAATAGCTTCCGTTTTCCTTTTCCTTCTTAGGTTTCGATCTATGCAAATATTAAAAGAAATGTCAAAAATAAGTCAGAAAAAAAGAGATAATTTACAAAATCTATCATAAAAAAGAAAATAAATAGTAGATTAACAGTTAACACAAGAAAAGAAACAAACAGATGTTTAACAACGCAATAGAACAGTATTAAGAACACATATAATCACTACAAGAAGCAATCATCAAAGCTTAGTTAGGCTTTCTTCGAATAAAAAAAGTTTTATTCACAGAAAACCACCCTGAGTTTTACTCGAGTTTTCTAAACCATCTTGTAGTTCAAACCCATCACGAAAACCCAATGAACTTTCAGTTCGTCGTACAAAACAAAACCCCATTTGGTTGATTTGTAAAGTTTTTTGGCGATTAATGGGTCATGTGATCCCATAGTTGACCGATTTTTATAGTTTTATTCTAAATTATCCATCCTAATCTTATTATATCAGCTCTTTTTCTGTATTTTTTGATTTAATTTCAAATTGAGGTTTCTTTTCCAAATCCTCAAACCTAAGGTCTTGTTCTCCCAATTAGGCAAATTGCCCAATAAACGGCACTACGGGTATGATTTACCTTCAATGCATCTAGAGGCTCTGTTTTTTTTATTAAAATAAGAGGTTAATTCAATCAATTTTTTGTAATAAATAACAGAAGGGGTTTCTGTATAACGAATTAAAAGTTCGGGGTTCATGATGAGTTTAAACTACATGATGGTTTTGGAAAATTCGGGTAAACCATAGGGTGGTTTCTGTGAAATAAGCCTAAAAAAAGAGTAATGTGGTAACTTCCTAATGGAAGGTAATTTATATGCCACATATTACCTTGAAGAAAAATTCCAATCTGGCTCCAATTTAGTGGCAACTTTCAGAATTCAATATGAATAGTATGTTATCATGAAAACATGTATACCATATGCTCTAAAGGCTTTAGAAGGCATGTGCTAGTTGCTTTACACATTTCATAGTGCAAATTGAAGTTTCTTAATTGTCGATTTTGATTATATTTCTTCTAAGAAGTATACATTATCCTCTTAACATAGTTCATAGTTCAGCTTTTGGCCGACTCCAAAAGTTTGGGATAAGGGCATGTTGTTCTTGTTGTTGTATAGTAGCCTCTTAACATTTTATGATTGATTTACAATTAGGGTTTTAAGGTGAAAGGTTTACGGTGATATAACATCCTTGATGTTTAATTTTTTTTTTAGTCAAACGAGAGCTCGAAAGCTCCCGTGTTTTATTAAAGATGTTTTAACGAAACAACAGAAAAAACCATAGAGGTACAATGACAAAGCAAAAAAAGAGAAGGTTGGGAACAATCCCCATACATGCCAAATCCAAAATAGGGGAACAAACCCCATATCAGACAAATAAACATAAAAATAACAAAGTATCAGCACCAGGACATGTAAATATAAGTTGAAAAGATATATACCCAAATCATGTCCTAGTTCAGCAGACTCGTCTACGTCTTTGTATTCCGCGGTTGGCTATCCTCCACTCGGTCCGCAACTCCTCTCCTAATGTACCCAATATCCATGTCCTCTCGTACAACGAGCGATGTTTTGAGTCCTCGGCCTGCAAATCCATCCTGCTCGTCGTCCCCGCCCGTACAATGACCCCTTGATGTTTAATTTGACATTATTGTATTTGTATAATATTGTGATTTGTAGTTTCTTACTCTCACAGTCTACCGCTGATTGTTTCAAAATATGTAATATAACTTTCCTTTTTTTTGAAATCCATATTGTTTTAGTTCACTGTGTCACTGGTAATCATAGTTTTTCATTATTGGGTTACATAAAATCGTATGCTGTTCATGAATTGTGCAAACTTTAGTATCTATTTATGTAATGCAGCTTTTCCTGTTTTCTAAGTAATTCGCTTTTGTTATATATCTCCTAGGAACTCATGGTGACTACAGGAGCATCTGTGAGTGAGGACCTGGCTATTGATGCAGCACTTAATGGCATTGCAGTGAGTTGTTTGTGTGTACAGTATGTTTATTACTTAAAATGAACCCATCACAATTAATGTTTTTCTTTTCAAGCGAGATGAAACTTTTAATACATAAACCAAGATGTTTGTTAAATTTTTCTACATAGAAATTTAAAATTCTTGTCCTTGCGTTCACTCTGATAATTAATTTATTTAATGAGCTGTTTTAAGCACAAGGAAAAAACATTGCTAATTTTGGCGTGTTTCCTACTGTTTAAATATTAGCAGTCTGCTACTTGGAGGATCAAGCTTTAACCCGATCTAAAAATACTCTACCGAAGGGAAATATCCTTAGTAATTGACACAATGCTGGCACAAAACAAAACGATATACACATAAATGTACGTGTGCACACGTGTGTGAGTGTCTGTACGTGTGCACACGTGGAATCGATAAAATGCACACCAAAATTTCTAGTGTTCACACCATGTTTTATTTAGTAGGAGACAACAATCTAGAACCTTAATAGTAAAAAAGAAATTCTTCTATTTGAAACCAAGTAGTCAAATAAAAATAAGAAATACAGAAGTCCAATTCAGCCGCCCTATTACAAGACCATGATGCCTCGGATCATGTAAGACTAAAGTTGTGTTTGGCTTATGTCAAATGTTCTTGTTTTATGTTTATTGAAACTGGACATGTCCCCTACACGCAGTTCTTTTTTTCCCCCTCATAGTGAAAGCACATTTCAGATATATTCTATTTGTTCTTTTCAAAGACGACACAACTTTGGTGTGTGCGGCATGTCTTGGCCAGTGTCTCTTCAAGATGCATGCGGCATAGATACCTGAATCCATTTGAGGTTTTAAGTGTCTGTGCTCCATAGTTTTTTCCGTTTGGTTAGTGAAGGGTTTTTGACTTTCTTTGTTCACATTTGAAACATCTTTTAGCTAATTATCTTCATGCTTCTAGGGTTCCATATCCACAATTGCAATCACTTTCTAAGATCACTGTCTATGAGAGCCATTTAAAACCCATTATATTACTGTTTTTGGCCATCTCCTGTCACATATTGTTTCATGACTTGAAACTTTTATATTAATAGTATATTACGCTTCTTTAAAAGCGCCCATACTTCTTCGGTGCCGAGCTTCTGAATCCAAAAATGCCAGCCTTATCAAGTCTCCTGGCTAACCACTTAAGGCATACATTTGTAATATATAATTTCAAACTAGACAGTTCCTAATTTGTCGACAGTAATAAATTGACTAGGATTCAAAGCAAATTTATTTGTTCCACCGTACTATTCTTGCAACAAACAGATGGAAGACAAGCGCCCCGAGAAGCCCAAATGAAGCCAATTTATCCTTTAGATACGGATAATGCTTGGGGAATCTCAGCCAGAAAAAAAAAGACCGTAGAGGTATCAACTATCAAGCTACACTTCTGATAAGGATGCGAGTTTCAGGCACTTAACAAGTATCTTGGGAAGTTACTAAGCATGCCCAAAAAGTTCTTGTGACCCTAATTGATTACGTGCTAGGATTTTTCTGCCAGATCTTGATTACCTTAGGCTGTTATGCACTCCATCCATAGATTCACTCAGTCAATGTTTGCTCTCGTACTGCAGAGAGATATTTCCTATGTTGTTAATTGTTATACGACATGCTTGTGAAAGGTCAAAGGTCTTCCATATGAGACATTTTAACCAGTAATATTACATCACCAACTGTGATATAATGTCTCAATTTCTTATATATGCTTTAGTTCAAATACCCAAATTTTATCAGTATTGTTGTTTTGATTATATTCATGGTATTTATATATCTAGGTTGTGGACCTCTCGCGTTTTGGCCGAATCAGAGGTATGACTCTTTGGTCAAAGTCCAATGTATTATTTAAATTAAATGTTTTTCTTGGATTATGTTGTCACAAATTGGTTTCTCTGTGCTATGCTTCTTATACAAAGAAACCTGTCTTTGTGGGGATTTCATTTTTCTTGCTAAAAAGAATCTCTCCTGCAATTTCATTATCAGACACTTCTCCACATTTAATAGGATAATGTTATTTGCATGACTCTATGTGCTTCTGATTTTCTTGGTTGATGGAAATGATATGTGTGTATACTGTATATGTGTGTATTATAATTTATAGACGTCTTTCTCGTACTCTTTGGGTCCATTTATGTATATGTACCTTGTCATTTTTTTATGTATATGTATATAGAGAGAACGAAATATTGAGACTTTAAGAAATTTTCCAGAGTGTCAGATGAAAAATATTAGTTATACCATAATTGAATGGTCCTTTGCAAAGAATCTCAGCATATTATAAGTGACATGTTAGATATTCATCCTTCTCTTCTTTCTATCTTTTAGTGCTATTTGTTTTCCGGTTTTCTAAAACATTCTTTATCCCATAGGCTACAGCATGGTTTCACCATGGTTTTAAATATTAGCCGATCCTGATCCGAGGTGGACGACCGATCCCAAAAATGACCGTCTGAATCCCAATACCGTATATTGACATTTCTAACCTTGGTTAACCGATTGATTATTGCGGGTTTCTTAACAAATTTATTAATGGCTTATTGTTTTATTTGACATTAATTACTTAAAAAAATATCAAAATGTTTATGGATATCTTTACAACATATTTGACAGACCACTCTAGATACCATTAGTTACTTAGAAATATGACCAATTATTTATGGTTAATACCATTTCGTTAAATTTTCTTACAATTATTTAGAATTTGTTTAGTTAAATGATAAATAATCCAATATTCCAATCCAAGATGGCCGATGTACAAGAAGGTCAATTCCAATCCAAGAAATGATCGTTGATACCAGTACTCTATCGAGATCTTAAACTTTACTTTCACTTTGCCGGGCTACTTCATTTGCACTAAAAGTTATCAATGATGCATTATTCTTTAATATAAGCATCTTTGTCATTATTTTTTGGCAAAAATCTTTGTTATTATATTGGTATACAACTTTCTTTGTTTCTCTACTCTGATATTTAGTGGTGATACAATGTATTATTCTGTTGTTGGAACAAAGGCATTCTTGTTTTTGGGATGAACACGTTCTCTTTGTTAAAATGGTAGCATCTTCATTTATCTTAATTTGTAGAAATTGAAAATCAATCTGCAATCTGCAATTTTCCTTTTTTCATTGCTCATATATTCATTCTGCTGTCTGAAGTTATGGTTTCGTTGTGTATTTAGTTACTGGGGACGATCGGATTCAGTTTCTACACAACCAAACCACAGCAAAGTTTGATTCACTCACAGAAGGAGAGGTTATTTTTGCTTGTTTACTTTGTAGTTCTAATGTGCCAGCGGCTTGACCAATGCAATTATCGATTCAAACTTTTCAAATATGCAGGGATGCGATGCTGTTTTTGTGACCCCGACTGCTCGAACAATTGATATTGCCCATGCTTGGATTATGGTTCGGTCCTTTGCTGCTGTTATTATATTATATTTCTTTTTTCTTGTTAGTACCAAATTTAAAGAGAATTTCACAACAACCTTGAAGTATTTTTTGTTTTAGAAAAATGCTATTATGCTGCTTGTCTCTCCTGGCACCTGCAAAAGCATATCTGAGATGCTGCAGAAGTAAGTTAGCAGCGTAACCAAATAATTGAAGAGCAGATCATTCATATATTTTTTACTGCTGTTCTGTTGTTTTAAATTTTTATAAGCAAGCATGCATTTTTGTTTCCTTAGTTTGGTTACATAAATATAAACTCTTGTCTTGTATAGTTATGAACTTATACATTGATTGCCTTTCTTACCACATACTTCACATTCGAACAAAATATCACTGACTTGAGCTATCAGTTATTACGCTACAAGGTTCACCAATCTGTAATGCAAGTACTGAAAGATGTTTTTCTCGGAAAAAGAAGTACCAAAAGATGTTATGCCTAAAAGCTGCCATCACAGGCATGGTCACGAAATGCTTCAAAACTTCATGATGTCTCGGCCGAGATTGTTGAGATCATAAAAGATAATATTGGTCCAAAAAAAAATGAACTGAAGCTTTCCTGAGAAGAGCAATTTTGCTGAGAATCACATCCAAGGCAGTAAGTTGGTCACTAAGGCCCTTAGATTTAAGAATGCAAGGGAGAAAATGTGACCTTTCTAGAATTTAGCTAGATCTATTTATCTTTCTAGTGTTTTTTAAGGAGTACAGGTTGTGTCTCCATAAGTGACTTAAGGGAGCTGCAGTTAACTATTTTATTTGATATTTCTAGTTCAGTATATTTTTTCCTGAACTTCAATGATCCATGATGTTCAATTCATACATCTCCAATCACAATGTCAACTAAAGAAGTTGTAGAACATCAATAGGGTAAATTTGATAAAGTACCCTCGAACTTTCTGGGTTTAGAGATAGCGCCATTGAACTTTAAAAAAGGCTAAATTGCACAAAGGTATCCATGAACTTTCACCTTTTTGTGTTTGATACCTTTCAATAATTAGAGATAGCTACCATGAACTACCACTTCCAGTTGCAACTTAATACCATTTTACCGGTATCAATCACAAAAAATATGAAAGTTCTATAGTGTACCCATGGTATCTATTTGCAATTATTAAAGTTCATGGTATCAATCGCAAAAAAGGTGAAAGTTCATGGGTACCTTTGTGCAATTTAGCCTTTAAAAAATGCCATGAACCCCCCTTGAACTCGTAAAATGGTGGTTTCTTTAACTCGTTTAAGGCATGATTGGATTAAATAACCCAAAAAATGACTTTGCATGTGGATTGAATGGTCCAAAATGAACTTAATATGGCATTTTGAGGAAAATATCCTTACTAAAATACGCTTCAAGTGGGGGTTTATGGCATTTTTTAAAGTTCAATGGTGCTATCTTAACAACTTTGAAAGTTCGATGGTGCATTATGAAATTTACCACATCAATATTAACTGGTCTTCTATATTGGAAACTAGACTTCCCTATTTTCTCCATTATAGAAAGCTTCCATAAATTTTGGTTTACCAGAAAGCAGATTAAAAAGAGCCAAAGTGGGGCTTCAACTCGAAGGTTTAATGCCTATTAAGTGTTGTATGGATTTTATAGTACAGCTTTACACAAGTTCCCTTTGGCCATTTTCTTATAAACGTGGTTTAGATAAACCCAATTATTTGTGACTACTCATTTGATGGATCACTTTCTATGAATTTTTGGTCTTTTTAGATCTGCTATCCGATTGGGAACACTTTGGAACTTTTTTTTCAGATTTATTTGGATTGTTTTTTCTTTAAATTACAAATAATATATTATATCTCTTTTTGATTTTGTGAATCATTCACTGCTTTAATTTTCTTGGATCAAGTGTGTGTGTGTCTGTGTCTGTGTGATATGTGCTATACTTTATGATATAAAGGTTGAAAAACTCAAAAAGTCAACGTAGTGTTAATTTTGTATCATATCCATGAAATCAAGTAGAAAGAAATTAGCTCCAAATCCGGAAAAAATTATAATATTTCTTTCCATACACACATAAACACACAGAGATGCATATGTCATGTGCTTGCTATCATGCCATATCTTATATCTGTGTCTGTCTAGAATGAATATCATATGCAAGGAAAAAGGTATCAGTACTTTAGGATTCAAAGTTCACATATCTTGTTGGGAATCTCAGGTATATATTTTATGCCGATAAAGTAGAAGTTCATGACATCACTCAGCAGACCTGCTTCTTTGTGCTTGCTGGACCGAAAAGTAACCAAGTAAATGCATCTGTCTCATATTTTTCAATTTTCTGCCATTTGTTAAAAATAAATTTGTCTGAATTCTCTTTATTGTGAGTTTCGTAGGTAATGAAGGCTTTAAAGCTTGATGATCTTATTGGACAGCCTTATGGCACGCATCGACATTATTCTGTAAGCAGCAACTATATTCTTCCTTTTTCTTTATTATTTCCTGTTATCTTTCACCATGCTTGTTTAATTCATCAATTAGCGCCTATCACGAAAAGAGGGGAAAAAGCCCTTCTTTCATTCAATTTAACGAATTCTGATTTTTGAATTTTTTTAACTTTCGGAAAATATGGTTTTTAATCATGGAGGGATATCATAGGCTGCTAAGGTATGCTTTCTTTCATGGGATGAGCAGCAGCTAGTATGTGGAATGGAACATACCATTAGAGATAAATTGTTAGAAGAAGAAAAAGAGAAAATGGATGAAAACTAATATTATCACGTATACATGTCTAGGTGTGCCAAGCAAGTGGCAGATATCTTGGAGAAGCGGAAATTATAGGTTACCCTCTAAAGAAAGTTTCTTTTTTTTGGGGGGCAAATCGTAAATGAAGCCGAAGGAGCATTTTATAACATGCGACAAAAGGATAGAGAATCACCTAACTTTTCAATTAAAACCCACCGATTACCTTCTTATATATATATATATATATATATATATATATATATATATATATATAGGAGTGATCCATTACAAATCGGTCCGCGTTTTTTAAAAACGGGAACTCTCGGTCTACAACATATTTGAACGATTCAATCCGTTAAAGTTGATCACCTTACCCTCAAATGTACGTGTATGAAAAATCAAAAGATTTAAAGACTGCTAATATATGCATCGATGGGTGCAAAATAAATGTCTTTCAATAATACAACATAAACTTCATGCGATGTATATGTTAAAGGTTTTTAAATCCTTTGATATTTCATACACGTATATTTGAGGGTATTGTTCAAATATATCATGGACCGAGAGTTCCCGTTTCTAAAAAACGCTGACCGATTTGCAATGGATCACTCCCTTACACACATATATATGTATGTATATAGGGGAGTGTTCCATTTCAAACCGGTTTGCGTTTTTTAGTAACGGGAACTCTAGGTGTAGGGTCAAAAATTACATCCCGGCTGTCAAAGTCAACCCCAAGTCAAGTAAGCATGCAGGCCCAATCCCAAGCCAAGCGGGCCCAAGCTCAAGTCAAGACCAAACATAGAAGGGGTCGGCTCCATGCCAAAAAAGGCAATAAATTAGTTTAAATGCAATTTTTAGAAATAAATGTATGAAAAATGGGCAAAAACCAAAATTTTGTAAACTCCATGACTTATGTGCAAAATAAAATAAGCACATGAGATATGAGAAGACACAAGTGCCATTTGGAAAAGCCCAAAGGGCTATATGTAAAGTGTGTAGCCTATAAAAGATAAACATGATAAGAAAATCAATAACAATTTTCATTCTCTCATAATTTCTAGGGTTTTGTACCCCCTTCTTCTTTCTCAAGGTCTTAAACATCATTCTCTTTCTTTGAACTAAATCAAGAGTTTAACTCTTCTTTTCCCAAAAAGAAATAGTTTTCACCATAAAACCCTTAAAGGGAAGTTCAAATCTCCCATTAGATTCCTAAAAGAGGAGATTTTTAAATCTCACCACCATTTTTCTCCAAGATCCAACTAAAAGAGAAGAGGAAGGAGACCCATCTCCAAATATCCCACTTTGGGAGGATCGAAGGCTCAAGAAAGGATCCAAGGTTCAAGGGAGGAGAAATGAGTCCCCTCTCATCATCTCCGAAAACCTTTTAGGAGTTTAACTCTAAATAAAAATTTCTTCTTTAGAAGTTTAACTCCTCCGAATTCCGAAAAATAAAAAAAAATAAAAATTCTTCTTTTTCTAGAATTTTAACTCCAAAGTCCTTCGAGAGTTCAACTCGCAGTCCATGAGTTAAGCCTTTTTTTCCGTTGGTGTTTCCAGCGGCCGCGTGCCACACACGCGACCGCTGGCCGCCCAATATGCCGGGCACGCGACTCGCTGGCCTCCAACGCCCACGTGTCGGGCACGCGACCTTAGAACACTCCTCATCCCACATGTTCCACACTTACAACATTTTTTCCGTTAGGAAAAATTTCTAACGGGACGCTACCCTGCACCCCTCAAGGAGCTGCTAGCCCTCTTGACCCCAGCCCGCTATTCGGGTAGCGGGACTCCCGTAAACTCTATGAGCCCCCGATACATCCAAAACGCCTTCAAAACACAATACATGCATGACCAGTTTTACCCGTCAATCGGAGGTTCTCTCGCTTCAAATACGAAGGGTAATTAACGACAGCTTAGTTCGCGGGTTCGGATCCCCACAATCAATAAACCCCAGCCTATCCTAGGCAGGGGGAATCTGTATACGCCTGACAAGCACGCGTGTTCCCATCTCAATAGGGTGACAAAAAACACTCTACAGATTTTGGCACGTCCGGTAGGACCTCTTCTCTCTTCCCGTGTTTCTGTTTAATATTCATGTGAACTCAATCAACATATATATATCGATTGCCTATACCGAAATCATGCTTTTTTATGCAGGATAACAGCTTTTAAAGCGCAATTTGCAAACTCAGCGAGAATGTCTCCAAGAACCAGTTCGATCTCATAGGCGATTTCGACCCTTAAGTGGTTAAGATCAATGCTCACATGATTTTCCCCGCAAGTCTCGGTCAGCAATGGGGGGAACCGTCCCATCAATTTGGTTCCATCATCATCTATCCTGCCGGAAATGTTCATCTGGCAGAGACCTCGGCAAACCAAGTACTAAACCGACCTCAAGTGGTAGGAAGCTGAACGTTTTGATCGCCAAGGCATCACAACCCAAATGTAAGATGGTGTCTGAACGACACTCTGGTGCTCCAGCTGGAGGCAAGACTGTCAGAACAAAAGGGCATCATCAAACGTCGCGGACAAGTTCAGGCGACGCCTCCGACAAGTGCACAATCAGACATATCTCCAAAGCTCTGCATCGCTTGGCCTATGACGGCTTCCCGAAGGGCCAAAACCTGCCAAGTGTTCAAAACAGAAAAGTTGAGACAAAAGCGGCTCAGATATAGAGCCAACAAGAGAGCCAGAACTCCGGCCAAGTGGAATTTTATGAGGTTCCAAGGGCAGAGTTACCCTGCGAAGACAGCTGAGTCGGCCGTAAAAGCCAGCAATCCTTTCGAACCCCTGAAGCGGGTACAGAAAAACACCATGATCGCTAGAATCAAGAAGACAACAATTTGAATGATGCTACGAAAAGACGTGTCTCGGCCCAAACATAGAAAGCATAACACCGTCTCTTTAAGAGTCTATCAGGCGCTTTGTGCCGTGCGAAAGCAGCAAGGCAAAACCAGAAAAGAAGCGCTAGCATCACTCAAGAACCCGACCAGGCCAGTCGTCTTCAATCGATTGGTCGTTCCCGAAACAGACGGTCTGCGAAATCAGCTGCCAATGATAAAAAGACGGCCAAATATGTTATCCACACGGTTTATATGGCGAGCACGTGTTCCAGCGACAATCTACACAGCAAAAGTAAGGACGAGGCCGCCACATCTCAAACCCAATCTGGCTTGAATGTGGTTTCCAATTCTCAAGATCAGCCACCTCCGTGTGACGATGAAAATCCTCTTGATGAGGCTGATAGGCAGAAAGACCCTTCGGTCCATGTGGACTCAAGCTCGGACAACGAGGAAGAGCCAACTTTCCATCCTAGGACCACAGAGCAATAGCTGCTTCAAGAGCTCCGAAAACAACTCAAGAGCAAACATAAAGAGATAACCAAACTTTACTCAAAAATTGATAACCCGACGAGCGTCATGATGCAGCTCACGGCTTAAGTTGCTCGGGTGCCTTCCAATCAAGCGCATGTCTCTTCTCATGAGCCGGTCGATAGACCCGAAGCAACCGATTCCTGTCCCTTTAGGTCCAAGTATGGGCGAGCCATGCGAAAGCCGGTCACATTCCACTTCTGTGGACGCCTTGGTCCCGGATGGCACTATCCCGCCAACACAAGATCGGATAATGAATTTGGTCACCAACAAAATCAAAACATTAGTGGCCAAAGCTGAGGTCCAGAAGGACGTTGGCAGCTGTGGGAGGCAGTACCTCGCACATTATAATCTGATCGAGTTCTCCAGCAGCTATGTCATTCCTAAGTTCGGAAGATTTGACGGGACAGGAAATGCGAATTAGCACGTTGCCCACTTTAAGGCGTTGTGCAGAAATACCGGGGGCAATGATGCACTCCTTCGCCAGTACGCAAGTATACTAGACAGGCCCGTCACTACTTTCGTCCAAATGAAGTCTCTGTTTTGGCAAAGATTCATAAGTGTCAGTGATAAAATCTCCATTGCTGACCTTGTGAGTACTAAGCCGGGAAAGAACGAAAGCATTGAAAGTATGTCTTAGCACCTCCACTACGTTTATACAAGTATCAAGTATGCAATTTTAAAAAATCTAGAGTGCTAAGCTATACTAACCTAGAATCGAACTAGAAAATTAGGGTTTTATGCAAGCTAACTAGTTCTATAACTAAATAAAGAGGGTTACAACTTTTGTAGACCAAGGCCTTCACTTTTATAGCTCCAAGTAGTGGTTTCTAGAACTCTTCTTAGCTCCACTTGAAGAAAGTATCGAGCTTGTTAAGTAATCTTCGAAGCCGAAAATGATCCATCTTGAAGTTTCTCTAATTCAAAATTTCTCTTCACTAATCAAAGTATTGGTGAAGCAAACAACCTATACTAAAGGGTTAGGATAGTGTAGGTTGATAAAGTAGGAATTTTTCTCATTTTAGAAATCCTTCTCTCTTTATTTTTCCAACTTAAGAAAAAACTAAAGGAAGAAGAAGATGAACTTGGGTGAGTGAGAGAAAGTTGTGATTAATAATGAGAGAACCATGAGCTAGAGATAATGATGTGATGAATAAATATTTAGAGTAAAACAAAATGAGAGGATGAGTCATGACTTCTCAATACTTCTACAAATATCCAAGCCATGACTCATTTTCTATTCATTATCTACTCATTTTAATTTTCCTTTAAATATAAATCATCACAATAAATCTTTAACCCTAGTGTGAGTCTCATACACCCATGATCTATGTATCATCAAGCATGATACAAAATCCATTATATATATATATCATATATATATATATATAATTATATACAAAGAGAAGAGAAAAAAATCATTAGTGAGAAATATTAGTTAATATATATTTATATATCTCAAATATATTAATATAAATCAAATTATTAAATCAGGACTTGATTCAATAATCCGGTTATATCATATATAACCGACTAATATTATTTATATGTATATCATATTATCAAATCAACACTTGATTCAATAACCCGGTTATATCACATATAACCGATAATATTCAATACTAGTTTCAATAATTCGGTCATATCATATATAACCGGCCAATATCAAATATACATACATATAACAAATTATTGAATCAACACTTGATTCAACAATCCGGTTATATCACATATAACCTAACCGATATCAAATATCGCGAGATTAGAATACGGTATAATATACTCGTATTTAACCAAGCCCCCGCACATCATCATATGTGCCCTATTTCGTTTCGCTTGAGCTAGGAAACCTCTGTGTGGGACTTTAAAGACTCGTCAATACGCTAACAATAGATAATGATCACATCAGACGCCCACAAGCCGTCTGCGGTACTAGCTGGACGTAACGGCTACCCAGGTATTGAGCGAATAGAAGATCAACAAGCAAACTTGTCCAAATTCTCGTAAAGCCTATAAGTAACACTTACCATACAGTCCGGTCTCTTCGTCGGATATGTTGCATATCGAGTCTAAGGGTGGAATCGTCAGACCCCAGTAACTTGATAAGTCATGCCGATGTATGGCCTATAACCGTTCGAGAAACTACTGATAATACTTACCAGTAAATCTCGTCGGCCGTGACCAGGGACTTGCTATTATAACCAATTGAGTATAGCACAACATCAACTCTCAATACAGGGAGAGACGAAACCCTTCATATCGCTCACTGCCTCCATGTGACTCGGGACTGTACCTAAAGTCCACCTGTTTGCACGACTCCTTTGAGCCGTGGTAGGGAGGAAATCAAAACACAGTGGGAACCACACACGACACTATGACGATCTCGGGTCTACAGACTAACATATACAAGTGTTACCAGAGAACTACTACCTGACGATGGGTATAGTACCATCTAGGAGTTCTCGGCGAGTCCTGTTCGGTGTACCCATTCTCTAATGAGCACATGTGTACAATCTTTGATATCAAACACCAATGGCTGTGGGATTAACCATCGTCCCATATAAGGTCGAGAAACGTACACACTAGTCTACTATGGAATATCGATGCCCTGTCTTGATATTTTCTCGACTAGGAACTGTTAAAAGGATATGCTTGTGGACTACACAAGCTCCACTAGTATGATCTGCATCATAGTCCTGGTAGTCAAGCCAACATCCTAAGGATTTTATCAACATGTATCAGAGAGACGGTATAATAATACAAGTGTATATGTTAAGATAAATAGCAACCAGATAGCATACTATCATATCGAGTAAGAAAGTTATCTCTATATATATGTCCAAGCATCTATTTTATCATACAATAATGGTCTTAGGGCATGCATATTCCTAACAATCGCTCACTTGCACTAAGGCCAGTTGTAGTATCGCATACCCAACATCCCAAAAAGTCTCTCAAACTGCGTCTGAAAGAGGGCCTTCGTGAGTGGATCCGCTGTGTTATTCTTCGTGTCAACTCTCCTGACCTCGATCTCCCGGCGATCAACTATCTTCTGGATTAGGTTATATCGTCTCAGAATATGTCTGGATCGCTGATGGGACCGGGGTTGTTTGGCCAAAGCCACAGCTCCATTGTTATTACAATATAAGAGTATTGGATCCTCAATGGATGGAACTACACCATGTTTAGCAATGAACTTCTTCATCCAGACCTTTTTGGTAGCATTGTTTGCAGCGATGTATTCAGCCTCCATCGTCGAGTTTGCTACGGTATCTTGTTTGGAACTCTTCCAACACACCGCTCCTCCATTGATGGTGAAGACAAAACCCGAGACCGACTTGTTGTAGTCCTTATCATTCTGAAAGCTCGAATCGGTAAAGGACTTCACTTGGAGTTTACCGTTACCATACACCAAGTAGTCCTTCTCAAGTACTTAAGAATATTCTTCATAGTTGTCCAGTGTTTCTCCATAGGATCTGATTGATAGGTACTTACCACACTATGTGCGTAAGCTACATCCGGTCTGGTGCATAACATCGCGTACATGATAGACCCAACTGCAGAAGCATAGGGTATCTCTTGCATGCGAATTCTCTCCAAATCGCTCACTGCCTCCATGTGACTCGGGACTATACCCAAAATCCACCTATTTGCACGACTCCTTTGAGCCGTGGTAGGGAGGAAATCAAAATACAGTGGGAACCATACAAGACACTATGACGATTTCGGGTCTACAGACTTAACTTATACAAGTGTCACCAGAGAACTGCTATCTGACGATAGGTATAATACCATCTAGGAGTTCTCGGCGAGTTCTGTTCGGTGTACCCATTCTCTAATGAGCACATGTGTACAATCTTTGATGTCAAACACCAATGGCTGTGGGATCAACCATCGTCCCATACAGGGTCGAAAAACGTGCACACTAGTCTACTCTGGAATATCGATGCCTTGACTCGATATTCCCTTGACTAGGAACTGTTAAAAGGATGTGCTTGTGGACTACACAAGCCCCACTAGTATGATCTGCATCATAGTCCTGGTAGTCAAGCCAACATCCTAAGGGTTTTATCAACATGTATCAAAGAGACAGAATAATAATACAAGTATACATGTTAAGATTATG
This sequence comes from Agapanthus africanus, assembly GCA_030015575.1. Classification (NCBI taxonomy): domain Eukaryota; kingdom Viridiplantae; phylum Streptophyta; class Magnoliopsida; order Asparagales; family Amaryllidaceae; genus Agapanthus; species Agapanthus africanus. The sequence continues at coordinate 259,919,405 of JASDDO010000019.1, read as the reverse complement.
AGCAACCAGATAGCAAACTATCATGTCGAGCAAGAAAGTCTCTCTCTATATATATGTGTGTGTGTGTGTGTTCAAGCATCCATTATATCATACAATAATGGTTTCTAGGGCATACATATTCCTAACAAGCATCACAGACTTTATCGCCCGATGGCGCAATCTCACGGTCAAGTATGAACCGCCGCTGGAGCAGGACCAGTCCGTCAGCCTCCTTATTGGGAACCTCAGCAATTGGATGGCCCCATTCTTATGTACAACAGGCCTTAAAACGTTTCAAGAGCTGACCAAGAGAGTTCAAATGTTGGAACGCTCGAAACAAGATATTACCTCGGACTCTTCGAATGACAAAGCCTTGGAAGAGCAGAAAAGACGACAATCGTAAAAATGGAAGCTCCAACTATACCAATACCTTCAATACGTTTGACAATGAAGACAAGCGAAAAACGGGCGAATCAAAAACAGTCCGGGCTCGAAAGCTAGTTCTAGGAGGAGAAGGGTCTTTCCTAGAGGAGAAAAAGAACAAGGTCTACTCTTTCAGAAAAGACAAGGTCCGCAAGATATTCAAAGATGCCTTTAACAACGGTCTACAGTTGCTGGAGTCGAATAGACCTCACGAAGAAAAAATGACCGACAATCCCTGTATTGCCCGTACCACAGAGTAGTGAGCCATACGATCAAGAATTGCTACATTTTCAAAGACTAGGTCGAAAAATAATACAAGACTGGAGAGATCGAGTTGTCCAAAAGCGTGTTGGTGAACAATCAAGCTGCGACCACTAAGTTTATACAGACAGAAGCTGAAGCCTTCTGATAGCAAACAGCTGAATCCGCTGCCCCGAGAAATGAATCCCACTCGTCGCAGGCTCCGTGGAGTATGCACATATCTAATAAGACAAAGAAGATATTAAACCTGCTTCAGAAAGAGCCCAGAACTGAGTGGGAGGGGCAAAAGGAACCCATTGTTTCAGCTACCAATTTGGCTCAATCGGGCTCAAAATCCAAGAAGTTAAAGAAGAAGAAAAGGAAAGATGCGGCTCGAAGCGAAAAGGAGTCGGCAGAGAAATTGACCATTCAAAGGCATATCGATTTTCTCGAAAACTACGAGCAAAAGGAAAGAACTCTAATCCAATTAAAGAAGTTCTTCCCTGTAGAAGTAGCCGAGATTCTAGAGGAGTTAGAAAAAGGCTCCGATGACGAGATCCCTTATTGTGACCTGCTACATCGTCCATCTTGGTAGCGACTCAGAAAAAGAGCTCGTTTTTCCCGAAGAGGACGAGGAGCTCGCCACATAGGCCAACCAAATCCATCTCAGAAGCGGCGAGGTTCTACTGCCGAAGTAAGGCAATGTCCTGAAAGAGAAGGAAAAACACGTCGCTAATGAAGAAAATGTCATAGAGCCGACTCATGAAGGTTCGAGTTCTTCTCCAGTAGATTACAATGTCTTGGCTCAACTCCCAAAGCTTCTGTCTCTCTTAAGCATTTATGATGCCCTGGTCCAATCCAATTAGCTCAGAGATGTTCTCATTCATACCCTGCAAATTCCCCGAGTAGTATCAGGTTTGTTTCATGGAAATTAATATGAAAGAGACCCAGTACACTCTGCATACAACCGCGATCACATTTAAGGATGAAGACATGTTACTGGGAACAGCCGAGCACAATCGACCGCTTTATGTGATAGGGTACAGCGACGGAAACCGGATTAATCGCATATTGATTGATCCAGGATCCTCGATGAACATCATGAACTTGCGGACTCTGAAAAGTTTGTCAATGGACGTCCGCCACCTTTTAAGGGAAAGGACAGTCATCTAAGGCTTCGATTAAATCTGTCAGCAAGTTCTAGGGTCCATAGCTCTGCCAATTAAATTTGGGGATCTGCAAACCGAAGCTAATAAATGCAATCATCAACTGAATCAATTAACCATACAATCACCTCAACTGATTTTAAATAACTACCATAATCATTGTGAATTATTTTGAAAACAAATAAACCACTCCCACCATATAAGTTTTAATCTTCTCAAATTTTTGAATTCAATTTAAAAAAAGTATATAATTTGTATATGAACACGTGCATCGCATGTGCAAGATACTAGTAACAAATAAAGTCAAAACACTGGCCATGTTACACAAAAGCCCTAATTTGAAACTAATTAATCTATATTAGTATTAGGAAATATTTAGAAAATGAAAATAGACATTAAAGCAATAGTATGAATAAAGACATGCCATAGCCCTAATGCATTATACTTGCAGATAGGCAGTTCTTTACTTCAAACAAACAATTTCTAATCAATAAAGTTGACATAAAGACAATAGTGTAAATAAAGAAGTACCTATACAAGCATACGAAATCTCGTCTCCAAGTAAGTTTTATCTATAATTTATATTATATGTGGATTGTGCTTAGTATTTGTAGTCATTGTATTGTAGTCCAATTCATTATTTTCATACTCGAAGAAAAGAATTTTTAGCTTCCTCATTCATTAGGCGCCTGCTCGCTTGTGCAGGTTAGGCTTAGGCCCATTGCACTTTGTTTGCACCTTGTGGTTTGCCTGTTTATTGTAAGCGCTGTTCTAGGAATGACTTCAGAATTCATTTACCATGTATTGTACATTAAGCAGCAAACTTCTTGCAACAGTGTTTAAGTTATTCTCAAGCATGCAACATTTCTTATACTAAAAATAAAGGTAAAAGCTTCTGTAATATAATTTGTCAGACTGAAATATTATTTGCTTGCGAGACAGTCTTTGCTCTCTATTGGTTTGTAATGGCCACTAATCTACAAATATTCCAGAACAAACAAAATAAGGAATCCCTATATGGAGGAAAGATTAGATACAGTGATGACTATCAGCATTTTTCACTAAACCGCCCCTTAAACTGCTGCATTTACGAGTATCCTGGTGAATTTTTCCCCTTAAAAACCAAAGTTCTAGGGAGATTACAGTAACCACCCAAAAAAAAGAAGCTTTGGAGGTAGTTTAGTGAAAATTAGCATTTAAGGGTATTTTAGTGTAATTTTGCTTTTTTCCTTGATGCTCTTTGATGCTTGCCCACATTGCTTCTTGTTTTTACAATTGGTCTTACAGCTGTAAAGTAAATGGACATGATGTTATTTAAGTCAGGCACTTCTTAAAAGCAGAAGTTGTTTGCTTGTGTTGAAGGTGAATGAGATGCCAGTAACCGTTGGTGTTGGAAGTGTTCTGTTCAGAGATGGGTTCTCATTTTTGTTGTCACCGTCTTCTTCAGGGGCAGTTTGGGATGCACTTTTAAGCCTCGGTGCCATCCCAGTGGATTCTAATGCATGGGAAAGACTCAGAGTTCTCCAAGGTCATGTTTCCTAAATCATATAAAATCATGGATTAATCACATTAAACTATAAAAACTCTACCCATTTTCACTAAACTATCAAAAACTTTATAAACTACAAGTAACTACCAGGAACTTTCGTATTAACGCTATCTATTTTTCACTAAACTGCCATACCAATTGTTTTACAAATCTCGTTGATGCCATTATGTTGGTTAAGTAAAATACTGGTATAGTTCGCTAAAAAACGGGTGATGTAAGTAGGAAATTAGTTTCAATGGTTTACAAAGTTTTTGGTAGTTTAGTGAATAACAAGTATAGTTCTTTGGTAATTTAGTGAAAGTAACTGTAAATTTATTGATTCTTTACCTACTGCATTTTTAAATGTATTTGGTTCTGCTGACTGGAAGTGAGGGAAATAAACAAAAAGATTACACTTCCAGATATTTTTTGAATTTTTCTTGGCTTTTACGGTTTTACCTTTATTTTATGTAGCCGCCACTGGTTTATCTATAATTCCAGGCTCATCATGTATTTGAATTATCATTTAGAAAACTTGTGCTCTTGCCCTTGGTGTTGCTTACCGTCCATCAGCTATTAACTCGTGCAATATCTATTTTATTTTCCCAACTTTGCAGAAATCAAGCAGTGTGTATTGTCTAATGATTATACACAAACTTGCGCAGTTTCTGTTCCATTTTATCTTGCTTGAAATATCAATAAGTTAATTCATTGCGGTTATTAATTACAACAGAATGTTTACTGTGTTCTCATTATAAACTCGTGAATCTAGTTCAGCTTACCCCCCACCCCGCCCAACACCCACCTCAGCCCAACACACAAACACAAAGGTAGTTCATCTCTTTGCTATAATTTTAATGGGTTTGTTTGGTCCACTGATGGGCTTTATCCAAATGAATCAACTAATAAAGACGCACACGACACAAATACACAGACAGTTCGTCTATTTGTTATAGTTTTAACGGGATTCTTCGGCACTGATGGGTTTTATCCTAATGAATCAACTAATAAAAAGACACACACACACACACACAAAGGTAGTTCATCTCTTTGCTATTACTTTTAACTGGTTTGTTCGGTCCACATTGTTTTATCCTGATGAATCAACTAATAAAAAGATATATTGTTTGATAGGACATTTATTTTGCTTACCCGGCGTGATTCTCATGTTGGTTCATGTAGCCTACCCCATGTTGGTTCATGTATGGAGGTGATACGAAACGATATGGTTGTCAAAGGACTCAATGAAAGTATATTGTTCGATAGGAGTGAGTGGAGGCGGAGGATTCATGTGCTGGACCCGGCGTGATTCTCATGTTGGTTCATGTAGCCTACCCCATATGCTTGGGATAAAAGGCTCAGTTGTTGTTGTAATCAACTAATAAAAAGATACCGAATTAGTCCTTAAGGCTAATAACCAAAAAAAGTCGTGAGCAACCATGCATACACAAAAACACATAAAACATGCGCGCACATATATGCTCATCATCTCATACACTCACACGTGAGAAAGAGATAAAGAGATGATAAGTCAATAGAAACCTAAAGTACAATACAGGCTGAAGAGCCATAGGTTGTAGCCATGGTCACATATATATTGTACACACAAACATTCATATCAATCAACCAAAGATACAACATAAACCAAAGATTTTGTTTGTTTAAACAAGTTCGTAATTATCTACTACCGAAGCACATTTATTTTCATATAGCCGACCCCAAAAATTTGGGATGACGGCTTGTTGGTGTAGTAGTACCGAACCGCATTTATTTACCGTGGCTTCTGAAGCGCATTTATACACAAACATATTGATGAAGGGAAGACTCTTGATTTTGTGTATACAGGAAGACCTGCCCCTGGTAAGGAGCTTACTCGTGACTTCAATGTACTGGAGGCTGGTCTTGGAAAAGCTGTCTCGGTAGATAAAGGTACACACATTGGTCCATTTAAAAAAGGCTAAATTTCATTAAAATACCGTGACTTATCAGTATTTTCAGATAAATACCAAAACAATATAAATTGCACAAAAAAATGTCATATGTTAAACAGCTGCAAATAAACACCACAAGATTTCATTACACTGTTATCCAGTTTACTCTTCAATTTAATACCATACAAACGATTGCAATTGAAAAACGGTGTTGAAAGTTCAATGTATTTATTTTCAACCGAAGAAGTTTTTTTTTTTTGTAAAGATAGATTGTAGGTGGGTAAAATTAGTACCTCCCTATTTTTCTGTCAACCTCTTGAAATTGTGACCTCCTTGCCACAATTCTCATGCTCAACGAGGTCTTCCATCCTCTATGTAAGAAGTCTATGGTATGTATGTACAACTTCAAAGCATATGGTATTTATCTGAAATCTGATAGTTTCAGTAAAATTTCACAAAATAATAGCCCGTCCCATGAACTTTATTAAACAAACCAAAATAAACTAATACAAAACAGTTTCTAAACTTTTTATTTATCAATTTATCAAGATCTATTATATTGGCATTTGTTTGCTCCTCTTCAGGGTGCTATAAAGGGCAAGAGACCATATCCAGGCTTATAACTTATGATGGTGTCAAGCAAAAGCTATGGGGAATTCAATTATCAGGCCCAGCAGAACCTAGCAGTGCCATTACTATGGCAGAAGACGGCAAAAAGGTCACCATCTTTCTTTCCCGCTTTTATTTTTTAAGGTAATTATACTAAAATACCGTGCAGTTTCACCATTTTTCGATATCAATACCATGGCCTTAACCAATTACATTAAAATATGATGTAATTCCTCTTTTTATTGCCCTAAAAATCAAGCACATGTCAACTCTTTAAAACTGTTAGTGTAAAAGTTGTGTGACCGCCAGGTGACAAATATCTTGTACATGTTCCTCCACCCTGATCAGTCTGTAATTAGAAAGAAAAGAATTAGAAGAAGGGAATGAGATAAATAAGTTATTAAAGAATCTATAAGGATATCTTGGCTCACCTGACAATCATGTGACTACAATAAGTGAGAAAATTGTGACTGGAATGTATTTATTGTCTTAATGTAGCTTAAATTTATGGCTCCATGTTCCTCTAAAAGGGTTTTATAAATTTCGTGGTACTTCTCTTATTGATTGTGAAAGTTTATAAATTTCATTGTAATCGGCCTAAAAGCTAATAATGAAATTTCAACCAATCAAAAGTAGGTCGGGGTTCTCACAAGCTATTCGGTTGGAAGAAACGACGGCGAACATTTTGGACTAGGTTATGTCAAAAGGCAAGTTGGCCTTGGTGAACAAGTGTGCATTGGAGATGTTGTGGGGACTCTTGTGCATGTTCCATTCTTGAGCCGTTCCTCTCCTCTTTGAGGTTTGCAATCGATGTCATCAGATTAGGTTTTTATTGTAAGAAAAGTTGTGAGTGCCCATCATTGTAAACTTTATCAGTTGCATCAGCATTCTTTGGCCTGTATACATTCAATTTGAGGGAAATGTCAAGTATTCAATTTGGAATCTCTCACTTGTAATAGATTTTTTTAGCAGAGTTTCAACCCAAAATTAGACCAAGTTTCAAAAAGCGAGGAAAGAGCTAATTTTTCTAATCCCTACTAATTTTAGTAATAAAGCTATCAAGCAGACTTAAAAAGATAAAAGAACACATTTAATTAAGAAACAATTTCGAGAACTAGCTGGGATTCTCTGCAAGTTTTCTTTTTCCATGCTATGTTGATCCTAACCCTTCGTCACAAATCTAAACATCCAAATCCTGGAGCCCTTTGTTTTATGCCAACGGTTTTCATGATAGCATCGTTACGTTGTCGGTACCCTGCCCGTTCCGCATCACTTGTCTTTCTGTGTATCTTTTCCTCAAATTACTTGTCCGGTTAGAATATCAGTAACCTTGTTTACTCCATACGGCTAAAAGCAAGTGCTTTTTAACTCTATAATTTCAAATCTATGCCTAGAATATAATTCAGTTATGGACTTTGCTTGAAAGTATTCAAGTTTGAAGAGAATTAAAATAAGTGGTTAAATTTGGGATATCATATTTATGAATTTTAAGATTTAAATAACATTACAGATTAGAGGGACCATAATTATGAAAGAGAAAGAGTATTTCAAAGTAGTAAGGACTTTTTTTTCCTAACCCGCAAGTCTAACCCATGAACACAAGCACATATATATACACATGTATTTGGAAGACGCATAAACCTGTGCTAAAAGCTTTAAATTATGGTCAATTTTTCTACTTGGGATGGAAGCTTCCGAGGGAAATTGCCAGGCCAACTGTGCTATTTCATTTGAATCCACCCAACTTCCAAGACAATGTATTTTGTGCATTTATTTTAAATTATGATGAACAAAACTTTTAAGGCCCCTCTCACATCAAGCGTCAAACATGTAGACCTAATAATAATCTTCTACAAAGCTGAAATACCAAAAAAATATGACAGAGAAAAAAGTAATGGAACGTAGCTGATGGGACATGCTGGTAATTTCCAACCATGTCCGTCTCATTCCGTAATCAAATTCGATACCTAAATCTACAAACATTCCCTTGCTTAACTACCTCTCTAATCTCACTTATTAATCTAAATCTAATCGTCATTAAATAAATCAATAAGATTATTACAGCTAAGCAGCGGCCCCAAAATGTCTCTCGAATATTCCAAATCCCACCATGAAAAGACACAAATGTACAGCACAGCGCTTGCAAGATGACAAAGCAGCCCCTTGTCCCGTAGCCTGGTGGTGGTGGGCCCCGCTTCCTGTCGTCCTCGTCAGCACCTTCTCATCCCTTGGCATGCGTTAAAGCAACCCTCGCAGTCGCACCCAATCGTGGGCCCCACTTCAATTCTATTTTGTAACAGAAAGAGCCTCCAACTTTTGATTTCCATTTCCACAAGCAAGCAAACTCTTGTGCGTTTCAATTTGAAACGGGTCAAATTCGTAAGAAAGTCACTTTTTTAAATTACCCAAAAAGTTCATGGTATGCGCGACCAGTGCAATATCTTTTACGGTACAGGAGTCCCACAAGTTTGGTTTCTTTTTTTCATTCATTCATCCAAATAGCAAAGAAATAATAGCGAGTCCCCCGAATCCATCTTTCTCCTTCCTTGGAAACTGGTGTATAGGAAATTTGACAATACCTTTTAATCCATTGGACTAGCAAACACATGATGATTCACTTGAGGCTAGCGTCGAGGAAAGCGGGGCGTCGATGCAATGACATCGCGGTTGGTTCGCATGAGGTTGAGTCTGTCGGGAATGGTGGAGTCGAAGAGCCTGATCGTCGGGTTCTCAGCATAGCATACATAGTAACATGCCACGCACGCGTGCGGAAGAGCCATGGCGATCCTCGTCTGTCGGATGAAATTTAATTAATCAACGTTTAAAATATTAATGGATTTTACCATGACTTGTGATCCATTTTAAGGCAACGCTGGACATACTTTCAACACCATCAACTTAGCAATACCATAATACTTATGCAATTTTCAATTTAAAAACCACACGCTTTCTATCTGTATGCATCTCTTCATAAGTTAGTCGAAAAAAAGGGAATTGAAAAGATCCAAAGTCATAATGATATTTGCTTGAAATCACTAAAATTCATGATAGTAACTATGCAGCAAAAAAACACAAAAGAAAATGGTATTTTAGCATAACTTAAGCCTCTTATTTGATTATGTAAATTTGAGAAACTTGTAAAAATTATTGAAATGCAGTCACTTCCTACCATGAGGTAGCCGATGAAAAAGGCGAGAAGCGACACGGTGGCCGTATAGTGCTTGTGGGTCGCGTACGTCCATGAAGCCGCAAGTATCACACAGAGCGCTCCGCTGCATATGCCCGTCAGGAAACATATGGAGCTCGTCATGTCCGAGTCCACCAGCTCCTCCATCTTCTGCCTCTCGAACAACCCCCACGTGCTCTTCGACGCCGCCACAAAGCCTTTTCCATAGGCCGCTATCTGCATATATATACAACCAACATCAAAGCTGATTTCATACAAAACAATATATATATATATATATATATATATATATATATATATATATATATATATATATATATAAATATATTCATTCCAGGAAGAAGAAAGAGGGTAAAAAGAGATGTTGGAGCATATACATGGACGAAGGCCCAGCTGTTGCCGTAGCGGAAAACAGACTCCATAACCCGAAGACAGCAGTGCGCGCACGAGAACATGAACTCGTCCTCGTCCTCGAGCATGTTCAATCCCCGGGCAATGATCCGTGAGGCTTCGATGGTGGGCACGAAGAGCGAGCCGAGGCTGGCGCTGCCCAGGTTGACGGTGAGTGCTCTCTGGAAGCAGAACCGCGTGCTCGACTGCATCCCTCTCAAGTAATACAGCGCGATCACACGGCTGACCGTCAGGTTCACGACGTTCCTCATCACCTCCACCGTCCACATCAGGCTCAGCACCAGCCCCAGCGTGGTCAGCGGCCGGTAGTAGAACCCCTGGGCGCCGATCACGGCGAAGCACCACACAAAGATCCACAAGAACCCGGCGCCGATCATCAGATAGGCCGGGCCGTTGAGGCCCTTGAACTTGGCGACGGGGTGAAGCGCCTTGTGGAAGACCGCGGCGGTGAAGGCGATCCGGTTCGTGACGTAGCAAGAATACAGGGATGTGGCGATGGAAAACAACACGAGGGCGATCCCCAGGCAGCTGGCGGACGGCAGGGCCAAGCATAAAAGCAGGACCCCGGCGGACATTGTGGCTCCGAAGGTCGACCAGAGGACGAAGTTGATCATGTAGGAGTTGGGCCACGCGCGGATGCTCTTCTGCCAGGCGAAGGCCAGGAGGATGCTGAGGAGGGCGGAGCCCTCGATGGGCGGGAGCCAGTAACGGAGCAGGCGCTTGATCCTGCGCCTGCCCCTGCCGCTGCCGGCGCCGGCGTCGAGGAGGTGCTGGATGGCTTTGAAGATGAGGAAGGAGACGGCGGCGGCGGCGATGAGGACATGGAGGAGGAAGAGGCAGAGGGAGATGCGGTTGGTGTGCCTTGTTGAGTTCAGTGTCGCCGCTATCTAGGAAATTACATGCACATCATTTCCATTAATTCCGAATCGTGCGTGCGGAATTAACGAATGAAAGCAAAATTATAGGAATATGCTTATATACCTGAAAAGGAGGGGTTTGAAGGGGCGGCGGCGGAGTTCGTGGGGCGACTTGGATGGGCGCGACGCTGCGAGGCTGGGCTTGGAGCCTGGAGACATATTGTTGTTGAGTTGGAGCTGATGATGCATCAACAACAACATCAACAACTTCTTCTTCTTCTTCTTCTTCTTCTTCTTCTAATTGATGTTCTAGTTGGTTGATTTCTTGGGTTGCAGGAGGCTCAAGATTACTTGAGGCTGCTGCAGCTGCTGCTGGGTTTGTTTCCATTATTAGCCTAAGGAAAGGAAAGCAAGAGGAGGTGAATGAATGCAAGGAGATGTTGAGTAAGAGACTTGTGGCTTTTGAGTCGTGTGTGGGTCATTTAAATTTTCCTCGTTTTCGTCCTTGTTGTGGTCGTTTTCCCTACCTTCACTTGTGTCACCATTAAAAGCTCTTTCTTATCTAGACCAGAGAGCAATGATTTTAAAATTAATTAATGGTGTTCACCGGTTTAATTAATTTAATTGATTAGTACACCCGGCGGCTATGAGTCTATGACTGGTATGATGGTGGCTTAATCATGTGCTATTATATATTTATCAAATCTTATGACTTTTATCACTAAGCATATACATTTAGACAATAAAATGCCTAGGTATCCAGATGGGTCGCATCCTAGGGTTTTAATTACAAATCAGCGAATCCATCTCGCATTGTCTTGAAAAGATGAGGGGAGGTAAAAGGATTTCAAGAAAAATAGATGGGGGGCGACAAAGAGTAATATTTTTCCTACCAGTGCGGTGGATTTTCATTAGATACAAGATGGCTCATAAGACACAAGTACCTAAATAGTGAACAACATGACCCACCCATCTTATATCCAATGAAAATCCATATATCCAACATAGATTCTACCGCACAGGTAGGAAAAGCATTACTCGGTTAAAAACGTTTCCCTTTATAAAAACATGCTTGTAGCAAGTTCTAGGAATCCACCGGTTCAATTGAGATGTCTCATGCATTACCAGCCATCAGTTTGGAAACATTGACTAAGATTACATCTATGTTTTTTTGATGTCATCAAAACGTGGGTGCTAGATAAAATAATTGATGGAAAGATATGCTACATTCCATCTTCATCCTATTGCCAATAGACTTTCAAAATAGACCTCTATATAAAGCATCAAGTGTTTAGTTTGGTAGCTGTGAACACAACATGGTTTTCCTAAATAGATGCAATAAAAAAGGGTCAATTGTCAAAAAGAAAAAAAAACTGGCAAAATTTTCTGCTACAAAAAAAACCTTGAACCAAGGAATCTCGTCAAAAACTACCCCAAGAAATATTTCCGCCGTCAAAAACGCTATACATGCAATATTTGTATGGTTGACTGCAATATCTGGTTAGCACATACATATTACATGGAACCATACAGATATATCGATTAACTACATACATATTATAAAAAATTAGATATTGCAGGCAACTTTACAGATATTGTATGCAAGGGTTTTTTGACAGCGGAAAACTTTGTCAACCGTCTTCTTAACAAAAACAACAATAACTGAGCCTTTTATCCCAAGCATATAGGATAGGCTACATGAACCAACATGAGAATCACGCCGGGTCCAGCACATGAATCCTCCGTCTCCACACACTCCTATCGAACAATATACTTTCATTGAGTACTTTGTTGGATATGTATACCTTAGAGATCATTATTGTATATGTATACATGTGGATGCTTGGATATATGTATGTACAAGACAATCTTGCTCGATATTATAGTATGCTATTTGGTTTGTCTTTATCTTAACATGTGCATATGTTTTACTTGTTATTGCGTATCATTTATACATATTAATAAAGCCCGTAAGATTATTGCTTGACTACATGCGTTGTGATGGCGATCATATTTGTGGAAACTGGGTAGTCGATAAGCACATCCTTAAAAGGTCTATAGTCGTGGGAGTATCGAGACTGGACATCGATATTCCGGAGTAGACTAGTGTATACGTTTCTAGAACCCGACGAGTGGCGATGATTGGTCCCACAACTATTAGTCTTTCGCACCTAAGATCGTATACATGTGCTCACTAGGGGTGAGTACACTGGACGGACTCGCCGAGAACTTCTAGATGGTACTATACCTATCGTCAGATAGCAGTTCTCAGATGGCATGAGTACAGATTAGTCTTCAGACTTGAGATCGTCATTTGTCTCGTGTGAGTTCCCACTGCACTTTGATTACTACCCTACCACGGCTCTACTGAGTTGTGCAAACAGATTTTGGTTAGGTACAGTCCCGAGCCACATGGAGACAGTGAGCGATTGTTGGGGATTCATTTCTCCCGGTATAGGGAGTTGATATCGCACTGTGTTCGATTGGCCAGCATCATAAGAAATTGGCCAAAGCAATTGGGATTTACTGATAGATTGATCAGTAGTTTCCCGGATTGATCATGGGCCACATCAGCACGAATTATCGGGTTATTAGGGTCTGACGTTTACCACCTTCTAGACCCGATATGCGATACTCTCAGATGAAGAGACCGGACTGTACGGAGATTGTCACAGATAAGCTCAATAGGGATCCGGATGAGTTTGCTCGTCGGCTTTCATTTTCGACAGGTACCCGGGTAGCCGTTACGTACAGCTAGTGCCATTGACGTGCTTGTGGTTATGGATTTATCCAGTAACTCACTGCTGGCGTACTGTCGAGTCTTTAGAGTCTCACACAGAGGGTTTCCCTGGTTCAGGAGAAATGATGTAGTAGCCGTATTGGATACGTGCAAGGTTCCGATCGAATGATTGTACTAGTTACCCGGACGGTTGATAATACTAGCCGGCTCGGGATTGAGCCGGATTATTAACTCAAGTATTGATTAATAATTTACATATATGTATTTCGATATTTACATTCTAGTATTATGTTCTTTGTGTTATTCTATCTCTTTGGGTATTCGTATTTTGCTATGAATACAGGTATGTATATCCAGTAAAGTGTAATCCGTATTTATACTGAAAACATTTTAGAAGGTGGACACCTCATTTTAGTTTTATCCATTTATCTTTAAATGGAAAATGAGGTGTAAAGGTGGTGAGGGGAGTATGATGAGAGCCATGCTTCAATAGTGTTGACAAATGAATTTTCAATTCATTTGTACAAACTATTCAAACATGGTAGGTTTATTATATTGAAAAAATTGGTTTTACAAAACCATGGTTGATCTTTCTCTCTTTCATGGATTCATTATTCTCACCATTTGCTTCACTCTCCTCACTAGTTTTCTTGAGTTTCTCCACCTTCATCTTTAACCTCTCTACAATCTCATGTGTTGAGAATCAAGAGAGGAAGTGAGATAGATACACACTTAGATCCATACACTACATCCTAGACATTTTAGATTAGCAATCTAAAGCCTCTAGTTACTCCACTAGACTCTCAGTATGGAGCTAGAGCCATGGACTATATCACTCGGGTGAATCATCTTCGACGGAGGAAGACCGACGATCAAACACGATCAAGGAGATCTTAAGGAGCAAGGAAAGGTGATCTAGCTTGTTCAAGAAGATCCTTAGGAGCAAACGAAGAGGATAGAAGACCGAAATACACGAATCTTTTGGTGAGACATTTCTATCATTGTAGTTAGCTCTCCTTTTTACTTGCTAGTTTAGGTTTATGGTAGATTCTAGAACGGTTTTTTCTAGCGCCAGTTTTTAAACCTCAAAAAAATTGGTTCCGCAACGACCACGGTAGATGGTCAGGATGCTAGAAAATCCCAACATGGTATTAGAGCCAGCCCATAAACCCTTACTAGCTAGTTTAGACGTGTTTAAAATATCAATCGACGAAAATTTTCCAATATCGCAATTCCATGTTCATGCTTGCTGTCAATTTTAAAAATTGTTCAAAACATTATTTAAAGCATCTTAAAAATACGTGTAGGCGATTTTAGAAGGCCTGAAGAAATTTAGGCACATAAGCCTTTCATACGGCCGCGGAACCGCCGCATAACATGCTTGTTGGCGGCAGTTCCGCGGACGAAATGGGGCCGTTGCGCACCAAAATTCTTCTGGCACTCTATTATATGGAAATGTGATTTTTGGGAAGTATGTTTTTGGCCCAAATTTGTTTGAGTACCGGTTAGCACTTGGGGCCAATAAGGAAAAGTTTTAGTCGATCGAAATTTTAAATACGTGTTTATCAGTACATATGTTAGTATTTGCGACCGTGAATATCATTGAGCGGTATAACCCGACTAATTGCTATATGTTCTATTAGACGGGTTTGCGAACATGATATTCACGTTGATGTTTTGCTATGTGCTGATATTGTGGTTGGATTGTCGTGGTGGATAGCCTATGGTGCAATGGTAGTAGTACAGTTCAGATTTATTTGTGTATTCATATTGCCGATCGTCCGACATGTGGACAGCCATTTCTGCCGAATTGTATATTATTTGATTGGGGCACGACCGAGTTGAGGTCGATGTCACCATTGTACATATATTTTTTCTTTTCTGTACTAGAATTACCCCGCGATAGAGTTCTCGAATAGCCGGTTCTAGAGGGCAACGAGCCCGCATCTCATGGCGTTGAGACCGGAGGCTCACTCTAGAATTGGCGGGATATTCGCTGCACTCGTAGGGGGTATAGGATGACCCACAGAGGGGTGCTCAAGTTACCGGATTCCGTGAAGTGCTAGGTAGCCCATTCACTTTGTTGATTGGGGTTGCCTCACTTCTGGGACAGACGGGTAACTTGCCGCACTCGTAGGGGTCTAGGTTTTCATTGCACGGGCTATCCATACAATCAGGAACGTCGGGTCTCATTTGCGACTCAAATGAAACCCGAGGCTTCAAGAATATCCACCATTCTGTGTTGTTTGTTGTTGATCTGTGATATTGCTTATATCATGCCTGAGATGAATGTTATATATATATTTATATATACCAGTAGATGTTGTATATGTTTTGCACTCGCGCTAGTCCAGTCCCCGCTCTGCCGTTAGTTAAGTAACCTAACGGTGCATGACGGGGCCCCATGGCGAATGCAGATGGTATATATGTACATTGCATTTTCATTCTTTTCTGGTGTGATAGGATTTAATTGATGAGACCGCATTAATTTTGATTAATACAAGATAAAAAACCTAAAAGATGTTGGAATAAATTTCGAAAAACTATAGTCATATTTTTCTCTTTGCATGGTGGTATTCGGTCAGGAATATCCAGCACCTCATTCTAGAAGGCAAAAACCTAAATCCCTTCGCGAGTAGTGACCTCTTGAACAAAAGTTTATACTGTAGATTACTCGGGTTTTTTTCAAAACCACAAGTTTTCAAAAGCGAAGCCTAAACCACTCATTTTCAAAACTACTTGGTTCCTTCAACGATATCAAGTTCATTATGTTAAAGGTTTTTCGCCAAAAACCAGTCGTAGCCCTCCGTCATTTCCTATGAGTAATACTTAGTATTCGTGCTGCGTTTGTTAACTGTGTCAAGGTGTAGTGTACGGTAACTGAGTACTGCTTATTTGTAGCATACGATACGATTGGTTAGGACAGTCGTGTAACCTTGTTCACTGTGTCGAGGGTTATGCGGGTCGGTTTAATGCAATCAAGATAATGATGGGTTGAACTTGACTAGGACTCCTTAATTTATTGACCGTGTCAAGGTCACTAGGGTCATAGGAGCAAAAACCACATCGGGAGTTTCAAATATACAGAAAAATTGCTAGTGCTGCATAACTTCTGGAGTGTGGTGACTAGAGTGGCTTCCATCTAGTTTATCATGCAATGATAGTTGGATCCCGATCCCGCTGATGAGTAGGATTACTCTTTGGAGATATTTTTCATTTCACAATTAACTAACCCATTAGGTGTCTAGAAAGTGTTAACGGGGCTACGCCTCTGCGGAAACGAGGTTTATTTTAATTAGGTCCGTGCGAGAGCACGAGGAACCTCCCTCGGAGTACCAACACTCATCTAGCTGAACGGTTGGCAAACTTGTAAGATGTTAATGATCCCATTTAGTTCTTCTTTTAAGCTTTGAAAGAGAATTCAAGGAGACGGTGCGAGCCATCTTGATTAGATAAATTAATAACCAATCTAATCCTGCAAGAGCGCACGCTGAGTGTTTCTTTTCTCTCTCCAGGTAGCAACCAATTCATGCCTTAATCAAGATAATAAAATGTATCGTTTGACCGATCCGAATTCTTATTCGGGGCTGGGGAACGTCGGTTTGGCTCTAACTTATGACGGCAGTCATGAGCATGAGCAAAGGAAAGAGAATTGCATGAATTCCTTGATGACCCCAATGAAGAAGAAACTTACTATTGTGTCTCCTTCAGATGTTCTTGTTATTGAGAACCGTTTTTCAGTCAATTTTACCTCATGGGTACTAGATACCGGATTATGATCTCATATCTGTAATTTATTACAGGGACTGAGAAAAAGTAGGATGGTTGGACCTGGTGATATGTCCCTCAGAATAGGGAACGGAGCACAAGTTGATGTTGCTGCCGTCGGTAAATATCACCTAGCATTGCCAAATGGCAATACTATGATTTTGAACAATTGCTACTATGTACCTTCCATGGTTTGCAACATCATATCAGTTTCTTTACTTGATAAAGATAAATATAAGTTTGTTCTTGATAGAAATATCATGAACATTTACCTTGATAAAGTATTGGTTGCAGAAGGTACACTGTGTAATGGTATCTATGTTCTAAATCAAAACACGGTTTTTAATATACAAAACACATGCAAGAGTAAGAGTTCAGAAGTGAACGAATCCTACTTGTGGTATTGTAGACTGTCATATCGGAGAGAAAAAAACTAAGTTGCATAAAGATAAATATTTGAATACGTTCGAATTTTCATCTTATGAAACTTGTCAGTCTTGTCTCAAGGGAAAGATGACCAAATCTCCGCCACGAAGAATGAGCTGCAGAGCTCTTGGGACTCATACACAGTGATGTATGTGGTCCGATGTCTATACATGCAAGAGCTGGGTTCTCATACTTCATCACATTCACTAACGATCTCTCTAGGTCAGATATGTGTATCTTATGAAATACAAATCTGAAACTTTTAAAAAATTCAAAGAATACAGAAACGAAGTAGAGAACCAGACTGGAAAAAGTATCAAGATCCTCCGATCAGACAGAGGAGGGAGTACTTAAACACGGAATTCCTAAAAAACCTAAAAAAGAATGGAATTCTCACTCAGCTTACTCCTCCGATCAGAACAACGGTGTATCGGAGCGGAGAAATCGTACCCTATTGGATATGGTTTGCTCTATGATGAGTAGTGCTGAGTTGCTGATTAATCGAAAATATTGCATATTTTAGCCGGCAATTTCCTCATCATTTGCATCCATATAGAAGTGTTCGGCATTCATATTTTACATATTAGCAAAACTGTCGCAAAATATCAGATTGCATGTACTAGACTCTAAAACCGACACTATAAAGGAAATTGACTACATTTCATAGCATCGCATCATCCCTATATTTGCGCAACACTTGTTTTGAGATCTGTGCAGGAAAATCCAAAAGAAAGGCCAAAATTTACAGGGTACCGCTAAAACATGACGCCAACTCAATGATTTCAGTTCTGGTATCAATCCAAAGGGGAAAATACAAATCAACATATCAGATAAAGCCCCAAATGGCATTTCAAGACCACACCAGAAAACCCAAGGCCCAAGCCCCACAAAGAGCCGCGGATCCACGTCAGGAGCCTGCTTGCGCCGCGGATCCGTGGTGGGTCCAAGGATTTAGCCTCCAAAATTTGGTGCAAAATGCTTCTCTCAGGGCCTACACTTCAGCAAGACACAACAATTTCCAGAAGACTCCAGAGGTTTCTGCCAGATCAGCAAACTAGGGTTTTTAAGCTTAATCAATCCTAGCTTAAAACCTAAGCTAGCTCCTAACAAACTCTTTCTAGAAACTCATCAACAAACTTTTGGAGGGAATTGTAAATTCAAACCTAGACCTAGGGTTTGGGAAGTCTATAAATAGAAGCCTAGACCTAGGGTTATGGGAGGATCATTGTATCTAGAATCTACAATCTAGACCCATTCACTCTCTTTCTCCATCTTCTTCTCCCACAAGTCTAGTGAGAGGACTTGTGTGAAACCCTAACCCTAATTCCAATCAAAAGCCAAGATCCCGAGTACCCATCAAGCAAGAAGCCTTGCAACCTTTTATGAGCCGAGCCGATCTTCAACAGAGCAAGTGGTCCAAGCCGATCCGCGACTCACGGAGCCGAGCGACGCCAATTCAACAATTTAGTTCTTCCTCTTGTAGTTCTTGAGCGACTGTAATCAAATTGTTGATATAAATAAAAGGTGATATTCTTTTATCTTGTTTTCTTTAAATTCTCGCATCATGATATCTTTTCAATTCTTGAATACTTTCTGTGTGATGATGTTTGAGTAATACTCCGCTCGTCGAGGAGTCGAGACGATCAATAGAATGATGATGTAATATATCTTAAATCGATTCTTGAATCCTACGAGTTTTGTAAACCCTAGCAAGTTCAAGAATCGACGACCCAATTCGTTGCGATACTTTCTTGATTGATATCGCTCGAGATTGGGGAGTTACGATCGTTTCTTGAAATTGCTAGAGGCTAGAATGTGAATGATATCTACGAAAGAACAAAGGTTAAACGATGAAACCCTAGTTTCATCAAGAAAGCCCTAACTCTCGTCGATCATCATCGATCTAGTATCAATCCTTCGAAGGACAAGAACACGAAATCTTGAAATTACATCACGTCTATAGATCCGATCGATTCCTACGAGCCTCATTTAGATTCTTGACATTGTGGTTGGAAATATCATCGAAACACCGATTCTTGATTTGTTTATCAGTTTCTTGATTCTTGACTAAACATCGTGACACCTGAATCAATCGAAAATTCTTGAATCATGTTTTCTTTTCTTTTCGATTAACTTTTCGATTCAAACAAATCAAATATAAAAACGAATCGCACAATCCTTGTGGACGATCCGCACTCGCTTACGATCTACAACTGACACCGTAGTTGATTGCGGTCAAATATAATTTTTTTGATTGTGAACTTTATTCAATTTTCTAATTACCGACACAAAGAGACTCTTATCAATTTAATTTACTTACTCAGTCTCGCATTCTATGATCAATCAAATAGTGCCGAAATCGGAGACTATTTGAATCGATACTTTTACTTTTTCCACATTACACAATCCGGAAATTGTTTCAATCAAAATGGTGCCGTTGCCGGGGATCGCGCGCTAATTCGTTTTATATCAAAGTTTGAATTGAAAGATTTATTTCATTGTGATTTTGGAGATCAAAATTCGTGCAAACCCTAAACAATTTGTTGTGTTTCATTGCAAGGAGATCTGGAGCTTGCTGGGAATTTGGAAAAAATTTTGGAAAATTTCAGAGAGCTGGAGTTATCAACAGGAAGCTTCTGAAGAATTTTGGTGCAGTGTTCCCACACTTCAACCGCGGAAGCGCAGCATAAGGGAGGAATTGCGGCGGAACCGCGGCCCCTTGGAGGGTTCTCTGTACAATTTTTCTTCTGGTGATTTCTTACCTTCTCCTCTCTCCTCTTTTTAGCTCCAACTAACATTTTCTGCAGGATTCTTTGCAAATAATCGCAGCGCCGCAAAAGCAAAATTAAATTTGTGCGTGATTTTGATTTCTTGGTTGTTTGCATTCTAAATACGGATATTAAGGGGCACGGCCAAATCCAAATTAGGTGGGGATTTCATTACCCTTCCTAGGCCCTGAAAACCACAAAACTTGCATCCGCATTGACCCACATTAACTAAAAAATATCTAGAGAAGACTCTAAGGACTGTCGCGCTCAATTAGGACAAGAGAAGGCCGTGGGTAATTCATTGCTTATCCGCGTTTTCTTGTGGTGCCTAAGGCGAGTGTGTCTAAGGCTAGTGGTTTTTAATTAGGCCCACTACTTACGTAGTGGAGTACCTTCCCACTTACCTGGCACTTATCCGGCCACAGGGGGACAAAGAGGCAGTGGAGGATTCTATCCTGCGACTTGTCTTTTGGCAGTTAGGAGCGGTCTAGAGCCGGATCTAGGTGACCACTAGATTCTAGGGTTTGTGTGCTGCATTTGTTGTGTCGCATCATTTTTTCAAAAATCCGTCCCTTTTTTCATAGCAAGCACCGCATTCATTCATTACCCCTAATTATAAGCCAACGCTGCCACTTGTACTAACCCTTTTTAGTGCAAGATAGGCTGGACACGGGATTCTAGTGCCCGTTTAGTCCGCGTACCCTTTATCGACTCCGAAGTCGATATTTCTCCATTTACCTTTCCTTTACCCACTACCACACACACACCGATGGATCCGAATCCATCAAACTTCTTTAACCCTAATCTGTCGCCGTCCGTTGGTGCGCAGAATCCACCCCGCATCTCTCTCCAGGAGAGGTGCTACCCTATTCGAGGTCCTCTTTCGACCTGCTTATCCATACCACCAGCCAATGGGGATAACTTTGAGATTAAGCCCCAGTATATCAATCTTTTACCCAAATTCCACGGACTCGAGACTGAGGACGCTTACGTTTTCATTACCAAATTTGAAAACGTATGCGCAATGATGGGTACGTCGCAACTTTCAGTGGATGCTATGCGTCTACGACTTCTTCCATTTACATTGTGCGATATAGCCGAGAAGTGGCTATATAACACTACCGCACACTCTATTACGAATTGGGAAGAATTCGTTGCTGCATTCCTTAAGAAATTTTACCCAATACAAAAGACAGCTCAAATCCGTAGCGAACTGAATCAATTTGCCCAGCTCCCTGCTGAACCATTCTCTAAATGCTTTGAACGTTTCAAGGATCTATTGGTTCAGTGTCCTCATCACGGCATCCCGAGATGGGAGCTTTTCCGAATCATTTATGAGGGCATTAACCCAAACACTAAACAGAGCCTTGAAAACATGTGTCAAGGTACTTTTATGACCAAGGATGATGGGGAAGCTTGGAAGTATTTAGAAGAGTTCGCTGAAAAATCACTACAGTGGGAGAGTGGAACCCAACCATTGAATAGGGGTGGCGTACACCAAATAGATGTGTCCATAGGTATTCGAGCTGAGAGATGGCAGCAATGCAAAAGAAGCTCGACGCTATAGAACACAAATTTGCAGCAGCCTCCCTAAACCCAGTGTCGCTCCCCAAAACTGTTTGTGGGTGCTGTTCTGATCCGTCTCGTTTAACGGAAGAATGTCCATTAAACTCTGCGTTTCAAGGTCACGAGCATTCTAATGCCGCATTTCAAAGACCTCGAAACGATCCATATTCTTCCACGTACAATCAGGGTTGGAGGAATCACCCGAATTTTGCTTGGAACCAAAACCAATCTCAAAACACGGTTCCAAACACGAATAATTTTCAAAGGGCTCTTCCTCCACCACAACAGCAACCCCTTCAACTCACTCAGCACCCTATCAGTCACAAAATTTCCAAAACCAGGTCAACAATCCTGCACAGTCTAATCCTATGACCTGTTCTGACGAATTCTCTCA
This sequence comes from Agapanthus africanus, assembly GCA_030015575.1. Lineage (NCBI taxonomy): Eukaryota > Viridiplantae > Streptophyta > Magnoliopsida > Asparagales > Amaryllidaceae > Agapanthus > Agapanthus africanus. Next base: position 259,897,412 of record JASDDO010000019.1, on the reverse strand, counting down.
ATTCACTCAAACCATGAAATCACTTTTATCAAATTTCATAAAGGTTTCGACTGAGGTTAGATCTTCCGTCAGTGAGATAAAGAAAAACTCAGCGTCCCAAGCTGAGAGTATCAAAACGATGGAAGCTGAAATCGCACGCCTAAAAGCCGAAATGAGTGCGAGAGAAAAAGGGAAACTTCCCTCTCAACCCCTACAGAATCCTGGGCATTACAATGTAAATGCCGTCACAACGTTGAGATCGGGAAGAGTGCTGAACAATCATGTCGGGGAAGGTATTGATGATACTGAAAATCATATCAACACCCCGGCTGAGACCTTTCCACACACACACACTTCTCCTTCTGATCCTTCTTCTTCTACCACACCATCTTCTTGAGAGCCTATTCTCCATTTCCCATTAGGCTCGACACCTTCTCCAAACCCTTATAGTTCTCCACAGACGGTCCCCACACCTCTTTTGGGACCTCGTCTACCCCCTCTTTCTTCTCCTGTGATGGACCCTGCGCTTATTGCGAAAGCTCCTTACCCAAACCGGTTAGGGGCTAATAGAACGAGTCCTCATATGGAGAAAATTATGGAAATGTTCAAGCAGGTTAACATCAATATCCCTCTCCTAAATGCAATTCAACAAGTCCCCGCTTATGCGAAAATTCTTAAGGACTTGTGTACTAGGAAGAGGAAGACTCAAGTGCCGAAGAAGGTCTTTATGGCTAATAATATCAGCACTGCTTTTATTCCCCAGCTACCAAAGAAACGAAAGGACCCAGGATGTCCTACAATATCGATTTCTATTGGGGGTAAAAACATAAATCGTGCTCTTTTAGACCTTGGCGCAAGTGTTAACCTACTCCCTTATTCTGTCTATGAGCAATTAGGGATTGGAGAGCTGAAACCTGCTCACTGCACTCTCCAGATGGCAGACCGATCTATCACCAAACCAAGGGGTGAATTAGAGGATGTGTTGATAAAGGTCGGGGAATTTGTTTTCCCTGTAGACTTCATTGTACTCGACACACAGCCTGTAGCAAACCCCCGGAGCCAAATTCCGGTGATTCTGGGTCGTCCTTTCTTTGCCACTTCCAACGCTATTATAAACTGTATAAACGGTTCAATGAATTTATCACTTGGAAATATGATCATTGAACTAAATATCTACAAAGTTGGAAGTCAGCCATTAGAACCCTCTGCTCATATTTTAGATGTGTGCTCTGTCCATGAGATCGCTCCCGATAGCTGTGGAGCTGAGGATCTTTGCTTTACTGATCTCGATGACATTACCACATCTCTGTTTGATTTCACACATGATCTTAGTGAGGACACTTTCTCTACACTTGAGTCTTGCACTCCTGACTTTTCTCCACCCGAGTCTGTATCTTTCACAGGCTCTGAGCTTCTTTATAAATCCAAAAATTACTCAATGATCCCTCCTTCTATCATGTCTCCGCCTGAGTTAGATCTCAAAATTTTACCTTCTCACCTGAAATATGCATATCTAGGTGAGAATGAGTCTTTACCGGTTATCATATCCGCTTCTCTTGCATCAGAGCAAGAGAATGCCCTTTTATCGGTATTGAGATCTAACAAAGAGGCGTTTGGTTGGAGTATGACGGACATCAAAGGGATTAGTCCCTTGATAGTTGAACATCATATACATGTGATGGATGATGCCAGACCGACCTGAGAACTACAGAGACGGTTGAATCCCGTCATGAAGGAAGCGGTCATGAAAGAGATCGTCAAATGCTTAGATAATGGTATTATATACCCCATCTCCGATAGCCAATGGGTAAGTCCTATACATGTCGTTCCTAAGAAATCCGGCATCACTGTTATAACCAATAAGGCAAATGAGTTGATTCAGACACGCGCCCAAACTTGGTGGCGTGTATGTATTGATTATAGAAAACTCAATGCTGCCACGAGGAAAGACCATTTTCCTCTACCATTCATTGATCAGATGCTGGAACGCTTAGCAGGATGAGAGTATTATTGCTTTATGGACGGATACTCAGGCTATAATCAGGTCCCCATCGCCAAAAAGGATCAAGATAAAACCACTTTTACTTGTCCTTTTGGTACCTTTGCTTACAGTCGCATGCCTTTTGGGTTATGCAATGCTCCCGCTACCTTTCAGCGGTGTATGATGGGGATATTCTCTGATATGGTAGAGAATTTTCTGGAGATCTTTATGGACGATTTCTCGATTTTTGGAGACTCTTTTTCCGATTGCCTAGCGAATCTTGACGCTGTTCTTACTCGTTGCAAAGAGAAGAACTTGACTTTGAACTGGGAAAAATGCCATTTTATGGTTCAAGAAGGAATAGTACTTGGACATGTCATTTCACAGAAAGGCATTGAGGTTGACAGAGCTAAGATAGATGTCATTAAAAACCTCCCTCATCCCAAAAGCGTCAAAGATATTCGATCTTTCCTTGGCCATGCGGGCTTTTATAGGAGATTCATTAAGGACTTTAGCAAAATTGCTAGACCTTTAACTCTTCTCCTGGCCAAGGATACGACCTTCCATTTTGACTCGGACTGCGAGACAACTTTTGACTCACTTAAACACTCACTCACTTCAGCCCCCGTTTTATCATCACCAAACTGGGACTATCCCTTTGAGCTGATGTGTGACGCATCTGATTTTGCAGTAGGTGCAGTCTTAGGACAGCACATCGAAAAGATGCCACACGTGATATACTATGCAAGTAAGACCCTGAATGATGCGCAAATCAATTATACAACCACAGAAAAAGAACTCTTAGCGGTTGTATTTGCATTAGAAAAATTCAGGCCTTACTTAATTGGCTCACATATAGTTGTGTATACTGACCATTCCGCTTTAAAACATCTTCTGACGAAGAAAGATGCAAAAGGTCGACTAATACGTTGGATCCTACTGTTACAAGAATTCGATCTTGTTATCAAAGATAAGAAAGGATGTGAAAACGTAGTAGCTGACCATCTTTCACGCATCATTTCTTCCCCTGTGACCCTACCGATCAATGATTCATTCCCTGACGAACAACTCTTGAGCATATCCGCTGAACCATGGTTCAGGGATATTGTGAACTATCATGCCACGGGACTTATACCGAGCGATTGGTCAAAACAGGACAAATATCGTTTTCTTTCCCAAGTAAAACACTTTTACTGGGACGAGCCTTATTTGTTTAAATATTGTCCTGATCAGATCATTCGCCGGTGTGTCCCGAATGAAGAGTTCAAGAGTGTTCTTTCATTTTGTCGTGATCAGGCCTGTGGGGGTCACTTTGGTCCTAGAAAAACAGCGGAAAAGGTTTTGCAATGTGGATTTTATTGGCCTACCTTATTCAAGGACGCATTTGAGTATTGCAAAACCTGTACACAATGTCAGTACACGGGTAGAATATCCCAGAGGAATGAAATGCCTCAGCAACCCATCTTGGTTGTTGAAATATTTGATGTTTGGGGCATTGATTTTATGGGTCCCTTTCCCAACTCCTTTGGGAATTTGTACATATTGCTGGCGGTTGATTATGTCTCAAAATGGGTAGAAGCCATTCCATGTCGCACTAATGACAAGAAAGTTGTCATTAAGTTCTTGAAAGAGAATATCTTCTCGCGATTTGGACACCCACGCGCTATCATTAGCGATAATGGGACACATTTCTGCAACAGGTCTTTCGAGACTCTGATGCGAAAATACTCAATCAACCACCGACTTTCTACACCCTATCATCCCCAAACAAGCCGGCAGGCTGAAATCTCAAACAGACAAATCAAATTTATCCTGGAGAAAACTGTTGCTAAAAATAGAAAAGACTGGTCGACCAAACTGACAGATGCTCTTTGGGCATTCAGAACTGCATTTAAAACCGACCTAGGAATGTCTCCATATAGGATAGTGTTTGGAAAAGCATGTCATTTACCCATCGAGATAGAGCATAAAGTATTGTGGGCTATAAAAGAAATAAATTTTGATCTAAACCTTGCTTGCAACTTTCGGAAGCTACAAATAAATGAGCTAAGCGAACTCCGCGATGAAGCTTATGATAATGTTGTAATCACAAAGAATAGGACTAAGGTTTTTCACGATAAAAACATTTTGAGGAAAACATTTTCACCTGGTCAACAAGTCCTTCTTTATGATTCACGATTACACCTTCACGCGGGTAAGCTCCGATCTCGATGGACGGGACCTTTTGTTGTGCGGTCTGTATACCCGCACGGGGCAATAAAAGTAGAAAATGTTAAAAACGGCACCTTTTTCAAAGTAAATGGACATAGACTAAAGCCGTATTTTTCCACTGATCCCACGGAGGAGCTCTTGTTCTTACAAGAGCCAGTTTATTTGGATTAAAATTCCTCCGTCTCACCTTCATGTCCAGTATATCACTGCATCATCTTTTGAATGGAGGTGAGTGAAAAGAGTAAGTTTGGGGAAAGTTCTTCACTTATATATTTTGCCCCCACTAATAATTCCCCCCAGGCTTACAGTTTTTGTAGGTATAGCGTTTGGCAACAGTGAGGACACTGTTGAAAACAAGTTTGGGGGAGATTTGTGCTTATTTTTGCATCATTTGCATATCATCTGCATAAGCACAAAAACATTTCTTTTAAAAATCTATAAAAATTGAAAAAATTTCAAAACCAATAGAAATTTAAAAATTTCCAAGTATAAAAATAATTTTAATATTTACACTTTTTTGTATATAAATAAGATAATGAAAGTTTAGATAGTGAAAAATTACATCCATGAGATTAGAAAAATTTAAGAAAACTAAGAAAATTAGAAGTTTTCTTATACGAACTAGTAATAAGTAGTTATGAGCCGTTGTCCCAAGAGTTAGTAAGATGAAGGACGTCACTAATCTGAGGATAAAAATAAGTCTGAAAAATAGTTTCTATTCTGGAAAGCCAAACATTTTGAACGTTGATACCCTGCTATTCGCACTTACACACGTCTTAAAGCCTGGGATAGTAGAGGATACCTTGAAATGCTCTTGTCTTAAAGCCGAGGTATGAAGGAAATAAAAAAGAAGTGAATAAAAAAATATAAAGTGGTGAGAAAAATGGACACTGGTTTTGTTATCACCAAGGGCAATAAAAATGTATAGCGAGGGTGCTTCTTCACCTAGTGCCCTAAGGCCAACTGGTCTGTGAGTCACTGCTATGCCTGAGGTGGTGCAAGACGAGGAAAATACACCAAGTAAGCAAGCACAGGAGTAATCGGTCGGTTAGTACCTCAAGAAGTATTAACGGTCGCATGAAAGTGTGTGAGCAATCTCATCTAAATATTCATTAATTAAAAAGTACTGAGGCTGATGGGCAAGAGTATGATAGCTTGAATTGAATTCTCCGGGTGTAGGGATGTCTTTACACACACGCAGGGTTATATGATCGATGTTTGGAATAAAGATAGGAATGAACAATAAGACGATGTTTTATTGAGGGAGGACGTGATTTCTAACATCTTTTCATGACCATTAAGATAGGGCTCATGACAACCGAAAAGCTAGCTTAGTTGGAAACCCTAATTTTCAAAGCTTTTCTTTTACAATTCTTGTCTTTAAATGTAATATTCATGATCTTTCTTTTATTATTGGATTTTGTGGGTGCAATCCGCTGAAAACCTTCAGGAGACAACACTCCTCCTACTAGGGACACCTAGAGGTTTAAAGGCTTGTTGCACATGCTCAGTGCAATCGTGTTGCCTACGAAAGTGTGCTAGTTAGTTTTTCTCTTTCTTCATTTTCTCCTTCTCTTTTTAATAAAACAGTTCGCTCGAGACGATCGAAATTAAGTTTGGGGGAATTTGATTAGTCGAAAATATTGCATATTTTAGCCGGCAATTTCCTCATCATTTGCATCCATATAGAAGTGTTCGGCATTCATATTTTACATATTAGCAAAACTGTCGCAAAATATCAGATTGCATGTACTAGACTCTAAAACCGACACTATAAAGGAAATTGACAACATTTCATAGCATCGCATCATCCCTATATTTGCGCAACACTTGTTTTGAGATCTGTGCAGGAAAATCCAAAAGAAAGGCCAAAATTTACAGGGTACCGCTAAAACATGACGCCAACTCAATGATTTCAGTTCTGGTATCAATCCAAAGGGGAAAATACAAATCAACATATCAGATAAAGCCCCAAATGGCATTTCAAGACCACACCAGAAAACCCAAGACCCAAGCCCCACAAAGAGCCGCGGATCCGCGGCAGGAGCCTGCTTGCGCCGCGGATCCGCGGTGGGTCCAAGGATTTAGCCTCCAAAATTTGGTGCAAAATGCTTCTCTCAGGGCCTACACTTCAGCAAGACACAACAATTTCCAGAAGACTCCAGAGGTTTCTGCCAGATCAGCAAACTAGGGTTTTTAAGCTTAATCAATCCTAGCTTAAAACCTAAGCTAGCTCCTAACAAACTCTTTCTAGAAACTCATCAACAAACTTTTGGAGGGAATTGTAAATTCAAACCTAGACCTAAGGTTTGGGAAGTCTATAAATAGAAGCCTAGACCTAGGGTTATGGGAGGATCATTGTATCTAGAATCTACAATCTAGACCTATTCACTCTCTTTCTCCATCTTCTTCTCCCACAAGTCTAGTGAGAGGACTTGTGTGAAACTCTAACCCTAATTCCAATCAAAAGCCAAGATCCCGAGTACCCATCAAGCAAGAAGCCTTACAACCTTTTATGAGCCGAGCCGATCTTCAACAGAGCAAGTGGTCCAAGCCGATCCGCGACTCACGGAGCCGAGCGACGCCAATTCAACAATTTAGTTCTTCCTTTTATAGTTCTTGAGCGACTGTAATCAAATTGTTGATATAAATAAAAGGTGATATTCTTTTATCTTGTTTTCTTTAAATTCTCGCATCATGATATCTTTTCAATTCTTGAATACTTTCTGTGTGATGATGTTTGAGTAATACTCCGCTCGTCGAGGAGTCGAGACGATCAATAGAATGATGATGTAAAATATCTTAAATCGATTCTTGAATCCTACGAGTTTTGTAAACCCTAGCAAGTTCAAGAATCGACGACCCAATTCGTTGCGATGCTTTCTTGATTGATATCGCTCGAGATTGGGGAGTTACGATCGTTTCTTGAAATTGCTAGAGGCTAGAATGTGAATGATATCTACGAAAGAACAAGGGTTAAACGATGAAACCCTAGTTTCATCAAAAAAGCCCTAACTCTCGTCGATCATCATCGACCTAGTATCAATCCTTCGAAGGACAAGAACACGAAATCTTGAAATTACATCACGTCTATAGATCCGATCGATTCCTACGAGCCTCATTTAGATTCTTGACATTGTGGTTGGAAATATCATCGAAACACCGATTCTTGATTTGTTTATCAGTTTCTTGATTCTTGACTAAACATCGTGACACCTGAATCAATCGATAAATTCTTGAATCATGTTTTCTTTTCTTTTCGATTAACTTTTCGATTCAAACAAATCAAATATAAAAACGAATCGCACAATCCCTGTGGATGATCCGCACTCGCTTACGATCTACAACTGACACCGTAGTTGATTGCGGTCAAATATAATTTTTTTGATTGTGAACTTTATTCAATTTTCTAATTACCGACACAAAGAGACTCTTATCAATTTGATTTACTTACTCAGTCTCGCATTCTATGATCAATCAAATAGTGCCGAAATCGGAGACTATTTGAATCGATACTTTTACTTTTTCACATTACACAATCCGGAAATTGTTTCAATCAGTTGCCTACTTCATTCTGGGGATATGCGTTTCAAACAGCGGCACATCTTCTCAATCAAGTTCCATCAAAATCCGTGCCTAAAACTCCATATGAAATATGGAGTGGTAAGAGTTTGTATCTAAAACGTGTTAAGATTTGGGGTTGCCCTGCTTATGTCAAAAAGCAGAACCTAGACAAACTCGAGGCACGATCAGTTTTGTGTAAGTTTATGGGATACCCAAAGAATTCTAATGGATATCTATTCTACCATGCAGAGGAACAAATGATAATTGTTTCTCGAAACGCCACATTTTTGGAAAAAGAATTTCTTGCAAAAAATATTAGTGATAGCGTGGTAGAACTGGATGAAGTTCCAGAAACACAAAATATAACTGAAGATTTGGTGGAAACGCTAGATTCGGTAGTACCCGACGAACCTCAACCACTTCGCAGAACTAGTAGGATTTCTCATCCGCCAGAGAGATACTACGATTTTCTTATAAACGGGGATCAAGAGGATTGCATCTTAGAAGAAGATGATCCTACTAGTTTCAAACAGGCCATTATCAGTAAGGACTCTGATAAATGGTTGTATGCTATGCGATCCGAAATGGAGTCCATGTACACCAATAAAATGTGGACCTTGGATATTGCTCCACCTGAGGTAAAACCCGTTGGATGCAAATGGATCTACAAAAAGAAGTTTGGTGTAGATGGACAGGTGGAAACCTATAAGGCTAGACTTGTTTCAAAAGGTTTTCGTCAAAGACCAGGTGTGGACTTAGACGAAACATTTTCTCCAGTGGCTATGCTCAAATCCATTCAAATCCTACTTGCTGTTGCTATCTTCCATGACTATGAAATCTGACAGATGGACGTAAAAACGACTTTTCTAAACGAAAGTTTGGAAGAGTGCGTTTATATGGATCGGCCGGAAGGTTTTGTAGACAGTGGAAGCAGCGGGAAGGTATGCAAGTTGCTTAAATCTATTTATGGATTAAAGCAGGCATCGCGGAGCTGGAACATCTGCTTTGATGAAACAGTCAAGGAATTTGACTTCATCAAGAACGAGAATGAGCCTTGTATATATAAGAAGATTGTACGACGAACTGTCGTATTCGTAGTCTTATACGTGGACGACATTCTTTTGATAGGAAATGATATTCCTATGTTACAATCGGTCAAGCTGTTTTTATCACAAAGGTTCTCCATGAAAGACATGGATGATGTCTCGTATATTCTGGGGATTAAAATCTACAGAGATAGATCTAAGAGATTATTGGGACTTTCACAGTCCAGGTACATAGATACCGTACTAAAGAGATTTAGTATGGAAGATTCCAAGCGAGGTAATATACCCGCATTGCACGGAATCACTCTCTCCAAAGAGATGTCTCCCAAGACTGATAAGGAGAGGGTTCGCATAAGCACTATACCCTACGCTTCGGCAGTAGGATCTATAATGTATGCGATGCTATATACCAGACCAGATGTAGATTACGCGCTTAGCGTGGTGAGCCGGTATCAGTCAAACCCAGATGAGAACCACTGGACAGCAGTGAAGAACATTCTTAAATACCTGAGAATGACTAAAGAACTGTTCCTGGTATTCGGTAATGGGGACAAGCTTCCAGAGTGACAAGGATGACAGCAAGTCTGTCTTGGATTTTGTTTTTACTCTCAACGGAGGGACGGTCTGTTGGAAGGACACCGTCGCAGACTTGACGATGGAGGCTGAATACATTGCTGCCTACGATGACGTAAAAGAAGCCGTATGGATTAAGAAGTTGATTACTGGACTTCAGGTGGTTCCATCCATTGTTAATCCAATACCTTTGTATTGCGACAACTATTGAGCTATGGCTTTAGCGAAGGAACCACGGTCCCATCAGAAATCCAGACACATCTTGAGGCAGTATCACCTGATCAGGGAGATCGTTTATCGCCGGGAGATCGAGGTGCGGAGAGTGGATACAAAAGACAACATGGCAGATCCATTCATCAAGGCCCTTCCTCAAGCACAGTTCGAGAGACTATTTGAGATGTTGGGTATGCGATACGCCAACAACTGGCCCTAGTGTAGACGTTAGGTACTCGGTATGCCAATATATGGCCTTAGTGCAAGTGGGAGATTGTTGGATATGTATGCCCTAGAGGCCATTATTGTATATGTATACATGTGGATGCTTGGATATATGTATGTACCGGACAATCTTGCTCGATATGATAGTATGCTATTTGGTTTGTCATTATCTTAACATGTGTATATGTTTTACTTGTTATTACGTATCATTTATACATGTTGATAAAGCCCGTAGGATTATTGCTTGACTACCTGCGTTGTGATGTCAATCATACTTGTGGGAGCTGGGTAGTCGATAAACACATCCTTAAAAGATTCCTAGTCATGGAGGAGTATCGAGACTGGGCATTGATATTTCGGAGTAGATTAGTGTATATGCTTCTAGACCCGTACGATGGGCGATGGTTGGTCCCATAGCCATTGGTTTTTCGCTCCTAAGATCGTATACATGTGTTCACTGGGGGTGAGTATATTGGACGGACTCGCCGAGAACTTCTAGATGGTATTATACATATCGTCAGATAGCAGTTCTCAGGTGGCATGCGTATAGGTTAGTCTTCAGACCTGAGATCGTCATTTGTCTCGTGTGAGTTCCCACTGTACTTTGATTACTACCCTACCACGGCTCTACTGAGTCGTGCAAACAGGTTTTGGTTGGGTACAGTCCCGAGCCACATAGAGGCAGTGAGCGATTGTTGGGGATTCGTCTCTCCCGGTATAGGGAGTTGATATCGCACTGTGTTCGATTGGCCAGCACCATAAGATCTTGGCCAAGGCAGTTGGGATTTACTGATAGGTTGATTAGTAGTTTCTCGGATTGGTCCCGAACCATATCAAAACGAATTATCGGGTTATTAGGGTCTGACGTTTACCACACCCTAGACCCGGTATGCGATACTCTCAGATGAAGAGACCGGACTGTATGGAGATTGTCACAGATAGGCTCAGTAGGGATCCGGATGAGTTTGCTCGTCGGCATTCCTTTTCGACAGGTAGCCGGGTAGCCGTTACGTACAACTAATGCCGCTGACGTGCTTGTGGTTATGGATTTATCCAATATCTCACTGCCGGCGTACTGTCGAGTCTTTAGAGTCCCACACAGAGGGTTTCCCTGGTTCAAGCGAAATGATGTAGTGGCCGTATTGGATACGTGCAGGGTTCCGATCGAATGATTATACTAGTTATCCAGACTTTCGATCGGACGGTTGATAATACTAGCCGACTCGGGATTGAGTCGGATTATTAAATCAGGTATTGATTTAATAATTTACATATATGTATTTTGATATGTATATTCTAAAATTATGTTTTTTTGTGTTATTCTATCTCTTTAGGTATTCGTATTTTGATACGGATACAGGCATGTATATACAGTAGAGTGTAATCCGTATTTATACGGAAAACATTCTAGAAGGTGGACACCTCATTTTAGTTTTATCGATTTATCTTTAAATGAAAAATGAGGCGTAAAGGTGGTGAGAGGAGTATGGTGAGAGCCATGCTTCAATAGTGTTAAATTCATTTGTGCAAACTATTCAAGCATGGTTGGTTTATTATATTGAAAAAATTGGTTTTACAAAACCATGGTTGATCTTTTTCTCTCTTATGGATTCCTTATTCTCACCATTTGCTTCTTTCCTCACTAGTTTTCTTCAGCTCCTCCATCTTCATTTTTAACCTCCTCTCTACAATCTCATGTGTTGAGAATCAAGAGAGGAGGTGAGATAGATACACACTTAGATCCATACACTATATCTTAGACATTTTAGATTAGCAATCTAAAATCTCTAGTTGCTCCACTAGACTCTCAGCGTGGAGCTAGAGCCATGGACTATATCACTCGGGTGGATCATCTAAGAGGGAGGAAGATCGATGATCAAGCACGATCCAGGAGATCTCAAGGAGCAAGAAAAGGTGATCAAGCTTGTTCAAGAAGATCCTTAGGAGCAAACAAAGAGGATAGAAGACCGAAGGACACGGATTTTTTGGTGAGACATTTCTATCATAGTAGTAAGCTCTCCTCTTTATTTGCTAGTTTAGGTTTATGGTAGATTCTAGAACTGTTTTTTCTAGCGCCAGTTTTTAAACCTTAAAAATTTTTGTTCCGCAACGGCCACGGTAGACGGTCAGAGTGCTAAGAAATCCCAACAGCCTTTGGCAACCATATCTTTTTGTATCACCTCCATCTATGTTTTCATCGGTCTTCCTTTCACCCTTTTGACATTGCCTATATCGATAGTATCTATTCGTCGAACCGGTGCTTCCATATATCTGCATCGTACATGACCAAACCATCTTAGCCGGTTTTCCTGCATCTTCTCCTCCACAGGTGCTACACCAACTTTTGCACGAATATCTTCATTTCGCACCTTATCTTTTCTAGTGTTACCACACATCCAACGAACCATGTGCATCTCCGCTACATGCATCTTCTGTGTATGATACTTCTTAGGAGCCCAGCATTTTGTACCGTATAATAAGGCAGGCCGAATAGCGCTCTGATAAAACTTCCTTTTCAACCTTAACGGAAAGTTACGATCGCACAAATTCCCTGTTGCACTCCTCCATTTCAACCAACCAGCTTGGATCCTTTGATTAACATCGCTATCGATCTTCCCAACCTTTTGGATGATGGAACCTAGATATCTAAACTGATCGCTCGGTGATATCTCTTGTCCTTCCAGTTTTATACCAATTTGGTCTCGACTTCTCTGTTTGCTAAATTTGCAATGCATTATGCTGTCTTGGACCTGCTTAATCTGAACCCCCGAGATTCCAACGTTTGCCTCCATAACTCCAATTTGGTATTAACCCCCGCTCTCGTCTCATTTACTAGAACAATATCATCAGTGAATAACATACACCAAAGTATCTCATCTTGGATAGTTCTAGTAAGCTAGTCCATCACGATAGTAAACATGAATGGACTTAGTGCAGATCCTTAATGTAACCCAATTGTAATCGGAAAATCACTCGTTAGGTCGCCGCAAGTACTGACATTTGCCACTACTACATCGTACATATCCTTGATTATATCAATGTACATGACGGGGACCCCCTTCTTCATCATTATCCCCCATAATATCTCTTTACGTACCTTATCGTACGCTTTCTCTAAATCAATAAATATCATATACAAATCTCTTCTCTTTGCTCGAAAACGCTCGACAAGTTGACGAAGCAAATAAATAGCCTCTGTCGTCAATCGTCCAGACATGAACCCAAACTGGTTCTCTGTTATCTTAACATCCTTGCTTAACCTGTGTTCAGTCACTCTTCTAAATCTTCATGGTGTGACGCATAAGTTTTATTCCACGGTAGTATAAGCAATTTTGAATGTCATCATTGTTCTTGTAGATAAGTATAAGGATACTTTTCCTCCACTCATTGGCATCTTTTTGGTCTGCCAAATCTTATTAAACAAATCTGTCAGTCATTTAACGCCTATTTCTTCTAAGCATCTCCAAATCTTTGATAGGAATCTCGTCTAGACCAACCGCTTTTCTTGATCTCATTCTTTTTAAAACCTCTTTAACTTTTACGTATGAAATCACGGTTTATATCTTGAAATTGAATGACAAATCCATCCAAATTCTTAGTAAAGCTCTCAATGAACAATTTGTCAAAATAATCTCTCCATCCTTTCTTAATATTCTCATCTCAAACTAAAACCTTCCGGTCTTCATCTTTGACACACTTCACTACACATAACTCTTTGGTCTTCTTTTCCCGCATCCTAGCAATCCAATATATATCATTTTCAGCCTCCTTAGTGTCTAACTTCTCATACACCTCATTATAGATCTTAGTTTTAGCTTCCCGGATAGGTTTCTTAAATTTCTTTTTAGCCATTTTATACTTCTCAAATCTCTCCGCATTTCTGCTTTTCTTCAAATCTTTATACGAATCTCTCTTGATATGAATAGCAGCCTTTATTTCTTCGTTCCACCATGATGTGTTCTTTAGATGGTGGAGCACCACCTCTCGACCCACCAAGTAGATCTCTAACTACCCTCTTGATACAACTAGCCATCTTGTTCCATATTCTGTCTGAATCATTTTTAGACTGCCAATCCGTCTCTTGAACTACACGAAATATAAAAACCTTTTAGTTACCTTCTTTCAGTCTCCACCACTTAATTCTAAGTTCTACCTTACGTCAAATCTTCCTAAGTTCTCTTCTAAATCGAAAATCTAGAACTAAAAGTCTATATTGAGTGGTTACACTCTTATCTGGCACTGCCTTATAGTCGATGCAACAACCACTATCTATCCTTCTCGTCAGAAAAAAGCCTATTTGGCTTGCACTTGATCCGCTCCTAAAGGTGATATGGTGTGACTCACTTTTCATAAACCAAGTGTTTGCTAAGATTAAGGCAAAATCTAGAATCGAGCTATCTGCTTCATTTCTTTGTCCAAAACCAAAACCTTCATACATAGTATCAAACCCACTACGACTAGTAACTACATGTCCATTGATATCACTACTAATAAATAACTTCTCTCTACTAGGTATTATTTACACCATCTCGTCTAAATCCTCCCAGAATAGACGCTTACTAGCGTTATCAAGACCTATCTGTGGCGCATAAACACTAATAACATTAAGGAACCCCCCTTCCCCCCCTAGAATAAACTTAACCAGTAAAATTCTATCACCTTTTCTCCTAATCTCAACTACATCCTCAAGCAATCGTTTATTTATGATTACGCCTACCCTACTACGATTTTTATCTCTACCTGTATACCAAAACTTATAACCCTAAGGCTCTGACTCTACCATTTTTACCTACCCATTTAGTTTCTTGCAAGCACATAATACCAACCCTCCTCTTAATTATTATCTCCATTAATTCTGTTAGTCTATCCGTAAGAAGAACCTATGTTCCAAGAAGTTAGACGGATCCTATAAAACCCTTGTTTATTTGTCACTACATTCGGGGTCCGATATAGCGCGCCGCTTCCGGACGACGACCTAGAACTTCTTGCATACTTAACATTACACTACTTAACATTACACTCGGGATCCGATATAGCATGTCGCTAAGTAGCGGACGCCTCATCGATATTCTTATTATGATTCATGTCATAAAATGCGATAAAATTTTACATTAACTGTCACAAGCCTACCACAACTCTCACCCTTTCTCATCCGGACTTGGGACCGGCAAGGGTGGGTTTCAGCGATCATCTTGACAGTTTATCCTAAAATAAATGGATGCATATAGAAAAAAGTACATGTGCAGCAACCATGACGTAATGCAACTATTTCTCAAAATCAAACAAATGGGAACAGAATGTATATAAATAGTCAAATAAAGATCAATCAGTGTAAGCAGTTCCAGGAAAATAATTCCTAAATAGATGCAATAAAAAAGGGTAAATTGTCAAGAAAAGAAAAAGGAAAAAAAAACTGGCAAAACTTTCTGCAAAAGAAAAACCCTTGAACCAAGGAATCTTGTCAAAAACTACCCAAGGAAAGATTTCCGCCCTCAAAAATGCTCTACATGCAACATTTGTATACTTGCCTGCAATATCTAGTTAGCACATACATATTGCAGGTAACCATACAGATATGTTGGTTAACTGTATACATATTGCACAAAATTAGATATTACGAGCAACTTTACAGATATTGCATGCAAGGGGTTTTTGACAACGGAAAACTTTGACAGGGATCTTCCTGACAGTTTATCCTAAAAGAACTGGATGCATATAGAAAGAGTACATGTGCAGCATCTATGATCGTAATGCAACTATTTCTCAAAATCAAACAAACGGGAGCAGAATGTACATAAATAGTCAAATAAAGACCAATCAGCGTAAGCAGTTCCATGAAAATAATTGTTCATCTTACACTGGTAAATGTAAAGAACTCTAGTTAAAAATTATAATGGGTTTGATGTTACATACAAATTAGGTTCCTCGTCGAAAGCAAAAAATCCAACAAGCTTTTTCTTCATCTCATCTCACGCCGTCAAAGTTAGTGTCCTCAGGTAAAAATATCGTTTGGTTTATGCTCTTCAATTTTGTCCTCATAGGGTACAGTTTTCCAAAGATAATGTTAGCTCTGAAGCGTCGTCAGGCGTAGCGATTGATTCTGATTGTATTCTAAGACCCTTTCCATAGGCAGCAAGAAGAAGAGCTTCGGCTCGGCCTACAGCATGGATATTGAAAAATGTTAAAGCACAAAGAAATTTTATCGAACCGCATAATTTAGCTCAAAAGCCTGTTGGTAAAAAATAGGCAAAAATATCCTTGGAGAAATTATGGAGAATTTGAAAAGCAAGTACCATGGTCCTTCTTTCTCTTTAATGAAGAACTCAGGGATGGAAACAAATCTGAAGCAGCTTTCCTGCTATCGTCCTGCCAACAAATTTATATTAGGACTACATGCACTACAAAACTGCTGGGACTTTCGAAAAGACGGTAATTTTCAGATAAGAAGGTTTTTGGCAAGTAATGTCAGATGCAAATAGCTCTGTTTCGTGCAACCAATCATATCATATATGGTAACTATTGTGTGCTAGTGTCACTAATCACTATATAATCGGAGCAGGTTTCGTTAGAAGAAATTTGTATTTGATTGAACAAAAACAAGCGAAAACTTGCAACTTTTGTTGCAAATTTACCATATTTAATGCAAATTTGCAATTGAGTAAACGATAAGCTAAAGCAGTATTCCTGATAATTGTAATTTGAGACTTCACCTACAAAACAATCACCTATTGCGCTTGATGCCTTGGAGAGATGAAAAATCACGATAGACTTCGTCTCCTTTGGATAAAGTCCCTAACTCCAGAATGTCACAAACAGAGATGAGTTATGTTGCATCATGAATCTGGGTCTCTACTTGCGATATGTATAATGAATCATGAGTATATCGTCCGATATCTATATAGAAAACATCCATATGATACAATCCCGATATCCGATATATTTGAACCTTGGTTTAAGTAATTCATGCCTCTACTCTCTCATCTTAGCAAACTTATATATTCTCCTCTCCCTTCTTCAAGCTTATAAATCCTTCTCTTCCTCCTTTGTTTCTAGCTTATACAAATTAATATAAGCTTTGGATTTAGTTTTTAGTGGCTGCCTTTTCAGTTATTTTCTTAAACCACTAATCTTGCTTAAAATTATAATTGTTTTTACATTTTTGACGATCTTTATAAGATGTCCCTTTTGCTCTAATTATCTTTTGGACTTCCTCATTCCACCTCCTAGTCTCTTTAGAACACAATTTAGTACTTCTATATTAACTGAGACGGTGCAAATACTTCCTCTCTAAACTGCACATCCGGGAATGTTATTAGTTGCCCTCTTTTGTTTTTGGATAAAATGATGGAGAAGCCATCACTATGACTATGTTATTGCCAAATGCAATGGAGAGGGAGGTATGCCACTATGACTAAGAAGACGACTATAAATGGGACTGAAGGAACATGGATGATGACAAATTAAAAATAATACGATAGTTAATTAATTCAGTTGAAAAGATGGCCCTTGCAGAGCTAAATAGAAGAAAATTCAACGAACCAAAAAAAAATACAAACTATTGGACGTATACCGAACCCAAAAAAAATTCAATAATTTCAGATTGATTTGCTCCAACATCAAGTGGTTATAAATTAATAGGTTTAATACATGGATTAAACATGTTTAAACTTTGAATTTGAATTTTCTATGTAGCTATGGTGTGGTGTCATACATCAGATCAAATACAGATTTCAGTTTGAAAAGTTCATTAAAATTGGAGTTGAGTATTTAATCCCGCATGTTTTGAAACCAAGAGCATCTTACATGTTACTATCTGTCGAAGATTAGGCCTAGACCAGTGAAGCTAGTTGTATGCAGTTACTAGATGAGAGTCATGAGATTTCCTCCAAACTTAATTTGCTCTACACCAATCGAGACAGACAAAAGTATTTGTATACTGTTAAGATGTATACTTACAAGGAACACTTAAATCAAAAACATGAGGGGAATAAAGGTGCTATGTTAGACATAACAATTAATCAGTTAAATCTTGATCTTATCATCCCTCAAAATTCAAGCATATCGGTTATGTCTTAATCTTATTATTATGGAAATTATTGCACCACCAAAACTAATGCATTGATGATTATTCAAAGTAACACACAGACATGGAATTTGGAAATACATCAAAAGAGGCATGAGCTAACCTTGCTTGACGGATTTCCAGAAAGCTGAAACTGGTCCTTCCAAAGGCGAGATGATACAGGAACAACAGAAAATCCAGATGAAACAAGAATCCCTATCCACAACCCATATGTAAATCCCCCACTCCACCAACCCTACAATGCAATAAAAATAATATAACCAAGTGTAAATTTTCATGATAGATATAATACAACCAAGTGTAATTTTTCATGATAAAATAACCATAAAAAACGTACACACGCCACATAGACAAAGAGAAAATGGGCACAAGCTCGTACATACACGATGTAGGCGGGTAAAATAAAAATTGAACCCGTAAAGACTCAAGAGCAGAAGTGTGGGCCTCACATTAAGAAAACCAAGTCAAGAACGCGCCCGTGTCCATGCCCCGGACCCCACACCTGCGCCCAGACCGTGGCCCAGTATTCCACGGCCCGCAGGCCCCGTCGTCCGCGGCCCGTCTTCCCCGGTCTCGTCGTCCGCGGTCCCGTTTTCCACGCCCCGTCGTCTGTTGTCCTCGGCCCCCGTCGACCGTTGTCCTCGGCCCCCGTCGACCATTGTCCTCGGCCCCCATCGTCCGTCGTCCGGCATGCCCATTGTCTGCGGCCCCGTCGTCCGTCGTCTAGCCCAATTTCCCTATAAATAGAGCCCCCATTATCTCATTTTCAACAGGGTGAAAATTTTTGCACGAAAGCTCTGTCTCTGCCATCTCTCTCTCTCTGCCATTGTCTCTCCTTGAAGTCTTGAGACTTTGCGAAGGTGGAAGCCATTGCTCTTCGCTTAGACTCCTTCATTGAAGACTCTTCTCGAAACTCTTTAAGCTCAAGACTTTAAAGACCAAGACCTGAAGATTCGAAGGTTCAAGACATCGGAGACTTAACGCCTTGAAGCTAAGATCCGGTCGATCAGTCGAAACCTTATAGCGCATTTCACTAAGGTTCCGTCCAACGCTTCTTTCGTGTCGTACGGTCAAAGAGAACCTCGTGTTTATAAAGGATCCTACCGCCGCATCGAATCTCTGGATCTCTATATTTTTTTATTCTTTTTATTCTTTTTGCATACATTTACATACTTGTAAAAAGAGAAAATTGCTTGTAACCGTTTAATGAAAATGAACGCGAAAGCCCCAATTTCCATTGAAAACAAGATGGTGATTCCGCTGGGGAGAAACTTTTCCGGGGAAGAGCTAGTGTCGCAGTACGGCACCTATCAAGAAGGCGACGTCGTTACAACGTATGTGATGAAAATCGACCGAAAAGCCTTGGAGCAGAACTTAAGGGAAAGTGGATCGGCGAGTAGCCCCAAGCGCTTACCTAAGGCCAACCTCCGTGTTGCCTCTGTCGCCCCCTCCGTCGATGATGCAACAGCCTTCCTGTCAAAGGCCCACTGTCTCTCCTCCGAAGAGGAGATAGAAGAACGACACTCTCGCCGAAATTCAAAGGCGAAGAGAGAGATCCGACGTCCCGCGCCAAGTCTGGATGCCCGTCTGCTCAGAAGTCTATTGAATTGAAGTTGAACCGCTGCAAGCCGTTTCTTGGCCGAGTGCGCCGCCGTTACCATGACTGATGGTGCGGCTGGCACCGCTTCTGTGCTAAAGTCCCGTGCCGCGCCCCATCGATCGTCGACTGGCAGCCGCCATCAGCCTTGACCATGTCCCACTTGTCGAGAAGACCTCCGCAAAAGAGGAATATACTCATGTTGTCTCTCGCCGCACGATAAAACGGAAGAGACATGAAGCTGAACTTGCGGCTTATCAAGCCGAAATGCCGCCCCGTCCAAGGCTAAGATCCAAAATCGTGACGTGCCCCGCCTAAAGCTGAGATCTAAAATCGTGACGCCTGTCACTACGGTTAATGAAGGAAACTCGCGCCGAAGAAAAGGCATCCAAAGCAAGCAGGAATCCTCCTTCCAGCTCAAAGAGAAAGAGTTCCCCCCGTTGTTGCCTTTCATATCGGGAATGACGAGAAAAGTTAAGGCGAAAGCAACGCCACCTCCAACCATTAAGCGCGGAAGTATTGAAGTACACGCAAGAGCTATCGCAGATGACCGGGCCACCGTCCAGCCAGCGTTTAAGCCCTTCACCAGCAATGCACACTGCCATGGCCCAATTATAACTGTGGACCACATGCAGTGTTGCCCTTTATCTGTTCCTTTGTGCTATGTTCCGATGGACGAGCCAGTGCAATTAGGTTGAATCTCCATTTTCGACCGATTGTCCGTAGGCTTGACCTCGTCCCTGACCAATTGGAACGAAAAGAAAAAGAACAAAGAGGTCCGGCGAGTCGACCTACGCATCTGTGCACATGATTGACCGCCAAGAACCTCCCCGCAAGTAGAGGCTGTGTGGAATTTTTCCTATGGAATTCCCCACCTTCTATGGATCCGGGCCTCCTGCCATGAGAACCCGAGACCGGTCGTCTCAAAGGGCCAAAGATTTTGTCCCTTCGACAACTCGATGATGAACTGTCCACGTACACGACAGACGGTATAGTGAGCTCCCACCAGCCCCGGGAAGTGGAAGTTCAGACGATGGGGATAGACCCCGATGATCAAGGGGACGATGATGTCGGAAATAGCAATCAAGCGACTCCAGATGTCGCGAATTTGCTCCTTCAATTTTCGAGATCCAGACAAGAGGTTCGAGAACAGAACGCCTCTATTGAGGCCATGAAAGTGATGATGCAGATGATGCAATCTCATCAGCAGATGGAGCTCACTATGCAACAACTGGGGGTGCCGGTTGCTCCTCAACCCAGAGTCCCTCCACCACCACCCACCGCGGCTAGTCTACAGATGCCGGGAGGATCAAACACAAGGGGCAGTGTCCCAATTCACTCAGTGTCATCCTCGAGCGCCGCCATTCCACCTCCGATACGAGTTGTCGAGACGGGGAACCAGTAATCGCAGAGACAGCCTACTCCTGTCCAAAGTGAAATCAACCGTGGAGCCGGTCCCGCAACTGTTCCACCACTAAACGATCCGTAGGTGCCTCAATTCCACATGGAGGTGCCTAGTATCGGCCACGTCCAGCCAAGCCCAGTTCACGTTGAGGAAGGCCCAAGAAGCAATGTCGATCGATGTCCATTTCCAAGATCCGAACAGAAAATGGCAAGCCCCTAGGAAGGACGGCAAGCCGGTCTATAACCAAGTGCCTCCTCCATCTGGACAAGGACAAGCGGTTCCGCGCACAAAGCCGCGAAAGGACATTCCACTGTCTTTCAAGGTTGAAGTTGTTCTAGCCCAGGCAGACGCGTTGATCAAAGAAAGGTTCATTCGGCTACCCTCGTCCTTGCGTCCTGAAGAAATTGATCGCAAGGATGACCCAACTATTGCATTTTCTACAGGTACGTGCAGCATCCTACACGGGATTGCTACGTTCTCCAGAACAAAATTCAGACACCGGTAGATGCTGGGGTGGTACAATTGGATGAGCGACAACGCCAAGTCTCGGCGAACTTTACGTCGGCCCAATTCGGTGACTTCTCTCTAGAGGCCATCAAAGACGGAGTAGTCCCGATCCCAATAGACAAGTGGGAAGTAGTCAGTTCTAACCCTATGACCGGAAAAGCAAAGGATTGGTCCCCTGATGTTGCCAACGGAAGAGCACATGTGAGTCCACCCTCATTAGTGGACGACGAGCAGTGGATGTCTGCATCAAAGAAGGGGAAGTCAAAAACTTGCCATGTAGCGTCCGTCGTCCAAGGTGAGAACGAAGATATTCCTCACACCCTCTCTGATTCGGAGAACGAGGAGGTATTTGCCGCTACCACAGCGCAACTGTCGTAAGGCGATTCGTGCTTCAGAAAGTCTTACTTCTGCCGGGGCGTTCAGGTTGAAACTCGCCCCAGCAGCCCGAGTCGTGCCAGCAGAGAAAGGTCGGAATAATGGCACGACCCCTGTTCGACTGCGCCCGTTTGACATCATGGGTCAGCTTGCTAGTATCCCGGCCAGAGTTACTATGCTTGAGTTGCTCAAGTTATCTCCTAAGACCCGAGCAACCCTTTAGGAGGCGCTACAGGATCCAGAGGTATTCGTTGCGGACATTCAAAACTCCATGCTGAAAAGGACGTCAACCAAATTGCACGGGAGGATCAGGTCATCACCTTCTCTCAGCAGGACATGGAGATCTTATCGATCAAGCACACGAGGCCGCTATACTTCACAGCGTATATCGGCAGCCAAAAGGTATTGCGTGTTTTGGTGGATCTCGGCACAACGGTGAGTATCATGACCCGAAAAATGCTGCACTTCCTCATCATACCAGAGCGGAAGCTAGCGCACACCAACACGAAGATCTTCGGCTTCAATGCCCAGAGTAGCTTAGCTCTGGGGAAAATAAGATTGAAACCGTGCGTCGGGGATTTGAGGTCGGACGTCACGGTTTTCGTGATTGATACTGACCCGTCCTACAGCATACTACTCGGAACGTACTGACACGTCCTACAGCATGCTACTCGGAAGGCCCTGGGTCCATGAAAATGAGATTGTGCCTTCTCCCCTGCATCAGGTAATGAAATGCATCGATGCTGAAAGAGTCCAACATTCAATAACGGCAGATCTGGCCCCGTTTAAAGGACTCGAGACCTACTTCACCGACGCTCAGCTCTATCAAATCGTAGCCCCAGATGAGTCACATCTGGAGGTGTATCCTTTGAAGAACCATGAGGATGGAAATGAGGTGGACACCGAGTCTGAGAACATTCCTCGATATGTTATAAAACCCTTTGTGATAGATTTAGGAAATGTTTGTAAGGCCGGTGTGCCCAAACCCAAGTTCATCATTAATAAAGTGAAGTTTAATTACGAGTTGTGTGTAAAGACCTCACCTAGACTCGGAGACAATGTCCCACGGCGGGTGTTGTGTCTGAATTCTGACCCTACACTAAATGTGCCCATAATTAGGATATCACATAAACTCGGAGAGTCCGAGCGTCTGAATAGGACCTATTTCGTTTTCCGGGCTAAATTCGAAAAAGAAACACCAATACACGGGTCATTTCGAAACAGACAATGATTGGACCTTGAAAGAATCATAACTTGAAGATGAAGTGCAAAAGTTTCACCACTATAGTGATGGTGCGTGCCAGATGATGAAGAATCAGGGATATGACTTAGAAGCTCGCCTTGGTCTTAACCATGATCAAGGACAAGCCGAAAGGCTCAAACCCTTCATGCTTGAAAGACGTGATGCAAATTATTACAACCAAACAGGCCGGGGTGGGGTTATATCACCCCTCCTGAAGCATCTGAGTGGGAAAATGGTTCTGATGGGTCCTTCACACGCTCTTCGAACACATTAGAATGGGATTCTGAATCTGATGTAAAGATCAATGGTTTTTTTTAAGAATGTCAATTAACATGGCCTCCGTGACCTACGACGAAGAAGAGTCTGCGTTATTAGAAGAACCTGAAGACGACTCATCGGCACAACTTCAAGACGAACTATGGGAGACACGGTTTGAATTACGAGAGCCACCCATAAATGATTAAGTGGAACAAGCAAATCTTGGAAATGACAGCACTCTGAGGCCTATTTCCGTCAGTGCGGGTCTTCCTCCTGAGGAGTGACAAAAGCTCATTGCACTGCTTCGCAAATACATTGATATATTTGTGTGGACCTACAAAGATATGCCGGGATTGAAAGATGTGGCAGTTCATTGCTTAAGCATCCGATCCGAAGTCAAACCTATGGTCCAGACAAACAGCGACGGTTCAAGCCGGAGTTAATGGTTGCCATCGATAAAGAGGTGCAGAAGCTCATAACATTTGGCTTCGTCAAAGAGGTCCAACACCCACTCTGGGTATCTAACGTTGTTCCGGTGCCAAAGGAAAATGGAACGGTGTGAATATGCATCGACTTCCGTGATTTGAACAAGGCTTGTCCGAAAGACGAGTTCCCGTTATCGATCACCGATATCATGATCGACAACACGTATGGTTTCGAGCGGATGTCCTTCATGGATGACTACTCGGGTTGCAATCAGATCAAGATGCATAAAGACGACTGGCAACACACTGCGTTCAGAACCCCAACATGGGGAATGTACGCGTATGCTGTGATGCCTTTTGGATTGAAAAATGCTGGAGCTACCTGTCAGTGGGTTATGAATCGAATCTTCTCTAAAAATCTCGGCAAGACGATTGAGTGTTACATCGATGACATTGAAGCAAAAGGAAACTCATCTTCGGGACCTGAAGACCGCTTTCGATATCATGCGAGAGCACGATTTGAAAATGAACCCTGCTAAGTCCTTCAGAGTGTCGAGTGGGAAGTTCCTTGGGTTCGTAGTAACGGCTACTGGAATCTGCGTTGGCCACGACAAAATCGGGTCCATCATAGAGATGTCGTCCTCGAGAAATTTAAAAGAGCTCCGGGCTTTCAAGGGCGTTTGGCATACATCCGAAGATTCATCAATAATCTGTCGAGCAAATGCCATCCATTCTCCAGATTGATGTGCAAAAATGTTTCCTTCGTCTGGCATGAAACGGGTCAGAAAGCGTTCGAAGATATTAAGGCATATCTTACGAAGTCGCCAATCTTGGTGCCACCAACCTTTAGGAAACCCTTCCTGCTCGATGCACACGCAGCGAGTCATTCTTTGGGCGCGATGCTGGCACAACACAACGAACAGGAACACAAGCAAGCCGTCTACTTTCTTAGCCGCATAATGGTCGGAGCAGAGTCCTGATACACCCCAATAGAGAAAGAATGCCTGGCACTAGTATTCGCAGTCTAAAAGATGCGACATTACCCAATGGGTCAAACAATTAAAGTGATTTCCAATGTTAACCCATTGAGAATCCTTATGACCAAACCAGACGCTTTGAACTCGAGATTTGCAAAGTGCTATCTTGTTGTCGCAGCACGACATGGAGTTCGTCCCGCGAAAAGCTGTCAAGGGTCATGTCATCGCTGAATTCCTAGCTGACCTTCCAGTCCCAAGGTACTCAAAACTACACGACGAGATACCTAATGAAGTTTATGAGGCCAACCGCACCACAAAGCCAAGGCCGTGGAAGCTATGGTTCGATGGTGCATCTAGAGTTGGCCCAGAGAACACAATGGTAGCTAGCGTGGGTATAGTCTTCCCTACGCTCGAAAACATGGTCATACTCCGATCGTTTTCCTTGACCGGACCTTGCTCTAATAATATGGCCGAGTATAATGCCCTACTCATCGGTTTGGCACTCGCTAAAGAGCTGGGGGTGGAAAGCTTGGAGGCAAAAGGCGTCTCTCAGTTGATTGTGAAGCAAATTAATGAAGAGTACGAGGTCCGCCACGAAGGTCTTCTACCATACTACCAAGCTGCGAAAGAAATCATCAATGGATTCAAGACCTTCAGCCTCGAACATATTATGCGGAATGAGAACCCGTGAGCAGATGTGTTGACAGGCCTTGCGGCTGTCCTTTCCCTACCCTGTGGAAAAAGGCAAGTCGTACACATCGCTAGCTATCATCTGTATTGCCCAAAACTTGAGCCCCAAGAATTGCAGGTAGCAGTAGCCCTCTCTACGTCACCTTCCGTAGGAAAAGATTGGCGCTTCGCCATCATAGACTGCCCTCCATGGCATCGTCCCTGAGGACCCAAAGGAGGCCACATCGGTAAAACAGAGATCGACGCGTTTTTATTATGATCCGACCATGAAGAATCTATACCGTCGCTCTTTCGATGGTATATTACTTCAATGTTTAGCCGGATCCGAAGCCAAAACCGACCTGAAAGAAGCCCGCGATGGAACTTGTGGAGCCCATCAGTCTGGCCCTAAGTTGCAAGATCGGTTGAGGCGTCTCGGCTACTATTGGCTAACCATGGTAGCCGATGAAATGGAATATGCCAAAAGGTGTCCGGCATGCCAGTACCATACCGATTTCATTCACCAAGCCCTGGAGTTCTTGCATCCGACGGCGTCTTCATGGCCGTTCGAGATGTGGGGAATGGATATCGTCGGCCCCATCAGCCCTCCGTCAACTAGGGGACACTGTTTTATTTTAATGGTGACCGATTACTTTTCCAAATGGGCGGAAGTGATACAGCTTAAGGAAGTCAAGACCAGTCAGGTGACCAGCTTCCTGAGACACCACGTCTTGTACAGATTCGGGGTCCCGAAGCGCATTGTGCATGATAACGGCCCCCGGTTTATCAGCCAAGCATTCGAGCGGTCTGTATAAAGTTCGGAATCCAAAGTGTGGCCTCGACTCCTTATAATCCGGCTGCTAATGGGATGGCGAAGGCCTTCAACAAGACTATCATCAAGATAGTGAAGAAGTTCGTCTCCGGTAATAAGCGAGACTGGGACAACAAACTTGGTGAGTGTCTTTGGACGTATCGCACGACGGTACGAACTCCTACAGGGAACACACCATTCGTGCTAACCTACAGATGTAATCCCGTTGGAGATGCAAATCCCATCGTATCGCACGGCAATGGCAGCCTAGATGATGACCGATGATAACATCCGGCTCCGCCTTTAAGAGTTGGAAGCGCTCGATGTGAAGCGTCTAGCTGCGCGGCAACACATAGAGCTATACCAAGCTAAGACCTCTAGGGCCTTCAATAAAAAGGTGCAGATGAGAGCCTTTCAGAAAGAAGACTTGGTATTAGCCATATGAATGCCCATGATCCCAACCCACAAGCCAAAAGGTAAATGGGGACCAAAGTGGCGAGGACCGTTCGTAATTGACACGGTCCTATTAAATGGGGTGTATCGGCTCATTGACGAGAAAGGGAACTTTCAAATGTACCCTATCAATGATCGATTTCTGAAGCGATATTATCCCTAAAGCTGGGATATTAAGTCGCATGATAAGGAACAAGAAAATAAAGTGCTGACAATCACAGGCATAGAATAAAATGTATTCGATAAGACATATAGTAGGTGTAGTAAAAAGAACATGTAAAATTACGTTAACTAAAAGTCTCGACAAAAAGGCCACATGGCCAAAAAGTACATAAGCCTCGGAGGGCAGAAGTAAGGCGATGCATAACCGACTCCAACATGGCAGTAGCTCACTGGATCTGCTCGGCGTGGCGATGCTCACCCTCGATGGTCGCCCGCCGATCTAACTCCTCTTCACCAAGACGATGTGAAGCGACCTCGCCGATCTCCGCATCAGTGCTCGTCATGGTCCTGATAAGTTCGGCCTTTTCAACATCAACCACCCGCAAGCGCTGACTGAGCCTACCTAAATCACCCTCCACGGCAGCAAACTCTTGTCGAAGCCTCCTAATGGTGCTTATAGTCTCAGCATAGCTGCACGTCATCTCGTCTCGATCAGAGCCGAGACAACTATCGCCCTGATCTCTGCATCTGTCCGCACAGCAACTAAATCGTGATATCTCCGATCCGTCTCCCGCTATGCAACTTGAAGCTCATCGCGTACAACTCTAATCAAGATAGTCCACCGGAGCGTAGGTCCGTCTCTGAATGCAATGTGTACATCAGCTGGACCAGATAACCGTGAAGTATAGTCACGATTTCTGGCCCTCCATATCCGCCTATGATATTGACGAAGCCAAAAAGAAACATCTCGATCTGCTGGGTAGTGGCACCTGTATCGCTGAAGGTCTTGCTGATGTAGGATCCTATGCTCTGATACAAGGAACGGTAGGCAAAAGTTGCCACAGCTCTGCTATGCTCTGGCACCCTCAAGACAAGGTCATCGATAGAAAGCGTCTCGATAGGCACAAACTCTGGTATAGCTGGCTCCGCGACTGACGGACCTGGGATCCCTGCAAAATGGGAGTGTTATAAAAATACTAAGGGTAAAGTACTAAAAATGTAAAGCAATACAAGTACAAACCTGAGTAGGACCCAAAGCGCTGCGCTGTAATGATGGGTTTGGGGGGGTGAAACCACGCCATCATCCATGACCTCCACGGCAGCGTGATCAAATCATGGCATCTCGCAAACGAGGGCAGGGGAATGCATCAGAGAAGCAGGATCTCCAACCTCCATCTGCGAAGAACCCATCAATACGTCCGCTAGTGCCCTCTGAGATGGACCCATGGAACCAGTCTTTAGTGGCGTCGGGACGTCAACCGTGTCCTCAAGGGCCGCACGAAACTCGGGGAAAGCCTCCCCTAAATTAAGACAAAGAAGCATATCAGTATGCTATAAAACGAAAAGGACTAAAATGAATAGATAAGTATGCTTACCCAATCCAAGCCGAGGAGTGTGTCGTGGTATCTCTATAAACGACCTGAGCGTTGCAAGATGCAGGAGGTGCAACACTGGTCCCTTCTCTCAGATGCGACTCGAGTTGATCCTTAGGGAACATATCGGCGAAGTCCCACAATGCTTGGAGAGAAGCACCATCCTAACCGGTACGTACGCCATCGTCGGGATGATGAGATAAGAATCTGCCAAAGAGATTTGTTCAGTTAAAGCATAAAGTGCGAGAAAGGAAATATAACGTTAAATCAAACAAAAGGAGATTTACTTTCCGAATTGTAAGCTGGATCGCTAAAGTTGAGATCTCTAAGCTCGAACAGATCTCCGACTAGCTGATGTACTAAGTGCCCATCTTCATCAGATATAACAGAAGCGACACGAGGTGACTAAAATATCTCCATAGGCCAAAGAGTCAACCTCTTGGACTCTGCGGTCTGAACCTGTCTAGAGGGGTCTCCTACTGTCTGCTTCCGTCCCTCCTGATGGGAAAGCGGCACTCTCTGCAGGCACCTCATAAGAGGAAGACCTCTCTGAATGATCGGCAGTAGTACCCAGCTCTGTATTCAGGATGACAGAAGCTGATCCCTTAGACTTGCTCGTTCCCTATCCTTCTCTCACGCGTCTCTTTCACTTGTAGCCGGGTGGCGACTGCTGTTTTTTCCCTTTCAGATCGGTAGTCCAGAGGTGGAGAAAGGTCTGCCCAAAATCAAATTGGCGATCCAATATATTGACCTGACCGTACCACTGGTAAAAAGATGCGCTAGTCACC
Organism: Agapanthus africanus; assembly: GCA_030015575.1. Taxonomy (NCBI): domain Eukaryota; kingdom Viridiplantae; phylum Streptophyta; class Magnoliopsida; order Asparagales; family Amaryllidaceae; genus Agapanthus; species Agapanthus africanus. Next base: position 259,868,494 of record JASDDO010000019.1, on the reverse strand, counting down.
AAGCGCGGCTCATAGAACATGAGATCAAATCGAGCAGAGGAACACCCACTGAAGAAATATCACCAAGCGCGAGCTCCATCGATAAGGCTCCCCTCATAGGAGAACTGTGCGTTCGAACCCCCAATATAGAGTTGGTCGTATTCGAACTACCTTGTGAATCGCATAGGTGGATATGGCTCAATAAAACAACGATCTTCCAACCGCCATATAAAGTGTGACGGACGGATGCATATAAGCCAGCACAGGAGATCCGACGGGAGTACCGAGAATTCGCTCACACTGTCAGCATAACGTCCGGTCCACCTAGGGTCTCAATGGGCGATCGCGACATGCACCGATGTATCAGGTAGTTCTGAAGACGGTTAAGATGGCCCTGATGACCTTCATATCATCCAAACTCCAGTGCACCTCGTTGTAGAGCTCGAGCAGAGCTGGACCTCCTTCAGCATTCTTATATGGCCGTGTGGGAATCAATCCCCGGCAATGGAGGGCAAACCAAAATACCAAATACGTAAACGGTAGGCTGACTCTAACATTTGGACCATCTCGAGGATCCACTATCTGTGACATCAAACCAGGAGCCTTACCAGTAGACAGGGTAGATCGCCCTGCCTCAATCCTCTCTGGATGTCGAAGACCATCGCAGGAAGCAGAGCAATGTTCCGGCCGCAAGCAATAGCGACAACTGGGAATAACGCCTCGACGCTCATGAATTCACAAGGTATCACGCACTTCTTAATCCATACAGACAAGAAGGCGGCAAACGCTGCAAGCTTAGACAACGGGCATCCGATCGAATTATAGATACCTTTGAAGGTAGTGCGAAGACGATAGCTTGCTTTATCGAATTCTATGACATAATCCGGAAACCCCTGCTCTCCTGCTGCTATATCTTCCGCTGACGGACGTCGAGACGTCGGAGATGCAAAAATCCTTGAAAAGCCAAAGATACGTTCGCCCCACGCCTGTATGCTGAGACGGCCTTTGCTCCCACTGGAGGCATAAATAGAATAGTTGCCAATAAGCTCGTCCAAAATATGGTGGAAGTCCTGATGGTCTACATCTAAGTCCTGATCAGTGGGCATAATCTCCTCATAAGGGTGACCGTCAAAGGAAAGACAAGAAAGCTCCCCCATCTCATGAAGAGCGAGACCTATCTCTCCAACCGGAGTGTAGAAGGTACCGCTAGCAGGGTCAAACAACTCCAATATCGCCCAGAAGATGCACGGATGGTGTGCAATGCCATATCTGCTAGTTCTCATTGCAACACATAGAACCGCCCGCTCGAGGTCTTCACGAAAGTCATGTATCCCAGACCCTATAAATCACTCCACGGCGAAGGATACATCCAGCCGATAGCCCAGAAATTATCCCCACAAGGATAATTGTCTCTCTTCTCCACGAAAACGTTCTTTAAAGGTGGCAGCGGGGCAGAATGCTCGGCAGCAGGAATATCCTCTTGACATGAACCGGGGTCTAATCCCAGAAATGTAGTAGATCCTTTGCTATGGTTATTGTTATGTAGGTATCATTCTCTAATCCAGGCCGAAGATACGCTTAAAAACCAATTCCCGAGTCGGGGGTAGATCGTGCAGCGGAAATACCGAAGTGGGTGCTAACGCGATATCACACCAATGTAGTAATGCTGCTCCTCATCACTGAACATCAATGGACTGGCTAACGGAGAAGTACAATCCGTTGATGAAGAGAACGTATTGCCAAAAAGAAAGTTCGGATTCTGATGGACGACTTTTCTCTCGTCAGAAATAAGAGGAAAACAGGTGTTGGCATGACGGAGCTGAGTCACCGACCAATGGCGAAACATGGCACGGCGATTTGGATCGTACTGAAAGTGCACCTCTGTACGCATAATGATTAGATATGAAACCAGACCATGATCCTATCAAACGCTCTCGATTCATCTTTTCAAAAGGAAAATCGTCTACAAAAGAGTAACGGGGTCAGTTACAATCGAAAGAACACAAATTTTACATGGTCAAACTCGGTCCGGGACGCAAAAAAAAGAATTGACCCGTGCCTGAAGGCCTAGCCCGTTCCCCGGGTCGCGGCCGCTCTAGCGGCACGACACGCTGGCAGCCCGCCAGCGACCAAGGTGACGCCTTGGCCACCCGCCGATGGCGACCAACCTCCCGAAGGCAGCGGCACGGCGGCGGTGCGACTCCAGCGGTCGCCCGTGGGTGGTGGCGACCCCCCTCTCCGTCTTTGTCACGTCCAACTTCCCAAAATACGTAAATACGGCACGTGACAGAGCCAACCATACTACCTATAGCTAGAAATAATCTTTCCATAGTCACATTACGGCTGTCAATCAGATATCAAGAACAGTACATAAAATCTAACTAACACATGTCCACTGCCACAATAGATAAAAGTCAAGAAATTCATATAGCGAAAACGAATCAAGATCCAATAAAAATAATATCTTAATCACGTCCCTTATAAGATCACATCGATAAAATAAAACTACGGAATAAAATAAACTAAGCATCTCTAGAACTAAGCATCTAGCTCTTCATTGCTCGGCTTGCTTGCTAAAATACTCCTGATCTGCCTGCGATAACGTCAGAGAAACTGGGCCATGCAAAGCCCAGACGTCGGTGCGTCATAATATCAAAATAATAGTAATAACCAGGATAGGATGCTATGATTAAACATGCGTATAAATAAATAACACAGATGTAAACAGTGAGTTATAGGTATGTGATGTGTATCCTAAAGTTTGTGCTTCTAGGTCATTTATTCTACAGGTCTTTGAAATCAATTAAATGGAATCGTCGATATAACTCAATAGTATCCCGTGCGTGCCCGAGACCACGGTCAAGACTCTCGGGGCTGAATCTGAGATGTGCCGTTAAGTGGTAAAACATGTATCATGTACAGACGAATGATGTCAACAGCATCATTCCGGGGCCGGCCAAAGCCCATATCGACTGATCAGTCTCTGGAATGTATCGAACTGTTGAGTTCAAGTCAAGTTTCATTAATGATTTCCCCTTTTTCCCCAGGTTTTGTGTTCAAGTCGGATATTGATAATATAAATCTAATGTCAGCACAGAATCAAGCAGGTACAGATCTTGTCTATGTAGACAACAAGTCACGTCCATCAGGACAACAAGTCAGGATTTTCGCATTAACTAATGATCCAAGTAACCGGTCCGGTAATGTCTCGTGTACAAGTCAGGCAATGTATATTAAACGAAATAGATACTAGATGGAAAACCGTAACTAATACCTAAATATGGTAAACATGACTAACGTCCAGGAGGTACATGTATCTATCTGTAATAACCGTTTTACGTCTGTTACCAGGTATATTGCAATCTAGATAAAATATTGAACTAATATAGTAGTATGATAATATTGTGATGATCCGGCATGCAACTTGATAAAAATTTATTGGTACGGATACAGACTGATAGTATAAAACTGTAAATCGGTAATATTTGCAGAATAATAAAACACATGTGCTATAATCACTCATATAAATATTGATATAAACAAAATAGCATGTTGCAAGTTTAGAACTTGCCTGATCGAAATCTCATGACGAGTATACGGATATCACGTTCCGACGCCGAATAACTTCACGATGCAAAACCCGCGTACGCAGGACTTGACCTGGCTGAGCAACTGCGTGACATGGTAACTGGGCTAGACGAAGGTGCCTGGGTCGTCTGGATCATCGGCTACATGCGCAACTCCGGCGAGAGCCGATCGAAAAAGAACAGAAGAAAGAAGAAGGAAAGATGGGGAAGAGACGGGGTTCTCCGGATTTTTAGAACGGCGAGGACAGAAAAAGGAGTAGGTTGGCGACGAGGTTACGGGGATTGAGATTTACGGCGAGGTGTCGTGGGCCGGTGAGCGGGTTGATGGTGATCGCGGAACGAGAGGGAGAGAAAGAAGAAGGTGCGGTGGTGGTGTGTGGGTGCTCTGGTGTTGCCGACGAGACAAGGAAGGTGATGGAGGTGGTGGTCAGTTTCAGGCGGTGAGGTCGACGAGGCAGCGGAGAAGGGTTCTCGGCTGTGGAGTTAGGGTTCAGTTGAGGTCTCAGGAAAGAGGAGAAAGGAGGTGCTGACGGCGAGGAAGAGGAGGTGATGACGAGAAGATGGAGACGGCGACGAGAGGAGACATCGACGACGTGGGGATAGCATGGTTTAGGGTTCGGCGAGAGACAGAAAGGACGCGAGATGAAGACGAGGGGAGAGAGAGGGGGGTTTATAAAAATATTATATTATTAATATTATATATATATTATATATATAGGGGGAGAGAGAGTTATATATTATTAAATAAAATTAAATATATAATATATATTTATATATATTAAACTGTTATATAAATATTATAGTTATAGAAAATATAATGTATATATATTGTAGGATTTTACAGATAATACCAGATTACTCCGAATATTACCCGTATCCCTTCAAAAATATAGTTTTTAAATATAAAAAATATACGTAAGAATTTTAACCATAATACAAAATTCTGTAGTTAAATGCATACACCCCCAATAAAATCTGCGTAAATATACGTAGCGATCCAATTATTTGTCTGTCTAACTCTTAGGATATGAACATAATATATAGACGCAACAAACTGATATGGGGTAATTTGCCATGCAAGGCTAGTTAGGAAAAGAATATTATTTGTTTTCATATTGTATTATAAAGAGATATGTAGAGCTTAAAATATATTGTGTATTTAATACCCGATTCACATGGATACACTGTACTAGCAAATATTTGATATAACCTCGAACCATGTTGGGTTTCATACATGCGGGTCGGATCGGATAATAACCACAGCTACTAATTGCATCATTCGCAACCCAATAGCAACAATAATAAAAAAAATTACCGCAAAATTTAAAATACCAAAATATAGCATAAATATACTAGGGTGTTACATTATACCCAACTACAAAAGAATTTCGTCCTCGAAATTCACGGAACAAGAAAAAGACGACACGGATTTAAGAAAAGAGGTATGGAAACTTCTGTCGAATCTCGTCTTCACGTTCCTAAGTAGATTCTCCATGCGAACGATTCTCCCATGAAACGAGTACTAGTGAGATTACTTTATTCTTGAGGACTTTTCTCGTCGATCCACAATAGCCATTGGTCGCTCTTCATATGTTAATCTTCTCTTACTGTCAGTTCCGAGTGATCTAAGACGTACATCTCATCTCGAACATACTTGCGGAGTTGAGATACATGAAATACGTCATGAACACCCGCCAAGAATGGTGGTAAAACCAATCGATAGGCTACCTCTCTAACACGCTCGATGATATCGAAAGGCCCCACGAATCAAGGACTAAGCTTGTCTCGACTGCCAAATCGGATCACTCCTCTGGTCGGTGATATATTCAAGAATACAAGATCACCAACTGCGAACTCCAGAGGTCTCCTTCCAGTATCAGCCAAACTTTTCTGTCGATCTTATGCCACCTTCATATGATTTCAGATCACGTTAACTTTCTCCACCATTTGCACAATAAGATATGGTCCCAGTAATTTTCTTTCTCCAACATCGTCCCAATAAACTGGCAAGCGAAACTTACGACCATACAATGCTTCGAATGGAGCCATCTGTATATTCGCCTGAAAACTGTTACTGCATGAAAACTCCACCAAGTGCAAATGATCCTCCCATGAACCCTTAAAGTCTAACATGCATGCTCTCAACACATCTTCAAGAGTTTAGATCGTTCTTTCAAACTGGCCATCTGTCTAAAGATGATAGGCCGTGCTAAACTTCAAGAAAGTTCCCAAACTTTCTTGTAGACTTCTCCAAAAGTGTGATAAAAATCAAGTATCACGATCCGAAACGATACTCACGGGTACTCCATGCAATCTCACAATCTCCGGCATGTACCGCTCTGCCAAAACCTCCGTCGACTGACCAACTCGAAATGGTATAAAATGAGCTACCTTGGTCAATCGATCGACAATCACCCAAACTGCGTTATTGCCCTTTGGACTCCGTGGTAACGCTGTCACGAAATGCATGGTCATATGTTCCCACTTCGATTGAGGAATCGGAAGTGGTTGCAACAAACCAGCTACCCTTTGATGTTCAGTCTTGACTTGCTGACACACCAAGCACTTTGATACGTAGCAAGCAATCTCCCTTTTCATGCATTCCCACCAGAAATGTTGTCGTAAGTCTCGGTACATCTTCGTGCCTCCCGGATGTATAGAATACGTGGAACTATGAGCCTCCTTCATGACTTCTTCACGAATATCTCTTTTAGGCACACATAAACGACTCTCATATCGTAACGAACCATCTTCATGAATTAACAAATCTGTTCGAAGTCCCGCTTCTACTTGTTCTCGAAACTTTTGCAATCTTGGATCGTGCGACTGTGCTGCTTTAATGTTATCGATTAAGGATGACTGTACTTGCAACTGCATCAACCGTCCCGAAGAATTTGGGATTACAATCTCCAATTCGAATCTCTGAAGATCAGCTATAATTTCCTTCTGTGCAGTCAACATCTGTATCGCTGGCAACCGACTTAGAGCATCTGGCACTATATTAACTTTCCCCGGATGATATTTTAGATCAATATCATAGTCAGCCATCAGTTCTAACCATCTACGCTGCCTCATGTTGAGCTCTTTCTGTGTGAACACATACATTAGGCTTTTGTGATCGGTAAATACTTGTGCTCTTTCGCCCAATAAGTAGTGTCTCCAAATCTTCAGAGCAAAAATCACGGTTACTAATTCCATATCATAAGTTGGGTAGTTCTTCTCATGAGTTTTTAATTGTCTCGACGCATATACTATGACATTTCCATGCTGCATTAGAACCCCCAAGCCTTTTCCAGATCCGTCGCTGTGAATAACTAGTCCTCCGAAACCATCTGACACTGTGAAGATAGGAGCGGTTGTCAATCTTTGCTTCAGTGCTTCAAAAGCTGACGCGCACTTCTCAATCCATACGGAATGGTATCGCCTTTCATGTTACCTTGATCAATGGTTCTGCTTTTCGAGCGAAGTTCTCCACAAACCTTCTATAGTATCCGACAAGCCCAAGAAAACTTATTATCTCCTCTATATTCCTTGGAATCAGCCAATCGTGAATAGCTGTAATCTTTTCAGGGTCAACGGCAATTCCATCTCCGGATACAACATGACCCAAGAACTTCACTTTTTCGAGCAAAAACTCGCACTTGCTAATCTTAGCAAATAACTTCTCTTGTCTCAACGTTTGTAGTACGATCCTCAAGTGTTCCGCATGCTCTTCTTTGCTCCTCGAATAGACCAAAATATCATCAATAAACACCACTACGAACTGATCCAGGTATGGTGAAAAGATTCGGTTCATCAAGTCCATAAATATTGTCGGTGCGTTAGTAACTTCAAATGGCATCACTAAATACTCATAATGCCCGTATCGAATTCGAAACGTCGTCTTGCAAATGTCTTCCGATTTCACCCGAACTTGATGATACCCAGATCGCAAATCCAACTTTGAGAATACCTTCGCGCCACTGAGTTGATCGAATAATTCGCCGATGCGAAGGATTGGATACTTATTCTTAATAGTCACTCTATTTAATTCTCGATAGTCGATGCACATCCTCCGTGTGCCATCCTTCTTCTTGACTAAAAGAACTGGAGCTTCCCATGGTGAACCGCTGCTACGAATCCAACCCTTCTCTAGTAATTCAGCAACTTGTTTCTTAACCTCTTCCAGTTCCACCGGCGCCATTGGATAATAAGCCTTTGAAATCGACGCTGCTTCAGGAATAAGGTCAATCGCGAACTCCACATCTCGTTTTGGCGGTACAGCCGAGATGTTCTCAAACACATCTATAAAATCACGAACTACTGCTGGCACTTCTTCCTTATTTACTTCTATCAACGAAAGAACGGCACTAGTCGGCCTCGTCCTAAATTCGACTGGCCTGACAGATCTGCTACCTCCCAAAAATATGAACTCCGGATGTCCGGGAATCTGGAAAATTACTTTCTTTGCCCTACAATCAATGTGAGCGTGGAAAATGCCAAGAAAATCCATTTCCAAGACAACATCATAGCTACCAGTATCAATCATCAAGAAATCCGTGAATAACTTCCGTCCGCAAATAACAATCGAGCAACCCTTGCACTCACTGCTGAATACAATTCTCCCATTCCCAGTGTGTATGTCCCAGCAACTAGACAGGGTTGTGTGTGGAATAGAGTGTGCACTAATAAACTTAGACAACATGAAGCAGTGGGATGCACCTGAATCGAATAATGCCAATGCAGGAAAATTATAAACAAGCAGGATACCTGAAACAACATTGTCCCACGCCTTGGCCTCCTCGGCCGTCAAGGTGAAGGCCCGTGCTTGATTAGGCCTCTGAGTGATCAGCTTCTGCCCGTAGCTCTCCTTTTGCGGTGGTTTCTGAATCTCGTCTCTCGATCGTAGCTTCGAAGGGCAAGCACTGATGGTATGGTCAGCTGATCCATAAACTAGACAAAGTCCGAGCCTCCTTCGACAATCCTTCTACGTGTGTCCAGGTAGATGGCAAAAGTCACAAATCGCACTCCTTTTCTGATAAGATACAAAAGGCTTCTTCATAGGTACAGTGCCTCGCTTGTTTACCGGAATACTTCTGCGTACAGAAGCTCTATTTGGCGTAAATGCCGGCTTTCGCACTCCAACCTCTTGTTGTAGATTACCCTTTGCCTTTACCGATAAACTCTGCTGCTCCCTGGCTGCCTTGAGAACTTGGGAGAAGGTGGTCAAACCCAGAGATATGATGTGTCTCTGAATCTCCACATCCGAGCTACGCATAAACCGTCTTGCCCTATCTGTCTTATTGGCAATCAAGGGCCCCGAAAATCGACTGAGCCAGGTCCACTTAGCCGCATATGTATCAACGGATCTGCCATTCTGCTTCAAGCTAATGAACTTCTCTTCCATTTCCTCCTGAGCAGATTACAGAAAGAGCTTCTCCAAGAACCTTCGCGAAAAGGTCGCCCAACTGATCGGCTTAGTTAGACGGGTCTCCTCTACGAGCCACCACTCGCAAGCGTAGTCTACCAATTGGATGCGTACTATATCCACCCTTTTCTCATCTAGAACCTACGCGGCAACGAGCAGGTTCTCTGTATCAACTAGCCACTGTTCCGCTGGCAATGGCTCCACCAGTCCTGTAAATGTGGACGGACCGAGCTTACTAAAGTCCGCTACAGTGCCTTCACGCTGTGTTGGCCTGGGTGATGCTGCCCTCTCAGCTGCTGTAACAATGGACTGCTGGACCGTTCTAAGACCTTCTTGGAAAGCCTCGGGCTGCCGCTGATTTAGCTCAGTTTGACGCTTCTGGTTTTCTAGTATACCACATACAACTCCAAGTAATACTGCGTTATCTACACGCCTCTGGTATGATCGCAAATCTCTATCCGCCATGATTCTGAAACCAAGACTCTGAAGGGGATTAGTAACGGTAAACATGATTCAATAAACAAGATATTGATAGCTATAGATGCAAGACTGGTAAGATAGTTATGTGGCAGGACATGTTCCTAATTCCGGGTTTCCTGGTTAGTGTATTAGGCTCAATACCCAACTACAAAAGAACCAAACCCGACTAACCCTAAATCCTATGGCTCTGATACCAAACAAACCATGTCACGCCCCGCTTCCCAAAATACGTAAATATAGCACGTGACAGAGCCAATCATGCTACCTATGGCTAGAAATAATCCCTTCATAATCACATTACGGCTGTCAATCATATCAAGAACAGTAAATAAAATCTAACACATGTCCATCTGCTACAATAGATAAAAGTCAAAAAATGCATATAGCGGAAACGAATCAAGATCCAATAAAAATAATATCTGAATCACGTCCCTTATGAGACCACGTCGATAAAATAAAACTACGGAATAAAATAAACTATCTCTAGAACTAAACATCTAGCTCCGCATTGCTCGGCTTGCTTGCTAAAATACTCCTAATCTGTCTGCGATAACGTCAGAGGAACTGGGCCATGCAAAACCTAGACGTCAGTACGTCATAATATCAAAATAATAGTAATAACCAGAATAGGATGCTATGATTAAATATGTGTACAAATAAATAACAAAGGTGTAAACAGTGAGCTATAGGTATGTGATGTGTATCATAAAGTTTATGCTTCTAGATGATCTATTCTACAGGTCTTTGAAATCAAATAAATGGAATCGTCGATGTACCTCAATAGTATCACGTGCGTGCTGAGGGCCACGGTCAAGACTCTCGGGGCTGAATCCGAGACACCGTTAAACGGTAAAACAGGTATCATGTACAGACGAATGATGTCAGCAGTATCATTCCGGGGCCGGCCAAAACCAGTATCGACTGATCAGTCTCTGGAAAGTATCGAATTGTTGAGTTACAAGTCAGGTTTCATTATTGATTTCCCCTTTTTCCCCAGGTTTTGTGTTCAAGTCAGGTATTGATAATATAAATCTAATGTCAACACAGAATCAAGCAGGTACAGGTCTTGTCTATATAGACAACAAGTCACGTCCATCAGGACAACAAGTCAGGATTGTCGGCATTAGCTGATGATCCAAGTAACCGGTCTGGTAATGTCTCGTGTACAAGTCAGGCAATGTATATTAAACGAAATAGATACCGAATGGAAAACCATAACCAATACCTAAATATGGTAAACATGACTAACGTCCAGAATGTATATATATCTATCTGTAATAACCGTTTTACGTCCGTTATCAGGTATATTGCAATCTAGATAAAATACTAAACTGATATAGTAGTATGATAATATTGTGATAATCCGGCATGCAACTAGATAAACCATTATTGATACGGATACAGACTGATAATATAAAACTGTAAATCGGTAATATTTGCTGAATAATAAAACACATGTACTATAATCACTCGTATAAATATTGATATAAACAAAATAACATGTTGCAAGTTTAGAACTTACCTGATCGAAATCTCACGACGAGTATACGGATATCACGTTCCGACGCCGAATAACGTCACGGCGCAAAACCCACGTACGCAGAACTTGACGTGGCTAAGCAACTGCGTGACGTGGTAACTGGGCTAGACGACTACAGTGATTAGGTCGTCTGGATCGTCGGCTACGTACGCAACTCCGGCGAGAGCCGATCGGAAAAGAACAGAAGAAGAAAGAAGGAAAGATGGGGAAGAGATGTGGTTCTCTGGATTTTTAGAGTGGCGAGGACAGAAAAGGGAGTAGGTCGACGACGAAGTGACGGGGACTGAGGTTAATGGCGAGGTGTGGTAGGCCGGTGAGGGGGTTGATGGTGATCGGGGAAACGAGAAGGAGAGGAAGAAGGTGCGGTGGTGGTGTGTGGGTGCTCTGGTGTTGCCGACGAGACGAGGAAGGTGATGGAGGTGGTGGTCAGTTTCAGGCGGCGAGGTCGACGAGGTGGCGGAGATGGGTTCTCGGCTGTAGAGTTGGGGTCCAGTCGAGGTCATGGGGAAGAGAAAGGAAGTGCTGACAGCGAGGAAGAGGAGGTGATGACGAGGAGATAGGGACGGCGACGACATGGGGATGGCGTGGTTTAGGGTTTGGCGAGAGAGCACGCGAGATGAAAATGAGGGAAGAGAGAGGGGGTTTATAAAAATATTATATTATTAATATTATATATAGGGAGAGAGCGAGCTGGGGACGGAGAGAGACAGAGAGAGTTATATATTATTAAATAAAATTAAATATATAATATATATTTATATATATTAAACGGTTATATAAATATTATAGTTATAGAATATATAATGTATATATATTGTAGAATTTTACAGATAATACCAGATTGCTCCGAATATTACCCGTATCCCTTCAAAAATATAGTTTTTAAATATAAAGAATACACCTAAGAATTTTAACCATAATGCAAAATTCTGTAGTCAAATACATACACCCCCAATAAAATCTGCATAAATATACGTAACGATCCAATTATTTATCTGTCTAACTATTAGAATATGAACATGATATATAGACACAACAACCTGATATGGGGTAATTTGCCATGCAAAGCTAGATATGAAAAGAATATTATTTGTTTTTATATTGTATTATAAAGAGATATGTAGAGCTTAAAATATATTGTGTATTTAATACTCGATTCACATGGATACACTGTACTAGCAAATATTTGATATAACCCCGAACCATATTGGGTTTCATATATGCAGGTCGGATTGGATAATAACCACAACTACTAATTGCATCATTCGCAACTCAATGCAACAATAATAAAGAATTTTACCGCAAGCTTTAAAATACCAAAACATAGCATAAATGTACCGGGGTGTTACAGTCTTCTCTTCAGAAAGAAAATTCGTTAGAAAATTCGTTAAAAAGAAAAATAAATTTATTTTCTTACCCTTCGGTTGATCAACATGAAAATTCGTATTGACTTCATAATCGAAAAATTCTTCGTCTTCGTGATGGATCGCAGCATTTCCGTCTCGTCATGGTTTTGAAGAACAAAAATTTATGAAGAGATATGATTTATGAAGAGAAAGAACCCAATTTTTATTCTTTAAATAGGACTTGGATTTAAATAGATTTCATATCTCAAGAAATCAAATTTAAATAATCCTTGGATTTGAATTGATTTCATATCTTAAGAGATCAAATTCAAACCATTTAGTTGCCTAATTTAGTTTAGGGAATTAGTTTTAAATAATAAACTAATTTCCTAATTTAAATTTTAGGAAATTAATTTAACCTACTTATCTCCTATGTTCGGCAACTAATTCTCATTATGATTTGGATTTAATCCTCCACCAAATCTACTACGTGCACCGCACGTGTAGCGGCACCAAATGTATTACATACATCGCACGTGTACTGATACCAAATCTACTACGTGTATCGCATGTGCACTGGTGCCAAATGTTGCATACGCTACGTATGTACGCCAGCACCTAACGTGATACATGCAGCGCACGTAAGCCGCAAAAACATGTCTTTTTGAAAGTTGAAAGCTTACTCTCCTTTTTTATGAATGGAACGTGGTTCAAGGGTACATCCCTCCACACCTTCGATTTACGTCGATATAATCTCTCAGCGTTTTCAGAAAGGTAGTGGGTCCCAATGACCAATGCTCTCTCTTCACAATTTTGGATATCACAAGACGATTAATTTTGCGCGTCGAACTCCCTATTAATTGGGGAGTTTGACCCAGTAAATCGTAAAACTAAACCCGTTTATTTAAAATCAGAGAATAACAGGTTTTACACCCGTCGCCATGCGGCACCCTTCTCCTACAACCTGAGTTTCTACCAAGATTAACTCCAACAATATATGAAAAACCCCAGCAAAGTGATATAGATCACACTTATATCCCCAGTAAACGCCACGGCGCTTTAAAACCCCAAGCGATATGCCCCCTCTTTGACAGTGCGCCCATTAAAAGGCTACCGTTGCACCTGAACCGGCATGCATATTGATATGTTACTGCCGTGTTCGTTCTCTCTTTTTGGCTAATGCACCTATTGAAAGGTTATCATTGCACTTAGAGCGGCACACATATTGAAATATTACCGCCATATTCAAAACCTCTTTTTGGTCGGTGCTCTTGGGGTCGAAAATTGCACCCCTGTTCACCAAGTCAAAGTCAAGGTCAACCCCAAGCCAAGTAGGCTCAAGCCCAGATCAAGTGGGCTCATGCCCAGGTCGAGTCCGAACATGAAGCGGCCGGCCCTCCTCTATGCCAAAATAAAATCATGTAATAAATAATTTTGATGTAATTTTTTATGCATGGATGTAAGCAAAATGGGCATAAAGCCAAATTTTTGTAAAGCTCATGGCTTATATGCAAAAAGAAATAGCACATGAGGTATGGGATGGGGCAAAATGCCATTTTGTAAAGCCTAATGGGCTATGTGTAAATGTGTAAGCTTATATAAGGCAACATGATGATGAATAAAAATATACACTTTTCATTCTCTCAAAAGGTTAGGGTTTTTGTGCCGCCTTCTACTTTCTCAAGGTTCTAAACCTTCTTCTTCTTTTTGAATTAAATCAAGAGTTTTAACTCTTTCTTTTCCAAAACTAAATAGTTTTTCACCACAAAACCCACAAAGGAGAACTCAGATCTTCCATCAGATCTCAGAAAGGAGAGATTTTTAAAATCTCATACTTCTTAATCTTCAAGATCCGGCCAACAGAGTAGGAAGAAGAAGACCCACCTCCAAAAACCCCACTTTAGGGAAGATCCAAAGCCAAAGGGAGAAACAAAGCAGCCCCCTTTGATCATTTCTAAATATTTTTAGGAGTCTAACTCCATTCAAGATCCATTGGAGTTTAACTCCCTAAATTAATTTCTGTTAGGAGTTCAACTCCATAAGTCAAATCGGGAGCACAGCTTCCAGTGCAGGGACCAATTCCCTTTTGCTGCCGCGTGCCAGACACGTGGTGCGCTGGCGCTCAGCGCCCGCGTGCCAGGCACGTGGGGCGCTGGCGCCTTCTCCCACGCATCCTTTGGATGCCCTTTCCCTTATATATATATATATATATATATATATATATATATATATACTCCACACTAAATATACCTCCCCCGTTAGAAAAAAATTCTAACGGGGCGCTGCCCCGCACCCCGCAAGGGGGCTGCTAGCCCCCTTGACCCCCAGCCCCGCTACCCGGGCAGCGGGACCCCCGTGAAAACTCTGCGGGCTCCCCGATATATCCAAAACCCCTTCAAAACACAACATTGCATATTGAGTTCGCATGACCAGTTTAACCCGTCAATCAGAGGTTCCCTCGCTCCAAATGCGAGGGGTAATTAACGGCAGCTTAGTCCGCGGCTGTCGGAAATTCGGATCCCTACAAATTAATAAACCCCCGCTTACCCTAGGCAGGGGGAATCTGTAATACGCCTGACAAGCGCGCGCGCATTCCCATCTCAATGGGGTGACAAAAAACACCCTACAGATTCTGGCACGCCCGGTGGGACCAATCTCTCCTTCCATATTTCGGATTAAATATCCATGCGAACTCAATCAATATACATATCGACTGCATGTACTGAAATCATGCTTCTTTGTGCAGGTTAACAAGTTTCAAATTGCAATCTCCGGAAGCAACAAATGTCTCTAAGGATCAGCTCAGCTCTCGACACAGCTCCCATCTCCTACACGATGAAGATGGACGCCAGGACGGTCCTCCCGACCAGTCTCGGACGACAATGGGAGGAGACGCCGTTACCATTTGGCTCTATTATGTTCGTGTCCGCTAACGCCGTCTGTAACACCCTAGTTCGTTTATACCAGTTCTAGTTCAAGTATTTCTTTATTTATGGTATTTTCATGATTTACTGTGTTTTGGGTGCGAATAGTGTATTTGACATTTGTATTTGTATTCTACCTGACCCGCTTGTTTGAAACCTGTCATGATTCATGTTTATAATTTATCATGACCTGTAACATGGACTCGTGCACTTTCATTTTAATTTATACATCTTGAATACTGGCATTTTATCTGGCATTTGCATTTTTACAATATAACATTTTAAGTCACATAAAATATTTTAAAAATACATTGCATGACCTGCATGATACCCCTAGCCCCGTGGTAGCATCCGCGCATTTTGTTCTCGTCCCGTTCAGTGAAACGGACTTGTTTGGATGGCTACGCGCACGTAGCTGCATCCGTTCTTGGGGGTATGCATTTTTCGTTATCCGGACATTCATTTTTTTATTTTGGTCGACATGTATATTTTTCGTATTTTAAAACTGAATTTTAGACCCGATCCGGGCATGTTTTGGACTATGTTTGTATTTACCAGAATATCAAATTTTATTTATATAATATTAATTTTATAAATTGATACAGATTAAAATTTAGTTAACTAATAAAAGATTTTTTAAATTTAAATCTAAACTAATTTCCTAACAAACTAACCCCTTTCTCTCTCTCTCTCCTCTGCATATATATATTTATATATATTATTTATTTAATTTTTCTTTCCTTATTTAATACACGGCCTCTTCTTCTTACTTCTTACTTATTCTTTCTTTTTCTTGATCTTGTTTCTTGATTCCGGTGATCACCGCAGGAGCCGTACCCGTCGCTGACGATCCGAGTGATACAGTGAACGTACCTGACTTGCGTGATCACTCTCGTGCGTTGTTTGGAACCGTTCCGTATACCGTGCGCGCGTCGCGACATTTCGCCGACGAAGAATGTTCCGTACACATCCGTTCTTGTTCCGTCTAGGCAAGTTAATCTTGCTACATGCTATATAACTTATTATATACCTATTTAAATAAATATCACACATGTATTTTAAATCAAGCATCGCATGTTTCATATTACAGCCTTTCGACGTTCCGTTTACATTTGTATAGTGCATTTCAGATCTAGGGTATGCAAACCAATCTTAATTACATGCTACATTACTTTAGATGCATCTATTTTAACAATGGAATACCTGTATTTAAAATCATGCACCCCATATTTAGTTTTATAACTTTTCGATGTTCCGTTTGCATCCATTCATATCATTTCAGATCTAGGTCATGAAAACTTATCTTGTTACATACTATACTATCATATACTGCATCAAATTGAATAGTTACATTTCATATTGCTTAGTTATATGTTCCGCACTTGTTAGTTTATCATTTACGATTATGTGATACCCGTTTGCATCCATATCATTGAAAATATATATCGTCGCAATATTTCTTTATCTTTAATTAGTTTATAATTTACATTTTATAATGTTATAGTTTACGCATGAAACGTCGTCGCAAAGCGGATACGGCAAATCAGAAATTTACTGTACACCTTACCTTATAAAATTCATTATAAATCATAGAAAAATCATTAGTATACATTCTTTAGTTCGTTACGAAGCTAACTCAGAATACTATAACTCTATAAAATATTTACTTACAAAATAAATTGTTTAAATAACAAAAAATGCAAATGAAAATATCTCTAAAATAGTTTATGCAGGGAAATTCCAGCAGCAAACTTTCAACTTCGAATGTTCATAATTTTTTGTAGGGACAACCTAAGATGCTTATGCTTATAAAAATGAAAATCTTATTGAATTATATTTGTTTTGGTATAAGACATGTCCTTTTTGGAGAACGTTTGTTATTTTTAAGCTATTTTACAAATCAGGGTGACGCTGAATTTCTGAACGGAACTTTCTTGTGCATGGTTAATCAATACCACTTTTATAGTTATTAATCGGTTTGAATATGTTATCCATATTAATATTATTATATCAATATCTATTTAATAAATAATAGTGCTTGTGTTTTAATATTCAGCAAATTTTACCGATTTACAGTTTTATAGTATCTGTACGGTTTATTACATATCTAGTTGCACACCGAGACCATATTATTTCATGTTACTGTTGTATTAGTACACCATGCTTGATAATTGTGCATCCTACATAGTCATGATGTAACCCCTAACAAAATATTTGTGCATCCATGCTTTACCGTGCATCCGTACTTGCTACAGTTTTAGTATGAGCATCCGCTTGACACATGTGCACTACCTGTCGTGACCTGATATACCACTGCTTGACTTGATACCTGATACTCCACTACTTGACATGACTTGATACATGTACACTACCTGACATGACCTGATATATCACTGCTTGACATGTTACCTGATCCTGTTTCTAATGCCGACAATCCTGACATGTTGTCCCGATGGACATATCTTATTGTCTGTACAGACAAACCTGTTCCTGCTTGATCCTATGTTGGCATTAGTCTCAGAATTATAAATACCTGACTTACACACATAACTTGGGGGTATGGGGAAATCAAGAATGTTGCTGAACGTAACTCAAAGGGCTATTATATCATTTTACCGTGGTCTCGTAGGGAATGAACGGGGCATAGACCGATGGGTTACAATGAGGATTACATTCGTTGATTTCGAATAACTTTAGAGTAGATCACCTTATAGCACAGTTTAGACTACTTACTGCACTTCACCTGTTTATATCATGTTCACTGATTTATATTCATGTTACCGTTACTTGTTATTGATGACTTGTTACTATTCATACTCATGCCTGCATGACTTGTTACCCCCCGATTATATTATTGTTGATATTATGACGCACTGACGTCTGGGTTTTGCATGGCCCAGATCCTCTACCTTTGTCGCAGGCTGATCAAGAGTATTTCCGCCGTCAGGCCGAGCAGTGAGGATCCTATTAGTATCCAGTTAGTTATTTTCTTACTTTCCAGATGTTATTGTTACTTGGATTTATTGCTTCCGCATATTATTTCTTAACTCGTTTATTCTGGCTCATGGACATGTACTGGATAGTTTATTTACTTTCCTGTTCTTGATACCTCTACAGCCGTAATATGACTGTGGAGGGATTTTTCTATCCACAGGTAGCATGGTTGGCTCTGTCACGTGTCTATCTTAGCGCACTCTGAGAAGCGGGGCGTGACACCGTCCCGGCTCCTCAAGCTCCGGTAACAGACAAACCGGTCTCAAAAGGGAAAAGGCCGAATGTCATGGTCGCGAGGGCACCTCAGCCCAAGCACAAATCCGTTTCCGAACGACTCTCCATCGCTCCAGCTGGGGGCAAGGGCATCAACGTCAACAAAGCAACGGGGCATCTTGGGCAAGCTCCAGCGGTACCCTCGACAACTGCTCGATCAGGTATCTTCTTTAAGCTCCCTATCAATCGACTCACGGTGGCTTCCCAAAAAACGGATGCCCGCTAAGCCCTCAAAATCGAGAAGCTAAGGCAGAAAAGGCTCAGATACAGAGCCAACAAAAGGGCTAGGGCTCACGCTAGGCTGAGCTTCATGAGGCTCCAAGAACGGGATTATCCCGCCAAAGATAAAGAGACGGCTGGATATATGGTCCACACTGTCTACATGGTCGGACATGAAGAAACGAACCTTCCTATGCTTCACAGCCATGGTGATGATATGGTGGACGCTACCCAACGTCGACTTGGTCTAAATGATGAAGAGCTCGCTTAGGCCGATAAGCCAAAAGAGCACGGGGTTCCTGCGGAATTGAGCTCAGAAAATAAGGATGACCCAGTTGTCATAACCGGAACTACAGAACAGAATAAGCATTATTCCGATGGCTTCAGAGGCAGCTTCAGGACAGGGATGAGAAGTTAACCAAGGTACAGTCTAAGGTCGACGAATTGGCAAACGTCGCGGCAGATCTCGCGACCCAAGTCGTCCGATTGCAATTACAGCAGAATCAAATTTTAGTTCATGAGCTAGGGATTGATACCCGGAGGCAGCCAACTAATACCCCCTTCAGCCTAAGAGCGGAGCGCCTTCGCGAAAAATGGACGCTATCAGCCAACAGTCCCTCTGATATATACATCGAAGGGGAATCGGCTCTGAAAGAGTACTCTTTAAGATTTATTCCTTCAAAAGGGACAAAGTCCAGAAGATATTTAAGGACGCCCTAAGAAACGGTATACAACTGCCAGAATCAAAGAGACCGCAAGAAGCGAATATGACCGATAACCCAAAATATTGCCCGTATCACAGAGTGATAAGTCATGTCATTGAGGACTGCTTCGTCTTTAAAGATTGGGTCGAAAAGCAATACAAGACGGGAGAGATAGAACTGTCTAAAGGCGTGTTAGCAAACAGTCAAGTTACGACCGCCGATTTCATACAAATGGAGACCGGCGCCCTTCGAGAACATGATTCTCTCAGGCATGTGCCATTACCTGAAAAGGGCAAACCAAAGACTGATCGGCCTCAAGGACCAGCATCAGTAAAGGCACCTACTCCAATGGAGAGAAAGAAGAAGGTATACTCCTTCAGGAGGGATGAAGTCCGCAAAATATTCGTGAACGCCTTGAACAACGGTCTGCAACTGCCTGTTCCAAAGAGGCCACATGAAATGAACATGACCGGCAATCCCATATACTGCCCATATCATAGAATGGTGAGTCGTACCATTGAAGACTGCTATGTTTTCAAAGATTGGGTGGAGAACCAATACAAACTTGGGAAAGCCTCACAGTCCTCGGATGTATCGGCAAGCCACAGAGCTACGGTCATCAACACAGCTCCGCCAAGATCAAAGTTCGAAGAGCTGGGATAAGCAAGCACATTAGACCTCCACGTTTTTAAACTGGAAACAGATGACCTCTAAGTCGTTAAACTGGAAACAATAGACCTCTAAGTCTTTAAACTGGAAACAGATGACCTCTAAGTCTTTAAACTGGAAACAGATGACCTCTAAGTCGTTAAACTGGAAACAGATGACCTCCAAGTCTTTAAACTGGAAACAGATGACCTCTAAGTCTTTAAACTGGAAACAGATGACCTCTAAGTCGTTAAACTGGAAACAGATGACCTCTAAGTCTTTAAACTGGAAACAGATGACCACTGCGTCGTTAAACTGGAAACAGATGACCTCTAAGTCGTTAAACTGGAAACAATTGACATCCACGTCGTTAAACTGGAAACAGATGACCACCAAGTCTTTAAACTGGAAACAGATGACCTCTAGGTCGTTAAACTGGAAACAGATGACCTCTAAGTCGTTAAACTGGAAACAGATGACCACCATGTCGTTAAACTGGAAACAGTTGACCTCCACGTCGTTAAACTGGAAACAGATGAGCTCCAAGTCGTTAAACTGGAAATGATCGACCACCATGTCGTTATACTGGGAACGATAGACCAGATGACCACCACGTCGTTAAACTGGAAACATATGACTTCTAAGTCGTTAAACTGGAAACAATAGACCTCTAAGTCTTTAAACTGGAAACAGATGACCACTGAGTCTTTAAACTGGAAACAGATGACCACCATGTCACGTCGTTAAACTGGAAACCCCTAAGTTTTTAAACTGGGAACAGATGACCTCTAAGTCGTTAAACTGGAAACAGATGACCACCACGTCGTTAAACTGGAAACAGATGACCACCACGTCGTTAAACTGGAAACAATTGGCCACCACGTCGTTAAACTGGAAACAGATGACCTCCACGTCGTTAAACTGGAAACAGATGACCATTAAGTCTTTAAACTGGAAACAGATGACCACCAAGTCTTTAAACTGGAAACAGATGACCACCAAGTCTTTAAACTGGAAACAGATGACCTCTAAATCTTTAAACTGGAAACAGTAGACCTCTAAGTCTTTAAACTGGAAACAGATGACCTCTAAGTCGTTAAGCTGGAAACAGATGACCTCTAAGTCGTTAAACTGGAAACAGATGACCACCATGTCGTTAAACTGGAAACAGATGACCACCATATCGTTAAACTGGAAACAGATGACCTCCACGTCGTTAAACTGGAAACATATGACCTCCACGTCGTTAAACTGGAAACAGATGACCACCAAGTCTTTAAACTGGAAACAGATAAGTCGTTAAACTGGAAACAGATGACCTCTAAGTCGTTAAACTGGAACAGTAGACCTCTAAGTCTTTAAACTGGAAACAGATGACTTTTAAGTCGTTAAACTGGAAACAGATGATCTCTAAGTCGTTAAACTGGAACAGTAGACCTCTAAGTCTTTAAACTGGAAACAGATGATCTCTAAGTCTTTAAACTGGAAACAGATGACCACCACGTCGTTAAACTGGAAACAGATGACCTCCACGTCTTTAAACTGGAAACAGACGACCTCTAAGTCGTTAAACTGGGAACAGATGACCTCTAAGTCGTTAAACTGAAAATGATCGACCACCATGTCGTTAAACTGGGAACGATAGACCAGATGACCACCACGTCGTTAAACTGGAAACATATGACCTCTAAGTCGTTAAACTGGAAACAATAAACCTCTAAGTCTTTAAACTGGATACAGATGACCTCTGAGTCGTTAAACTAGAAACAATAGACCCCTAAGTCTTTAAACTGGGAACATATGACTTCTAAGTCGTTAAACCGGAAACAATAGACCCCTAAGTTTTTAAACTGGGAACAGATGACCTCTAAGTCTTTAAACTGGGAACAGATGACCTCTAAGTCGTTAAACTGGAAACTATAGACCTCTAAGTCTTTAAACTGGAAGCAGATGACCACCAAGTCGTTAAACTGGAAACAGATGACCTCTAAGTATTTAAAATTGAAAAGCCTTAGGTGATAGGGATCTAAACCTGTCCCCTAAGCCATCGCTCCCCAACAGGAAAAGGCAAATGATGAATTGCTCCTGACACATGTGCTTCAGTGTTGGCAACGCTGAGGCCTACCCTAACCCCAAAATTCCAAACTCCAATCCAATAGACCCCTAAGTCTTTAAACTGGGAACAGATGATCTCCAAGTCGTTAAACTGGGAACAGATGACCCCTAAGTCGTTAAACTGGAAACGAGGGAGATCCCCTCACGGCGAATGATGAGTCGCTCCTGATACCATATTCCAGTGCAGCAATGCAGATGCCAACCAAACTCTGCATGTCCCAACGGCAAATGATGAGTCGCTCTTGGTACCATATTCCAGTGCAGCGATACAGATGCCAAAAAAGTCCCGAAATTCTTCCGGCTCTACGGTTGGTCCCCAAGTTGACTACCGTATACAATCCACGGGCTCAAATAACTCATCATACCCATACCCAACTGCAATTACCTGTCCAGCGGCCGGTCTCCGCCCTTGGAATTATGCTCCATCTGGAAAGACCCACTCATATGTCCTCACGATACATGAGAACAAACCTTCGTGGGATCCTTACGACTCACAAATGAAAAACACACTTGGGGGTCCTCACGACTCCTGAGGAGAAAATGCACCTACGGGATCCTTACGACTCGTAGGGAGAAAATGTTTTTATGGGACCCTTATGGCCCATAAAATTGAAAAGCCTTAGGCGATAGGGATCTAAACATGTCTCCTAAGCCATCGCTTCCCAATTGGCAATGGCGAATGATGAGTCGCTCCTGGTACCATATTCCAGTGCAGCGATGCAGACGCCAACCAAAATCCAAATCCCCGTGGCGAATGATGAGTCGCTCCTAGTACCATATTCCAGTGCAGCGATGCAGACGCCAACCAAATTCCAAATCCCATACCCCAACGGCGAATGATGAGTCGCTCCTGATACCATATTCCAGTGCAGCGATGCAGACGCCAACGAAGTCCCGAAATTTTTCCGGCCCTACGGTCTGGATCATACATCCTGCAAAACCGTATACAATCCACGGGCGTAAAACAATCCCAATCTCTCCCAAGTCCTACCTGTGAGACCACATTCAAAGTCCCACCAAAAATTTAAAAAAAATATGTCCACAAGTAAAATGGACACGAATGAAAACCCGAAAGGGCTCCGTGAGTAAAAACAGCAGGACTGCCGGCGAGTTTGTGAAAACCCGAAAGGGCGCAAACTCATAAAAAAGAGATGAAATGCACGTGCAAAGTCCTCTCGATTTTGTGAGGAGAAAATTCCCGCGTGAGATCCTTACGACTCACAAAGGAGCAACACACTTAGGAGTCCCCACGACTCCTAAGGAGAAAATACACCTAGGAGATTCTTTCGACTTGTAGAGAGAAAATGCTTTTATGGGACCCTTTCGGCCCATAAAATTGAAAAGCCTTAGGTGATAGGGATCTAAATCTGTCTGCTAAGCCACCAATTCCTAAATCCTCCAAGGGCAAATGATGAGTTGCTCCTGACATTATTCCAGTGCAGCAATGCAGATGCCAAACCAAAACCAAAATCCCCAATTCTCTCAAAGGCAAATGATGATTCGCTCCTGGTACCATATTCCAGTGTAGCGATGCTGATGTCAACACAAATCAAACCAACCAATTCCAACATCGACCGTCCATATCGCAAAAAGGGGAGTGCAGGCTTCCTACAAAGCGGGAACCAAATCACTCCGGACAAGGGAAAAGTCTACTACGGACACTCCGTTTCGGAGACGCGTCAAGCGTCGACCGTCCATGTCGTAAAAAGGGAAGTGCATGCTTCCTACAAAACGGGAACCAAATCATTCCGGGCCAGGGAAAAGTCTACTGCGGACACTCCGTCTCGGAGACGCGTCAAGCATCGACCGTCCATGTCGTAAAAAGGGCAGTGCAGGCTTCCCACAAATCAGGAACCAAATCGCTTCGGGCCAAGAAAAAGTCTACTACGGACACTCTGTCTTGGAGATGGGTCAGAGCGTCGACCGTCCACGTCGTAAAAAGGGCAGTGCAGGCTTGCCATAAATTGGGAACCAAATCGCTCCGGGTCAGGGAAAAGTCTACCGCGGACACTCCTTCTCGGAGTCGCGTCAAGCGTCAACCGTCTATGTCGTAAAAAGGGCAATGCAGGCTTCCTACAAAGCGGAAATCAAATCACTCTGGGGCAGGGAAAAGTCTACTGCGAACACTCCGTCTCGGAGACGCGTCAAGTGTCGACCGTCCATGTCGTAAAAAGGGCAATGCAGGCTTCCTACAAAGCGGGAACCAAATCACTCCGGGTCAGGGAAAAGTCTACTACGGACACTCCGTCTAAGAGACGCGTCAAGCGTCGACCGTCCATGTCGTAAAAAGGGCGGTGCAGGCTTCCCACAAATCGGGAACCAAATGGCTCCGGGTCAGAGCGTCGACCGTCCATGTCATAAAAAGGGCAGTGCAGGCTTCCCACAAATCGGGAACCAAATCGCTCCGGGCCAGAGCATCGACCGTCCATGTCGTAAAAAGGGCAGTGCAGGCTTCCCACAAATTGGGAACCAAATCGCTCCAGGCCAGGGAAAAATCTACTACGGACACTCCATCTCGGAGATGCGTCAAGTATCGACCGTCCATGTCGTAAAAAGGGCGGTGCAGGCTTCCAACAAATCGGGAACCAAATCGCTCCGGGCCAGGAAAAAGTCTACTACGGACACTCCGTCTCGGAGACGCGTCTAGCGTCGACCGTCCATGCCGTAAAAAGGGCAGTGCAGGCTTCCCACGAATCGGGAACCAGATCGCTCCGGGTCAGAGCGTCGACCATCCACATTGTAAAAAGGGCAGTGCAGGCTTCCTACAAAGCGGAAACCAAATCGCTCTGGGCCATGGAAAAGTTTACCGCGGACACTCCTTCTCGGAGACGCGTCAAGCGTCGACCGTCTATGTCATAAAAAGGGCAGTGCAGTCTTCCTACAAAGCGGGAACCAAATCACTCCGGGCCATGGAAAAGTCTACTACGGACACTCCGTCTCGGAGACGCGTCAAGCATCGACCGTCCATGTCATAAAAAGGACAGTGCAGGCTTCCTACAAAGCGGGAACCAAATCATTCCGGGCTAGAGAAAAGTCTACTACGGACACTCTGTCTCGGAGACGCGTCAAGCGTCGACCGTCCATGTCATAAAAAGGACAGTGCAGGCTTCCTACAAAGCGGGAACCAAATCATTCCGGGCTAGAGAAAAGTCTACTACGGACACTCTGTCTCGGAGACGCGTCAAGCGTCAACCGTCCATGTCGTAAAAAGGGCGGTGCAGGTTTCTTACAAATCGGGAACCAAATCGCTCCGGGTCAGAGCGTCGACCGTCCATGTCGTAAAAAGGGTAGTCCAGGCTTCCCACAAATCGGGAACCAAATCGCTCTGGACCAGAGCGTCGACCGTCCATGTATTAAAAAGGGCAGTGCAGGCTTCCCACAAATCGCTCCGGGCCAGGGAAAAGTCTACCACGGACACTCCGCCTCGGAGACGCGTCAAGCATCGACCGTATCCCACAAATCGGGAACCAAATTGCTCCGGGCCAGGGCGTCGATCGTCCATGTCGTAAAAAGGGCAGTGCAGGCTTCCTACAAAGCGGGAACCAAATCACTCCGTGCCGGGGAGATGTCTACTACGGACACTCCGTCTTGGAGACGCGTCAAACGTCGATTGTCCATGTCATAAAAAGGGCAGTGCATCCCAAAAAGTGGGAACCAAAGCAAGTCGCCTCCACGTGAAAGAAGATCCATCAATTTCATGCACACGACCCATATATGTGGTGTGCATTTATTGATGGGGGCACTTTGTTGGGGTCGAAAATTGCACTCTGGTTGACCAAGTCAAAGTCAAGGTCAAACCCAAGACAAGTGGGCCCAAGCCCAGATCAAGTGGGCCAACGCCCAGGTCGAGTCCGAACATGAAACGACCGGCCCTCCTCCATGCCAAAATAAAATCATGTAATAAATAATTTTGATGTAATTTTTTATGCATAGATGTAAACAAAATGGGCATAAAGCCAAATTTTTGTAAAGCCCATGGCTTATGTGCAAAAATAAATAGCACATGAGGCATGGGATGGGCAAAATGTCATTTTGTAAAGCTCAAGGGGCTATGTGTAAATGTGTAAGCCTATATAAGGCAACATGATGATGAATAAAAATATACACTTTTCATTCTCACAAGGTTAGGTTTTTTGTGCCTCCTCCTTCCTCAAGGTTCTAAACCTTCTTCTTTTTGAATTAAATCAAGAGTTTAACTCTTTCTTTTCCAAAACTAAATAGTTTTTCACCACAAAACCCACAAAGGGGAACTCAGATCTTCCATCAGATCTCGGAAAGGAGAGATTTTTAAAATCTCATACTTTTTGATGTTCAAGATCCGGCCAACAGAGGAGAAAGAAGGAGACCCACCTCCAAGAACCCCACTTTAGGGAAGATCCAGAGCCAAAAGGAGAAACAAAGCAGCCCCCTTTGCTCATTTCAAGATATTTTTTGGAGTCTAACTCCATTCAAGATCCATTGGAGTTTAACTCCCTAAATTAATCTCTGTTAGGAGTTCAACTCCATAAGTCAAATCGGGAGCACAGCTTCCAGTGCAGGGACCAAGTCCCTTTTGCTGCTGACGCCTAGCGCCCGCGTGCCAGGCACGTGGGGCGCTGGCGCCTTCTTCCACGCATCCTTTGGATGCCCTTTCCCTTTTATATATATATACACACACATACACACACATACATACTCCACACTAAATATACCTCCCCTGTTAGAAAAAATTTCTAACGGGACGCTGCCCCGCACCCTGCAAGGGGGCTGCTAGCCCCCCTTGACCCCCAGCCCACTATCCTGGTAGCGAGACCCCCGTGAAAACTCTGCGGGGCCCCCGATATATCCAAAACCCCTTCAAAACACAACACTGCACATTGAGTTCGCATGACCAGTTTAACCAGTCAATCGGAGGTTCTCTCGCTACACACTCCACACTAAATATACCTCCCCCATTAGAAAAAATTTCTATCGGGACGCTGCCCCGCACCCCGCAAAGGGGCTGCTAGCCCCCTTGACCCCCAGCCTACTATCCGGGTAGCGAGAACCCCGTGAAAACTCTGCGGGGCCCCCGATATATCCAAAACCCCTTCAAACCACAACACTGCACATTGAGTTTGCATGACCAGTTTAACCCGTCAATCGGAGGTTTTCTCGCTACACACTCCACACTAAATATACCTCCCCCGTTAGAAAAAATTTCTATCGGGGCGCTGCCCCGCACCCGCAAGGGGGCTGCCCAGCCCGCTATCCGGGTAAAGAGAACCCCGTGAAAACTCTGCGGGGCCCCCGATATATCCAAAACCCCTTCAAAACACAACACTGCACATTGAGTTCGCATGACCAGTTTAACCCGTCAATCAGGGGTTCTCTCGCTCCAAATACGAGGGGTAATTAACGGCAGCTTAGTCCGCGGCTACCGGAGATTCGGATCCCCACAAATCAATAAACCCCCGCTTACCTTAGGCTGAGGGAATCTGTAATGCGCCTGACAAACACGCACGCATTCCCATCTCAATGAGGTGACGAAAACACCCTACAAGTGCGCCTACTGAAAAGTTATCACTGCACCAGAATCGGCATGCATATTAAAATGTTACTGCCGTATTCGATACCCCTGTTTTTTTAGTCAGCGTGTATATTGAAAGGTTACTGCTAAACCTGAACCAGCACGCATATTGAAAGGTTACCGCTATGTTCAACACTCTTTTTTATCAGTACGCCGATTGAAAGGTTACCACTGCATCTGAACCGGCATGCATATTGAAATGTTACCACCGTGACTCTTTCGTCAGTGCGTCTATTGAAAGGTTGCTACTGTATCTGAACCAGCGCGTCTATTGAAAGGTTACTGCTGTATTGAACTTACTGTTTTGATCAGCGCGTCTATTAGAAGGGTATTGTTGTACCTATTTCAGCGCGCCTGTTGGAAGGTCACTACTGAATGGGGCATGGTATAAAAGTATCTCTCTCTACATCTCGATATACGTCGTTGTAATCTCTCAGCGTCTTCAGCGTCTTCAGAGAGATGATAGGGCCCAAAGACCAACGTTCCCACTTTCCAAATCTTCGGATATTGCGGGACGATTCACGTGATGCAATCTTCCCTTTTGTCAGCCCGCTTCTGTTCAAAGTTCTCGAAAATCCAACCATAGATTTCGACAACTTTCAAAGGGGTCTTGTGAGCGGATAAAATAAAAATCAAACCCGTAAAGACTCAAGAGCAGAAGTGTTAAGAAAACTAAGTCAAGAACACGTCCGTGTCCGTGCCCCGAACCCCGCACCCGTGCCCAGACCGCGACCCGACATTCCATGGCCTGCAGCCCCGTCGTTCGCTGCCCGTCGTCCATGGCCCGTCGTCTCCGGCCTCGTCATCCGGCATGCCCGTTGTCCGCAGCCCCGTTTTCCATGGCCCGTCGTCTGTCATCCGGCATGCCCGTCGTCCGCCGTCCGTGGGCTATCCACCGTCTAGCCCAATTTCCCTATAAATAGCGTCTCATTGGCTAATTTTCAGCAGGGTGAGAATTTTTGCACCGAAGCTCTGCATCTTTCTCTCAACGCCATTGTCTCCCTTGGAGTCTTGAGACTTCGCGAAGGTGGAGACCATTGCTCTCTCGTTTAGACTTCTCCATTGAAAACTCTTCTCAAAACTCTTCAAAATCAAGCCTTTAAAGACCAAGACTTAAAAATTCGAAAGTTCAAGACATCGAAAATTTGAAGCCAAGATCCGGTCGATCAGTCGAAACCTTGTAGCGTATTTCGCTGAGATTCTGTCCGACGCTTCTTTCGTGTCGTACGGTCAAAGGGAATCTCGTGTTTACGAAAGATCCTACCGCCACATCGAATCCCGGATCTCTATATTTTTTTTATTCTTTTTCTTCTTTTTGCATACATTTACATACTTGAAAAAAGAGAAAATTTCTTGTAACCGTTTAATGAAAATGAACGCAAAAAAAGTAGCTTTTTGCACATCCAACTCCCGAAACACTCCCCCGCCCCATGGTTATTGGTAAATGCTATTTTAAGCATATCTAATGTTGACGTATATACGTTTAATGGTGGAAGATTGTAAATTTAACCATAACGGGAACAATAAAGCGGTGTGTAATAGGGAAGATCTAAGAGGCAGTTGCCCAGGAGTAAACTTAAGCATAAAGAGAACAATAATGTGGCAGAACTCACCCAAGATTAACAAGGTACCTATGTGGCATATACTTTCTATTTTCTTTTTCATAAATATTGCATTGGTGTAGGCACTTGCAAGAAGAGTTTATTAAAGGTATGGGTAGAACACCCTTTTTGTTAATCACGTCAGCAAATTAGCTCATCTTATATGGGCTTGCGCATATTCTAAAGATATGTGTAAATGTAGCTACTAGCTACTTTATATTATACATACTGTTGTGAGTTCATCTCCAAACACAATTCAGGTTTCTTAGGATTTATGTCGATATTTATCAGCTTAATTTAATATTGTAATATTTGTATCCCCAACCCATAACAGACACATTCTGTTCCACCTAATATTGAGTACTCTGGACAACTAATTTGCATGGCAAACATGCCACCACAGAATTCAGAGATAAGCAACAAATTGTTAGATACTTGTATAACAAATCATGTTTGTGAGAGTAATATCAAATTACACTAATTGTAAGGGACCAATACCTAAAGACCCTATTTTAAAGATACATAGCCATATTTCTAACTTTTGTACGAGTCTTTTTTTCTTTTGAAAAAAAAAAAGATTATTTCAAAAGCAAAATAACAGCAATTTAAACTTAATTTGGATGCCATACACAATCATTCATTTAAGGTCTTATTCAGAAATAACAAGGGAAGTGGGAGGGGGGGGGCATTGTAACGCTTTTGAAAGTATTCCCCTTTTCACTTGCTAAGACCTCAATTAGTGACACCAATATACAAACTTGTCTTCATGTGTTGGGAGATGCAATTATATGATAGGTATAGTGATGTCTAGAATTTTAATTTAGCGACATATTTAAAACTATCTCAAACTAATAAAAAGTAAAAAAATCAATAGAATTGTTCTAGGTGTAAGAATAAAAGAAATCTCGCCATTCAAAATGGAAGAACAAAGGCATATATCATATTTATATTGAAGTCTCACAACAAACCTGTTTTCCGTCTTGAGGAAAAGGGGTTGACTGCTCAATGTATGCTGTAGTTCCTGAAAGTCAGATCATCGAATTAGCTGCACTGCCAGCTGCATGCATTGATTAGTTGTAGAAGTAAAACAGTAATCATTAGCAGAAAACCAGATGACAAAACTAGCCATATCTCAGAAAGAAAAACAGTGACAAAACAAGTCAGTTGCATTGAAGCCCAGGATAAAGCACATTTAGCATAATATGAATCCACCCACAACACAAACATAGAGCTCAAAGAACCACAACACTGCTTACAGGAATAAAATCACAACAGAATTTGAAAAGGCAGTTTGCAAAAGTGAATTAGATATCAACTTCTGTAACCACAATGCTGCTTACTAAGATAAAATCTTGACAAGCCAGACACTAAGATACCCATGCTTTCCCCATCGTCACAAATAGATACCATCTTAGTCTCAAAGTGTATCAGCTAGACAAGCCAGACACTAAGATACCCATGCTTTCTCTATTGTCACAAGGGGAAAGAAGTAGCAACGTATCCGGTTAGTTGAACATAGTGAAAAGTAGCAACTTTTTAGGCTTCATCATTGTCATGGTCGTCACCATCATCATATACGCCTTTTCCATCAAAATGGAGTTGGCTATGGAGCAGGGCTCCATTAAAGAGATTACATAATATATAAAGGGTAAATCATACTATGCTCCCCCCCCCACACACACACCCCTTTTAGTATTATTTTATGTAACACCATTGAGCTTTAAAAATTACACCTAACTCCATTAAATTACCACATCTGTTTGCAATAGACACTTAGCTTGATATTTGACTCTCATATGAGTGAATAAACCCCAATGTTACCCTAGCAACTTATTACATCGGTGAAGATAATGAAACTTCAACTTTCTAGGCTTCATCATCACCTGATATTACACCATCATCATCTACGCCTTTTCCCACCAAATGGAGCAGGGCTCCCTGAAAATATTACATAAATTATTTTAAGAGGTAAGTTACACATCTTCCAAACCTTTTTCCTGATTTGTTTTAGACAACAAGATTGAACTTTAAAAGTACAAGAAACACCATTGAATTACCAGATCTGTTGGAAATGTTGCTTGAGTTAACATTTGACACTCACATGACTAATAAGCCCCAAAAAATTTAGCTTCAGTGCATAAAATGTAGAATGCTTCATTAAATCTTGCAACAGACCAAGAGACATGACAAGAATATTTTGATGATGGTGTTGATTGTATTTTTTTTTGAAGTGCAGAGTGCCAATGTCCAAGAAGTCAAACTGGCAGTGGGGATGAGAATAACAAGGATGTCTAGCTATGATATTGGAAGATAGCAGCGTTTGATGACAAATACTTATGTGTCAAAAAAATGAAAAAGAAAAAGTAACTGGGTAGACTACAGAGACATGCGAGGTCTATACATTTCGGATAGGCATAAAGAAGATTAGGCTAGAACATCTCAACCCAAATATCCAGACCCCTGCCAAACCAGACCCAAACACATATATTAAAATATTTACATATACGTACATGCACATCATATAAAGATCTGATCTTAAACCCATGCTGTTGTTCTATCTACAATTTAAACAAGGTTACTTAAAAAAATCCATTTAAAAATCAATTTGTAATAAAGTCGGCATATTAATGGTGACATGTTTTCTTGGAGATAACTGTTACCCCTGGAGCTGGACTATAGAGCACTATTGCATTATGCATAAGTATAACTTGTTCAAATATCAGAGACAGAAAGAACTATACATGTTTTACGATAGAATATATACTGATATTTTATGAATTTCGAAGTCTCATATCATACCAAGGGGTGCACCAAAACTGTGGAGCAATTGAACTATAGACCTTGCATCTAAGCGTTTTCGAGCCCTTTTTCCAACCATTGCTTGCAAATGGGGGCTATCAAAAACCTACAAGGTTGATTTGCATGTATCATGTAGGAGAATCACTTATAGCATCTGAAAAAAGAACTATTGTAAAAAGAACTTGCTAGAAAGGGAAAAAGCACTTTTAAACCATAACTAAAGGTCAGTTCACAGCACATGTAACACCCGAGCCCAATAATACTATTTCTGTTACTGGTTGAGTGTTTGGCATTGCTCATTTCATTTATCTTGCTTGTTTGGTTCTTATTGCACAATTTTAACCGGCTAAGTCATTCTGCATATAACAAATTTTAGCACCTAAAATAAAATTGAAAATATTCTTCTTGGCCTACTTGACACCCTTAGCCTCGTGGTAGCGTCCGTGCATTGTATTCTCGTCCCGTTCAGTGAAACGGGCGAGTTTGGATGGCTACGTGCACGTGCGTGTGTCCGTTTTGGGAGTATGCTTTTTAATCATAAAACATTTCATTTTAAAATTTGGAACCCGCCTAAAATCCTATTATTTGAATTTCGAATTTTTGGACCCAATCCGGGCGCAATTTGGAAATGTTTCATTTGGCGCCAAAATCCTAAATTTTAATATTATTAAAACCATCGCATATATTTTTCTAACTAACCTGATATCTTACTGTTCATTACCTATCTTTTAAATCTTTAAGTTAACCATATAATATTTTTACAATCTTTATATCCTTCTTAATTTATTCTCTCAGCCAATCGCAACCTCCCCTTTAACCCCGTGGGCCCCACTTTCTCTCTCTCTCTCTCTCCACTTTTTTCCTCTCTCTCCCTCTCCCTCATATATTCTCTCGTACTTCTCTTTATCATTTTTCTCTTCTTGCTTCATGTCTCGTTTCTCATTTCTTTTAACTGTTCTTTTGTTGCCGGAATTCCGTCGTGCCGGTGACGTTTCTCGACGTTCCAGCGAGATACCCCGACCCGTGTGGTTCCTTTGTTCGTCGTTTGGGTTCATTCCGTGAACCGTGCGCCGTCGCGAGTTTTCCCCACCGACGGTTAACGTTCC
This sequence comes from Agapanthus africanus, assembly GCA_030015575.1. NCBI lineage: Eukaryota > Viridiplantae > Streptophyta > Magnoliopsida > Asparagales > Amaryllidaceae > Agapanthus > Agapanthus africanus. The sequence continues at coordinate 259,835,224 of JASDDO010000019.1, read as the reverse complement.
GTTTTCCCGATTCGCGACCCATCGAGGCAAGTTAATCTTGCTACATGCTATATACTTTTATAATCTTCATTTTATAATATTATACATTTGAAAATCTTATAGTTTACATATGAAATGTCGTTGAAAAATCGGATATGACAAATCTGAAATTTACTGTGCACCTTATCTTATAAAATTCATTATAAATCATAGAAAAATCATTAGGATACGTTCTTTAGTTCGTTACGAAGCTAATTCAGAATACTATAACTCTATGAAATATTTACTTGCAAAATAAATTGTTTAATTAACGTAAAATGCAAATGAACACGTCTCTAAACTGCTGTCCAGGGAAATTCCAGCAGCAAACTTTCAACTTTGAATATTCATAACTTTTTGTAGGGATAACCTGAGATGCTTATACTTATAAAACTGAAAACCTTATTGAATTATCTTTGTTTTGGTATAAGATAAGTCTCCTTTGGAGAACGTTTGTTATTTTTAAGCTATTTTACAAATTAGGGTGACGCTGAATTTCTGAACGGAACCTTCTTGTGCATGGTTAATCAATACAGCTTTTATAGTTACTAATCGCTTTGAATATGCTATCCATATTAATATTATTATATAAATATTTATATCACATATTGCTTAGTTGTACATCCCACACTACCATTTTATAGTTTTATAACTCTTCGGATACCCGTTTGCATCCATCGCATTTAAGATAAATATAATTGCATCCATAGATCACATTACTACATAATAATGTGATATTAATACTCCATGTTTAATAAATTGCATCCTAATTAATATTGGAACTATAAATGTAACCCTAATCAATAACTGTGCATCCATATCCTAGAAATTATATCTATTTGCCTATTATATTACATGTTCCAGTTTATTGTTCTAATAGTACTCATGCTTGTTTATTTATACACATGTTTATGATAGTTTGATTATGAGCACCCACATGACATCTTGTGCTTCCTGACATGACCTGTTACACTTCCTACCCACAGGTAGCATGGTTGGCTATGTTACGTGCCCAATCCTGCGTACTCTGGGAAGTGGGGCGTGACAGCACATCAGTTAGTAAATAATGTGGGTCGGAGAAAAACACAAATCACTCAAGGGAGCTTCATGTCTATAAACAACTTAGTCATCTCCTCATCGCATGAACATGTTGTTTATGCTGAGATTTAGGAGACTTTAAAATCTGACAAAGGTGGTATAGGAAATCACTATGTTGTTCTCTATGCTTTCCCTAAAATTTCTTACATTTCTACGTATACATTAAATTTAGGCTCCGATACCAGATATGACATAGTTCAGGCCTACAGGGTACTGATGGGATTAAACGTTCAATCACGCACATTTATTCAATGAGCTAATCAACTAGACAGTAGAATACTAACTAAAGGTTAAAACCCTAAATGTAACACAGAAGCATTATATTACCCAAAAATGACTTTTGCTGACAAAAAAAGAGTACTTACCATCACATGGAGTATTTAGATAGAAACATAATATGAACACGAAATTCAGTATTAAATCAGCAGCTAACTTTCATTAAATCATTCAGGAAAATAAAGTAAAAGGCAAACTAGATGGCAAGGGTTTAGATTTTTACTTGGGGTAGATAAATAGAAGCATGCATTTACAACCCATAATAAGCTTTCTATGAAGATTTTCTGTTGAAAGTAAACAAACCTGGACTCCCTTTTGAGTTCAGATGCCCTCTTCGGACTCGATCGGCCAAGGATTTGAAATCTAAGGAACAGAGTTTGCGAGTAGGTTGGTTCAGATTTGGATAGTGTGGTTTTGGGTAGAAATTTAAAAAAAAAAATTGGAATTGATTTAGGGTTCAAAAGAGTGGAAGATGATTTGAGATGAAATTAGAAGGGGATGGAATCTCTGGTTTCTAAGTAAATTTCGGCACAAGAAGGGATGTCTGGCTAGGCTAGGGTTTTATGATGGGTGAAGCCAGTTAGGGGTTTGAAGTCACAAGTGTTTCCGCTGGGGGTTTGAAGAAGGGTTAATTGGTAGGGTTATAACTTATAAGTTGTAATGGACAATGTAAACTGGGGTTTCTAGGTCTTTCCAAGATCAAGGGGTGGAGCTCTATGTTGTTGTGCAATAGAAAGCAATAAAACACAGATTGAGAAAGAAATCAGGCTTTAGCCTATGAAATTTACATCTAACATCTAACGCTACATCAGATAACTTCATAATCAAGAAGGATATCTAAGCAATTAATCTTGATTGTTCTTCAAAATTTTGAAATATACTTCATTGGAAAAGACGAAAACATAACTAACTATAGGGAGTAAAGACAGCTCCTGGTAGCTATAAATATGCCCTTCATTAATTACTAACTAAAAGCCTGATGCCCAAGAAGATTCTTAAAAAAAGAAGAAAGAAAGAAAGAAAACACACACACACTAATGCTCATGAACCTAATGACAAGTACCCAATAGGAAATACACTGAACCTTAACTATTAAGACCTTGTTTGGGTATGGAGTTAGGATATCTGGAGTTTATCTTTAAGTGGATGTAGAAGGGATGCAAACTATGGTTTGCAATCCCCAAACTCCATTTAAAAAAGAACCTCTAGTTATGTTATGGAATATGTGTTTGGAAAAATGGAGTTTAGAAAACTTAGATCGGATTGGAGTTTAGATAATTGCAGTTATCTCGACTCCAAAATGAATGCCAAGCAGGGCAAAATTAACATTTTGTATTTGCTAACTTTATGAAACTTCAGTTTAGAAAACTTAACTCCATTTCCAAGCAAGGCCTAACTTCACTAAGAACCCAAAATAAGTGTAAAATAGACTAGCAAGATGACTGTAACACCCTAACACAATCGTACACTTTAAAATAGATGCAATGGTCATTTATTTTATTTATTTATTATTACTATTGGTGTTTGAATGGATAAGCGTGATAATCACTTTTGTGCCTAACCTGCTTGCATATAAAAACTATTATATACTTGGAGTTTAATATTTCAAAATAAAATATTTTATGGCTATCCAGTTTGTTATACATATGATATTTAGTATTTAGAAATTGTTTTCTAATCAAATAGTATTGTATTTTAATATGCATATAATATTTTGTTTAATATTTTTGTGTAACCGAAAATATATTTTAGTATTATATTTTAACAAAAGATATATTTTGATCGATGGTTTTAAGCAAGATATGATGAGATCTTTAAATCCCCTTTTAAATCTTTTAAATTATATTTTGTAAGTTAATTATATATATATTTTTTAAACCAATATATCTCTTTCTCTCTTCTAAATCTATATACCCACACCTATTTTTCCTGGGCCCAATCAAAATCCTATATATCTCTCCCTCACTTAGTCTCTCTCCAATCATATTTTCTCTCCCTTAACCAACCAAAAACCTAAATCCTAACCCTATATATATTTTTCTATCTCTCCCTCTCATCTTCCTCCCCTTCAACCCTGGACCCATCCACCGCCGGCACCTCCTTTCAACCCATATCAACGGCACCCTCAACCTCATCATCGCCGACCCCGTCACCTTTTCACCGCCGCTCCCTCGACTCGTCCCCACCGTTGCCTTCACCTCACCGCACCCATCTCCCATCATCAGCCTAGACCCCAACAGCCTCACCCTCGTCGAGCGCCTCCTCCAAACCCACGCCTTCCCTTATCACCGTCAACATCTCCCTCATCTCAAAACACCCAAGGTTTCATGGTCGTCGCCTTCTTCTTGTGATCCAGACTGAGATCATAGCCGAGAACAAAGATTCCATAATTTGATATAGTTATTTGGGGTATTAATATTTTAAACTTTCATATTTTAATTCCATAACTTCTATCCATCTTTATACATGGTGGAAATTATCCTTTCTTTAGTCGTATAACCTGAGGCAGTGTCACAATCCACCAGATAAATTTGTTAGATATAAAGATGTTCTAATGTTTAAATAATGATAAATTATGTGAAGATATTAAATATTTAGCAAGTTTCAATGAAGACATATTTAAAAGTAAATGAATGGTAATGTACAGCCACTTGATGACAATCACAACGCTAGGTAAGGAGATTGAACTAATAAGATGTTATCATATATGAAGTGGTATATATTGCTTGTAATTTATATAAATTATTCATATTAATCAATACTGGTAAAACAAGCTAATCTTAATTTGACCGTCTCAACTAATCTGAAGTGTGATATTCAAACCTGACATTGAACTAATATGGTTATTTTCTTTACATCACAACTTGTGTACGTGATATTATTGTGAGATAACACTTCATATAATTAATACACTATCCATGATATGTTTGTAACCTGCCAGACTATTACTATTCTGTTATCATGTTAATACATGTTGCCTGAAATACTTACCGATACCAACAATCCTGACTTGTTGTCCTGATAGACGTGACATGTTGTCTTGATAGACATAACATGTACCTACATGTTCCTGTGTTGGTATTAAGTAGATATTATCTTCATACCTGACTTGAAAAACGAAACCTGGGGAAATGGGAAAATCAAAAGTGTAACTGAAGTGTAATTCAAAAGGATATTACATGTTTCCGCGGTTCCAGGGGTTAACGGAACAAAATCATTATTGATTTATATATCTTGTATCCGTGGTCCCGGAGGTAACGGGATATATCTTGCATTCGTGATCCCGTGGTAACGGGATATATACTTTTGAGTTACATGGAGGAGTATATTAATTGGTTTCGAATACATGTAGGATATCTAACCTAAAAACATGGACCTTAGGATACACGTGACATATTTGACTATTTATAGTTTGCTTGTTATATCACCGTTGACTGCTATTGGTTATACTCATGACATCTCACTCTTGCACATAGGATCCTATAGCTTACTGTTTATATTATTATAATGATATCTTTGACGTACTGACGTCTAAGTTTTGCAAAGCCCGGATCCTTTGACTTTAGCACGGGAGGATCTTGAGTATTTCGAGTGGATCACCGATCGGTAAGAATCGTTCCTCTGATATAGTTCTTATTTATGGTTTAATGATTCTCTTATTTCCTTTGATATTTACTGCTTCCACTATCGTCTCCTGTTATTGTTATCGTGGTTATTGGACATGTCATTAGATAGATGTTTATATTATTTGTTCTTAATTACTTATTGACAGGCTTAATGTGACTATGAGAGGATGTTTCCTTACCGTAGATAGCATGGCTGGCCGAGTTACGTTCTGAAATTTTGGTATCTTGGGAAGCGGGGCGTGACATAATTTTGTTGGTATCAGAGCCTAGATTTAGGTTAGCTGGGTTTGGTTCTTTTGTAGTTGGATATGATTCCCACTACATTGACCTTAGAACCCGGAATTATGGGAACATGTCTTGCCACACTATTGCCTTATCATTTTGAATCATTGTCGTTATTGAATCTTGTTTCAGTAAAATTCCTTACTTCTATTGAATCTTGTTTCCATTGTTAATCCTCATCATTCGTACTTGACTACGAGAGTTATGTCTAAAAGGAATCAACCCGCTCCATCTGCTGGCAATGCTGCATTAGTGGGGTCGCACGTGGCATGATGGAGAATCGGCAGCGTCAGATAGAACTGGACCAGCGACAAGATGAGACTTTTCAGGAGGACTTGAGGACGACCCAACAGACTGCAACCAGCGCAGTTGAGAGGGCGGCATTTCCCAGGCAGGTCCAGCGTGAGGGTACGGTTGCTGATTTCAAAAGGCTCAGTCCGGCAATTTTTACAGGATTGAAGGAAGCTCTTAAGGTTGAGCAATGAGTCGTGGATACGGAGAACTTATTGAGTGCTGCTCAGATTTCAAACGAGAAGAAAGTGGATATGGTGCGCATGCAGATGGTTGACTATGCTAGAGAGTGGTGGCTTGTCGAGAAGAACCATTTGACAAAGCTAATCAGCTGGGCGGCTTTTACACTAAGTTTCTTGAAGAAATTATTTCTGTGGTCTGCTAAGGAGGAAATGGAAGAGAAGTTTATTGGCCTAAAACAGAATGGCGGATGTGTGGACACTTATGCGGGTGAGTGGACCCGACTCGATCGATTTGATGTGCCCTTGGTAGCCACTGAGGATGATATGGTAAGGCGTTTTCTCGCAGCCTTGATATAGAGATCTAGCGACGTATTAATTCATTGGGACTGGTATCTTTACTCAAGTTCTCACGGCAGCTAGAGAACAACAGGGGTTATCAAAGAGAGTGAAGGGTACACCTCGGCAGGATATTTCAGCACGGAAGACAGTACGGGCACAAGCCAAACCTTTAGCACTTAGAGTTTACTTATAACATGAGTTCTTATGAATCTTATTTTCTTGAATTCCTTCTCACTTTCCCGAACGATCACAGTTCTCACTTCAATTTTATTCTATCGACTCTGATAGTAGGATTTAAGCGACTTAGATGGACTTATATGATTGTAATCATGTACCACGGCATGATTACAATGCGGTACTCTGCTTAAGTAATTTCGAGTCCTACCCTTGATCCATTTCTTGACTTTAGTGTATTACTTTGTTTTTCCTGCTGTTTAATTATTTCCAAACCTATGTCTTATCTTAAAAGTAGAATCCGACTCCTTTCTTCGATTCTCTTGAAGTTCACTTCTTGACTTCTTGAATCCTTAAAATTCATATACGATCCTTCTAGTTTTTGGAAGCGTCTAAGGAGTAGACTTCGGACCTTATGGCGAGAGAAACTGTATGCCAAGTTGGGCCAATACGAGTTTTCAATCGATGAAGTTAAATACTTAGGTGATAACATATGAGGAGATGAGATCGCAATAAACTCGAAAAAGACCGTGGTAACTTGGGTTGGTCGAGTCCGAGAAAACTCGAGATAAGAACAAGTTAGACCCGCTGATTATTATCGGGGGTTCGTAAAAGATTTCGCGTGGATAACGGTGCCGTTGACCAGGTTGATTAGAAAGGATGATCCGTTGGTTGGTCTGAGAAGTATGCGCAAGTTTCAACTCGTTGAAGTGTATGTTAACAAACGCTCCTGTTCTAACTGTGCCGAACAGTTTCGTAAAGATAGTACATTCACAGTGACGCATCGGAAAAGGTTTTGAGCAATGTATTGAAGCAGCAAGGACGGGTGAAGGCATATGCGTCAAACAGCTGAATACGTTGGAGAAGAATTGCAGACACATTACTCGGAAATTAGTTGCAGTGATATTCGTATTGAAGTTAGGGAGACACTACTTTTAGGTGAGAAGGTCGAAATATCCACCGATCGGAAAAGCCTTAAAAGTGCATGATCATGTGGAAGGAGCCCTACGTGAGGCAACTAAAATAGTTGGATCTAGTAACTGACTACAACCTGGATCTAAAAGTGTCATCCGGACAGGAAGTTGTAGTGTCGGGTGTTGTAAGTCGATTGCTAGCCGGAATGATATTAACATTGCAAGAGGAGCTGATAACTGATTGTTGGAGACTTGAGTTGGAATTAGTCTTGCCAGATTCTTCGAAGGGTTAAAGCAATTACAAGTATAATCGTCATTGATAGATCGCATCAAGACCGTTCGAGCGTATCAATTGAAAAGCTTGTGAAGACGTATCTAAACTTATCAGAGTAGCGCAGCAGAAGCGTGGTAAACCTATAACCCACAAGGCTTAGGGCGGATTTTTCCTAATTCAAGGAGCTGGGTCCTCATGGTATGGGAACCATGTGTGCTAAAACGGGGAATTCGTGTAGAAATTATGAAGGGGGCACATAGTTCGGCATGCTTATTACATTCGATAAGTGTTAGAAGAGAAGCATATGCAGGAAATTGAGAGTTTGTGTGGCACTTGCTGGCCAAAGACTTAGGGCTTGGCACAGTTTGATTCTCGCCGTTACCTACTCGTGGTTTCGTTCTATTCACTAGCATGGTTTAGATCGATATAGCGTATCATGATTAATTTAGTATACTTTGGTGCTTGCATATCTCCATGATAAATCGTTTGACTTGATTGAACATCCTGACATCTGTATGTATCTGATTTATGATATCTTTCATCTGACCATTGACACGTGTGTATCTGATTTATGACGTCCATCTGTATTGATTGAGATCTGGTAACAAGATATCTTACCTGTCTGCTTGGGTGACTTTCACGCTAAACAAAGTTTCATCGTAAACAAGGGACACCTCTCGGGTGATATTCACGCTAGACAAAGATCTATCGTAGTTATGTGACACCTTTCGAGAATGTTCACGCCACTGCATTGATTCTTGCTATCGCCCCAGGCACGAGCATCCCAGCTGATATTGCTTGCAGCTAGTTATGGGATACTCCAAGGATACAAGTATGTCTATCAGCTAATTTCATTACTCACACCTTATTTGACTCTTAGATTAATGCCTAATTCGATTGACCTTTAGATTGACACTGTTTGACCCGATTTTTGACATCCGTCTTGAAATATTGTTTATTTGCATGGTCTTCCTACACGTTTACCTTCTTATATTTATATTCATTTTACAGCACGTATTTCCGCATTACTTTACGTAAATGATTTTTCTCCCAAAATTGTTTCCATGAATCCGAATTTCCTTGTTCTTGTCCTTTCCTTATTATCGTTACCGTGAACATGAGATTGGTTGTTCTTGTTCTTTTTCTTATTTTATTTCTTTTGTCGTCAAGAATTTCGAGGACGAAATTCTTTTTGTAATTGGGTATAATGCAACACCCTAACACGATCGTACACTTTAAATAGATGCATTGGTCATTTATTTTATTTATTTATTATTACTATTGGTGTTTGGATGGATATGCGCGATAATCACTTTTGTGTCCGACCCGCTTGCATATAAAAACTATTATATAATTGGAGTTTAATATTTCAAAATAGAATATTTTATGGCTATCCAGTTTGTTATATATATGATATTTAGTATTTAGAAATTGTTTTCTAATCAAGTAATATCATATTTTAATATGCATATAATATTTTGTTTAATATTTTTGTGTAACCAAAAATATATTTTAGTATTATATTTTAACAAAAGATATATTTTGTTCGTTGGTTTTAAGCAAGATATGATGAGATCTTTAAAACCCCTTTTAAATCTTTTAAATATATATTTTGTAAGTTAATTATATACGTTTTTTTTAAAAACCAATTATATCTCTCTTCTAATTCTATACCCACACCTATTTTCCCTGGGCCCAATCAAAATCATATATATATCTGCCTCACTTAGTCTCTCTCTCCAATCATATTTTCTCTTTCCCTTAACCAATCCATAACCAAAATCCTAATCCTATATATATTTTTCTATCTCTCTCCCTCTCATCTTCTTCCCCTTCAACCCTAGACCCATCCGCCGCCGGCACTTCCTTTCAACCCATATCGACAGCACCCTCAACCCATCATCGTCGACCCCATCTCCTTTTCACTGCCACACCCACGACTCGTCCCCACCGTTGCTTTCACCTCACCGCACCCACCTCCCATCATCAGCCTTGACCCCAACAGCCTCACCCTCGTAGTGTGCCTCCTCTAAACCCATGCCTTCCTTTATCACCATCACCGTCTCCTTCATCTCAAGACACCCAAGATTTCATGGCAGTCGTCTTCTTCTCGTGATCCAGACCGAGACCATAGCCGAGAACAAAGATTCGATCTTGCATCGTGCCGTGTTTCGTATCTCCGTGATCGTTGGTCGAGGCAAGTATCTGATACTTGCTTTCATGCTCGTTATGGCCAGTTCAAACCATGTCGTAATATTACTATTTTTATTATATCCTTTAATTCTACGGTTATTATCATGCAATACTTCCAAAGGACTTCAGTTTGGAAATCATATTTTATACCACTGAATGACATCTGCCTTAATCGTATCATCACAATTAACATCTTATCCCCACCTATGCAATTGTTATCCCCGGGAGTTTCTTTTGGCCTTCAGTGTGACATGTAACCACATGTAAACTATGTACTTGCTTCTTATAAAAATTTGATATAGTTATTTGGGGTATTAATATTTTAAACTTTCATATTTTAATTCCATAACTTCTGTCCACCTTTATACAAGGTGGAAATTATCCCTTCTTTAGTCCTATAACATGAGGCGGGGACACAATCCTCTGGATAATTATTTGTTAGATATAAAGGTGTTCTAATGTTTAAATAATGATAAATTATGTGAAAAAATTAAATATTTAGCAAGTTTCAATGAAGACATATTTAAAAGTAAATGAATGGTAATGTGCAGCCACTCGATGACAATCACAACGTCAGGTATGAAGATTGAACTAATAAGATGTCATATATGAAGTGGTATATATTGCTTGTAATTTATATAAATTATTCATATTAATCAATACTGATAAAACAAGCTAATCTTAATTTGACCGTCTCAACTAACCTGAAGTGGGATATTCAAACTTGACATTGAACTGATATGGTTGTTTTCTTTGCATCACAACTTGTGTATGTGATATTATTGCGAGATAACACTTCATATAATTAATACACTATCCTTGATATGTTTGTAATATACCAGACTGTTACTATTTTGTTATCATGTTAATATCTGTTGCCTGAAATACTTACCGATATCAACAATCCTGACTTGTTGTCCTGATGGACGTGACATGTTGTCTTGATAGATATAACATGTATATGCTTGTTCATGTGTTGGTATTAGGTAGATATTATTTTCATACATGGCTTGAAAAACGAAACTTAGGGAAATCAAAAGTGTAACTGAAGTGTAACTCAAAGGGATATTACATATTTCCGTGGTTCCCGGGGTTAACGGAACAAAATCATTATTGATTTATACATCTTGTATCCATGGTCCCGAGAGGTAACGGGATATATCTTGCGTCCGTGGTCTCAGGGGTAACGGGATATATACTTTTGAGTTACATAGAGGAGTACATTAATTGGTTTCGAATACACGTAGGATAGCTAACTTAGAAACATGAACCATAGGATACACGTGACATGTTTGACTATCTATAACTTGCTTTTTATCACCTGTGCTGCTATTGTTTATACCCATGACATCTACTCTTACACATAGCCTCATATAGCTTACTGCTTATACTATTATAATGATATCTTTGACGCATTGACGTCTGGGTTTTGCATAGCCCAAATCTTTTGACTTTAGCACGGGAGGATCTTAAGTACTTCGACAGGATCGCCGATTAGTGAGGATTCCTCTGATATAGTTCTTATTTATGGTTTAGGTATTCTCTTATTTCCTTTGATATTTACTGCTTCCGCTATCGCCTCCTGATATTGTTATCGTGGTTATTGGACATGTCATTAGATAGATGTTTATAATATTTGTTCTTAACTACCGATTGACAACCTTAATGTGATTATGGGAGGATGTTTTCTTACCGTAGGTAGCATGGCTGGCCGAGTTACGTCCCGAAATTTTGGTATCTTGAGAAACGGGGCATGACAATGACATTGTCTTCTCCTCCTGCTAGAGCAAATTTATTGGCTACCATAGACCCATCACTACCTAAATCACTATTAACATAAATTCACTAGAGGGCATCATTGTGATGGGAAACTTCTAAGTGCACTAGTGTGCATAATTAAAGGATGGGAACCTATAAAAATGCATCAATACCAAAGGTGTGTGATTCATGAAAACCAACGCAGGAGTGGTCTAATTTTTTCAGAAGCTCACTTAGAAACCTTTAAATACTCCGCACCTCCTTTTCTCCTTTATCTATCTTTTTTGGATACTTGATCTAGTTATCCAAACAAGTGTTCTAGCTGATAAAAACAGGCGGCATACGAATAGGATTTCAAACAAGATGAAAGCAAAATCTTTCTCAACCATCCAAAGTTCCAAACAAGGACTTTAATGTAGATCATGAAGGTTATTTTTAAATCAACTGAAAAACATCCACCAAGCCGAATAATCAATATGCTATATTTTAAGCTTTTCTAAATTAAAGATGGGAAATTTATACCGCACGCAACAACAAACCCAACAAGCCTTTATGCCTAACTTCTTTTGACAGCTACATTAATCCTTCAAGCAAATTAGTCCGCTTGGCTCTGATAAGTCTAAACATGTCTTTTGTGACCAGATCCTTCCATGTTCGTTTAGGTTTACATCCAGATCTTATTGCAAATAGCAAAAATTTGCCAATCCTAAGCATATTTGTTGGCCTATATTGCACATGTTCATACCATCTTAATTGGTTCTCCCTCATTTTACCTTTTAAAAAAATATAATATATTCTCCAATACCAAGCATCTAACTCAAAATCCAAATTGTTAGAATATATAATATATTCCATCAACTCTTATCATAACACCAAGTTTTAGTGTGGTCGAAGGGGCATCTTAAATGGTATCAAAGTAACTCGCGTTCGATTCTCACCGGGTTCGTACTAAATGTGGATTAATATAAATTTAAAAACTACCGCTGCGCAAAAACCCAAATTTCGACTCGACAGAGCATTCAACCAGCGGGGGGGTGTTAGAATATATATACATATGACAATTTTTTATATTAAACCATATTAAACTAATATTTTTTTAAAACAAGCCACTTTCAAAATATATTTAAAAAACATGTCACTTTCTGCCTCGTAGGCGCCATGTCAGCGCCAATTCAGCGCTGGCGCTGGCGTCTATAAAAAAATTTAAGAGACACGGTTTGAAACGACGCCCATTACAAATGTATGGGGTGCACTTTCAAACTGCGCCCCTTACAAATGTAAGGGGCACGGTTCTAAACGGCGCCCAGTACAATTGTAAGAGGCACGGTTCTAAACTGCGCCTATATATTTTAGTGCAAAACAATGGGACGCACTTTCGAAGTGCGCCCCATTCACCTACTTAAATAGATACGATATATTTACTTTCCTCATTCCTCACTATTCTCTCTGCTCTCTCCCTCTCTCTCCTCTCCCTCTCTCTCTCGATCCCCCGACCTTCCCCCGAGACCTCACTTCCCCCTCCCTGGCGATCTATCCCTCTATGGTCTCTCTCTCATCTCTCCCTCCGTCTCTCTCATATCTTTCTGTCTCTCACGCTCTCTCGATCCCTGCTCTGTCTATCATCTCTCGATCTCACATTCTCGCTCGTGCAGATTTGGATGGAAATTCACGGGCGAACAATCACCTTCATCCTCGCCATCGTCATCACCACTGTGAGGATCTAGAAAGTCAGCTAAACTCTAATTTTATTTAAAAATAATTTATAAAAAAAATTGGTTAAAATTTCGTATTGGGAAAGTAATTCGAATAAATTAGGTACATATTAGGGCTTTCCCCGATTTTACTTGTGACGGATCAATAAGTAGGATATAAGTTCTTGCAACTTATTACATGCTAGAAATATGTATTTTATTGTAATTTTATGTAATTAGGTGAGTATAATTGTGAAGATAAATAAGTAGCTTGTTTGATGAGAACTTTCAAAACATGCGTCAATATTTCTGACAGGTGGAAAAATAACGGATAATTATATCCATATAGTTTGCTATTTCGGTGGCCAATTATCGATAGAAAAAATAATATTTCTGAATATGTCGGAGGAAAAACTAAGATGACTAGAGTCAAGAAATTTGGCACTACAACGAGATATGCCAAGTAGTGTACAAAGCTATCAAAATCAATATGTTAAAGTTCAATATCTTCTTAATATGCAAATTACCAACGAAGCATGAATATACCGCCATTGAAGTATCCGATGACGAGGATACACAAGTCATGCTCGCATCGAAATCGAAATCGATCGAGTTGTTTGTGAAGAAGGAAATATTGACGTCCACTCAACCGCTCGAACCTTATTCTGAAGTGCATGATCCTTCATTTCGAGCATCCAAGTATTACCCACAAGGAGAAATGACACGCATGCTAAATATGAATGCTGATTCTACCGGCTTTATGTTTCCCACTAATGATGAACAGTATAGAGATCAAAGTTATGTAGGTAAAGGCACATCAAGCGGGACGCCAGTGAATTGGCAATTTACGAAGTATTATATTGCATATCTTTATATCACATATACAGGTAGCGGAACACTATTTATTGAGAGTGGAGATATGCTATACTTACTAAGTATTCATAAATTTGTATGTTGTTCTTATATACTGCCGGTCGGTTATAATTGCATGTCACCGCAAAACTTTGGGTTTAATTGCATGTCAACGCCAGGCTTCGGGTCTAATATTCTGCCCCAAAATACCGAGCACATGCAGTCATACAATACGGGCTGGACACCGTTTGCAGACGATTGGCCGGGATTTCGTCGGTATGAAACCGGAACATCAAGTACCATGCAAGTCTCTAATGTTAGTTCCGCACATCCAACCGATATATCTGATACAAATCCAGCGGTATTGGAAAATAATGGAGATGAAAGTGATGATGAGATAAAAATGATGATGATGATGCTAGTGATGAGAACGATATTGAAAGTGGGTTGAAGGTCGATGATTTGTTCGAGAATAAGAAGAAGTTAATTCAGACGGTCAACGTTTAGTCAATTAAATACGGAGTTTCTTTTAAACCAATCAAGACTACCACAACCAAGTACACCGTCGTTTGTAAAATAGACGCGAACTGCCCGTGGAGGTTTCATGCATATATGTCGAAGAAATCATCGACGAGACATTGGCGGATAAAGAAGTATGCGAATAATCATACTTGTGTGAATCCTGTAGTGAATTCAAATCATAAACAGATCGCTTCTACATTCATATGTAATAGAATATTGATTTTTGTGAAAGTGGATGTCGATTTGACCCCCAAAACGATTCAAGTGCTTATAAAAATGCATTATTCATTGAAATAAATTATATGAAGACATGGAATGCGTTGAATAGGGTATTGTCTAAAATATACAGAGATTGGGAAGATTCGTATGAACATTTGCCGCAATACCGTGCCGCCATCAAATCTACTAATCTCGGGACTGTCTTCAAGATAATCGATGCTTTAATGTCTGAAAGAATGGGATATTTTACCGGTGCATTTTGGGCATTCGGACCGGCTATTGATGGTTTTGCTTATTGTTGTCCCGTTCTCAATATTAATGGGACACACTTATACGGCAAATACAAAGAGACTTTACTCATTGCTACTGGTACTGATGCAAGTGATGGTCTTTATCCTTTGGCATATGCTGTAGTTAGAGGTGAAACTACTGAAAATTAGGAGTGGTTCATTGATTGCATTCATCTCTACATTCCATTCGTGCGGGAAAGACACGTTACTTTCATATCTAACCGGATGAAAGGGATTCCGACTGCACTAAGAAAATCATGGCCGGAACCTCAGTCACCGTTATTGTATTCGATATATCGGAACCAACTTCTCAACCACTGAATTTAGTGGCAAAATCTTGCAGAATTTGTTCTCTCAAATTGCATGTGCACCCGATAACTTGACATATAGCGAGCTGAGAGAAGAATTTAAACGTATATGTCCAAGAACAGATGCTTGGATTGAAAGTAGTATTAAAAATAAAGAAAAAATATGGGTTCTTTTGAAAGATGGTGGTACGCGATTTTGCATGATAACTACAAATGCTTCAGAGATTTTTAACGGGGTCTTAAAAGGATCTCGATCTGTGCCTATTCAGGCCTTAGTAGGACGGACATTTTACAGGGCAAACAAATACTTCTTTGCACAACGTCAGGAAAGACAAGAGTGGATGGCAAAGTTATATCCTAAGTTCGAATAATTAATAACAAAAATGGCTGCTGATGCTAGGCATGCTTGGATCATGAGATTCAGCCAGTCCGAATGGCAGGTGACGGACAAAAATAGAAAAAATTATGGCGTGGTCATCGATGATAGGAACTGCAATTGTACGTGCAATATTCCTAAGTTGCAAAAGTTTCCTTATTCGCATGTAATTTCAGCATGCACATGAGCAGAGAGTGGGGGAGCATTGCATATCACGATCTTGCTTCGAAGTGGTATTGTGTCTTCAAATACAAAGCTACTTATGCCCCGTTGTTTCATCCTGTACCTAATAGCCAATATTGGGAGGCATACAATGGTCCAATAATATTACCATCTATCGGTGGGAGACTAGCAGGACAACCACACGTTCTACTCGTATCAAACGTGTTATGGATAATTCACGAGAAGGATGTAGGCAAGATAGATACAGCATCTGCAATGGGTATGGTCAAACAAGACACGATGCAAAAATCCTTCGGCCCCACGTCGCCATTGGTAATCACTGTCTATACTTGAAATGCACACATGCATATACACATATACAAACACGTTCAAATACAAAAAACATACATATACACACATATACATGCACACATATGTTCTTTGTTATACATGCTCATTTTTTCAAAGATAATATAACTCGACCTTTTCATTGTACAGATATACCTATGGAGCCTGAACCTATAGATACGAGTGTTCTGTACTTACAGGCCGATCATAGGTCAGCCAACGCCGCAGTAGTACAGGTAAAACTTTGTAATTTTATTTTCTCTAATTACATATGTTATTTATACGTTACTGATATAAATTCTCTTTTTGTAATTGGCAGAGTGATCAGGTGATTACATGCATTGACCACTCAGTCCAGAGCAGCAGGATCCCAGCTAAAGATGCCCGTGTGCAGGCTGAGCTGCAACGGACAGGTTTTCATTTTCTATTCAGATTAGAGTACATACGTGATAGAGGCTTGATTACGGTTTTGGTAGATAGATGGAGACCAAACACCTCTCCGTTTCATTTTAGAGTTTGTGATATGACTATCATCCTTCAGGACGTCGTTGTGCTGCTTGGTCGGCCTCTAAACGGAGAGATGGTTGTTGTGGAGTACAACCACGATTAGTCATATTTATGTCCCAGCTTGTTGGGTAGGATTCTACCTATTGGGCAGAGGAGAGGCGGTAACATTAACTTGAGTTGGCTGCGGAAGGTGTTTAGTGCTGAGCCTGCCATGGATACTACCCCTGCGGCGATCGAGCAGCACGTATGAGCCTACATTTTAGATCAGATAGGGGTTCGTTTGTTCCCGAATAGAAGCAAAAGCAGAGTTATCTTGCATGGCTGCCTCTTTTAGCTGATCTCGACCAGTGTGTCACTTTATCGTGAGGGAGTGCAGTTCTATCATTCCTCTACAGTGACTGAAAATGGCTGCATTGATAGAGCAGAAGAGTTTTGGGGCTGTTTGACGCTTCTCCAGGTATAAAATGCTTAAACACGCATTCTTTGCGTAATTAAATTGATATTCAATGTAAAACCGCATTCTATCATATTTTATTTTAAATATGGTCATGAACATATCTCTATATTGGTCGCCCGATCATTACGACACAGTTCGGTTTAGATGGCCAAATGCCATATGGTTGCCAGTAAATAATTGAACATATGCGCATATTTCAAATTTCTAGTTTTTTTAGAATATTAATTTGTGTGTAATCTCTATACAGGTGGAATGTGCCCAGGTTATGGGATGTAACACCGGATCGCGGCAATCACTTCTACCGCAACGAGTTCGATATCATGGAGGAGGCGTCAGTTACGTGGACATTTACATATCTGACCTGATGGGCACTCTGCATCCATTATGCTTGGTAGGCGCCGGCTTCTGACATGCACGGACGCTGATCGTCTGCAACAATGTTATTCAGATGCACGTGTCAGACCGTGTCCTTCATCAGTTCGGCTTGAGGCAGCACATACCGAGCGCGGTAGAGCGGACACCGCGTCAGGATAGAGCGCTAGTTAGGGATG
Source organism: Agapanthus africanus (assembly GCA_030015575.1). NCBI lineage: Eukaryota > Viridiplantae > Streptophyta > Magnoliopsida > Asparagales > Amaryllidaceae > Agapanthus > Agapanthus africanus. The sequence continues at coordinate 259,817,516 of JASDDO010000019.1, read as the reverse complement.
CTTGGCTCGTGGAGTATCAAAATTGGGTGGGTCAACGGTACGGTCGGGTAAACCACATATCCAATGAGATACAGCCATGTATACCAATAGACCAGTACCTTGCCTGGTATTGGATGATTACCCGCAGATTCGTCATCACAACCGTCCCTCCGCCCACCTCATATACATCTCGAGGACCGATAGAGAGAGATTTGTTAACTTTATATCAAACCTTTTAAAACTATAATCTTATTTTTATGAAATTAATTATCTTATTTACCATCAATATAGGTCCAACTCATTTACGCGTTAGAGAATATAGCTGATGAGGGGATTAGTGGCACCAGAGACTCAGCGGGCAGCTTTATGAACATCAAGTCTGTCATCTGGAGTGTGATGACGAGGCATAGATTCACACGTCCACTGGACGTGCCTGTACCACTTGCCTGCACCACCCGTCCCTGCACCACCCGTGCCTCCACCATCCATCCCTGCACTACCTGTGCCTCCACAGCTGTCCGCACCAGCCATTCCTATCACATATGCACGAATAAGACTTAGACGGAAACAGCCGGAGCCGTCTCAGCATCCCGATGAGTATGAGCATGGACCATCACAGCCAGAGCCGTCTCAGCCACCTACCGCCGACGAAACCGGACCGTCACAGCCTCGACGTCCTATAGCGAAGAGGATGACACCAAGGATGGTGCGACGACTTCGTTAGATTGCACGGAGTATTTTTGTGTATTGTGTTGTGATGACTTCGTTATTTATTTTACATTGTTTATTGTTTTCAGCTTATTGGTCTTCGTCGTTTGGACGTCGTATATTTTGCGTGGATTGTATCTCCGCCATTTAGACGTTGAGCCTCCGTCGTTTGGGCGTTGAGTTAACTCCGTCTGTGGATACTATTATTTTACTATCCTTGTACATGAATTTTATTCAAAATTTACGAAGGAGGTGTTGTCCGATTTTCAAACATTAATTCTTTACAAAAAAACACTTTAATTCATTTTAATTCAAACGTTAATTCTCTTTCACACAAACACATGTTCATACACGGTATATTACACACATGGTACACACATCCACAACATACACGAGAATGACGCAAACAAAATAGATAGTAAGAACAGTAACAACACCATAATTCATCACTAAAATTTCAGAAATAAACCCTCTATGTTACTGAGCTCCGCAACAACAGAATTAATCCGCTCTGTAATTGCATCAATGGCCTCATCACCCACCGTGGAATCTCGAGTGAGTTCAAGATGGTTTAAAGTCCGACGATGCATAAAGATGCGATAGAGAGAGCTTGCAGAGTACCCGATATTGCGACCAGAAAGAAAACCCATAGAATGAAAAAAATGGAGACGACGATTTGCTTCTCCATAGGGGTCATGGGTAATTTCTTCAGGGGGAGACGGGAGCGCATCCAATACGGCTAAGTGCAAGAGCCGTAGAATTTCACGATCGATCTTCATCGGCCAATTCATACCCACGTAATCGATAGAGAATGCCTTCGTAACTAAAGTAGTCCATCCTCGTGTATAAAGTTTTCACGACGGTGTAAAGGATGCACCTCTTAATTTCATCGATTAATGGCAATCCTGCAGATCAAGATCCCAACATTGAGAGAGAGCAAGACTGAGAACTGAAAGGGAGAAAGATAGAGATAGTGATGGCGATGAGATCTGAAAGAGTGTGAGAGAGCTCGGTACAGAGAGTGAGATTCGAGATTGAGATGAAGAGATTGAACTCTTCATATAAGGAACACAATCATTCATAGGGTATGTGTTTTTTTGGGGCGCAGTTGGCAACTGCATCTCAGAAAAACACATACCTGTGAATAATAGTGTTTCCTTTTGGGGTGCACCTGCAAACTACGCCATAAAAAAACACATACCCGTAAATAAGTATGTTTCTTTTTGGGACGCGGTTTGCAACTGCGGCAAAAAAAAAAACAAATTCCCAACAATGAAAATGGTAAGCTTAATAAGGAGCGCGGTTTAAAAGTGCGCTCCATATATTTGTAATAGACGCAGTTTCAAACTGCGCCCTTTAAAAAAAATATTTACGCCAGGGCCAGCGCTTAGTTGGTGCTAACGTGGCACCTACCGGGGCAGAAAGTGTCCTGTTTTTGTAATATGGTTTTAAAATGATTTGTTTTAAAAAATATTATTTTAATATGGTTTAATCTAAAAAATTGTCATATATATATATATATATATATTCCCTCAACTTTCATCATTAACTTCAGAGTTTTCGTGTAGTGGAGAATAAATTCATTAACAATTCATGAAAATAATGCTGCAAATTTGAATTTTCAAATAGACTCACAAATACCACAAATTTGATTATATCACTGCCCATAGGTAAATTTTATTTTGAAAAGTACCATACCTGAGCAGAAACACAAGAAGCGTCCTCACCACCACCACCACCATCGTCGTCTTTGAGGACAGCTACAGCCCCAGAGGCATCTGGATCAATCCCCAGAACCCATTTGCCAAAACCACCCTCCTCTCTTTCCTCAATACCTCTAATGTCCGATTCTTGTTGTTGAAAGGGGCAAGAGAGAGAGTCGAGCCAGTTCTCCTTCAGCGCCACCAGCTCCAAAGCCTTGGTGCTAGCCCTAGCCGTAACCCTAACCCTAACCCTAGTCTTTAGAATAGGGCGAGCACGAGGGCAGAAGCGATTGAGATTGAGACAGAGAGGGAAGAACCGGAGTTTGGAGGCCATGGGGATGATGATGATGGGTTTGGGAGCGGGACAGTGGTTTTGGTTCAATAAGGATGGTGGCCTCGGAAATACACTGGATTTTGAACTGGAAAAATAAGTTTACTAGCCACTTCAAACATCTAACAACGTCTACCAAGAGGCAAACGTCACTGGCCCTCCTGTTTACGGTTGAATTGGTGAAGCCTTCTTAGGGCTGAACTTGAACCAAGGCATATATATGCTCGAACCCACTGGATTGCGGCTTATTAATCCAAAGAAAAAAGAATCTTTTGTATAGATTTGGATAGGTTTTTAATGAGTGGGTAAAGTATTACTCGATTTGAATTGCAACTCATGATGGAAAAAGAAATAATTTTTAAAATACGCTAAACCTACCATTCCGGTAGATACCAGGTTGATGATTAGTTAACAAAATATGGTAGATTTGATACTTGAACACCTACCGCACTTTGTTAGACAATCGCCGGCATCTAAGCGTTATGAGCCCCAACCTTTTATATCTTGGATAGATTTGAACAAGTTTTCAAATGTGCAGGGAACTTATTCCTCGAAAAGAGAGGAGAAGAAAAGAAATACCTTTTCTACCCACCAATTTAGCTCTTAGGCAGTTACGAACAAGTTTTCAAATTGTTGGGTTACGTATTCCTCAAAAAGAGATGAAGAGAAATACTTTTGATGCCCACCATTTTATCTCTTGGTAGATATGATCGAACAAGCTTTCAAATGGATAGGTACGTAAAGTATTTCTCAAAAAGAAAAAAAAAGAAATACTTCTATACCCTTATAATTCATATCAAATGATAAATAAATAGAACCCGTTAATAAACCTGCTTCATCCCTCCTTTGGTTAGATTGCATTCAAACTCGGTTCAATGTAATTGTTGTGTTCACTTTAGTTGACGTAGATACAAAATATGCAATCAAGCGCAGCGGAAAGTTTATCTTCTCTAAAAGTTTATGATATACCTGATCCGATTGGTTGGATCGTTCCTCACACATATCACGTAGAAAATCTGATATTTATTGCCTCCAAGTAACGGCCGGAGAGAAATCACACTTTGGTAGAAACCGAAAATCCCTCTCTTGATTGTCCCGCAAGCCAATCCAAAATAAAAAAGGATGAGCAAAGGAGATAACGGCTCTCTGTTGTCTTTCTCTATAGAAGAACTCTCTATGTTGCTGCTAGGTTCCCCGGCACCGCTACAAGCCGCCGCCTCCTCCTCGCCATCTTCTTCTCCTTCTTCCTCCATTCCCGAGTTGATGCAGCTGCAAGTACAGTCGTCGTTGATTGAGAATATTAAAGCAGCGCAGTTACAGGACCCTAAATTGCAAAAGTTTCGAGAACAGGTTGAAGCTGGACTTTGAACGGACTTGTTGATTCATGAAGATGGTCCGTTGCGATATGGTAGCCGTTTGTGTGTGCCAAAAGGAGATATTCGCGAAGAAGTTATGAAGGAGGCGCACAGTTCCGCATATTCCGTACATCCAGGAGGCATGAAGATGTACCGAGATCTACGACAACATTTCTGGTGGGAAGGCATGAATCGGGAGATTGCCCGCTTTGTAGCGAAGTGCTTGGTGTGTCAGCAAGTTAAGGCTGAATATCAAAGGGTTGCTGGTTTATTGCAACCACTTCCGATTCCTCAATGGAAGTGGGAACATATAACCATGGATTTCGTGACGGCTTTACCACGGAGTCCAAAGGGCAACAATGCAATTTAGGTGATTGTTGATCGATTGACCAAGGCAGCTCATTCCATACCATTTCGAGTTGGTCAATCAACGGAAGCATTGGCAGAACGGTACATGCAGGAGATTGTAAGATTGCATGGAGTACCGGTGAGCATCGTGTCGGACCGTGACACCCGTTTCTTATCACACTTCTGGAGGAGCTTACAGGAAAGTTTGGGGACTCGATTGAAGTTTAGCACAGCTTATCATCCTCAGACAGATGGCCAGTCGGAGAGAACGATCCAAACTCTTGAAGATATGTTGAGAGCTTGCATGTTAGACTTCAAGGGTTCATGGGAGGATCATCTACACTTGGTGGAGTTTTCTTACAATAACAGTTTTCAGGCAACTATTCAAATGGCTCCATTCGAAGCATTGTATGGTCACAAGTGTCGTTCACCCGTTTGTTGGGATGATGTTGGAGAATGAAGATTTTTGGGACCGATTTGATCGTGCAGACAGTAGAGAAAGTCAACACTATCCGGAATCATATGAAGGCAGCACACGATCGGCAGAAGAGTTGGGCCGATACATCAAGAAGACCTCTAGAGTTCGCTGTTGGTGATCTGGTATTCTTGAAGATATCACCGACCAGAGGAGTGATTCGTTTTGGGAGTCGAGGCAAACTTAGTCCTCGATTCGTTGGGCCATTCGAGATTTTGGAACGTATTGGAGAAGTGGCGTATCGATTGGCTTTACCGCAATCTTTGGCGAATATTCATGACGTGTTTCATGTATCTCAACTCCGTAAATATGTTCAAGATGAAACACACGTGCTGGATCATTCGGAGCTGACTGTACGAGAAGATTTGACTTTTGAGGAGCGACCGATGTCGATTGTTGATCGAAGAGAAAAGGTTCTTAAGAACAAGATTATCCCTCTCGTACTTGTTTCTTGGGGAAATCGCTCGCATGGAGAATCGACTTAGGAACGAGAAGACGAAATCCGACAGAAGTTTCCACATCTATTCTCGTAGTTTCTTGATTGTTTATCCTTTCTTATTCTTGGAATTTCGAGGATGAAATTCTTTTTGTAGTTGGGTATAATGTAACAACCTAGTTCATTTATACCTATTCCAGTTCTCGTATTTCCTTATTTGTGGTATTTTCTTGATTTATCGTATTTTGGGTGCGAATGGTATTTTACATTTTACATTGCATTCGACCCAACCCGCTTGCTTGAAACTTATTAGATTCATATTTATGAATTATCTTGACTTGTTACATAGACATGTGCATTTTCATGTATACTGCATACTGGCATTTCATCTGGCATTGCATCTTTTACCATATAACATTTTAAATCACGTAAAATAAATTTAAAATTACTTAACATGGCCTGCATGATACCCCTAACCCCGTGGTAGCATCCGCGCATCTTTTTCTTGTCCCGTTCAGCGAAACGGACGTGTTTGGATGGCTACGCGCACGTACATGCATCTGTTCTTGGGGGTATGCATTTTCGTTACCCGAGCTTTCATTTTGAAATTTGGACGTCGCATATATTTTTCATATTTTAAATCTGAATTTTTAGACCCGACTCGGGCGTATTTTGGAATATTTTGTATCCCGCCAAAGTTCAATGATTTAAATATTTAAATTTCATTTAACTATTCAAACTTCCTTTAACAGTTCAAACTTCTAACAGAAAATAAGTTTAAAACTAAAATAATATTTTCCTAACCAATTATAACAACTCTATATTCCTTTCTCTCTCTTCTCTATTTCTTTTTCTCTCTCTCTCCCGCGCTATCTCTTTCTCTCTCCCCTCACAAAAATCCAAATTCATCTCTCATCCCTCTCTCTCTCTCATCTCGCGCGTCTCTCTCTCTCTCTTCTTTCTCACTCATCTCGCGGATCCTGTAGCATTATTGGATGCGGTCACCTCCCTCGCGCTACAATTACCTCCCTTCTATCATCGTCTTCATCTTCTCTTTAAAAACCCCGAGAGCCTTCGAGAACCCATCAAACTTCCCTCTGCCTCCTCAAACCCTAACCCTAAAACTCCATCTCCCCATCACTTTCGACCCTTAACCAAGCCTCCTCCTCCTCCTCGCCATCTTCTTCTCCTTCTTCCTCCATTCCCGAGCCCATATCTGCACCCCTGCACACCCACAAACCCACAGAACACCTCATCGCCGGCGATCCCCTCGACCTTGCCATCACCATCTCCTTCCTCTTCTCTCCCTATCTCCTCTGTTCTCCTCCCCTTCACCAACCCTGCACCAAGAAACCAACACCAAACCCTAACCGAAACCCTAGCAACCAACCCCTTCGTCGGAGCTCCGTTCATCACCATCGACACCACCACCTCTCTCTGCGAACCCAGTGCACAAACCTCAGTGAGCAATCCCTCTTCTTCTTCCTCCTTCTTCCCTTCTTCTTTCTTCTCATTTCTTGATTCTTGAATATTGTATTCTCGTAGTTCACCGGAGTCGGGATCGTCGTCGATGATCCGAACGACCCAGAGGAAGTGCCTTGCTTGCGTGATCACCCTCGTACGTTGTTTGGACCCGTTCCGTGTACCGTGCACGCGTCGCGACATTTCGCCGACGTGGGACATTCCGTACACATCCGTTCTCGTTTTTTCTAGGCAAGTCTATATTGCTACATGCTACATTACTTTTTATACATCTATTTTAATAATTATAACACTGGAATTCTAAATCATGCATCCCAAGTTCTCGTTTTACAGTTTTCCGACATCCGTAAGCATTCGTGCGTATTATTTTACATCTAACGCATGCAAACCTATCTTGTTACATACTATATTACAATATACTGCACCCAATGGAATATTTACATCACATATTGCTTAGTTGTACATCCCACATTACCATTTTACAGTTTTACTGATTTCGGATACCCGTTTGCATCCATCTCATTTAAAATATATATAACTGCATCCATAGATCACATTAATACATAACACTGTGATATTAACACCCCATGTTTAATAAAGTGCATCCAAATTAGTATTGGAACTATAAATATAACCCTAATCGATAATTGTGCATCCATATCTTTGAATTTATATCTATTTGCATACCATATCACATTATTCCATTTTATTGTTATATTAGTTCTCCATACTTGATTTTGTGTACCCATACTTATTACAGTTTGATTATGAGCACCCACTTGACACTTGTGCACTACCTGACATGACCTGATACCCTACTACTGACATGACTTGATACCTGTGCACTACTTGACATGACTTGATACATGTACACTACCTGACATGACCTGATGTACCACAGCATGACATATTACCTGATCTTGTTGCTAATGCCGACAATCTTGACCTGTTGTCCCTACGGACATTTCCTGTTGTCTATACAGACAAACATGTACCTGCTTGATCCTGTGTTGGTATTAGTCTCAGATTTATCAATACCTGACCTACACACATAACCTTGGGGGTATGGGGAAATCAAGATTGTAACTGAACGTAACTCAAAAGGATATTACATCCTGTACCGTAGTCCCGTGGGGTATGAACGGGACATAGACTCATAGTCTATTATATATTGTACCGTGGTCCCGTGGGGAATGAACGGGGCATAGACCGATGAGTTACGGTGAGGATTACATTAATTGATTTCGAATAACCTTAGAGTAGATAACCCTATAGCACAGTTTAGACTACCCACCGCACTTCACCTGTTTATATCCTGTTCACTGATCTATATTCATGTTACGGTTTACTTGCTACTGATGACTTGTTACTGTTCATACTTCATGCCTGCATATTTCATCACATCCTGCTTGCTTAGAATTATTGATATTTTGACGCATTGACGTCTGGATTTTGCATGGCCCAGATCCCTTATCCTCATCGCAGGCTGTCCAGGAGTACTTTGATCAACAGGCCGAGCAGTGAGGACCTGTTATTAGTTGGTTTAGTTTCCTTTCAGTATTTTCATTCCTGATGTGAGCCCGCATTATGGGACGTACATTCCAGTTTATTATTGTATTGGATCTTTTGCTTCCGCATCATTTTTATTGACTCGTTATTTCTGGCTCATGGACATGTACTAGATAGTTTCTTTTATTTTCCTGTTCTTGATATCTATAGACAGCCGTAATGTGACTGTGGAGAGATGTTTCCTAGCCACAGCTAGCATGGTTGGCTCTGTCACATGTCGATCTTAGTGCACTCTGGGAAGCGGGGCGTGACAGGGTTTGTTTGGTATCAGAGACATAGGATCTAGGTTAATCGGGTTTGATTCTTTTGTAGTTGGGTATTGGACCCAATACACGAATCAGAATACTCGTGATTAGGAACATGTCCTTCCACTTTACCATCTTACCATTTTTTGAATCTTAACCTCCTCCTGATTCTTACCTTGACGATATGCAAATCTCTTTGCATCTCGACTTGAAACTTTGGTTTTCTATTGTTTATCTCTAGAATTTAGGCGACTTGGGTAGAGTTATGTGATTGTAGCTATGTACCGCGGTATGGTTACAATGCGGTACTCTATTTGAGTAACTTGGAGTTCTAGTCTCGATCCCTATCCTTGATCTATATCTTGTTATCATACTAATCCTTTCGGTGTTTTGGTTTCAGGAACATGGCAGACAAAAATCTGAAATCGTACCAGAGGCGTGTTGATGACGCCGCTTTGCTTGGAGTAATTCGTGGGATGCTGGAAAACCAGAAACGGCAGACCGAGCTGAACCAGCGGCAAGCCGAAGCTTTTCAGGAAGGGTTGCGGACCGTCCAGCAGGCCGTAAACAATGTTGTGGCCAAATCAGTTGATCGTATGGGTACTGTGGCGGATTTCAGGAGACTTGGTCCATCCGTCTTTACTGGTCTGGAAGAGCCGTTGCCAGTGGAGCAGTGGCTGGTTGATACGGAGAATTTGCTCGTTGCGGCACAGATTCCAGAGGACAAGAGAGTGGATGCGGTATGCATCCAGTTGGTGGACTATGCCCGTGAATGGTGGCTTGTGGAAGAGACCCGCTTGCCCAAGCCGATTAGTTGGGCGGATTTTTCGAAGAGTTTCTTGGAAAAGTTCTTCCCAAAGACTGCACGGGAGGAAATGAAAGAAAAGTTTATCAGTTTGAAGCAGAACGGCGTACCCGTGGATGTACATGCGGCTGAGTGGACACGGCTCGGTAGATTCGCTGGACCTTTGGTTGCCAACGATGCTGACAGGGTAAGGAGGTTCATGCACAGTTTGGATGTGGACATCCAGAAGCATATTATATCTCTGGGTTTGACCACTTTCTCACAAGTGCTTACAGCGGCCCGAGAGCAGCAGAGCCTATCTATGAAGACTGGGGGTACGCAGCAGCAAGCAGTGGCAGTACGAAAGCCAGCGTTTACACCAAACTAAGCGCATACACGCAGAGGTATTCTGGTGAATAGGCGTGGTGTTGTACCTATGAAGAAGCCCGTCGCAACCGTGCAGAAAGGAAGAGCATTTTGCGATTTCTGCCAACAATCGGGTCATTTCTGGAAAGATTATCGAAAGAGACTTGGACTTTGCTTTGTTTGTGGATCAGCGGATCATGCCGTTGATACTTGTCCGTCGAAGCTTCGTCTTAAGGATGATGTTCAGAGGCTACCGCAGAAGCAGTTTCAGGGGCAGAAGCAGTTGACTCAAGGACCCAATCAAGCTCGAGCTTTTACCTTGACGGCTGAAGAGGCCAAAGCTTCAGAGGAAGTTGTTTCAGGTATCCTACTTGTTCATGGTTTTCCCGCATTAGCGTTATTCGATTCTGGTGCATCCCATTGTTTTATGTCGTCCAAGTTTATTGCTACACATTCGATTCCTTGCACGAACTTATCTAGTTGTTGGGACATACACATTGGGAATGGGAAGATTATAGCTAGTAGAGAATGTAAGGATTGTTCAGTTGTTGTTTGCGGACGAGAGTTATTTACAGATTTCTTGGTGATTGATACCGGCAGCTATGAAGTCGTCTTGGGAATGGATTTTCTCGGCACTTTCTATGCTCATATTGATTGTAGGGCAAAGAAAGTGATTTTCCAGATTCCCGGACATCCGGAGTTTATCTTTACCAGAGGAAGCAGTTCTGTCGGGCCAGTCGAGTTTAGGGCCAGACCGACAGATAATGTTCTTTCGTCTATGGAAGTTGATAGGAAGAAGCGCCAGCTGTAGTTCGAGAGTTCATGGACGTATTCGAAGACATCTCAGGTTTACTGCCGAAACGGGACGTGGAGTTCGCGATCGATCTTATTCCTGGTGCAGCGCCAATCTCTAAGGCGAACTATCCAATGGCACCAGTGGAGTTGGAAGAAGTCAAGAAGCAGGTTACCGAATTACTTGAGAAGGGTTGGATTCACACCAGCAATTCACCTTGGGGAGCTCCAGTTCTTCTAGTCAAGAAGAAAGATGGCACACGGAGGATGTGCATCGATTATCGAGAATTAAACCGGGTGACTATTAAGAACAAGTACCCGATCCCTCGCATTGGTGAATTATTCGAGCAGCTTAGTGGCGCGAGGGTATTCTCGAAGCTGGATTTGCAATCCGGATATCATCAGGTCCGAGTTAAATCAGAAGATATTTGCAAGACGGCGTTCCGAACTCGGTATGGACATTACGAGTATTTAGTGATGCCCTTCGGAGTAACAAATGCACCGGCGATATTTATGGACTTGATGAACCGAATCTTTTCACCATTCTTAGACCAGTTTATAGTGGTGTTCATTGATGATATTCTGGTCTACTCAAAGAGTATTGAAGAGCATGCAAAACACTTGAAGATCGCACTACAGACATTAAGGCAAGAAAGATTGTATGCAAAGATGAGCAAGTGTGAGTTTTGGCTTGAAGAAGTGAAGTTTTTGGGGCATGTCATGTCCGGAGATGGAATCGCCGTTGATCCCGACAAGATTGCAGCAGTTCGAGATTGGCCGATTCCGAAGAACGTTGCAGAGATCAGAAGCTTTCTTGGACTTGCCGGGTATTACAGAAAGTTCGTGGAGAATTTTGCTCGTTTGGCTGAGCCTTTGACCAAGCTTACACGCAAGGAAGTACCATTTGTGTGGACGGATAACTGTGCGTCAGCTTTTGAGGCGTTGAAGCAGATATTGATAACCGCTCCTGTTTTGACCGTACCGGACAGTTCCGGAGGATTGGTGATTCACAGCGACGCATCTGGGAAAGAATTGGGATGTGTTTTGATGCAGCATGGGAAGGTTATAGCTTACGCATCGAGACAGTTGAAGACCCATGAGAAGAATTACCCAACTCATGATTTGGAGCTAGCAGCTGTAATTTTCGCTTTGAAGATTTGGAGACACTACTTATTGGGCGAAAGAGTCGAAGTATTCACCGATCACAAAAGCCTGAAGTATGTGTTCACACAGAAGGAGCTTAATATGAGGCGGCGTAGATGGTTGGAGCTGATGGCTGACTATGATCTTGATCTTAAGTACCATCCGGGGAAAGTTAATGTTGTGCCGGATGCGCTTAGTCGGTTACCAGCAATTCGGATGTTGACTGCACAAAAGAAACTTATTGAAGACTTTCAGAGATTCGATTTGGAGATTGTGCTACCGCATTCTTCGGGACAGTTGATGCAGCTGCAAGTACAGTCGTCGTTGATTGAGAATATTAAAGCAGCGCAGTTACAGGACCCTAAATTGCAAAAGTTTCGAGAACAGGTTGAAGCTGGACTTTGAACGGACTTGTTGATTCATGAAGATGGTTCGTTGCGATATGGTAGCCGTTTGTGTATGCCAAAAGGAGATATTCGCGAAGAAGTTATGAAGGAGGCGCACAGTTCCGCATATTCCGTACATCCAGGAGGCATGAAGATGTACCGAGATCTACGACAACATTTCTGGTGGGAAGGCATGAATCGGGAGATTGCCCGCTTTGTAGCGAAGTGCTTGGTGTGTCAGCAAGTTAAGGCTGAATATCAAAGGGTTGCTGGTTTATTGCAACCACTTCCGATTCCTCAATGGAAGTGGGAACATATAACCATGGATTTCGTGACGGCTTTACCATGGAGTCCAAAGGGCAACAATGCAATTTAGGTGATTGTTGATCGATTGACCAAGGCAGCTCATTCCATACCATTTCGAGTTGGTCAATCAACGGAAGCATTGACAGAACGGTACATGCAGGAGATTGTAAGATTGCATGGAGTACCGGTGAGCATCGTGTCGGACCGTGACACCCGTTTCTTATCACACTTCTGGAGGAGCTTACAGGAAAGTTTGGGGACTCGATTGAAGTTTAGCACAGCTTATCATCCTCAGACAGATGGCCAGTCGGAGAGAACGATCCAAACTCTTGAAGATATGTTGAGAGCTTGCATGTTAGACTTCAAGGGTTCATGGGAGGATCATCTACACTTGGTGGAGTTTTCTTACAATAACAATTTTCAGGCAACTATTCAAATGGCTCCATTCGAAGCATTGTATGGTCACAAGTGTCGTTCACCCGTTTGTTGGGATGATGTTGGAGAATGAAGATTTTTGGGACCGATTTGATCGTGCAGACAGTAGAGAAAGTCAACACTATCCGGAATCATATGAAGGCAGCACACGATCGGCAGAAGAGTTGGGCCGATACATCAAGAAGACCTCTAGAGTTCGCTGTTGGTGATCTGGTATTCTTGAAGATATCACCGACCAGAGGAGTGATTCGTTTTGGGAGTCGAGGCAAACTTAGTCCTCGATTCGTTGGGCCATTCGAGATTTTGGAACGTATTGGAGAAGTGGCGTATCGATTGGCTTTACCGCAATCTTTGGCGAATATTCATGACGTGTTTCATGTATCTCAACTCCGTAAATATGTTCAAGATGAAACACACGTGCTGGATCATTCGGAGCTGACTGTACGAGAAGATTTGACTTTTGAGGAGCGACCGATGTCGATTGTTGATCGAAGAGAAAAGGTTCTTAAGAATAAGATTATCCCTCTCGTACTTGTTTCTTGGGGAAATCGCTCGCATGGAGAATCGACTTAGGAACGAGAAGACGAAATCCGACAGAAGTTTCCACTTCTATTCTCGTAGTTTCTTGATTGTTTATCCTTTCTTATTCTTGGAATTTCGAGGACGAAATTCTTTTTGTAGTTGGGTATAATGTAACAACCTAGTTCATTTATACCTATTCCAGTTCTCGTATTTCCTTATTTGTGGTATTTTCTTGATTTATCGTATTTTGGGTGCGAATGGTATTTTACATTTTACATTGCATTCGACCCAACCCGCTTGCTTGAAACTTATTAGATTCATATTTATGAATTATCTTGACTTGTTACATAGACATGTGCATTTTCATGTATACTGCATACTGGCATTTCATCTGGCATTGCATCTTTTACCATATAACATTTTAAATCACGTAAAATAATTTAAAATTACTTAACATGGCCTGCATGATACCCCTAACCCCGTGGTAGCATCCGCGCATCTTTTTCTTGTCCCGTTCAGCGAAACGGACGTGTTTGGATGGCTACGCGCACGTACATGCATCTGTTCTTGGGGGTATGCATTTTCGTTACCCGAGCTTTCATTTTGAAATTTGGACGTCGCATATATTTTTTATATTTTAAATCTGAATTTTTAGACCCGACCCGGGCGTATTTTGGAATATTTTGTATCCCGCCAAAGTTCAATGATTTAAATATTTAAATTTCATTTAACTATTCAAACTTCCTTTAACAGTTCAAACTTCTAACAGAAAATAAGTTTAAAACTAAAATAATATTTTCCTAACCAATTATAACAACTCTATATTCCTTTCTCTCTCTTCTCTATTTCTTTTTCTCTCTCTCTCCCGCGCTATCTCTTTCTCTCTCCCCTCACAAAAATCCAAATTCATCTCTTATCCCTCTCTCTCTCTCTCATCTCGCGCGTCTCTCTCTCTCTCTTCTTTCTCACTCATCTCGCGGATCCTGTAGCATTATTGGATGCGGTCACCTCCCTCGCGCTACAATTACCTCCCTTCTATCATCGTCTTCATCTTCTCTTTAAAAACCCCGAGAGCCTTCGAGAACCCATCAAACTTCCCTCTGCCTCCTCAAACCCTAACCCTAAAACTCCATCTCCCCATCACTTTCGACCCTTAACCAAGCCTCCTCCTCCTCCTCGCCATCTTCTTCTCCTTCTTCCTCCATTCCCGAGCCCATCTCTGCACCCCTGCACACCCACAAACCCACAGAACACCTCATCGCCGGCGATCCCCTCGACCTTGCCATCACCATCTCTTTCCTCTTCTCTCCCTATCTCCTCTGTTCTCCTCCCCTTCACCAACCCTGCACCAAGAAACCAACACCAAACCCTAGCAAACCCTAACCGAAACCCTAGCAACCAACCCCTTCGTCGGAGCTCCGTTCATCACCATCGACACCACCACCTCTCTCTGCGAACCCAGTGCACAAACCTCAGTGAGCAATCCCTCTTCTTCTTCCTCCTTCTTCCCTTCTTCTTTCTTCTCATTTCTTGATTCTTGAATATTGTATTCTCGTAGTTCGCCGGAGCCGGGATCGTCGTCGATGATCCGAACGACCCAGAGGAAGTGCCTTGCTTGCGTGATCACCCTCGTACGTTGTTTGGACCCGTTCCGTGTACCGTGCGCGCGTCGCGACATTTCGCCGACGTGGGACATTCCGTACACATCCGTTCTCGTTTTTTCTAGGCAAGTCTATATTGCTACATGCTACATTACTTTTTATACATCTATTTTAATAATTATAACACTGGAATTCTAAATCATGCATCCCAAGTTCTCGTTTTACAGTTTTCCGACATCCGTAAGCATTCGTGCGTATTATTTTACATCTAACGCATGCAAACCTATCTTGTTACATACTATATTACAATATACTGCACCCAATGGAATATTTACATCACATATTGCTTAGTTGTACATCCCACATTACCATTTTACAGTTTTACTGATTTCGGATACCCGTTTGCATCCATCTCATTTAAAATATATATAACTGCATCCATAGATCACATTAATACATAACACTGTGATATTAACACCCCATGTTTAATAAAGTGCATCCAAATTAGTATTGGAACTATAAATATAACCCTAATCGATAATTGTGCATCCATATCTTTGAATTTATATCTATTTGCATACCATATCATATTATTCCATTTTATTGTTATATTAGTTCTCCATACTTGATTTTGTGTACCCATACTTATTACAGTTTGATTATGAGCACCCACTTGACACTTGTGCACTACCTGACATGACCTGATACACTACTACTGACATGACTTGATACCTGTGCACTACTTGACATGACTTGATACATGTACACTACCTGACATGACCTGATGTACCACAGCATGACATATTACCTGATCTTGTTGCTAATGCCGACAATCTTGACCTGTTGTCCCTACGGACATTTCCTGTTGTCTATACAGACAAACATGTATCTGCTTGATCCTGTGTTGGTATTAGTCTCAGATTTATCAATACCTGACCTACACACATAACCTTGGGGGTATGGGGAAATCAAGATTGTAACTGAACGTAACTCAAAAGGATATTACATCCTGTACCGTGGTCCCGTGGGGTATGAACGGGACATAGACTCATAGTCTATTATATATTGTACCGTGGTCCCGTGGGGAATGAACGGAGCATAGACCGATGAGTTACGGTGAGGATTACATTAATTGATTTCGAATAACCTTAGAGTAGATAACCCTATAGCACAGTTTAGACTACCCACCGCACTTCACCTGTTTATATCCTGTTCACTGATCTATATTCATGTTACGGTTTACTTGCTACTGATGACTTGTTACTGTTCATACTTCATGCCTGCATATTTCATCACATCCTGCTTGCTTAGAATTATTGATATTTTGACGCATTGACGTCTGGATTTTGCATGGCCCAGATCCCTTATCCTCATCGCAGGCTGTCCAGGAGTACTTTGATCAACAGGCCGAGCAGTGAGGACCTGTTATTAGTTGGTTTAGTTTCCTTTCAGTATTTTCATTCCTGATGTGAGCCCGCATTATGGGACGTACATTCCAGTTTATTATTGTATTGGATCTTTTGCTTCCGCATCATTTTTATTGACTCGTTATTTCTGGCTCATGGACATGTACTAGATAGTTTCTTTTATTTTCCTGTTCTTGATATCTATAGACAGCCGTAATGTGACTGTGGAGAGATGTTTCCTAGCCACAGCTAGCATGGTTGGCTCTGTCACATGTCGATCTTAGTGCACTCTGGGAAGCGGGGCGTGACAGGGTTTGTTTGGTATCAGAGACATATGATCTAGGTTAATCGGGTTTGATTCTTTTGTAGTTGGGTATTGGACCCAATACACGAATCAGAATACTCGTGATTAGGAACATGTCCTTCCACTTTACCATCTTACCATTTTTTGAATCTTAACCTCCTCCTGATTCTTACCTTGACGATATGCAAATCTCTTTGCATCTCGACTTGAAACTTTGGTTTTCTATTGTTTATCTCTAGAATTTAGGCGACTTGGGTAGAGTTATGTGATTGTAGCTATGTACCGCGGTATGGTTACAATGCGGTACTCTATTTGAGTAACTTGGAGTTCTAGTCTCGATCCCTATCCTTGATCTATATCTTGTTATCATACTAATCCTTTCGGTGTTTTGGTTTCAGGAACATGGCAGACAAAAATCTGAAATCGTACCAGAGGCGTGTTGATGACGCCGCTTTGCTTGGAGTAATTCGTGGGATGCTGGAAAACCAGAAACGGCAGACCGAGCTGAACCAGCGGCAAGCCGAAGCTTTTCAGGAAGGGTTGCGGACCGTCCAGCAGGCCGTAAACAATGTTGTGGCCAAATCAGTTGATCGTATGGGTACTGTGGCGGATTTCAGGAGACTTGGTCCATCCGTCTTTACTGGTCTGGAAGAGCCGTTGCCAGTGGAGCAGTGGCTGGTTGATACGGAGAATTTGCTCGTTGCGGCACAGATTCCAGAGGACAAGAGAGTGGATGCGGTATGCATCCAGTTGGTGGACTATGCCCGTGAATGGTGGCTTGTGGAAGAGACCCGCTTGCCCAAGCCGATTAGTTGGGCGGATTTTTCGAAGAGTTTCTTGGAAAAGTTCTTCCCAAAGACTGCACGGGAGGAAATGAAAGAAAAGTTTATCAGTTTGAAGCAGAACGGCGTACCCGTGGATGTACATGCGGCTGAGTGGACACGGCTCGGTAGATTCGCTGGACCTTTGGTTGCCAACGATGCTGACAGGGTAAGGAGGTTCATGCACAGTTTGGATGTGGACATCCAGAAGCATATTATATCTCTGGGTTTGACCACTTTCTCACAAGTGCTTACAGCGGCCCGAGAGCAGCAGAGCCTATCTATGAAGACTGGGGGTACGCAGCAGCAAGCAGTGGCAGTACGAAAGCCAGCGTTTACACCAAACTAAGCGCATACACGCAGAGGTATTCTGGTGAATAGGCGTGGTGTTGTACCTATGAAGAAGCCCGTCGCAACCGTGCAGAAAGGAAGAGCATTTTGCGATTTCTGCCAACAATCGGGTCATTTCTGGAAAGATTATCGAAAGAGACTTGGACTTTGCTTTGTTTGTGGATCAGCGGATCATGCCGTTGATACTTGTCCGTCGAAGCTTCGTCTTAAGGATGATGTTCAGAGGCTACCGCAGAAGCAGTTTCAGGGGCAGAAGCAGTTGACTCAAGGACCCAATCAAGCTCGAGCTTTTACCTTGACGGCTGAAGAGGCCAAAGCTTCAGAGGAAGTTGTTTCAGGTATCCTACTTGTTCATGGTTTTCCCGCATTAGCGTTATTCGATTCTGGTGCATCCCATTGTTTTATGTCGTCCAAGTTTATTGCTACACATTCGATTCCTTGCACGAACTTATCTAGTTGTTGGGACATACACATTGGGAATGGGAAGATTATAGCTAGTAGAGAATGTAAGGATTGTTCAGTTGTTGTTTGCGGACGAGAGTTATTTACAGATTTCTTGGTGATTGATACCGGCAGCTATGAAGTCGTCTTGGGAATGGATTTTCTCGGCACTTTCTATGCTCATATTGATTGTAGGGCAAAGAAAGTGATTTTCCAGATTCCCGGACATCCGGAGTTTATCTTTACCAGAGGAAGCAGTTCTGTCGGGCCAGTCGAGTTTAGGGCCAGACCGACAGATAATGTTCTTTCGTCTATGGAAGTTGATAGGAAGAAGCGCCAGCTGTAGTTCGAGAGTTCATGGACGTATTCGAAGACATCTCAGGTTTACTGCCGAAACGGGACGTGGAGTTCGCGATCGATCTTATTCCTGGTGCAGCGCCAATCTCTAAGGCGAACTATCCAATGGCACCAGTGGAGTTGGAAGAAGTCAAGAAGCAGGTTACCGAATTACTTGAGAAGGGTTGGATTCACACCAGCAATTCACCTTGGGGAGCTCCAGTTCTTCTAGTCAAGAAGAAAGATGGCACACGGAGGATGTGCATCGATTATCGAGAATTAAACCGGGTGACTATTAAGAACAAGTACCCGATCCCTCGCATTGGTGAATTATTCGAGCAGCTTAGTGGCGCGAGGGTATTCTCGAAGCTGGATTTGCAATCCGGATATCATCAGGTCCGAGTTAAATCAGAAGATATTTGCAAGACGGCGTTCCGAACTCGGTATGGACATTACGAGTATTTAGTGATGCCCTTCGGAGTAACAAATGCACCGGCGATATTTATGGACTTGATGAACCGAATCTTTTCACCATTCTTAGACCAGTTTATAGTGGTGTTCATTGATGATATTCTGGTCTACTCAAAGAGTATTGAAGAGCATGCAAAACACTTGAAGATCGCACTACAGACATTAAGGCAAGAAAGATTGTATGCAAAGATGAGCAAGTGTGAGTTTTGGCTTGAAGAAGTGAAGTTTTTGGGGCATGTCATGTCCGGAGATGGAATCGCCGTTGATCCCGACAAGATTGCAGCAGTTCGAGATTGGCCGATTCCGAAGAACGTTGCAGAGATCAGAAGCTTTCTTGGACTTGCCGGGTATTACAGAAGGTTCGTGGAGAATTTTGCTCGTTTGGCTGAGCCTTTGACCAAGCTTACACGCAAGGAAGTACCATTTGTGTGGACGGATAAGTGTGCGTCAGCTTTTGAGGCGTTGAAGCAGATATTGATAACCGCTCCTGTTTTGACCGTACCGGACAGTTCCGGAGGATTGGTGATTCACAGCGACGCATCTGGGAAAGAATTGGGATGTGTTTTGATGCAGCATGGGAAGGTTATAGCTTACGCATCGAGACAGTTGAAGACCCATGAGAAGAATTACCCAACTCATGATTTGGAGCTAGCAGCTGTAATTTTCGCTTTGAAGATTTGGAGACACTACTTATTGGGCGAAAGAGTCGAAGTATTCACCGATCACAAAAGCCTGAAGTATGTGTTCACACAGAAGGAGCTTAATATGAGGCGGCGTAGATGGTTGGAGCTGATGGCTGACTATGATCTTGATCTTAAGTACCATCCGGGGAAAGTTAATGTTGTGCCGGATGCGCTTAGTCGGTTACCAGCAATTCGGATGTTGACTGCACAAAAGAAACTTATTGAAGACTTTCAGAGATTCGATTTGGAGATTGTGCTACCGCATTCTTCGGAACAGTTGATGCAGCTGCAAGTACAGTCGTCGTTGATTGAGAATATTAAAGCAGCGCAGTTACAGGACCCTAAATTGCAAAAGTTTCGAGAACAGGTTGAAGCTGGACTTTGAACGGACTTGTTGATTCATGAAGATGGTTCGTTGCGATATGGTAGCCGTTTGTGTGTGCCAAAAGGAGATATTCGCGAAGAAGTTATGAAGGAAGCGCACAGTTCCGCATATTCCGTACATCCAGAAGGCATGAAGATGTACCGAGATCTACGACAACATTTCTGGTGGGAAGGCATGAATCGGGAGATTGCCAGCTTTGTAGCGAAGTGCTTGGTGTGTCAGCAAGTTAAGGCTGAATATCAAAGGGTTGCTGGTTTATTG
This sequence comes from Agapanthus africanus, assembly GCA_030015575.1. Classification (NCBI taxonomy): domain Eukaryota; kingdom Viridiplantae; phylum Streptophyta; class Magnoliopsida; order Asparagales; family Amaryllidaceae; genus Agapanthus; species Agapanthus africanus. The sequence continues at coordinate 259,797,091 of JASDDO010000019.1, read as the reverse complement.
CAACCACTTCCGATTCCTCAATGGAAGTGGGAACATATAACCATGGATTTCGTGACGGCTTTACCACGGAGTCCAAAGGGCAACAATGCAATTTAGGTGATTGTTGATCGATTGACCAAGGCAGCTCATTCCATACCATTTCGAGTTGGTCAATCAACGGAAGCATTGGCAGAACGGTACATGCAGGAGATTGTAAGATTGCATGGAGTACCGGTGAGCATCGTGTCGGACCGTGACACCCGTTTCTTATCACACTTCTGGAGGAGCTTACAGGAAAGTTTGGGGACTCGATTGAAGTTTAGCACAGCTTATCATTCTCAGAGAGATGGCCAGTCGGAGAGAACGATCCAAACTCTTGAAGATATGTTGAGAGCTTGCATGTTAGACTTCAAGGGTTCATGGGAGGATCATCTACACTTGGTGGAGTTTTCTTACAATAACAGTTTTCAGGCAACTATTCAAATGGCTCCATTCGAAGCATTGTATGGTCACAAGTGTTGTTCACCCGTTTGTTGGGATGATGTTGGAGAATGAAGATTGTTGGGACCGGATTTGATCGTGCAGACAGTAGAGAAAGTCAACACTATTCGGAATCATATGAAGGCAGCACACGATCGGCAGAAGAGTTGGGCCGATACATCAAGAAGACCTCTAGAGTTCGCTGTTGGTGATCTGGTATTCTTGAAGATATCACCGACCAGAGGAGTGATTCGTTTTGGGAGTCGAGGCAAACTTAGTCCTCGATTCGTTGGGCCATTCGAGATTTTGGAACGTATTGGAGAAGTGGCGTATCGATTGGCTTTACCGCAATCTTTGGCGAATATTCATGACGTGTTTCATGTATCTCAACTCCGTAAATATGTTCAAGATGAAACATACGTGCTGGATCATTCGGAGCTGACTGTACGAGAAGATTTGACTTTTGAGGAGCGACCGATGTCGATTGTTGATCGAAGAGAAAAGGTTCTTAAGAATAAGATTATCCCTCTCGTACTTGTTTCTTGGGGAAATCGCTCGCATGGAGAATCGACTTAGGAACGAGAAGACGAAATCCGACAGAAGTTTCCACATCTATTCTCGTAGTTTCTTGATTGTTTATCCTTTCTTATTCTTGGAATTTCGAGGACGAAATTCTTTTTGTAGTTGGGTATAATGTAACAACCTAGTTCATTTATACCTATTCCAGTTCTCGTATTTCCTTATTTGTGGTATTTTCTTGATTTATCGTATTTTGGGTGCGAATGGTATTTTACATTTTACATTGCATTCGACCCAACCCGCTTGCTTGAAACTTATTAGATTCATATTTATGAATTATCTTGACTTGTTACATAGACATGTGCATTTTCATGTATACTGCATACTGGCATTTCATCTGGCATTGCATCTTTTACCATATAACATTTTAAATCATGTAAAATAATTTAAAATTACTTAACATGGCCTGCATGATACCCCTAACCCCGTGGTAGCATCCGCGCATCTTTTTCTTGTCCCGTTCAGCGAAACGGACGTGTTTGGATGGCTACGCGCACGTACATGCATCTGTTCTTGGGGGTATGCATTTTCGTTACCCGAGCTTTCATTTTGAAATTTGGACGTCGCATATATTTTTCATATTTTAAATCTGAATTTTTAGACCCGACCCGGGCGTATTTTGGAATATTTTGTATCCCGCCAAAGTTCAATGATTTAAATATTTAAATTTCATTTAACTATTCAAACTTCCTTTAACAGTTCAAACTTCTAACAGAAAATAAGTTTAAAACTAAAATAATATTTTCCTAACCAATTATAACAACTCTATATTCCTTTCTCTCTCTTCTCTATTTCTTTTTCTCTCTCTCTCCCGCGCTATCTCTTTCTCTCTCCCCTCACAAAAATCCAAATTCATCTCTCATCCCTCTCTCTCTCTCTCATCTCGCGCGTCTCTCTCTCTCTCTTCTTTCTCACTCATCTCGCGGATCCTGTAGCATTATTGGATGCGGTCACCTCCCTCGCGCTACAATTACCTCCCTTCTATCATCGTCTTCATCTTCTCTTTAAAAACCCCGAGAGCCTTCGAGAACCCATCAAACTTCCCTCTGCCTCCTCAAACCCTAACCCTAAAACTCCATCTCCCCATCACTTTCGACCCTTAACCAAGCCTCCTCCTCCTCCTCGCCATCTTCTTCTCCTTCTTCCTCCATTCCCGAGCCCATATCTGCACCCCTGCACACCCACAAACCCACAGAACACCTCATCGCCGGCGATCCCCTCGACCTTGCCATCACCATCTCCTTCCTCTTCTCTCCCTATCTCCTCTGTTCTCCTCCCCTTCACCAACCCTGCACCAAGAAACCAACACCAAACCCTAACCGAAACCCTAGCAACCAACCCCTTCGTCGGAGCTCCGTTCATCACCATCGACACCACCACCTCTCTCTGCGAACCCAGTGCACAAACCTCAGTGAGCAATCCCTCTTCTTCTTCCTCCTTCTTCCCTTCTTCTTTCTTCTCATTTCTTGATTCTTGAATATTGTATTCTCGTAGTTCGCCGGAGCCGGGATCGTCGTCGATGATCCGAACGACCCAGAGGAAGTGCCTTGCTTGCGTGATCACCCTCGTACGTTGTTTGGACCCGTTCCGTGTACCGTGCGCGCGTCGCGACATTTCGCCGACGTGGGACATTCCGTACACATCCGTTCTCGTTTTTTCTAGGCAAGTCTATATTGCTACATGCTACATTACTTTTTATACATCTATTTTAATAATTATAACACTGGAATTCTAAATCATGCATCCCAAGTTCTCGTTTTACAGTTTTCCGACATCCGTAAGCATTCGTGCGTATTATTTTACATCTAACGCATGCAAACCTATCTTGTTACATACTATATTACAATATACTGCACCCAATGGAATATTTACATCACATATTGCTTAGTTGTACATCCCACATTACCATTTTACAGTTTTACCGATTTCGGATACCCGTTTGCATCCATCTCATTTAAAATATATATAACTGCATCCATAGATCACATTAATACATAACACTGTGATATTAACACCCCATGTTTAATAAAGTGCATCCAAATTAGTATTGGAACTATAAATATAACCCTAATCGATAATTGTGCATCCATATCTTTGAATTTATATCTATTTGCATACCATATCACATTATTCCATTTTATTGTTATATTAGTTCTCCATACTTGATTTTGTGTACCCATACTTATTACAGTTTGATTATGAGCACCCACTTGACACTTGTGCACTACCTGACATGACCTGATACCCTACTACTGACATGACTTGATACCTGTGCACTACTTGACATGACTTGATACATGTACACTACCTGACATGACCTGATGTACCACAGCATGACATATTACCTGATCTTGTTGCTAATGCCGACAATCTTGACCTGTTGTCCCTACGGACATTTCCTGTTGTCTATACAGACAAACATGTACCTGCTTGATCCTGTGTTGGTATTAGTCTCAGATTTATCAATACCTGACCTACACACATAACCTTGGGGGTATGGGGAAATCAAGATTGTAACTGAACGTAACTCAAAAGGATATTACATCCTGTACCGTAGTCCCGTGGGGTATGAACGGGACATAGACTCATAGTCTATTATATATTGTACCGTGGTCCCGTGGGGAATGAACGGGGCATAGACCGATGAGTTACGGTGAGGATTACATTAATTGATTTCGAATAACCTTAGAGTAGATAACCCTATAGCACAGTTTAGACTACCCACCGCACTTCACCTGTTTATATCCTGTTCACTGATCTATATTCATGTTACGGTTTACTTGCTACTGATGACTTGTTACTGTTCATACTTCATGCCTGCATATTTCATCACATCCTGCTTGCTTAGAATTATTGATATTTTGACGCATTGACGTCTGGATTTTGCATGGCCCAGATCCCTTATCCTCATCGCAGGCTGTCCAGGAGTACTTTGATCAACAGGCCGAGCAGTGAGGACCTGTTATTAGTTGGTTTAGTTTCCTTTCAGTATTTTCATTCCTGATGTGAGCCCGCATTATGGGACGTACATTCCAGTTTATTATTGTATTGGATCTTTTGCTTCCGCATCATTTTTATTGACTCGTTATTTCTGGCTCATGGACATGTACTAGATAGTTTCTTTTATTTTCCTGTTCTTGATATCTATAGACAGCCGTAATGTGACTGTGGAGAGATGTTTCCTAGCCACAGCTAGCATGGTTGGCTCTGTCACATGTCGATCTTAGTGCACTCTGGGAAGCGGGGCGTGACAGGGTTTGTTTGGTATCAGAGACATAGGATCTAGGTTAATCGGGTTTGATTCTTTTGTAGTTGGGTATTGGACCCAATACACGAATCAGAATACTCGTGATTAGGAACATGTCCTTCCACTTTACCATCTTACCATTTTTTGAATCTTAACCTCCTCCTGATTCTTACCTTGACGATATGCAAATCTCTTTGCATCTCGACTTGAAACTTTGGTTTTCTATTGTTTATCTCTAGAATTTAGGCGACTTGGGTAGAGTTATGTGATTGTAGCTATGTACCGCGGTATGGTTACAATGCGGTACTCTATTTGAGTAACTTGGAGTTCTAGTCTCGATCCCTATCCTTGATCTATATCTTGTTATCATACTAATCCTTTCGGTGTTTTGGTTTCAGGAACATGGCAGACAAAAATCTGAAATCGTACCAGAGGCGTGTTGATGACGCCGCTTTGCTTGGAGTAATTCGTGGGATGCTGGAAAACCAGAAACGGCAGACCGAGCTGAACCAGCGGCAAGCCGAAGCTTTTCAGGAAGGGTTGCGGACCGTCCAGCAGGCCGTAAACAATGTTGTGGCCAAATCAGTTGATCGTATGGGTACTGTGGCGGATTTCAGGAGACTTGGTCCATCCGTCTTTACTGGTCTGGAAGAGCCGTTGCCAGTGGAGCAGTGGCTGGTTGATACGGAGAATTTGCTCGTTGCGGCACAGATTCCAGAGGACAAGAGAGTGGATGCGGTATGCATCCAGTTGGTGGACTATGCCCGTGAATGGTGGCTTGTGGAAGAGACCCGCTTGCCCAAGCCGATTAGTTGGGCGGATTTTTCGAAGAGTTTCTTGGAAAAGTTCTTCCCAAAGACTGCACGGGAGGAAATGAAAGAAAAGTTTATCAGTTTGAAGCAGAACGGCGTACCCGTGGATGTACATGCGGCTGAGTGGACACGGCTCGGTAGATTCGCTGGACCTTTGGTTGCCAACGATGCTGACAGGGTAAGGAGGTTCATGCACAGTTTGGATGTGGACATCCAGAAGCATATTATATCTCTGGGTTTGACCACTTTCTCACAAGTGCTTACAGCGGCCCGAGAGCAGCAGAGCCTATCTATGAAGACTGGGGGTACGCAGCAGCAAGCAGTGGCAGTACGAAAGCCAGCGTTTACACCAAACTAAGCGCATACACGCAGAGGTATTCTGGTGAATAGGCGTGGTGTTGTACCTATGAAGAAGCCCGTCGCAACCGTGCAGAAAGGAAGAGCATTTTGCGATTTCTGCCAACAATCGGGTCATTTCTGGAAAGATTATCGAAAGAGACTTGGACTTTGCTTTGTTTGTGGATCAGCGGATCATGCCGTTGATACTTGTCCGTCGAAGCTTCGTCTTAAGGATGATGTTCAGAGGCTACCGCAGAAGCAGTTTCAGGGGCAGAAGCAGTTGACTCAAGGACCCAATCAAGCTCGAGCTTTTACCTTGACGGCTGAAGAGGCCAAAGCTTCAGAGGAAGTTGTTTCAGGTATCCTACTTGTTCATGGTTTTCCCGCATTAGCGTTATTCGATTCTGGTGCATCCCATTGTTTTATGTCGTCCAAGTTTATTGCTACACATTCGATTCCTTGCACGAACTTATCTAGTTGTTGGGACATACACATTGGGAATGGGAAGATTATAGCTAGTAGAGAATGTAAGGATTGTTCAGTTGTTGTTTGCGGACGAGAGTTATTTACAGATTTCTTGGTGATTGATACCGGCAGCTATGAAGTCGTCTTGGGAATGGATTTTCTCGGCACTTTCTATGCTCATATTGATTGTAGGGCAAAGAAAGTGATTTTCCAGATTCCCGGACATCCGGAGTTTATCTTTACCAGAGGAAGCAGTTCTGTCGGGCCAGTCGAGTTTAGGGCCAGACCGACAGATAATGTTCTTTCGTCTATGGAAGTTGATAGGAAGAAGCGCCAGCTGTAGTTCGAGAGTTCATGGACGTATTCGAAGACATCTCAGGTTTACTGCCGAAACGGGACGTGGAGTTCGCGATCGATCTTATTCCTGGTGCAGCGCCAATCTCTAAGGCGAACTATCCAATGGCACCAGTGGAGTTGGAAGAAGTCAAGAAGCAGGTTACCGAATTACTTGAGAAGGGTTGGATTCACACCAGCAATTCACCTTGGGGAGCTCCAGTTCTTCTAGTCAAGAAGAAAGATGGCACACGGAGGATGTGCATCGATTATCGAGAATTAAACCGGGTGACTATTAAGAACAAGTACCCGATCCCTCGCATTGGTGAATTATTCGAGCAGCTTAGTGGCGCGAGGGTATTCTCGAAGCTGGATTTGCAATCCGGATATCATCAGGTCCGAGTTAAATCAGAAGATATTTGCAAGACGGCGTTCCGAACTCGGTATGGACATTACGAGTATTTAGTGATGCCCTTCGGAGTAACAAATGCACCGGCGATATTTATGGACTTGATGAACCGAATCTTTTCACCATTCTTAGACCAGTTTATAGTGGTGTTCATTGATGATATTCTGGTCTACTCAAAGAGTATTGAAGAGCATGCAAAACACTTGAAGATCGCACTACAGACATTAAGGCAAGAAAGATTGTATGCAAAGATGAGCAAGTGTGAGTTTTGGCTTGAAGAAGTGAAGTTTTTGGGGCATGTCATGTCCGGAGATGGAATCGCCGTTGATCCCGACAAGATTGCAGCAGTTCGAGATTGGCCGATTCCGAAGAACGTTGCAGAGATCAGAAGCTTTCTTGGACTTGCCGGGTATTACAGAAGGTTCGTGGAGAATTTTGCTCGTTTGGCTGAGCCTTTGACCAAGCTTACACGCAAGGAAGTACCATTTGTGTGGACGGATAAGTGTGCGTCAGCTTTTGAGGCGTTGAAGCAGATATTGATAACCGCTCCTGTTTTGACCGTACCGGACAGTTCCGGAGGATTGGTGATTCACAGCGACGCATCTGGGAAAGAATTGGGATGTGTTTTGATGCAGCATGGGAAGGTTATAGCTTACGCATCGAGACAGTTGAAGACCCATGAGAAGAATTACCCAACTCATGATTTGGAGCTAGCAGCTGTAATTTTCGCTTTGAAGATTTGGAGACACTACTTATTGGGCGAAAGAGTCGAAGTATTCACCGATCACAAAAGCCTGAAGTATGTGTTCACACAGAAGGAGCTTAATATGAGGCGGCGTAGATGGTTGGAGCTGATGGCTGACTATGATCTTGATCTTAAGTACCATCCGGGGAAAGTTAATGTTGTGCCGGATGCGCTTAGTCGGTTACCAGCAATTCGGATGTTGACTGCACAAAAGAAACTTATTGAAGACTTTCAGAGATTCGATTTGGAGATTGTGCTACCGCATTCTTCGGGACAGTTGATGCAGCTGCAAGTACAGTCGTCGTTGATTGAGAATATTAAAGCAGCGCAGTTACAGGACCCTAAATTGCAAAAGTTTCGAGAACAGGTTGAAGCTGGACTTTGAACGGACTTGTTGATTCATGAAGATGGTTCGTTGCGATATGGTAGCCGTTTGTGTGTGCCAAAACGAGATATTCGCGAAGAAGTTATGAAGGAGGCGCACAGTTCCGCATATTCCGTACATCCAGGAGGCATGAAGATGTACCGAGATCTACGACAACATTTCTGGTGGGAAGGCATGAATCGGGAGATTGCCCGCTTTGTAGCGAAGTGCTTGGTGTGTCAGCAAGTTAAGGCTGAATATCAAAGGGTTGCTGGTTTATTGCAACCACTTCCGATTCCTCAATGGAAGTGGGAACATATAACCATGGATTTCGTGACGGCTTTACCATGGAGTCCAAAGGGCAACAATGCAATTTAGGTGATTGTTGATCGATTGACCAAGGCAGCTCATTCCATACCATTTCGAGTTGGTCAATCAACGGAAGCATTGGCAGAACGGTACATGCAGGAGATTGTAAGATTGCATGGAGTACCGGTGAGCATCGTGTCGGACCGTGACACCCGTTTCTTATCACACTTCTGGAGGAGCTTACAGGAAAGTTTGGGGACTCGATTGAAGTTTAGCACAGCTTATCATCCTCAGACAGATGGCCAGTCGGAGAGAACGATCCAAACTCTTGAAGATATGTTGAGAGCTTGCATGTTAGACTTCAAGGGTTCATGGGAGGATCATCTACACTTGGTGGAGTTTTCTTACAATAACAATTTTCAGGCAACTATTCAAATGGCTCCATTCGAAGCATTGTATGGTCACAAGTGTCGTTCACCCGTTTGTTGGGATGATGTTGGAGAATGAAGATTTTTGGGACCGATTTGATCGTGCAGACAGTAGAGAAAGTCAACACTATCCGGAATCATATGAAGGCAGCACACGATCGGCAGAAGAGTTGGGCCGATACATCAAGAAGACCTCTAGAGTTCGCTGTTGGTGATCTGGTATTCTTGAAGATATCACCGACCAGAGGAGTGATTCGTTTTGGGAGTCGAGGCAAACTTAGTCCTCGATTCGTTGGGCCATTCGAGATTTTGGAACGTATTGGAGAAGTGGCGTATCGATTGGCTTTACCGCAATCTTTGGCGAATATTCATGACGTGTTTCATGTATCTCAACTCCGTAAATATGTTCAAGATGAAACACACGTGCTGGATCATTCGGAGCTGACTGTACGAGAAGATTTGACTTTTGAGGAGCGACCGATGTCGATTGTTGATCGAAGAGAAAAGGTTCTTAAGAATAAGATTATCCCTCTCGTACTTGTTTCTTGGGGAAATCGCTCGCATGGAGAATCGACTTAGGAACGAGAAGACGAAATCCGACAGAAGTTTCCACTTCTATTCTCGTAGTTTCTTGATTGTTTATCCTTTCTTATTCTTGGAATTTCGAGGACGAAATTCTTTTTGTAGTTGGGTATAATGTAACAACCTAGTTCATTTATACCTATTCCAGTTCTCGTATTTCCTTATTTGTGGTATTTTCTTGATTTATCGTATTTTGGGTGCGAATGGTATTTTACATTTTACATTGCATTCGACCCAACCCGCTTGCTTGAAACTTATTAGATTCATATTTATGAATTATCTTGACTTGTTACATAGACATGTGCATTTTCATGTATACTGCATACTGGCATTTCATCTGGCATTGCATCTTTTACCATATAACATTTTAAATCACGTAAAATAATTTAAAATTACTTAACATGGCCTGCATGATACCCCTAACCCCGTGGTAGCATCCGCGCATCTTTTTCTTGTCCCGTTCAGCGAAACGGACGTGTTTGGATGGCTACGCGCACGTACATGCATCTGTTCTTGGGGGTATGCATTTTCGTTACCCGAGCTTTCATTTTGAAATTTGGACGTCGCATATATTTTTTATATTTTAAATCTGAATTTTTAGACCCGACCCGGGCGTATTTTGGAATATTTTGTATACCGCCAAAGTTCAATGATTTAAATATTTAAATTTCATTTAACTATTCAAACTTCCTTTAACAGTTCAAACTTCTAACAGAAAATAAGTTTAAAACTAAAATAATATTTTCCTAACCAATTATAACAACTCTATATTCCTTTCTCTCTCTTCTCTATTTCTTTTTCTCTCTCTCTCCCGCGCTATCTCTTTCTCTCTCCCCTCACAAAAATCCAAATTCATCTCTTATCCCTCTCTCTCTCTCTCATCTCGCGCGTCTCTCTCTCTCTCTTCTTTCTCACTCATCTCGCGGATCCTGTAGCATTATTGGATGCGGTCACCTCCCTCGCGCTACAATTACCTCCCTTCTATCATCGTCTTCATCTTCTCTTTAAAAACCCCGAGAGCCTTCGAGAACCCATCAAACTTCCCTCTGCCTCCTCAAACCCTAACCCTAAAACTCCATCTCCCCATCACTTTCGACCCTTAACCAAGCCTCCTCCTCCTCCTCGCCATCTTCTTCTCCTTCTTCCTCCATTCCCGAGCCCATCTCTGCACCCCTGCACACCCACAAACCCACAGAACACCTCATCGCCGGCGATCCCCTCGACCTTGCCATCACCATCTCCTTCCTCTTCTCTCCCTATCTCCTCTGTTCTCCTCCCCTTCACCAACCCTGCACCAAGAAACCAACACCAAACCCTAGCAAACCCTAACCGAAACCCTAGCAACCAACCCCTTCGTCGGAGCTCCGTTCATCACCATCGACACCACCACCTCTCTCTGCGAACCCAGTGCACAAACCTCAGTGAGCAATCCCTCTTCTTCTTCCTCCTTCTTCCCTTCTTCTTTCTTCTCATTTCTTGATTCTTGAATATTGTATTCTCGTAGTTCGCCGGAGCCGGGATCGTCGTCGATGATCCGAACGACCCAGAGGAAGTGCCTTGCTTGCGTGATCACCCTCGTACGTTGTTTGGACCCGTTCCGTGTACCGTGCGCGCGTCGCGACATTTCGCCGACGTGGGACATTCCGTACACATCCGTTCTCGTTTTTTCTAGGCAAGTCTATATTGCTACATGCTACATTACTTTTTATACATCTATTTTAATAATTATAACACTGGAATTCTAAATCATGCATCCCAAGTTCTCGTTTTACAGTTTTCCGACATCCGTAAGCATTCGTGCGTATTATTTTACATCTAACGCATGCAAACCTATCTTGTTACATACTATATTACAATATACTGCACCCAATGGAATATTTACATCACATATTGCTTAGTTGTACATCCCACATTACCATTTTACAGTTTTACTGATTTCGGATACCCGTTTGCATCCATCTCATTTAAAATATATATAACTGCATCCATAGATCACATTAATACATAACACTGTGATATTAACACCCCATGTTTAATAAAGTGCATCCAAATTAGTATTGGAACTATAAATATAACCCTAATCGATAATTGTGCATCCATATCTTTGAATTTATATCTATTTGCATACCATATCACATTATTCCATTTTATTGTTATATTAGTTCTCCATACTTGATTTTGTGTACCCATACTTATTACAGTTTGATTATGAGCACCCACTTGACACTTGTGCACTACCTGACATGACCTGATACACTACTACTGACATGACTTGATACCTGTGCACTACTTGACATGACTTGATACATGTACACTACCTGACATGACCTGATGTACCACAGCATGACATATTACCTGATCTTGTTGCTAATGCCGACAATCTTGACCTGTTGTCCCTACGGACATTTCCTGTTGTCTATACAGACAAACATGTATCTGCTTGATCCTGTGTTGGTATTAGTCTCAGATTTATCAATACCTGACCTACACACATAACCTTGGGGGTATGGGGAAATCAAGATTGTAACTGAACGTAACTCAAAAGGATATTACATCCTGTACCGTGGTCCCGTGGGGTATGAACGGGACATAGACTCATAGTCTATTATATATTGTACCGTGGTCCCGTGGGGAATGAACGGAGCATAGACCGATGAGTTACGGTGAGGATTACATTAATTGATTTCGAATAACCTTAGAGTAGATAACCCTATAGCACAGTTTAGACTACCCACCGCACTTCACCTGTTTATATCCTGTTCACTGATCTATATTCATGTTACGGTTTACTTGCTACTGATGACTTGTTACTGTTCATACTTCATGCCTGCATATTTCATCACATCCTGCTTGCTTAGAATTATTGATATTTTGACGCATTGACGTCTGGATTTTGCATGGCCCAGATCCCTTATCCTCATCGCAGGCTGTCCAGGAGTACTTTGATCAACAGGCCGAGCAGTGAGGACCTGTTATTAGTTGGTTTAGTTTCCTTTCAGTATTTTCATTCCTGATGTGAGCCCGCATTATGGGACGTACATTCCAGTTTATTATTGTATTGGATCTTTTGCTTCCGCATCATTTTTATTGACTCGTTATTTCTGGCTCATGGACATGTACTAGATAGTTTCTTTTATTTTCCTGTTCTTGATATCTATAGACAGCCGTAATGTGACTGTGGAGAGATGTTTCCTAGCCACAGCTAGCATGGTTGGCTCTGTCACATGTCGATCTTAGTGCACTCTGGGAAGCGGGGCGTGACAGGGTTTGTTTGGTATCAGAGACATATGATCTAGGTTAATCGGGTTTGATTCTTTTGTAGTTGGGTATTGGACCCAATACACGAATCAGAATACTCGTGATTAGGAACATGTCCTTCCACTTTACCATCTTACCATTTTTTGAATCTTAACCTCCTCCTGATTCTTACCTTGACGATATGCAAATCTCTTTGCATCTCGACTTGAAACTTTGGTTTTCTATTGTTTATCTCTAGAATTTAGGCGACTTGGGTAGAGTTATGTGATTGTAGCTATGTACCGCGGTATGGTTACAATGCGGTACTCTATTTGAGTAACTTGGAGTTCTAGTCTCGATCCCTATCCTTGATCTATATCTTGTTATCATACTAATCCTTTCGGTGTTTTGGTTTCAGGAACATGGCAGACAAAAATCTGAAATCGTACCAGAGACGTGTTGATGACGCCGCTTTGCTTGGAGTAATTCGTGGGATGCTGGAAAACCAGAAACGGCAGACCGAGCTGAACCAGCGGCAAGCCGAAGCTTTTCAGGAAGGGTTGCGGACCGTCCAGCAGGCCGTAAACAATGTTGTGGCCAAATCAGTTGATCGTATGGGTGCTGTGGCGGATTTCAGGAGACTTGGTCCATCCGTCTTTACTGGTCTGGAAGAGCCGTTGCCAGTGGAGCAGTGGCTGGTTGATACGGAGAATTTGCTCGTTGCGGCACAGATTCCAGAGGACAAGAGAGTGGATGCGGTATGCATCCAGTTGGTGGACTATGCCCGTGAATGGTGGCTTGTGGAAGAGACCCGCTTGCCCAAGCCGATTAGTTGGGCGGATTTTTCGAAGAGTTTCTTGGAAAAGTTCTTCCCAAAGACTGCACGGGAGGAAATGAAAGAAAAGTTTATCAGTTTGAAGCAGAACGGCGTACCCGTGGATGTACATGCGGCTGAGTGGACACGGCTCGGTAGATTCGCTGGACCTTTGGTTGCCAACGATGCTGACAGGGTAAGGAGGTTCATGCACAGTTTGGATGTGGACATCCAGAAGCATATTATATCTCTGGGTTTGACCACTTTCTCACAAGTGCTTACAGCGGCCCGAGAGCAGCAGAGCCTATCTATGAAGACTGGGGGTACGCAGCAGCAAGCAGTGGTAGTACGAAAGCCAGCGTTTACACCAAACTAAGCGCATACACGCAGAGGTATTCTGGTGAATAGGCGTGGTGTTGTACCTATGAAGAAGCCCGTCGCAACCGTGCAGAAAGGAAGAGCATTTTGCGATTTCTGCCAACAATCGGGTCATTTCTGGAAAGATTATCGAAAGAGACTTGGACTTTGCTTTGTTTGTGGATCAGCGGATCATGCCGTTGATACTTGTCCGTCGAAGCTTCGTCTTAAGGATGATGTTCAGAGGCTACCGCAGAAGCAGTTTCAGGGGCAGAAGCAGTTGACTCAAGGACCCAATCAAGCTCGAGCTTTTACCTTGACGGCTGAAGAGGCCAAAGCTTCAGAGGAAGTTGTTTCAGGTATCCTACTTGTTCATGGTTTTCCCGCATTAGCGTTATTCGATTCTGGTGCATCCCATTGTTTTATGTCGTCCAAGTTTATTGCTACACATTCGATTCCTTGCACGAACTTATCTAGTTGTTGGGACATACACATTGGGAATGGGAAGATTATAGCTAGTAGAGAATGTAAGGATTGTTCAGTTGTTGTTTGCGGACGAGAGTTATTTACAGATTTCTTGGTGATTGATACCGGCAGCTATGAAGTCGTCTTGGGAATGGATTTTCTCGGCACTTTCTATGCTCATATTGATTGTAGGGCAAAGAAAGTGATTTTCCAGATTCCCGGACATCCGGAGTTTATCTTTACCAGAGGAAGCAGTTCTGTCGGGCCAGTCGAGTTTAGGGCCAGACCGACAGATAATGTTCTTTCGTCTATGGAAGTTGATAGGAAGAAGCGCCAGCTGTAGTTCGAGAGTTCATGGACGTATTCGAAGACATCTCAGGTTTACTGCCGAAACGGGACGTGGAGTTCGCGATCGATCTTATTCCTGGTGCAGCGCCAATCTCTAAGGCGAACTATCCAATGGCACCAGTGGAGTTGGAAGAAGTCAAGAAGCAGGTTACCGAATTACTTGAGAAGGGTTGGATTCACACCAGCAATTCACCTTGGGGAGCTCCAGTTCTTCTAGTCAAGAAGAAAGATGGCACACGGAGGATGTGCATCGATTATCGAGAATTAAACCGGGTGACTATTAAGAACAAGTACCCGATCCCTCGCATTGGTGAATTATTCGAGCAGCTTAGTGGCGCGAGGGTATTCTCGAAGCTGGATTTGCAATCCGGATATCATCAGGTCCGAGTTAAATTAGAAGATATTTGCAAGACGGCGTTCCGAACTCGGTATGGACATTACGAGTATTTAGTGATGCCCTTCGGAGTAACAAATGCACCGGCGATATTTATGGACTTGATGAACCGAATCTTTTCACCATTCTTAGACCAGTTTATAGTGGTGTTCATTGATGATATTCTGGTCTACTCAAAGAGTATTGAAGAGCATGCAAAACACTTGAAGATCGCACTACAGACATTAAGGCAAGAAAGATTGTATGCAAAGATGAGCAAGTGTGAGTTTTGGCTTGAAGAAGTGAAGTTTTTGGGGCATGTCATGTCCGGAGATGGAATCGCCGTTGATCCCGACAAGATTGCAGCAGTTCGAGATTGGCCGATTCCGAAGAACGTTGCAGAGATCAGAAGCTTTCTTGGACTTGCCGGGTATTACAGAAGGTTCGTGGAGAATTTTGCTCGTTTGGCTGAGCCTTTGACCAAGCTTACACGCAAGGAAGTACCATTTGTGTGGACGGATAAGTGTGCGTCAGCTTTTGAGGCGTTGAAGCAGATATTGATAACCGCTCCTGTTTTGACCGTACCGGACAGTTC
The DNA here is from genome assembly GCA_030015575.1 of Agapanthus africanus. Lineage (NCBI taxonomy): Eukaryota > Viridiplantae > Streptophyta > Magnoliopsida > Asparagales > Amaryllidaceae > Agapanthus > Agapanthus africanus. The sequence continues at coordinate 259,781,831 of JASDDO010000019.1, read as the reverse complement.
CGGAGGATTGGTGATTCACAGCGACGCATCTGGGAAAGAATTGGGATGTGTTTTGATGCAGCATGGGAAGGTTATAGCTTACGCATCGAGACAGTTGAAGACCCATGAGAAGAATTACCCAACTCATGATTTGGAGCTAGCAGCTGTAATTTTCGCTTTGAAGATTTGGAGACACTACTTATTGGGCGAAAGAGTCGAAGTATTCACCGATCACAAAAGCCTGAAGTATGTGTTCACACAGAAGGAGCTTAATATGAGGCGGCGTAGATGGTTGGAGCTGATGGCTGACTATGATCTTGATCTTAAGTACCATCCGGGGAAAGTTAATGTTGTGCCGGATGCGCTTAGTCGGTTACCAGCAATTCGGATGTTGACTGCACAAAAGAAACTTATTGAAGACTTTCAGAGATTCGATTTGGAGATTGTGCTACCGCATTCTTCGGAACAGTTGATGCAGCTGCAAGTACAGTCATCGTTGATTGAGAATATTAAAGCAGCGCAGTTACAGGACCCTAAATTGCAAAAGTTTCGAGAACAGGTTGAAGCTGGACTTTGAACGGACTTGTTGATTCATGAAGATGGTTCGTTGCGATATGGTAGCCGTTTGTGTGTGCCAAAAGGAGATATTCGCGAAGAAGTTATGAAGGAAGCGCACAGTTCCGCATATTTCGTACATCCAGAAGGCATGAAGATGTACCGAGATCTACGACAACATTTCTGGTGGGAAGGCATGAATCGGGAGATTGCCAGCTTTGTAGCGAAGTGCTTGGTGTGTCAGCAAGTTAAGGCTGAATATCAAAGGGTTGCTGGTTTATTGCAACCACTTCCGATTCCTCAATGGAAGTGGGAACATATAACCATGGATTTCGTGACGGCTTTACCACGGAGTCCAAAGGGCAACAATGCAATTTAGGTGATTGTTGATCGATTGACCAAGGCAGCTCATTCCATACCATTTCGAGTTGGTCAATCAACGGAAGCATTGGCAGAACGGTACATGCAGGAGATTGTAAGATTGCATGGAGTACCGGTGAGCATCGTGTCGGACCGTGACACCCGTTTCTTATCACACTTCTGGAGGAGCTTACAGGAAAGTTTGGGGACTCGATTGAAGTTTAGCACAGCTTATCATTCTCAGAGAGATGGCCAGTCGGAGAGAACGATCCAAACTCTTGAAGATATGTTGAGAGCTTGCATGTTAGACTTCAAGGGTTCATGGGAGGATCATCTACACTTGGTGGAGTTTTCTTACAATAACAGTTTTCAGGCAACTATTCAAATGGCTCCATTCGAAGCATTGTATGGTCACAAGTGTTGTTCACCCGTTTGTTGGGATGATGTTGGAGAATGAAGATTGTTGGGACCGGATTTGATCGTGCAGACAGTAGAGAAAGTCAACACTATTCGGAATCATATGAAGGCAGCACACGATCGGCAGAAGAGTTGGGCCGATACATCAAGAAGACCTCTAGAGTTCGCTGTTGGTGATCTGGTATTCTTGAAGATATCACCGACCAGAGGAGTGATTCGTTTTGGGAGTCGAGGCAAACTTAGTCCTCGATTCGTTGGGCCATTCGAGATTTTGGAACGTATTGGAGAAGTGGCGTATCGATTGGCTTTACCGCAATCTTTGGCGAATATTCATGACGTGTTTCATGTATCTCAACTCCGTAAATATGTTCAAGATGAAACATACGTGCTGGATCATTCGGAGCTGACTGTACGAGAAGATTTGACTTTTGAGGAGCGACCGATGTCGATTGTTGATCGAAGAGAAAAGGTTCTTAAGAATAAGATTATCCCTCTCGTACTTGTTTCTTGGGGAAATCGCTCGCATGGAGAATCGACTTAGGAACGAGAAGACGAAATCCGACAGAAGTTTCCACATCTATTCTCGTAGTTTCTTGATTGTTTATCCTTTCTTATTCTTGGAATTTCGAGGACGAAATTCTTTTTGTAGTTGGGTATAATGTAACAACCTAGTTCATTTATACCTATTCCAGTTCTCGTATTTCCTTATTTGTGGTATTTTCTTGATTTATCGTATTTTGGGTGCGAATGGTATTTTACATTTTACATTGCATTCGACCCAACCCGCTTGCTTGAAACTTATTAGATTCATATTTATGAATTATCTTGACTTGTTACATAGACATGTGCATTTTCATGTATACTGCATACTGGCATTTCATCTGGCATTGCATCTTTTACCATATAACATTTTAAATCATGTAAAATAATTTAAAATTACTTAACATGGCCTGCATGATACCCCTAATCCCGTGGTAGCATCCGCGCATCTTTTTCTTGTCCCGTTCAGCGAAACGGACGTGTTTGGATGGCTACGCGCACGTACATGCATCTGTTCTTGGGGGTATGCATTTTCGTTACCCGAGCTTTCATTTTGAAATTTGGACGTCGCATATATTTTTCATATTTTAAATCTGAATTTTTAGACCCGACCCGGGCGTATTTTGGAATATTTTGTATCCCGCCAAAGTTCAATGATTTAAATATTTAAATTTCATTTAACTATTCAAACTTCCTTTAACAGTTCAAACTTCTAACAGAAAATAAGTTTAAAACTAAAATAATATTTTCCTAACCAATTATAACAACTCTATATTCCTTTCTCTCTCTTCTCTATTTCTTTTTCTCTCTCTCTCCCGCGCTATCTCTTTCTCTCTCCCCTCACAAAAATCCAAATTCATCTCTCATCCCTCTCTCTCTCTCTCATCTCGCGCGTCTCTCTCTCTCTCTTCTTTCTCACTCATCTCGCGGATCCTGTAGCATTATTGGATGCGGTCACCTCCCTCGCGCTACAATTACCTCCCTTCTATCATCGTCTTCATCTTCTCTTTAAAAACCCCGAGAGCCTTCGAGAACCCATCAAACTTCCCTCTGCCTCCTCAAACCCTAACCCTAAAACTCCATCTCCCCATCACTTTCGACCCTTAACCAAGCCTCCTCCTCCTCCTCGCCATCTTCTTCTCCTTCTTCCTCCATTCCCGAGCCCATATCTGCACCCCTGCACACCCACAAACCCACAGAACACCTCATCGCCGGCGATCCCCTCGACCTTGCCATCACCATCTCCTTCCTCTTCTCTCCCTATCTCCTCTGTTCTCCTCCCCTTCACCAACCCTGCACCAAGAAACCAACACCAAACCCTAGCAAACCCTAACCGAAACCCTAGCAACCAACCCCTTCGTCGGAGCTCCGTTCATCACCATCGACACCACCACCTCTCTCTGCGAACCCAGTGCACAAACCTCAGTGAGCAATCCCTCTTCTTCTTCCTCCTTCTTCCCTTCTTCTTTCTTCTCATTTCTTGATTCTTGAATATTGTATTCTCGTAGTTCGCCGGAGCCGGGATCGTCGTCGATGATCCGAACGACCCAGAGGAAGTGCCTTGCTTGCGTGATCACCCTCGTACGTTGTTTGGACCCGTTCCGTGTACCGTGCGCGCGTCGCGACATTTCGCCGACGTGGGACATTCCGTACACATCCGTTCTCGTTTTTTCTAGGCAAGTCTATATTGCTACATGCTACATTACTTTTTATACATCTATTTTAATAATTATAACACTGGAATTCTAAATCATGCATCCCAAGTTCTCGTTTTACAGTTTTCCGACATCCGTAAGCATTCGTGCGTATTATTTTACATCTAACGCATGCAAACCTATCTTGTTACATACTATATTACAATATACTGCACCCAATGGAATATTTACATCACATATTGCTTAGTTGTACATCCCACATTACCATTTTACAGTTTTACCGATTTCGGATACCCGTTTGCATCCATCTCATTTAAAATATATATAACTGCATCCATAGATCACATTAATACATAACACTGTGATATTAACACCCCATGTTTAATAAAGTGCATCCAAATTAGTATTGGAACTATAAATATAACCCTAATCGATAATTGTGCATCCATATCTTTGAATTTATATCTATTTGCATACCATATCACATTATTCCATTTTATTGTTATATTAGTTCTCCATACTTGATTTTGTGTACCCATACTTATTACAGTTTGATTATGAGCACCCACTTGACACTTGTGCACTACCTGACATGACCTGATACCCTACTACTGACATGACTTGATACCTGTGCACTACTTGACATGACTTGATACATGTACACTACCTGACATGACCTGATGTACCACAGCATGACATATTACCTGATCTTGTTGCTAATGCCGACAATCTTGACCTGTTGTCCCTACGGACATTTCCTGTTGTCTATACAGACAAACATGTACCTGCTTGATCCTGTGTTGGTATTAGTCTCAGATTTATCAATACCTGACCTACACACATAACCTTGGGGGTATGGGGAAATCAAGATTGTAACTGAACGTAACTCAAAAGGATATTACATCCTGTACCGTAGTCCCGTGGGGTATGAACGGGACATAGACTCATAGTCTATTATATATTGTACCGTGGTCCCGTGGGGAATGAACGGGGCATAGACCGATGAGTTACGGTGAGGATTACATTAATTGATTTCGAATAACCTTAGAGTAGATAACCCTATAGCACAGTTTAGACTACCCACCGCACTTCACCTGTTTATATCCTGTTCACTGATCTATATTCATGTTACGGTTTACTTGCTACTGATGACTTGTTACTGTTCATACTTCATGCCTGCATATTTCATCACATCCTGCTTGCTTAGAATTATTGATATTTTGACGCATTGACGTCTGGATTTTGCATGGCCCAGATCCCTTATCCTCATCGCAGGCTGTCCAGGAGTACTTTGATCAACAGGCCGAGCAGTGAGGACCTGTTATTAGTTGGTTTAGTTTCCTTTCAGTATTTTCATTCCTAATGTGAGCCCACATTATGGGACGTACATTCCAGTTTATTATTGTATTGGATCTTTTGCTTCCGCATTATGGGACGTACAGGCCGAGCAGTGAAACCATGATATCAGTAAATGAATGTAACTGGAGAATCATGTAGATGGATGTATATCCATGGTTCGGTTCAGTCAAGTTATATAGATTGTATAGATTGAATAGATTGGATATATGTATTCATATTGATTTGTAGTTTTGTAATTTCATACTTGAATCATATTCAAGTCAGTTTGATTATAATGAGATTCAGTCTGAGTCAGACAATTAGAAAAGAAATTGAAGTCCTGAATTAGGTTTTGGTGTTATCGATAACCGCTGTACATGGACGGCAGGATTTGTGTCTTTTTCAAAAACGATTACCGTGTTGATAACACCGTTTGTTAAGTTGTCTACCTTAAATAGGCAAGCACCCATATCTCCGACTCTCTGAGGCTCAAGAGACGGGTCCCGTTTAAACCTATGTTTACTAGGGTCCTCATTGTAATTTATAAAACTTGAGGGGTTTTTATGTAAAAATAATTTTGTATAATTTTCAAAATACACCTTAAGTATTTTATTATCGTCTTTAGAGTTTTCATTGATGTATATTTTATCATTGTGACATTTCTAATGAATAAACCTATTTTTCATAATACATGGTATTTAATTGTAAAGTATTGAACTTGTATGGAATTGCATGGTATTTTCATGTGAACTGATTCTTTTTTATTTAGAAAAGTTGGAATATTTATACTATACCAAAAATAGATATTTTGATGATACATATATATATTTATTATTTGATTTATTATTTTTCTAGAAATCTCATTTTCTTAAAATATTTGTATTTTAAAATTTTTCGAGACCGTATGCTCCTTGCGGAGGTCTGCATCTCGCACTACTAAGCCCGAGGATTTGCGATAATCCGCACCATCCCGGACGGATTCCCCAAATGGGTTGTAGCGGCTCTTTGCAAAGATTATTTAAAAATACATATCTTGTAGAAAAAGGTTTTTATAAATTTGAGGTAGTTTTGAGTAAAATCGTATTTCCGTATTCTAGGTTCCCAAAAGATATCGTGCTATGTTACATATGAGTGTTGTGTGGAGGTAGGTCATTACCTCGTGAAGTATCTAAAGGTATAGCAAGGAATTATGATATTTAATGTTGAAAAACTTCATGGTATTTTTCTGAAAAAACGCGATAAAAATTATAATATACATTCTTTTGATATGGAACTTGTTAAATATGTTTTATTAATGATTAATGGTCATGATGTGTAAGTTTAGTATTGTTGTATTTAAGAAAATTGAAACTTTTTAAAGAAAACCAAATCGAAAGTCGGATTAATCCCATTTCCGTCAGATTTTAGTTTTGGATATTGTTTAAAATATAGGAGAGAAGAGAAATTGGGACTTACTAGATTGTAGGATAGAGAAAAGGAAAAGGAAGAAGTGGGAGGCACCGGTGCGTCGTTTCGTCGCCGGAAACTCCTCGTATCGTCGTCGGAAGTTCACCGGAGTTTCGTCCTTCGCTAACTCCACCTGCACACTATTGAACTTAGAATTTTCTTGAGAGTTTGGACAGAGATTTGGAGTGAGCAGGTGGAAAAGAATGTGGGTATTTATAGGAGAATTTTAGAGTTAGGGTAGATGAAAAGATGTATTGAAAATTGTATTAAAAATTTGTATTAAAAATTGATTAATGGGGTTTTAAAAAGGCTCTGTCAATGTGCATGGGATTTAAACCATACAGGGGTTATAAGAAGACAAAAAGATACAAAAGCCAAGAAGAGAAGAATCGGATCCGAGGTGAGTCGGGCGGCGGCGGCGGCCGATTCGGCCGATCCGCCGATCGAGTCAGGCTGAGTCGGCCCCCCCGACGCCACGTGTCCTTTGTCGCTTGGTCTACCTCCTGGACTCGTTTGTTTTATTTGTGACTTTTGGTTTTTACGAGTTATGCACGTGTAGACTCTTGAGCTTCTAAAAATTTAAAAGAAAACTAATTAAAAAATAATGCAGGTAATGGGATTTGAACTCTGGTGCTTTAGTTCAGTAGTGCAAGGTTTTACCAATGAGCTACAAGCTCTTTCTTGCTATTAAAAAGTAAAACAAACTTATAACTTGTGCTCAGGCAAAAGTACCCCTTTGTGTATTTTTGAAAAAAATTTGTACAGAAAGTTTAGGGTTGTTGCATTCTACCCTCCTTATAAAAATTTCGTCCTCGAAATTTGTAAAAGGAAAGTGTAACGGATTCAAGGAAAGTTTGGTGACTGAAGTACTGATAGTGTATGAAAAATAACAAAGTGATGCAAGGGTTTTAAAAATGTGAAAGAGACTTACTAGTGTTACCTTGGTCAATTGTCTCGGGTTCTACGGCTGCTAAGGTGTAAGCCTGTCGCCGTGGTACATTCCTCCTAACTGGGGGCACATTCCTCTGTCTTTGGGGCATATTTCTCTGCCCTCGAGGCATGTTTCTCAGAGCCTGATGGAATTGGCGAGTAGGCTGTGCAGGTGGTGGAGCAGGGAGTGCAAAATGAGGTGCAGGAGCCTGGATAGTTGGCCGCTGCGGGTAGTTGGTGGGTGGGTGAGCTGAGTTGCGTCTATAGGGACATGTTCCAATTCTATGATCAGATGCGCCATAAACTAGGCACATGCCTTTTTCGCGCCTGTAGTCCTTCCACAAGTGTCCAGTCTTCTTGCAGTAGAAACAAAAACTTGAACTTGATCGGTTAATTATTTCTTTCTGTCTCTTAGGTTCAGAAGGTTGTATAGGATGGGCTCCTCTTACCATCTGGGTGGCAGAGCGCTTCATGCCGGTTGCTTCTACTTCTGGACGGTTCAATAGTATAGCAGTCTGCTGCTGCAATCCTTCCAGGAGGCTGCGGATCGCCTCAAGCAGTACCGTCTGCTCATTGATCGGAGTAGTGACAACAGGTGTGAGTGGTAGTGGTGAAGGTGTGTTGTTGACATTCGTGATGGTGTTGTTTGGGGAAACCATAACCTTGAAAGAAAAATTTAGGTTAGGACAGATTCAAAGTATATGAAATGATAAGATTTAAGGATAGGTATTGTAAGGAATGTTTTCAGTTGCTGGTTCTTGTGTTATATTGCTTAGGTTGTCTACGCAGAACAGAACTGTATGGTAGTGTTCTATACAGCTCTGACCTGCATGGGCCACCAACAAAACCCGTCACGCCCCACTTCTCGGTGTACGGGTAGAGGACCCGACTGGCCACTACGTATTTACTCAGAAGTACTGTAACAACTCCATTTTTAATGTACAAAGAATTGATTTAAATTCAATGTATACTTGGAGTATTTATTGCGGCTGATATCTTTTTAAGTATTTATTTCACTCCATAATTACAAGAAGGAACTTGTAGTTCATTGGTAATACCTTGCACTGCTGAACCAAGCCACTAGAGTTCGAATCCCATGCCCTACATTATTTTTGTATTTATTTTTGTTTTAAATTCTTGAAAGTCAACAGCGCCATAACTCACAAAACTTGAACTGAACATAAAAAGTTAGATGCACCCAAATTCCCCCCAGGAAAAACCCCACCCGACGACCTTCCGACTCGGCCGGCGGACCGGCCGACTTGGGCCGGCGCCGCCGGCCGGACTTGGCCGGACGGCCGAGTCGTCAACAGTGAAAACGTGCTTTTTGACTTGGTATTCTCACTTGCATACACTAAATTTCTTGACCGGTTACAGAAAGCCCAATAAATCCCTTTTACTCCAAAATTTTAATGATTTTAATGATTTTTTATATATTTTTATATTTTTTTAATTAAAACCGTAACTCTAGCCTAACCCTATATAAACCCCCCATACCTTCTACCCTCTCATCACTTTTTCTAAGTCCACTCTCCCAAAATCTCAAGAGAACTTGGTGCGTTAGAAAACGAGCGAAAGGCGAAGCGCTGACGAAATCGACGGCAAAATCCCGGCGATCGTGCTAGGACCTCTCAACGACGTTTCGACGCACCGGCAAACCCTCTACCTCCCTCTCACTCTCTAGCGTTGTCCAAACCCGTAAGTCCTCCTTTTCTACCTTTCTTTTTCTTCATAAAAATACGAACTTATAAACCCGACGGAAATCGGAACAAACCGATTTCCGATTCGGTTTTCTATCAAATCTCACTTATCACTAATTCCATAATACTTAAATATCTTCATGTTGACTACTAATCACTTAAAAGTTAATTTGAACAAGTTTTCACACATGAAATGATAGCTTTTGCAATATATCGTATTCTTTCACTTAAATACCATAATGTTTAGTTTATCACATTTAACCCCTTAACATTGCTATACCTTAAAGTAGATCACGAGGTAATGACCTACCTCCACACACACGCAAATACAACCCTAATTGATATCATCAAAACATAGAATACGATAATACAAGATTTTACATTTAAATACCCTTTTCTTATAAAACCTTTTCTAAAAGTTTTAGGTTCGATATACTTTCAAAACAAATATCTTTTAATAGGAAAATACGATATGTCGTGGACATCGATCATTTATCTAAACCTGACTTTGTGGTGTCTAGGCTAGGCAAGTGAGAAAAGGTAACTTTAAAAGGCCCGTCTCACGATTCGTGAGCGGATCCCTCCTTTTCTCATTTGTACTTACCTGGCCACAATTGGCGGTGAAGAGACGATTTGAGGCTTCTAACGACTTTTTGTTTAGACCATTTAGAAATAGCCTAGTTGAAATATAAAACCCTAGAATCTAAAATACGGAAAATCGACTTTTGCAAATAAATATCTTTTATTTTATAAAACCGTATTTTAAAGGTTTAGTATTTATAAATCTTTGCAAAGCACCACTACAACCCACATTTGGGGAACCCGTTAGGGATTGTACGGTTTATCGTGCACCCTCGGCTTAGTAGTGCGAAATTCAGACCTCCGCAAGGAGCATTCGGTCTCGAAAGGTTTAAAATACGATATCTTAAGAAAATGATATTTTTATATAAAATATTTATTGAAATTATTTTTGTATAAATATATGTATTTTATCACTAAGGGATCTATTTTGTTATAATATAAATATCCTACTTTTTCTAAAAATCACAAGACTAGATTTTTGCATTAAAATACCATGAATTTCAAATAAATCAATATTACAGATAAATACCTTTATTTATGAAATTAGGATATTTTCACTAGAAATATCACAAAATAAAATCACACTCATTATAAATATAAAGACGAATAATAAATACTTGGGGTGTATCTTGAAAACTATACAAAAGTATTTTTACATAAAACCCCATCAAGTTTTATAAATTACCCTAAGGACCCTAGTAATTATAGAACTTCGATTTACATTTCTTTTGTCTGACTCGGGTTTGAGTCTGATCATAATCCGACTTGAATATGATTCAAGTACTATATAAATCTATAATATTCCAACTCAATTTGAACACATGAATCCCAGAATCCAGTTATCAATCTATATAATTTGACTGAATCAAACCATGGATATACATCCATTATTCCGTTATTCCATTTACCTGATTATGCAGTTACACTCAGTTTACTGATATCATGGTTTTGGTCAGTCATCCAACTTACACAATACAATACAACAATATAATCAAAACACTACGGGGCTTAAGGGGTAGATTGGTATGGAAGGTGTTAGAAGTGGCACGAGACGGTAAGATTAAGACACCTAACCTATATTCCGTTGCTGTTGTACCGTGGCTTAACGGTTCCTTGTACATTCCGTTTGCCCTGGTCTCTAGCATAATGAGACCCCTCTCGTATACACTGGCATCCTTCCGTACCAAGCTACAAACAACAGCGTGAACACAATATTCTATAATATTATACTTTAGATGATACCTCTTATTCTGTGTTTCTTCTTTATCTTTGGGACTTACCGAGCGACCTGTTCGCTGATAACATTCTATTTCTTTCTTTTTTGAATGTCGTCAGGTGTTTTGGACCTAGCAGAGATCGAGCCCACCGGTGAAGACTTGGATCAGTTTCATGAAGACCCCGAGCTCTAGACATTGTACCTTGTTCTATTCAGTATTTTCATTTCCTGTTATGCCATTGTTTAGGCATCGCTTTTCATTCCAGTTGTATTTACTTTTCATGCATTGTACAAAAGAATGTTATTAATAAAGTTGCTGTTATTTCTATATCTCTTATCTCTTGTGATTTACTTTTATATTGCTTAGATACGCTTAGCATATGTACTTCTGAGTATATACGTAGCGGACCTCGTCGCGTCCCCTTCGCCGTACACCGGGAAGCGGGGCGTGACAGGTAAATACGCTAAGCGTAACTAAGTAATATAAAAGAAATATACACAAGAGACAAATGCAATGAACATCAACTTTATTTATTAACATTCTTTTACAGTACATGGAAAAGCAAATACATGGAATGAAAAGCAATGTTTAAACAGTGGCATAAAAGAAATGGAAAATACATAATGTAAATGTGTACAAGGAATCTAAAGCTCTGGGTCGTAGGCTAGCTGATTCAAGTCCTCGCTGGTGGGCTCGATCTCCTGATGGCCCGATCTACCTGACAACATTCCAAAGAAGAAAGAGAAGGAATGTCGTCAGCGAACAATCGCTCGGTAAGTCCCAAAGGTAAGGGAGAAATTGAATAGACAGAGAGAGTGTAACTTTTAAAGTGGTATTATATTGTTATAATGTTGTATTTAGTGTTAACGCTGTTGTTTGTAGCTTGGTACAGAAGATGCCAGTGTATACGAGAGGAGTCTCAGTAGACTAGAGACTAAGGTGGATGGAAAGTATAAGGAACCGTTCAGCCACGGTATAACGGCAATGGAATACAGGTTAGGTGTCTTAATGGTTGCAGTCTCGTGCCACTTCTAACACCTTCCGTACCAATCTACCCCTTAAACCCCACGATGTCTTGTTTGTATTGTTTGTATTGTATTATAAATTGTAATGTCTTGTATTATAGATTGGATAGATGGATGACTTGCCAAAACCATGATATCAGTAAATGGATGTAATTGGAGAATCATGTAGATGGATGTATATCCATGGTTCGGTTCAGTCAAGCTGTATAGATTGTATGATTGAATAGATTAAATATATGGATTCATATTGAATTGTAGTTTTGTAATTTCATACTTGAATCATATTCAAGTCAGTTTGATTATAATAAGACTCGGCCTGAGTCAGACAATTAGAAAAGAAATTGAAGTCCTAAATTAGGTTTTGGTGTTATCGGTAATCGCTGCACATGGACGGCAGGATTTGTGTCTTTTTCAAAAATGATTACCGTGTTGATAACACCGTTTGTTAAGTTGTCTACCTTAAATAGGCAAGCACCCATATCTCCGGCTCCCTGAGGCTCAAGAGATGGGCCCCGTTTAAATCTATATTTACTAGGGTCCTTATTGTAATTTATAAAACTTGAGGAGGTTTTATGTAAAAATAGTTTTGTATAATTTTCAAAATATACCTCAAGTATTTTATTATCGTCTTCAGAGTTTTCATTGTTGTATATTTTATCATTGTGACATTTCTAGTGAATAAACATATTTTTCATAAAACATGGTATTTAATTGTAAAGTATTGAACTTGTATGGAATTGCATGGTATTTTCATGTGAACTGATTCTTTTTTATTTAGAAAAGTTGGAATATTTATACTATACCAAAAATAAATATTTTAATGATACATATATATATATTTATAAAATAATTTAATTTATTATTTTTCTAGAAATCTCATTTTCTTAAAATATTTGTATTTTTAAATTTTTCGAGACCGTATGCTCCTTGCGGAGGTCTGCATCTCGCACTACTAAGCCTGAGAATGTGTGATAATCTGCACCATCCCGAACGGGTTTCCCAAATGGGTTGTAGCGGCGCTTTGCAAAGATTTGTTAAAAGTACATATCTTTTTGAAAAAGGTTTTTATAAGTTTGAGGTAGTTTTGAGTAAAATCGTATTTCCGTATTCTAGGTTCCCAAAAGATATCGTGCTATATTACATATGAGTGTTGTGAGGAGGTAGGTCATTACCTCGTGAAGTATCTAAAGGTACAGTAAGGAATTATGATATTTAATGTCGAAACTAAACTTCATGGTATTTTTCTGAAAAAATGCCATAAAAATCACAATATACATTCTTTTGATATGGAACTTGTTAAATATGTTTTGTTAATGATTAATGGTCATAATGTGCGAGTTTGGTATTGTTGTATTTAAGAAAATTGGAACTTTTTAAAGAAAACCGAATCGGAAGTCGGATTAATTCCATTTCCGTCGGGTTTTAGTTTTGGATATTGTTTAGAATATAGAAGAGAAGAGAAATAGGGACTTACTGGATTGTAGGATGTAGAAAAGGAAAAGGAAGAAGTGAGAGGCGCCAGTGCGTCGTTTCGTCGCCGGAAACTCCTCGTATCGTCGTCGGAAGTTCGCCGGAGTTTCGCCCTTCGCTAACTCCACCTGCACACTATTGAACTTAGAATTTTCTTGAAAATTTTGGACAGATATTTGGAGTGAGGAGGTGGAAAAGAGTGTGGGTATTTATAGGAGAATTTTAGGGTTAGGGTAGATGAGATGTATTGAAAATTGTATTAAAAATTTGTATTAAAAATAGATTAATGGGGTTTTAAAATGGCTCTGTTAATGTGCAGGGGATTTAAACCATACAGGGGTTATAAGAAGACAAAAAGACACAAAAGTCAAGAAGAGAAGAATCAGATCCGAGGTGAGTCGGGGGCGGCGGCGGCCGATTCGGCCGATCCGCCGGCCGAGTCAGGCCCCCCCGACGCCACGTGTCCTTTGTCGCTTGGTCTACCTCCTGGACTCGTTTGTTTTATATGTGACATTTGGTTTTTATGAGTTATGCACATGTAAACTCTTGGGCTTCTAAAAATTTAAAAGAAAACTAATTAAAAAATAATGTGGCTAATAGGATTTGAACTCTGATACTTTGGTTCAGCAGTGCAAGGTCTTACCAATGAGCTACAAGTTCCTTCTTGCTATTAAAAAGTAAAACAAATTTATAACTTATGCTCAGGCAAAAGTACCCCTTTCTGTATTTTTGGGGAAAAAAATTGTAGAGAAAGTTTAGGGTTGTTGCAACTCCAAGTAGTGATCTCCCGGATTCTAGTGAGTCTCCACAAGGTGAAATGAACAAGCTTGCTTGAAGTTTTCGAGGCCGAAGATGATCTACGTCAAGAAGACACAAACTCAAGCTACATCTTCACTAATTAGGAATTAGTGAAGCAAACAACCTAAACTAAATGGCTAATCTAGTGTAGGTTGATGAAGTATGATTTTTGCTCACTTCAGAATATTTTTTCTCACTAATTTTCCTCACCTCCTCAAAACCTAGAAAACTTTTTGGAGATGAAGAAGAAGATGAAGTGGAGAAAGGAATGAATGAATCCATGATTGAGAATAGTAACCATGGGTGAGATAATATCTCATATTAACTCATGTAGAGACTTAACAATGGTTTAAGATAATGGTTGGGTTAATAAATATCTCAAATAAAACAAAATTAGTGAATTAAGTCAATGGTTCTACAAGCTTCCACTAAGCTCAAACCATGTGACTAATTTCCAACTAATTCTGATTTACTTTAAATAAATAAAACCCTTCATTATGTTAAGCATGGTGTGAGTCTCATACTCTCATGTTGTATGTAGCAACAAGCATGATACAATAATATATATCACATATATATTAAGGGTACACTAGTGAGAAAAAGATATGCTTAAGTGAGCTAATATTAGTTAATGTAAATTAATATATCAAATATATAATTATACATTAAATTATTAAATCAACACTTGATTTAATAATCTGGCTATATCACATATAACCGACTAATATCATTTGTATCAACTTATCAAATCAACACTTGATTCGATAACCCGACTATCTCACATATAACCGACCGATATCACATATCGCGAAAATAGAATACGGTATTACATACGCGTATTAATCTCGGTCCCGCACATATCACATATGTGCTCCTACTTCGTTTCGCTTGAGCTAGGAAACCTCTGTGTAGCACTCTAAAGACTCGTCAATACGCCGGCAGTAGGTGATGATCATATCAGTCACCCACAAGCCATCAGCGGTACTAGCTGGACGTAACGACTACCCGGGTATTGAGCGATCAGAAGATCAACAAGCAAGCCTGCTTATACTCCTGCGAATCCAATAAGTAACACTTCCATACAGTCCGGTCTCTTCGTCTGATATGTCGCATATCCAGCCTAAGGATGGTAAACGTCAGACCCCAATAGCCTGATAAGTCATGCCTATGTGAGGCCCATCACGATTCGAGAAACCACTGATAACACTTACCAGTAAATCTCTGCAACCCTGGCCAGGAATTTCCTGTTATGGCCAATCGAGCATAGCGCAACATCAACCCCCAATACCAGGAGAGACGAAATCCCCTCATATCGCTCATTGCCTCCATGTGACTCGGGATTGTACCCAAAAACCACCGTTTTGCACGTTCTCTTGAACGTGGTAAGGAGGAAATCAAAGCACAATGGGAATCACACAAGACTCTATGATGATCTCGGGTCTACAGACTAACCTGTACCAGTGTCACCAGAGAACTGCTATCTGACGTGAGGTATAATACCATCTAGGAGTCCTCGGCGAGTCCTGTTCAGTGTACCCAGTCTCCACTGAGCATCCGTATACCATCTTTGATGTCAAACACCAATGGATGTGGGATCATCCATCGTCCATCATATGGGTCAAGAAGCGTATACGCTAGTCTACTCTGCAATATCGATGCCCCGTCTCGATACTCCCACGACTAAGAATAATTGAAGGATGTACTTACCGACTACCCTGGCCCCACTAGTATGATCTGCATCATAATCCCGGTAGTGAAGTACTCATCCTAAGGGCTTTATCAGCATGTAACAGAGAGACAATAAGTGTACATGTTAAAATAAAGAGCAACCAGATAGCATACTATCATGTCGAGAAAGAAAGTCCTCCATATATATGTCCAAGCATCCACTATAATATACATCATATGTACAATAATGGCCTCTAGGGCATACATACAACTAACAATCTCCCACTTGCACTAGGGCCAGTTGTTGTAGTATCTCATACTCAACGTCCCATAAAAGTCTCTATAGGGAAAGGCCTCTGTGAGTGGATCCGCTGTGTTATCTTTCGCGTCAACTCTCCTTACCTCGAACCCCTGGAGATCAACCATCTCCCCGATCAGGTGATTCTGCCTCAGAATATGTCTAGATCGCTGATGTGACCGACGTTCCTAGGCTAAATCCACAACTCCATTGTTGTCACAATAACAGTTATTGGACGCTCAATGGTAGGAACCATGTTCATCTCATGAACAGGAAATACCCAGACAGCCACTTTGGCAGTATCATTGGTAGCGATGTATTCGGCCTTTATCGTCTAGTATGCCACGGTATCTAGCTTGGAACTCTTCCAACATACCGTCCCTCCACTGAGGGTAAAGACAAAGCCTGAGACTGACTTTCAGTTTACCTTATCACTCTAGAAGCACGAATTGGTAAAGGACTCCCACTGGAGTTCACTGTTACCAAACACCAAGAACATTTCTTCAGTGCTTCTCAAGTACTTAAGAATGTCCTTCACAACTGTCCGGTGATTCTCCCAAGATCCGATTGATCCCTGATCACTACTCCTAGTGGGTCAGCTATATCTGGTTTGGTGCATAACATCACATACATGATAGAGCCTAATGCCGAAGCATAGGGTATCCCTAGTATGCGAGCTCTCTCCAAATCAGTCTTGGGAGACATCATTTTGGAGAGAGTGATTCTTGAGTAAGTGGGCAAACCACCACACTAAGAATCTTCCATACTAAACCCCTTTAGTTTGGTGTTAATGTACCTGGATTTGGGACACTCCCAACATCCACTTAGATCTATCTCTATAGATCTTAATCCTCAAGATGTAGTGGTATCATCTAGATCTTTCATGGAGAATCCTCATGATAAGAGGAGCTTGACCGAGTGTAGCATAGGAAACCATTTCCTATCAAGAGTATGTCATCTACGTACAATACATGGAAGACAACCTTACTCTCTACAACCTTCTTGTATATACAAGGTTCATCTACCTTTTTGATAAAGTCAAACTTTTTGACTGCCACATCAAAACAGATGTTCCATCTCTGCGACGCGTAAATGGACTTAAGCATAGCCACTGGAGAAAAGGTTTCATCATAAACCACACCTGGTTATTGACAATAGCCTTTTACTACAAGTCTAGTTTTGAAAGTCTTAACTTTTCCATCTACACTAAGAATCTTCTCAAGATCCACTTGCTCCCGATGGGTTTTACCCCTTCAGGTGCAACATTCAAAGTCATACTTTGTTGGTGTACATGGATTCCTTCTTAGATCGCATAGCATCCAGCCATTTCACTGAGTCCCCACTCGTGATGGCCTGCCTGAACCTAGTTGGGTCATCATCTACCATGATGCAATCCTCGCTCCCACCATCACTGAGGAAACCGTAGTATCTCTCAGGTAGAGGAGGAACCCTACCAGATTCACGGAGAGGCTGAGGTCCGTTGGAGACCATTAAATCCTTTGGTTCCATTAAATCATTAGTAAACTTTGTGTAGCTAGAACTCCTTCCAGTTATACCTCATGACCACAAATTTCTTCCATAAGAAATTCCTTTTCTAAAAAGGTGGCATGCTGAGAAATAAAACACATTTTGCTTCTCAGTATGGTAGAAGATATACCCTCGCGAATATTCGGGATATCCAACAAACTTATACAGAACTGACATTACCCCGAGCTTGTCCGGATTTTGCTTTTCAACATAGGCCGGACAACCCCATATCTTAACTCGTTGAAGACATGATCTCTTCCCATTCTATATCTCATATGGAGTGGTAGACACATATTTGGATAGAACCCTATTCAATAGGTATGCAGCTTCTCATGTGCATAACTCTAAAAAGAAACAGGCAACTCAGCAGTACTCATCATAAAGCGCACCATATCTAATAGGGTGCGATACCTCCGCCCCGATACACCGTTGTGCTATGGTGTACACGGAGGAGTTAGCTGAGATAGAATCCCATTCTCTTTTAAATAATCCAGGAACTCCGTGCTCAAGTATTTTCCTCCCCGATCACTTCGAAGGATTTAATACTTCTGCCCGTTTGGTTCTCTACTTCGCACTTATATTTCTTGAATTTCTCAAAAGCTTCAAACCCGTGTTTCAACAGGAACACATGTCCGAATCTTGAGAGATCATCGATGAATGTAATAAAGCACAAAGAACCAATCCTGGCATGTGTAGACATAGGGCCGCATACATCACTATGTATCTTTCCCAAGAGTTCAGTAACTCTTTCTCCGTTTCCAGTAAACGGAATATTGGTTATTTTACTTTTGAAACAAGACTGGCAAGTATCATAAGATGAAAATTTAAACGGATTCAAATATTCATCCATATGTAACTTAGCTAGTCGTGTCGCATTGATATGACCTGGTCTACAATGCCATAAGAAGGATTCGTTCATTTTTGAACTACTCCTCTTGTGTGCGTTCTATACGTTGAGAACTGTAGTTTGATTTAGAATGTATATGCCATTATATAAATCCAATCAACTCTTGATTAAGGAAAACGTTCACAACATTATCCTGCAATACAAAATTATATCCTTCTCTAACTTAATAAAGAAACTGATGTAATGTTGTATATCAGGTTTGGTATGTAATAACATTTGTTCAGAATCAATGTATTTACCATGTGGTAATAAAAGGTGATGTTCGCCAACTGCTTTGGCTGCAACATTTACACTATTCCCTACTCTAGAGAATGATCACCTTTTCTCAATTGTGTGCCTTTCTTTAGCCCATGCAACATATTACATATATGGGATCCTGATCCGGTATCTCATACCTAGGACGTAGAGGATACTGAGAAACAGTTCTCGGTAACGAACACACCCGAAGAATATGCATCAACATGCCCATTCCTCGATTGGGTCGCGTAGGAATCCGGATATTCCCCTATTTCCTGCTCGGACTTATAACAATTATAAGATAGAGCGGAACCAACGTTCCCTAGCTAAGTATAACAAGCGGGTTCGGTCAATATGTCCATATTATTATCTTGATTAAGGCATGTCACGGTCGCTACCAGGAGAGAGAGAGAGAGAAGAAAACACCCTGCGTATGCTCTTGCAAGATCAGACTGGTTAATATTTAATCTAATCAGGATGGCTCCCACTGTTTTTATCAAATCTTCCTTCAAACCCTAAAAGGTAAGACTAGCCGGGATTAATTACACCCTACAAGTTCGCCAATCTTTCGGCCAGGCTAGTGTCGGTACTTTGAGGGAGCTTCCCCGTGCTTGCGCACATACCTAATTAAAATAATCCCCGTTTTCCCAGGGGCATAACCCCGTTATCACCTTTCTAGACACCTACTTGATCGACTAGTTGTAATGTGCAAAACTCTCCTAGGAGTAACTCTTACTCGCACTGGGTATCAGGATCTAACTATCTCATAGAAGGTATGCAATCTCATTGTAAATTTCAACACTTGAAATTCCCGATAATATTTTTCCCCTAGCAACTTATGACCTTGGCTATGGTCAACAAACCGTAAGCGACAGCCAAGTTCAACCCATCATTTTCTGATTGAATTAAACCTACCCGTACGACCCTTGGCTATGGTCAACAAAGTCATACGACTACCCTAACTCAATTGCATCATATGGTTGCAGATAAACACTAATTAGCTACCGCACACTATGGCTTAGTTATGGTCAACAAACGCAGCACAAATACTAAATATTCCTTATCTGAAATGACGGAGGGTTACGACAGATTTTTAAGAAAACCTTTTGCGTAATGAACTTGATATCGTTGTAGAATCGAGTGATTTTGAAAAAGAGTGTTTTTTAGGCTTTTACTAGTTTCGCTAAAGAAGTCACTCCCGGTGAAGGGATCTCGGAACTTTCTTCATCGAATGAGGTGATGAATATTCATGAATACCACTATGCAAAGTAAGAACTAAAAATGCAATCAAAAGACAAAATCGAGTGGGTTGTAGCATCTGCTAGTTTCGCTAAAGAGGTCACTCCCGGTGAAGGGATCTCGGCTCTTTCCTCATCGAATGAGGTGCTGAATATTCATCAAGGAATACCACTATGCAAAGCAAAAACTAGAGTTACCGGTTTTTAAAACAGGATTCTACAATATCTTTAGGTTTTTTTCTTTTTCATTAATCTCATTAATGAAAATCCATCATTTATGCTTCCTAAGCATCACAGAAGAAACCAAAATACAACATACGCTTAAGCCATCCGCATTCGCCACAGTGTCCCGTTATGCACCGTTAGGTTACTTAACTAACGGCATAGCGGGACGGGACTAGCGCAGGTGCAAAACATAAGCAACGTTTATTATATCATATATATAATAACAACATTCGTCTCATCATATAAAGTGACCACATCATAGAATATCAGCAGCAGAAGTCCACATATGAAATATTGGATATACTAGGAATTCCGTATTTTAAATTAAGCCAGTAAAAAACACGGATTCCACGGTCGTGATGAATAGCCAAACCCCCATCTCTAGACCTCTACGAGAGCGGCAAGCTATCCTACCAATTCTAGAGTTAGGAGACCCGGTCTCGACTCCTCAAGATGGTCTCCTACTGGACTCTAGAACCCGGTTACTTATGCTCCCCACCTTGGGTCTATCCTAATGCAGAAAAGTAAATAATATACATCAATGGTTGTTGGCTATAGTGCCCTCAAGACAATTATTGTATTCGCAGGCAGGTGATTATGATGATTGAGGAAGGACCTATAACGGTAGAACAGTCTTACTCGAGATGATAGTATGCTATCTGGTTTGTCTTTATCATCACTATTACATGTTGATAAAGCCCATAGGATTCTTGCTTGACTACCAGCATTATGATGGCGATCATATATGTTGGAGCTGGGGGTCTATAAGCAAATCCTTAAATGTCCTTAGTCGTGGGAGTTTCGAGACTGGGCATCGATACTCCAGTGTGGACCAGTGTATACTGATCGAGCCCCCGATAAGGTGCGGTGGCCAGGTCTCACAAGTCATTGGTGTTACTTTGTTCACCTAAGATTGTATACAGGTGCTCATTGGGTTATGAGTACACTGGACGGACTCACCGGGAACCTTCTAGTTGGTATTATACCTATTTTCAGATAGCAGTTCCCAGGTGACATGTGTACAGGTTAGTCTGTCGACCTGAGATCGTCATTTATCTCGTGTGAGTTCCCACTGCTTTGATTACTACCCTACCACGGCTGAAAGGAGACGTGCAAACAAGTTTTAGTTGGGTAAAGTCCCGAGCCACATAGAGACGGTGAGCGGATCGTCGGGGATTCGTCTCTCTCGGTATTGGGGGTTGATGTCGCGTTGTGCACGGGTGGCCATCACCAAAAATCCTCGGTCGGGGTAGACGAGAATTACCGATCCAGGATTAATAGTTTCTTACGTTGTGATGGGTTTCATGCCGACACGAATTATCGCGTTATTTGGGGTCTGACTTTATCCACCCCCTAGACTCGATATGCGATACTCTTAGACGAACAGACCGGATTGTACGGATATTGTCACTGTCAGGCTCAGTAGGGGTTTGGATGAGTTTGCTCGTCGGCCTTCCTTTCGCTCAATACCTGGGGTAGCCGTTACGTACAGCTAGTGCTGCTGATGTGTTTGTGGTTAAACCCACTGCCAGCGTATTGACGAGTCTTTAGAGTCCCACACAAAGGGTTTTCACGGTTCAGGCGATATGGTGTAGATGATGTTGGTACATACAGGTGTCCGATTAAATATGTGTACATGCTGCACAGACTTTAATCGGACGGTTGATAATACTAGCGGCTTAGGACTGAGCCGGATTATTAAATCAGGTTTTGATTTAATAATTTATATATGTATATATATATATGTATATGTATTCTAGTATTATTGTTCACTATTCATTTTCTCTTTTGGCTATTCGTATTTTTGTACGAATACGCGTATGTGTATTTCGATACGTATAACGGGTTGTATTCCGTATTTATATGGAATTGTTTCTAGAAGATTGGACACCTCATTTGTATGATTTCCTTTTTTAGAAAATCATTTGTTTTATAAATAAGGTGGAGGGGGTGACATGGCATGAACAATGCAAGGCATGTAGAATGGTATGGCTTGCATTTGTTTATTGAAAAATTGAGATGAGATTTTTGTGTGTGCATGATTGAGAGAGAGAGAGAGGAGGAAGCCACCCTTCTCCATATGCCTTGCCCACTTGTTTTTCTCTACTTGCATCATCACTTGATCATTCTTTTTCACTTGGTGATACTTAGCCATTTTTCCTTAGTTGCTCATGCCACATGTTTCCTCACCTCATCTTCATCTTCTTGAGTTGCTCTTGGAGTATTTGTGATGAGAGAAAAATTATAGTGACACATTCCTACACCTCCACTCTCCATTACTAGCAACCTTGGAGTATCGGTTGCCTCGCTTGGCGAGGCTGAAGCTTGCGCCGTTTCTCTCAGGTGGATCATCGTAGATGAAGGAAGACCGGCAACCAAACTCGATCCGCAACCACTAGGAGCTTGGGATGAAGGTTGAAAACCGAAGGACACGGATCAACTCGGTATAACCATTCCTAACTCTTTATATTTCTTGCTAGTATAGGGTTTAGGGTAGATTCGGGCATCGGGTCATTGTAGCGCCAGTTTAGAAATTTTTGTTCCGCATTTGGCCACGGTTTGATGGCCGGGGCGTTGCCATAACCCAACATGGTATCAGAGCCAACCCTTAAACCCTTAGCTATTTTTTTTAGACGATGTTAAAGTATGGAAATCGAAACAACCCCGAAATAGTACACTGCATATTCCAGGTTCTGTCAAATTTTCAGAGTCTTCAAAAATTTTTTTAAGCAATTGCAGAAGGCTATTTTTATGACAAATAGAACACCCTACAAAAAGGAGCCCCATCCACCGGATTTGACCCGGCAAGACATGCAAAAAAAGGGTGTGGCCGGTCCAAATTTGGAGTTTGGGCTTGGGTTTTTTGGTGTGCACTAGTCTTTGGAATATTGGTTAAGTGGTATTGTTTGTTTTGCCCAGTTTGGATATTTGTTATCTATTGTTCAGGGGCAATTCGGAGTGTTTCGAAGTCGATAATTTAACACTGTTTAAATGTTTATTAGTACATGCATTACTATCTGCGACCGTGAATGTCATTCGAGCGGTACAACTCGTCTAATTGCTATATGTTCTTTTAGACGGGTTTGCGAACGTGACATTCACGTTGATGTTCTGTGTTGTGCTGTGTTGTGGTTGGATCGTCGTGGTGGATAGCTTGGGTGCAATATTAGTACAGTTTAGTTTCATTTGTACATTTGATATTGCGGGGCGAGCGTCCGACATGTGGACTGGCGTCACTTCCGGTTTGTATATTATTTGTTTGGGGCACGACCGGGTTGAGGTCGATGTCACCGTTGTACATATTATTTTCTTTTCTGTACTAGGATTACCCCGCAGTGGAGTGCACAAATAGCCGGGTTCTAGAGGGCAACGGGTCCGCATCTCATGGCGTTGAGATGGAGGGGACCTTACTCTAGAATTGGCGGGCTATTCGCCGCACTCGTAGGGGTTATAGGTTGACCCACGGAGGGGTGCCAAGTTACCGGATTCTGTGAAGTGCTGGGTGGCCAATTCACGTTGTTGATTGGGGTTGCCTGGCTTCTGGGATTGGCGGGTAACTTGTCACACTCATAGGGGTCTAGGATTTCATTGCACAGGCTATCCACACGACAGGGGAACGTCGGGTCTCATTTGCGGCTCAAGTGAAACCCGGGGCTCCAGGATTATCCACCACTCTGTGTTGCTTGGCTGAGATTCTGTGATGTTGCTTTATATCATGCCTGGGACAATTGTTATATATATTTATATATATATACTAGTAGATGTTGTATATGTTTTGCACCCGCGCTGGTCCATTCCTCGCTCTGTCGTTAGTTAAGTAACCTAATGAGTGATGACGGGACCCAGTGGCGAATGCGGATGGCATATACATACATCATATTTTCATTCTTTTCTGGTGTGATTAATTGATGGGACTGCGTTGATTTTGATCAATGCAAGGATAAAACAAACCTATATGATATTGTTGGAACCAACTTTAAAACTGACATTACAGAAGTTCTCTTTTGCTTTGCACAGTGGTATTCGGTTATGAATATCCAGCACCTCATTCGACGAGGCAAGGGCCGAGATCCCTTCATCGGGAGTGACTCCTTGAGCAGAAGTTTGCGTCAGCGTAATAACTTCACTATAGTCGATTCTTTTGCTTTGTATCGTGGTATTCAGTTAGGAATATCCTGCACCTCATTTGACGAGGAAAGAGCCGAGATCCCTTTACAGGGGTGACCTTTTTAGCAAAAGTTTGCGCCACTATATATTTGTAAAGCTATCCGGTTCCTTCAACAATATCAAGTTCATTACATTAAAGGTTTTTCGCCAAAAACCATCCGTAGCCCTCCGTCATTTCGAATAAATAGCATATGTTGGCCCAACTCAAGGCATCGTGAATGGTAGCTATATGTTAATTATCCATGGCATAGATAGATGCATTGGTTTAGGACAGTCGTACCGCTTTGTTGGCCAAAGTCAAGGGTGTGTGCGGGTGGGTCTAAATCAATATGGATAATGACGGGTAGAACTTGACTTGCGTGTTATGATTTGTTGGCCAAAGTCAATATCATAAACGCTTGGGGCAAAAATCACATCGGGAGTTTCAAACATACAGGAAACTTGCCAGGCTTGCGCAAACCTTCTGGAGTGTGGTAACTTGAGTGGATTCTATCAAGTTATCATGCGATGATAGTTGGATCCCGATTCCCACTAATGAGTAGGATTACTCCTCGGGTGATTTTAGACGATCCCGACTAATTCTCCTTTTGGTTTGGAGGAGAATTCGAGAAAATAGTGGGAGCCATCCTGATTAGATAAAGTGATTAACCATTCTGATCTAGGTTAGAGTGCACGCTGAGTGTTTCTTTTCTCTCTCTCTCTCTGACAACGTCCATGGCCCGAGCCTAGACTAAAACTCATGAACCAAGTTAACCGAACCTTCTTAAAACACTTTGGTTTTTGGAATGTCACGGTGTCGCATATATCATTGCCATTTCTATACCACTTTTGCATTTCTCCAGAACACCCCGTATCACTACGAACATCCACTCCTATTGGATAAATCCATCGTATAGTTACATACGAACTCGAAGGAACTTGTTCCAGATTCGAGGATGGATTCTGGTTCTGGAGAGATTGAATAGGATTATTCGGCTGTCTTTTCTCTTTATCTTCTCTAAGGTTGTGAGGGCTCCTAGAATTAGGAGAGGGTACACCTATTATGGTTATTGGATAGTCTTCTTCCAAACCATAGGCAGGTGCCGAAAGGTAGGGAAGGAAGAAAACCAATTAGCCTAAGTGTGGTGTTCAGAAGATAATAAGTAAAGACATATAAATGGATTAGAATAACGGCAAATAAAATTGCGACTGCTATCATTCACGACAAAACCGTGTATACCCCTGCCACTCCCACATCCACTTTGGATTTCTCCAGAACACTTCGTATCACTATGAACGTCCATAATGCTTGGACATGCCATCGTATAGTTACATACGAACTCGAAGGAATTCGTTCCAGATTCGAGAATGGTTTCCGGTTCAGGAGAAATAGAATAGCCTTTCGGTTAAGAATCCCTTGTTTGAACAATTAGAACAGACTTTCTGAATTGTAAACAGAGTGAAGCTCGGGTCCCCGGAACGAGCGGAAATTGGACTAGCTAGCTTCTCCTGCTTGCTTCCCAACTAGAACGAAAGAACCCTATCCGTGAGATGAAAACATTGTTCTTAATGAAGTATAGTTCCGTCACACAAGCTAGCTTCCCCAGCTAATTTCAGACTTTGGTTACGAAAGAAACAAGCAACAATGGACAGGATTATTCAGATGTCTTTTCCCATTACCTTCTCTTAGGTTGCGAGGGCTCCTGGCATAAGTAGTGTACACCTATTACGCTTATTGGATAGTCTTCTTCCAAACCTTAGGCTGGTGCTGAAGGGTAGGGAAGAAAGAAAACCAATTAGCCTAAGTGTTGTGTACAGAAGATAATAAGTAAAGACATATAATGGGATTGAAGTGAGGGCATGGAACTATACGGTTACAATCATGAATCAGGTTAGTGGAAGAGGCGTTACTAGGAATAGCAGATTACCCCTTCGAAACATTTTCATGTTTCAGATTTACTGTGCAATGTTAATTGAAAACTGTTTTCCCAATTGGAATCTAACTCCAGGGTATGTATTTACCAGATTCGTTTCTCACATCTGTATAATGTTACAGATGGTGAGTGGGAGTAAGATATCGGAAATTAGGTGATTATATCCTCATTATATCAGAATTCGTTGTAATTGGTGATATTTGAGGAAATCACCTGGGTTTTTGCCTTTCGGCAAATATTTGGTTTTGAATATCCGATTGTTATGCACCAGTTTCAAACTGATGTATTTGTACGTTTATTTTATAAAGTGAGATATAACTTTTTGAAATTATGTCCGTGACATTTACCTATATCAGTTGATGGTTAGGTAAGGTACATTCAACAGCGGTATAATTCTTCTTAACTATAGTACAGTTTTCAACCTACGACGCACAAGGTTTGAGTTATTGAATTCAGGAGACTTGTACAAAGTATTGTATGTTGTCCGGTGTCCATTAGGACAAAGAAGTTGGTACTCATACTATATTCTGTTTACTCATAACTTCTCCAGTTCTAGACACGTATTTTGTTGAAATGCAAGGTCCAGATATTGAGAAGTTATAGGTATAAGAATAAAGTAGAGACCATTTGTTGGAAGTATCAGGATTCTTCGAGGTAGTCGAAGATGTAGGTACTTGTGTAAGGTATTCCATTGATAGTAATGGTTTTGAGAACTTGCTTCTTTTTCAGATTACTCATATATGGATGCGCTCCTAGATAAGTGATGCTGATTGGCCTTTTTCCATTTGATTGATATGCACTGGAGAAAACTGCATGATTTTGAATCTGGTTCTAATTAAATTAGTGCTTTTGTTTCTATATTGGATATATATAGAATCAATTTATATCTTAACGATATTAAGGTATAGGGAGTTGTCCGGCTGATGCTTAAAACCAGAATCTGGATAAACTCGAGGCACGTTTCAGTAATAGCAGTTTGTGGGTTATCCCGGGCTTTGACAAGGGTTAACTTTCTACCATCACGAAGATCAATAGTGATATTGTTCTTGACTCGCCACAGTTTTAGTAAAATGGATTTTTTTTCAGAAAACAAAAGTGGGAGTACGGTAGAACTGGAAATGATTCCAGAACCACAAACGATCACTGAAGATTTAATAGAACCCGAGGATTCAATTGGATTTGACATTCCATTAGCTACTCCGCAGATTTGGTGGGTAACCTCAGGCACACGAGAGGTACTTCGGTCTTCTCAAAGACGGTGACATGAAGATTCTTGTTTACCCAGACTCGCCATTGTTGCTGTTCTAGACTATGAGACCCGACAGGAGGATGAGTATAGCGTAATTTTAAACTAGCTTTAGAAGTGCACGTGTATATGACTCTGCCAGAGGGTTGTTGTAGTCAGTGGGAGCAGCGGAAGCATAGTGGGCAAGTAGCTTATGTCTATTTATAGACTAAAGCAGGTATAGCGAAAATAGATCATCTATTTTTGATGTGATAGTTATAGGCTTTGATTTCATCAGAATAGGAGATGGATCTGGTAAGAAGGTAGTAGGGTGTGATGTCCTGGTTTTTGGGATGACATGCACTTTATAGGAAGTGAAATTCCTATACTACGATCGGTTATACTGTGGTTGTCACACAGTTGTTTCTCCACATATGACATGGATATAATATCAGGGTTTCTGGTTACTAGATCTATGGTTTTAGATCTAGATTTAGGAAGTGTCCCAATTTGGGTACTTGACACTATTCTAAAGTGTTTTAGAATGGACGACTCTTGGCATGGTGGTGTATCTGCAGGTGATCGAGTCACCCTCTCTAAAGGTGTCTTACAGACTAAAGGGGAGAGGGATCTGCATGATTAGCATATCACTTGCTTAGGCAATTGAGTTAATCATGAAATGTCAAGTACCACACCAGATGTTATTTTTGCACTAGCTGCAATAAACATATATTAATCCAATCCTGCAGAAATGTTGGGAAGCAGTTTATGAACATAAATGGATGTTCTAGGGATATGGTAACGGCAGCCTCCTTCAGGAGACGGTTATCATTTCAGGCTTCCAAGGTGACCTGGATGACAGAGTTGCTGTCTGAGTCATAGTTTTTCCCTCTTCTGAGGGACAGTATGTTGGACAGGTGGTCTTAGCGGATACTGAGAAAGGCATGGCGCAGGATACTGACTAAATTCAGTGGATGATACAGTCTGAGACGTTTGCTGGATTTGGAGTTCATTTGTCAACTGGGTTCCATCAGATATCCATACAAATTCTAAGACAAGATATTGCTCATTTCGGGAGATGGTTATTCTCCGCGAAGTTGAGATATAGAGAGATAAAGATAGAAACCCTGGAGCGGATCTACTCACTGAGGCTATTTCTCGAACATAATAGTTTCACAAACGAGCTTTGCGAAACTGCTTAGTAGAGAAGTTGGGTGTTCGGTATCATACGAGCTGTGAGTACGTGACACCGCCATAATTGGCCTTAAATGTAAGTGGAAGATTGTTGGCTATAGTGCCCTCAAGGCAATTATCGTAGTCGCAGGCAGGTGATTATGATGAATGAGGGATGACCTATACCGGTAGAACAGTCTTACACGAGATGATAGCATGCAATCTGGTTTGTCTTTATCATCACCATTACATGTTAATAGAGCCCATAGGATTTTTTCTTGTCCGTCCAGTGTGGACTAGTGTATACTGATCGAGACCCCGACGAGGGACGGTGGCCAGGTCTCACAAGCCATTAGTATTAGTTTGTTCATCTAAGATAGTATACAGGTGCTCATTGGGTTATGAGTACACTGGACGAACTCGTCGGGAACCTGCTAGTTGGTATTATACCTATTGTCAGATAGCAGCTCCCAGGTGATATGTGTACAGGTTAGTCTGTCAACCTGAGATCGTCATTTGTCTCGTGTGAGTTCCTACTGTGCATTGATTACTACCCTACTACGGCTCAAAGAAGTCGTGCAAACAGGTTTTAGTTGGGTACAGTCCCGAGCCATATGGAGGCAGTGAGCGGTGTTTACCGCCGAAAACAGAGACGAAACCGCGCAGGTCGTCTTGCCTGAATTTGGGGGAAAATGCTATTTGGTTTTATCCGTCCACCTCTCCGAAGATGCCAAGTTGATTTATGGCACCGTATATTGAAGGTTTGGATAGATGCGGCCGTTGTAGCAGACTTCGTCAGATTCCCCCTCATTGTGAGGGGTTTTTGATTGTGATGACGCTCTTCCCTACAGACGCAAGCCCCTGCAGTTAATTACATTATCGCATAGCGATAACCACTTTCTCCTTCTCCAGATGTTCACTTCGTGTCGTGTGTGTTTGTTTTGTTTTAGGTTGCCCGTGGATTGTATACGGAGACTAATTTATGTTGTCGCCCGTAGGGCGGGAATTAGTCCAAATCCGTATTTTCTTAGATTTAGGTTTAGTGGATTTAAGGCTCGTTAATCTCGTTGAGATTAAGATCTACTTAAATGTTTGTTAAGAATACGTTAGTCTAATTTTAGACTAATATCTACTTAACAAGGTTTTAGGATCATTTAGATCCAACAAAAGAGTATTTGGGCTCCATTGCTTTAGTTTAGGGATATCGCGGTCCATTAGGTTTAAGGACATCATAGTCCATGTAAGTTTAAAGACATCATAGTCTGTAGGGTTTAAAGATATCATAGTCTGGTTTAAAGACATCATAGTCTGTGGAGTTTCTGGTTGTCGGGACTCGCCACCTCTCTGAAGACGTTAAAGAATTACAACGACACATATTAGAGGTGTGAAGATATGTGCCCTTGAACCAACGTTGGTTGGGAGATCTGTATTCAGGTTTGGGACTAAGACCAATTAAAGAGATTGTGAGCACATGGGCTTAGTTAATCTGAATTAGGGACTTGTGGCCAACTTGGGCTCAGTCCACTCAGTTTTGGATAAAATGTTGAACATTTGTTTGGGCTTAGTCCCTTTTTATTCAACAATGCTGAGCATTGATTTGGATTCTGATACCCCTCTTTCTTTCTGTTTTTTTATTGAGTGTTGAACAATTTTTATGGCGCTGAGGATTTATTTACAGAGCACTTTGTGTTTCCTCAGCGTCCATGTGAGGAGCACATGGAGCGCTTGGCGCCAGACTTAGAGCGCTAAAGCGCTTCTTATAAAATAGCGCCCACGTGGGGAGCACGTAAAACACTTGGCGCTGAGCGCCAGGCAATGAGTGCAGAGCACTTTTTATAAAAATACCGCCGACGTAATGAGCACGTGGAGCGCTCGGTGCTGAGCGCCATCCAATGAGTGCAGAGCACTCTTTATAAAAATAGCGCCCACGTGAGGAGCACGTGGAGCGCTTGGCGCTGAGCGCCAGGCAACTTTTTTGTTCTAATCAGTTCGGTGCTCTGAGAATTAAATTCTCGTTTGTGAGAGACTTTGTCTCATGGATCTAAGAACTAAGTTCTTTTTTTTTTATGAGATACTACGATCTCTTTTACTTTTATGAAAGACTTTTGTCTTATAGATCTATGATCTAGAAAAAGAACTAAGTTCTTCTTTTTTTGATAAGATGCTATGATCTCTTTTTACCTTGAGAAGAAATTGCTCTCGTCTTTGAAGTTTGAAGTTTATGGGGAAGTTCTTCTCTACAAGACTTGAAGTCTTGGGTCCTTTATATAGTGAAGGCTGATCTGTTGAATCAGTTAAGGAAATCTCTCATTGAGTGATCTCTGATTGATTTGGGGATGTTTCCCACCGTTGGATCTTTGATTCTAGGCCTTCTGTTTTACAGAAGATTTTCCTCTTGTTAGTAATAAGATTGGGAAAATATTTTTCCATACAGAACTTATTCTGTATCTTGGTGATTTTTAATCACTATTGGATCTTTGAGCCAACGGTGCTTTGATTTACAGAGCACAACCTTTCTTGTTTAGAAAGATTTGAGGAGTATTTCCTCAACAGAATTTAATTATGTAATTTGATGATTTATTATCTTCGTTGGATCTTTGATCCTAGGGTGGAGAACATTTAGTTCTAGCGCTGGCACTCACGTGAGGCGCTGCCTCAGAGTCTTTGACTCTTGGCGCTGGCGCTCTCGTGCTTTGCACGTGCGGCGCTGCTTCAGAGTCTTTGACTCTTAACGCTTGGTGCTCTCGTTCTTTGCACGTGAGGCGCTGCCTTAGAGTCTTTGACTCTTAGCGCTTGGCGCTCTTGGCATTAGCGCTCTCGTACTTTGCACGTGAGGCGCTGCCTCAAAGTCTTTGACTCTTAGCGCTGGCGCTCTTGGCGCCAATGCTCTCATGCTTTGCACGTGAGGCGCTGCCTCAGTTAAAATTTCAAATTTTGAACAGAGCTTTGCTCTCTGATTGGGGAAACAAATAGCCCCCCACCGTTGCGCTCACGTGGCTTACACGTGAGTGCAGCAGTGGTATCCTTTCCACCGTTAGATCAACTTGGAAGTTGGATCGACTTCAAGGGCCTATAAATAGGGTCTTTGGCCCTTGAGATGACTGATGTTTATCTTCTTGCTTTCTTGTTCTTGAGAATTTAATTCTCCTTCAGAGCTAAGCTTTCTGCCTTAAGAAACTCTTCTAGAGTCAGAACCTTGCCAAAAATTTTGGTAAGGATCAAATCTTTGAAGGAATCATTTCGTATTCTAGGGTTTTACCTTGCTCTTCTTAGAACATAGATCTTAAAGTGGATTTTAGGGTTTCTTAACCTGTTAAATGAAAACAGAGTTTTGCTCTTCTTAGATCATAGATCAAAAAATCTTCTTTTAGGGTTTCTTAACCCATTAATGAAGAACTCTTAGAGTTTGTTTTGCAGATCTTAGAGATCTCGGAGTTTTTAACTCAGTAAAAGCTTTGCTTTTTAGGGTTTTTGATGGATTACTCCATCATTTTCACAGAGCATAGCTCTTTAGAATTTTGGGGGGAATTTTTATTCCCTTCATCATTAATTTTGACAGATGTCATTTCTGTTGCAGTGCGCTGCTCTCAAGGGAGTTTATTCCTTGGCCTAATGAGACTCTCATTAAATGAGAATCCTTTTAGGATTCCCTCCTTAATGAGTGACCGTCTCATCAATGACGAGCCGTCACTTTGATTTTGTGGGTCCCCTTTGGCCCCTTTCCACTGCATTGCAGTGTGGTACAAATTTAAGGTACCATGTATTAGAATTTGGACTGTAGCATTGACAGCTAACTCTTGTTCCTTTTCGCGCAGGTACTATGTCTTTCGACACTTCTTTCCCCTTCGTTCGTCCGGAGAGCGCATTTGCTGACGCGCCCGTAGACCGGGAAGTTTTTGCACTGATCAAAGATCACGACCCGGAGCAGAAGTCTCTTCATTTATGGGGTTGTGGTACAACCAAATCATCCGGGGTCGACACATCTTCTCTTGTGCGGTGCCTTCAGAGCCAATTTCAGCGATTCACTACGCCGACTCACCCCCAGTGAACTATGCCGTAGAAGAGGTCAACTGGACCTCGGAAGGTCGCATTCAGCCCTCTATGTCCTCGATACCCGTACAGCCGCCGATGGCTTTGGATATTCTGGGGCGGCGTATATGTCAAGGCGAGTCGCGCCCTTAGGGACAGCCATACATGATAGGCTTGACTCCTCGCCATTCGACCGGATACTTGCAGTGGGCTTGATACATCTTGTCGGCCAAGAAATCACTGCTGCTGAAGCTCGGGTTGTACACCGCAGTCTACGCGTTTCTTTTCCAGTATTCCACGCCCCCTGTATGGTGGGTCAAAGCTTTCTTGGAACAATGGAATATCCCGACTCACACATTCCTTCTATCAGATCGGGAAGTTTCAACCTCCTTGGAGGAGTTCGTGGAGATCTCCGGTTTACCCGTTAGGGGAGAACATTACGAGGAGCTACTTCTTCCTGACGAGTATATCTTCGCCACCAAATCAGTGGTGATGGGTCTTACTCCGGATAATGCTATTCAACATCAATTCCCAAGTCTGATCAAGGTGTTGAATATTTATTAGGGTCTGTTTCTCGAATTAGGAAGGCATGGGGTCAGCTTCGCAGATTTCATCGCCCGCTTTCTTCGCCCGGAAGTTTTATCAAAACAAGCTACGAAGTTCGCCAAACTCGACGACCTGTTTGGTTTTGGTATGGATAGCCAGCCGACGGCGGAAGCAGATTTTAAAAAACTTTTTCATTCCGGATACCCCGGTCGTTCTTTTCATAGAGCTTGCTGCTTCAGATGTCGATAAAGAGACGTTCTTCCTGGGGTTTATTGGCTTGTGGTTGAACTGGTTCGTGTTGTAGGGTTCCTAGGCACTCTAGAGAGGTCTCACAAGGCATCGAACATGCCATTTTCAAAAAATCTAGGTGCCGAGAGACCCGACTACGGATCGTTTGCTAGAAAACTAGGCGAAAAAGCTAACTAGTTAACACTTAACTATGAGAATACGGATATACAACCTTTGTAGATCCGGTGCTCCACCTCCACGGCTCCGCAATGAAGTCTCCTCACTGTCCAAGACGGATCCTGGGCTCTAGCGTCGGCTTCATCGGAGAATGGACGGGCTAGGTCATCGACAACGTGCCGAAGATGATCTATATCGAAGCATCACTAGATCAAGCTCCATCTTCACCGAACCTTGAAAACTTGTGAAGGAAACACACTCTACTACTTGGCAAGAGGTAGAGGATGAAGAAATAGGAAGTGGGTAGACTTTAGAATTGGATTTCTCACTCATCTTCATCAATCACCATTGATGAAGTGGAGGTTTCTTCATTGAAGATGAAGAAGAGGAAGAAGATGATCAATATTATGATAAGTTATTATAAAAAGAATAATAAATTTATTCTTATCATAATATTAACCTAAGTTAAGTGTAGAGAATTGACCAAGGTTAAAGAATGGTTAGGTTTAAGGAGATGAGACAAAAATGGTCACTTAATGAATGCTTCATGAAGCTTCATGTTGCAAACAAAATAAGCCACCATTTTTCTCTCATTTCTTTTCCTTTTTCCAAAAATAAAAGGATTAATAAATGAATAAGTAAAACCCTAATTATCCACTTAACCATGGTTTAAATCTTTACACTTAACCAAAAAGATATGTATCATCAAACATGATACAAACAAGTGCACAAAATCATATCGCATATGTAATGCGCACATCCGAGCGAGAAAATCCATTTAAAGTGAACCGATACTAGTTAATGCAAAGTAATATATCAAATACATAATTATGCATCAAATCATTAAATCAACACTTGATTTAACGATCCGGTCATATCGTATATAACCGACTAGTATGCATTGCATCGGTTTATCGAATCAACCCTTGATTCGATAACTAGGGTATATCGCATATAACCTAATCGATACATTCATCGCGAGAATGAAATACGGTATCACATACACGTATTATTCTCGGTCCCGCACATATCTCATATGCGCTCCTATTTCGTTTCGCTTGAGCCAGGAAACCTCTGTGTAGGACTCTAAAGACTCGTCAATACGCCGGCAGCGGATGATGATCATATCAAACATCCACAAGCCGCAAGCGGTCTGCTAAACGTAACGGCCACCCGGGTATTGAGCAATCTGAAGATCGACGAGCAAGCCCGCTCACACTCCAATGAATCCAACCAGTAACACTACCGTACAGTCCGGTCTGATCGTCTGATATGTCGCATATCTTGCCTAGGGGTGGTAAACGTCAGACCCTAATAGCTCAATAAGTCGTGTTGATATGAGGTCTATAACTGTTCGAGAAACTACTGTTAACACTTACCAGTAAATCTCAGCAACCCTGGCCAGGGATTTCCTGTTATAGCCAATCGAACACAGCGCAACATTAACCCCCTATACCGGGAGAGACGAATCCCCTCCTATCGCTCATTGCCTCCATGTGACTCGGGACTGTACCCAAAAACCACCGTTTTGCACGCCCTCTTGGACGTGGTAAGATAGAAATCAAAGCACAGTGGGAACCACACAAGACTCTATGACGATCTCGGGTCAACAGACTACTCTGTACCAGTGTCACCAGAGAACTGCCATCTGACGTGAGGTATAATACCATCTGGGAGTTCTCGGCGAGTCCGTCCAGTGTACCCAGTCTCCACTGAGCACCCGTATATCATCTCTGATGTCAAACACCGATGGATATGGGATCATCCATCGCCCATCTGTATGGGTCGAGAAGGTATACGCTAGTCTACTCTGGTATATCGATGCCCCGTCTCGATACACCCATGACCAGGGACTTTGAAGGATGTACTGATAGACTACCATGTCCCCACTAGTATGATCCGCATCATAGTCCAGGTAGTCAAGTATAGATCCTAAGGGCTTTACCAACATGTAACCGAGAGACAATCAGCATACACGTTAAAGTAAAGGGTAACCAGATAGCATACTATCATGTCGAGCAAGAAAGTCCTCCCTATATATGTCCCAGCATCCACTACAATATACATCCTATGTATAGTAATGGCCTCTAGGGCATACATATAACTAACAATCTCCCACTTGCACTAGGGCCATCTGTAGCAGTGGTTTGAAGTATCTCATACTCAACCATCCCATAAAAGTCTCTCTCTGGGAACAGGCCTTTGTGAGTGGATCCGCTGTGTTGCCCTCTGAGTCTACTCTCCTGACCTCGATCCCCTGGAGATCAACCATCTCCATGATCAGGTGATACTGCCTTAGAATATGTCTGGATCACTGATGGGACCGGCGTTCCTTGGCATAAGCCACAACTCCATTGTCACACAATGGGAGGAACGTAGTTCATCTCATGAACCAATATACACCCAAACATCCTTCTTGGTAGCATATTGAGTAGCGATGTATCATGCCTTTATCGTCTAGTATGTCACGGTATCTAGCTTGGAACTCTTCCAACATACCGTCCCTTTACTGAGGGTAAAGACAATGCCTGCGACTGACATTCAGTCGTCTTTATCACCCTGGAACCCTTCCAGTGATTCTCCCCAGGATCAACTGATACCATCTCACTATAGCTAGTGAGTATCCTAATATCCGATTAGATCTATCTCATAGATCCAAAATCCAGGATTTAGGAGGTATCATTTTGATCCTATATGGAGAATCCATGTGATAAGCGGAGATCGACCGAGCGTAGCATAGGAAACTCCTTCCCTATCAAGAGTATGTCATCCACGTACTCTACGAGGATCGTCACCATACTCCCTACTACCTTTTTGTTTATACAAGGTTCATCTACCATTTTGATGATGTCAACTTCTTTGACTACCACATCAAAACAGATGTTCCAACTCCGCGATGCCTGCTTTATCCTATAAAGCATCTTGCACACGTTTCCGCTGCTCCCACTGTCTACGAAGCCCTCTGGCTGTGTACTTATAGACGCTCTCTTCCAAATCATCATTTAGAAAAGCAGTCAAGACACCCAACCACCAGATATCGTAGTTATGGTATGTAGCCGTGGCAAGTAGGATCTGGATGGACTTAAGCATAGCTACTTAGAAAAGGTTTCATCATCATCCATACCTGGTCAATGATGTAGACCTTTAACAAGTCTAGCTTTGAAAGTCTCAACTCTTCCATGTACACCAAGTAATCATCTCAAGATATACTTGCTCCTGATGGGGATTTAACCCTTCAGATATAGCAACTAAAGTCCATACTTTGTTGGTGTATAAGGATTCCATCTCAGATCGCTAAGCATCCAGCCATTCTTACAGAGTCTCACTCCTGATGGCCAGCTCGAAACTAGTTGGGTCATCATCTCATGATGCATTCCTCGCTCCCACTGTCATAGAGAAACCGAAGTATCTCTCAGGTGGGTGAGGAACCCTACTAGATCGGCGGAGAGGCCGAGGTTCGTTGGAATCTACTGAATCCTTTGGTTCTATCAAATCATCAGCTGTAGTTTGTATAGCTGGAACCTTTCCAGTTGTACATAATTGACCTTGCCTCGAGCTTGTCCGGATTATGCTTTTAGACATAGGCCGGACAACCCCAAATCTTAACTATCTTAAGAGATGGGCTCTTCCCTTATCATATCAAATATGAAGTGGTAGGCAACTGATTTGATTTGAACCCTATTCAATAGGTATGCAGCTTCTCAAGTGCATAACCCCCTAAGGAAAAAGGTAACTCAGTAGTACTCATCATAGAGCACACTATATCAAATAGGGTGTATCTGCTCCGCCCCGACATACCATCGTGCAATGGTGTATACGGAGGAGTAATGCTGAGAGAGAATCTCATTCTCCTTTAGAATAGTCCAGGAATTCCATGCACAAGTATTCTCCTCCCTGATCACATCAAAGGACATAATACTTATACCCGTATTCTGGTTCTCTACTTCTCACTTATATTCTGTGACTATCTCAAAAGGTTCGGACTCATGTTTCAACAGGAACATATGACTGAATCTTGAGAGATTATCAGAGAATGTAATGAAGTACAAAGAACCAGTCTTGGCATATGTAGACTGGGGATCTACATACATCAAACATGTATCATCCCAAGAGTTTACTAACTCTTTCTCTGCTTCCAATAAACAGAGCTATGGTCATCTTATCTTTGTGACATGACTGGCAAGTTTCATAAGATGCAAATTCAAACTGATTTAAATATGCATCTAAATGTAACGTAGCTAGTCGGGTCGCATTGATATGACCTAGTCTACAATACCTCAAGAAGGATCCGTTCATTTCTGAACTCTTCCTCTTGTGTGTGTTCCATATACTAAGAACTGTAGTTTGATTTAGAACATCAATGCTTTTAGATAACGTGCCTGAACCGATCAACTTTTGATATAGGAAATGTTCAAAACATTATCCATTAATACAAAATTATATCCTTTCTTTTCTAACAAAGAGAGTGATATGATTTGGTATATCAGGTTCGGTATCTAATAACATTCGTTCAGAATCAATGTATTGTAATACAGGGTGACAGTGACCAACAGACTTGGCTGCAACTCTTGCCCCGTTTTCTGCCTCATGAAACTTATCACCCGTTCTCAGTTCTCTACCTATCTGTAGCCCTATGTAACAGATTACATATCTGGGATCTTGATCTGGTATCACATACACAGGACGTAGAGGATACAGAGAAACAGTTCTTTGTAACGAACACACCCGAAGATGATGCATCAGCATGCACTCTCTTCGTTTGGGCGGCACGGGAATTCTGGTAATCCCCAATTTCCTGCTCTGTCTTATAACAATTATAAGTTGGAGCGGGACCAACGTTCCCCAGCATTGTATAACAAGCGGGTTCGGTCAAAAATCCGTATTATTATCTTGATTAAGGCGTGATATGGTCGCTACCTGGAGAGAGAGAGAAGAAAACACTCAGCGTGCGCTCTTGCAAGAATAGATTGGTTATTATTTTATCTAATCAGGATGGCTCCCACTGCTTTTTATCAAATCTTCCTTCAAACCCTAAAAGGAAAGACTAGCCGGGATTAATTACACACTAC
This sequence comes from Agapanthus africanus, assembly GCA_030015575.1. NCBI lineage: Eukaryota > Viridiplantae > Streptophyta > Magnoliopsida > Asparagales > Amaryllidaceae > Agapanthus > Agapanthus africanus. Next base: position 259,743,192 of record JASDDO010000019.1, on the reverse strand, counting down.
AAGTTCGCCAATCTTTCAGCCAGGCCAGTGTCGGTACTTTGAGGGAGGTCCCCCGTGCTTTCGCACGAACCTAATTAATGTAAACCTCGTTTTCCCAGAGGCATACCCCCGTTGACACCTATCTAGACACCTACTTGATCGGCTAATTGTAATGTATAAAACTCTCCCAGGAGTAACTCTTACTCGCAGCGGGTATCGGGATCCAACTATCTCATAGAAGGTATGCAATCTCATTGCAAATTTCAACACTTGAAATTCCCGATAATATTTTGCCCCTAGCACCCTATGACCTTGACGGGGGCCAACAAACCATAGGCTACTAGTCAAGTTCAACCCGTCATTTCTTGATCGAATCAAACCCACCCGCACGACCCTTGACGGAGGCCAACAAGGTCGCACGACTACCCTAACTCAATCTGCATCATATGCATAAGCAGATAAATACTGGTTAGCTACCGCACACTGCGCCTTGACGGAGGCCAACAAACGCATCACGAATACTAAACAGCACTTATCTGAAATGACGGAGGGCTACGACAGGTTTTTATGAAAACCTATTGCGTAATGAACTTGATATCGTTGTAGGATCGAATGAATTTTGAAATGGAGTGCTTTTGAGGCTTTTCTTGTTTTGCTAAAGGAGTCACTCCCGGTGAAGGGATCGTCGGTCCTTTCCTCGTCGAATGAGGTGCGGGATATATCATATATATCACTGTGCAAAGCAAAAACTCTTAAAAGCAATCAAAAGACAAACCGAGTGTGTAGCATCTGCCAGTTATTGCTAAAGGAGTCACTCCCGGTGAAGGGATCTCGGTCCTTTCCTTATCGAATAAGGTGCAGGATATATCATATACACCGCTGTGCAAAGCAAGAACTGTAGCTACCTGTTTTATTTTGAAATTCGATTCTACAACATCTTAGGTTTCTTTTACTTTCATTAATCACATTAATGAAGTCCCATCATTTAAATACCTAAACATCACAGATAAATACGACGTACACTTATGCCATCCGCATTCGCCTCGATGTCCCCTCGTGCACCGTTAGGTTAGGTAACTAACGGCAGAGCGGGGCAGGGCTAGCACGGGTGTAAAACATAAGTAACGCCTATATAATATATCATATATACTATATACAGTATCTATCACAGAACATCACATGATCACATCACAGATATTGCAGCAGAAGAATCATATGAAATATTGGATATACTAGGACGTCCGTGTTTTCAATACGAGCCAGTATAAAACACGGTTTCCACGGTCGTGATGAATAGCCAAACCCACACCCCTAGACCCCTACGAGAGCGGCAAGCAACCCTACCAATTCTGGAGTTAGGAGACCCGGACTCGACTCCTCGAGTTGGTCTCCCACTGGACTCCAGAACCCGGTTACTTGTGCCCTCCTCCTTGGGTCTATCCTAGTGCGGAAAAGTAAATAATATACAAACGGTGACAACTTCCGCAACCTGGAAGTGCCCCAATAAAAGAATATTACATACAAGTTTTTACATGAATGAAAATGAAAAACACTCATCTCACATAAAAAACCCCCGGCTATTCAAACACGACAATCCAATATAACTTATCCAGCAACACATAACATCACATGTCATCAACGTAAGTAAATATGCGCATCCCAATTGTCGTTGACATATAGCAACGAAACCGGCGATATCACATATTTCACTTACGGTCACAGAAAAGAAAGTGTAAAACTACAACAGTTGGAATCCGCAACCATCTCAGACATCGCATGCCTGACCAAATGAATTACTTAGACATCACATGCCTAACAATTATAAACCCCGCATTTCAGTCTCATTATCGAAAACACTTTTCAATACCAAGTCGGGCAATTCAACAGGATTCCCGACATCCTGATCGAATGCTCGTCGCGAACTTCAGTAGACGTCCGCACCCCTGATATCGTCGACGAAGTGCACCAAGGCGGAACACCGCTGCCGCGAGCACCCGAACGGATGCTTTCAGCGACGGGGTTCTCCTACAGTCACTTGGTCGGGGCTATGGAGTGAGGCTGTCTATTAAGTTTACCCGGCGAGTATCCGCGTACGCTACGTGATTACGACGGACTTTTGATCACATCAAAATTCCGTGGCAACCGATCAAGTGAGACTAAAGTGCTATGTTTATAACATTCATTTAGTTATCACATAACTACTTGTGAATTCCAATTATTGTATCCCATTCCGGATAATTAGAAAAATGTTAAACTTTCCGATTGAACATTCGAACACCCAAGGTTTCCCGATACAGATCAACACATGAAATAAGTCTAACAACATTCAGTTCGTGCCTCAGTACCGACGGTCCAGCCGTAGAAGGGTCAAGCCAACGCCTCACATGTGGCACGCCGTACCCCCCAAACCCGAAGGTTCAAAGGGCAGTTCAAGACGGTCATATAATCGAGTTAAGGTTTGTTGTCTTCTAGAGGGTCCATCGCGTTACTTGCACTACTTAGAACGTCGTTAAACTACGGAAAGATCCAACACTTGGAAATTTCCCGACAGGGAAAAAATTGGGTATTTATATCCGGTCGAACTTTTTAACATATTCTAAAATTTATCCGGAAAGCCACACAGACAAAATTTGATACCCCGATCGAAACACCGAATCCCTAAAACAACTCCAAAAAATTCAACTCTTGAATAAATTTTAAAAATTCCAAGAAACTCCAGCATAATATAATAGAAGTTACTGTGCAATCAATTGAGGATGACGTCATCAAAGTGCGGCGGAACCGCCGCAGAAGCCTGGCTTCTGCCGCGCTTCCGCCGCGGTTTTTACTGTTCATGGAAAAAAAATTGCACCGTAATTCTTATAATTCCCTGCTGAGTTTTCTGCATATTTTTAATGTTGAAAAACTCACTGTTTTCAAAAATGTACAAAGAGCATGGAAATTTTGGACTTTCGGGTTCGATCGGACTTCAAATTCCGTCTGGACTTCGCCTAAGGCTCTAGCTAGGCTCTGATACCACTGTAGGGTTCCTAGGCACTCTAGAGAGGTCTCACAAGGCATCAAACATGCCATTTTCAAAAAATCTAGGTGCCGAGAGACCCGACTACGGATCGTTTGCTAGAAAACTAGGCGAAAAAGCTAACTAGTTAACACTTAACTATGAGAATACGGATATACAACCTTTGTAGATCCGGTGCTCCACCTCCACGGCTTCACAATGAAGTCTCCTCGCTGTCCAAGACGGATTCTGGGCTCTAGCGTCGGCTTCATCGGAGAATGGACGGGCTAGGTCATCGACAACGTGCCGAAGATGATCTACGTCGAAGCATCACTAGATCAAGCTCCACCTTCACCGAACCTTGAAAACTTGTGAAGGAAACACACTCTACTACTTGGCAAGAGGTAGAGGATGAAGAAATAGGAAGTGGGTAGACTTTAGAATTGGATTTCTCACTCATCTTCATCAATCACCATTGATGAAGTGGAGGTTTCTTCATTGAAGATGAAGAAGAGGAAGAAGATGATCAATATTATGATAAGTTATTATAAAAAGAATAATAAATTTATTCTTATCATAATATTAACCTAAGTTAAGTGTAGAGAATTGACCAAGGTTAAAGAATGGTTAGGGTTAAGGAGATGAGACAAAAATGGTCACTTAATGAATGTTTCATGAAGCTTCATGTTGCAAACAAAATAAGCCACCATTTTTCTCTCATTTCTTTTCCTTTTTCCAAAAATAAAAGGATTAATAAATGAATAATTAAAACCCTAATTATCCACTTAACCATGGTTTAAATCTTTACACTTAACCAAAAAGATATGTATCATCAAACATGATACAAACAAGTGCACAAAATCATATCGCATATGTAATGCGCACATCCGAGCGAGAAAATCCATTTAAAGTGAACCGATACTAGTTAATGCAAAGTAATATATCAAATACATAATTATGCATCAAATTATTAAATCAACACTTGATTTAACGATCCGGTCATATCGTATATAACCGACTAGTATGCATTGCATCGGTTTATCGAATCAACCCTTGATTCGATAACTAGGGTATATCGCATATAACCTAATCGATACATTCATCGCGAGAATGAAATACGGTATCACATACACGTATTATTCTCGGTCCCGCACATATCTCATATGCGCTCCTATTTCGTTTCGCTTGAGCCAGGAAACCTCTGTGTAGGACTCTAAAGACTCGTCAATACGCCGGCAGCGGATGATGATCATATCAAACATCCACAAGCCGCAAGCGGTCTGCTAAACGTAACGGCCACCCGGGTATTGAGCGATCTGAAGATCGACGAGCAAGCCCGCTCACACTCCAGTGAATCCAACCAGTAACACTACCGTACAGTCCGGTCTGATCGTCTGATATGTCGCATATCTTGCCTAGGGGTGGTAAACGTCAGACCCTAATAGCTCAATAAGTCGTGTCGATATGAGGTCTATAACTGTTCGAGAAACTACTGGTAACACTTACCAGTAAATCTCAGCAACCCTGGCCAGAGATTTCCTGTTATAGCCAATCGAACACAGCGCAACATTAACCCCCTATACCGGGAGAGACGAATCCCCTCCTATCGCTCATTGCCTCCATGTGACTCGGGACTGTACCCAAAAACCACCGTTTTGCATGCCCTCTTGGACGTGGTAAGATGGAAATCAAAGCACAGTGGGAACCACACAAGACTCTATGACGATCTCGGGTCAACAGACTACTCTGTACCAGTGTCACCAGAGAACTGCCATCTGACGTGAGGTATAATACCATCTGGGAGTTCTCGGCGAGTCCGTCCAGTGTACCCAGTCTCCACTGAGCACCCGTATATCATCTATGATGTCAAACACCGATGGATATGGGATCATCCATCGCCCATCTGTATGGGTCGAGAAGGTATACGCTAGTCTACTCTGGTATATCGATGCCCCGTCTCGATACACCCACGACTAGGGACTTTGAAGGATGTACTTATAGACTACCATGTCCCCACTAGTATGATCCGCATCATAGTCCAGGTAGTCAAGTACAGATCCTAAGGGCTTTACCAACATGTAACAGAGAGACAATCAGCATACACGTTAAAGTAAAGGGTAACCGGATAGCATACTATCATGTCGAGCAAGAAAGTCCTCCCTATATATGTCCCAGCATCCACTACAATATACATCCTATGTATAGTAATGGCCTCTAGGGCATACATATAACTAACACGTGCTTCCGATGCACCCTCGCTATATGAGGCCGTCAGTATTCTACCCGGCTCACCGAATGGTTGTTGGGATGCGAGTGGCCGTCGGGGTTGCTGGGCTAGCTCACCTGTACCATGGCCTTAGCTTAGCGGCAGACACCACTCAGCCGGGGGTGCAGCCTGTAAACTTCCCGCTGCATTATTTTACGTCATGGATTGAGATTCATGTGCTCGGCGCTTTCGGAGTCCACAAGCGGCCCCGTTTCTACAATAGTTATAACTTTTCTCGGGTTATGTTGCTAGTTGACGCTTCCACTTTGGAACCGTCACAGCGAGAGGCACGTGGATTGGTCCTTCGCCCGCGTATGGTCGGGGATGGCATGACCTTCGTCGATAAGGTCTTAACCATCGGCAAGGAATCCACAAAAACGGTGCATCCGCTGCGCGACACTTTCAAAGACGGGGCTTCTACCTTGAAGGCTCGGGAGATTCTACATTTGTATTCCATTAGGTCGGGCTTTTTGGTGTTCAGGCCGAATGACTCGGCGCTGTTCATGAGGTACAACCCGCACCGTTTTGCTCAACAATCGAGCTACAATCAGGGTGTCCCGCTTGATGCTTTTGTAGCTGAGCCGGTTGATACGGAAGAGGGTATCCGCGGCGCGCTGCACCATTTGATGCGGCTAAACACCGGGTCTAACTTTTTTATCAGTGAGCCAAGCTGTGTTTCGAAAGCCATGAATGCATACGTGGCATGGTACCAGCATGCGACGGGTGCTATCATTAGGGAAGAAAAGCGGTTGCTGCTTGATCTCAAGGGTGCAGCCCCTACTGGTAATCCAGTTGTTCCCCTAAAGCGATGGACCATTGTTTGTCCTTCCCTAAGAGAAGTTGCTAAGGTTGCGCTCCCGCGCGCTCTTCCTGAGAAGCCTCTCCCCTGTGTTCCTGTGGAAACGGCAGCTGCAGCGTCTCCTGAGTCTGGCGTTGGTACGGAGATCGGGACTCGTCATCCAAAATTGCCCGCCAAGCGCAAGCTCCTGTCATCGACTGTTGGCGCTCGCTCACAAAAGAAGAAGAAGTCGCTATTTTCTGCCGACGTTGTACTCGGCCTGGAGCCCCATGCTCCCTACAGCGAAGGCTTATGTGAGTACGACACTAATGAGGGTTTGTTTGACACGCCTGCGACCGACACTGATTTCCAGGCTACCCTTCTGGACTTTGAGCGGCTTGCTCGCGAAGAAGCGGCGCTACTCACCATCGCGAAGTCAGATATACTTCAGTTGTATTTTCTCCCTTTTTATTCCTTCCTTATTATTATGCTTTACTAATTCCCTTTTCTGCAACAGGTATTTCTGCCGAAGAGGCTCTCACGGCTTCCATCAAGACTTTCGAAGAGGAAGAAAGGCTATGCGCTTCTTTGGGTCTTGGTATAATTCGGCTCATTGTGCCTTCATTCCCTTTTTCTTTATTTGTGGTCTGAACATCTCCTTTATCTTATTGCAGGGACTACCTTGACTCCGGTTATCTTAAATACGGTGCCGATCCCGCGGTGTGATGCTGCGATGCTTCCAGAGCCAGCTATTGAGGCCCCAGCTCCCCCAGTATTACCGCAAGAGGCTTCGCTCAAGCAGCCGATGACAGACGCCGTAACGGCTCCAGAGGCAGAGCTTGGTTCGGACGATGACGTCCCTTTGACAGAGGTCTTGAGGAGACCGCTTCTCACTGCTCAGACCAAAATGAAACGCAGGAAGCACGTAGCGAAGGAACGTGATGCCGCTTTGGCTGTAGGTGCAGGCTCAAGCGTCTTTGCGATTCCTGATACTCCTTCGGCAGATGTTCTCCCTGCGTTGTCTACCGCCCGTAGACAAGTAGCGCATGCAGCTCGGGAAGAAACTGAAAAGCTGCTCCAAGGTAATGTAACGCTGAGAGTTTTTCTTTATTAGAACTAAATCTTTGAGTTTTGACATATGCATTTTCTGTAGGTCCAAGTCTCGGCGATGGGATGACAGGTGAAACCCTGGCGGTCACCGTGCCCGAATTTGCTACCCTCTCTCTGGAATCTGGGACTGTCCAGACTACTGCCCTATCTTCCTGTGGTTCCCTGGTATCGGCGGGCGTCGCAAGCGTCACGACGGCCCTCGTCGAATCAGGGGACGAAGCCATGGGCACGGAATCTACTCCTTTGAGGGAGAGCGAAGAAGCCGTTGCACCCGGTGATGCTTCCGCCATGGTTGCGGTCCTTGATCTATCAGGTAATTGCTGAGTCGCTATTTTCAAGCTTTCCAATCTTGTCCAGTCTTTCTAATGATATGTTGTTTGCCTTGAGTACAGGTGCGGTGAATCCCGAGGTTGTGTTATTTGAAGAAGCGTCACCAGTCGCTGCTCTTACGGTAGCTGTCCTTTCGTCTTTTCCCGTGTCCTCTCAAATGTTGGAAGGTGTGGGTTTGCGACTTATTTGTTAAACTGTGGGTACCATCTTCCTTGTAATGACAGTATATTGTCGCAACTTTGCAGGAGTCCTTTTTGACCATCTGTATCAGGTGCTGAACCCGCATTTCTCCTTCCAGTCGGAAGTCGTTCCGCCTGCTGGTATCGGTTAGTATATCCTTCAACTATTGTTTTCCCCCTTTTTTATTAATAGCCTGTTTACCCCAATCAGAGCAAAGCTCTGTTCAAATTCCAAGGCGGGAAACGAAGCAACGCTTCTGTTTCCCCCAATCAGAGCAAAGCTCTGCATTGAAAATTAAAATTAAAATAAATGAAGCAACGCTTCAGATCCTCTGTGCTGTGTGCAGGATGCCACGTGTCAGGAGCTGATACATCAGCGCAGCGCCCAAGGCAGCACACCCAATCAGAGCAAAGCTCTGTTTAAAGCAAAATCAAAGGAAGCAACGCTTCAGTTGCGCAAGCGCTGCGCTGCGCGACACGTGTCAGCGCAGATGAGCTAGCGCAGTTGCGCTGCGTTTTGCGCTGCGCGACACGTGTCAGCACAGATGCGCTAGCGCAGTTGCGCTGCGCTGTGCGCTGCTTGACACGTGTCACGCGCTGGGGTATTTGCGCCAAACAGAATTAAGATTTTAAAGAAATCTTTCTGTTCTTGTTAAAACAAGAAGATTTTCTTCTGTAAAACAGAAGCCTTTGGATCAAAGATCCAACGGTGGGGAAAATTCCCCAAATCACTCAGAGAAAGATCTCTTTAATAAATTTAACTAATTTATGGGCACTATAAAAAGGACCCTAGACCTCAATTCAAAGGCATCAACATTTTTGTGAGAAATCAAAAATTTCAAGCAGAGAGAACTCTGAAGAAATTCCAAGAAAAAAAAGAAAGGTAAAAGACCTTTTAGATAGAAAAATTTCTTCTAATAGATCATTGATCTAAGAACAAGATCAATGATCTTTAATAAAAAAACAAAATAAAAATAGTGCTTTGCACTTATGAACCATTGGCTCTTTGAAAACAAGAAAAACTTGTTTTTTTGATTTAAAATCGATCAAAACATAAAACAGTGCTTTACACTTGAAAAATTGCACCGTTGCGCTCCTGTGTTGGCGCAAGCCACCAGGGAGCGCCACGTGTCAGCAGCGCAACAGCGCAGTGCACTGACACAGTGCACTGCGCTGTTGCGCTTGCGCTCCTCAGAACGTGACACGTGTCAGCAGCACAGCGCACTGGCGCAGCGCACTGCGCTTGCATGACACGTGTCCTCACCACAAGCGCTTGCGCACTTTGATAGCCTGAAAAATGAAATGCATTTCTTTTGCTAAAGGGCCAGGCCCAAGTCAAAAAGACCTAACAGGCCAAAATAAATTGCAAAGCAATGAAAAGGGCAGAGTCCAAGTAAAATTGATGCTCTGCATCATTTATAAATGGGCAGAGCCCAAAACAAACTGATGCTCTGCATCCTTTATGGGCAAAGCCAAAATAAAAATAGAAAGTAATGCAATGCATTACTTAAATGCGGGCAAAGCCCTAGCACAGGTCTAATAGACCAAAAATAAATAAAAGCGTTGAATATTTTTCAATTGGACTTAGGCTAATCATGGCCGTAAGTCCTCAAATTAAATTGACTGAGCAAGACTGCTCTCCTAAATCAATTTACCTCCGGTTCGAGGGTACATCTCCGAACTCCTCTGATACCTGTCGTTGTAATCCTTCAACGACGTCAGAGAGGTGACGGGTCCCAACGACCACACATGAATACAGACTGCGGGGTCCTTAAACTCGTGGACCGAAACGTCCTTAAACTAATGATGGACCGAAACGTCCTTAAACTAATGATGGACCACCACGTCCCTAAACTGGAACATGGACCACCACGTCCCTAAACTGGAATACGGACCACCACGTCCCTAAACTGGAGCAATAGAGCTTCCAAATGCTCTTTTGCCGGGTCTCAATGATCCTGTTTAAGTTTGATCTTAGCCTCAAACACGGCTAACGTATCCTTAAACATTCAAATGGACTATAAAACTCCAAATCGACTTTTGGTTCGAGGGTACATCTCCAAACTCCTCTGACACCTGTCGTTGTAATCCTTCAACGTCGTCAGAGAGGTGACAGGTCCCGACGGCCATATATTAAATGGATCACCACGTTAAGTTGATCTTAGTCTCAAACAGGACTAACGTATCCTTAACGAACGTTTAAGTTGATCTTAGCCTCAATATGGCTAACGTATCCTTAAACTAAAACACCAAACCTAAATCTAAGTAAATACGGATTTGGACTAATCCACGTCCTACGGGCGACAACATAAATTAGTCTCCGTATACAATCCACGGGCAACCACAAACAAAACAAACACACACAACACGAAGTGAAATTCTGGAGAAGGAGAAAGTGGCTATCGCGATGCGGTAGCGTAATTAACTGCAGGGGATTGCGCCTGCAGGGAAGAGCGTCACCACAATCAAAAACCCCTCTAGCGAGGGGGAATCTGACGAAGTCTGCTACATCGGCCGCATCCGTATAAACCTCCGATACACGGTGGCATAAATCAACTTGGCATCTTCGGAGAGGTAGACGAATAAAACCATATAGCATCTGCCCCGAATCTCAGGCAAGACGTCCTCACGTCGTCGCGCCGTCCTTCGGAGGGGAACAGATTCTGGCAGGCCCGGTGGGACCTTTTCCTCTTTCCACTCCATACTTCGTGCGTCGTATTCGCGAACCAATCGCGGTTTGTTAACGGTTGCCTTTGGATTTTCAGGTTACTAAGATTTGGTCTTTTTCCTGGCGCAGAACTCAAGCATCAATGGCCTCTAACTGTACGAACTGCTCGAAGTGCCACTGCAACGGACGCTCCACCTCACCTGGAGGTATAGCATATGGGCCTCAAGCGGCCTCCTTCCTCGCTCTGCCGGTAGAACAGGTGACCCAGGCCACCACCGGCCTGTTTTTCGGGACCATGATCCCACCTGCAAGCTTCTCTATACCAATACCTGCACCGGAAGTGAACAAGAAGTCGGTCTTCGACCGGCTCACTGCTACGAAGGCCCCTGTCAATGGGTCGTCCACTACCAAACCAACAGCCTCTGTCTTCGCCAGGCTGGATCAGAACTCTGAGGGGCCCGCTAGGAAGCCCGTGAACTCTAAAATGGCTGTCCCAAGGAAGGCAACAGCCGCTGCTCCGGAAGTCGTCAAGACGGCTTCTCCCGTCAAAAAGTCAGTCTTTTCAAGGCTGACTATTCCCGCTCCTGCCCCTACTCGAGGATCTGTCTTTGACAGATTGAATATCACCCCTCAAAGGACAACCTCAATTTTTAAGAGGTTAACACCAGCAGCGCCTCATTCAGACAGGGGGCAAAAAGAAGCTGTCTCTATCTCCGAGCCAGTCCCAACGGCTCGTCATGCTCAACGTCGCCATTGGCGACGAGTAAGGAATGCAGGGGGCAACTCCCCCTCAGGGCTAACTCCACCTGCTCCAGTGGTGGAAGTCAACGCTGCTGTTCCAACTGGGAACAGCTTTGAACTGTTGAGGTGGGTACGCAAGAACTCTCCAACCGCTACATTGAAAAGATCTCCTTCACCCGCGGGGAGAGTTCCAGAAACGAAGCAAGAACAGCCCCCTCAACGGCTGTTCTTAAAAATATACAAAGTTTGGCGGAGGGTTCAAGACTCCGTGATTGACCTAGATCACTCTCGTCAACAGAAAAAGGCAAAAGTGCAAAAAGAAAAGAACCGTCCTATTAAATAGCAGAGGATAACAATCGCTAGGGTGCCCACTGCAACGGCCCCCTCCACTTCAACGGCCCACAAAAGAAGAAGGCCAGAGAAAGTCCCTACACCTGCGGTAAATACCAAAGGAAGTGAACCCAAACGCCCTAGGTCCGGGGGCATGGTAGTTCATACCGTCTGTATGGCATCTGGTAAAGAGGACAGCCGCATATCAACAGGTTATAGACCACACACGCGGTCAGTGACCAAGGCTCAAGAACAACAACAAAAGCTTCAGGAGATGATGAACGCGATGGCCGCACTCACTGGGCCAAAAGAAACCCCTGAAACGTCCTCGGATGAGCGTCAAGAACAAGAAACTGATGCTGAATTCCTTCGTCGCGTATTGGAGAAGAAGGATAAAGAAGCTGCGGAACAGGCAGCCAACATAAAGAAAATGGCCCTCCTGTTCCAGGACATGGTGGACATGATGATTCAACAAGATCCACCTGCCGAAGATCCCCCGATCATCCTTGAAGACGATAGGGGAGAAACGTCGAATCCTCCTCCAGCTCTCTCAACGGCCAAGGAGGAGGAATCTCTAAAGCCGACCTGGACGAATATATAGCTCAGCAGATCCGGGTTCATCAAGCGACTGAAGCAGCGGGTCAGGTCGTAAAAACGGGGCGACCGTATCCGGGCTGGTACGACCAGATCAAATACCCGTCGGGTTATACGATACCAAAATTCCATGTGTATAAGGGGACTGGCAATCCCCACCAGCATGTTGCCCAGTTCAGGGCGCTTTGCGGCAACACTGGCGGTGATGATAAATTGTTGCTCCGTCAGTTCGTTGGTAGCTTATCAGATACAGCGTTCGAGTGGTATTCTGAGCTCCCGAACGACTCTATTAAGACCTTTGCTGAAATGAAACTGCTGTTTACCCAATGTTTCGCAAGTGCCAGCGAGCGTACCCCGATAACAGCATTGATTAATGCCAGGGTGAAGCCGGGCGAGACATGGGTCCAATATGCTATACAATGGCGTAATTTATAGTCAAAATGCGAGCAGCGCATAGAAGAAGCTCCTGCAGTGGGTATATTTATGGGAACCCTCGATCCGCAAGCAACCATTTCGCAATTTATGATGTTCTTCAAGCCGACCACCTTCCAGGCACTAATTGACAACCTGGCGCAAATGGATCAAATGGGCCATAAACCTCCTCTTCTAAAGCTGGACTCCCGAAATGAGAAGGGAAAGGGGAAAGCGATCGTTGTCGCTAATGCTCAGCAACAGCCGAACAACCCGAAGCCGGTCGTTCGTCAAAATAATATGCGCCCGTACATACCCCTCGAGGATAGGATGGGACGTCCTTACTCGTTTCCCCGAGATAAAACAAGAAGGTTATTCGAGCTGGCTTTGCGCAACCGACTCATAAATCTGCCGGATCCAAAACGTCCGTCGCAACCAAGTGATGTCAATGAGCCCAACTACTGTCCTTATCATCGAGTACTGGGTCACCCGATCGAGGATTGCTACGTCTTCAAGAATTGGCTTGAAGACCAGTACCGACAGGGCAAGTTTGCATTGTCCGACAAATGGAAGGTGAATCCACCGCAGCCCCACACCTCTAAGGGAATGAATACGCCGGGGGCAACATGCTCTGTCGTTGAAGAAGCTCCTTGGGAGGTTGTATTATCAGCCAAGACAAAGAGGATGCTAAATGATCTTCAAACATGCCCAGCGATCAAGTGGAAGAACCCGTTGGAACCGTAGGTCATTGAAGGGATGTTAAAACCACGTCCAATTCCAAAGACCGATGGTAGTGGCTCAAGCACTCGCAACCAGTCATCAAAATCTTCAAAGAAGAAGAAGAAGAAATCAAAGAAGCCCGTGAAGCCTGGCGACAAGCGCACGGACTTGCAAAAACAAATTGACGCGCTGGAGGAATACAAACAGAAGGCATGGACTCCCATTACATTCCAAGAGTTCCTCAATCACGTCTTTTAAGAGGAAGATGAGGGAGAAAGTTCATCTGATGAATCCGAGGAATATGTGGCGAGTTGTCATGTGATTTCCCATTCGTTCATGGACGATGAGGAGACTCCTTGCACCGAAAAGCTGGGGGCAGATCCTGGATCAAAAATTCTGGGGCCATCAGATGAAGTAATTGACGCATTCCTCAATGAAGCTTTCTTAAAAAGTAAAGCTGATCGGGAGCGCGAAGCGGTCATATTTGAAAGGGCCAAGCGCCAGCGCCTTGACGAAAGAATTGAGATACTCCCGCTGGAGCAAAGTACACCCACTGCGGATAAAATCAAATCCAAGATGAGGAAAAGGTTCGCTAAAGCCGTGTCAATGGGTATAAAGCTACCATCCTCTAAGGGAAGTGTTACTGGTGAAGCGGAAATGCACCCCTCCTACTGCTTATATCATCGGAAGATTTCGCACCCCACTGAAGAGTGCAAAGCTTTCGATAGATGGTGGAAAGGATATGTTGCTCACCGACAACATTTTAAACGAGAGAAGCGCAAAACTCGCCGGGAGCAGAACGGTAAGACTGAGGGGCTTAACAGAACCACCGGCAATTGTTGCATGGTTAGTGCCGGGGGATCACAGGTGCCTACATTCGGGAGCGATTCTGATGAGGAGATGGAGCTCGGCCCTCTCTTTAAAGAGTCCACCTCAGGAAAAGAAGAAGGGCAAAAGGTCTGTGAAAATATCCGGCTGCGTAATCGGACGCTGCCCGAAAAGAATCTTGGACCCTCATATAGAAAAGATAAGGGAAAAGAGAAGGTCCCTGAAGATATCAACTTAGATGACCAAACTGTGGAGGAGCTAAGTGCCAAGGACTCGCTGAAGAGAAATAAGGTGGATTACAACGTCTTAGCGCATCTGAGGAAGCTACCCTCACAGCTCAGTATTCTTGACGCCCTTTTGCTATCAAAAGAGGCGAGAGATTCATTAATCAAGGCACTACAGGATCCGGAGCAATTCCAAACTTTCCTGGCCGAGGAAAAGATGAAAGATGAATTGGAGGAAGTGCACACGGCCGATGTCGCTTTTGGTGATGAAGACCTTCTCCTTGGGACGTGCGAACACAATCGCCCCCTCTACGTCTCAGGATACTGCCATGATATAAAGATAGGCAAAATCCTGATTGATGACGGATCGTCTGTTAATCTCCTTAACGTGCGGGTGTTGAAGGAAATCTGCATGAGCGTCCAGCACCTTGCTCGGGACAAGATCACCATCTCCGGGTTCGACTCCCAATCATCAAAGACTCTTGGATCTGTGATACTGACGCTACGCTTTGGGCTGCTCGTCACGGACATTAAATTCCACGTCATAGATGCCAAGACATGCTACAACGCTCTGCTCGGCCGACCATGGTTACATGAGTACAACATCATCCCTTCTACACAGTATCAGTGTATGAAATATTTTAGGGATGGTCTTGAGTATACCGTGACGGGAGAACTGAACCCGTTATCCGTAAAAGAAGTCCGCAAATATGAAGATGCCAAATACTTCTTGCCGAATTTCGAAGACACGGAAAGGTGTCACAAGCCGGAGAACAAAACTAACACTACCATCCCTGTCTTCGGCAGTGATACCGAGGAGGAAGAGGAGATAGTTTATTCGGGTCCACCCCAATACACCAAGCCGGGACCTTCCTCTCCTACGTTGATCTTTGGTAGTGATTCGGAGGATGAAATCCATGCTGTATTCTCTGCTCGACCTTCAATATGAGCTCCCGCTGACGAAGAACAAAGTCTGCAAGTCGCCATGGTGCCGCTTAAACATTATAAAGAACTGGATGCGCTCGATACCGATAGTGTAGAGGAGCTGCAGACGTTCTATATCCCTCCCAGGCGAGAAGGCGAGAAGGCGAGAAGGCAATTCTATTTTACCGCTCTAAAGAAAACAAAATGGAGAAAGAAATCTGGCACAGGGCGGATACTACGTTGGACAGGCTTCAGCCCATCCGTCTACCCAGATATTATACAGAGAGCTTGAAAAGGCTGTTGAAGCACCAAAGGATACCCTTCAAACAGACCGTTAGAAAGGCCAAATTCTATGACAGGGTCTGGAACATCCCCGGAACTCAGCACAAGCTGCCTAGTGGAAGGATGGAGACGATCGGGCTCGGATACATTCGCTCCAAGAAACGAGAACTGCTCCGCGACTGTTACGTTGTGCACGACTTCAATGAAGAAGCAGATGCTCAATAGGAGGACACTAATCCTGAACCAGTAAAAATTTCTGATGCGAAAATGCCCAGTCCGTCGTTTGAAGAACAAATGGACAGGCTTATAAGGGAAGCTGGTCGAAAAGTCCGAGATGATCACAATCGTGAAATGACAATCTACGAGAAAGCCAAAACGCAACGCCTCCTTCAACAGGTCGTGAAAGACGAAAATGCCGCCCCCTGTCAACCTGTTATAAAAAAGGCTCGACGTAGAGGCAGAAACAAGTCGAAAGGCCAAAAAGGCGCTCAACAGCAACAAAGCGGGGCTAAGAAGCCACGCAAACGGGAGTCGAGCGTTATTGATCTATCCCTCATGAAGAAAATGGGTCGAGCGTACTCGTTTCCTCGGGACAAGACGAAGAAGATACTTGATCTTGCTCTAAAACATCAAATGCTTACACTGCCGGAGTCCAAAAACCCCGAACGAACAGGTGAAGTCTCTGACCCAAATTATTGCTCTTACCACCGAGTAATAGGGCATCCTCTCGAAGACTGCTTCACCTTCAAGAATTGGGTCGAAGATCAGTATCAGCTTAGCAAGTTCGCTCTGTCTGACAACTGGAGGGTATCGCCGCCACAGAAGCATGAACCCAAAGCCACGAGAACAGAACCAACTCCACATTGGGATTGGAAGCGGATTCGCACTTGTCACATGATAACAATAGTGAAAGAAGAGCCCAAGAACGTGGATAACCTTCCCTGGTGCTTCGAGAACAGCAATGATGAGGTGATCTCAGAATTTCCACCAGCACCGAAAGAACTGGAAGATGGAATACATACCACTGCAGATAACCTCAAGAAAATTGAGTTGGGGACGGCGAATGATCCTCGACCGACATTTGTCAGCGAACTGCTATCTGAAGAAAGGGTGGCTGCGTTAAAAGACGTCCTTGTACAGCATAGAGATTGCTTCGCATAGAACTATTCCGAAATGCCGGGACTAGATCCAGAAATTGCTGTGCACAAATTGGCGATATCCCCAGACATCAAGCCAGTCAAACAGGCGCCAAGGAGAATGTGGCTCGAGCTTGAGATGAGCATTAATGCCGAGGTCAAGAAGTTAATCGACTCTGGCTTTATCCAGGAGGTTCAATATCCTGAATGGATCGCCAACATCATCCCGGTGATGAAGAAAAATGGGACGGTGCGCATATGCGTGGATTTTCGGGATCTCAATAAAGCCTGCCCGAAGGATGATTTCCCAGTGCCAGTTACCGAACTGATGATAGACAATACGTCCACTCATGAGGTTTTCTCCTTCATGGACGGCTCATCAGGGTATAATCAGATAAAGATGCATCCCGAAGACCAGAAGCACACTGCCTTTAGGACTCCTTTGGGTATATTCTGCTACAAGGTGATACCCTTCGGTTTAAAGAATGCCGGTGCCACCTATCAGAGGGCCATGACAAAGATCTTCGATGACCTTATACATGAAACCGTCGAATGCTATATCGACGACCTCGTGGTTAAGAGCAAATCATACGAGGAACATCTCGAGCATCTAAAGACTGTATTTCGACGCCTCCGACAATACAACTTGAAGATGAACCCTCTTAAATGTGCGTTCGGGGTTTCCTCGGGCAAGTTCCTGGGGTTCATCGTCCTACACCGAGGCATCGAGATAGATCCGTCGAAGATCAAAGCGATTATGGAAATGCCTCCGCCGAGAACTCTCAAACAGTTGCGGTCTCTCCAAGGAAAGCTCGCATATATTCGGCGATTTATAGCTAACCTCTCTGGCAAGTGGCGTCCTTACAGCCACCTGATGAAGAAGGGAACTCCATTCATAAAAAATGCCAGGGCGCACTGGACGAGATTAAACAGTACCTGCAGAACCCGCCAGTGTTGGCTGCTCCGGTTAAGGGAAAGCCTCTCATTCTTTACACAACCGCCCTCGAAGGTTCTTTAGGCGCATTATGGGCGCAAAAGAATGACCAGGGAAAAGAAAGAGCACTCTACTATTTAAGTCGAGTTCTTCTGGGGGCAGAAAGCAACTACTCTCCCATTGAAAAACACTGCTTGGCGTTGATCTTTGCGATAACAAAGCTCAGGCACTATGCATTGGCGCATGAAGTCCGTCTCATTTCGAAGGTGGACCCCCTCAAATATTTAATGTCAAAGGCCATATTGACAGGTCGGCTCGCTAAATGGGCCCTGCTCTTGATGGAGTTCTCGATAACCTATCAGCCTCTCAAGGCAGTGAAAGGCCAGGCCATTGCCGACTTTCTCGCTGAACATCCGGTACCTGCCGACTCTCCTCTGAATTGCGATTTGCCAGACGAACATGAGTTTGACGCGATCGACGGTGGTGATACCCGGTGGGAACTCTATTTTGATGGAGCGTCTTCCATAAAGAAGCGCAAACAAAGTACGCCCATAGTCAAATCGGGGGTAGGCCTCATCTTCGTAACGCCACAAGGAGGGATTATGCGCTTCGCCTTCTTCTTGACAGAGCCGAGGACGAATAATGAAGCCGAATATGAAGCTTTGATAGCAGGCCTCGAGATCGCCATTGACATGGGAATTGGAAACCTCCTCATATATGGAAACTCCCAATTGGTCGTTAGTCAAGTAAATGGCGACTACCAAACGTGCAAACCAGAGTTGGTGAAGTACGACGAAAAGGTGCAATAACCGTTGACCCAAATTCCTTCCTACACTTTGGAAAACATACCGCGAGCAGAAAACAGCAAAGCGGACGCATTTGCCAAGCTTGCTAAAGAACTGGCTGACGAGAATCTCGATGACGTAAGAATCGTGGTACAAAGCCGTCGGGTGCTTGCCCCAGTAGAAATACCTCCGGAATCATCCGAGGAAAAGGGAGCGACTGAGCATACGACCTTACAAATAAAAGAACGAGAAAAGGCTGAGGATTGGAGGGAAGTCTTCATAGACTACTTTAAGTCCCATCGAATGCCCGAAGATGCGTCCACAAGACATCAGCTCATGAAACGAGCTCTGTCTTTCGCCTTCGTCAACAACACTCTGTATAAGAGGTCGTTTGATTCTCCGTGGATGAGATGCTTAGGACCCGATGAAGCAGAAAGAGTCGTTCAGGAAGTTCATGACGGAATCTGTGGTTCACACCAAGCGGGCCCGAAGATGAAGTTGAAGATCAAACGGATGGGCTATTACTGGCCCACGATGATTCAGGATTGCCTCGAATATGCGAAGCAATGCCACTCATGCCAAATCCATGGGGACTTCATCCACCAACATCTAAATCCATTACATCCAACGGTGGCTAGCTGGCCGTTCGAGATGTGGGGAACTGACATAGTCGGCCCCATCGAACCAGTATCATCCAGAGGACATCGTTTCATCCTGGCGACGACTGATTACTTCTCCAAATAGGCAGAAGCAGTGCCTTTGAGGGAAGTGAAGACGGAGAATATCCTCCATTTCTTCAAGACGCAGGTCATATACCGGTTTGGGACTCCGCGACGGATCATCTCCGATAACGGGCCAGTTTACAGAAGCCACAAGATCAGCCGCTTCGCACAGCAACACAATATAGACTGGAGATATTCTTCGGTTTATAATCCATGAGCTAATGGTCTAGTTGAAGCCTTCAACAAGACCTTGACAAAGATCATGAAGAAAATTGTGTCCCGAAATAAGAAGGACTGGCATGAAAGACTGCAAGAAACTCTTTAGGCGTATCGAACTACGTTCAAGACGGCCACTAACACAACGCCATATGCGTTGGTATTCGGTACAGAAGCAGTACTCCCCCTCGAGATAGAGTTACCCTCTCTACGAGTGGCGGTTCACTACGAGCTGACGGACGAAGAAAATGCTCACCTTCGGCTTGAGGAGCTTGATGCCCTTGAGGAAACATGGCTCATAGCGCAACAAAATCTGGAAGCTTATAAAGCAAAAATGACGCGCTCATATGAAAGATTGACCCGACCGAGGACATTCCGCAAAGGCGAACTTGTGCTAGTGGTCAAAAGGCCTATGATCCCCAATCGCGCCAAGCGGGGAAAATTTGAGCCGAACTATAAAGGCCCGTACATCATAGATAAGGTCTACCAGGGTGGGGCCTATCTACTCATGGAAATGCACGGTGAAAGGCCTTTCAGGCCGATAAACGGTCGCTTCCTAAAGAAATACTACGCTTAATGAGCCACAGGCTAGGTCAATGATAGATGACGACGACCGTATCAGCCCGCTATCTTCCTAAGCTCAAGATTTACAAGCAGTAGCCAGCCTTCTTAATAGTGGACCGAAATGTCCTTAAACTAATACCGCAGCATCCTTAGGCTGACGAGATATGTAAAAAAATATACAAGGGTGCAACCTCGTTAAACTAATATCAGGAAAGCCGTCGGGTGCTTACCCCAGTAGAAATACCTCCGGAATCATCCGAGGAAAAGGGAGCGACTGAGCAGACAACCTTACAAATAAAAGAACGAGAAAAGGCTGAGGATTGGAGGGAAGTCTTCATAGACTACTTTAAGTCCCATCGAATGCCCGAAGATGCGTCCACAAGACATCAGCTCATGAAACGAGCTCTGTCTTTCGCCTTTGTCAACAACACTCTGTATAAGAGGTCGTTTGATTCTCTGTGGCTGAGATGCTTAGGACCTGACGAAGCAGAAAGAGTCGTTCAGGAAGTTCATGACGGAATCTGTGGTTCTCACCAAGCGGGCCCGAAGATGAAGTTGAAGATCAAACGGATGGGCTACTACTGGCCCACGATGATTCAGGATTGCCTCGAATATGCGAAGCAATGCCACTCATGCCAAATCCATGGGGACTTCATCCACCAGCATCCAAATCCACTACATCCCACGGTGGCTAGCTGGCCATTCGAAATGTGGGGAACTGACATAGTCGGCACCATTGAACCAGCATCGTCCAGGGGACATCGTTTCATCCTGGCGACGACTGATTACTTCTCCAAATGGGCAGAAGCAGTACCGTTGAGAGAAGTGAAGACGGAGAATATCCTCCATTTCTTCAAGACGCACGTCATATACCGATTTGGGACTCCGCGACGGATCATCTCTGATAACGGGCCTGCCTACAGGAGCCACAAGATCAGTCGCTTCGCGCAACAGCATAATATAGACTGGAGATATTCCTCGGTCTATAATTGTAACAGCCCTATTTGAATGCTTAATTCAAGAGTTTATCAAGATTCTTTTCCCAAATTTTTTTGAATTTTTAGTTGGCCGCTAAAATATTTAATTTAGATTTTTTTTTCTCTGTAAACAATTTTGATATGGAAAATATTCAGTTTTTATATTATATAAATAATATTTTCTTAGTGACAGCAAAATAATATTTTGCGTATCTATTTACTGTTAAAATGGAAACGAGAAAATCTGCACCGAATCTCTAAATGCAACCAATTAATGATATCTATCTTTATAAATATATTTATAAAATAATTTATATATACACACACAACTTAATCTCTCTCTCCCTCTCTCATACCCGCATCCCTCTCTTTCTTTCCCCGCCGCTCGTTCCTCACCCACGAAACCCTAACCCTAGTCGTCGCCACCAACACCGCCGCAGACCCTGACCCCTCCTCTCGCCTCCATCAACGCCGAGACCCTTTACCCTCTCCTTCGCCTTTGCCCTCGCTCTCGTCCTCCTCCCGTCGACGCCGCCTCCATCCCTCGCGCGGCCACAACCCCGATCTCCTCATCTCGTCCTACTACCGCAGCCAACGTCCCTTCGCACAGCCATCTCCAACTCCACCACGACTTCCAGCGACCTGCACAGAGCATTCGACGTCGCCGCAACCCTCATCTTCCCTCGTCGCTGCTCCTATCATCCAAATCTCCACAACTCACTGCAGCAGCATCACCCCTGTCCTTCCATCGTAGATCTGGACCCTAGCAATCGGAACAGCCACGATTTCCCCATGTAAGCACTTTTGATCCCTGTTCTGTTCTGTTCTGGAAAAATAAATAAATAAATAAATGAATGAATAAAATGGTATGAAATCAGCGAGAAATTGAATAGGGAAAATTTGTATCAAAACCCTAAATTGAAATAATTATGTGTGACAATTTTTTATGTAGATACTTATGATTTAAATCGATGAAATTTATCTAGGCAGATCATATAACTCAGATCCAAAGTCGCACCTTAGCTGAGATCGTGCCTGCATTTTCGTACATCGTTTTTCGTGATCGCTATCCTCAGGCAAGTACCCTTGCTCTTTTCTTTCTGTCGATGCAATATCGACAATTATCTAAATTAGTTCTTAGCCTGTATAAGTTTGGATATTAGAGGAAAAAGAGGTTCCTCTCACAGTTTTATCATCTGTTCTTATCGGAACACTTGCTAATATTTATATTGCTGACTGCTGCTTGCTTTTTCGTTAAGCAATGCTATGACATGAATATTATGCACATGAATCCTTTTACATGCTTTATACACATTCGAGACTCATGTTGATTACATGTATAGAACACCTTGATTTGACATGCTTATTCATAATCTTTATTATTATTTTTTTAGTGAAATCATTAATTAAAATGTTGGACTACATGCCATGACACCACTATTCACCAGTTTTAATTCCATACATTTACTATACTACAAGTTCCTGTCTTTTCAGCATTCTTAATTAGTGATTTTAATATTTACCATAGCAACTATACATACGTGGGTGTTGGGGTAGTTTGAGTGTGCGTTGTACAACAGGATCTCAGGAATCCCATGCCGGCAGCTCGTACCGGGCTATAGCGGTCACATGATTACAGCTCGTACCGGGCTATAGCGGTCACATGATTACAGCTCGTACCGGGCTATAGCGGTCACATGATTACAGCTCGTACCGGGCTATAGCGGTCACATGTTTACAGCTCGTACCGGGCTATAGCGGTCTCTTGTTCATTCCACAGTTGGGCCCGTGTTTCCTAGCCCCTGGGGCACCACTCTTGGGTTAGGAATACTCCTGCAGAGGTTGACGCACACACTCAAGCTTACGATAGGATAGTTTACCCTTTTAGTGGCCAGTTAGGTTATGACCTGATCCCTTACATACATGTTTCATAGTGTTAATGCATTTAATTACTTATATACATGCTTTCTTGCGCACCGGGCTTCACTTTTATATATTCTTGTTATTATGCTACACAGCTTTATACGTTGAGTACTTGCTGGGATATTCTGACATCCTTAAGATTTGCCATCTCAGGTTTAGAGATAGATCTGCAGGCTGAGCAGGAACAGAGCGGCTACCAGGACTTTGCTGAAGATCAGTAATCGTAGGTTTATTTTCCTTTACTTTTAGCTCTTAGCATGTGCGCCCTTATGGGACATTAGGACTTTTGTATCTCTTTCAGATCTTATTTTATTCCGAATCTTTTGTTTTGGATCTTTAATTGCATCAATTATCTAGTGGCCCCATTTTAGTATTTCTTGTGGTTTCATTGCAGCATGATTATCAGTATTATTTCTTTTGGTATTGGATTTTATTTTTGGACAGGTTAATCTAGACAGCCTTATGTGACTATGGTAGGACTTTTCCTTACCGTAGGTAGCACGGCTGGCCTTCGTCGCTTCCCGTATTCCACATTTTTGGGAAGCGGAGCGTGACAAGGTTTTGTTGGTATCAGAGCCCAGGCTGACTTCAAAGTTAGTCTTGGTTCTACCGACCTTTTAGGTTAGAAACACATGTCTAAGTTTTCCCCAGTATGTCATGCTGCAGATTTCGTTGACTCTGACCGTAGGATTCAGGCGACTTACATAGAGTTACGATATTGTACCCATGTACCGCGGCATGGATACAATACGGTATTCTGTATGAGTAACTTAGAGTTCTACACTCGATCTGTATTCCTTGAATTGATTATTTCATTATCTCTTTACTTCACTCAGTTTTAATATTTTGGATTTAACCCTCGTTTTCGTTGCTAAATCTCGTCGTTCGTTTTGACCTCAAAATCATGGCTGAAGAAAATTTGCGAGTATATGGGAGACGTGACAACAATACTGCACTACTTGGAGTTATTCGTGGCATGCTGGAGAGTCAACAGCAGCAGGCCGAATTGCTACAAGGGGGCCTACTTGCTTCTCAGCAGACCGCTACTGCGGCCCTGAACAAGGTGGCTGAGGTTCGTGAAGGTAGATGCCCGGGCAGCGTCGCCGATTTCAGGAGACTACAGCCGGCAGTTTTCAAACTGGCGCAGGCGGACCACTGGATGCCGAGCAGTGGGTTGTCGACATGGGGAATTTGCTGTCAGCCGCCCGGGTTCCTGAAGAGGACAAAGTGGATATAGTCAAGATTCAACTGCAGGATATTGCTAGAATTTGGTGGCTCGCAGAAGAGAACAGGTTGAAGAAACCGATTACATGGACTGATTTCTCTACGGCTTTCCTTGAGAAATTCTTCCCTAAATCGGCCAGGATCGAAATGGAACAGCAATTTATCAATCTTCGTCAGAGAGATCGCACAGTGGACGAGGTAGCGGCCGAGTTTATCCGACTCAGTCGTTTTGCTCCTTCAATGGTAGCCCAGGAAGAGGATAGGGCTAGAAGATTCTTACAGTGTCTCACTCTGGAAATACAGGAGAAGTTAGCTTCACATGATCTGAGGACTTATTCAGAGGTATTAAATGAGAATTGAGACAGTTATGGATAAGAGGAAGAAACTTCAGAATGGGAGATTCAAACGGCCCGTAAATCAAACTTCAGGGAGGATTCCAGTTAGACAGCACGGAGGAGTTCAGATGAAGCGTACCGCAACCCCACCACAATGAGAATCTCCAGTTTGTGGATACTGTCGGATACCGGGACACGTCGAGAGAAATTGCCGCCGCGCTAAGGGTCTATGTCTGATTTGTGGTGCTAGTGACCATCAGATTGGGAGTTGTCCAAGGAGAGCAGAGCGCAACCAACCTCAGAAAGGACTTGTCCCTCAGGAGCAACTTTTTGATCAGAGGCGAGGAAACACAGGTCGTGGACAGGGACGGGCCTTTACACTGACAGCTGAGCAGGCGGAAGCATCGGAGGATGTCGTTTCAGGTACGGTTCTAATTTGTTCTATTCCTTCTATATCACTTTTCGATTCCGGAGCTTCGCATTGTTTTATGTCTTTGGATTTTGCCACAACACATTCTATTGCACACAAAACACTGACTGGAGGTTGGGACATTCACACTGGAAATGGAGTAGTTACCACCAACCTAGAGTGCAAACTTTGTCCGGTTGTGATTTGCGGAAGAGAGCTTTTCGCAGATTTCCTGTTGATTGGGACCGGTAGTTATGATGTCGTCTTAGGAATGGATTGGTTGGGCACCTTTCACGCACATATTGATTGTCGGGCCAAAACTGTAAACTTTCGCATTCCTAACCACCCAGAGTTCGTGTTCATTGGAGGGAGCAAATCTCTGGGACCCATAAAGTTTAGAGCAAAGCCGACGTGCGACATACTGGCATCAATGGAGGTTGATATGAGTTCGGCACCGGTCGTAGTTCGGGAATTTTTGGATGTCTTTCCTGAGGACTTACCCGGCTTACCCCCGCCTCGTGCTTTGGGGTTTTCGATAGAATTATTGCCAGGAACGGCACCAATTTCTAAGTCACCCTACAGGATGGCACCAGTTGAATTAGCGGAATTGAAGAAGCAGATAGAAGACCTCCTCAGCAAAGGATTCATTCGCCCGAGTGCTTCTCCGTGGGGCGCTCCAGTTTTACTAGTAAAGAAAAAGGACGGCTCATTGCGCATGTGCATCGACTACCGAGAGTTGAACCGGGTTACGATTAAAAACAAGTACCCTATACCTCGGATCGATGATTTGTTCGATCAATTGTGTGGTGCTCGAGTGCTCTCTAACACGATCAAGTTCGTGTTAAAGCGGAGGATGTATGCAAGACAGCCTTCAGAACTCGATACGGTCATTATGAATTCTTGGTAATGCCATTCGGTGTTACTAATGCCCCAGCCGTGTTCATGGATTTAATGAACCGAGTTTTCTCCCAGTACCTTGATCAGTTTGTCGTAGTTTTCATTGACGACATTCTTGTGTACTCCAAAAGCAAGGAGGAGCATGCCGAGCATTTGAGGATCGTGTTGCAGATACTGAGGCAAGAAAAGTTTTACGCCAAGCTTAGTAAATGCGAGTTTTGGCTTGAACAAGTTCAATTTTTGGGCCACATCGTTTCTGGAGACGGTATATCAGTAGATCCGGCGAAGATTGAAGCAGTGAGGCATTGGCCAGCACCGAAGTCAGTAGCAGAGATTAGAAGTTTCTTGGGACTCGCAGGCTACTACCGCAGATTTGTTAAAGATTTTGCACGAGCGGCTGAGCCATTAACAAGACTTACTCGAAAGGGGATACCATTCGTATGGTCAGAAGAGTGCAACCGAGCGTTCGAATTATTGAAGGAGAAACTCACAACCGCACCCATATTGACCGTACCAGATGGGATAGGAGGACTGGTGATTCATAGCGACGCTTCCGGTAAGAGGCTAGGCTGTGTCTTGATGCAACGTGGGAGTGTTGTCGCTTATGCCTCGCGTCAACTGAGGACGCACGAGAAGAATTACCCAACTCACGATTTAGAGTTGGCCGCTGTAATCTTTGCTTTGAAAATTTGGAGGCATTATCTTTTGGGAGAACGAGTGGAAATTTTTACGGACCATAAGAGCTTAAAATATGTATTCAAGCAGAAGGAGCTAAATATGAGACAGCGTAGGTGGTTGGAGTTCATGGCTGATTATGATATCGATTTGAAATATCATCCCGGGAAAGTAAATGTGGTACCGGATGCTCTCAGTCGGAGACCAACAGCGATGTGGTTGACTGGCCAGAAGGAACTC
The DNA here is from genome assembly GCA_030015575.1 of Agapanthus africanus. Classification (NCBI taxonomy): domain Eukaryota; kingdom Viridiplantae; phylum Streptophyta; class Magnoliopsida; order Asparagales; family Amaryllidaceae; genus Agapanthus; species Agapanthus africanus. Next base: position 259,716,793 of record JASDDO010000019.1, on the reverse strand, counting down.
ATTGATGAATTTCGAAGGCTCAATCTAGAAGTGGTAGAGCAGGGGACGCCCGGACAATATTGGCAACTACAGGTGCAGTCTTCGTTAGTTGATCACATTAAAGCTGTACAGACTGGGGACCCGAAATTGCAGAAACTCCACGGGTTAGTAGAGACAGGATTGAGAACAGACCTATTGATACACGAAGATGGCTCTTTTAGATTCGGCAGTCGATTATTGCGTGCCAAAGGGCGACATTCGAGAGGAAGTGTTGAAGGAAGCACACAGTTCAGCTTATTCGGTGCACCTGGGTGGCACCAAGATGTATAGGGATGTTAAACAACACTTTTGGTGGAATGGCATGATGAGGGAGATTGCCCGCTATGTGTCGAAGTACTTAGTGTGCCAGCAGGTGAAGGCCGAACATCAACGAGTGGCCGGCCTATTGCAACCACTTCCCATTCCTCAGTAGAAGTGGGAACACATCACTATGGACTTCGTGACGGCTTTACCACGGAGTCCTAAGGGCAATAATGCTATTTAGGTCATCGTCGACCGTCTCACAAAGGCGGCCCATTTTTTACCCTTTCGAGTGGGACAATCGACGGAGATATTGGCAGAGAAGTATATGCAAGAGATCGTACGGTTGCATGGGGTGCCTATCACTATAGTATCGGACCGAGACACCAGATTCCTTTCACATTTCTGGAGAAGCTTACAAGAGAGTTTAGGCACTCGTCTTCGCTACAGCACAGCTTACCATCCCCAGACTGACGGACAGTCTGAACGTACGATACAGATACTAGAAGATATGTTGAGAGCCTGTATGCTAGATTTCAAGGGATCATGGGAGGATCATCTTCACTTGGTGGAATTCTCGTACAATAACAGCTATCAGGTGAGTATCCAGATGGCACCGTTCGAGGCACTTTACGGACGTAAATTTCGTTCTCCACTTTGCTGGGATGATGTGGGTGAGCGAAGATTATTGGGACCGGAGCTCGTAACCCAAACAGTTGAGAAGGTCCAGTTGATCAGGGACCGTATCAAGGCAGCACAGGATCGTCAGAAGAGCTGGGCAGATACTAGTCGAAGACCTCTTGAGTTTGGAGTAGGGGATCATGCCTTCCTTAAGATTTCGCCGACTCGAGGAGTGATTAGATTCGGTAATCATGGGAAACTCAGTCCTCGATTTATTGGACCATTCGAGATTGTGGAACGCGTTGGAGCAGTGGCTTACAGATTGGCCTTACCACCTTCTTTGGCTGGTGTGCACGATGTGTTCCATGTATCACAGTTGCGTCGGTACGTTCGCGATGACAGTCATGTTCTCGATCACTCTGAATTAACCTTGAGCACCGATCTCTCGTATGAAGAGCAACCTACAGCCATTGTCGACCGTAAGGAGAAGGTATAGAGAAACAAGATCATCCCTTTAGTTCTTGTATCTTGGGGCGGACGTTCTCGCGGAGAATCTACTTGGGAGCGTGAGGACACGATTCGTCAAAAGTACCCACACCTGTTTTCTTGATCTTGTAGTCGCCCTTCCAATTTCGAGGACGAAATTTTCTGTAAGGTGGGCAGGATGTAACAACCCTATTTGAATGCTTAATTCAAGAGTTTATCAAGATTCTTTTCCCAAATTTTTTTGAATTTTTAGTTGGCCGCTAAAATATTTAATTTAGATTTTTTTTTCTCTGTAAACAATTTTGATATGGAAAATATTCAGTTTTTATATTATATAAATAATATTTTCTTAGTGACAGCAAAATAATATTTTGCGTATCTATTTACTGTTAAAATGGAAACGAGAAAATCTGCACCGAATCTCTAAATGCAACCAATTAATGATATCTATCTTTATAAATATATTTATAAAATAATTTATATATACACACACAACTTAATCTCTCTCCCCCTCTCTCATACCCGCATCCCTCTCTTTCTTTCCCCGCCGCTCGTTCCTCACCCACGAAACCCTAACCCTAGTCGTCGCCACCAACACCGCCGCAGACCCCGACCCCTCCTCTCGCCTCCATCAACGCCGAGACCCTTTCCCCTCTCCTTCGCCTTTGCCCTCGCTCTCGTCCTCCTCCCGTCGACGCCGCCTCCATCCCTCGCGTGGCCACAACCCCGATCTTCTCATCTCGTCCTACCACCGCAGCCAACGTCCCTTCGCACAGCCATCTCCGACTCCACCACGACTTCCAGCGACCTGCACAGAGCATTCGACGTCGCCGCAACCCTCGTCTTCCCTCGTCGCTGCTCCTATCACCCAAATCTCCACAACTCACTGCAGCAACATCACCCCTGTCCTTCCATCGTAGATCTGGACCCTAGCAATCGCAACAGCCACGATTTCCCCCTGTAAGCACTTTTGATCCCTGTTCTGTTCTGTTCTGAAAAAAAATAAATAAATAAATAAATAAATGAATAAAATGGTATGAAATCAGCGAGAAATTGAATAGGGAAAATTTGTATCAAAACCCTAAATTGAAATAATTATGTGTGACAATTTTTTATGTAGATACTTATGATTTAAATCGATGAAATTTATCTAGGCAGATCATATAACTCAGATCCAAAGTCGCACCTTAGCTGAGATCGTGCCTGCATTTTCGTACATCGTTTTTCGTGATCGCTATCCTCAGGCAAGTACCCTTGCTCTTTTCTTTCTGTCGATACAATATCGACAATTATCTAAATTAGTTCTTAGCCTGTATAAGTTTGGATATTAGAGGAAAAAGAGGTTCCTCTCACAGTTTTATCATCTGTTCTTATCGGAACACTTGCTAATATTTATATTGCTGACTGCTGCTTGCTTTTTCGTTAAGCAATGCTATGACATGAATATTATGCATATGAATCCTTTTACATGCTTTATACACATTCGACACTCATGTTGATTACATGTATAGAACACCTTGATTTGACATGCTTATTCATGATCTTTATTATTATTTTTTTAGTGAAATCATTAATTAAAATGTTGGACTACATGCCATGACACCACTATTCACCAGTTTTAATTCCATACATTTACCATACTACAAGTTCCTGTCTTTTCAGCATTCTTAATTAGTGATTTTAATATTTACCATAGCAACTATACATACGTGGGTGTTGGGGTAGTTTGAGTGTGCGTTGTACAACAGGATCTCAGGAGTCCCATGCCGGCAGCTCGTACCGGGCTATAGCGGTCACATGATTACAGCTCGTACCGAGCTATAGCGGTCACATGATTACAGCTCGTACCGGGCTATAGCGGTCACATGTTTACAACTCGTACCGGGCTATAGCGGTCTCTTGTTCATTCCACAGTTGGGCCCGTGTTTCCTAGCCCCTGGGGCACCACTCTTGGGTTAGGAATACTCCTGCAGAGGTTGACGCACACACTCAAGCTTACGATAGGATAGTTTACCCTTTTAGTGGCCAGTTAGGTTATGACCTGATCCCTTACATACATGTTTCATAGTGTTAATGCATTTAATTACTTATATACATGCTTTCTTGCGCACCGGGCTTCACTTTTATATATTCTTGTTATTATGCTACACACGCTTTATACGTTGAGTACTTTCTGGGATGTTCTGACATCCCTGAGATTTGCCATCTCAGGTTTAGAGACAGATCTGCAGGCTGAGCAGGAACAGAGCGGCTACCAGGACTTTGCTGAAAATCAGTAATCGTAGGTTTATTTTCCTTTACTTTTAGCTCTTAGCATGTGCGCCCTTATGGGACATTAGGACTTTTGTATCTCTTTCGGATCTTATTTTATTCCGAATCTTTTGTTTTGGATTTTTAATTGCATCAATTATCTAGTGGACCCATTTTAGGATTTCTTGTGGTTTCATTGCAGCAAGATTATCAGTATTATTTCTTTTGGTATTGGATTTTATTTTTGGACAGGTTAATCTAGACAGCCTTATGTGACTATGGTAGGACTTTTCCTTACCGTAGGTAGCACGGCTGGCCTTCGTCGCTTCCCGTATTCCACATTTTTGGGAAGCGGGGCGTGACAATAATCCGCGAGCTAATGGTCTAGCCGAGGCCTTCAACAAGACCCTGACGAAGATCATGAAAAAGACGGTGTCCCGAAATAAGAAAGACTGGCACGAGAGACTGCAAGAGGCTCTTTGGGCGTACCGAACTGTGTTCAAGATGGCCACGAACACAACGCCATACGCGTTGGTATTCGGTACGGAAGCAGTACTCCCCCTCGAGATAGAGCTACCCTCTCTGTGAGTGGCAGTCCACTATGAGTTGACGAACGAAGAAAATGCTAACCTTCGGCTTGAGGAGCTTGATGCCCTTGAGGAAATACGGCTCATAGCGCAACAAAATCTGGAAGCTTATAAAGCAAAGATGACGCGCTCATATGAAAGATTGACCCGACCGAGGACATTCCGCCAAGGCGAACTCGTGCTAGTGGTCAAAAGGCCTATGATCCCCAATCGCGCCAAGCGAGGAAAATTCGAGCCAAACTATGAAGGCCCGTACATCATAGATAAGGTCTACCAGGGTAGGGCCTATCTACTCATGGACATGCACGGTGAAAGGCCTTTCAGGCCGATAAATGGTCGCTTCCTAAAGAAATACTACGCTTAATGAGCCACAGCCTAGGTCAATGATAGATGACAACGACCGTATCAGCTCGCTATCTTCCTAAGCTCAAGATTTACAAGCAGTAGCCAGCCTTCTTAATAACGGACCGAAACGTCCTTAAACTACTACCGCAGCATCCTTAGGCTGACAAGATATATAAATATATATATATATATAATAAATGAAAACGGTATGTCCATTAGCAAGAAGGGCACGGATGAAAACCCGAAAGGGCTCCGTGAGTAAAAACAGCAGGGCTACTGGCGAGTGTTCGTGAAAACCCGAAAGGGCGCGACCTCGTAAAAAAAAAGAGAAGAGAAAAAAAATAATAAAAAAAATAAAAAAAGGTATGTACATAAGCAAAATGGGCACGGATGAAAACCCGAAAGGGCTCCGTGAGTAACCGGCGAGTGTTCATGAAAACCCGAAAGGGCGCAACCTCGTTAAAAGACACTTATAGGGTCCTCTCGACCTTGTAAGGAGAAACCACTCGCGTGAGATCCTTACGAATCACAAGGGAGCAACACACTTAGGGATCCCCATGATTCCTGAGGAGAAAATACACTTGCGAGATCCTCACGACTCGAAAGGAGAACTCTCTTATGGGACCCTCACGGCTCATAAGATTTGAAAGTCTTAAGTTACAGAAACCTAAACTTGTGCTTAAGCGAACCCCCCACAACTTTAGTTATTATCCTACAAGCAGTCCAATACTGGCCCTTGTATACAATCCACGGGCGCGAATAAACATTTCCCTAACCAAGTCCCATCCGTGACTAGGGATAAGTGTGCATGATGAACAACCCTTATAAGTCCTCTCGACTTACAAGGAGAAAACCCTCTTGTAGGATCCTTACGACTTACAGAGGAACATACACTTAGGAATCCTCACGATTCCTAAGGAGAAAATACACCTACAATATCCTCACGACTTGTAGGGAGAAATACCTTTGTGAGACCCTTATGGCTCATAAAGTCAAAAGCCTTAATCAACAGGACCTCAACCCTGTTCGCTAAGTCACCCTTGTTCGACATCGACAGAGGCAGATGATGATTCGCTCCTGGCAATATCCCAGTTGTAGCGGTGCTGATGCCGAAATCGGTGTTTAATTTCAGGTTTACGGCGAAAAGCCAGGAGGCCGCACATGCAAAATAGCCGAAATGATGGGGCAACTTGCAATAAAAAGCAGCAAGTAAAAATGTATGTATGCAAAATAGCCGAAATGATTGGGCAACTCGCAATAAAAAGCAGCGAGTAAAAATAAAATAAACAGCCGAAATGATTGGGCAATCGCGACCTTCGCGATATAAAAGCTGAAATGATAGAGCATCGCGGAAATAAAACAAAAAAAAAGAAACGATAAAACTTTGGCCCTACAGTTGAGATCACATCGATCCCTGTATACAATCCAAGGGCGCAAACGAAGATGGAACCATACTTTCCCAACAGGCTCCGCCAGAAAACGAAGCCAAATCTCGACGGTTCATCTCAACACCAGGGAAACAAATAATCCTTGGCAAATACCTCAACTCAGGGAAACAAACAATCCTTGACGAGAGCCTCCTGATTCGCGTCGACTCGCAGAGCAACCAGTGCCTCCGTGGGAAATTCTTGACTCGTTTCAACACCAGGGAAACAAATAATCCTTGGCAAATAGCTCAACTCAGGGAAACAAACAATTCTTGACAAGAGCCTCCTGATCCGCGTCGACTAGCAGAGCAACCAGTGCCTCCGTGGGAAATTCTCGACTCGTTTCAACACCAGGGAAACAAATAATCCTTGGCACCAAGGAAACAAATAATCCTTGGCAAATACCTCAACTCAGGGAAACAAACAATCCTTGACAAGAGCCTCCTGATCCGCGTCGACTCGCAAACCAACCAGTGCCTCCGTGGGAAATTCTCGACTCGTTTCAACACCAGGGAAACAAATAATCCTTGGCACCAAGGAAACAAATAATCCTTGACAAATACCTCAACTCAGGGAAACAAACAATCCTTGACGAGAGCCTCCTGATCCGCGTCGACTCGCAAAGCAACCAGTGCCTCCGTGGAAAATTCTCGACTCGTTTCAACACCAGGGAAACAAATAATCCTTGGCAAATACCTCAACTCAGGGAAACAAACAATCCTTGACGAGAGCCTCCTGATTCGCGTCGACTCGCAGAGCAACCAGTGTCTTCGTGGGAAATTCTCGATTCGTTTCAACACCAAGGAAACAAATAATCCTTGGCAAATACCTCAACTCAGGGAAACAAACAATCCTTGACGAGAGCCTCCTGATTCGCGTCGACTCGCAGAGCAACCAGTGCCTCCGTGGGAAATTCTCGACTCGTTCCAACACCAGGGAAACAAATAATCCTTGGCACCAAGGAAACAAATAATCCTTGGCAAATTCCTCAACTCAGGGAAACAAACATCCTTGACGAGAGCCTCCGAATTCGTATCGACTCGCAGAGCAACCGGTGTCTCTGTGGGAAATTCTCGATTCGTTTCAACACCAGGGAAACAAATCATCCCTGGCAAATACCTCAACTCAGGAAAACCAGCGTCCTTGATGAGAGCCTCCCGATTCGCGTCGGCTCGCAGAGAAACCAGTGTCTCCGCGGGAAATTCCCGATTCGTCTCAACTTGCAAGATGAAGCCTCAGGCAGCAGGGATTAAAAAACCTGCTTCCTGAACAATGGGACCCTGCAAGTCGGTCTGAAACGGTCTCTTGCATACTATTCACGGGTCTCACTCTCTAAGGTCGAGTTTCGACAAGGAGGGAAACAACCGCTTACGGGTCCTCTCGACTCGTAAAAGGGAAAAATTCTCTTATAGGATCCTTACGACTTATAAGAGAAAATACACTTAGGAATCCTCACGATTCCTAAGGAGAAAACCCACCTACGAGATCCTCTCGATCCGTAGGGTGAAAAGTCTCTATGAGACCCTCACGGCTCATAGAGTTGAAAAGTCTTAGGCGGCAGATCTGAACCTGCGGCCTAAGCCATCGATATCTCTTAGAAAAAACTAAGTTATCTGCCAATTATGTTTATTAAGTCAACATGCTGATAATAAGAGAAAGAAGAAAGCGACAAAAGAACATCCGATTTACAAGCGTTCGAGACACACTCATCCATGCATAGGCAAAAGACTCAGAACGAAAAATAAGACAAGCTGGGATAAAACTTTTCCATTAATATTGCCAAAGATTCTTACAATCATAAAGCAATAAACGAGAAATATTATTACAATGGAATAACCTCAGATCAAGGGCACGGATTAAGGAAGTCAAAAGTAAGGCCATCCAGAGTTCTTCTGGCCTTTCTGATTATTCTTGTGCGCAGCCTCTCGCGCTCCTGTGTGTCAAGATCCTCAGCAAGCCCTCCCAGCCTTCGATAAGCAGCGACTATCGTCGTCTGCTGGAAAATTTGATGCAGGATGTCGATGAGGCAATCCCGCTGTTTCTTTGAGATCAGCCCCGACAGATACACTGAATGCACCTTGTCTTCGGCATCATCCAGCGCATTGAGCGGTAGGGCCTCGTGAAACCCCGGAAGTGCTCTCCATATTGCTCCCAGCACGACTTTCAAGAGAGCCGAACGACGAGTAATGCAATGCATTTCTTTTGCTAAAGGGCCAGGCCCAAGTCAAAAAGACCTAACAGGCCAAAATAAATTGCAAAGCAATGAAAAGGGTAGAGCCCAAGTAAAATTGATGCTCTGCATCATTTATAAATGGGCAGAGCCCAAAACAAACTGATGCTCTGCATCCTTTATGGGCAAAGTCCAAATAAAAATAGAAAGTAATGCAATGCATTACTTAAATGTGGGCAAAGCCCTAGCACAGGTCTAATAGACCAAAAATAAATAAAAGCGTTGAATATTTTTCAATTGGACTTAACCCAATCATGGCCGTAAGTCCTCAAATTAAATTGACTGAGCAAAACTGCTCTCCTAAATCAATTTACCTCCGGTTCGAGGGTACATCTCCGAACTCCTCTGATACCTATCGTTGTAATCTTTCAACGACGTCAGAGAGGTGACGGGTCCCAACGACCACACATGAATACGGACTGCGGGGTCCTTAAACTCGTGGACCGAAACGTCCTTAAACTAATATTGGACCGAAACGTCCTTAAACTAATGATGGACCGAAACGTCCTTAAACTAATGATGGATCACCACGTCCCTAAACTGGAACATGGACCACCACGTCCCTAAACTGGAATACGGACCACCACGTCCCTAAACTGGAGCAATAGAGCCTCCAAATGCTCTTTTGCCGGGTCTAAATGATCCTGTTTAAGTTTGATCTTAGCCTCAAACACGGCTAACGTATCCTTAAACATTCAAATGGACTATAAAACTCCAAATCGACTTTTGGTTTGAGGGTACATCTTCAAACTCCTCTGACACCTGTCGTTGTAATCCTTCAACGTCGTCAGAGAGGTGACGGGTCCCGACGGCCATATATTAAATGGATCACCACGTTAAGTTGATCTTAGTCTCAAACAGGACTAACGTATCCTTAACGAACATTTAAGTTGATCTTAGCCTCAATATGGCTAACGTATCCTTAAACTAAAACACCAAACCCAAATCTAAGTAAATACGGATTTGGACTAATCCACGTCCTACGGGCGACAACATAAATTAGTCTCCGTATACAATCCACGGGCAACTACAAACAAAATAAACACATACGATACGAAGTGAAATTCTGGAGAAGGAGAAAGTGGCTATCGCGATGCGGTAGCGTAATTAACTGTAGGGGCTTGCGCCTGCAGGGAAGAGCGTCCCCACAATCAAAAACCCCTCTAGCGAGGGGGAATCTGACGAAGTCTGCTATATCGGCCGCATCCGTCTAAACCTCCGATACACGGTGCCATAAATCAACTTGGCATCTTCGGAGAGGTAGACGGATAAAACCATATAGCATCTGCCCCGAATCTCAGGCAAGACGTCCTCACGTCGTCGCGCCGTCCTTCGGAGGGGAACATAGCCGTATTGTCGCCGAGTCTTCCTTGTATTGATCGCAGCGTCACGGATTGGAGGATGGGACGAGAGAATAGCCGCGCCTCCGGTACTCCCAATTTTGCCATCCGCCACAGCCGGTATAGTAGACTCTATTACTCGTGTATTTCTTTATCTGCCGAGTCGATATTTGACCACAATTTGTTTTTGTAGCAATCGCACCGGCTCCAGCTCCCTTCGAGACTCACATCCTAATTCCGGCAGGGCCCTTTGCTAAACGCCTATCTTCCAGGGGTGCTGCGACTAGCCTGCGAATGCTGAGCGAATTTGTCAAGAATTTTGACGCTGAGGCACTCATATTCGCTGCAGATTTTGCTGCTAAGGTTAATCCCATGCTGGCGACGCTCGTGAGCTTTCATGATGAAGGCTTCGTCGAGTCTTGGGTTAATTACTGCAGGAAGATCGAGGCCTGCCTGCATGAGATTGAGCTTAAGCGTTCTGCTCCTGAAGTATCAGCTTTGAACTCCCAACGGGCTGCATGGGTTGAGCAGAGTGTTCCTTTCTTTCGTCATTTTGAACAAGAGACGACCCTGAGGCAAAAAGAACATGAAGTAACTTCAAGCGAATCTGCTCGGTTGCGCGCCGAGGTCAAAGCGAATGCTGCGCAGTTGAAAGCTGTCTTTGACAATCTGCAGCGATGCGTTTCAGATGGGTTGACACTGAGACGGTCGCTTGACTCTACGGAGCGGGTCGTGCAGGACTGCGAAGCTTCCATGCTGGGCACCGATGAAAATCTTTCGTCTTATTTGCAACAGCGGGCCCGAGTCGAAGCGGAGTTGGCCATAGCGGCCGATTGCGAGAAAGAATTGAGGGGAGCGTGCGAGCAACTGGCTGATCTGTTGAAAACGCCTCCTTCTCAGTAGCCATCTTTGTATCACTGAAAATTTGTAATCTATGAATAACATGCTTTCATTCATTTTTTAATTCTTTTATATGATGTATCTTGTACTCAATTGAATTCATGAATAAAAGACACATTTTTTTATCTTGTACTATCGCTTTCTTTTCTTTGCTATGTCATTAGCATGTTAGTTTAGCAAATGTGGTCTGTAAATAGTAGATAGCAATCCATCTTAAGCTCCTTGTAGGGTAGCGATGGCTTAGGAAATAGGTTCAGGTCTGCTGTCTAAGACTTTTCAAGTTTATGATCCGTGAGGGTCTCATAAAGACTTTTCTCTCTACGAGTCGAGAGGATCTCGTAGGTGTAATTTCTCCTTAGGAATCGTGAGGATTCCTAAGTGTGTATTTTCTCTCGAGAGTCGTAAGGATCTCACAAGAGAATTTTTCCCTTTTACAAGTCGAGAGGACTCGTAAATGGTTGTTTCCCTCCTAGTCGAGATTCGACTTTGGAGGGTGTGACCCGTGAATAGTATACAATGGCCCATCTTGGACCGAATTGCAGGGTCCCAATGCTTAGGAAACAGGTCCTTATCCCCATTGCCTAAGGCTTTCCCCTACGAGTTGAGACAAATCGAGGGATTATTGGTTGACTTGTTTCCGCTTTCTGTGGTGTCGGGGTTGACTTGTTCCGATTTCTACAGTGTCGTGGTTGACTTGCTCCACTTTCTGCGGTGTCGGGGTTGACTTACTCCGCTTTCTGTGGTGTCAGGGTTGACTCTAGGTTGTCTGTGAACCGTAGAGTCTTAGAACTAGGGATTGTGCTGTAGCTCTGATTGGTGATGCTGTGTCTGTATCCTGCTGGAACGAGGATGAATGACGTTGTTGATATCTAGGCTGTAGATTTTGCCGTTGAGATCTGACTCTCCGTTTGAAAGAGCCCGGTGGGGAAATGTGGTTCCCTTTTCGTTTATGCCCATGGATTGTATACAGGGGTCATTATGGACTCGCCTGTAGGGCAGAAGTTTCATTCTTTCATCATTTTCATTTTTTTTATTTCCTTCTGCGATGCTCTATCATTTCAGCTTTCTATATCGCAAAAGTTGCGATTGCCCAATCATTTCGGCTATTTTTCATGGTGCCCAATCATTTCGGCTATTTTCTTTTTACTCGCTGCTTTTTATTGCGAGTTGCCCAATCATTTCGGCTATTTTTTGTATGCATATCTTTTACTTGCTGATTTTGTTGCAAGTTGCCCTATCATTTCGGCTATTTTTGTATGCATTTATGGCTCGCTGACCTTTTGTCGCGAGTGTGGAACTTGGGTTCTGATACCAATCTTCGCATCAGCATCGCTGGGATAGGAATATTGCCATGAGCGAATCATCATTTGCTATGAAAGGACTTGGAATTTGATATCGATTTAGGCATCAGCATCGCTACCACTAGGACATTGCCAGGAGCGAATCATCATTTGCCTTTGTCGATTTGAACACAGGTGGCTTAGCAAACAGGGTTAGGATTTTGTCGACTAAGGCTTTTGACTTCATGAGCCGTAAGGGTCTCATAAAGGGGTTTCTCCCTATAAGTTGTGAGGATCTCATAGGTGTATGTTTTCCTTAGAAGTCGTAAGGATCTTACAATAGTGTTTTCTCCTTATAAGTCGAGCGGACTTACAAGTGTCGTTCACCACATGAGGACATTCCTCGTCGTTGGTGGGACTCGGTGAGGAAAACGTTTATTTGTGCCCGTGGATTGTATACAAGGGTCAATATTGAACTGCTTGTAGGGCAGTCTGGGAAATGTGATGGCTTAAGAACAGGTTCAGAACCCTGTAGCTTAAGGCTTTTGAATCTTATGAGCCATGAGGTTCTCATAAGAGGGTTCTCCTGACGGGTCGTGAGGATCTCGTAAGTGTCTATTCTCCTCAGGAATCGTGGGGATCCTTAAGTGTGTTTCTCCCTTGTGAGTCGTAAAGATCTCACGCAGGTATTTTCTCCTTACAAGGTCGAGAGGACCTTGTAAGTGTGCATGAATTTTTTATGAGCCTGCGCCCTTTCGGGTTTTCACAAACTCGCCGATAGCCCTACTGTTCTTACTCACGGAGCCCTTTTGGGTTTTCATCCGTGCCCATCTTGCTTATGGACGTACCATTTTTTTATTGCGTCAGCCCTAGGATGCTGCGGTTTGTAGTAGTTTAGAGACGTTTCGGTCAGTAGCTAGTTTAAGGACATTTCGGTCCATTGTTATTTTAGGGACGTTTCGGTCCATAGCTAGTTTAAGGACATTACAGTTCATTGTTAGTTTAGGGACGTTTGGGTCCATTGTTGCCATTTTGGAGACAACGATTTCGCTGGATACTACTTATAGAGTTTGGGCTTGGGAAGATAGCGAGCGGACATAGGCGCCGTCATCTATCGTTGACCTGGGCCGTGACTGGTCAGGCATAGTATATTTTCAGGAACCGGCCATTTATTGGCCTAAAGGGTCTTTCGCCATGCATATCTATGAGCAAGTAAGCCCCCACCTTTGTAGACTTTGTCTATGATGTACGGGCCCTCATAGTTCGGCTCGAATTTCCCCCGTTTGGCACGATTGGGGATCATAGGTCTCTTGACCACTAGCACGAGTTTGCCTTGGCGAAGCGTTCTCGGCCTAGTCAATCTCTCGTATGAGCGTGTCATCTTTGCTTTGTAAGCCTCCAAGTTTTGCTGTTCCATGAGACGAGTTTCATCGAGCGCGTCGAGCTCCTCAAGCCGAAGATGAGCATTCTCTTCGTCTGTTAGCTCGTAATGAACCGCCACTCGTAGAGAGGGTAGCTCTATCTCCAAGGGGAGTACTGCTTCAGCGCCGAATACCAATGCATACAGCGTTGTGTTTGTGGCCGTTTTGAACGTGGTTCGATACGCCCAGAGAGTTTCATGCAGTCTCTCATGCCAGTCCTTCTTATTTTTGGACACCGTCTTCTTTATGATATTCGTCAAGGTCTTGTTAAAAGCCTCAGCTAGACCGTTAGCTCGGGGATTATAGAGCGAAGAGTATCTCCAGTCTATATTATACTGCTGTACGAAGCGGCAGATTCTGTGACTTCTGTAGGCCAGCCCGTTATCGGAGATAATCCGTCGCGGAGTGCCGAACCGATAGATGATGTGTGTCTTGAAGAAATGAAGAATATTCTCCGACTTCACTTCTCTTAGCGGTACTGCTTCTGTCCATTTAGAGAAGTAACCAGTTGTCGCCAATATGAACCGATGTCTTTTGGATGACGCTGGTTCGATGGGTCCAATTATGTCGGTTCCCCACATTTCGAACGGCCAGCTAGCCATTGTCGGGTGTGGCGGGTTTGGATGCTGGTGGATGAAGTCTCTATGAATTTGGCACGAATGGCACTGCTTCGCATATTCGAGGCAATCCTGAATCATCGTGGGCTAATAGTAGCCCATCCTTTTGATCTTCGGCTTCATCTTTGGCCCGGCTTGATGAGAACTGCAGAGTCCGTCGTGAGTTTCTTGGACGACTCTCCTTGCTTCTTCCGGTCCCAGGCATCTTAGTCACAGAGAGTCGAATGATCTCCTATATAGAGTATCATTGACGAAGGCAAAAGACAGAGCTCGTTTCATGAGATGATGTCTTGAGGACGCATCTTCAGGTGTTCGACGGGATTTGAAGTAATCTATAAAGACTTCTCTCCAATCCTTAGCCTTTTCTTGGTCTTTAATTTGCAGGGCTGTTCCCCCGGTCACTTCCTTTTCCTCAAACGACTCCGGAGATATTTCCGCTGGTACAAGAACCCGACAGCTTTGTACAACGATCCTTACTTCATTGAGGTTTTCATCAGCCAGTTCTTTAGCGAGCTTGGCTAACGCATCCGCCTTGCTATTCTCTGCTCGCGGTATGCTTTCTAGGGTGTAAGAAGGGATTTGAGTCAGCAATTATTGCACTCTCTCACCATACTACACCAACTATGGTTTGCACGTTTGATAGTCACCGTTTACTTAACTAACGACCAGCTGGGAGTCTTCGTATATGAGGAGGTTTTTGATCCCATGTCGACAGTGATCTCAAGACCTGCTATCAAAGCTTCATATTCTGCTTCATTGTTTGTCATTGGCTCTGTTAATGAAAAGGCAAAGTGCATTATCCCTCCTTGCGGAGTCACGAAGATAAGGCCTACCCCAGATTTGATTATAGGGGTGTTGCGCTGTCGCTTCTTCACTGAAGATGCTCCGTCGAAATAGAGTTCCCATCGGGTATCACTCCTTCCTCTCTCCTTGTCAATCGTGTCAAACGCATGCTCGTTTGACAATTCGCAATTTAGGGGTGAATCGGCAGGTATCTGGTGCTCAGCCAGGAAGTCGGCGATGGCCTAGCCTTTCACTGCCTTGAGAGGTCGGTATGTAATCGAAAATTCCATTAAGAGTAGGGTCCATTTAGCGAGTCATCCTGTCAGTATGGCTCTTCACATCAAATATTTGAGAGGATCCACTTTTGATATGAGATGGACCTCATGCGCCAAAGCATAATGCCGAAGCTTCATTACCGCGAAGATTAACGCCAGGCAGTGTTTTTCGATAGGGGAGTAGTTGTTTTCTGCCCCCAGGAGAACCCGACTCAAATAGTAAAGGGCTCTCTCTTTCCCTTGGTCATTCTCCTGTGGCCATAACGCTCCTAAAGAACCTTCAAGGGCTGCTGTGTACAGGATGAGGGGCTTTCCATTGACCGGAGCGGTCAGTACTGGCGGATTCTACAGGTATTGCTTGATTTCATCCAGCGCTCTTTAGCATTTGCGATCCCAGACGAACGGGGACCCTTTCTTCATTAAATGACTGTAGGGGCGGCATTTGCCGGAGAGGTTAGCTATGAACCGCCGGATACATGCGAGCTTTCCTTGGAGAGACCGCAGTTCCTCGAGAGTTCTTGGCGGAGGCATTTCCATAATCGCCTTGATCTTTGATGGGTCTATTTCGATGCCCCGGTGTCGTACGATGAATCCTAGGAATTTGCCCGAGGAGACTCCGAATGCGCATTTGAGAGGGTTCATTTTCAGATTGTATTTCCTTCTTTTGTCCTTTCCAGGCGATCGGAAAATAAAGAAATGGAAGACGTTGGAACACGATCTTCAGATGCACCCAATGTTCCTCGTGCGATTTGCTTTTCACCATGAGGTCGTCAATATAACATTCGACAATCTCATGTATGAGGTCATCAAAGATCTTTGTCATGGCCCTTTGATAGGTAGCACCGGCGTTTTTCAGACCCGAAGGCATCACTTTGTAGCAGAATATGCCCAGAGGGGTCCGGAAAGCGGTGTGCTTCTGGTCTTCGGGATGCATCTTTATTTGATTGTACCCCGATGACCCGTCCATGAAGGAGAAGACTTCGTGAGTGGATGTGTTATCTATCATCAACTCGGTAACCGGTACGGGAAAATCATCCTTCGGACATGCCTTGTTGAGGTCCCGGAAGTCCACGCAGATGCGCACCGTCCCATTTTTCTTCATCACTGGGGCAATGTTGGCGATCCAGTCGGGGTATTGAACTTCTCGGATGAAGCCAGAGTCGATCAGCTTCTTGACTTCGGCGTTAATACTCATTTCAAGTTCGAGCCGCATTCTTCTTGGTGCTTGTTTGACTGGCTTGACGTCCGAAGATATCGCCAATTTATGCACAGCTATTTCCGGATCTAGCCCTGGCATCTCGGAATAGTTCCATGCGAAGCAGTCTTTATACTGTATGAGCACGTCTTTTAGTGTAGCCACTTGTTCTTTAGACAGCAGCTCGCTGACGAACATTGGCCGCGGGTCGTTTTCCGTTCCTAAGTCGATTTTCCTTAGGTTGTCTGCAGTAGTATGTATTCCATCTTCCAACTCTTTTGGCGCTGGTGGAAACTCTGAGATCAACTCATCTTCATCCTCATTTTCGAAGCACCAGGAGAGGTCATCCATATTCTCGGGCACTCCTTCTGACAGCGTTATCACGTGACAGGTACGAGATCATTTCCAAGACCGATGTTGATCTGGTTCGACTCTCGTCATATACGTTGCTTTTGGCACATGCCTTTGTGGTGGGGTTACCCTCCAACTGTTGGATAGAGCGAACCTGCCGAGTTGATATTGGTGTTCGACCCAGTTTTTGAAGGTGAAGCAGTCTTCTAGAGGATATCCTATCGCTCGGTGATAGGAGCAATAATCCGGTTGACAGACCTCGTTTGCTTGTTCGGGGTGCTTGGACTCCGGGAGCGTAATCATTTGATGTTTCATGACGAGGTTGAAGATTCTTCTTGTCTTGTCTCGAGGGAAAGAATATGCTCGATCCATCTTTTTCATAAGCGATGGGTTCCAGCTGACCTTTTCTCGATCGCGTAGCCTTTTGGATCCGTTTTGCCGCTGTCGAACGTTTTTTCCGTTCTTTAACTTGTTTTTGCCTCTGCGTCGAGCCTTTTTCTTATCTTGGGAATGCATGGCGGGCTGATGGTGGAGGGCATTGTCATCCTCCGTAGCCCGCTGAAGGAGGCGTTGCATCTTGGTTTTCTCGTAAATGGCCATTTCGTGGTTGTGTCCGTTCCGAACCTTTTGACTCGCTTCCCGTACTAGCTTGTCCATCTGTTTTTCAAACGACGGACTCGGTATTTTTATGGCAGGACCGTGTTCTGGTTCAGCGTCAGCGTCTTTTAAAAGACCATCCTCTTCTTCATCAAGGTCCATTATGACATGGCAGCCATAGAACTGCTCCCGTTTCTTGGAGTAGACATATCCAAGCCCGATTGTTTCCATTTTTCCATTGGGTAATTTTCGCTGAGTTCCAGGGACGTTCCAGATCCTGTTATAGAATTGGGCCTATCGCGCGGTTTGCTCAAAGGGTACGCCTTGGCATCTCAATAACCTTTTCAATCCCTCTACATAATATCTGGGCAGACAGATAGGTTGGAGCCTATCGAGCGCAAAATCGGCACCATGCCAGACTTCTCTTTCGACTTTAGTCTCCGTGGATCGCGTTTTCACCTTTTTGCCTGGGAGGGACGTAGAATGTCTGCAGCTCTTACACACTATATGTCTCAAGCGCATCAAGCTCTCTGTAGTGCTGCCACGGAACCATGGCGATTTGCAAACTCTGATCATCTCCAGTGAAGGCATGCATTGATGGTCGGACCGAGAATACTGTATTGACTTCATCTTCAGAGTCACTGCCAAAGACCAGAAGAGGGGTAGATGGTCCCGGCCTGTTGTATTAGGGCGGCCCCAAATAGACTATCTCTTCTTCCTCCTCGGAATCGCTTCTGAAGACCGGAATAGTGGTGATAACTTTTTGCTTGTTTTCCGGTTTATGGCATCTTTCCGTGTCCTCAAAGTCTGGTAGGAAATACTTTTCATCTTCGTACTTTCGGACTTCATTCATGGAGAATGGGTTTAGTTCCCCCGTCATGGTATACTCAAGACCATTTTTGAAGTACTTCATACACTGATGTTGTGTAGAAGGGATGATGTTGTACTCGTGTAACTAAGGCCTGCCGAGCAAAGTGTTGTAGCAAGTCTTGGCGTCAACGACATGAAATTTGATGTCAGTGACGAGCAGCCCAAAGCATAACGTCAGTATCACAGACCCGAGTGTCCGTGATGACTGGGAGTCGAACCCGGAGATAGTGATTTTATCCCGAGCGAGGTGTTGAACGCTCATGCAGATTTCTTTTAGCACCCTCATATTCAGGAGATTGACAGAGGACCCGTTGTCAACTAAGATCTTCCCTATCTTGATGTCATGGCAGTACCCGGTGACATACAGGGGACGGTTATACTCGCACATTCCGAGGAGGAGATCTTCATCGCCGAAAGTGATGTCAGCTGTGTGCACTTCTTCTAGCCCGTCCTTCATCTTTTCTTTGGCAAGGAAAGCTTGAAATTGGTCGGGCTCTTGTAGTGCCTTGATCAGAGAATCTCGCGCCTCTTTACATAGCAGAAAGGCATCTAAAATGCTTAGCTGTGAGGGTATCTTCCTCAGGTGTGCCAGAACATTGTAATCCACCTTGTTTTTCTTGGACGGGTCCTTAGCTGCCAGCTCTTCGACGACTCGATCATCGAGGGCGATATCCTCAGGGACTTTTTCCTTCCCTTCATCTTTTTTGTTCATCCCCTTGTTTGTGGGTCCGAGATTCTTTTCAGGCAACGTACGACTACGCAGCTAAATGTTTTCACAGTTCTTTATCTCCTCCTCTTTTCCTGAGGTGGATTCTTTGAAGAGAGGGCCGATGACTACTTATTCATCAAAGTCGCTTCCGAAGGTGAGAACTTGCGATCCCCTGGTATTAACCACAGATGCTGGTAGCTCTTTTTTGCTCATCTGCATGCTTCTCTGCTCCCGACGAGCCTTGCGTTTCAATCGCTTGATGTGTTGTCGATGGACAACATATCCCTGCCACCAGTTTTTAAAGGCGTTGCACTCTTCGATAGGGTATGCGACCCTTCGATGGTATAAGCAGTAGTTAGGATGTGCCTCCGCTTCGTTAAGGTGATACCGCCAGGAGTATTTCCTTTGGGAGATGGCGGCTTCGTTCCCATTGACAGGGCTTTAACGAACTGTTTCCTTGCCTTAAGCTTGCTTTTGTCTGCCTCGGGTGTTCTTCGATCTGGTTGGAGCGCTTTGCGACTCATCCCTACCGTGACTTCTTCAGCTTGATGCCGACGTCTGGCTCTTTTGAATATGGCTATTTCACGCTCTTGATCAGCTTTGCTCTTCTGACGGACTTCGTTTAGTAGCATGTCGACCATCTCGTCTGACGGTTCCAAGGATTTTGGCACCGATCCTGCCCCCAGCTCCTCTTTGTTATCTTTGAACGCTGAGTGAGCTTCTTCATTATTTAGCGACAAATGAGAGATCATGTGGCAACTTGCCACATAATTCTCAGGTTCTTCTGATGAGTCTTCTCCTTCATCATTGTCGTTATCTCTGCCCTCAAGGATGTGGTTGAGAAACTCTTGGAGTGTGACAGGGTTCGCGCCTTCTGGTTATATTCTTCCAGCGCGTCAATATGCTTTTGCAGCTCCATGCGCTTGTCGTCAGGCTGCGCAGGCTTCTTGGTCTTCTTCTTTTTCTTCAAAGACTTTGACGGCTGGGCCTGGGTGCTTTGCCCCTCGTTACCGATTCTCGGTGCTGGGCGCGGTTTCAGCGTCCCTTCAATGATCTCAGGCTCTAGCGGGCTTTTCCACCTGATTGCCGGGGATGCTTGGAGATCTTTCAGCATTGTTTTAGTTTTTGCTGAAAGAACAACTTCCCATGGAGCTTCCTCTATGAATGAGCATGATGCCCCCGGCGTGTCCATCTTTTTCGGAGCATGTGGTTGTGGCGGGTTTACCCTCCAGTTTTCAGACAGCGCGAATTTGCCTTACATGTACTGGTCTTCAATCCAGTTTTTGAAGGCAGAGCAATCTTCGATTGGATGGCCCAATATTCCGTGGTAGGGGCAATAGATGGGACTGTTGACGTCACCGGGCTGCAGTGGGCGTTTCGGATCTGGCAGGGTGATGAGCCTGTTGCGCACTGCTAGTTCGAACAGTCTCCTCGTTTTATCCCGGGGAAACGAGTAAGGACGCTTCAACTTTTCGTCGAGGAATCGCGGTTTGTTGCCTTGGCGAGCAACCGGTTTGGGGTCACTCGGCTGTTGCTGAGCGTTGGCGACGAAGGTCGCTTTCCCTTTCCCCTTTTTATTCCAAAAATCCGCTTTTGAAAAGGACGGCCTATGGCCCATCTGATCCATCTGGGCCAGCTTGTCAATCAAGGCTTGAAAGGTGGTCAGCTTGAAGAACATCATAAATTGAGATATGGTCGCCTGAGGATCGAGGGTTCCCACAAACATGCCCATGGCAGGAGCTTCCTCTATGCGCTGTTCACACTTTAACCATAGGTTCCGCCACCGAATGGCGTATTGAACCCAGGTTTCTCCCGGCTTCACTCTGGATTTGATCAATGCCGTGATCGGGGTATGTTCGCTGGCACTTGCGAACCTTTGTGTAAACAGTAGCTCCATTTCTGCAAATGTCTTGACAGAGTCATTCGGGAGCTCGGAGTACTATTCGAATGCTGTCTCCGACAAGCTGCCAACAAACTGGCGAAGCAGCAGTTTATCGACACCCCCAGTATTACCGCACAAGGCTCTGAATTGAGCAACGTGCTGGTGTGGATTACCTGTCCCCTTATACACGTGGAATTTAGGGATCATATATCCCGGCGGATACTTTATTTGATCGTACCAACCCGGATAGGGTCGTCCAGTTTTGACGATTTGTCCAGCCGCTTCGCTCGCCTGATGAGCTCGTATCTGTTGAGCTATATAGTCGTCAAGGGCAGCTTTCGAGATCGTCTCCTCTTTGGCTGCTGAAAAAGCAGGAAGGGTTTGATATCTCCCCTCTGTCGTCTTCAAAGATAATCAGAGGGGCTTCAGCTGGGGGATCTGGTTGTATCATCATCCAGACCATATCTTGAAACAGAAGCGCCGTTTGCTTTATGTTAGCCGCTTGTTCCGCGGTTTCGTTGTCTTTTTTCTCGAGCATTCTTCGGAGGAATTCGGCATCGGTTTTCTGCTCCAGGCGCTGCTCCGACGATGTCTCCGGGCTTTCTTTTGGCCTAGTGAGTGCGACAATCTTTGTCAGCATCTCCTAGAGCTTTTGCTGTTGTTGCTCTTGAGTCTTAGTTACTGATCGCGTAAGTGGTCGATGACCCGTGGAGATACGGCTATCCGCTTTTCCGGATGCTATGTAAATGGTGTGCACTACCATGCCCCCAGACTTGGGGCGTTTGGATTCAGTGCCCTTGAGATTTGTCGCAGACACAGGGATCTTCTCCGGCCTTCTCCTTTTATGGGCGGTCGAAGTTGAGGGGGCTGTTGCAGCTGATGCTTTCCGTGGTACGACGGTGGTGAGATGGTCCTCCTCTTGCCGAACCTTCATTTTCTTCTGTCGGCGGGAGTAGTCTTTATCGATTACAGAGTCTTGGACTCTTCGCCAGACCCTATAGATTTTGGAAGACAGCCACTGAGGAGGCTGCTCCGGCTTCGCCTTAGTAACATTTTCAGCGGGTGGAGGAGAATTTTTCAACACGGCGGTTGGAAAGTTCTTGCGCACCCTCCTGAGCGGCTCAAAGCTGTTCCCAATTGGAACAGCAGCATCGACTTCCACCATTGGAGCTGATGGAGTCAGTCCAGAGGGAGAGCTGCCCCCAGTTTTCCTCACTCGGCGCCAGTGGCGACGTCGAGCATGCCTTGCAGATAGGACTGGTTCAGTTACGAGTGTGGCTTCGTCGTGCCCCTGCTCTGATGAGAGTCTGCTGTTGGTGCCAGCCTGTTGAAGACTGACGCCCGTTGAGAGGGAACATTCAATCTTGCAAAGGCTGACTTTTTGGCAGGGGAAGCATTTTTAATGACCTTTCCTGCAGCAGGAGTTAGAACGACCAGTCTTGCGAATATTGATCCCTTAGCAGGAGAAGCCCCTTTGATGACTTCGTTCGTCGGGGTTGGAATGGCTATCCGCTTCGGGATAACTCCTTCAGGTATTGCAGGTTTCTTTACGGGCCCACTGGAGCTCAGGCTCAGCCTGTCGAAGACTGATGCAGTAGACCTGGAATTGGACAACCCGTTGAGAGAGGCCGTGGTAGTTTTAAGCTGATCGAAGATCGACTTCTTCGGAGCTTCCTATGACGGCATTGGGACGCTGAAGCTTGCTGGTGGGATCATGGTTCCAAAGAACAGTCCAGTGGTAGCCTGAGTCACCTGTTCCACTGGCATGGCGAAGATGGAGGCCGCTTAGGGCCCATAGGTCACTCCTCCGGCGAGGACGGAGTGGGAGTTGTTGCTGCACTTGGTGCAGTTGGAAGCCATTGATCTTCTTTTCTCTGCATGGGAGCAAGACACCAAATCTTAGTACCTCGAAACTATAGGTAACCATATTAAACCGTGATTCATTCGCGAACACGACACACGAAGTGTGGAGTGGAAAGAGGAAAGGTCCCACCGGGCGTGCCAGAATATGTTTACCGCCAAAAACAGAGACGAAACCGCGTAGGTCGTCTTGCCTGAATTTAGGGGCAGATGCTATTTGGTTTTATCCGTCCACCTCTCCGAAGATGCCAAGTTGATTTATGGCACCGTATATCAGAGGTTTGGACAGATGCGGCCGTTGTAGCAGACTTCGTCAGATTCCTCCTCATTGTGAGGGGTTTTTGATTATGAGGACGCTCTTCCCTGCAGGCGCAAGCCCCTGCAGTTAATTACGTTATCGCGTAGCGATAACCAATTTCTCCTTCTCCAGATGTTCACTTCGTGTCGTGTGTGTTTGTTTTGTTTTAGGTTGCCCGTGGATTGTATACGGAGACTAATTTATGTTGTCGCCCGTAGGGCGGGGATTAGTCCAAATCCGTATTTTCTTAAATTTGGGTTTAGTGGATTTAAGGCTCGTTAATCTCGTTGAGATTAAGATCTACTTAAATGTTTGTTAAGAATACATTAGTCTAATTTTAGACTAAGATCTACTTAACAAGATTTTAGGATCATTTAGATCCAACAAAAGAGCATTTGAGCTCCATTACTTTAGTTTAGGGGCATCGCGGTCCATTAGATTTAAGGACATTATAGTCCATGTAAGTTTAAAGACATCATAGTCTGTAGGGTTTAAAGATATCATAGTCTGGTTTAAAGACATCATAGTCTATGGAGTTTCTGGTTGTCGGGACCCGCCACCTCTCTGAAGACGTTGAAGAATTACAACGACACATATCAGAGGTGTGAAGAGATGTATCCTTGAACCAACGTTGGTTGGGAGATCTGTAGTCAGATTTGGGACTGAGACCAATTAAAGAGATTGTGAGCACTTGGGCTTGGTTAATATGAATTAGGGACTTGTGGCCAACTTGGGCTCAATCCACCCAGTTTTGGATAAAATGTTGAACATTTGTTTGGGCTCGGTCCCTTTTTGTTCAACAATGCTGAGCATTGATTTGGGTTCTGATACCCCTCTTTCTTTCTGTTTTTATTGAGTGTTGAACGCTTTTTATGGCGCTGGGGTTTTATTTACAGAGCACTTTGTGTTTCTTTAGTGCCCACGTGAGGAGAAAATGGAGCACTTGGCGCTTTGCGCCAGACTTGAAGCGCTAAAGCGCTTCTTATAAAATAGCGCCCACGTGAGGAGCACGCGGAGCGCTTGGCGCTGAGTGCCAGGCAATGAGTGCAGAGCACTTTTTATAAAAATAGCGTCCACGTGGAGCGCCCGGTGCTGAGCGCCAGCCAATGAGTGCAGAGCACTCTTTATAAAAATAGCGCCCACGTGAGGAGCACGTGGAGCGCTCGGCGCTGAGCGCCAGGCAACTTTTTTGTTCTAATCAGTTCGGTGCTCTGAGAATTAAATTCTCGTTTGTGAGAGACTTTGTCTCATGGAACTAAGAACTAAGTTCTTCTATTTTTTTTGATGAGATGCTACGATCTCTTTTACTTTTATGAAAGACTTTTGTTTTATAAATCTATGATCTAGAAAAAGAACTAAGTTCTTCTTCTTTTTGATGAGATGCTATGATCTCTTTTTGCCTTGAGAAGAAATTGCTCTCATCTTTGAAGTTTGAAGTTTATGGGAGAGTTCTTCTCTACAAGACTTGAAGTCTTGGGTCCTTTATATAGTGAAGGCTGATCTGTTGAATTAGTTAAGGAAATCTCTCATTGAGAGATCTCTGATTGATTTGAGGATGTTTCCCACCGTTGGATCTTTGATCCTAGACCTTCTGTTTTACAGAAGATTTTCCTCTTGATATTAACAAGATTGGGAAAATATTTTCCCATACATAACTTATTCTGTATCTTGGTGATTTTTAATCACCATTGGATCTTTGATCCAACGGTTCTTTGATTTACAGAGCACAATCTTTCTTGTTTAGAAAGATTTGAGGAGTATTTTCTCAACAGAATTTAATTCTGTAATTTGATGATTTATTATCTTCGTTGGATCTTTGATCCAAGGGTGAAAACCATTTAGTTCTAGCGCTGGCGCTCACGTGAGGCGCTGCCTCAAAATGTTTGACTCTTGGCGTTGGTGATCTTGGCGCTGGCGCTCTCGTGCTTTGCACGTGAAGCGCTGCTTCTGAGTCTTTGACTTTTAGAGCTTGGCGCTCTCATGCTTTGCACGTGAGGCGCTACCTCAGAATCTTTTACTCTTGGCGCTTGGCGCTCTTGGTGCTAGCGCTCTCGTGCTTTGCACGTAAAGCGCTGCCTCAGAGTATTTGGCTCTTAGCGCCAGCGCTCTCTTGCTTTGCACGTGAGGCGCTGCCTCAGTTCAAATTTCAAATTTTGAACAGAGCTTTGCTCTCTGATTGGGGAAACAAGCGTATCATCGGGGATTTGTCTCTCCTGGTATTGGGGGTTGATGTCGCGTTGTGCACGAGTGGCCATCACCAGAAATTCTCAGCCGGGGTAGACGAGAATTACCGATCCAGGATCGATAGTTTCTCAGGTGGTGATGGGTTTCATGCCGACACGAATTATCGCGTTATTAGGGGTCTGACTTTATCCACCCCCTAGACTCGATATGCGATACTCTTAGACGAACAGACCGGACTGTACGGATATTGTCACTGTTAGGCTCAGTAGGGGTTTGGATGAGTTTGCTTATCGGCCTTCTTTTCGCTCAATACCTGGGTAGCCGTTACGTACAACTAGTGCCGCTGACGTGCTTGTGGTTAAACCCACTGCTAACGTATTGACAAGTCTTTAGAGTCCCACAAAGAGGGTTTTCACGGTTCAGGCGATATGGTGTAGATGACGTATGTTGGTACATACATGTGTCCGATTAAATATGTGTACAGGCTGCACAGATTTTAATCGGACGGTTGATAATTCTAGCGGCTTAGGACTGAGCCGGATTATTAAATCAGGTTTTGATTTAATAATTTATATATGTATATATATATATGTATGTATTTTAGTATTATTGTTCACTATTCATTTTCTCTCTTAGCTATTCGTATTTTTATACGAATACGCGTATATGTATTTCGATACGTATACTGGGTTGTATTCCGTATTTATACAGAATTGTTTCTAGAAGATTGGACACCTCATTTGTATGATTTCCTTTTTTAGAAAATTATTTGTTTTACAAATGAGGTGGAGGGGGTGACATGGCATGAACAATGCAAGGCATATAGAAAGGTATGGTTTGCATTTGTTTATTGAAAAATTGAGATGAGATTTTTGCGTGTGCATGATTGAGAGAGAGAGAGGAGGCAGCCACCATTCTCCATATGCCTTGCCCACTTATTTTTCTCCACTTGCATCATCACTTGATCATTCTTTTTCACTTGGTGAGACTTAGCCATTTTTCCTTAGTTGCTTATGCCACATGTTTCCTCACCTCCTCTTCATCTTCTTGAGTTGCTCTTGGAGCATTTGTGATTAGAGAAAAATTATAGTGACACATTCCTACACCTCCACTCTCCTTTGCTAGTAATCTTGGAGCGTCGGTTTCCTCGTTTGGCGATGCTGAAACTTGTGTCGTTTCCCTCAGGTGGATCATCGTAGATGGAGAAGGCAACCAAACTTGATCCGCAACCACTAGGAGCTTGGTATGAAGGTTGAAAACCGAAGGACACGGATCAACTTGGTATAACCATTCCTAACTCTTTATATTGCTTGCTAGTATAGGGTTTAGGGTAGATCCGGGTATCGGGTCACGGTAGCGCCAGTTTAAAAAAAAATTGTTCCGCATTTGGCCACGGTTTGATGGCCGGGACGCTGCCGTAACCCAACAATGGTGACATCATCCTCAACCCGGAAGTGCCCTAATAAAAGAATATTACATACAAGTTTTTATATGAATGAAAATGAAAAACTCTCATCTCACGCAAAAACCCCCGGCTATTCAAACACGACGATTCAATATAACATATCACAGCAACACAGAACATCACATGTTATCAACGTAAGTAAATATGCGTATCCCAATTGTCATTGACATATAGCAACAAAACCGGCGATACCCCATATATTACATTTACGGTCGCAGAAAAAAAGTGAAAAACCACAACAATTGGAATCCGCAACCACCTTAGACATCATAAACCCGAAATATCACATACTTCGAATTTCAGGCCTAACCACATGAATTCCTTAGACATCATAAACCCGGAATATCTCATATTCCGAATTTCATGCCTAACATTATAAACCCCGCATTTTAGTCTTGATATTGAAAACACTTTTCAATAACCAGTCGGGTAATTCAATAAGATTCCCGACATCCTGATCGAATGCTCGTCGGAAACTTTAGTAGACGGCCACACCCCCGATGCCGTTGACGAAGTGCACTTAGGAGGAACACCGCGGCCGCGAGCACCCGGACGGATGCTTTTGGCAACGGGGTTCTCCTACAGTCACTTGGTCGGGGCTATGGGGCGTGGCTATCAAGTAACGTTATCCGGCGAGTATCCGCGTACACTACGTAATTGCGATGGACTTTTGATCCACATCAAAATCCCGTGGCAACCGATCAAATGAGAATAAATTGCTAGATTCATAAAATTCAAATTAGTTTTCACAAAACCAATTATTGTGGATTCCAAATATTGTATCACAATTCACAGATAGCTAGACAATGTTAAACATTTCGATCGAATCAACAAACACCCAAAAATTCCCAGAGAGCTCAACACTTGAGCACAGTTTAAAAAATACCTAGAACATGCCATAGTACCTATGGACTAACCGTAGAAGGGCCGACCCACACCTCACTCATTGCGCCGCAGAACTGCCGCAAACTATAGGGTTTGGCGGCGGTTCCGGCGGTCATAGAATCGAATTAGGGTTTCATTCTTCTAGAGGGTCCATAGAATTACCTGCATGATTTTTCGAATATTTTTAAACTTGAAAAAAATCCAACTTTTGGAAAATTTCCAACGAGGGAGAAAAATGGGTATTTGATATTCGTTCAAAATTTTTAGCGTCGTCAAGATTACCCGAAACGATGTTAGAATTACGACTACGAAGCACTCCGAATTGCTTTTACATAAAGATAACATCACATGCAATCTCAGTAAAAACAAGCAACACCTGAAACACCAAAACCCAGAGCCTGGAACACCAAAAAGAAACGAGTCCAAAACACATGAAGAAAACCGTCAGGACTGGTTTTTTCCCAAGTTTCGCCGGGTCAAACCCGGTGAAAATGTCTCGTTTTGCTCTGGTGTTCATGTTACATCACATGTAACATTCTGCAATTGCTTAAAAAAATTTTAGAAGACTTAAAAATTTGACAAAAACTAGGATTTTTGTTTCGGAGTTGTTTCGGTTTCGTAATTTTACAAATATCGTCTAATTCTCTAGCTTAGCTCTGATACCACTGCTGGGTTCCCAGGCACCGCTACAAGGTTTCGAGAGGTATCAACTATGCCGTTTTCAAAAATTTGGCGCGCTAAAGAACCCTAACCTAGAATCTTAACTAGAGAATTAGACGAAACAATGCATGTAAACATCTTTACATCTAAGTGAACAAGGAATACAACCTTTGTAGACCGGTCCTTCACTTTTAAAGCTCCGTGTAGTAGTCCCTTCGCTCCAAGTAGTGATCTCCCGGAATTTAGTAAGGCTCCACAAGGTGAAATGAACAAGCTTGCTTGAAGTCTTCGAGCCCAAAGATGATCTACGTCGAGAAGACACTAATTCAAGCTAGCTCTTCACTAATTAGGAATTAGTGAAGCAAACAGCCTAAACTAAATGGCTATTCCAGTGTAGGTTGATGAAGTAGGGTTTTTGCTCACTTTAGAATAATTTTTCTCACTAATTTTCCTCACCTCCTCAAAACCTAGAAAGCTTTTTGGAGATGAAGAAGAAGATGAAGTGGAGAAAGGAATGAATGAATCCATGAGTGAGAATAACAACTATGGGTGAGATAATATCTCATATTAACTCATGTAAAGACTTAACCATGGCTTAAGGTAATGGTTGGGTTAATAAATATATCAAATAAAACAAAATTAGTGGACTGAGTCAATGGTTCTACAAGCTTCCACTAAGCTCAAACCATGTGACTAATTTCTAACTAATTTATTTGCTTTAAATAAATAAAACCCTTCATTATGTTAAGCATGGTGTGAGTCTCATACTCCCATGATGCATGTAGTAACAAGTATGATACAATAATATATATCACATATATATTAAGTGTACACTAGTGAGAAAAAGAAATACTTAAGTGAGCTAATATTAATTAATGTAAATTAATATATCAAATATATAACTATACATTAAATTATTAAATCAACACTTGATTTAATAATCCGGCTATATCACATATAACCGACTAATATCATTTGTATCAACTTATCGAATCAATACTTGATTCGATAACCCGGCTATATCACATATAACCGACCGATATCACATATCACGATAATAGAATACGGTATCACATACGCGTACTAATCTCGGTCCCCCACATATCACATATGTGCTCCTACTTTGTTTCGCCTGAGCTAAGAAACCTCTGTGTAGCACTCTAAAGACTCGTCAATACGCCGGCAGTAGGTGATGATCATATCAGTCACCCATAAGCCGTCAGCGGTACTAACTGGACGTAACGGCTACCCGGGTATTGAGCGATCAGAAGATCAACAAGCAAGCCTGTTCATGCTCCTGCGAATCTAATAAGTAACACTGACGTACAGTCCGGTCTCTTCGTCTCGCATATCCAGCCTGGGGGTGGTAAACGTCAGACCCCAATAGCTTGATAAGTCATGCCTATGTGAGGCCTATAACGATTTGAGAAACTACTGATAACACTTACCAGTAAATCTCAGCAACCCTGGCCAGGAATTTCCTGATATGGCCAATCGAGCATAGCGCAACATCAACCCCCAATACCGGGAGAGACGAAATCCCCTCATATCGCTCATTGCCTCCATGTGACTCGGGACTGTACCCAAAAACCACCGTTTTGCCTGTTCTCTTGAACGTGGTAAGGTGGAAATCAAAGCACAGTAGGAATCACATAAGATTCTAAGACGATCTCGGGTCTACAGACTAACCTGTACCAGTGTCACCAGAGAACTGCTATCTGACGTAAGATATAATACCATCTAGGAGTTCTCGGCGAGTCCTGTTCAGTGTACCCAGTCTCTACTGAGCACCCGTATACCATCTTTGATGTCAAACACAAATGGATGTGGGATAATCCATCACCCATCATATGGGTCAAGAAGCGTATACGCTAGTCTACTCTGGAATATCGATGCCCCGTCTCGATACTCCCACGACTAGGAACAATTGAAGGATGTACTTACCGACTACCCTGACCCCACTAGTATGATCTGCATCATAATCCCGGTAGTGAAGTACTCATCCTAAGGGCTTTATCAGCATGTAACAGAGAGACAATAAGTGTATATGTTAAGATAAAGAGCAACCAGATAGCATACTATCATGTCGAGCAAGAAAGTCCTCCTTATATATGTCCAAGCATCCACTATAATATACATCATATGTACAATAATGGCCTCTAGGGCATACATACAACTAACAGTTGCATCATCCATCATATATCTCATATGAAACCCTAACCTCCTATATATGAATATATAGGGCACCCACTCATATGGACGGATATTGGGCCGGATCGTGCCCAATGGCTAACATAATCCCACTCGCACATTCGAGTGGGTGCCAGCCATAACTCCCTGAGCTGTTTTCCTAAACCATTGATTCCCTGAATCTACTGTTTTCCTGAGAATCTCCTCCTTCTCTTCTTTATTCATATCCATACATAACATGTTGGTGCGGCATGGGCCGTTGAGAACCTGCAAGCGGGTAGCCTTGCAGGCAGATCCGTTAAGACCGACATAAGGATCTCCCAAAAAGAAGACAACATAAATGAGAAATATGTTAGGCTCATGAAATCTCATACCCCAGATCCGGTCAGACATATCTTCTTAAATACTTTCGATCCCTCTTAGAAGCATACTCGAACATCTAGGTATACCTCTTGATTCATCGCACTCTTAAACTTCGCTACCATGACATCAATAAGAGTTGGCGATGAGATACAATCAAGAGACATTCCAATCGATCTTCCTCCATCTCTGAATAATTTGGTCTGCTATTCACCCGGCTTTCCTAACACTGCCCCGTAAGTGTGGTATATTGTTATCGCAGCGGGGAACAACATCCAAAGTAGCGGACGCCCATAACATGCCTATCCAGACAGCCCAGTGTCGCTAAGGGTATAGACTGTCCGTCCTTCCATGAAGAAGGTCGTCATAAGGTCTCACATGGTGAGGGAGATGGGATCCATCCCTCAACCTCGTTATGTGCATGATCCAAGCGCATATCGTATGGCAACATGCTACAGTATAAAATTTTCTCCCTGAGAGCATACGCCATTAAAATTATACCGTATAAACCCAAGTCCAATCACCCTATGATTGACTTGCCCGGCCATGTCACCCTGCGATATGCCTGGGATCTCCCGACAAGCTCGCACCCCGTACGAAGAGTTCGACCCCTAGTCCGGCTATATGAATACATGTAAAAGTGGCTATAGGATAACCACTTCGGTCGCTCGGCCTATAGTATATGGCAACTTCATCCTGACTCGGTCAGGATGACTCTATTAAGTGCTCTCACTGTCGCCATACCCAGTATATAATAAAAAATAGTCGCTGATCCGAGCAAACGACATTTGACACGCAGTCTCACCTTTGTATGCTTTCCAAGCATAAAGAGGATCTTTCATATGGGGGAGAGTTCCTACCTGCTGACGCATCATTGTTAAATGTATTCACTGCACACATTGTGTACCCCGTATATTTCGTGTACCCTGTACACTTGTACTCCATACCTGAAATAGTCAAACAAAATATAAAAATATCCATTCCAAATAATAAAGAAAGAAAGTTATACACCATCTTAAAATATGCATCTATAAAGTTGTCACCCATAATAATAATGTCAAACATAAGAGTAAGGTATATCAAGCTATCTGAAATCTAATATGTCAAGTAGAACAAAGCCCAAATGCATATAGCGTTACTCAGCTATTTCCTTTGTCATCAAACCCCCGGCCGTCTGACCTGAAGGAAAACCCTATAGCTTAGACCACCTTCTCATGCCACTTACTCCTTGATGAAGTGTCGTTAAATCCGTAAGTGTTTCAACTTCCCATATATATGGGATTGTTTGAGTATGCTATCGTTGACCTGATGTCATGATAAAAAGAAACCTTGTTTCCCTCGCGTGCGAAATCACGCGCAAACTTCCGAGAAATCACCTAAGCCTAGCAGTCCCTTTGGCGCTACTGAGGTAGCCGCATATTCCACCCCCATAGTAAAAATGCTACACCTCCTGCTTCTTGCTACTCCGAGTGATGGCCCTGCCATTATGTAAGAAAGCATATGCGAATGTACGCATACCTATATTGCCAGCCCAGTCGGCATTTGTATGTCCACATGACTGCAAATCCGATTCCTCATAGCACTAGGTATTGTAAGCTGTCCCATATAAATACCTGAAAATCCCCATCACTTCACCCCAACAAGCAGACCCTAATACTATGTCCAATCGACAAGGGTTATATGTGTGGTCCAGTACACATCATACATACATTTGACTGTTGACTATGCAAAATGGAATCCACAAAATATGTCTCTCTTCATCAAGAGTCTTATGGCAAAACTCAAGGCTAAAAACATGTCCATTAGTCACTGGAGTAATAAACTGGAGAGTGACTGTGCGGGCTGAACCGTTTTAAGACATGGCACATGTGAGTTTCCGAAGAAAAAGATAGGATGCTCCTGAAATGGCTCCTCATGGATTCAATTCCCAAGCATAAACTCAATATCTCACGTGTTCTCTATAAAGAGAACAACCACTCCAAGTGGCACTTATTGTCTCTAAGTCACTTTTAGCCGTCACAACATCGTTCACAACAAGATCTCTGAACTTACAGTTGTCACTTCAATCATCGTTAGACTATATCCAATATAGATTGATGATATCGAACAAATAACTGCTTGGATAAGTGTTTCAATCCATAAATGGACACTCAGAATCAACTCGAGTCCTCTTGGCTTTGAAACCAGTAGGCAGATCTCCCAGATCTTTTTATCCAAATCTCCATCGACAATACGATCTAAGTCTCAGGACTAGCTCAAGATTTTTATGTGTAACGATGCGTAAAGAAAGGTGAAATAGACGCAATCATCGCCCTGGGTGAAAAGTGTCTATTCATTGTCCACCTAGGCTAAGTGAACCCCTTCACCAATAAGCGTGCCTTGTATCTCTCTACAATATCCTCCTTTCGCAAGACTTTGAAAAACCCAGTTTTTATCAATAGTCTTGTATCTTGTAGGATAATTTGACCAAATCCTAGACTTAATCCTCTAACGTCGATTCTTGCACCTCTTCCATTGTCATTATTCACTCATTCGCAATATGCCCATAAATAGCGCTCTCATGTGACTTGGGTTCCGCAACCAAAGCGGAGTTACCATAGACATCTCTCCTTCGATATCGAAATATCGTCGGGGTGTCAATCCACAACACTATTTACAAGTATCTTGAGGATTCGTGATAAGCTCCAAGCCATTAGCGGAAATATCGCTCTCACTGTCGCCAGTCGCTGAAGAAACTAATTCATTTTGCATCATTGACCGGCTAGGAGTTTCCTCAATCTCGTAGAGTTCTAAATCATGATCTACTTCTGCTTTTTGCGAAAATTTCTCCCCGGAGAAATCGCTCAATGTTTCCTCCCTGAGAAAATCGTTCGTTGTTTCCTCTCCGAGAAAATCAACGTCGCACGACCAAATGTTAGTCACAATCTTATCATATACTCATAGACACAAGTGACCTACTAGGTCTCTCGTTCGTCTGCTACTCATAAGGTGTTGACTGTACTGTCTTTGAAAACACATGACCACGAATATAAGCAGCTGTCAACGGCGCATCTCCCAAACAATATGCAAGATTACCTTTACCATCATGTTCTTTATCATATCTAGCGGTTTCCTAATTCTTCTCTCCACAACATCATCTTGTTGTAGAGTTTACGGTGTCCTCAACTATCCGACGATTCCTTTTCTTTCATTCAGTTCCCCGAACTATTAAAATAAATACTCATGGCTTGCTTAGAGTTCCTATAACTACTCCGAAAGAAACACGCACAACCCTGTTTGCATGAGCTGACTCTACACTTTACTGATACAACACTTAATACAAATCAACGCTTTAGTTCCGTGTGAGATAAGTAGCCTATTAAGTAATTATTAATAAAGGTGTTGAATTAGGAAACTCCGCTACGTGTCTTCATGTTTATTGGTCCGTATTTATTAGAGTGAATTATCTGTAATGGACATCCAAATGGTTTTCCTCTGGCAGTTTTACCTTCAAGGCAACTCTCATAAGTAGATGGTTTAATTTTGGCTCAAATACTAACCCATCCACCCTAGGTGGTTAAGTTATCTCATCTACCTGCTGACCTAATTTACCATTCCACTCATGACATTTATAGAAGGGTCAAATATCCTAAGCTATCTAAATATTCTAAGACGAAACTGAAACCATAACCGATGGGAAGATGATTTGTGGATAGCAATCTGCATCCCGATGCAGAATTGACTCGTATATCCCCGACACGTGATTTGCTTCTACAAACTTTTCTGCTCCCAGTAGAAGGCATTCTTCCATTCAGTACCTGATATGAAGATTATTTATAAATAGCTATCTGCATCCTTGATATTGAATAGATTCATATGTTCTCGACACATGATTTGCTTCCACAAACTTTTTTGCTCCAAACAGAAGGCCTATTTCCACTCGGTACCATGAAGAGTGAAGCGGTTCAAATTCTCACAATCAAACGTTGGACTTATTATATCCATTATTGCCAGCACATTTCTCCATGTCAGATCACTTAAGTTGTTAGCGCGTTATTCCTGTTTTCGTAGCTCGATTGAACTCTTCTTGCGCTAAGACACCCGCCCTTGCGCATTGTTGACCTCTTTAAAATAACATATCAGCAGTTCTTGGTTCTATCGCCCTTGCCGATTAAAGCTTAAGCCCCAGTTACTCAAACGTACTAACAAACGTCAACAAATTCGCTTTCCACATAATTAGATACCTCATATATCGAGTAGAAAACATGTAACCACCTAATGTTGTCGATCTATAGTCTAACTGGAGCAGCACTCTTCAGATCCCAGATCAATGAAGATATAACTTTTTAGTGTATCCACATTACGTGATTCGACTCCTTATATGAAAATAAGGCCAAACCATGAAATAATGTGATGTTGCCATGTCGCATAGATTACCCTGTAATTTTCTCACAGCTTATCTCTTGGCGCGTAGATACCCTGTAATTGTCGCTCAGCATAAGCTGAGAGTGCTTGGAAATAAATCATACGACCACTAATGGCATCGCTTTTCATCACGTCAAACGCGTAGAGCGATCGTAGATGCGCCAATCCTCCGAAAATCGCTGCATCTTAATGCTGCATCGTATAACCCCGCTACATTGCTGCCACCTCGATAGTGCTACGTCATGTAGCCCTGCTACATCCCTGTCATCTTATCACTAGCGTCTAAATTTTTCAGTTTGTTCATGTAACATTAAACTGATGTTTCTATTCTCTTATCGTCATCTACCATCTCACCTCTGGTGAGACTGACGATAATCGACTTTATTATGAATTTGTTAAGACTATGATACATAATGGAGTACTGTTCTTTCCTAAAGAACGCTTCGTCTTCAATCCATCTTAACAAAAATAATAAACTTACTATCCTGAAGAAAGAGAAGGAAAGCCAATGGTCCCAACTACATCCTTCAAAAGTATTAAATTTAAAATATTGTTAAAATGATTGAACAACAGATCATAAATTTCCTAGAAACGGAGTAGATTGGGTAGTTGATGTTGGCTATAGTGCCCTCAAGGCAATTATCATAGTCGTAAGCAGGTGATTATGATGATTGAGGGAGGACCTATACCGGTAGAACAGTTTTACTCGAGATGATAGTATGCTATCTGGTTTGTCTTTACCATCATGTACAGCATTAGGTGGTATTACAGATCACTATTACATATTGATAGAGCCCATAAGATTCTTGCTTGATTACTAGCATTATGATGGCGATCATATACGTGGGAGCTGGGTGGTCTATAGGCACATCCTTAAATGTCCCTAGTCGTGGGAGTTTCGAGACTGGGCATCGATACTCCAGAGTATACTAGTGTATACTGATCGAGACCCGATAAGGGGCGGTGGCCGGTCTTAAAAGCCATTTGTGTCAGTTTGTTCACCTAAGATAGTATACAGGTGCTCATTGGGTTATGAGTACACCGGACGGACTCGCCGGGAATATGCTAGTTGGTATTATACCTATTGTCAGATAGCAGTTCTCAGGTGACATATATACAGGTTAGTCTATCGACCTGAGATCGTCATTTGTCTTGTGTGAGTTTCCACTGTGCTTTGATTACTACCCTACCACGGTTCAAAGGAGTCGTGCAAATAGGTTTTCGTTGGGTACAGTCCCGAACCACATGGAGGCAGTGAGCGGATCATCAGGGGATTCGTCTATCCCGGTATTGAGGGTTGATGTCGCGTTGTGCACGAGTGGCCGTCACCAGAAATCCTTGGCCAAGATGGTCGAGAATTACTGATCTAGGATTGGTAGTTTCTCAGGTGGTGATAGGCTTCATACCGACACTAAATGTCGCGTTGTTAGGGGTTTGACTTTATCCATCTTTTAGACTCGGTATGCAATACTCATAGACGGACGGACCGGACTGCACGGATATTTTCACTGTCAGGCTCAGTAGGGATTTCAAGATGAGTTTGCTTGTCGGCCTCCCTTTCGCTCAATAACTGGTTAGCCATTACGTACAGCTAGTGCTGCTGACGTGCTTGTGGTTAAACCCACCGCTAGCGTATTGATGAGTCTTTAGAGTCCCACACAGAGGGTTTCCCTGTTTTGGGTGAAATGATGTAGAGACCGTATGGTTTTACGGTAGGGTTCGATCACATACGTGTACTTGTGCACGGATGATGTTCGGAAGGATAATACTAGTGGGATTTGGTTTAAACCAGATCCTAGTAATATATTATTGGACTATTTTCGTCTCATTGTATTCGTATTCTTCGGAATACGGATGCGGGTATGTATATACGGATGAGAGGTATTCTTGTAATTTCTTACAAGATTACTTTTAGAAGATTACACATCATTATGGTTTAGACCTTTAAAAGGTTATTCAGGTGGAGGATGAGGTGTTTATTGCATTTTTGGTGGCATGGCTTAGTAATGACCCATGGTTACTATTCTAGCATGCTTAGGGTTTTTTGTTTTTTGTGAGAATTTTGTTGACTTGAGATATTTTTTGTTAACTCAAGATATTTTGGAGACTTGAGATATTATTTGGGATGGCTCCATTATTTATTAATTCTCACAACACACAAAAATCAATTCAAGCCATTATTTCATTATCTCT
Source organism: Agapanthus africanus (assembly GCA_030015575.1). Taxonomy (NCBI): domain Eukaryota; kingdom Viridiplantae; phylum Streptophyta; class Magnoliopsida; order Asparagales; family Amaryllidaceae; genus Agapanthus; species Agapanthus africanus. The sequence continues at coordinate 259,679,849 of JASDDO010000019.1, read as the reverse complement.
CCTACAACACTCTCATCCTCATGGCTTCTTCTTCTTCCTCCACCCTAAAAGTCTCATGTGTTGAGAAACATAGGGTGTCTTGAGACAAATTAATCCTTCATCACTCTCTATTTCTTCTACGATATCTAGAGTAGCGATCTAGGTTCCCTAGTTACCTCGGCTATGAGGTTGGAGCTCGTTTCATAGACGCTCGCGTGGACCATCTTCGATGGAGGGAGACTGGAGATCAAACTTGATCAAGGAAGCATCGAGGAGCTTGGAAAGGTGGTTGAAGACCGAAGGACACGGATCATTCGGTATAACCATCTAAACTTCTTTCTAGTTTGCTAGTCTAGGGTTAATGGTAAATCCGTAGGAATGGGTTCCGTTAGCGCCGGTTTTTGTAAATTTTTGTTCCGCATTTGGTCACGGATTGATGGCCGGGGTGCTGCCAGAATCCCAACAGTTGAATCTAAACTCCCGTTTCCTATCGAAATCTCCCACTTAAAATTTGTCAGATTAATTCAGTATGCGTTTATATATATAGCATGACATGCACATCACAAATGCAATCTAACAAATTTCATTTTTATTAAACTACCCTATCTAATCTTATCCGTTTTATTAGGGTTTTCGTTTTATTTATGAAATTAATACATGTCCCAGGCACTCCCACTTGAACAACTACCCAGTAAATCTCCAAGATTTTATGTGAGAGAAAATTCGAAACTTTTGATGAGTAAACAAAATTTTCGAAATAAATATAACTTCCAGAGTTAACAACAAAACCCTTAACTAACCCAAAACTTGAGTGAGAAACTCTCAAACAATAAGAAAACTTAGAAAAGTGATTTTCTGGATTTTTTTCTGGAATTTTTCGGATTTTCTGGAATTTTTTTTAAAATTATAAAACCGAGCCCAGCTCGGTTGGCTCCAAGCCTGGCTCGACGGCCTGGGACCCGGCCTGAGCCCAGCTCGGGCCTTGGGGCCTGCTTGAACCCAGCTCGGCGGCCTGAGACCCGGCCTGAGCCCAGCTCGGCCTAGGGCTGGCCCCCAAAAAATATATATATTTTTTTAAAATCGACTTTTTAAAAAAAATCCGAAAAAAGTAAAATTTTTAGAAACTATTTTTTTGTTAAAAAAATTTTTGGCCCACTACCATAATAAAAAAAATGGTTCCCATCCAAAATCCCAAGAAAAATAATTTCGGTTCCAAACTCAAAATCCATATATAAATCCAAAAAAAATATTTGATTCCCAACCAAAAATCCAAAAAATATTTGGTTCCAAACCAAAATCCTAAAAAAACATTCGGTTCCAAACCATAATCCAAAAAAAATTTGGTACTATCACCAAAATCCAAAAATCTTTTTGGTCCAACTGAACTCCTAAAAAAAATTTCACAAGTTTTCTTTCATAAAAAAATAGGGTTAGAGTTTAGAAAAAAATCTGTGGCGTTGCCACCATTAATGCTCACCAAAAGAGAAAAAAATTAATTTTTTTCTTTTAACTTAAAAAAAGATCCAATCTTTTAAAATAAATTTTATCACATTGTTCCATGGGTAATTTCACATCAACCAACTAAAAAAACTACATCATAAGTGTCATAAAAATAAATTTAATTTATGGTGACAATATGATGTAAAATAGATAGATCTATGAAGATCCATCAAAACGATAACCCTGAAAATATAAATCTGTCATAAAATAATTTTTAAGAAATTTGATCTGTGTTTAGATTAAAAAAAACATAGCTTTTGAGTTGCAAATATTTTAAGCTATCACAGATTTATAATTCTACAAACGTAGGATGCATGGCTCTGATACTAATGTTTACTTTAGGTGATGTAGATACAAAATATGCAAATCAGGTGCAACAGAAATTCTATGTATCTACTCTAAAAGTTTACAATATACCTGATCCGATTGGTTAGATCGTTCCTCGCCCACATCACGTGGAAAATCTGATTTTTATCGTCTCCAAACAACGGCCGAAGGAAAACCGTACTTTGATAGAAAGCGAGAATCTTTCTCTTGATCGCCCCACAAACCAACCCAAAGTAGAAGAGGATGAGGAAAGGAGACGATGGATTTTCTCTCTAGAAAAACTCTCTATATTGTATCGTCTATCATATGTATCATATGAAACCCTAGCCCCTATATGTAACACCCTAGTTTGGATACGGTGTTTATAGAGTTTTCGAGATATTATTTTTTTTAATAAAATTTTTTATTATAATTTTAAAATTTACTTTATGGTTGGTTGCCGTTATAATTATTGTAACCTTTTCCGTATACAATTTTGATATGAAAATCTTCAGTCCTTAAATAATATATATTAGTTTTTTAGTGGCAAGATAACAATATTTTCATATCCTAAGTTTCTTAAACTAGACTATTCATATTTGATTTGCAAATATATTTCTTTGCCTAACTTCATTTTGTTGTTGGTTTGAGAATAAGAAAAATCCATACCAAATCTCTAAACATACTCATACACACACACACACACACACAACTAAATTCTCTCTCTCTCTCTCTCTCTGTCAAATTTTATATAACCACTCTCTCCCACTCCTCTACCCCTCAGTTCTCTCCCCGAGGCATGATTCCTTTGCCGCGGAACGCTTCCCAACTCTCGTAACCACCGCTTCTTTCCTGTAACACCCTAGCACTGTTATACTATTTTTATTTGGGGTATTTCAGATCTTACGACAGTTTTCTTGATTATTATTTCTTTTGGGTGCGGATAGTGCATTTGGTAACTGTGGTTAGTATCCGACCCAACCCGTATGTTTGAACCCCATCATGGTTCTAGATTACGTCAAATATTTGCTAGTATAGAGGATCCATGCATATCTAGATTCTATACACACATGATATATTTCGTATCCGCATATCTTTTAAATAATACAAATAATAATCAAACAATATATTTTGATATCTAGCATGACATGTTATCGTACCCCATATCATATGGTTGCATCCATACATCGTATTCATGTCCAAATTGTTAAAATAGACTCGTTTGGATCGTTACGTATATTTACGTAGATCCGTACTTGGGAGTATGCATTTTTATTGACCGTATATCGTATTATGGTTTTAACTTGTACGCATATTTTCCATTTTTTAAAACTAGATTTTTAGAAGAAACCCGAATAACTTTCGGAGCATTTTGATATTAGCTGTTTAAACCCAATATATATATATCTATAATATCTTTAACTAAACAGTTATATATAAATATATATATATATATAATTAACTAAATATATTATATCTTATTCTCTCTCTCACTCTGTGTCTATCTCTCTCTTTATATATATATATATATATATATATATATATATATATATATATATATATATATATATATATATAATAATATAACCTATTAACTTAAACACCTCAGCCAACTCTCTCTCTTCCTCTCTTTTCTGTTCTCCTTCCCACGACGAGAAAACCTAACCCTAACCCTCACCCTCGTCGCCAACCATCGTTGACCTCACCTCGAGCACTTGCTCACGGCCCTCGGCACCATGCTCTCCACCTCCTCTCCCCTTCTCCTTCTTCCCAAGCACCACGACATCCCTGCACAACCCCGATGACACCACCAGCAACAAACCCCGACCCAAGAACCCTTGCCCCTCGCCACGGACCTCCCCTCGTCGTCACCACCTTCACCTCCTCACCTTCTTCTCTGCTCCCCGACACCCAAACCACCACCACCACCCTCGTCAACCCCTGACTACCCAATATCAACCTAAGAAACCCCACTGCCCTCGTCACCGACGGCAACCCACCATCGTCGCCGTCGCCTCGTCTCGGTTCTCGCCACCCCAGAACCCAACAACAGCAGCCACCAGTTTTATTCTTCTTCTTGTTCTTTTCTTGATCGGTTCTTGATTTTCCAGCTGTCTTGTCAGAATTGAACGTGTCACCGACGATCCAGACGACCCAATCACCGTCGTCATCTAGCCTAGTCACCACGTCACGTCACTGATCAGCCAGGTCCAGTCCTGCGCATGCAAGTTTAGCATCGCGACGTTATTCCGACATCGGACGTAGCATCCGTATCTCGACGTGAGATCCGATCAGGCAAGTTTTAACTTGCAATATGCTATGTTACTATATCGATATCTATATGAATAAAAATAGTGCATGCGTTTTATTATTCAGCAAATATTACAGATTTACAGTTGTACAATATCCGTACTGATAATAGCATATCTAGTTGCAAGCCGGAACATCATGATATCATTATACTACTACATCTATACAACATGTTATCTAGTTTGCATCATACATAGTCATGGACCTATAATAGTTATTACAGATAGATACATATGCATCCTGGTATTAGTTTTGTTTTGTTAGTGATATATGCCCTAGAGGCCATTATTGTATCATACTAGTTTGTATATTACTTAATGGAAGCTTGGGATATTCACAGTTGTATTGACAGTCTTGCTCAAAATGGTAGTATGCTACTTGGTTTTTTCTACCTTAACATGTGCATGTGTTTCTTTTAGCATATCGCTTATACATATAGATAGAGCCCTTAGGATCTTTGCTTGATTATCAGCGTTGTGATGGCAGTCATACTAGTAGGGGCTGGGTAGTCTATAAACACATCCTTATACAGGTCCCTAGTCGTAGGATTATTGAGACGGGGTATCGATACTCCAGAGTAGACTACTGTATACGCTTCTCATCCCAGCAGGGGAGATGGTCTCTCCCACAGCCATTAGTACGTCGTACTGGAGATAGTATGCAGGTGCTCATTAGGTTATGAGTACACTGGACATGACTCGTCGGGAACTGTTGGTGGGTTTTATACCTATCGTCGGATAGCAGTTCCCAGGTGACATAAGTACAGCTTAGTCCGTTTACTTGACACTGCTACTTCGTCTCGAGTGTGTTCCCACTGTACTTTGATTACTACCCTACCACAGCTCAAAGGAGTCGTGCAAATAGGTAGTAGTTGGGTGCAGTCCCGAAGCACTTGGAGGCAGTAGCGGTTAGATAGGATTCGTCTCTCCCGGTACTGGGGGTCGATATCACGCTGTGTTTGGAGAGCCATTACATAAAGTCCCTGGCCAGGGCAAGTAGGATTTACTGGTAGGTATTCCAGTAGTTTTTTAGGGTGTTTTGGGCTACACTCCAGTACGACTTATTACGCTATTAGGGGTCTGACGATTACCTCCCCATAGGCCCAATATACGATACTCTTAGACGAATAGACCGGACTGTACGGAGATTGTCATATACAGTCTCAGTAAGAGTTCGGATGAGTTTGCTCATCGGCCTTCTCATCGACAGATACCTGAGTAGCCGTTATGTGCAGCTAGTACCACTTGCGGCTTGTGGTTAAACCCACTGCCAGCGTACTTTCGAGTCTTTAGAGTCCCACACAGAGGGTTTCCCTGCATCGGGCGAAAGATGCAGAGGCCGTATGGTTTTGCGGCAGGGCTTCGATCACGTACGTGCACTTGTGCGCGTATGATGTTCGGGCGGATAATACTAGTGGGTTTTGGTTTAAGCCGGATCCTAGTATTGTATTGATGGATTTATTTCATCTCTTTGTATTCGTATTCTTCGGAATGCGGATGCGGGTATATATATACGAATGAGGGGCATTCTCGTAATTTTTTGGGAAAGCATCTAGAAGTGGACACCTCATTTAAAGTTTATTCTTTTTGGATTAAACATAAATGAGGTAAGGAAATGAGGTGGAGATATTTGTGGAGATGAGGCATGACTCATGGTCATGACAAATTAGATATTTTGAAGAATGGAGATATTTGTGAGATATTTTTATCTCATCAAATATTATATGCTTCATTATTCTATACTTGATTCATTCTATTATTCATCACAAAGGCAGCTAAAGCTTTTTCTTTAGTTCACTCTCCACTCTCATTTTTCTCAAGTCTCCTTTTTCTTCCTCACAATCCTAAAAGTCTCATGAGTTGAGTAACTTAGGGTTTCAAGAGACAAACTAATTCATCTTCACTCTCTACATCACCTAAGCATTCTAGTTTAGCAAGCCAGCTGCCCTAGTTACCTCAGATTTGAGGTTGTAGCTCGGACTATAAACTCTCGGGTGGATCGTCTTTGACTCGAGGAAGCCGATAAGGAAGCTTTGATCCGTTACGATCCTCGGAGCCTACGATGGCGAGGAGGACAGCGACTAAAAGACCCGAAGGACTTGGTTTCATGAGGTATAACTTTCATCCGAGTAGTTAAACTCCACACAGTATTTTGTTAGCTGGGGTTTAGTATCGATCCTGGAGTTCAAGTCCGTGTTGCGAGCTTTGAAAATCGTTTTTTGAAAATTCCGCCTCCCTGCGGACATGCGGGGGGCGCGACATGGACTTACAGTGGTATTAGAGCTTACTAAACCATAGCTAACAGTTTAGACAAAGTGTAAAACTACGAAGCCGAAATAACTCCGAAACATCGAAACAAAGATCCAAGTTTCTGTCAATTTTTCCCGAGCCTCTAAAATTTTTTTAAACGATTGCAGAGTGCTCTACTTGTTGTGACATGAACAGACAAAAAATGAAGCAAATTCACCAGAATTGGGCTGGCCACATTCTCAAAAAAACCGGCACCACCTTTTTAGTTGTGGTGAAATTCTTTGAATTTTGGTCTGTGTTCTAGTTGCTTGGATCTAAGGTCTTAGGTGTTGTTTGTTTTTGCCAATTTTGGATATATTGTTATCTTTTTCCTGTGGCAATATGGAGTGTTTCGAAGTCATAGTTTTAACGTCGTTTAACAAGTTTCAAGTTGTGATATATGTGTTTGGAAACGTCGTCTAATTGTTATACGTCCGTTAGTCGGGGTTGCACATATCCGTGTTGATGTTCTTGTGGTTTGTATATATGAACTTATTGGATCGTCGTGGATAAATAGCCGGGGGATGTGAGATGAGAGTTTTCTTTTCTTTCATTCGATGTAAAATTATAAAGTGATGTAATATTATTTTGCGGAGCACATCCGGGTTGAGATTGTAGCCACCGTTGTATTATTTTCTTTTACTATTTTCTGCTCCTATGATAGACCCAAGGTGGGGTGCACAAACTACCTGGTATTTTTGAAATGCCGAGCGGCGTACTCACTTTGATGAAGGAGGTTGCTTTACTTCAGGTTTTTGGCGGGTAGTTTGCCGCACCCGTATGGGTCTGGGGTGGGATTTGGCTATTCATCACGACCGTGGAATCCGTCTTTCGTTACAGGCTTAAACGAAACGCGGAATTCCTAGTATATCTAATATGTTCATCTGTGATTTAGAATGCCTATTATTGCATGAGACGAATGATTATTATATATATATATATATTATATATATATAGTAGACGTTGCTTATGTTTTGCACCCGCGCTAGTCCAGCCCCCGCTCTGGTGTTAGTTAAGTAACCTAACGATGTTAGACGGGGCCCAGTAGCGAATGCGGATGGCATAAGTGGACATGGTATTTTCGTCTTTTTCTGTGATGATAGATGTAAATGATGGGATTGCATTACATTAATGCAAAGCAAACAAAACAAAGCTGAATCGTTGGAACACTTTTAATACCACTCGGTGTTTTCAAAACAGCAGACTTTTAAATGCGGAGCTTAAACCACTCCTTTTAAAAAGCTATCAGGTTCCATCGATTATATCAAGTTCACTACGTTCACGGTTTCGCCAAAACCATTCGTAGCCCTCCGTTATTTCATATGAATATTCAGTAGTATTCAAGTTATGTTTGTTGGCCTTCGTCAAGGCATAGTGATTGGTAGCCGCTGGGTATTCATATGTAGCACAGATAGATGTGTTAGTTTGGGACAGTCGTATTACTTGTCGTCCTTCGTCAAGGGTATATACAGGTGGGTTCAAATTAACCTGGACAATGATGGGTAGAACTTGACATGTGACTTATGATTTGTTAACCTTCGTCAAGGTTATAAGAGCATGGGGCAAAAATCCACATCGGGAGTTTCTAAAGAAACTGAAACTTGCTAATGCTGCATACCATTTAGAGTGTGATAATATTGGTAGGATTTCTTCAGGATTATCACATAATGATATTTGGATCCCGATCCTACTGTGAGTATATGGTACTCCTCGGGAGATTCTTCACTTAACGATCAATGCTATAAACCAAGTAGGTGTCTAGAACAGTCTTAGCGGGGCTACGCCTCCAGGGAAAAGAGGTTATTTAATTAAGTAACTTCGCGAAAGCATCGTAAAACCTCCCTCGAAGAACCGACACTAGCCTGGCTGAACGGTTAAGCAAGTATTGTACGGTGAGATTAATCCTGACTAATTCTTCTTTTATGGTTTGAGAAAGGATTCGAAAGACAGTGGGAGACATCCTGTTTAGATAAATTAAAAACCAATCTAAACTTGCAAGAGTATCATGCTAAAGTGTTTCTTCTCTTTCTCCTAATTGCAGCAACCAGTTGACAGCGCCTAGGTTACATTTAGCTAATAAATTGACTGGGCCAGATTATATTGACTGGCAAGGGTTTGTCCAGATGTCCATTGCCTGTGACAAGCTGGACCACCTCATTACTACTCAAGCCCCCGCCGTCCCAGGACTAGTTTCCACCGTCACAGATAAAGATATCCGTAAGACAAGGGAAAAGGACAGTGAGAATGCCAAGTGCCTCATGTTGGCCTCAGTAGATGGTGAAAACCAAAGGCAGCACGAGAAGATGGATTTAGCTTCCATCTTTCTCCATAACAAAGTTTTATATGGAGAGCAATCTCATATCGCAAGATATGAGACCTCGAAAGAATTGCTTCAAGCGAGATTGGCTATCGGGTCATCTGTAGGGGACAACGTCCTTACAATGACTAGTTATATTGATGAGCTCACGGACCTAGAGAACCAGTCGTATGCTGACTTGATTCTACTGTCCCTACCTTCTACTTACATCCTGAAAGAAACCAGGGAGACACCCGCTCTGCTTAATGGGGAATTTTCCTCTTCTACATCTAAGGAGAAAGCAAAGGGTGAGAAGAAGAAGACCTCCACAAAACCGATATGCGGTGTCAGTGAAGTAGAGGGACAGGGAAGTGCAAAAGTTTCGGGGCTGACAGTAGGGAAGGGGGGATGTTCCTATTTTCACGGGAAAGGGCATTGGCAGAGGGATTGTGGGGCTTTGAAAGCCAGAATCCAGGATCCGAAGCATATTATGGCTTCGACTTCGGATGTGTTTGTAATTGAAAACTGTATATTAATTAACTCTTCTTCCTGGGTACTAGATACCGGATTAGGATCTCATATCTGTAATTCATTACAAGTTTTAAGAAACCGTAGAGTTATCAGGGTAGGTGATATGACTCTCAGGGTTGCTAACGGAATGAGCGTGGACGCTGAATCCGTAGGGGAATATCACATAGGATTGACAAGTGGGTAGATATTGATTCTACGTAACTATTTGTATGTACCTAGTCTAGCTTGTAATATCATATCTGTATCCTTACTTTCTAAGGAATGATATGATTTTACATTTGTAAGCGATGTGGTCCACATCCACCTAAATCAAGCTTTGATCGGGTCAGGTACATCAGATAACGAAATATACGTATTAAATCAAGCTCAGGTTTCCAGTGTCCAGAACACACTTAAAAGAAAATCTCCGGAACTAAATCAGGCTTTTTTATGGCATTGTAGAATGGGTCACATCAATGAAACACGATTGACGAAGTTACATAGAGAGAGATATTGGGATCCGTTTGAATATCAGTCTTATGCAACTTGTCAATTTTGTCTCATGGGAAAGATAACAAAGACTCCGTTCACTGGACACGGAGTAAGAGCAAGCGAGCTCTTGGGACTCATACACAGCGATATGTGCGGTCCAATATCTACACATGCGCGAAGTGGTTATTCCTACTTCATTACTTTTACGGATGATTTCTCTAGGTATGGACATGTCTTCTTGATGAAGCATAAATCCGAGGCCTTTGAGAAATTCCGGGAATATAAGAATGAAGTGGAAAAACAAACAGGCAAAAGTATCAAGACACTGAGATCTGATCGAGGTGGTGAATATTTGAGTGCCGAGTTCCTGGATTATCTAAAAGAGAATGGTATTCTCTCTCAACTTACTCCTCCATATACACCACAACACAACGGAATATCAGAAAGGCGGAATCGAACCCTATTGGATATGGTTCGTTCCATGATGAGTAACGCTGAGTTGTCGCGATCCTTCTGGGGTTATGCACTAGAATCAGCTGCATATCTTCTGAATAAGGTTCCTACCAAGACTGTGCCCACCACACCATATCAGATGTGGAGTGGGAAGAAACCCTATCTTAAGTACCTTAAGACATGGGAATGTCCAGCTTTTGTAAAAAAGCAGCATGCGGACAAGCTCGAGGTACGCTCAGTACTGTGTAAGTTTGTGGGATACCCAAAGAACTCCAGTGGGTATTATTTCTATTGCGCAGAGGAACAAAAGGTCTTTGTTTTTCGTCATGCCCACTTCTTGGAATCTAAATTTTTAGAAAATCAGAAAAGTGGGAGCGCAATAGAACTGGAAGAAATTCCATAACCACAAGTTATTACTGAAAGCTTGGTAGAACCAGAGGTTTCAGAAGAACCGGACATCCCCGTGCCACTCCGCATAACTAGTAGGCTGTCTCATCCGCCCGAGAGATACTACGGTTTTCTCATAGACGGGGAATGAGAGGATTGCATCATCGACGATGATAAGACAACTAGCTTCCAGCAAGCCATTCAGAGCAGAGACTAGGTAAAATGGCTAGATGCAATGCAGGCCGAAATGGAGTCCATGTACACCAACAAAGTATGGACTTTAGACATTGCTCCAGAAGGGGTAAAATCCGTAGGCTGCAAATGGATCTTCAGAAAGAAGATTGGTGTAGATGGACAAGTTGAAACCTATAAGGCTGGACTTGTTGCAAAAGATTTTCGTCAAAGACCTGGTTTAGACTATGACGAGACATTTTCTCCAGTGGCAATGCTCAAATCCATTCGGATCCTTCTTACCATTGTTGCCTTCCACGATTATGAGATTTGGCAGATGGACGTAAAGACGGCTTTTCTAAATGGAAATTTGGAAGAGTGCGTCTATATGGATCAGCCAGAGGGTTTCATTCAGAGTGGGAGCAGCGGGAAAGTGTGCAAGTTGCTTATGTCCATTTATGGACTAAAGCAGGCATCGCGGAGTTGGAACCCTTTCATCTAACATAACCCTAATCTTTTTCTATAAATACCACTCTATTCCACACCCTCCTCACTTCCAAAACTCTGTCCAAACTCTCAAGAAAAATCTCTAGATTTTGTGTGTGCAAGTGGAGTTAGCGAAGGATGAAGCTCCGGCGATTTTCCGACGACGACCCTAAGAGCTCCCGACGACGAAACGACGCACCGGAACCTCCTACCACTCCCTCTTCCTCTTCTCTTAGCTCCAATCCAGTAATTCCCATTCTTCCTTTCCATCTTGATCTCTAAAAAGTTCTCTTTCTAAAACCCGACGGAAGCGGAGTTAATCCGACTTCCGATTCGGTTCTTCTTAAAAATTCCACATTTTCTTCAATACAAACATACCAAACCCTCACATCTTGACTATTAAACATTAACAAAATTTCATGAACAAGTTTCATAAGAAAATATTTCATATTGTAATTTTTATCGTACTTTTTCAGTAAAATACCATGTAGTTTAGTTTCGACATTAAAACATCATATTTCCTTGCTATATCTTTAGATAGATCACGAGGTAATGACCTACCTCTTCACAACACTCATATGCAACATAACACGATGCCTTTCGGGAACATAGAATACGGGAATACGAATTTACAATTAAATACTTTTAACTTATAAAAACCATTTTCTACAAGATTATGTATTTTTAAACAAATCTTTGCAAAGCGCCGCTACAACCCATTTGGGGAACCCGTTTGGGATGGTGCGGTTTATTGCACATCCTTGGGCTTAGTAGTGCGAGATGCAGACCTCCACAAGGAGCATTCGGTCTCGAAAGATTTAAAATACAAATATCTTAAGAAAATGTGATTTTTAGATAAATGATAAATTTAATTATTTTATAAATATTTATATATGTATTATCAAAACATCTATTTTTGATATATTATAAATATTCCAACTTTTCTAAATAAAAAAGTATCATTTTACATGAAAATACCATGCAATTCCATACAAGTTCAATACTTTACAATTAAATACCATGTATTATGAAAAATAGGGTTTATTCACTAGAAATGTCACAATGATAAAATCTACATCTATGAAAACTTTAAAGACGATAATAAAATACTTGAAGTGTATTTTGAAAATTATACAAAATTATTTTTACGTAAAACCCGCTCAAGTTTTATAAATTACAATAAAGACCCTAGTAAATATAAGTTTAAGCGGGACAAGTCTCTTGAGCCTCAGGGAGCCAGAGATATGGGTGCTTGTCTATTTAAGGTATACAACTTAACAAACGGTGTTATCAATACGGTAATCGTTTTTGAAAAAGTCACAAATCATGCCGCCTATGTGCAGCGGTTACCAATAACACCAAAACCTAATTCAGGACTTCAATTCCTTTTCTAATTGTTCTGACTCAGGCTGAGTCTCATTATAATAATCTGACTTGAATATGATTCAAGTACAAACTACAATTCAATATGAATCCATGAATCTATATATTCAATCTGTATTGACTGAACCGAACCATGGATATACCTTCCATCTACATGATTCTCCAGTTACATACATTTACTAATATCATGGTTTCGGCAAGTCATCCATCTATACAAGACAATACAATTTACAATATAATAAAACAATACAATCAAGACATCGCGGGGTTTTAAGGGGTAGATTGGTACGGACGGTGTTAGAAGTGGCACGAGACTGCAAGATTTAAGACACCTAACCTGAATTCATTTGTTGTTGTACCGTGGCATAAACGGTTCCTTGTATTCCATTTGCCGTTAGTCTCTGGCATATAGAGACTCCTCTCGTATACACTGGCCTTTTCTGTACCAAGCTACAAACAACAGCGTTAACAATATAATACAACTTTAAAAGTTACTCTCTCTGTCTATTCTATTTTCTCCCTTATCTTTGGGACTTACCGAGTGATTGTTCGCTTACGACATTCCTTCTCTTTCTTCTTTGGAATGTTGTCAGGTGATTCGGATCTTCAGGAGATCGAGCCCACCAGCGAGGACTTCGATCAGCTAGCCTACGACCCAGAGCTTTAGATTCATTATGCATATTTCATTTCAGTACTTTACATTTCTGTTATGCAACTGTTTAGGTATTGCTTTCATTCAGATGCATTTACTTTTCCATGTACTGTAAAAGAATATTAATAAATAAAGTTGATGTTCAATTATACCTATTGTCTTTGTCTCTTGTGCATTTTTATTTATACTGCTTAGATATGCTTAGCGTATTTACTTCAGAGTAAATACGTAGAGGCCAGTCACGTCCTCTGCCCATATACTGGGAAGCGGGGCGTGACAGGTTTTGTTGGTGGCCCATGCAGATCAGACCTGTATGGAACACTACCATGCAGTTCTGTTTTGCGTGAACAACCTAAGCAATATAACACAAGAACCAGTAACTGAAAACATTCTTTACAATTCATATTCATTGAATCTTACAATTTCATATACTTTGAATTTGTCCTAACCTAAATTTTTCATTCAAGGTTATGGATTCCCCGAACAACACCAGCACCAACTTCAACAACACTCCACCTCCACTACCGATCACACCTGTCGTCCCTGCTCCGCTCAACGAGCACACGGTTCTGCTTGAGGCGATCCGCAGCCTCCTAAAAGGTCAGCAGCAGCAGATTGCTCTTTTAATGAACCGTCCCGAGGCAGAAGCACCTGGGGTGAAGCAATTCAGGGCTTTGCACCCCAAACAGTTTGCAGGAAAAGAGAGCCCTTTAGAAGCTAAGGAATGGGCTTCGAGCATCGAAAATGATCTGGCAGCAGCACAAGTGCCAGAGATAGCTTGGGTCCGTGTTGCGAAACTGCAGCTCACGGACAATGCACGGGTCTGGTGGAAGGCGGAAGAAAGCCGTCTTGATCAACCCATCGAATGGAAGACTTTCTAAGACATGTTCGACGCAAAGTACTTCCCTGAGACTGCCAGGTTCGACATGGAACAACAGTTCATCCATCTGCAATAAGGTTCAATGTGGACCAAGTTAGTAGATGAATATGACGCTAAGTTCACCATGCTCAGTCAGTAAGACATGTCTCAATAATTCAATTTTCAATATATCACATACTACACAGCTAACACAATACTTCAATAGATTTGCGGCGCACCTGATACCGACGGATGAGATCAGAGCCGACCCATGAATCGGCTCTGAAAGCTACCCACCGTTATGAGGCAGTGGTAAAAACGAGGGGCAGACCTCAATCTACAGGAGTTAAGCGCCCTGTTACCCAGATGGCAGGAGGAGCCTCGTCAAGGCCACCATTTATGCCAAGGAGACCGGGAATACCGAACAACCGTCCCAGCCCAGCCTTTTGTAACTACTGCAAGAGAGATGGGCATCTGATGAAAGACTGCCGGCGTGCAAACCGCCTTTGCATAGTCTGCGGCTCAGCTACTCACGATATGGTGTCTTGTCCTCATAAACAAAACTCATATGCTGCACCTAGGCCAGTAATCACTTACCTGCAGTGCCCAGCTATCCAAGCACCTGCTCCGAGACTTGCACTACCTGCTCCACCACCTAGAGGACTACTAACTGCACCTCCTCCACGCCAGTTCCATCAAGCTCAACGGAACGTTCCGAGGAATGCTCCTCACTCCAGGAGGAATGTACCACGGCGACAGGCTTTCACGATGACCGTGGAAGAAGCCGAGGCCACTGTCCAAGTTATCACTGGTAACCCTTTCTTCTCAAGCTTTTCTTTCAGCCTTAATACCTATCCACATATTTTCTCTATACCTAAAACATATCCCACATACCTTAGTTACAATCTTAGTAGTCTCACTCCCGGCACTAGCACTCTTCGATACTGGAGCATCTCACTGCTTTATGTCGCAACGGTTCGTCCGAACCCATGCAATTCCAGTCACACCGCTTGAATCCAGCTGGAATGTCAGTTCAGGAAATGGCGTTCTAAAGGAAACAATGGGATACAACTTGTGTCCAGTAGTCGTCTGCAGCAGAGAATTCTATGCTGACTTCAAGGTGCTGGACATACCGAACTTCAACGTGGTTCTAGATATGGAATGGCTCGGAACCTTCTATGCTACCATCAACTGTCGTCAAAGGAGGGTGGTATTCGAGATTCCAGACCATCCGGTCTTCTATTTCAAAAGTGGAGACCGTACCCTGGATCAAGTACTTACAAGGCGAAACCAAGGAAGGCGGTAATTGCAGCAACTCAAGCAGAGGAAGAATCAAAGCCAGAAGTGGTTCGAGAGTTCGACGATATGTTTCCTGACGATATATCAGGTTTTCCTCCCGATCGAGCTCTTGAATTCAGTATTGATTTAGTACCAGGAGAACAACCGGTGATCAAAGCACCTTATCGATTAAGTCCGGAAGGTTTGAAGGAAGTCTGAACTCATTTGGACGAATTATTGGCGAAAGGATGGATTCGTCCCAGCACTTTAAGTTGGGGATCACCAGTATTACTTGTGAAGAAGAAGGAAGGTTCATACAGAATGTGCATTGATTATAGAGCCTTGAACGAAGTAACGATAAAGAACAAGTATCCGCTGCCACGTATCGACGATTTATTCGATCAGCTAAGTGGATCTTGTGTTTTCTCTAAATTAGATCTTCGTTCGGGTTAGCATCAAGTGAAGGTCAAGGAAGCTGATATTCATAAAATGGCTTTCAGAACTCGCTATGGTCATTACGAATTTCTTGTGATGCCATTTGAAGTGACCAACGCACCAGCAATATTCATGAACCTGATGAATCAAGTTTTCCGGGAGTACTTAGACAAGTTTGTTGTCATCTTCATCGACGACATCCTGGTGTATTCCAAGAGTCGGAAAGAACATGCCGAGCACGTACGAATTGTCCTGGAAACTCTACAACAACATCAACTCTACGCCAAGTACAGCAAGTGCGAGTTTTGGCTAGATCAAGTTAGTTTTCTTGGACATATCGTATCGGACGAAAGAATCTCTGTGGATCCAGCGAAATTTTCAGCAGTAAGCAAATGGCCGACACCAAAGTCAGTGAAGGAAATTCAAAGTTTCTTAGGTTTAGCTGGATGTTACCGAAGGTTCATTGAAGGCTTTTCTAAGATAGCAACACCCCTGACCAAGCTCACACGTAAAGATGAAGACTTTGTGTGGTCAGAAGCATGCGAACAGGCTTTCGTAGAACTCAAGTCAAGGTTGATATCAGCGCCTATTCTCGTTATACCGGATCAATCTGGAGATTTTGAAGTGTATTGTGATGCATCCGGTAAGGGATTAGGATGTGTTATACATCAGCACGGTAAGGTTGTGGCTTATGCTTCAAGACAGCTGAAGACTCATGAGCGCAATTATCCGACGCATGATTTGGAATTGGCAGCCGTTATCTTTGCTCTTAAGACTTGGCGCTATTATCTTCTTGGTGAACGAGTGAACACATACACAGATCATATGAGTTTGAAATATGTGTTTACTCAGAAGGAACTTAATATGCGGCAGAGACGATGGTTAGAACTCATGGCGGACTTTGACATCAACCTGCGATATCACCCAGGGAAGGTGAATGTGGTACCTGATGCCTTTAGTCGCCAACCATTATCGATGAATCTCACCATCCAGTGGAAGCTTCAACAGGAATTGCATTAGATGGAGATTGAAGTAGTCATGCCAGGTAACGCTTCAAGTTTGATGAATTTACAAGTTCAATCTACCATTGTCAATTAGATAAAAGCAGCTCAAGCAAGTGATACGAAGTTGCAAAAGATCAGAGAACAAGTAGAGAATGGACTCAGAACAGACTCCATCATCCATGAAGAAGGATCTTTGAGATACGGCAGCAGATTATGTGTACCAAAAGGTTCTGTTTGGGAAGAGTTAATGAAAAAAGCTCATAACTCTCCCTATTCAGTACACCCTAGAGGTACAAAGATGTATAAAGATCTACGTCAGAATTACTGGTGGCATGGAATGAAGCGTGAAGTAGCCAGAAGCGTCGCTAAATGTTTGGTGTGTCAGCAAGTAAAGGCTGAACATTACAAGAAATCTGGATTACTTCAACCGTTACCTATCCCGGAATGGAAGTGGCAACACATCACAGTGGATTTTGTGACTACACTTCCTCACAGCACAAAGGGTAACGATGCGGTATAGGTCATTGTGGATCGACTCACAAAGTCGGCTCACTTCATCCCATTTCGAGTTGGCCAATCAACTGAGACATTAGCAAAGAAATACATGGAGGTAAGAATATATTTAAGATTTAAACTCTTCAAATATGTATTATCTCTGATACCCATGAACTCATACAGGAAATTATGAGACTTCATGGAGTACCGGTCTGCATTGTCTCCGATCGTGACACCGGGTTCCGATCACAATTTTGGCAGTCTGGAAGCAAGCTTAGGAACAAGTCTGAACTTCAGCACGGCTTATCATCCACAAACAGATGGTTAGTCTGAGCGAACTATTCAGATCTTGGAGGATATGCTCAGAACGTGTATGTTAGACTTCAGAGGATCGTGGGAAGATCACCTACATCTTGTGGAGTTTTCGTACAACAACAGCTACCAAGCAAGCATAGGAATGGCACCTTTTACAGCGCTATATGGAAGGAAGTATCGATCGCCATTAAGTTGGGACGACATCGGAGATAGGGAACTTCTTGGACCTGAGATGATAGTAGCAACTGTTGATGTGATTCGTACTATCAGAGAAAGAATGCGCATAGCCCAAGATCGACATAAGCACTGGGCTGATGCAAAGCGACGTCACTTGGAGTTCCAGCCGGGAGATCACATATTCTTAAAGATATCTCCGAACCGTGGAGTGATCCGATTTGGAAGACGGGGTAAGCTAAGTCCAAAGTACATTGGACCGTTCGACATACTCGAACAAGTCGGTGAAGTGGCATACCGCTTGGCACTTCCACCTTCATTGGAAGGAGTGCATAATGTGTTCCACATATCCCAACTCAAAAGGTATGTGAGTGACCCCAGCCATATTCTCGACCATTCCGAGCTCACTGTACAGCCCGACTTATCTTGTGAGCAACAACCTGTGGAGATCCTGGACAGGAAAGTGAAGTCACTTCGAAACAAGAAAGTCAACTTGGTTCGAGTGATGTGGAGAAAAGACACTCCGGGATAATCAACATGGGAAAGGGAAGATGAGATGCGTGCAAGATATCATCACTTATTTATAAACTAGTCCTTAAAATAAAATTGTAAATTTCGAGGACGAAATTTTTGTAAGGAGGGTAGACTGTAACAACTCTAATTTTAGTGTACAAAAATTTGTTTAAAAGTTAATATATACTTGGAGTATTTACCTTTCCTGTAAGTACTATAAGTAATTTTTTTGCTTTTTAATAGCAAGAAAGAGCTTGTAGCTCATTGGTAATACCTTGCACTGCTGAACCAAAGCACCAGAGTTCAAATCCCATCAGCCACATTATTTTTTATATTGTTTTCTTTTAAATTTTTAGAAACCCAGGAGCCTACACGTGCATAACTCATAAAAACCAAAAGTCACATATAAAACAAACTGGCCCAGGGGGGTAGACAAATCGCCAAGAGACACGTGGACCCCTAACCCGGCCTGACTCGGCCGGATCGGGCCGGCGGCACAGTTGACTCGGCCGGTGCCGTCGGCCGAACTCGGCCAAAACCCGAGTTG
The DNA here is from genome assembly GCA_030015575.1 of Agapanthus africanus. Classification (NCBI taxonomy): domain Eukaryota; kingdom Viridiplantae; phylum Streptophyta; class Magnoliopsida; order Asparagales; family Amaryllidaceae; genus Agapanthus; species Agapanthus africanus. Next base: position 259,661,016 of record JASDDO010000019.1, on the reverse strand, counting down.
GTCTTCTTGAAAGCTGTGCCTCTTGATCTTCTGAAAACCCTGTACACTTTAAAAACCCTGCATTATTATAGAGGATTAAAAATCAAATTAAAACTCTTTTAATGCAAAAATTAAATACATTTTTCTTTCACGCCCTTTCATCTAACCCTAACGCTAATCTTTTCCTATAAATACCACTCCATTCCACACCCTCCTCACTTCCAAAACTCTGTCCAAACTCTCAAGAAAAATCTCTAGACTTTGTGTGTGCAAGTGGAGTTAGCAAAGGGCGAAGCTCCGGCGATTTTCCGACGACGACCCTAGGAGCTCCCGGCGATGAAACGACGCACCGGTATCTCCTACCACTCCCTCTTCCTCTTCTCTTAGCTCCAATCCAGTAAGTCCCATTCTTCCTTTCCATCTTGATCTCTAAAAAGTTCTCTTTCTAAAACCCGACGAAAGCGGAGTTAATCCGACTTCAGATTCGGTTCTTCTTAAAAATTCCACATTTTCTTAAATACAAACATACCAAACCCTCACATCTTGACTATTAGATATTAACAAAATATCATGAACAAGTTTCATAAGAAAATATTTCATATTGTAATTTTTATCGTACTTTTTCAATAAAATACCATGTAGTTTAGTTTCGACATTAAAACATCATATTTCCTTGCTATACCTTTAGATAGATCATGAGGTAATGACCTGCCTCTTCACAACACTCATATGCAACATAAAATGATACCTTTCGGAAACATAGAATACGAGAATACGAATTTACAATTAAATACTTTTAACTTATAAAAACCATTTTCTACAAGATTACTTATTTTTAAACAAATCTTTGCAAAGCGCCGCTACAACCTATTTGGGGAACCTGTTCGGGATGGTACGGTTTATCGCACATTCTCGGGCTTAGTAGTACGAGATGCAGACCTCCGCAAGGAGCATTCGGTCTCGAAAGATTTAAAATACAAATATCTTAAGAAAATATGATTTTTAGATAAATAATAAATTTAATTATTTTATAAATATTTATATATGTATTATCAAAACATCTATTTTTGATATATTATAAATATTCTAACTTTTCTAAATCAAAAAGAATCATTTTATATGAAAATACCATGCAATTCTATACAAGTTCAATACTTTACAATTAAATACCATGTATTATGAAAAATAGGGTTTATTCACTAGAAATGTCACAATAATAAAATCTACATCTATGAAAACTTTAAAAACGATAATAAAATACTTGAGGTGTATTTTGAAAATTATACAAAATTATTTTTACGTAAAACCCCCTCAAGTTTTATAAATTACAATAAGGACCCTCGTAAATATAGGTTTAAGCGGGACCAGACTCTTGAGCCTCAGGGAGCCGGAGATATGTGTGCTTTCCTATTTAAGGTAGACAACTTAACAAACGGTGTTATCAACACGGTAATCGTCTTTGAAAAAGACACAAATCCTGCCGCCTATGTGCAGCGGTTACCGATAACACCAAAACCTAATTCAGGACTTCAATTCCTTTTCTAATTGTTCTGACTCAGACTAAGTCTCATTATAATAATCTGACTTGAATATGATTCAAGTACAAACTACAATTCAATATGAATCCATGAATCCATATATTCAATCTGTATTGACTGAACCGAACCATGGATATACCTTCCATCTACATAATTCTCCGGTTACATACATTTACTGATATCATAGTTTCGGCAAGTCATCCATCTATACAAGACAATACAATTTACAATATATTACAACAATACTATCAAGACATCGCGGGGTTTTAAGGGGTAGATTGGTACGGAAGGTGTTAGAAGTGGCACGAGACTGCAAGATTTAAGACACCTAACCTGAATTCATTTGCTGTTGTACCGTGGCATAAACGGTTCCTTGTATTCCATTTGCCGTTAGTCTCTGGCATATAGAGACTCCTCTCGTATACACTGGGCTCTTCTGTACCAAGCCACAAAAAACAACGTTAACAATATAATACAACTTTAAAAGTTACTCTCTCTCCGTCTATTCTATTTTCTCCCTTATCTTTAAGACTTACCGAGCGATTGTTCGCTTACAACATTCCTTCTCTTTCTTCTTTGGAATGTTGTCAGGTGATTCGGATCTTCAGGAGATCGAGCCCACCAGTGAGGACTTCGATCAGCTAGCTTACGACCCAGAGCTTTATATTCATTGTACACATTTCATTTCAGTACTTTAGATTCGGATGTATTTACTTTTCCATGTACTGTAAAAGAATGTTAATAAATAAAGTTGTTGTTCAATTATACCTATCGTCTTTGTCTCTTGTGCATTTTTATTTATATTGCTTAGATACGCTTAGCGTATTTACTTCAGAGTAAATACGTAGCGGCCAGTCGCGTCCTTTGCCCGTATACTGGGAAGCAGGGCGTGACAACTCCATGTTTAATCTTAACTTTTGAAGAATTGGCCACGCAGTTTCTCAGCCACTTCGTTGGCAACCGGCGACAGAAGAGGTCGATTGACTACATGTTCACCATCAAGTGTGAGGACAGGAGACTTTCAAAGACTATATTGCCCGTTTCTACAATGCCTTTCTGGAGGTACCCAGCCACCGGGACGAGACGGTCATCACCGCCCTGAGGTTTGGTATTAGGCACAAAGAATGGTTCCGCTCTTTTGCATTGGTGCAACCTAAGACCCTGTCCGAAGTAAAGGTCTAGACCGAGCAGGAAATCCAACTCGAATTCGAGGTTAACGCTCACCTTTCCCGTAGATACAGGACAGACCAAAAGAAAAGGGACCTGGAAGAAGACAAGAAGAAGGCTGATTAGTCGAAACCTTATACGCCAAGGTTTCGCGAGTACACACCTTTTAATGTCTCGCAGGCCGAGATGCTAGAGGAGGCGAAGAGCGAAAGATTCTTCAGGCTACGGCCGATGACACGAAAGCCGGGCAAGCGACTCTGCGTCCCGTATTGTGCCTATCATCAGACATAAGGACATCCGACCGAGAATTGTAAACATCCGCGCGATTACATCGATGAGCCGATCTGCTCCGGTCACTTGGCAAAATACATGTGAAACAAACATCAAACAGAAAAGGGGTAAGCTGACCAACTTGAAGCCGGAGAGCCGACTATCGGGCAGATCATGGTCATCACCGACTGACTCGAGTCCGAGCAACAAGGGCACCCGCCGTATCCGATCATTCAATGCAGGAGAATTTAGACTGTATCAACCAATATATATTTTCTTTAATAAATAAAGATTTTAGCTTCCCTGCAATCTAAACTGCTTCTTTTTGTTTCCGAGCTAAGATGCCATACGAGGCTGCGGGGCAGATTCCTGCTCGGCCCATCCACTGCGGGTAGCTTCCTGCCTAACAACGTTGTGAATCTAAAGCCCTCATCACGAGGCAGCGGGGCAGCTTCCTGCTCGGCCCATCCGCAGCGGGTAGCTTCCTGCTTAACAACACTGTGGATCCTAAGCTCTCATCACGAGATGACCGGGTAGCTTCTTGCTCATCCCATCCACAATGGGTAGTTTCCTGTTCAACGAAGACGTGGATCTAAAGCCCTTATCATGAGGCCACCGGGCAGATTCATGCTCGGCCCATCCGCAGCGGGTAGTTTCCTACCCAACAATGCTATGGATCTAAAGCCCTCATCATGAGGCGGCCGGGTAGCTTCCTGCTCAGTCCATCCACAATGGGTAGCTTCCTGCCTAACGAAGACGTGGATCCGAAGCCCTCATCATAAGACGACCGGGTAGCTTCCTGCTCGGCCCATCTACAATGGGTAGCTTCCTGCCCAACGAAGACTTGGATTTGAAGCCCTCATCATGAGGTGACCGGGTAGCTTCCTGCTCGGCCCATCCATAATAGGTAGCTTCCTGCCCAATGAAGACGTGGATCTAAAGCCCTCATCACGAGGCCGCCGGGCAGCTTCCTGCGCGGCCCATCTGCAGCGAATAGATTCTTGCCTAACAATGCTGTGGATCCAAAGCTCTCATCATGAGACGGCCGGATAGCTTCCTTCTCGTCCCATCCACAATGGGTAGCTTCCTACCCAACGAAGACTTGGATCTAAAGCCCTCATCATGAGACTACCGGGCAGTTTCCTGCTCGGTCCATTCGCAGCGGGTAGCTTCCTGCCCAACAACGCAATGGATCCAAATCCCTCATCATGAGGCGGCCGGGTAGGTTCCTACTTGGTCCATCCACAATAAGTAGCTTCCTGCCCAGCGAAGATGTGGATCTAAATCCCTCATCATGAGGCCGCCGGGCAGCTTCTTGCTCGGCCCATCTACAGCGGGTAGCTTCCTGCCTAACAACGCTGTGGATCTAAAGCTCTCATCACGAGACGACCGAGTAGCTTCCTGCTCGGCCTATCCACAATGGGTAGCTTCTTGCCCAATGAAGACGTGGATCTAAAGCCCTCATCACGAGGCTGCCGGGCAGCTTCCTACTCGGCCCATCCACAGCAGGTAGCTTTCTGCCCAACAATGCTGTAGATTCAAAGCCCTCATCACGAGGTGGCTGAGTAACTTCCTGCTCGGTCCATCCATAATGGGTAGCTTCCTGTCCAATGAAGATGTGGATCCAAAGCCCTCATCACGAGGCGACCGGGTAGCTTCCTGCCCAACGAAGACATGGATCTAAAGCTCTCATCACGAGGCCGACGGGCAGTTTCCTGCTCAGCCCATCCGCAGCGGATAGCTTCCTACCTAAGAATGCTGTGGATCTAAAGATCTTACCACGAGATGGCGGAGTAGTTTCCTGTTCGGCCCATCCACAATGGGTAGCTTCCTGCCCAGCGAATACGTGGATCTAAAGCCCTCATCACGAGGCCGCCGGGCAGCTTCCTGCTCGGCCCATCCGCAGCGGGTAGCTTTCTGCCTAACAACGCTGTGGATCCAAAGCTCTTACCACGAGACGGCCGGGTAGCTTTCTTCTCGGCCCATCCACAATGGGTAGTTTCCTACCCAACGAAGACGTGGATCTAAAGCCCTTGTCACGAGGCGGACGGATAGCTTCTTGCTCGGCCTATCCGCAGCGGGTACTTTCCTGCCCAACAACGCTCTGGATCCAAAGCCTTCGTCATGAGGCAGCCGGATAGCTACCTGCTCGGCCCATCCACAATGGGTAGCTTCCTGCCCAACGAAGACGTGGATCAAAAGCCCTCATCACGAGGCCGCCGGGCAGCTTCCTGCTCAGCCCATCCACAGTGGGTAGCTTCCTGCCCATACAACACCATGGATCTAAAGCCCTTACCATGAGGTCGGCGGATAACTTCTTACCCGTCGCAACCATTCACAGCGGGTAGATTCTTGTCCAACATAAGTTGTGAATCCTAAGCCCTCGCCATGAGGCCGGCGGACAGCTTCCTCCTGCCCGTCGCAATCATTCATGGTGGGTAGATTCCTACCCAGCCTAACTCGTGAATACTTAGCCTTTGCCAATAGGCCGACGAATAGCTTCCTGCTCGATGATATACCATGTGAACTCGGGGATCAAAGAGACACAACCGCCGAACTCCATGTCGTTTCCGGACAAACCACCATGGAGAATTCTCGACGCCAAGCTGAATTATTGAAAACCGGGACGATAACCACTCTCAATCCGGCTAACAAATAGGCCAGAATGAGAGTGGGGGGGCTAATGATGATGCTCATGTTGGGTTACACTAACGCCCTGGCCATCAACCAAGGCCGATTGAGGAACAAAAATTTTACAACGATTCAAAACTGGCGCTGGAATAACCCTAAACCGGATCTACCATAAACCTAACTAGCATAACCTGAGAAGCTATCTACTATGAAAAGAGCTTATATCAAGAGGCTTAAGTCCTTTGGGTCTTCACTCCTCTCCTTTAGCATGCTCCTATTGGCCTCCATGATCGAGCTTGTTCGACGGCTTTCTCACGTCAAAGATGATCCACCCGAGAGTGTCTACTTTGAGCTCCTACCACTAAACCAAGGTAACTAAGTTACTTAGTATGCTAATCTAAATACCCTAGATGATGTAGAGAGTGATGATGGATTGATTTGTCTCAAGAACCCTAGGTTTCTCAACATATGAGATTATTAGGGCTTAAGGTAGAAGAAGAGAAGCTAGGGGAGATGATAGTGTTGTAGTGAGCATAATAGAATGAAGAATGGATAAATGTTGTGACTAATAAAGCAAACACAAAATATCTACAAAATATCTAGCATGCTTAAAATATCTACAAAATATCTAGCATGCTTAAATAGTAAACCATAAGTCATCCCATGAGTCACTACATGGGTCGCCAAGTAGCCATGCTTCATTCAATGAATGATAGCACTTCACCCTCCACCCCATTAACCATTTAACTAAATGGTTAAAACAAATAATGAGGTGTCTTCTTCTAGAAGCACTCTTGTAACAAATTACAAGAATACCCCTCACCGTATATACATACCCGTATCCGTATTCCGAAAAATACGAATACAAAAGAGACGAAAATAATCCAACAATATAATACTAGGATCCGGCTTAAACCAAAGCCCGCTAATATTATCCGCCCGAACATCATACGTGCATAAGTACATGTATGCGATCGAACCCTGCCGTAAAAACATACGGCCTCTACATCGTTTCGCCCGAAGCAGAGAAACCATCTGTGCGGGACTCTAAAGACTTGACAGTACGCCGGCAGTACGTTACTGGATAAATCCATAACCACAAGCACGTCAGCGGCACTAGCTGTACGTAACGGCTACCCGGGTACCTGTCGAAAAGGAAAGCCGACGAGCAAACTCATCCAGATCCCAACCGAGCCTATCCGTGACAATCTCCGTATAGTACCTTCTCTTCATCTAAGAGTATCGCATACCGGATCTAAGGGTGGTAAGCATCAGACCCTAATAACCCGATAATTCATGCTGATGCGGCTCGGGACCAATCCGGAAAACTACTGATCAACCTATCAGTAAATCCTAACTGCCTTGGCCAAGGTTTTATGGTCCTGGCCAATTGAACACGGTACGATATCAACTCCCAATACCTGGAGATACAAATCCCTGACAATCACTCACTGCCTCCATGTGGCTCGGGACTGCACCCAACCAAAACCTGTTTGCACGACTCAGTGGTAGGGTAGTGATCAAAGCACAGTGGAAACTCATACGAGACAAATGACGATCTCAGGTCCAAAGACTAACCTGTACACATGTCATAAGAGAACCGCTATCTGACGATAGATATAATACCATCTAGAGGTTCTCGGCGAGTCTGTCCAGTGTACTCACCCCTAGTGAGCACCCGTATACAATCTTAGGTGATCACACCAATGGTTGTGGGACCAACCACTGCCCCTCGTCTGGGACTCGAAATGTATACGCAAGTCTACTATGGAGTATTGATGCCCGATCTCGATGCTCCTGTGACTTGGGACTTTTAAGGATTTTCTTATAGACTATCCAGCTCCCACAAGTATGATCACCATCATAATGCTGGTAGTCAAGTAAGATCCTACGGGCTTTATCAACATGTGGTCGACATATATAACATATGCACATGTTAAGATAAAGACAAACCATAATAGTATACTACTATATCGAGTCTTTATCAATATGTGCAAGCAACATAAAGCATCAGTAAAAACAAATACACATATCCTGATAAAGTCAACTCAAATAATATACTATATAACTGAGCAAGATTGTCCTATACATACATATCCCCTGCATCCATATGTATACATATACAATAATGGCATCTAGGGTATACATATCCAATAATCTCCCACTTACAATAAAGGCCAGTTATTGGCGTACCGAATACCCAACGTCTACTCTAAGGCCAGCTGCTAGCGCACCGTATACCCAACATCTCAAAAAGTCGCTCGAACCGCGCTTGAGGGAGGGCCTTTATAAATGGATCCGCCGTGTTCTCTTTTGTATCCACTCTCCGGACCTTGATCTCCTGGCGATTTATGATCTCCCTGATCAGGTGATACCGCCTTAAGATATATCTGGATTTCTGATAGGACCGTAGTTCCTTCGCTAAAGCTATAACCCCATTGTTATCGCAATACAAAGGTATCGAATCAACCATGGATGGAACTGCTTGAAGTTCAATAATGAACTTCTTCATCCAGACCGCTTCTTTTGCGGTATCGTTTGTAGCAATGTATCTAGCCTCCATCGTCGAGTCTGCGACGGTGTCCTGTTTGGAACACCTCCAACACACCGCCCCTCCGTTGAGGGTAAACACAAAACCCGAGACAAACTTGCTATCATCCTTGTCACTCTGGAAGCTTGAATCGGTAAAAGACTCGACCTTAAGGTCTTCATTACCGAAAACCAAGAACATTTTCTTAGTCCTTCTCAGGTACTTAAGAATGTTCTTCACTACTGTCCAGTGGCTCTCACCTGGGTTCGACTGATGCCGGCTCACCACGCTAAGTGCGTAAGCTACATCTGGTCTTGTACATAGCATCGCATACATTATAGATCTTACCGCCGAAGCGTAGGGTATAGTGCTTATGCGAACCCTCTCCTCATCAGTTTTGGGAGACAACTCCTTGGAGAGGGTAATTCCGTGCAATGCGGGTATATTACCACGCTCGGAATCTTCCATACTAAATCTCTTTAGTACGGTCTCTATGTACCTGGACTGTGAAAGTCCCAATAATCTCTTGGATCTATCTCTGTAGATCTTGATCCCCAGAATGTACGAGGCATCACCCAAGTCCTTCATGGAGAACCTTTGTGATAAGAACAGCTTGACAGATTGTAGCATATGAATATCATTTCCTATCAAAAGAATGTCGTCCACATACAAGACTAGGAATACGACAGTTCATCCTACAATTTTCTTATATATACATGGCTCATTCTCATTCTTGATGAAGTCAAATTCCTTGACCGTCTCATCAAAACAGATGTTCCAGCTCCGCGATGCCTGCTTCAATCCATAAATGGATTTGAGCAACTTGCACACCTTCCCGCTGCTCCCACTGTCTACAAAACCTTCTGGCTGATCCATATAAACGCATTCTTCCAAACTTCCGTTTAGAAAAGCTATTTTTACGTCCATCTGCCAGATTTCATAGTCATAGAAGGCAGCAATAGCAAGTAGGGTCCGAATGGATTTGAGCATACCCACTGGAGAAAAGGTTTCATCATAGTCCACTCCTGGTCTTTGACGAAAACCTTTTGCAACGAGTCTAGCCTTATAGGTTTCCACCTGCCCATCTACACCAATCTTCCTTTTGTAGATCCATTTGCATCCAACGGGTTTTACCCCAGGTGGAGCAATATCCAAGGTCCACACTTTATTGGCGTACATGGACTCCATTTCGGATTGCATAGTATCCAGCCACTTATCAGAGTCCCTGCTGATAATGGCCTGCCTGAAACTTGTAGGATCATCTTCTTACAAGATGCAATCCTCTCTATCCCCGTCTATGAGAAAACAGTAGTATCTCTCGGGCGGATGAGAAATCCAACTAGATCTGCGGAGTGGCTGAGCTTCGTCTGGGATTATTGAATCATGTGATTCTATCAAATCTTCAGTTGTTGTTTGTGTATCTGGAATTTCTTCCAGTTCTACCATGCTTCCCCTGGTTTCTTTTGCAAGAGACTGCCATTCCAGAAAGGTAGCATTCCGAGAAACAATAATCCTTTGTTCCTCAGCATGGTAGAAAAGGTATCCTCGCGAATGTATGGAATATCCCACAAATTTACACAATACTGATCGTGTCTCAAGTTTGTCCGGATTGTGCTTCCTCACATAAGCTGGAAAACCCCATATCTTGATGAATTTAAGACATGGTCTTTTATCACTCCATATTTCATATGGAGTCTTAGGCACTGATTTATACGGAACCTGATTCAATAGATACGATACTGTTTCAAGCGCAAGTCCCCAAAATGAAAGAGGCAATTATGCATTACTCATCATGGAGCGAACCATATCCAATAGGGTACGGTTCCTCCGCTCCGATACGCCATTGTGCTGTGGTGTATACGGAGGAGTAAGCTAAGAAAGAATTCCATTCTTTTTCAGGTAATCTAGGAATTCCATGCTCAAGTACTCCCTTCCTCTATCAGACCGGGGGATCTTGATACTTTTGCCAGTCTGGTTCTTGAAGGGTTAGCCTAGCACCTCATGAAGGGTTTGGAAGCATCACATGTACCAAAGATTGAATTTTTAGGGTGCTAAGTTAACATACAAAGGATCGATCCTAGAAAAATTAGGGTTTCAAGAAACTACACATCATCACATGAAAGAAATGCTAGGGTTTTGAGAGTACAACCTTTGTAGCTCCCTACGCTAGACTCTTTGGCCACTTGAGGGTTGGAGGAGGGTTCGCTTGAAGTCTCCTAGTGTCCACGACGATCCACCCGAAGCTCCTAGTCCAAGCTTGCAACTTCACTTTTCAAAAGAAGAAATGAAGATAACACTCTAAACAAGTGGGCTAAACTTGTGTAGAATGATGTTGTGGTTCTCTTTCTCACTTCAAAAACCTTTCTTGATGTGTATTTTGCTCACTATAAAATACTAGAGAGCAAAAGAAGAAGGTGGAAGAAGATGATGGCTTTTCTTTTTCAAGAAGAGAAAAGATTAACCTTAGAAAAGAAATAAAAATATATCTATATATATTTATTTCTTCTCATCTTAAACCATGGTTAGAATATGAAGATATTATTGTATCATAGTTTAAAACACCTAAGGAAAAATAACCAAGGGTTAAAGAGTGGTTAAGCAAGGTAAGATGTAGAAGAGTGTAGAAACAATCCAATAATTAACCCTCTTTCTTTCCCTTTTTGTTTTAGTATAAATACAATAATAATCCATATTAAAAACCATGGTGTGAGTCTTATATTGCCATCATATTCCATGTATAAGCAACCATGAAGGATGATGCATGTATGTATGTGTGTATGCACATCCACATGTGCATGAAACTAAAAGAAAGAAAGCATACATGCATGCATACATCCATCATGTACAAGAAAAGGTTTTAAGTGAGAAAACTAATGGTTAAATGATAAATCAACACTTGATTTATCAATCCGGCCATATCACATATGACCCCACCAAAAGCAAGCCGCCCGATCAATATACGGTATCCTATACGCGCATTTTAATCGGGTCCATGCGCATATCGCATACGCGCACCACAACGTTTCGCCTGGACTAGGTAACTCCTTTGTGGGACTCTAAGACTCGTCAATACGCCGGTAGCGGGTGATGATCATATCAAGCACCCCCAAGCCGCAAGCGGTCAGCTAAACGTAACGGCCACCCGGGTATTGAGCGATCAGAAGGAAACAAGCGAACCTGTTACAACTCCCGTCGAGCCAACCGGCAACTCTACCGTGCAGTCCGATCTCTTCGTCTGATATGTCGCATATCAAGTCTAGGGGTGGTAAACGTCAGACCCCAATAACCGATAAGTCGTGCCGATGTGAGGCTCATAACGGGTCGAGAAACTACTGGTAACACTTACCAGCAAATCTCTAATCAGCCCTGGCCAGGAACTTCCCTGTTACGGCCAATCGAGCACAGCGCAACATCAACCCCAATACCGGGAGAGACGAAACCCCTCCTATCGCTCATTGCCTCCATGTGACTCGGGACTGTACCCAAAAACCACCGTTTTGCACGCCCTCATGGACGTGGTAAGGTGTAAATCAAAGCACAGTGGGAATCAAACAAGACTCTATGACGATCTCGGGTCTACAGACTAACCTGCACCAGTGTCACCTAAGAACTGCCATCTGACGTGAGGTATAATACCATCTGGGAGTTCTCGGCGAGTCCGTCCAGTGTACCCAGTCTCCACTGAGCACCCGTATACCATCTCTGATGTCAAACACCAATGGATATGGGATCATCCATCGCCCATCTCATGGGTCGAGAAGTGTATACGCTAGTCTACACTGGTATATCGATGCCCCATCTCGATATACCCACGACTAGGGACATTGAAGGATGTACTTATGGACTACCATGTCCCCACTAGTATGATCCACATCATAGTCCAGGTAGTCAAGTACACATCCTAAGGGCTTTACCAACATGTAACCATAAGACAGTATAAAGAGACAAGTATACATGTTAAGATAAAGAGCAACCAGATAGCATACTATCATATCGAGCAAGAAAGTCATCTCTATATATGTCCAAGCATCCAATATAATATACATCATCTGTACAATACTGGCCTCTAGGGCATACATACAACTAACAATCTCCCACTTGCACTAGGGCCAGCTGCTGTAGTATCGCATACCGAGCATCCCGAAGAGTCTCTCAAACTGTACCTGGGGAATGGCCTTCGTGAGTGGATCCGCTGTGTTATTCTTCGTGTCAACCCTCCTAACCTCGATCTCCCGGCGATCAACTATCTCCCGGATCAGGTGATACCGCCTCAGAATATGCCTGGATCGCTGATGGGACCTGGGTTCCTTAGCTAAAGCCACCGCTCCATTGTTATTGCAATACAAAGGTATTGGATTCTCAATGGATGGAACCACTCCAAGTTCAGTAATGAACTTCTTGATCCAGACAGCCTCTTTGGCAGCATCGTTGGCAGCGATGTATTCAGCCTCCATCGTCGAGTCTGCCACGGTTTCCTGCTTGGAACTCTTCCAGCTAACCGTCCCTCCGTAAAGGTAAAGACAAATCCCGACTGCGACTTAGAGTCGTCCTTATCACTCTGGAAGCTCGAATCGGTAAAGGACTCCACTTGGAGTTCTCCGTTATCATACACCAAGAGCATCTCTTTAGTCCTTCGTAAGTACGTGAGAATGTTCTTCACTGCTGTCCAGTGACTCTCTTCAGGATCAGCTTGATACCTACTCACTACACTTAGTGAGTATGCTACATCGGGTCTGGTACATAGCATTGCATACATGATAGAGCCTACAGCTGAAGCATAGGGTATCCCTTGCATGCGAGCTCTCTCCAAATCAGTCTTGGGAGACATCTCTTTGGAGAGAGTGACTCCAGAGATCGTGGGTAAGTTCCCACGCTTGGATTCTTCCATACTAAACCTCTTTAGTATGGTGTCAATGTACCTGGATTGGGACAATCCCAATATCCGTTTGGATCTATCTCTATAGATCCTGATTCCCAATATGCAGGAGGCATCACCTAGATCTTTCTTTGAGAATCTTTGTGATAAGAAGAGCTTGACCGATTGAAGCATAGGAATATCATTTCCTATCAAGAGTATGTCGTCCACGTACAATACGAGGAAAACAACCTTACTCTCTACCACCTTCTTGTAAATACAAGGTTCATCTACGTTTTTGACGAAATCAAACTCTTTGATAACGACGTCAAAGCAGATGTTCCAACTCCGCGATGCTTGCTTTAATCCATAAATGGATTTAAGCAGCTTGCACACCTTCCCGCTGCTCCCACTGTCTACGAAGCCCTCTGGCCGAGTCATGTACACGCACTCTTCTAAATCACCGTTTAGAAAGGCGGTCTTAACATCCATTTGCCAGATTTCGTAATCATGATATGCAGCGATGGCAAGCATGATCCGGATGGATTTAAGCATAGCTACTGGAGAAAAGGTCTCGTCATAGTCCACACCTGGTCTTTGACGAAAACCCTTTGCAACAAGTCTAGCTTTGAAAGTCTCCACTTTTCCATCTACACCAAGCTTTTTCTTGAAGATCCACTTGCTCCCAATGGGTTTTACCCCTTCAGGAGCATCTTCCAAAGTCCATACTTTGTTGGTGTACATGGATTCCATCTTGGACCGCATTGCATCCAGCCATTTCACTGAGTCCCCACTCGTGATGGCCTGCTCGAAGCTAGTTGGGTCATCATCCTCCATGATGCAATCCTCGCTCCCCCCATCCATGAGAAAACCGTAGTATCTCTCAGGCCGTCGAGGAACCCTACTAGATCGGCGGAGAGGCTGAGGTTCGTTGGGAACTACCGAATCCTCTGGTTCAACTAAATCTTCTGTCGTAGTCTGTATTGCTGGAACCTCTTCCAGTTCTACCTCCTTGCCACTGATCTCTTTTTCAAGAAATTCCTTTTCTAAAAAGGTGGCATGTCGAAAAACAAACACCTTTTGTTCCTCGGTGTGGTAGAAGATATACCCGCGCGAATGTGTGGGATATCCAATAAACTTACACAGAATGGACCTTGCCGCGAGTTTGTCCGGATTTTGTGTTTTTACATATGCCGGACAACCCCATATCTTAACATAATTAAGACATGGTCTCTTTCCTTTCCATATCTCATATGGAGTGGTTGGCATGGATTTGGTGGGAACCATATTCAATAGGTCTGCAGCTGTTTCCAGTGCATATCCCCAGAAGGAAATAGGTAACTCAGCTGTACTCGTCATAGAGCGCACCATATCTAATAGGGTGCGGTTTCTCCGTTCCGATACACCGTTGTGCTGTGGTGTATATGGAGGAGTCAGCTGAGAGAGAATCCCATTCTCTTTTAGGAAGTCTAGGAATTCATTGCTCAAGTATTCACCTCCTCGATCAGATCGAAGGATTTTAATACTTTTCCCGGTTTGGTTCTCGACTTCTAGTTTATATTCTCTAAATTTCTCAAAAGCTTCTGATTTGTGTTTCATCAGGAACACATATCCGAATCTAGAGAGATCGTCAGTGAATGTAATGAAGTACGAAGAACCATCCCTGGCATGTGTAGACATGGGACCACATACATCACTATGTATCAGTCCTAAGAGTTCGGTAACTCTTTCTCCGTGTCCCGTAAACGGAGTTTTGGTCATCTTGCCTTTAAGACATGACTGACAAGTGTCATAAGATGAAAATTCAAACGGATTCAAATATCCATCCTTATGCAACTTAGCTAGTCGTGTCGCATTGATGTGACCCAGTCTACAATGCCACAAGAAGGATTCGTTCAGTTCTGAACGTTTCCTCTTGTGTGTGTTTGTTATGCTTAGAACTGTTGATTGATTTAGAACATAAATGCCATTGCACAACGTGCCTGATCCAACCAACTTTTGGTTACGGAAAATGTTCATAACATTATCCTGTAATGCAAAATTATATCCCTCTTTACTCAGTAAAGAAACCGATATAATGTTGCATATCAGGTTCGGCATGTAATAGCATTCGTTCAGAACCAATGTATTACCAGTTGGCAATACAAGGTGATATTCCCCGACGGTCTTAGCTGCAACAATTGCACAATTTCCAACTCTTATGTCTTTATCACCTTCTCCAAGTTCTCTACCTTTCCTAAACCCATGTAACTGATTACATATATGGGATCCTGATCCGGTATCTAATACCCAGGACGTAGGGCAAATGGAGAAACAGTTCTCTGTAACGAACACACCCGAAGAAAATGCATCATCATGTACTTTCTTCATTCGGGTGGCATGGGAATCCTGGTATACCCCTATGTCCTGTTCAGTCTTATAACTCTTATAAGAAAGAACGGAACCAACGTTCCCCAGCACAGTATAACATGAGGGTTCAGTCAATACATCCATATTATTATCTTGATTAAGGCATGACATGGTCGCTACCTTGAGAGAGAGAGAAGAAAACACTTTAGCGTATGCTCTTACAAGATCAGATTAGTTATTATCTTATCTAATCAGGATGGCTCCCACTGTTTTTATCAAATCTTCCTTCAAACCCTAAAAGGAAAGACTAGCCGGAATTAATTACACCCTACAACTTCGCCGATCTTTCAGCCAGGCCAGTGTCGGTACTTTGAGGGAGGTTCCCCGTGCTTTCGCACGGACCTAATTAAAGTAAACCTCGTTTTCCCAGAGGCGTAACCCCGTTGACACCTTTCTAGACACCTACTTGATCGGCTAATTGTCCTGTGTAAAACTCTTCCGGGAGCAACAATTACTCGCAGTGGGTATCGGGATCCAACTATCTCATAGAAGGTATGCAATCTCATTGCAAATTTCAACACTTGAAATTCCCGATAATATTTTGCCCCTAGCGTCCTATGACCTTGACGCAGGCCAACAAACCATAGTGCGCTAGTCAAGTTCAACCCGTCATTTCTTGATTGAATTAAACCCACCCGTACGACCCTTGACGCAGGCCAACAAAGTCGCACGACTATCCTAATCCAATCTGCATCATATGCATCAACAGATAAATACTAGTTAGCTACCGCACACTACGCCTTGACGCAGGCCAACAAACGTAGCACGAATACTAAGTAGGATTTATCTGAAATGATGGAGGGCTACGACAGGTTTTTCTGAAAACCTATTGCGTAATGAACTTGATATCGTTGTAGAATCAAATGAAATTTTGAAATGGAGTGATTTTGAGGTTTTTATTAGTTTTGCTAAAGAGGTCACTCCCGGTGAAGGGATCTCGGCTCTTTCCTCATTGAATAAGGTGCGGGATATATCATATATATCACTGTGCAAAGCAAAACTCCAAAAGCAGTCAAAAGTCAAACCGAGTGTTGTAGCATCTGCCAGTTTTGCTAAAGAGGTCACTCCCGGTGAAGGGATCTCGGCTCTTTCCCCATCGAATAAGGTGCAGGGTATATCATATATACCGCTATGCAAAGCAAGACTGTAGCTACCCTTTTATTTTAAAATTTGATTCTACAACATCTTTTAGGTTTCTTTTCTTTCATTAATCACATTAATGAAGTCCCATCATTTAAGTCACCTAAACATCACAGATAAATACGACGTACACTTATGCCATCCGCATTCGCCTCGATGTCCCCTCATGCACCGTTAGGTCAGGTAACTAACGGCAGAGCAGGACAGGGCTAGCGCGGGTGTAAAACATAAGTAACGCCTATATAATATATCATATATACTGTATACTGTATCCATCACAGAACATATCTAATGATCACATCACAGATATCGCAGCAGAAACATAGATATAATGTGGCATATACTAGGACGTCCGTATTTAGTATTTAGCTAACAATAGAAAATACGGATTCCACAGTCGCGATGAATAGCCAAGCCCACACCCTGAACCCCTACGAGAGCGGCAAGCGACCCTACCAATTCTGGAGTTTAGGAGACCCGGTCTCGACTCCTCGAGATGGCCTCCTACTAAACCCCAGAACCCGGTCACCTGTGCTCCCCTCCTTAGGTCCATCCTAATGCGGAAAAGTAAATAATATACAACACAGGTGGCATCGACCTCAACCCGGAAGTGCCCCAAATAAAAGATTATTACATTACATTTGAATTTACATGAATGAAAATATAAAACTCTCATCTCACAAAAAAAAACCCCGGCTATTCAATCGCGACAATCTTGCACACCATATCTCAGCAACACATAATATCTCATATCATCAACGTAAGTAAATATGCGTACCCCAATTGTCATTGATGTATAGCAACGAAACCGGCGATATCGACATACTACACTTACGGTCACAGAAAAGAAAGTGTAAAACTGCAATATCTGGAATCCACATTCTCTTTAGACATCGTAAATGCAAAATATCACATACTTCGTATTTCATGTCCAACTATATGAATTCCACATATTGCATCACATTCCAGATAAATAGACGGTATTAAAGTTTTCGAACGAACGATCAAATACCCAAGATTCGCTAAAGCTCAACACTTGAGCGGAGTTCAAAAACCCGGAGTGTGACACAGTGGTAGCGGTCCAGCCGTAGAAGGGTCAAGCCAACGCCTCACATGTGGCACGCCGTACTGCCCCAAACCCTAAGGTTCAAAAGGCAGTTCAAGACGGTCACATAATCGAGTTAAGGTTTGTTGTCTTCTAGAGGGTCCACCACAAACAAACTTGCATGTATTTCCGAAATATTTTAAACCCCGTGAAAAGTGAGCAAATGATACTCGTTCAAATACTTCAATACATTCTACTTTATCCGGAAAAGTCACGAAATGAAAATTCCGATCAAATCGACGAGTCCAAAACCATCTCAAGAATTTTCAGCACTAAATTCAGATTAAAAATACCTTAAAAAATATACAAGCAGAAGCAAGCATTACTGTACAAAAATCATGCAGCGATTGATATATACGGCCGCGGAACCGCGGCCCAAGCAAGCTTTGGCCGCGTTTCCGCGACGAGATTGACTGTTCACAGCATCAAATTTTACAGTAATTCTTATATTTACCTGCTGAATTTTTTACATATTTTTAATTCTGAAAAACAGCAGTTTTGAAAAAATGACCAGAGAGCGCTATAAAACCGTATTTTCCGGTTCGATCGGAGTTTTAACTTCGTTAAAGTGTCGTCTAATGTTCTAGGTCGGCTCTGATACCAGTGAAGGGTTAGCTTAGCACCTCATGAAGGGTTTGGAAGCATCACATGTACCAAAGATTGAATTTTTAGGGTGCTAAGTTAACCTACAAAGGATCGATCCTAGAAAAATTAGGGTTTCAAGAAACTACACATCATCACATGAAAGAAATGCTAGAGTTTTGAGAGTACAACCTTTGTAACTCCCTACGCTAGACTCCTTGGCCACTTGAGGATTGGAGGAGGGTTCGCTTGAAGTCTCCTAGTGTCCACGACGATCCACCCAAAGCTCCTAGTCCAAGCTTGCAACTTCACTTTTCAAAAGAAGAAATGAAGATAACACTCTAAACAAGTGGGCTAAACTTGTGTAGAATGATGTTGTGGTTCTCTTTCTCACTTCAAAAACCTTTCTTGATGTGTATTTTGCTCACTATAAAATACTAGAGAGCAAAAGAAGAAGGAGGAAAAAGATGATGGCTTTTCTTTTTCAAGAAGAGAAAAGATTAACCTTAGAAAAGAAATAAAAATATATCTATATATATTTATTTCTTCTCATCTCAAACCATGATTAGAATATGAAGATATTATTGTATCATAGTTTAAAACACCTAAGGAAAAATAACCAAGGGTTAAAGAGTGGTTAAGCAAGGTAAGATGTAGAAGAGTGTAGAAACAATCCAATAATTAACCCTCTTTCTTTCCCTTTTTGTTTTAGTATAAATACAATAATAATCCATATTAAAAACCAAGGTGTGAGTCTTATATTGCCATCATATTTCATGTATAAGCAACCATGAAGGATGATACATGTATGTATGTGTGTATGTACATCCACATGTGCATGAAACTAAAAGAAAGAAAGAATACATACATGCATACATCCATCATGTACAAGAAAAGGTTTTAAGTGAGAAAACTAATGGTTAAATGATAAATCAACACTTGATTTATCAATCCGGCCATATCACATATGACCCCACCAAAAGCAAGCCGTCCGATCAATATACGGTATCCTATACGCGCATTTTAATCGGGTCCATGCGCATATCGCATACGCGCACCACAACGTTTCGCCTGGACTAGGTAACTCCTTTGTGGGACTCTAAGACTCGTCAATACGCCGGTAGCGGGTGATGATCATATCAAGCATCCCCAAGCCGCAAGCGGTCAGCTAAACGTAACGGCCACCCGGGTATTGAGCGATCAGAAGGAAACAAGCGAACCTGTTACAACTCCCGTCGAGCCAACCGGCAACACTACCGTGCAGTCCGGTCTCTTCGTCTGATATGTCGCATATCAAGTCTAGGGGTGGTAAACGTCAGACCCCAATAACCGATAAGTCGTGCCGATGTGAGGCTCATAACGGGTCGAGAAACTACTGGTAACACTTACCAGCAAATCTCTAATCAGCCCTGGCCAGGGACTTCCCTGTTACGGCCAATCGAGCACAGCGCAACATCAACCCCAATACCGGGAGAGACGAAACCCCTCCTATCACTCATTGCCTCCATGTGACTCGGGACTGTACCCAAAAATGACCGTTTTTCACGCCTTCATGGACGTGGTAAGGTGGAAATCAAAGCACAGTGGGAATCACACAAGACTCTATGACGATCTTGGGTCTACAGACTAACCTGCACCAGTGTCACCTGAGAACTGCCATCTGACGTGAGGTATAATACCATCTGGGAGTTCTCGGCGAGTCCGTCCAGTGTACCCAGTCTCCACTGAGCACCCGTATACCATCTCTGATGTCAAACACCAATGGATATGGGATCATCCATCGCCCATCTCATGGGTCGAGAAGTGTATACGCTAGTCTACACTGGTATATCGATGCCCCATCTCGATACACCCACGACTAGGGACCTTGAAGGATGTACTTATGGACTACCATGTCCCCACTAGTATGATCCGCATCATAGTCCAGGTAGTCAAGTACACATCCTAAGAGCTTTACCAACATGTAACCATAAGACAGTATAAAGAGACAAGTATACATGTTAAGATAAAGAGCAACCAGATAGCATACTATCATATCGAGCAAGAAAGTCATCTCTATATATGTCCAAGCATCCAATATAATATACATCATCTGTACAATACTGGCCTCTAGGGCATACATACAACTAACAGTTCTCTACTTCCTTTCTGAATTCTTTGAATTTCTCATAAGCTTCAGATTTGTGTTTCATAAGATACATATACCAGAAACAGAGAGATCGTTAGTGAATGTGATGAAGTACGAGAACCCACCCCTTACATGTATAGACATCGGACTACACACATCACTGTGTATGAGTCCCAAGAGCTCTGCTGCTCTTTCTCCGTGTCCGGTGAACGGAGATTTGGTCATCTTTCTTTTGAGACAAGACTGACAAGTTTCATAAGATGAAAATTCGAACGTATTTAAATGTCCATTCTTATGCAAATTACTTAGTCTTTTCTTTCCGATATGACCAAGTCTACAATGCCACAAGTAGGATTCGTTCGTATCTGAACTCTTCCTCTTGCGTGTGTTTTGTATATTGAAAACAGTGTTTTGATTTAGAACATAGATACCATTACACAGTATACCTTCTGCAACCAATACCTGATTAAGGTAAATGTTCATGATATTTTTATTAAGAACAAACTTATATCCATCTTTATCAAGTAAAGAAACTGATATGATATTGAAAACTATGGAAGGTATATAGTAGCAATTGTTCAAAATCATAGTATTGCCTTTTGGCAACACCAGGTGATATTCACAATTGTTCAAAATCATAGTATTGCCTTTTGGCAACACTAGGTGATATTCACAGACGGCAGCAGCATCAACTTGTGCTCCGTTCCTTACTCTGAGGGACATATCACCAGGTCCAACTATCCTACTTTTTCTTAGTCCCTGCAATAAATTACAGATATGAGATTCTGATCCGGAATCTAGTACCCAGGAGGTAGGACTGACCAAAAAACAGTTCTCAATAACAAGAACACTTGAAGGAGACGCAATAGTATACTTCTTCTTCGTTGGGGTCATCAAGGAATTCATGCAATCCTCTTTTCCTTGCTCATACTCATGACAGCTG
Organism: Agapanthus africanus; assembly: GCA_030015575.1. Taxonomy (NCBI): domain Eukaryota; kingdom Viridiplantae; phylum Streptophyta; class Magnoliopsida; order Asparagales; family Amaryllidaceae; genus Agapanthus; species Agapanthus africanus. Next base: position 259,639,739 of record JASDDO010000019.1, on the reverse strand, counting down.
TCATGGTTTAGAGCCAAACCGACGTTCCCCAGCCCCGAATAAGAATTCGGATCGGTCAAGCGATACATTTTATTATCTTGATTAAGGCGTGAAATAGTTGCTACCTGGAAAGAGAGAAAAGAAACACTTAGCGTGCGCTCTTGCAAGATTAGATTGGTTATTAGTTTATCTAATCAGGATGGCTCCCACTGTTTCCTCGAATTTTTCTTCAAACCCTAAAAGAAGAATTAGTCAGGATTAATCGCACTTCACAATACTTGCTTAACCTTTCGGCCAGGCTAGTGTCGGTACTTCGAGGGAGGTTTTCCAACGCTTTTGCGAAGTTCCTTAACTATGTAATCTCTTTTTCCTGGAGGCGTAGCACCGCTAACACCGTTCTAGACACCTGCTTGGTTTATACCATTGATTGTTAAGTGAAATAATCTCCCAAGAGTAATCCTACTCATCAGTGGGATCGGGATCCAACTATCATTGTGTGATGACCTAAATGGAATCCACTCTGGTCACCACACTCCAGAAGGTATGCCAAAAACTACAAGTTTTCTGTATATTTGAAACTCCCGATGTGGTCTTTGCCCCTAGGACCCAAGTGACCTTGACTAAAGATCAAAATGTCAAAAGGTCCTAATCAAGTTCTACCCGTTATTATTTTGATTGCATTAGACCCACCCGTACGAGCCTTGACTAAAGATCAAAATAATCGTATGATTGTCCTAACCAATCGCATTACCATGCAACATAAAAGTATTACATAGCTACCGAACACTACGCCTCGACTAAAGATCGAAATGCATAGCACGAATACTAAGCACTACCAATCCGAAATGATGGAGGGCTACGGCTGGGTTTTTGGCGAAAAAACCCTTTAACGTAATGAACTTGATATCATTGAAGGAACCTGAGCAGTTTTGAAAAGGAGTGGTTTAGGCTCCGCTTTTGAAAACTTCTGGTTTTTAAAAAAAACTGAGTAATTTACAGTATAAACTTTTGCTCAAGAGGTCACTCCCCGTGAAGGGATCTCGGCTCTTGCCTCCTGGAATGAGGTGTTGGATATTCACGACCGAATACCACTATGCAAAGCGAAAGAATATAACTATAGTTTTTCGAAATTTGTTTCCACAACATCATTTTAGGTTTCTTTTCTTTCATTAATCAAAATTAATGCAGTCCCATTAATTAACCTATCACACCAGAAAAGAACGAAAATATAATGTACGTATATGCCAGCTGCATTCGCCACAGGGCCCCGTCATGCACCGTTAGGTTACTTAACTAACGGCAGAGCGGGGGCTGGACTAGCGCGGATGCAAAACATATACAACATCTACTAGTGTGTGTGTGTGTGTGTGTAATATTTGTCCCAGGCATGATATAATCAACATCATAAAATCTCAGCAAGTAACACAGAATGGCGGATAATCTTGGAGCCTCGGGTTTTACTTGAGCCGCAAATAAATGTAACGCCCCACGTCCCAGTACAAATGGTATTGTTCACTCTGGCCGAAACCGCATGGTTTTTCCCTTTAGAGCGAACCGGACCCGACTAGGGGCCACTTCCCAAGAGGTCACCCATCCCAAGACTTCCTTGGCCCAAGCACGCTTAATTACAGAGTTCTCAAGCTCCTGTAGTTCCGGTTCACTTAAAAGACGCCTCTGTAATTGAGGGTGGTATCATTATATTTATAATGCAGTTCGGTACTCTTTCGGAATGTGTTTTAAGGACCCGATCCCATTGTTCTGAAATGGCTCCCTCACTCAGATCACCAAGATGTCCGCAACAGACCGCACTGAGTGTGGACAGAGCAGATCACCATGATGTCTTAAGACTGCACTGCTCTGGGGTATTACATTCCCCCCGTCCAAGAATAATGGTTCGTCCTCGAACCACAGACTTACTATTGAGGTACCTGCATGGGCCACCATAAATGTAACGCCCCATGTCCCAGTACATATGGTATTGTCCGCTCTGGCCGAAACCACACGGTTTTTCCCTGTAGAGCGAACCGGACCCGACCAGGGGCCACTTCCCAGGAGGTCAGCCATCCCAAGACTTCCCTGGCCCGAGCACGCTTAACTACGGAGTTCTCAAGCTCCCGTAGTTCCGGTTCACTTAAAAGATGCCTCTGTAATTGAGGGTGGTATCATTATATTTATAATACAGTTCGGTTCTCTTTCGGAATGTGCTTTAAGGACCCGATCCCATTGTTCTGAAATGGCTCCCTCACTCAGATCACCAAGATGTCCGCAACAGACCGCACTAAGTGTGAACAGAGCAGATCACCATGATGTCTTAAGACCGCACTGCTCTGGGATATTACAAAACCCAACGTTCCCGGTCGTGTGGATAGCCTGTGCAATGAAAATCTGGACCCCTACGAGCGCGGCAAGTTACCTACCAATCCCAGAAGTGAGGAAACCCCAATCAACAAAATAAATGGGCCACCCAGCACTCTACGGGATCTGGTAACTTAAGCGCCCCTCTGTGAGTCATCCTATACCCCCCACGAGTGCGGCGAATAGCCCGCCAATTCTAAAGTGAAGCCCCCTCCGTCTCAACGCCATGAGATGCAGGCTTGTTGCTTTCTAGAACCCGGCTATTCGTGCACTCCACCGCGGGGTGATTCTAGTACAGAAAATGAAAATAATATGTACAATGGTGATATCGACCTCAACCCGGTCGTGCCCTAAACAAATAATATACAATCCGACAAAGACGGCAGTCCACATGTCGGACGCTCGCCCCGCAATATGAATATACAACTGAATCTAAACTGTACCATTATCATTGCACCCCAAGCTATCCACCACGACAATCCAACCACAACCTTAGCACAAACACAGAACATCAACGTGAATGTCATGTTCGCAAATTCGTCTAAAGGAACATATAGCAGTTAGACAAGTTATACCGCTCAAATGACATTCACGGTCGTAGATAGAAGTGTATGTACTGAAACCATTAAATAGTGCTAAAAAAATAACGACTTTGAAATACTCCAAGTTGCCCCAATCACAAAGATAACAGAATATCCAACCTGGGCAAAAACAAACATATCCTGAAACCCTAAATCCAAGTAATACAGAGCACCAAACAAAAACGAGAATTTTTCATTATGGAAGAACTGGACAGGCCGGCCAAAACCGAAAACTCACCGGCCAAATTTTTTAATTATGTGCTCGTTTTTCTCTGGTCTTCTATTTGTCACATAATAGTCTTCTGCAATTGTTTTAAATTTTTTTTGAAGACTTTAAAAATTCGAAAGAAACTTAAAATTTGGGTTTCGTATTTTGGAGTTGTTTCGGTTTTGTTACATTAACATCGTTTAAAACTATTAGTATAGGTTTTATGGGTTGGTTCTGATACCATGTTGGGTTACACTAACGCCCTGGCAATCAACCGAGGCCGACTGCGGAACAAAAATTTTACAACGATTCAAAACCGGAGCTAGAATAACCCTAAACCGGATCTACCATAAACCTAACTAGCATAACTTGAGAAACTATCTACTACGAAAAGAGTTTATACCAAGAGGCTCAAGTCCTTCGGGTCTTCACTCATCTCCTTTAGCATGCTCCTGGTGGCCTCCATGATCGATCTTGATCGACGGCTTCCTCACGTCAAAGATGATCCATCCGAGAGTGTCTACTTTGAGCTCCCACCTCTAAACCGAGATAACTAGATTACTTAGTATGCTAATCTAAGTACTCTAAATGATGTAGAGAGTGATGATGGATTGATTTGTCTCAAGAACCCTAGGTTTCTCAACACATGAGACTGTTAGGGTTTGGGGTAGAAGAAGAGAAGCTGGGAGGAGATGAGAGTGTTGTAGTGAGCATAATAGAATGAAGAATGGCTAAGTGTTGTGACTAATAAAGCAAACACTAAATATCTAGCATGCTTAAAATATCTACAAAATATCTAGCATACTCAAATAGTAAACCATGAGTCGCTACATGAGTCACCAAGTAGTCATGCTTCATTCAATGAATGATAGCACCTCACCCTCCACCTCATTAACCATTTAACTAAATGGTTAAAACAAATAATGAGGTGTCTTCTTCTAGAAGCACTCTTGTAACAAATTACAAGAATACCCCTCACCGTATATACATATCCGTATCCGTATTCCGAAAAATACGAATACAAAAGAGATGAAAATAATCCAACAATATAATACTAGGATCGGGCTTAAACTAAAGCCTGCTAGTATTATCCGCTCGAACATCATACGTGCATAAGTACACGTATGCGATCGAATCCTGCCGTAAAACCATATGGCCTCTACATCGTTTCGTCCAAAGCAGAGAAACCCTCTGTGTGGGGCTCTAAAGACTTGACAGTACGCCAGTAGTGCGTTACTGGATAAATCCATAACCACAAGCATGTCAGCGGCACTAGCTGTACGTAACGGCTACCCGGGTACCTATCGAAAAGGAAAGCCGACGAGCAAACTCATCCGGATCCCAACTGAGCCTATCCGTGACAATCTCCGTACAGTCCAGTCTCTTCGTCTAAGAGTATCACATACCGGATCTAGGGGGTGGTAAGCGTCAGACTCTAATAACTCGATAATTTATGCTGATGTAGCTCAGGACCAATCCGGGAAACTATTGATCAACCTATTAGTAAATTCCAACTGCCTTGGCCAAGGTCTTATGGTCCTGACCAATCGAACACAGTACGATATCAACTCCCAATACCTGGAGAGACGAATCCCTGACAATCACTCACTGCCTCTATGTGGCGCGGGACTGCACCCAACCAAAACCTGTTTGCACGACTCAGTAGAGCCGTGGTAGGGTAGTGATCAAAGCACAGTGGGAACTCATACGAGAAAAATGACGATCTCAGGTCCGAAGACTAACCTGTACACATATCACAAGAGAACCGCTATCTGACGATAGGTATAATACCATCTAGAGGTTCTCGGCAAGTCCGTCCAGTGTACTCACCCCTAGTGAGCACCCGTATACAATCTTAGGTGATCACACCAATGGTTGTGGGACCAATCACTGCCCCTCGTCTGGGTCTCGAAACGTATACGTAAGTCTACTCTGGAGTATTGATGCCCGATCTCGATACTCCTGCAACTTGGGACTTTTAAGGATTTTGTCACACCCCACTTCCCGGTATACAGGGAGTGGACGCGGCGAGGTCTGCTACGTATTTACTCAGAAGTAAACACTCTAAGCGTATCTAAGCAATATAAAGTAAAATGTACACAAGAGACATGAATGTAATGAACAACAACTTTTATTTATTCAACATTTCTTTACAATACAACTGGAAATATAAATACAAGTCTGGAATGCAATGCCTAAACAATGGCATGAGCTGAATGAAAAGTAAGTACAAGTAAAGTCAATACTCAGGGTCTTCTGTGAACTGCTCCAAGTGCTCCTGGCTAGTCTCGAACTCCTCGGAGTCGGGTCCTCCTAACAACATTCCAAAGAAGAAGAGAAATAGGAATATCGTCAGCGAATAATCGCTCGGTAAGTCGCAAAGAAAGAAAGAGAGAATAGACAGATAATAAAACATGTGAAATAGATAATGTTATATTTGTTATACAAACGTAGTTGTTGTAGCTTGGTACAGAATATGCCAGTGTATACGAGAGGAGTCCAACTTACACCGTGGATTTTGGTAACCCGTAGTACAAGGTTCCGTCAATAATACCACGGAACAACGACATAGATGTAATTACGTCTTTCAGTAACCACCTCATGCCACCTTTAATATGTTCCGTACCAGTCTACCCCTTTATAAACCCCGTAATGTCTTTTGTATTGATTGTACTGATTGTATTGTATTGTATTGTACTAAAAGGAAGACTTGTCGAAACCATGATATCAGTAAACGAAATAGATATAAATGGATAGTCATATAATCAGAGTATATCTATGGTTCGGTTCGGTCAATATAGATTGCATTCTGGTATAGACGGATTCATGTTGTATTGTAGTTATACTTGAATTGAATTCAAGTCAGATTAATTTCATATTTGACCACGACTCGAACTGAGTCAGACTTTTATACAGAATTGAAGTCCTGATTGTTTTGGAGTTATCGGTAACTGCTGCACATGGACGGCAGGATTTGTGTCTTTTTCCAAAACAATTACCGTGTTGATAACACCGTTATTAGATTATCTACCTTAGATAGGCAAGCACCCATATTCTCCGGCTTCCCGAGGCTCAAGAGAACTGGTCCCGTTTAAACCTATGTTTATTAGGGTCCCTATTGTAATTTAGTATAACTTGAGGGGTTTTATGTAAAAATAGTTTTGATATGTATTTTCAAAATACATCTCAAGAATTTAATTATCGTCTTTAGGCTTTTCATAGATGTATATTTTATAAAAATAAAATTTTCTAGTGAGTAGAACCTAAATTTCATTGTATGTGGTATTTTAATGTAAACTTTGAATGATATTGAATTGTAAAGTTAGTTTCATGAACTTGTGATTCTTTTGCTTTAGAAAACATGGAATGTCCATATATTATATTTAAAATAGATATTTTGATAATATTTATATACATTTTTTTAATAAAAATAAAGTTTATTTATTTTATAGAAATTTCATTTTCTTAAAAATTGCATCGAAATTCCATCGAGATCGAATGCTCCTTACGGAGGTCTGCATCTCGCTCTACTAGGTCCGAGGATGTGCGATAACCCGCACCATCCCGATCAGGGTTCCCCAAAATGGGTTGTAAAGGCGCAATTGCACGGAATTACATAACACACTTTTTAAAGAAAACGGTTTTTGAATGTTTAAGGCATTTAATTGTAAACTCGTATTTTCCCACAAACTAAAATCCCAAAATTCATCATGCTATGTCAAAAATACGTGTTGTGATAAGGTAGGTCATTACCTCGTGAGATCTAAAGGTAATACGGTTAAATTTGAATAATTATAAATTGTATGTAACATGATGGTATTTTATTGTAAAAGTGAAATAAAAATGGCAACATGAATTATTTTGAGATGAAACTTGTTCTAATGTGTTGATTTATGTTTGTTGAACATTATGAGAGAATACGGTATTTTATTATTTAAGAAAAATGGAGTTTTTAAAGAAAAACAAATCGGAAATCGGAATAACTCCGCTCCCGACGAGTTTTGAAAAAGAGAAGTTTTAGAATAGAGATGGAGGAGGGGAATGGGAACTTACAAGTTAGAAAACAAGAGAAGAGATAGGGGAAGCTATTGGAACCGTCGGGGCGTCGTTTTGTCGCCGGAATCTCCCCGAAACGTCGTCGGAACTTCGCCTCTTGCTAACTCCACTTGTACAACTTGGGACATGGAAATTTTAGAGAGTTTTTGTAATGAAATTTTGAATGAGGAGAGCTGAAATGTGGTGTGGTGTTTATAGGGAAAATTAGGGTTTAGGGTAATGAAGAATATAATTAAAATGTGCATTAAAATATGGATTAATGTCCATTTTTAATTCTCTGGAATGTGCAGAGAAATTAAACAGTATAGGAGTAGTGGGGGGAGTCCAAGGGTTTAGGGTTGAAAAATTGGGGACCATCCCCTACAGGGGGCCCGGCGGTGCCAGTGCCCAAGCTAATTTCGCCGGTCCAATACCGGCGAGGGGGCTTGGGATTTATGACATGTGTCCCCGCCGCTTCAACTAGCCTATTGCACATGTTTGTTTTGTTAGTTATATGTATGCCCTAGAGGCCATTACTGTACATTGGATGTATATTGTAGTGGATGCTGGGACATATATAGGGAGGACTTTCTTGCTCGACATGATAGTATGCTATCTGGTTACCCTTTACCTTAACGTGTATGCTGATTGTCTCTCTGTTACATGTTGGTAAAGCCCTTAGGATCTGTACTTGACTACCTGGACTATGATGCGGATCATACTAGTGGGGACATGGTAGTCCATAAGTACATCCTTCAAAGTCCCTAGTCGTGGGTGTATCGAGACGGGGCATCGATATACCAGTGTAGACTAGCGCATACCTTCTCGACCCATACAGATGGGCGATGGATGATCCCATATCCATTGGTGTTTGACATCAGAGATGATATACGGGTACTCAGTAGAGACTGGGTACACTGGACGGACTCGCCGAGAACTCCCAGATGGTATTATACCTCACGTCAGATGGCAGTTCTCTGGTGACACTGGTACAGAGTAGTCTGTTGACCCGAGATCGTCATAGAGTCTTGTGTGGTTCCCACTGTGCTTTGATTTCCATCTTACCACGTCCAAGAGGGCGTGCAAAACGGTGGTTTTTGGGTACAGTCCCGAGTCACATGGAGGCAATGAGCGATAGGAGGGGATTCGTCTCTCCCGGTATAGGGGGTTGATGTTGCGCTGTGTTCGATTGGCTATAACAGGAAATCCCTGGCCAGGGTTGCTGAGATTTACTGGTAAGTGTTACCAGTAGTTTCTCGAATTGTTATAGACCTCATATCGACACGACTTATTGAGCTATTGGGGTCTGACGTTTACCACCCCTAGGCGAGATATGCGACATATCAGACGATCAGACCGGACTGTACGGTAGTGTTACTGGTTGGATTCACTGGAGTGTGAGCGGGCTTGCTCGTCGATCTTCAGATCGCTCAATACCCGGGTGGCCGTTACGTTTAGCAGACCGCTTGCGGCTTGTGGATGTTTGATATGATCATCATCTGCTGCCGGCGTATTGACGAGTCTTTAGAGTCCTACACAGAGGTTTCCTGGCTCAAGCGAAACGAAATAGGAGCGCATATGAGATATGTGCGGGACCGAGAATAATACGGTATGTGATACTGTATTCGATTCTCGCGATGTGACATTGATCGGTTATATGCGATATAGCCGGGTTATCGGATCAAGTGTTGATTTGATAAGTTGTTACTGATGATACCAGTCGGTTATGTGCGATATGACCGGATCGTTAAATCAAGTGTTGATTTAATGATTTAATGCATAATTGTATATTTGATATATTACTTTGCGTTAACTAGTATCGGTTCACTTTAAAATGGATTTTCTCACTCGGGTGTGCGCATTGCATATGCGATATGATTTTGTGCACTTGCTTGTATCATGTTTGATGATGCATGCCAAACTTGGTTAAGTGTAAAGAATCAACCATGGTAATGAATGGGTTAGGGTTTTGATTTTTATTTATTCATTTATCTTTCTTATTTATTCTTTTTGGAAAAAGGAAAAAAGAAAGATAAATGGCGGCATATTTTGGATTTAGTTGAAGTTTCTTGAAACTTTGACTGAGTCTTCATTCTTGTCCTATACTTAACCCTAACCATTTTAACTAACCTAAGTTAATTCTCTACACTTAACTAGAGTTAAAAGTATGATAAGTATTGTTTTATTTTCTATTTTTAATTCAAGACTTATCATATCATCTTCATCTTCTTCCATTCTTCAAGTGAAGAAAGCTTCATTTTCATCAATGGTGATTGATGATTAAGAGTGAGAAATCCAATTTTAAAGTCTACCCACTTCCTATTTCTTCATCCTCTACCTCTTGCCAAGTAGTAGAGTGTGTTTTCTTCACAAGTTTTTAGGGCTTGGTGAAGGTGGAGCTTGATTTAGCGATGCCTCGACGTAGATCATCTTCGGCATGGACATCGACGACCTAGCTCGCTTTTTCTCCGACGAAGCCGACTCTAGAGCCCGGATTCCTTTTGGACAGCGGAGACGACTTCGTTGCGGAGCTATGGAGGTGGAGCACCGGATCTACAAAGGTTGTATTTCCGATATCCCATTAGTTAAGTTGTTAACTAGATTGTTTTTCGCCTAGTTTTCTAGCAAACGATCCATAGTCGGGTCTCTCGGCACCTAGATTTTTTGAAAATGGCATGTTCGATGCCTTGTGAGACCTCACTAGTGTGCCTAGGAACCCTACAGTGGTATCAGAGCCTAGCTAGAGCCTTAGGCGAAGTTTAGACGGATTTTGAAGTCCGAACGACCCAAAACACAAACCCAAAATAGCTCTCTGGACGTTTTCCAAATTCTGGGATTTTTCCAGATTAAAAATATTCAGAAAACTCAGTAAAATAATCTAAGAATTACTGTTTAAATTCGAGGGCTTGATTCATTAAAGGGGGCGCGGATCCGCGGCCTTACAGTAGGCTCATGCGGCGGATCCGCGGCCCTTTTGTCGTTTTGTGCATTCAATTCTGCACAGTAATTCTTATATATTATTTCTGGTGTTTCTGGAAATTTTTAATATTTATTCAAGAGTTGAATTTTCTGGAGTTGTTTTGGGGATTCGGTGTTTCGATCGGAGTATCAAATTTTGTCTGTGTGGCTTTCCGGATAAATTTTAGAATATGTTAAAAAGTTCGACCGGATATAAATACCCAATTTTTCCCCTGTCGGGAAATTTCCAAGTGTTGGATTTTTCCGTAGTTTAACGACGTTCTAAGTAGTGCAAGTAACTCGATGGACCCTCTAGAAGACAACAAACCTTAACTCGATTATGTGACCGTCTTGAACTGCCCTTTGAACCTTCGGGTTTGGGGCAGTACGGCGTGCCACATGTGAGGCGTTGGCTTGACCCTTCTACGGCTGGACCGTTGGTACTGAGGCACGAACTGAATGTTGTTAGACTTATTTCATGTGTTGATCTGTATCGGGAAAACTTGGGTGTTCGATTGTTCGATCGGAAAGTTTAACATTTTCTGTTTATCTGGAATGTGATACAATAATTGGAATTCACAATAAGTTATGAGATAACTGAATGAATGTTATAAATCTAGCGGTTTAGTCTCACTTGATCGGTTGCCACGGAATTTTGATGTGATCAAAAGTCCGTCGCAATCACGTAGCGTACGCGGATACTCGCCGGGTAAACTTAATAGACAGCCTCACTCCATAGCCCCGACCAAGTGACTGTAGGAGAACCCCGTCGCCGAAAGCATCCGTTCGGGTGCTCGCGGCAGCGGTGTTCCGCCTTGGTGCACTTCGTCGACGGTATCGGGGGTGCGGCCGCCTACTGAAGTTTGCGACGAGTATTCGATCAGGATGTCGGGAATCTTGTTGAATTACCCGACTTGATATTGAAAAAAGTTTTCGATAATGAGACTAAAATGCGGGGTTTATAATTGTTAGGCATGCGATGTCTAAGTAATTCATTTGGTCAGGCATGCGATGTCTGAGGTGGTTGCGGATTCCAACTGTTGTAGTTTTACACTTTCTTTTCTGTGACCGTAAGTGTAATATGTGATATCGCCGGTTTCGTTGCTATATGTCAACGACAATTGGGATGGACATATTTACTTACGTTGATGACATGTGATGTTATGTGTTGCTGGATATGTTATATTGGATCGTCGTGTTTGAATAGCCGGGGGTTTTTATGTGAGATGAGTGTTTTTCATTTTCTTTCATGTAAAAACTTGTATGTAATATTCTTTTATTTGGGACGCTTCCAGGTTGCGGAAGTTGTCACCTCTTGTATATTATTTACTTTTCCGCACTAGGATAGACCCAAGGAGGGGAGCACAAGTAACCGGGTTCTGGAGTCCAGTGGGAGACCAACTCGAGGAGTCGAGTCCGGGTCTCCTAACTCTAGAATTGGCAGGGTTGCTTGCCGCTCTCGTAGGGGTCTAGGGGTGTGGATTTGGCTATTCATCGCGACCGTGGAATCCGTGTTTTATACTGGCTCGTATTGAAAACACGGACGTCCTAGTATATCCAATATTTCATATGTTTCTTCTGCTGCGATATCTGTGATGTGATCATGTGATGTTCTGTGATAGATACAGTATATAGTATATATGATATATTATATAGGCGTTACTTATGTTTTACACCCGTGCTAGCCCTGCCCCGCTCTGCCGTTAGTTACCTAACCTAACGGTGCACGAGGGGACATCGAGGCGAATGCGGATGGCATAAGTGTACGTCGTATTTATCTGTGATGTTTAGGTACTTAAATGATGGGACTTCATTAATGTGATTAATGAAATAAAAGAAACCTAAGATGTTGTAGAATCAAATTTCAAAATAAAACAGGTAGCTACAGTTCTTGCTTTGCACAGAGGTATATATGATATATCCTGCACCTTATTCGATAAGGAAAGGACCGAGATCCCTTCACCGGGAGTGACTCCTTTAGCAATAACTGGCAGATGCTACACACTCGGTTTGTCTTTTGATTGCTTTTAAGTGTTTTGCTTTGCACAGTGATATATATGATATATCCCGCACCTCATTCGACGAGGAAAGGACCAACGATCCCTTCACCGGGAGTGACTCCTTTAGCAAAACTAGAAAAGCCTCAAAGACACTCCATTTCAAAATCATTTGATTCTACAACGATATCAAGATCATTACGCAATAGGTTTTCAGAAAAACCTGTCGTAGCCCTCCGTCATTTCAGATATGTACTGGTTAGTATTCGTGCTGCGTTTGTTGACCTCTGTCAAGGCGTAGTGTGCGGTAGCTGATTAGTGCTTATCTGCATAAGCATATGATGTGATTGATTTAGGGTAGTCGTGCGACCTTGTTGACCTCTGTCAAGGGTCGTGCGGGTGGGTTTACTTCAATCAGGAAATGACGGGTTGAACTTGACTAGCAGCCTATGGTTTGTTGACCTCTGTCAAGGTCATAGGACGCTAGGGGCAAAATATTATCGGGAATTTCAAGTGTTGAAATTTGCAATGAGATTGCATACCTTCTATGAGATAGTTGGATCCCGATACCCGCTGCGAGTAAGAGTTACTCCTGGGAGAGTTTTATACATTACAATTAGCCGATCAAGTAGGTGTCTAGAAAGGTGTCAACGGGGTTACGCCTCTGGGAAAACGAGGTTTACATTAATTAGGTTCGTGCGAAAGCATGGGGGACCTCCCTCAAAGTACCGACACTGGCCTGGCTGAAAGATTAGCGAACTTGTAGTGTGTAATTAATCCCGGCTAGTCTTTCCTTTTAGGGTTTGAAGGAAGATTTGATAAAAAGCAGTGGGAGCCATCCTGATTGGATAAAATAATAACCAATCTATTCTTGCAAGAGCGCACGCTGAGTGTTTTCTTCTCTCTCTCTCCTAGTAGCGACCATGTCACGCCTTAATCAAGATAATAATACGGAATATTGACCGAACCCGCTTGTTATACTGAGCTGGGGAACGTTGGTCCCGCTCCACCTTATAATTGTTATAAGACAGAGCAGGAAATTGGGGAATACCAGAATTCCCGTGCAGCCCAAACGAAGAGAGTGCATGCTGATGCATCATCTTCGGGTGTGTTCATTACAGAGAACTGTTTCTCAGTGTCCATTACGTCCTGGGTATGTGATACCAGATCAGGATCCCAGATATGTAAGTTGTTACATAGGGCTACAGAAAGGTAGAGAACTGAGAACGGGTGATAAGTTTCATGAGGCAGAAAACGGGGCAAGAGTTGCAGCCAAGTCTGTTGGTCACTGTCACCCTGTATTACCAATACATTGATTCTGAACGAATGTTGTTAGATACCGAACCTGATATACAAAATCATATCAATCTCTTTATAAGTAAAGAAATGATAAAATTTTGTATTGTTGGATAATGTTTTGAACATTTCCTATATCAAAAGTTGATCGGTTCAGGCACGTTATCTAAAAGCATTGATGTTCTAAATCAAACTACAGTTCTTAGTATGTGGAACACACACAAGAGAAAGAGTTCAGAAATGAACGAATCCTTCTTGAGGTATTGTAGACTAGGTCAGATCAATGTGACCCGACTAGCTGAAGTTACATATAGATGCATATTTAAATCAGTTTGAATCTACATCTTGTGAAACTTGCCAGTCATGTCACAAAGATATAATGATACTAGCTCTGTTTATTGGAAACAGAGAAAGAGTTAGTGAACTCTTGGGATGATACATGTTGATGTATGTAGGTCCCCTGTCTACACATACCAGGAATGGTTCTTTATACTTCATTACGTTCTCTGATGATCTTTCGAGTTTCAGACCTATGTTCCTGTTGAAACACAAGTCCGAACCTTTTGAGATATTCACAGAATATAAGTTAGAAGTAGAGAACCAAAATACGGGTATAAGTATTATGTCCTTTGATGTGATCAAGGAGGAGAATACTTGAACACGGAAATCCTGGACTATTCTAAAGGAGAATGAGATTCTCTCTCAGCATTACTCCTCTGTATACACCATAGCACGATGGTATATCGGGGCGGAGCAATCACACCCTATGTGATATGGTATGCTCTATGATGAGTATTACTGAATTACCTATTTCCTTTTAGGGGTTATGCACTTGAGAAGCTGCATACCTATTGAATAGGTTCGAATCAAATCAGTTGCCTACCACTCCATATGAGATATGGAAAGGGAAGAGCCCATGTCTTAAGCTAGTTAAGATTTGGGGTTGTCCGGCCTATGTCTAAAAGCAAAATCCGGACAAGCTCGAGGCAAGGTCTGTTATATAGAACTGGAAATATTCCTGCTATACAAACTGCAGCAGATGATTTGATAGAGCCAAAGGATTCAGTAGATTCCAACGAACCTCAGCCTCTCCGCCGATCTAGTAGGGTTCCTCACCCACCTGAGAGATACTTCGGTTTCTCTATGACAGTGGGAGCGAGGATTGCATCATGAGATGATGACCCAACTAGTTTCGAGCTGGCCATCAAGAGTGAGACTCTGTAAGAATGGCTGGATGTTTATCGATCTGAGATGGAATCCTTATACACCAACAAAGTATGGACTTTAGTTACTATATCTGAAGGGTTAAATCCCCATCAGGAGCAAGTATATCTTGAGAAGATTACTTGGTGTACATGGAAGAGTTGAGACTTTCAAAGCTAGACTTGTTAAAGGTCTACATCATTGACCAGGTATGGGATGATGATGAAACCTTTTCTAAGTGGCTATGCTTAAGTCCATCCAGATCCTACTTGCCACGGCTATATACCATGACTACGATATCTGGTGGTTGGGTGTCATGACAGCTTTTCTAAATGATGTTTAGAAGAGAGCATCTATAAGTAAACAGCCAGAGGGCTTCGTAGACAGTGGGAGCAGCGGAAACGTGTGCAAGATGCTTTATAGGATAAAGCAGGCATCGCGGAGTTGGAACATCTGTTTTGATGAAGCGGTCAAAGAAGTTGACATCATCAAAATGGTAGATGAACCTTGTATAAACAAGAAGGTAGTAGGGAGTATGGTGACGATCCTCGTAGAGTACGTGGATGACATACTCTTGATAAGAAAAGAGTTTCTTATGCTACGCTCGGTCAATCTCCGCTTATCACTAGAATTCTCCATATAGGATCAAAGTGATACCTACTAAATCCTGGATTTTGGATCTATGAGATAGATTTAATTGGATGTTAGGATTCTCACTAGTTGTAGTGAGATGGTATCAAACGATCCTGGGGAGAATCACTGGAAGTGTTCCAGGGTGATAAAGACGACTGAATGTCAGTCACAGGCATTGTCTTTACCCAAGTAAAGGGACGGTATGTTGGAAGAGTTCCAAACTAGATACCGTGACATACTAGACGATAAAGGCACGATACATCGCTACTTAAGATGCTACCAAAGAGGCTGTTTGGGTGTATATTGGTTCATGAGATGAACTATGTTCCTACCATTGTGAGACGATGGAGTTGTGGCTTGTGCCAAGGAACGCCAGTCCCATCAGTGATCCAGACATATTCTAAGGCAGTGTTACTTGATCATGAAGATGGTTGATCTCCAGGGGATCGAGGTTAGGAGAGTAGACTCAGAGGACAAACACAGCGGATCCACTCACAAAGGCCTGTTCTCAGAGAGAGATTTTTATGGGATGGTTGAGTATGAGATACTACAACCACTGCTACAGATGGCCCTAGTGCAAGTGGGAGATTGTTAGTTATATGTATGCCCTAGAGGCCATTACTGTACATTGGATGTATATTGTAGTGGATGCTGGGACATATATAGGGAGGACTTTCTTGCTCGACATGATAGTATGCTATCTGGTTACCCTTTACCTTAACGTGTATGCTGATTGTCTCTCTGTTACATGTTGGTAAAGCCCTTAGGATCTGTACTTGACTACCTGGACTATGATGCGGATCATACTAGTGGGAACATGGTAGTCCATAAGTACATCCTTCAAAGTCCCTAGTCGTGGGTGTATCGAGACGGGGCATCGATATACCAGTGTAGACTAGCGCATACCTTCTCGACCCATACAGATGGGCGATGGATGATCCCATATCCATTGGTGTTTGACATCAGAGATGATATACGGGTGCTCAGTAGAGACTGGGTACACTGGACGGACTCGCCGAGAACTCCCAGATGGTATTATACCTCACGTCAGATGGCAGTTCTCTGGTGACACTGGTACAGAGTAGTCTGTTGACCCGAGATCGTCATAGAGTCTTGTGTGGTTCCCACTGTGCTTTGATTTCCATCTTACCACGTCCAAGAGGGCGTGCAAAACGGTGGTTTTTGGGTACAGTCCCGAGTCACATGGAGGCAATGAGCGATAGGAGGGGATTCGTCTCTCCCGGTATAGGGGGTTGATGTTGCGCTGTGTTCGATTGGCTATAACAGGAAATCCCTGGCCAGGGTTGCTGAGATTTACTGGTAAGTGTTACCAGTAGTTTCTCGAATTGTTATAGACCTCATATCGACACGATTTATTGAGCTATTGGGGTCTGACGTTTACCACCCCTAGGCGAGATATGCGACATATCAGACGATCAGACCGGACTGTACGGTAGTGTTACTGGTTGGATTCACTGGAGTGTGAGCGGGCTTGCTCGTCGATCTTCAGATCGCTCAATACCCGGGTGGCCGTTACGTTTAGCAGACCGCTTGCGGCTTGTGGATGTTTGATATGATCATCATCTGCTGCCGGCGTATTGACGAGTCTTTAGAGTCCTACACAGAGGTTTCCTGGCTCAAGCGAAACGAAATAGGAGCGCATATGAGATATGTGCGGGACCGAGAATAATACGGTATGTGATACTGTATTCGATTCTCGCGATGTGACATTGATCGGTTATATGCGATATAGCCGGGTTATCGGATCAAGTGTTGATTCGATAAGTTGTTACTGATGATACCAGTCGGTTATGTGCGACATGACCGGATCGTTAAATCAAGTGTTGATTTAATGATTTAATGTATAATTGTATATTTGATATATTACTTTGCGTTAACTAGTATCGGTTCACTTTAAAATGGATTTTCTCACTCGGCATATGCGATATGATTTTGTGCACTTGCTTGTATCATGTTTGATGATGCATGCCAAACTTGGTTAAGTGTAAAGAATCAACCATGGTAATGAATGGGTTAGGGTTTTGATTTTTATTTATTCATTTATCTTTCTTATTTATTCTTTTTGGAAAAAGGAAAAAAGAAAGATAAATGGTGGCATATTTTGGATTTAGTTGAAGTTTCTTGAAACTTTGACTAAGTCTTCATTCTTGTCCTATACTTAACCCTAACCATTTTAACTAACCTAAGTTAATTCTCTACACTTAACTAGAGTTAAAAGTATGATAAGTATTGTTTTATTTTCTATTTTTAATTCAAGACTTATCATATCATCTTCATCTTCTTCCATTCTTCAAGTGAAGAAAGCTTCATTTTCATCAATGGTGATTGATGATTAAGAGTGAGAAATCCAATTTTAAAGTCTACCCACTTCCTATTTCTTCATCCTCTACCTCTTGCCAAGTAGTAGAGTGTGTTTCCTTCACAAGTTTTTAGGGCTTGGTGAAGGTGGAGCTTGATTTAGCGATGCCTCGACGTAGATCATCTTCGGTGTTCGATGCCTTGTGAGACTTCACTAGTGTGCCTAGGAACCCTACATGTTTAATCTATGACTTTTCATTTTACGTGTAGTGCACGTGTAAACCTTTGGGTTTCTAAAAGATTAAAAGAAAAATCAATTTAAAATATATGGGGCTGGGGTGATTCGAACACAGGGCTACGTCATAGCAGTGCAAGGCTTTACCAATAAGCTGCAAGTGCTTTCTTGTTGTTCAAAATCAAATCAAATTTATAACTTGTGCTCAGGCTTAAGCATTCCTTTCTGTATTTTGAAGAAAAAAAAATTATGTACAGAAAGTTTAGAGTTGTTACAGATTTGCTTATAGACTATCCAGCTCCCACAAGTATGATCGCCATCATAACGCTGGTAGTCAAGCAAGATCTTACGGGCTTTATCAACATGTGGTCGACATATATAACATATGCACATGTTAAGATAAAGACAAATCATAATAGTATACTACTGTATCGAGTCTTTATCAATATGTGCAAGCAACATAAAGCATCAGTAAAAATGAATACGCATATCCTGATAAAGACAGCTCAAATAATATACTATATAACTGAGTAAGATTGTCATGTACATACATATCCCCAGCATCCATATGTATACATATATAATAATGGCCTCTAGGGCATACATATCTAACAGCTCGTATGAATGAATTCCCTAGTTAATGACACGTGGCCGGTGACATGTCATCCACGTAAGCCCGCTAGATTCCTGCGGACTACGGAGCTGGAATAAATATAATGTATTGGGGATATACCTCGGCGCCTCGCCTCTGAGGCTGCACCAGACCTTCTAAGAAGACCTCCCCGGAGTACCTTCCCCCCTTCGGCTGACCGCCAGCTAAATAGCTCGTCTCCGAGCTATTCCATAGCTGAGACCCCTCAGCTCGCCTGCTCGTCTCCGAGCCGGCCTATACACTGAGATTCCTCGGCAACTCTGTTTGGCCGGGGGCACGAAGCCTCAGCGCCCCCCGTAACGGCTCCGCATATCTCGCCACGACGAGAGCTATTCTATAGCCGAGACCCCTCAACTCGCATGTTCGTCTCCGAGCCGGCCTATATATTGAGATTCCTCAGCGCCTTTATTTGGCCGGGGGCACGGAGCCTAAACGACACCTGTAACGGCTCTGCGTATCTCGCCACGACGAGATCTCCGCCGCTCCACGTCCCGCATCCCACGCCAGCGTATCCCGCTGTTAATGAGTGTATCCCGCCATCAACGTGAACGTGGCGCGGAGACGCAACGGACGGTGGAATTCTCGCATTGGCTCGCTCCATACGACCGCTATATAAACCTCTCCTTCAGACGATTCAGGCATGTCGAACTCATTTCCAATACACCGCTATTCTGCCCAATTACTCCTCGGTACTTACTTGATCGTCGAATGGTCATACGGTGGTTTCCCATCCCGGGACTTCCCTTGTAGGTGGCTCGGTGTCAACGACAACCAACAGCCCATTGACACCCACACGCTCACATCAAATCTCAACCGTTAAGCTCCATGGGTATCAAGATCGACAGAGCACAACATGTGAGGAAGGTTCCAATCTCCATCACCCTCTCTCTTAGTCTGCCACCATAACAAATCCACTTTCATCACAAATGAAGAAGTCACAACTTCCACGTTTGATCCGTTACTTCTTTAACAATTCTTCTCACTTGCCCTGTCATCAAATCTCAACCCATTTATCTTCCTAGTTGATGAATTGCTGTTTATATTTCAAATTTTACGCCACATTTTGCAAGAGAAAGAATTGGGCACAGTCGAGGGGTTTAACCTATTTAGTTAAGCCAACTAATCGTCATAGCTAGTATTTAACATCATTTACTCCCGAATCCTCTTTAGATAAGGGAAAAGATTTACATATCCGTTAAAAACATAAATTATTTTGAAATATGGGCAAAATATTCAGAATTAAAAGAGAATTTTATATGCCAAAAGAAAATTCTAAATGAATACGGGGCCTGTTCCGGATCTGAGCGAATCCGACCCGACTCTTATAACAGCACGCAGCGGTTCAAGGCACGAATACTTCAATCCCAGCGCAAGAACAGAAAATTTGAGCTCAGGTATTTGTTAATCATTTCTTGTTATTTTTTTTAATTCTTGGATCTGACTAGGGCTTTTGCGATTCTAATTTGCATTCTATTAAGGATTTTCATATAATCTTTGAGTTTTGTATTTGTGGGTTTCTTGATCTGTGGTTCATTAGATCTAAATCAAGCAAAGCAAGGCAATGGTGTGAGCATTCTATCATTCTGTTCGTAACTCATAATCTTGCAATTTTTCGCATCTATCGACATCATCTTTAGTGATCGTGTAGCATTTGTGATAATGTTGAGACGGCTGATTGGAAATTGTGCAAAGGGCATTATAGCGAGTCATAAGTGGGAGATGAGTGATGGCATCAAATGGGGGAAAAAGATGAAGTTTTGACACCTGCAACATAGGTCAACATGATTGGATGGTGCTATTGGGTAAAAATCGAATGTTATAAGTTTGCGACCTTGGCCGAGGAACGACGCTAAGCGCTTTAGTGTTTGGTTGGAGAGGAAACGAGTGAATAGAAAAATGAAATGGAAATGGAAAAGAAAGGAAAGGGAAACAAGAATGTTTCGCTTGTTTGGAAGATCCGACTAGTTTCGAGTATGATGCATGTAGGTATTAAACGATGCACGACAAGATTTGTCTATTTTTTATTGGTCCTTACTAATTTTTCTTTCATTTCAACTTCACACCTACCAACAAAAATCTCTCACAGCAAATTCAACCATAGCAGAGCTGAATGGTGAAAAAGGATTCTGTAATGTTGTTGTTCTTGTTGCATGTTCTTTGCATTGTTGCTAGTGCTTGGCATTATCTTTAGCTACCTTCATGTCTCCCAAGATGCTATCATTAATACTATGGCTTTTGTTTGCTTACTAGTCACAACGACATCCAAGGTCTCCTGGCACTTGAAAGGATGCTTGCCCTCTGTTTGCGGTCTTGGAGATCACAATGATGTAATAATCTAAAAAATACAGTACGAATAGAATACCCTATTCTTTCTTGATAAAATTAATGTGAATCAAGTAGTTGTTTCCTCACCTTTGTTTTAGGGATTGAGTTTGTCCATACTCTCTTTGTGAAATTAGCTTTCTTTGGTAGTTATTTGTTTTATCTGGTTTGAGTGAGCCAGTTAAAAGTGAGATGAAATAGTTGAAGGTGCTACCATATATGGACCATACCAAACGAACTTGATTATAGGCGGTAAAGAATGTCATGAGGTTGTGGACTTCCATGTGAGGACGGCCTTATATAGTTAAACATTGTAAAATCTTTTTAATGTTTTTGTTGGTGTTGTTATTGTCTTCATGTTGCCTCATTATCAGGCACTGTGGAATTTGTTAGCTAGTCAAGTAGTCATGCCAATTTATCTTAGACATAGAATAGACTGAGCAGCTGGCGAGAAAGCAAATGCCACAACATTGAGATTTAAAAAACGATTTCAAAAGCTAAACATCATCAAATTTGAACCAATCGTTTAAATTTTACGGCTGATCTCCTTCCCACCTATCTATTGTAGATTAAAAATGTGATTTTTGATATAATTTGCAAAAAGCCTTCCGCACTTTTGCTCATATAGTAGGATGCCATCTTCTTTTAAAAAAGTGGCAATTTACCCTTTATTTTAACATTCAGCAAAAATATTTTATCTTAAAATACCCATTGGCGAAAGTATTAATCATGTAATGAAACAATGATTTGAAATGACAAAAAAGGTAATTTGGGAATACAAATTTGATATAAAAACGTTAAATGCTGTTAAAAAATTGGGGACCAAGTGCAGGTTACCTAAAATAAATAGTGTTGTCTTACTACATTGGGGGGAATGTGGGAAATTCACTGCAATTTAGCCTATAACAAAAGGTTTGCTAAATACAAAAATGCGGTAATTGGTGTTTGGCACATCTGTAATTCTTTTTGGCGTCTTAAAAACCTGCAACTCAGAGAATACGATTCAAGTATTGATTCTTTTGTTACTTTATTAGACGAAACTGATGTTTCTTCTTTTTGAAGAAAACAGAACTATGATTTTTATGCAGCTGTAGCGTTTTTTGGCCAAGTCCTTGGTCTGAATGTTGTTTTTTTATTCATCATTTGGTTTAATAGCATTTATTATCTTTGTATTTTCAGTACAATCTTAGATGTGCCTTTGGATTTCGATCAAGTCCAACATTATTCGTTTATGAATTATTAAATCTTTCTGCCCTAAATAGATATACCTTTGACACTCGACACAATCCATTGCGAATAAAGCTTAATATCATAGATTATATTATCGATTACTCCACAAGTAGATATGTATTCAAAAGAGTCAATATCAAGTTGCTACTAGCTTTTATGGCTGAAATTTGAAAGAAAAGAGAGAGAGAGATCCAGATTCAATAGCAGCTGTTACTGCTAGCTCTAGTTGGATATTTTTTTACTTTCAACACTCCCACTCATGATATCATATTAAATTTAATTATACATGAATGAGAGGGCGATTATATATTTTATTTATGAGTGTACACGGATTTTTGATATAAGTGGGTTCCAACAATAAGACTCAAGCCTTATTGAGGTGTGACCCATTTTATATTTTATACCCATGTGATTCTTTTATTGTTTCCAATGTGGGACTATCTTTAAAGTCCCATCATTTGGTTTTTTTACTTTCAACATACTTCAGATGTTGGACTTTTGTTTTACAGATATATGGGCTTATATGCAAGATAGACTTAATAGCAAAACCAAGTGCTGCCCTTCACAATTAGTATACCTACATACAAATTCACTCTTCTTGATCTAACCTGACTAATTGGTTAATTGAATGGGGATACTTCATTCTAAACTTGCTTAGTTTCCACTTTCCAATAATGACGAGATTAACATATTTTGTACTTTAAGACAAGTGAGTATTATCGATGATTGTGGGTGGTGCCTATTTTTCTTACGTAAGCTACGTCCAAGTGTTAATTCTTTGAAAGCGTCATTTTTAATATAGAACTTAAATAAACCAACTAACCAAGTACTTATCGATCTTAATCCATTATTCCATTTTGCAGATATCAGTCGGTTGTGAGCGTACTCTTCGGTGCTTGGAGTTGTGATGACTTACTCTTGCAAACATATGAGAAGCTTATAGTCTTAATATGCAATGGAGTCACATCAAGTTGATTCATCATCTTCGGCCACTGTTGCAGTTCAAGACACCCATACGGATTCTGCTTTATCAAATTCTTCTACTACAAATTCCGCGACAACAAATTCTTCTACTACAAATTCTGCTACAGCAAATTCTTCTGCTACAGAATCTTCTTCTACAAATTCTGGTACACATTCTGCTACAAATTCTGATACTACAAATTCCGTTACTAATTCCACCACAACTTCTACAAATTCCACCACTACAACTTCTACAAATTCTGATACTACAAATTCTGATATTGCCAATTCAGTAGCAACTACAAATTCTGCTAGTACAACTTCAGTGTCATCTACAAATTCTGCTGCTGAGCATGATATTCCTACAAGAGAGAAATCATCAATATTATCTGCTTCTGGTGTTCTGTCATGGGCAAGGAGCTTGCGAAACCTTCAACAATCGGGGCAAGGAGATCCACAGCCTGAAAATAAAGGAATGTCAAATTTTGCAAGTTTTACCAGTGGAATTGGATCACGCTTGTCTAGCAAAGTTTCTGTAAGAGATAAAAGTACTGATAAGCCAACAACTTCACAACCTGGTGTTGTTGGATCCTTAACCAGAGGCTTAGTGGACTCATCTTTGGGTGTAGTCAAAGCTGTTCAGGTCAAAACTCGACATGTTGTATCTCAGAATAAAAGAAGGTACCAGGTAATTATAATGAAACTCGATATTAATGAGAATTGATCAATCTCGAGAAACTATTAGCTGTGTCAAGTACACCACTATATGCTAGATATTTAGTTGTATGACATGAACCGCTAACAGCTATATCTATACTAGTATAGAAATCATTGATTGAAATATTCAATTGTAACGTCTATCTCGAATTTTCTAGCATGCGAAATATTTAATGGGCATCAAGGTAAAAACTGAATGCGCTAGCAAGGCCTGTTTTCTTGACTTTTATACTTTTAGATAGCCCTAATCACATTTTTTGTTCAAATTTTTATCATACTTCCTTGTTTGTATATACTCCATTCTGAAAAGCAGTTAAGTCTACACCAAGTTCCGTACTATTTTAAATTTTTTAATTAAGCATATAATTGAAAATTAGTGGACTCTTGGATTAATCACAATTTTTGCCACAATTTTTATATTTATATTACATCAATATTACTAAAACACATTGTCAAATATTTAGACCTATTAACTATATACAAATTTTACTTATTTACAATGTGCCAGACAAGTGACTCACTAGGACCCAAATATAGCTCCTCTCTGTCCTCTATTTTCTGTCATCTACCTTTTAAAACCAAGGCATACCCTATTCTGAAACATCCATGTTTCTTTCCATCTTTCTTTTTTCTTAGTTATTTTGTATCCAGTTAAAGAACTTATGATTGTGAGCTTGTTTTGGTTACTTCAGTAGGCTGAATATTCTCTGAAACTGCTGAAACCTTTTGACCTCTAAATTTGTTTCCAAAACATCCTTTACACGTATTTGTGATGTTTCTCGAGTAAAGTTTGGTACCATCTCAAATTGACTATTTTAGGTAGTTTTTAACGGTTAATTATAGGTTGAATAGAGAACCAACCTAAAAGAAGAAAGGGAGTAAGAAAAAAGGAAAGAAAGAGAAAGGTTACATAGCACTAAGCTGTCATATCTTGGTCTATATTCAGTTAAAAATTATATGTTGAACGACTTTTATCAAAAAGATTAAACTATTGGTTGTGGGCTAACATAGCACTTAGCAGTTAGCAGTCCCATCATGTGGGCCTCTAGGCCATGTGGAAAGGCCTCAAGCAGAATCTCTTTCTTGGAATGACAGAATAATTGAGGTGAATAAATATATTATTAATTGACATTATAAGGTTTGAACTTTGAACCCAGGGCCTCAATTACCATTGTCAAGAACCACTTTACCCAAGAGTTCAAGCTATTTACTTATGGGTTAACTATGTATGCCAATCTAAAGTAACACTGAACACGTTCGAAAAATATTCTGTTACAAAGTTTATAAACAGCTAGACATGCTAAATGAGGCCAAGTGACGTTTCAGGTATTAAAATATAACCACAATTGTACACTGGTGCAAGAAAACTGTTGAAAATTTATTGTTACTGAACTTCTTAGATAGTATTTTTGTCATCATTAATAAGAACTCTGAAAACATGATATGCAATAAATGCAATATTTTTTGCTGGTTTAGTCAATATAGCTATAAATTTCGTTTCAACATTTTTTACGTCCAGGAAGGTGGCTTTGATTTGGATATGACATATATCACAGACAATATAATTGCTATGGGCTTTCCAGCAGGTGATATGAGCTCTGGCTTTCTTGGATATGTTGAGGTAAATATGTAAAAGAAACTCCCTTATTGAACCATTTGAGCAGGTTTCTAACACATCCTTGTTCTGCAGGGTTTCTATCGGAATCATATGGAAGAAGTAATCAAGTTTTTTGAAACACATCACAAGGTATCATAGCTAATTTCTTGGTTCTGGTGTCTTCCATGTTCAATAGTTGTATTGTTCAGCCATGAAATACTAGCAAATGCCATTGGTACTAATGTCAAAAGCACAATGTATGTGGATATTGTGTCAGGGAGAAATATGAAAATGGGAAAAAGGTTGATGGTTCAACCAGTCTAAATTAGGGTTTTTAAAAAAAAATATAACTATTAATTTTTGTTAGAAAAGACAAGGAGATGAAGAAGAAAACTCATATCAAGACTTAAGCATAGTGAACAACTACCCTGGTTTTACCATATCACATGATTATCAGTTTCTCTTGTCTTCATCTCATGTTCCATCTAATCCGGAGGCAAATATGCTAGATTGTCCCTGCCACGTTTTGTTAGGAGAAATATCATGATTGTAAGAATAAGACTTTGTAGGATGTAAGATATGTTTATGTGAAACGATGGTGATGGAAGATTTTGATTGCAAAACAGTCGAGTGGACTCAACTTGTTTATAAGGACTTTCTTATAGCGTGATGAGGAACCACCTATGTAAAGAAAACATGCAGGTTCTTGGTTCTCATTAATCTCTATTCAAGACATAACACAAGCTGCTTCAGGATTTTATTGGTTGATTTTTGGCCTTATGTCGTTATTGATGCGTTTAGTATCAAACTGATGTTTCTTATTGTTCAAATCACGTGAAGTGGTGACTGGTATAGATATTGACCTTCTTGGAGTTGACTCAGCTAGTTGTTTATTTCATTGTCTCTACCATGTGTGAGTAGTGTGTTTATAATCATAACGTTAGGCAATAAGTTTACCTTTTGTCTGGCGTCTGCTTTGAGTTATCATATTTCAGATGTGGTTACGTTTCTGGGAAGTTAGTTAGGGCAATTATTTGTTTCATGTCTTGAATTTGTATAACAACTCTTTTCATATTCAAGTTAATTCTTTTTGAAGGTGTAATTGATCCTTGCTAATTCAAGATGGAATATTTCTTGCACAAACTTCTAACTGAGCTTGCGATTTCTGTAGGCTAAATACAAAGTATACAATCTTTGTTCCGAGAGGCTGTACAATGCATCACTATTTCAGGGAAAGGTATATCCTTTTGTCTGTTCACAACTTCAAATGCATTGGATGGGTTTGATGTTTCTATATCTTTAAAAATTCTATGAAAAATGTTGAAATACTCCAAAAGAATATGGATCTTCATCTCATGGGATATTCTTGAAACATTCATGACAGAGGCATTAATCGATTATGCCATTGACTATTATGGCCTTTCGAACTGACTCTGTAGAAGTATAAGAATTGCTCTACCTGGCAAACAGATAATTGTTGGATGTTATAAATATCATGTTTTATATAAGATATATGTTGAATCAGTTAATTTCTTATTAGCTCCTACAGTTTGACAAAATTTTCTTCTATCAGGTGGCTTCGTTCCCGTTTGATGACCATAATTGCCCTCCTATTCATATTATGCTATCATTTTGTCAAAGCGCATCGTCATGGTTGAAGGAGGATGATGATAACGTTGTTGCTGTTCACTGTAAAGCTGGTATTGGGAGGACTGGCTTGATGATTTCTAGCCTATTACTATTTCTGAAGGTGACATAATGTTCTCAATTACAATACTTTTAATGCTGGGGCTATAGACAGAGACAATTTATTTAAATTTATTTGATGTGCCTATTTACTTGCAGCTCTTTTCAACTGCTGAAGAATCTATAGATCACTACAATCAGAAAAGGTGCATAGATGGGAAAGGGCTTGCCCTACCAAGCCAAATTGTTAGTATATTCCTCCATAACATTTTCTGAATCTGAAAGGAAAGTCCTCTGAAAACATCTCTGACTCTTCCATTTTTGACTTTTCTAGAGGTATGTTAAATACTTTGAGAGAGTGTTAAAATCCTTCAACGGTAAAATTCAACCAGGCCGCAGGTACTCTATAAGTTGTTGTTCCTCTTTACTTTGTATGATTCATCAGTGCAGTTGCATTTCAGAAGTCTTACAAATTAACGCAGGAAAAGTGTTTTTTAGGTGCATGCTCAAGGGCTTTCGTCTTCTCAATTGCCCTTATTGGATTAGGCCTTCGATCACTATTTCAGATCATAATGGTATCAGAACTATCACTATCTCATATCTTAATTCACTTGCTGTCGCACTCTTAATTCAGCATGTCACTCTTAATTCAGCATGTCACTCTTAATTCAGCATGTCAGGTGTACAAAATTATTATCGTCTTGGCATAAATGAATCATGCCCGAACTCCATTTTTATTTTTATTTTTCTCTCATAATTGCCAATTGATTATGGATTTATACTTCAAATTAGAAAGTTCTTTAAGCTTATAGAAGTTAAGGACGCCCATAAGTCGGTAACAAGTCCTTGCTATCACTAAGAGGAGTCAGAACTCAAATAAATGTTAACGTAACCCTGTCAATTAACCCTAAACATGTGTCTTTTTGCCATGGTGACTATATCCTAAAATTAAGCTGCCATGCTTTTTCTGGTAAAAGGAAATGGTCAGTGTTGTATCACTAGATGCTGGTGAGAAATGCAAGATGATATTAACAGATAGGTGTGCTGGGTTAAAAACAGTCCACTTGATGTGAAATTTCAAATTTAACTGGGGTTTTCAGCCTTTTGAAGTCCTTTATCAGGAGACTTTGATGGTTATGCACTTTATGATGGTTCATTACATAGGCAAGATAATGAGGATCAACAGATTTTTAATTTATTTCCCTTTTTTTTAAAACTGACTTTATTTGTTTAATATACATACTCTCTCTCTCTCCCCCCCCCCCTCCCCCCTCCCCCCTTTAGATTTTTAAACCCAGAGGAGTCACTCTTACTGAATACATAGGCAATGCGTTAATCTGCCATGCTTTAGTCAGTAAACGAGGCTCAAGTAACAGTTGCTGACTTTAAGTTAGATAAACACGTAGCATGTAATGTTTTAATAACCATAGCTCTTGATTCCAGTTAATAAATTGATTAAACATTATTTGGTTTTGCATTGGATTTGTATAAGGAATTTAATCTCTTTTAGTCGGAGCTGCATCTGGCGACAAGATGACAACTAATAATTCAACATGTGCAACTTGTTTGCCCTGGGTGTTGCATTCCATAGATTATCTATCATAACATCTTTGCGTGTTCAAGATGGCTTTGGTTTTCTGATACTCGGATATAGCGTAGGATTGACTAAGAATCATTGTAATTTCAGGGAAATAGAATAGTTTGCGTCCTTCCTAACAGAGATGATAGATTTTTTTTTTTTTATAAAAATGACAGCAGATGATGCTTACGAGTCCAATAGGTTTTTTGAATGAAAAATAAGCTAAACAGTTTTGTATTGATGGATCTTCTCTGCTCTGCATGCAATTCATTTTTTTTCTTAACTGTAGGCTGTCTAGTTTTCTTTTTGGTTTCTTGGTTCTAACAGTTGATACTTGATACACCCGAGATAAGGGCATATATCTTTATCTTGAGTTGTATGGCCTTTGTACCATGAGATTATAATGCTTACCTCTTTATTCCAGGAATCATCTTCTCAACAAAAAGGCATCCAAAGACTAAGGACCTATTGGTAATTTTAATTGCTTTCCTCTTCTAATTGTTAGCCTAATAGTTTTACCTGAATCCTTGTTGGTTTCCTTTGTCAAATCATGAGAGCACAAATTTGGCCTTGCCTTGAAACACTTTTTCCTCGTCTTTTGAAGGGGTAGGGGTTGTGTGTCCAAGAGATTCAAAGTTTCTAAATCGTAGTCAATACTTTGGAGCATATAAATTGTCAATCCAAACCACTGAACATGATCTACATGCTTTGAAACCCTTGTATGACAGTTTTGTTCGAAATTGAGCATATGGCATTGTAGCCATGGGCATCTTGTGATTAGAGGGGGAAAAACTAGTAATAACTTGATGAATAGAGGGGAAAAAACTAGTAATAACCTGATTTTATGTTGTTAGGCACTCTAAAAGGGAACAGGTGTTGACTATCCATTGATTTGAGTGGGAAGGAATCGACTCCAAACAAGGTTCACCCCCTCCTCTCCCACACTTGGCACATGCTAATACACTTGGGCATAAATATAAAAGAATAATGTCTATAAGAGAAATACAAAATAGTATGCTCGATAAGTTTCTACATCTGATCTAAGTTTCTAATTTGTTGTCTACATCTGATCTCATGGTATTGATAGATCAGGATTATTCGGAGTGTGAATGTGTCATCTTACTGTCAGGGCAACATATTAATTTCCATGGACCTGATACGCCTCGCTTTAAATTTCCATAGAAATCTTCTACTGAAGTTTCCTTAACAACATTGGTTATATACTACATCGTGACTACTTTCTGATATTATTTTCAGCCTGAAGATTTCTGGTTCAGCTCAAAAAAGAAGAAGGGTAGCATGATCTTTGCTTTACCAGGAGAGCCTGGGCTGACAGAGCTGGCTGGTGATTTCAAAATCCATTTTCATGACCACCAAGGAGATATCTATTGGTAAAGTTTAACCAAACTTATAATAGCTTTTCAGATGACATAATTATCTTGTTTTAATTTGCATGTTATTAAGATTGATGTTTTGAAATAGTTCTTCAACAATGTCTTAAACTGAAACTAAGTCCTTCCACAGAATGAAAATGATATAATCCCTTCGTAATTTGAAGTTCACCTTTTTCGAGTCCTTGTGGTTAATACTATTTTGGATTTTAGAGTCATAAAATATTCGTTACCTTCTAACTTCCAATTGGCTCTTTGGAATTTTCTCTCATTGGATCTGTTATGAGATGCTCTGGTCAGTACCATTCTAGGGGCATGAATTATTCGGTTCTTCTCTAACTTCCAATTGGTTTCACACCCGCATTCAACCACCCAATCTACAATAATTCCTCCTCTATATTTAAGTATTTAAGAAGCTAACTCAACTCAATGACTTCCATTACTCCTCTCATCCATTATCTAAAAAATGCCTTTGAGATTCTAATCTGCATAATCGTTATATACTCTCTGACTTCCTTTTTGCCTTCCACACAACCTTTGTAATATTCCAATATCATGAGATTTCTGCAGATTAAAAATTGCTACAAAATTACCTCAAATGTAAGAAGAAGAAAAGACCTTGTTTGTCGCTTTCAGGGTGAAACTAAGAAATACAGAACGAATGTTTTAGGAATTAGGATGCCTTGGTTACCATATCTAAGGCCTGATTTGGTTTTGAATTTTGGTTGGGCTTTGTTTGAAATAGAGAATGGGACACAAACTTTACGGCCTCTAGAACTTTATGGTAACGAGCAGAGAATGCCTATATATATATATATATATATATATATATATATATATATATATATAACACTAGCAGGATCCCCTGCGCAAGCGCAGAAACACGAAGTTTTCATTTATATTTTCGAAAGCAAAATGAACAATGCATTAAGCAACGTTTTTCCAATATTGCCGCAGTAAGTCGTAAATTAAAAATTTTCCATGAACCACCAAAATAATCAGAATACATCCAATGGTCTAATATCTTGACAGAATTTTAAGGGATTTTTTTTGAAAGTGTATTACAGAAGTTTATTTGCAAAATTTTGCAACCATTTAAAATTTTGAAATGAAATGAACAATGTATTGAGCAACAATTTTCCAAAACAACCGCATGAAATCGTAAATTAAAATTTTACATGAGCACCAAAATAATCAGAATATATCCAATGGACAATCCATTAAGCAATGTTTTCCCAATATAACCGCAGTAAGTCGCAAATTAAAAAATTTCCATGACCACCAAAATAATTGGAATACATCGAAACGGTCTAATATCTTGACATAATTTTAAGGGATTTTTTTCAAAGTGCATTATTGGAGTTTATTTGCAAATTTTGCAACCACGACAAATTTTGAAACCGAGGACGTACATAAAATTTTCCA
Organism: Agapanthus africanus; assembly: GCA_030015575.1. NCBI lineage: Eukaryota > Viridiplantae > Streptophyta > Magnoliopsida > Asparagales > Amaryllidaceae > Agapanthus > Agapanthus africanus. The sequence continues at coordinate 259,608,378 of JASDDO010000019.1, read as the reverse complement.
CAAGATGACAAAAAAGAGATTGAAAATTGCATTTGAAAACAAAATGAATAATGCATTAAGCAACGATTTCCCAATATAATCGCATTAAATCGCAAATTAAAAATTTTCCACGACACCAAAATAATCAGAATACATCCAAATTATCTAATATCTTGATGGAATTTTAAAGGAATTTTTTTCAAAGTGTAGTACTGGAGTTTATTTGCAAAAATTTGGAACCATGATAAAATTTTGAAACTGAAGGGCTTGCATACAATTTCCCCCTAAATGACACAAAGGGTCTTGAAAATTGCAAGTTATATATATATATATATATATATATATATATATATATATGGAAAATGTGGGGCTTTACCATAATTTTCCATTGGAATACAATTTTTCTTGAAAATTCTATGCTCTCTCTATATATAGATGCTCCTATAAGGTTCGGTCTCATTTCTTATTTTGAGGTCTACTTTTCAAACACACAATACGTCGTGTTTTTCATCGAATCGTGATATGCACATGTTCGATTGATTATGTATCAAATTTTACGAGTTTTGGAGATCTCTAATTAATCCATCAAATAGACAAAAAATCGACGGCTTTACGATGCATGAAAAACAAGATCGCTTGATGGATGTGTTAGAGGTCTCCAAATTTAATGAAACTTTATACATATACAAGTAGATCAACGTGACTAGTACGGATCAGTGAAAAACACGGAGGTTGTGTGTATAAAAAGGGGCTTTGAAATGATGAAAATCGGAAAATGGGAAAATTCAAGGAGGAATTAGCTTATATTATCTTACAATTTACAATGGAGATTTTTTTGGAATATATATATATATATATATATATATAATTTCGCAAATTTAAAATATAAAATTGTTCCTAAATCATGATATATTCTAATTTATCCTGAGCCTGAATGTACCATAAATTAATCCATACAAATCATTTCTAATCTATTAGTTTATTTTTTTTCTTGATAAAAATATGGAATATCAAATTGATAAATTTAATTTTTTATTTGTGGGCTTCAGAAGTTTGAATAAAAGATTTAATTCTGCAACTTAATGAGCAAGTTGAAGTCAATCTCACCCAATTTTACAGTTAACGCTTCCAATAGAGATGGGCCCCTTATTATCTTATCCTATCAAGTTAATCCTATGCTGGTTGATGAGCTTGTATATAAGAATTAAGAGATAGGGGTTGATTGCAATTATTCCAACCTAGCTTTCAATGCAGAGCGTTATGTTAACATGGGCAATGATAACCCACAATATTACAACCCCTCTTTTTTATGATGGAAATCAAAGCCCTCTTTTGCAAGGATGGGCATTTGAATCAATTTTGTACGCAAGTGAAGACAAAAGAAAGCTTGAGAATCTTTTCTCATAGGGTTTTATATATGATAATAATATACTAGCATGGGGCCCCGTGCCACACGCGGGACAAGATTTCAAAATTTATGTTTCGTACAAAATTAAGATTCATACACATTCAGCAAATTGTTATTTAGCATATTATATTAACTGTTTGTGGAAATACGATAGATATTTTGTTATAGATGGAGCAAAAATAAATCTTGAATCTTTACTTAGACAATAAAATAACGTTCATCCTTAATTTTTTGTCAGTTTAAATTAATAAATGCTTAAGTTACCATATAAATAGCTAAAGTATTTCTCTTTTGTAAACCATGTGATATTGCAGCAATTTATCTTTTTCTCTCACTGCTGAAATTAATCAAATGAGAAAAATCTAAATATTTGCATTTTTTACTCATAATTTTTTTAATAGCTTATATGATAATTTTTCATTTCGATTTCAAGTTTATACGGTAAAGTTGGTGTAAGTTGTAATCTGCCAAAAAAAGACTTTGAAAAATTAACCAAAAACTAACTTTTCTCATTCTTAGCTTTCTCTTCCTCACTATTAACTATAAGTGTATAGATACTCCAAAGATAAAAATAAATATTTAATGTGTATTCCCATTTCAAACCATCGAAAAGTGGATTAAATTGAAAGAACACCGAACATTTGTTTCAAGAGATGTAGGGGTATTTTGCGATATTCAAATATAGACGTTAAATCATACAAATTTAAGTCTTAATTATCTAAATATGCTGTTGGTAAGAATACTATATTTTTTCATTATTAAAAAGGTTGTGGGATAGATATTTTCTATCAACAAATAGAATCTCTAACATTATTTTAATATCAACATTATTTTGGATATTAAATAGCTCAAAAAAATGTTGATTTTGGGTTATTATCACAATCAAACCTAAACTGTTTACCGCGAATCAACTAGTAATTAAAATTTGAAGCCTTTTAAGCCCAAGGTCATGACACAATTCAAACTATCAATCTATGATATCATAGAGTATGAATTTAAATGGTTTCTTTTTTTATTTTAAGTTACCAAGTAAATCTACTACCTATAATGTTCTATTGAGAATGTCTTAATTAAATCAATATCGTTCATCATAAATAATATTTTTATGGTTTATTGACCAAGAAGTGTAGGATATTTTAAAAAAAATTATTTTTCAAGAAAAATATATGCATCATTGTTTTAAAAAATAAAGTAATTTTCCGTAAACTCCTTGTGAAATAACTATAAAAAGTCTATATATTTTTACCGAGCCTATTGCTATGTAAAGGCCTTTTCAATCTTAAGATACAAAGGTATCAATAACAAAATTAGTTTGGGGTCTATGGTTGTAACTCCAGACAAATTATAGAGTGTGAAATTTTGCATTGATGATATACTTATATTAATAGTTGCCATAAAGACTCTCTACATGTAAAATAAAATAGGCAATATATAGGAGCTAAATACAATTTTGAAAAGAAATAAACAGCAAATTCTATTTCACCATCACCCACAAATTTAAGTGTACATAAACAATAGTGGATGGGGCCTAATAAAAAAATTTCAAAACATAAAAGGAGAATATTAAATTTTTTTGATGAAGCCACAAGATACCAAAATAAAGCTTGAAGAGGGAATATTCTTGATATAACTTTATATAATAAATATATAAAGATAAAAAAGATAGAAGACAACTTGTAATTTTCCAGCACCAATTTGTCCTCATTCACACTGCCTCATTATTCCCTGATTTTCCCCTTCAAGGTTAATGAAATTACAAGAATACCACTAAAAAAATTGTTGAAACCCATTTTAATCCAACACATGCACTCTACGTCAGCTGGCATCCATAAACTTCATGCTTAATCAAGGCTTGAAATGAGAAGAAAATTAGATGACAAATCTTTGGCAAGGGCTGCAACAAATCTGGAAATATTCTGCAACAAATCTGGAAATATTATGCAAGATTCAAGTCTTCATTTCAAATATTTTGGTAAGGTATTGATTAAAATCTCTAAATTTAGCCCTTTAATTTCTTTCCCCTTTCTTTAAGAATTCCTAATTTTGAAATAATTTTTCCTTCCTCTTAATTTTTGTTTCTTTGATTTTTTTTTTTTTTGCGTATTATTGTATTAAAAGTTGCTGAAAAGTTCATTTATGGAGAGATTTTTTTTTTAAAAAATGCTTATCTAGTTACAGGTCAATAACTTTCAATCTTTCATGGTATATAGCTCGAGAATATCCTAAAAGTTAGCTTGAGAATAATCCGAAAGCAAATACTCTATTCGAGTGGTAAGTGTTGCTTCATCTTACAACATTGAGCTCCATGCGAAAACATATGCAGTCCTTGCTAAGCTAATTATTTACTACCCATTTATGTTTTCCGATTGATTTGCTAATGCAAAAACATACGCAAGTTTCAGGGATGCCCATGCATAGGGGATCCTGCTATCTATCTAGAAAGTTAGGTACCAATTTCAAGTTTTTTTTTCTCTAGCGGAAAATTGTAGGAAAGCCCCTCATTCTCCCTTTCTCTCTCTCTTTCTCTCTCTCTCTCTCTATATATATATATATATAGGGAAAGGGGTATGAGTCGGCGACACTTTTTTTAAAAATGAACCTTCGCTCCCAAAACACACAGACCCTTAGTGTATTTCACCGATCCAAACCGGCCATCTTGATCTACGTATCATGAAACCCCAATATACAAAAAATCTCCGGATTTAAAGACCTCTAACGTGTTCATCAAACAGATAGAAAAATCAACGGCTTATCGGTATAGGAAAATTGCGGTCGATTGATAAACGCGTTAGAGATCTTTAAATCTCAAGATTTTTTGTATTTATGGGTTTCATTATTCGTAGATCAAGATGGCTGATTTGGATCGGTGAAATACAAGGGGTATATGTATTTTAGGGCAATGACTCATTTTTAAAAAAAGCCGCCGGCTCATACCTTTTTCCCTACACACATAGAGAGAGAATAATGAAGGAAAGAGGTCATAGAAGGAAATTTCCTCCTATGGCGTCGAAAAAACACCCTCTACCATTTTCTTCGATGATCGGCATCCAGCATTTTCATATTTATTATCTAAGATGTGGATACACCAAATTTCACGCGATTATACCACGTTTTCACTGTTGATTTAGTAAATATAAAAAGTTCTATTGTCGGTAAACCGTTAATTTTACACCCACTAAATCAACGGTGAAAAAATGGTAGAATCACATGAAATTTGGTTCCACATCGTAGATGATAAAGATGAAGATGCTCGATGCCGATTATCGGAAAAATCATGAAGGGTGTATTTTTTCGACGCCATAGGAGGAAATTCCCTTCTATGGCACATTTTCTCTATTATTCTCATATATACCATAGGAGAAAATTTCCTCCTATGACGTTGGAAAAATTACACTTCACATTTTATCCGACGATTGGAACTCATCATCTTCATTCTTATCATATAAGATGTGGATACACCAAATTTCATGTGATTCTACCACTTTTTCACCGTTGAATTAGCAATGTAAAAAGTTTTATTGTAGGTAAACCGTTAATTTTGCACCCACGAAATCAACGGTGAAAAAGCGGTAAAATTGCATGAAATTTGGTGTATCCACATCTTAGATGATAAGAATGAAGATGATGGATGCCAATTGTCGGAAAAAATGGAGGGTGAATTTTTTTGACACCATAGGAAGAAATTCCCTCATATGGCCTCTTTCCCACATTATTCTCTCTTTTTATATATATAACGTACCAATTTCAAGCTTTTTTTCTCCTCTAGTGGAAAATTGTAGGAAAACCCCGCATTCCCCCTCCCCACACACAAAGCGACGTACCAATTTCAAGTTTTTTCCTCCTCTAGCGGAAAACTGTAGGAAAACCCCTCATTTTCCCTATATATATAGAGAGAGAGAGGAAACGGGTTATCAGCTAGCTAGCTGATATTAAGCCGTCAGCTAGCTTATTACATTGCTCAATTCTACTGTCAAATCGACGATCCACTTCGGCCATCTTGTTCCACACATGGAGCGATCTATGTGAAATTTTGATCGAAATGATGCATTACAAGTGATGGATCAAGCGTTTAGAACACAATAAAAATGTCATATATTGGGGACACTTGATCGAAGACAGAGACGGTGTCATAGTGATTGAAATTTATATACATAAATCACTATGTGTGAAGTAAGGTGGCCGTAGTGGATCGTCGATCTGACGATCGGATTGGGTTATGTAATAGGCTAGCTGACTGTTTATTATCGGCTAGCTAGCTGATAACCCGTTGCCTCATATATATATATATATATATATATATATATATATATATATATATATATATAATGAAGAAAAGAGATCCTAGGAGGCTTTTTCGTTATGTGGCGTCAAACATCTACGTCCAAGATTTTTTTCGACGGTCGGCACCCATTATCATCATCTTTATCATGTAAGATGTGGATACACAAAATTTCATGTGATTCCGCCACTTTTTCACCGTTGAATTAGCAATGTAAAAAGTTCTATTGTCGGTAAATCGTTAATTTTGCACGTCATAAATCAACGGTGAAAAAGTAATTGAATCGCATGAAATTTGATGTATTCACATCAACATGATAAAGATGGTGGGCACTGATGTCGAAAAAAATCGTAAAGAGTACCTTTTCGACGCCAGAGGAGGAAATTCCCTCCTATGGCACCTTTTCTCCATTATCCCCTCCCACACACAGATATATGTGAAGCTAGCTTGGAATTTTCAAGCACAATTTTGTTTTCTTGCGGGAATTGTATGAAAGCCCTTCATTTTCCGTATATTACACACATATATAACTTTCAATTTTCTTGCTTTTTTAGGTATCTAGCGGAAAATTATGTGGAAGACCCTCATTTTCACAATTTTGTCTAAACTTTCGTAAATAAACTTCAGTAACACATTTTAACCTCGTTATGCAAAATTTTTAGCTTGCGACAACCATCTTGGTGCAACCATATTGGGAAATGCGTTGTTCATTTTGCTTTTAAATGTACAGATGAAAACTTTGGTTTTTCATGCTTTTTTGGCAGCTAGCGAAGACCATCATTTATAAAATTTTGTTATGGTTGCAAACTTTCGTAAACAAATTCCAATAATACACTTCAACTTCGTCATGGAAAATTACACTTTAATTTCGTCATGGATTTTTTTTTAATTTGTGACAATTATCTTACTGTAGCAATATTGGAAAATCGTTGCTTAATGCACAGTCCATTTTGCTTTCCAATGTACACATGGAAACTTCGGGTTTTCATGCCTTTTTTTGGCATCTAGCGGATAATTTTATGAAAGACCGCCATTTCCAAAATTTAGTTATGGTTGCAAAATTTCGTAAATAAACTCCAACAATACACTTTAAGTTCGTCATGGAAAATTTCTAATTTGCAACAACCATCTTACTGTTGTTATATTGGAAAAGCGTTGCTTAATGCACTGTTCAATTTGCTTTCAAATATATATAGATAGAAACTTTGGCCACCCGTGCGCTTTATTGGCATCTAGCGGAAAATTATATGGAAGAACATTTTCAAAATTCCGTTACGGTTGCAAAATTTCATAAACAGACTCCAATAATATACTTTAACTTCGTCATGGAAAATATTTTATTTGCGACAAGCATCTTACTGCAGCTATATTGAGAAATCGTCGTTTAATGCAATGTTTATTTTGCTTTCGGTATACATATGGAAACTTTGGTGCCCCGCTTGTGCAGGGGACCTGCTTTTCTTTTTCTAAACCTGTATCTTCCGAAATCATTAGCTACATAACAATTTTCAAATGCATCCATATTTAATTTTGAATTGAGTTAGTGGTGGTTAGCCTAGGTTTAGGATCGGTGATAGATAGATGTTGGTGAAAAATCAACCGTCTTCCATATATGAATGTTAACGGCAATATAATAATTTCTTTATGAGAGATAATTACCTCCAAAAATATGTGTTCTCATAGAATTAGATCTTACTTTCGAGATTATTTGATGGTTTATTCAGCTTCATATACGAGTTAATATTTCTATTATATCTGATACGTAAATATTGACCTCTGGCTACTTCAGATATAAAGTATTGTTATTACCCTAATTTTGATTACCCTAATAATTAATTACCATTAGTTTCTATGTTTTTTCCCTTGTAAATTTCACCATCTTGTTATATTGAGCAAAGTTCCTTTGTCCTCGCAGTTGGTTGAATACAACAATGATGGAAAACCGCTTGACTTTAAGTGCTTCAGAGCTTGATGATTTCGACAAGGTAATAAAAAATTGTTGCTGCTTTGCTGGCACATTATAGATTAACAAGCCATCTATTATAAGAGAGCATCATGACCAGTGTGTGTGGTTTATACTATTATTTTATTGCTGGGAATTTTTAAATTAGTAACTTCACAATTAGGGAAACATCTTAGCCAATGTTATTTTTCCTTTTATGAGCGCAATCAAAGCAACCCTTTTTCTTCAGTTACAGCTTTCCTATTTATATAGGGTTGAATCATTCCTTGGATAATATTGGTTGAGGGCTGGGGAAAATAAGTAGAGAATAGCAAATGTCACTATTTTCTGTATTTAAATTATTTTTAATGTTAAAGATCTTTGTGAACAACAGTGAAAACTTTATTCTAAACTTTTGTGGTTGACTATCATATTTTTTCCTAAGCTTATGTTCAGGGATATTTCCTTATCAAAGAAATAACTTCCATTTACGTTCATTTAAGCTTAGCTTGTTGCGGTGTTAACTATGATTCTAAGTTTCATTCTAAAATGCATACTAATCAGTCTCTGTACCCATACCATCTTAATTAGTTCACTTATTTTTTCCTCATTTCGGGGATATCTCAAACTCCTTATAGATCCATTTATTTTTTTTTATTCTCTGTGTATGCCACTCCTCTATCATAGTGCACTCGTATTTGCATGCTCATTGTTTTAAACATGCTTCCGTGTAATATTCTTATTCATAACGCACAGTTAGTCTATATTTTATGATTAGTCCTCTAATCTATATGTAGCTTTATTTCTGCTATTTTCATCGTCTTTCTCGAAAAATGCCCTTTATTAATAGGTAGCTAACCTAGTTCTAACTCTTTATCCCTATCTCCTGTAACCATCTTGTTACACATTTTACACCACATTCAACGAGCGATGCAGATTATGATTTAAAAGATGAAAAAGTGAACTGTAATAAAACCATGATTTGAAATCAGCCGATCCCAATCCGTGTGGTTAATTCCGATCCATAAAATGACTGTCTGGGTTCCGGGTTCCGTTAACAATATTGTTCATTACCGAGTAATATTGGGTTTACCCTTTGATTAGTGGGGGCTTTAGTATTAGATTTAGTAATGGGTTAGTGGGCTTAGTAAAAGGTTATTGGGTTACGGTTTATCTGCATCATTGATTGCAGAAATTCTATGAAAAAAATTATAGTTATTTTTACCAAGTATTAAAAAACCATTAGACATCATCAATTGCTAAAATATTTGCCAAATTGTTTATAATTAATTTTATTATTTAAAGAATTTGCTAATTAAAAAATCTCTGGGCTTTTCCACACGTTCTTTAATTACTGATTTATCACGTTATTTCAGTATTCGAACAAGGGATAGGTTTTTCAGACAAAATCATAGCTTTGTTCGAACAAGGGATAATTAATCTCTACAGTAATATTTTGTCCATTTTTCGTCTAAATAGCATTAGATAAACTTTATGCTGCAGAGGAAAATACCCGCACCAGGGTTTGAAGTTGAGATCGTGATGGTAGATTTCGATGGATCCCATTCTAAAAGGCCTACAAGTGCCAATGATGAATCTAATGATGCACAAAGAGGCACGGCATCTTCTTCTGCTCTCTCAACTACAGATGCACAAAGCCATGATAAGGACGATGTTTTCTCAGACAATGAATCAGAAGAGACTGTATCTTCAAAGAATAATTCTAAAGGCCCTGCTGCCACTGAAGGAACCGGAACCAAAGCGTCAAAAGAAGAAACAGAAAGTATCAGTCATGGCATTGAACAAATTTCATTGAGATCTGAGGATGCCGCCATTGATCATAAATATGAAGATAATATAAAGAGCATCCATGTGTGTGAATTCAAGCCAGTTGCAGCTGATGCTTCTGTCTTTTCCTTTGGTGATGAGGATGAGTATGAGAGTGACTAAATTGTGGAGTTAGAATTCATTGAAGATCAAAGTACAACAAGCCGAAAAATAAAAACAGAACAATGCCTTCGTTGAAAAAAAAAGAAATATACATATAATTCATTTAATCTTCTGGTATTTCTTGTGGTAATGAATTTGTATTTTGAATTGTTTGGGTTTCAATTTTTGTGAACATTGTAACCCAAATGACCGCGGTTTGCTATGTGCAAATGTTGTGTAATGACATCCTTGTTTTTGATGTAGTCCAGTTCAGTTGTCTGTATCATGTTTTGGCAGTCACCATTGTCATTGGATAAACTTTGAATATTTTGTTGAAGAAAAAATATATTTGATTCACATGTTTTTGCACTAAATTATATCTATAATGATTAGCACCCTAAGATTTGGTGTTTGAAGAAAACATACAAGGGAGTATGCATTAATTATCACCATTAAGACATGAACTAGTGACCAACCGGCCGTTAGCCGAGACTTACTCTATTATTCTCTTACAGGAATTCACACTATACAATACAGGAATTCACACTATACAAGAGATCGGTTTGTAGGATCACACTGTAGAAGCCAAGCATTTGTACAAGTCTCGGTATTCAGAATCTACCTACCTTAGATCCTAAATGCGGGAATTCACTGTTCATGTAAGATCCAAATCAAATTGGAAGTATATAGTAATGTCATCAAGAACATCGTCACAGGGATTCGCACTGTACGGTTCTTCTGCTCTCAACCGATGCCAACATCATTGATGTAGATAAGATTTTTATATAGATTTCGATGAAACCAGGAGTTTATCCAGCAGCGAGGGATTATCTTTCTACGCACTCTGTTAACAAGGTCTTTTACGCTACTCCTAAATAAGTTGAGATATATAATAGAGCTTTAATTTAAAAGAGTAAAACCTGAAGTCTTGGAGCTCTCTACGAGCAGCAGGCAACTCTCTACTATTTTGAACCTCGTCGTAAAATACACACATTGAAACAGCCATTATCCTAGGATATATCATATACCCTCAAAAGAAAGTACCAACTTTATAAAACCTTTTTAATTTTTCTTTCAATAGGGTAATCTTTAATGAATAATGAACCAACCAGCATAATGTCGTGATCCTTGCATCAGCATATATACTGGTTCTCATTTCAAAACGGCCAGAACAAGAAGAAGATGCTGCAGTAAAACTTTCCTCTTCCAAATGAGACATTGCTGGCTGGATTCCTAAGTTGGGTCTTTCAGAAAAACTTGACATGTATAAATTTATTTCGATTTACATCACCCATCATACAAAATAAAACACGTATAAATTACTAGTAGAAATTTTAAATTATGTTTGGATGCAAATTGTCCATATATTCAGAAAAGTAAATTAGGTTTCTGTGTCTAGTTGGTAACATCGGGGAAAAAAGTGAATACTTTATTTTTGGTATTTCAGAATATCAATGTAACAAGTAAAATAAAAGAGTTTAAAACTGGAACTGCATCTCCTTGGTGTAACCCAACCCATCGAGGTGTGCAGCCATCGCCTTGTTCATGGGAGGGGGCCCGCATCGCAAAATCTGGCAACCATGAATTAGACATTATATAGTATCCATTCACAAGCTGAAAGAATGCAAAAGAAAAAAAGAAAAGAAAAGAAAAAATGACTAGAAAGATGAGTAAAATGAACATACCTGAATGTCATTAGCTGGAGCTGGCAAATGAGTTTGAATCATTTCTTTCGATACAAAACCGACACCACCGTTCCACACATCAGGAGGCTGCTTAAGAATTAAGCCATGTTGTAAGTAATCAGATGACAGTAGTTTATTTTTGGGGAAAATGTCTTTCAAGTCCCTGAGATTTTATGCCAGTGTGACTAGAGGCCAGGCATTTTTTTAGTTACTGGGTCTTTGGTACCTCTTTGCTACTCTCTACAATCTTCGAAGTACCATTTTAATATTCTATTACTATTTTCCCCTCTATCTATCATCTTCCCTTTCTCTTGTTTTTAGTCAATCGTTAATAATTATGGTCTAATACATTTGATGACAAATAGAATAAATTTGACTAGAAATTCACTATTTTTTTAGCGCAATTATTTTGAAATTGAGTACCGGCTGCAGAAAAGGGTAAAATAGACAACATAAAATGTAAAATTGTTCCGGAGACTGCAAAGAATAAAGATAGGGTACTTGAGGCTTAGCACATTTTATTAATTAATTTATTTTATTTTATTTTATTTGTTTTTTTGGGGGGTGGGGGTGGCGGCGACCTAGTTATGCTAGCTCAACATAAGCGAAATTGTTTAACATTTTCCCTTTTTTTTATCATATAAAACTACTTTAATCTAAATGACCAAAATATAAAATTAATTATATTTTCTGTGTACAGCAATTTATGTATTGACGTGATTAATATGCACGAATAATTGGCTGGAACTAGCAAGAATCTCAACAGTAAAAACGAGAAGGAAAAGGACCTGATTTAACACATAGTAAACTTGAAAACGACCTGGATAGTTGCTAACAAGGCCATCTAGCTCTTCCTGCATTTAAAATAAATATAAGAGCCAAAGTCTAAACAAAGGGACTAGTCACTAGAACAAGAATTTGCACATGTGAAGACATCCAGAAAGAGATACTTAGATAAATCTATCATGGTTTTTGGGAATAAATCGTTATATTGAAAACTTTATGCTGGTTATCTACATTAAAAAGCTGCATTTTAGATTTTAATTTACTAGACTACCACATATAAAAGAATAGTCAAGGGAGGGAAATCATATATGGCTAACCTTTCTTGCCTAAAATGAATGAGAGCTTCAGAGAAACTGGTATTAGATGCCATTTTTCCGGCAGACATTAAACCTACTGATTCTTCTTTCATTAGTTTTCTAAATCAGGTCATCAATCTGAACTTGGTCTGTTCATTAAAGTAGGTTGTGGAATTGTAGCAGACTTTGAATCAATTAAGATGGATATCATCATTACAAACAATAATCTATAACATCTACAACTCCTATATTCTTAAATCACAAGTATATCTGCACACAATTAAAGAATGGTGTTTTATTTGACTCGGCAAACAAAAGAATTAATTAAAATCATCGACATCTAAGCCTTTTTCCATTGAAGATGGGATCGTTAATAAACTAATGCTCCATAGAAATGTAACTTCTTGGTAATCCAGATTAAGTCCATGCAACCAAGTAAAAAAATTGAAAAGAAATATATTTATCATCAAACAATAAATTAAATCGTACTCATCAACTATCACTGGATACCCTGTAAGCTCCAACTAGGCAACATGGTCATGCAAATGTATTTAAAGTTTTTTCGAAAAAAGATGCTATATGGATAGATTCACCTTTAACAGGATATCGTCAACTGTTACATTGGCATAGATAAGATGAACATTTGTCTTGTCATTCGGGTTCTCCAATATCGCTCTTGCAACCTAAGGTACATGCAGAATGAAGAATTGAAGGGCTCAATCACAAAAACTTCGAGTTATGGTTCAGTGATTGGGAAAAGGTATAGATAGCAATTTGGTATGTACCTGGTACATTGGGGTTATGCCAGATCCTCCAGCTATCATTCCAAATGCTCTGACTTGGCCAGGTTGATACTTGAAACGCCCCTAGAAGCATTATTTTTTTAAAGGAATATATTGTTTCATCACAATTAGAATAGAATATACTCTGATACGACTTGAGAAAAAATGTGCCAGAAACTCTTTGCTCAATGCTTTATAATTGAACAGCAACGACATGGAAGCCAGATAGAACCAAATTGATATAGATATAGTTTTCAATTATGTAGATAATTAACAGCCAGGTTGATGCTGGAAACAAAATCCTACTTTTACACAATAAGGCAAATTTTCAATGTCACGGGCTACCACATATCAAAATAATATTATCAATGCCCTGTGCAAAGTTCCTTTGGTAAATTAAATAGAAGTATGGTTTTGAGACGACAAAATTCAACCACAAACAAAGCACAAAATATGGATTAGTTCACTGCAACTATGTTTTTTTATAACTGGCCCGTAAGTCTAATTCACCATGACTATGTTATACGCTCCAATTGTACTCTGGCATGTAAATGTCAATTCCAGCAAGTTACATACCCCCTTAAATGAAATATCTACTGACTTGATGACTTCTGCACCTCGGCAGCTGCGTGGCAATAAAACTTTAGCTAACAAGAGTTATCAATATTTTCTTAAGCAAGGTTGAGAAAAGTTGGAGATGGGCTTCTTCCAAGCATGATCTGGCTATTTCTGCATGCAATTGCTTATCAGCTCAGTTTAACAGTCTAACAACAAGAACCACTAAAACTAGTCACATAGTCCTTGATCTTTTTACAAGTAAATTAACAACAAAATGATTGTGAAGAAAATTTGCATAAAGATAGAAGACTATCAGCACACATCTTAAATACAAAACCCAATATCGCCACACTCCTGCTCAAGACAAATAGCACATTTGGAATACACCAACAGCGTCATATTTAGGAAGAAAAAGAACAGTATTGACACAGGAACCAAATCCCAACACAAACCATGTTTATATTTATGAACATTATATATATTTACGAACATTATACATAACATGATGCACTCACAAATGATAAAGCAAATGTATACCTTAGGGCCTTTTACGGACATGTAGTCACCAACTTTCATCTCACGGAAATGATGAGACATTCTTCCTTGTGGATACATCTACATTTTAAAAGGTCAACAGTATTTTCATTTAGAATTAAAATAGGAGAAAGTTATTCTTCAAACTCTGTTGGATTATTGATAGATGCTTAACCAATAAAATAATAAAATACTTTATTTAGAGATGAATGTCCATACCTTTATAACAAGTTCAAAGTGCCCAACATCTGAGTCCAAGGTGGTCGGAGTATAAGGTTTGACTACCTCTTCATCTAGACCGTCCTTTCCCCTATCAAACCATACAACAACTATGATGATAAAATGAATTTGAAAATTACATATAACAATGATACCTCAAAGTATAAAAGCACATAGAAATGACAGTAGAGCGAACCTGCAACTAATATGCTGCCCAATAGGTAGACCCAGGACAGCAGTAGGTGTAGGGAGAGTGAATCGGAACTTGGCCACATTATGGCTGAGCTGCTTCTTTTCAACTAATTTGAAATTTCTGAAGTTTTCAGGATCCAAGCAACCTATTAAATGGGAGCAACAATCAGTACTAATAACTTTCTTTGAAGAATAACAGTTTTAGAAAACCCAATTGCTGGCTGACAGCTTAACAGAAAATTACAACTCCATTACTGATTCTGGAATCTACATTCTATTAATTCTGAAAAAGCAGTCTAACATTAATCAAGAATCCAAGATCTCCCTAATGCGGACAAACTAAGTTTCATCATTTTCTTCTAATAAAGACACTACAAAGAAATTAAAAGGCGAAATACTTCAGCACGGAGTATTTGTCTGTTCCAACCAAATACTTTTTATAAAAAAAACAAAAACTATCAGCTACACAGGTCTCACTTGGCAACATGGGTACGTTACAGATCATGTACAATTATTGGTGCAGGGACAAAGTATGTTCTCATCTCTATTTTATTTACATGAGTGTTTCCACAAGCTACGGAAGCACCGGTTCGACGAATGGATTTTCTCGATTTAGGCCAAGTCAAAAGGGCGAAAAACAGACCGAAGAAAACGTGGATGGAGACGATATGAAAAGATATGGATGCCAAAGGCCTTAATGAAAGTATATTGTTCGACAGGAGTGAGTGAGGGCAGAGGATTCATGTGCTCGACCCGGTGTGATTCTCATGTTGGTTCATGTAGCATACCCCATATGTTTGGGATAAAGGCTCAGTTGTTGTTGTTGTTGTTGTTTGTTTCCACAAGCTTGTGTAGCAACACAATAGTTTTGAATATACCTACCTAAAATACATCCTAGTTTCGATTGCCCAAACAGTCATAAAGCCTCCCCAACTTTTGTTTCCTTTGAAAACCCTACCATTTAAGCTCTAGATCATTGGCCAACCAAGTCTAAATCAATAACATCTCAAGATAATTCATTTCTTCAATCTTTCTTCCTTGGCTCTTTCAAAGACAAAAACAAAATAACTATTCAAACGTTTGCACAACAGATCACATATTTCAAGTTTGTCTGAGGTTATGTTGCTCTGATGGCGATCATTCCTTCACAATATCTTGCATTCTCAGCATTTACAAATTGCTGCCATTTGAGATTGGATGCCTCATTTTGCATTGCAAAAGCGCGCTTTCGTTCTTATCATTTCAAACTTTTTCAGTGATTAACCGAAATCTTATCCTTTGATCATTGATTATGGAGCTAATTAGAATTGGAGAAAGTGGCGAAGAGATTTGTTATACCTTTGGTTTTCTTGAAGAGATAGAAGTAGGAGGCGCCGATGCCGACGGCGGCGACGGCGACGGCGATTCCGAGGATCTCAACGCCATGAGAGTGCAAGTAATCCATGGATTGATGTTAGAAATCCAAAAGAGAGATGGGGTTGGATTTATAAAAACTGAATCTTTTTTTTTGGTTGTTGAGAAGAGAGGGAGAGAGAATTTGGTTTGGGTGGGCGACCAAAAGAGAAAAGAGGGATCTCCTCCAACAAATCTCACCAAACCTAAATTGTGCACGTCTATAGCACGATTCAATTTAAAATAAATAAATTGGAACCTCCTACTTTTTCAAGCATTATGATTTACAATTTATTGACTTTGTCTTGTATTCTCCACCTCGTGTGTGTGAAACTGCTTAAAATGGATTGAGCCGGTTCACAAGTCGTTTAAAATTAACATTTATTCTCTGGATGCAAGAGACGGTTCAGGACAATCTTGAGCTGGTTCAAACTGTCTCGACCCGAATTTGGGGCTGTTTTGGAAAGATTTGATTTGAAAATTAATCAGGAGAATTTGTTGGAGATTTATTTAAAGATTTTGTAACGTCTGCGTTTTGTCTATATCTTAATAAAATTTTCTTACTATTTTCCTTTGTATTTTGGTACCTATTTTATTATTCCTCAAAGTTTGGTTTAAGTGATTTAAATTTAAACATGACTTTTAGTATTTTTGAATATTTATTTTAGTAAGTACCATTCTAAAAACAGAATTATTTTTAAAAATGAGCTATTAACTAGACCTGGCCTAATGGCCCAAGCCTAAAACCCACCTCTTATTTTAAATTAAAACAGTTTTCGATTTTTTATTAAGGTTAATTTGGTATTGATAGTTATTAATTTGTATTAATTGTTATTAATTAATTATTATTAAATGTGATTAACTGTCATTTGTTTAAAAACCAAATTCAAACTCCACAGCATGTTTGGTTGCAAGATTATGAAATTTGGATTCTAAAATAGTACAGTTGAAAATTTCTGGATTTGGCAATTTATTGTTTGGTTGTTTGGTTGGTGAAAATAAAGTGGGATTTGTATTTGAGGATTTTAGAGAGAGAGGATTATTAAATAAATAAAGTACACGAGTCTCATCTAAAAGTACAATGAATAGTGCCAAATCCTTGAAAATCTTTAAAAAAGTTTAGGATTCAGGAATCCATGTTGTTTGGTTGTAGGATTTCTTTGGATTTGGATTGTGGAATTCTAGGATTCCATAATTTTGTGTTTGGTTTGGGGATTTGGATTTATAGGATTCCTTTGTTTTTTATGGGGGACCCACCACGAAACATGGATTCCTGAATCCTAAATTTTTTTAAAGATTTTCAAGGATTTGGCACTATTCATTGTACTTTTAGATGGGACCCGTATACTTTATTTATTTAATAATCCTCTCTCTATCCATCTCTCTCTAAAATTCTCAAATCCAAATCCTATTTTATTTTTACCGATCAAACAACAAATTACCAAATCCAGAAATTCCAACCGTAAATTTTGGAATCCAAATTTCATAATATTGCAACCAAACAGGCCCTAAAGCCCTTTATCCTCTCCCTCACCTTCCTTTCTCTCTCTCTTCTTCTTCTCTCGCATCAAAAATTCATGATCCGAACCCACGAAAAAAACCCAAAGCCCCTCATCTCGAGACCTCTCCACCTTTTTCTCCCTGCAGCCCAACACCAAACCATCACCACCATCTTCTCTCCCTCCTTACGGCCATCTTCTTCTCCCTCTACTTCTTCCTTGTTTTCCCTTTCAACCAAAACCACCGCCACTTCAACGCCGTGCTACGACATCATCACCACCATCACCATCGTCAGCCACAGCAGCAACGACAGCGACCGCAATGACGACGACAGCAGCAGCAGCCACAGCAGCAGCCCCACGCCAACAACCAAACTCTCGACCGTGTTAGCCCAAGGGCCGAGAACCGAGGCTCCAAGGTTGGGCCGAGTCCGTGTGAGCGATCGTTTCCACGCCTCCGGTTCTCTGTTCCGACGACGTTTTAATTCTGCGCGCGAAGTGTTCAACGAAATGCCCCAAAGAGATTTCCGACGTTTGCTTGCAACCTAGCCGCGACCCGCGCACTCGTGGATCCCCGAGACAAGTGTTTATCACCTGCTCGCCTAACTCGGATGACTTGACACTTATTCAATTTCAAAATCTATATTTACATCACATTATTATCTTCATGCATTATCCAAAAAATAAAAGAATGCAATATATAAACTATCTAAACTATCTGTATAATATTGGTTTTATGTTATGTAGAGGCTTAAAACAATAAACCTATCAAACTGCAATTAAAACGTGATAGAGAACTACTTTACTATAATTATTTGATGAGAATTACTGTATTGTAATAATATAATGTGCAATCTAACATTCTGAAATAAACTACTACATAATACATGATATACCATTTCTTCACTAGCATACTCTATTGGTTCATATAATATAGTTATTATGAATGTTAGAGTTTAATATCAGCAGACTCATATTAAAGTTTATATTATTTAATACTTATATAGAGATTGTAGTAGTGTATTACAATTAATATGCGAGTTCTTTTTATTTTGTTGGATTAAGTGGTTTAAATTCTATGACATAACATTGTCCAGTGGTTTTCATTGAGATAATCATGTTGTTTTATCATTATGGTGGAGGCAAAAATACCCTAAGCTTATAAATCCTGTATTTTTTATTAATTCCCTAAAATTTCTAAATGTCGTTTTTTCATATAAATACCCTATGGTTTCGAAAACCCGTATTTTTAAATAAATACTTTGAAGTTTCGGAAACCTGTTATCTCTCGAGTCTCGGGAAGCCGGAGATAAGGCATCACTAAAATACCATGAACTTTTATGAAGCCTTTTCTATATTAAAATATCTCGATATTTCCAAGTTCCATGTTTTACAATAAAATACCATATGCCTTTTTTTCAACTAGACTTTGTGAAATCCCGTTATACTTGACTCCTTATTAACTTGTCAACTTAACTGTTTAATGATCTTGCTTAATGACCGTGTGTAATAATCGTGTGCAATGACCGCCTGTAATGATTGTGTGCAATGACCGAGTTTCCATGATCCGGGCATAAACGGAATGCTTCCGCAATGCGTGTACTGCTGTATGATCTGTCTTGGGAGTTCTCTTATCACGTGCAATGACCGTGTTTCCGTTATTCCGGGCATATACGGAACGCTAACTGTTTAATGATATGATACCCTAAATGACATGTTACAAGACATCTTTTATTATTCTTGATTTTTACCAGATTATCATTGACATGTATTGGCTAGACCATCATGACTTTATATTGACATGGCTTATGAATGGATTAGTCAGCATCTTGAATTAAAATTATTATGTTACCAGTATAGACTTGTAGTTTATTCGGAACTGAAGGATGGAAATACATGTACACTCGGGTGATATTCACGCTAAATAAATCTCCATCGTAGTCATGAGACATCTTTCGGGGATGTTCAAGCTAATGTGCTGATTCATGTTATTGTTGTCGTCCCAGACACGAGCGCCAGCTCATACTGATTTCAGCTAGTCATGCGATACCCAAAGGGTATGAGTACGTCTATTAGTCAATTCCATTAATACACACATTGCCTAATCTGATTTGACTCTTAGATTAGACCTTTAGATTGACACCGTTCTTAGTCGATTATTGACATCCAGCTTGACACCTTGTTTTCTGCATTGGTATTTCCCGCATGTTTACCTTTCTGCATTTTTATTCATTTACAACACGTGTTTTACATTACTTTACGTACATGAATTCCCATACTTTCAGTTTACCTGTTTTTCATATGTATCACGATTTACTGTTATTACTTGCATTGTACTCTCCCGTCTATTTTTTATGCTTGTTGGTGCCCTGCCACCATGGGAATTATGTTTCTAGTTGGATAGCCAGATTTATAAGACCGAACTCGGTCATCAGAGTGCGCAGCGGGACCGTGATGGACCCAAGACCCGTAGAGTTTCCATTTCGTATCTTTCATATTGTATTACTGTAACATCCTAGTTTGATCGTACACTTTTTCTAATGATATTAATTAGTACTTTGAGTTTCTTTTAATCATTATTGTTTGGGTTGTGATTGGTGTTTGGATAGTATGTGTGATTATCGGATCCGACCCGCTTGCGTGAAATCCGTTATGGGTTGATAGTTAGATAGAGTATATCTTATTGATATTTATTTATAGACTAAATCTATATGGATCTCAAATAATAGATATACAATATTTAAACTGTATATATTTTTTTTAGCTATACATTATGGGTATTTATATCTAACCTTTAACCGTTAGTGTTTTTTATCCTAATTAAATATCCCACGATATTTTATTGACGGTTATCTATTACATATAAATCCTAAATATCCTAAAATACCGTAAATAATATGTTAGCTTTGAATATTTTTCTAACCATTATATTTATAGTTTAAGTGGGCTACGTATGTGCAAATAACTTCTGGATATATTTTGAGATTTAGTAGAGACGGATGGGGATCATAATGTCTTTATAAAATATTATTTAGTTAGATGAATTACACACACACCTATTATCTAAAATAAAATAAAATAAATATATATTTTCTTATATAAAAACTCATCTCTTTCTTCTTTATTTCTCTCTCAGCCTCATCTCTCTTTCTCTCTTTCTCCCTCTCGTCTCCAAGCCTGACACCCTCGCCATCATCACCTTCACCCTCGTCGCCTCCCCCGTCTCCACCTTCGATCACCGTCGAACACCCAGTGCCTCCAACTTCTCCGACCACCATCATCAACCCCAGAACACCCAGCTTCACTGAGCAAGACCCCTCATTTTTGCCGCAGCGATCACCGTCACCACCATCGCCACCTCAACCTCTCCGATCTCGAAACCCATCACCGGCGCCCACTTCAGACCCAAGCACCCTTGTCACGCCCCGCTTCCCAGAGTACGCTAAAATGGGCACGTGACATAGCCAACCATGCTACCTGTGGGTAGGAAGTATCCATCCACAGTCACATTACGGCTGTAGAGATATCAAGAACAAGATAAACTACCTAAAACATATCCATAATCCAAAATAACATAAGTCAATAATAAATAAATGCGGAAGCGAAAGATCCAATACAAATAACTGGAATGTATGTCCCATAATGCGGGCTCACATCAGGAATAAAAAATGCAGGAAAGTAAAACTAACTAATACTGACACCTCACAGCTCATCCTGCTGGCTGTAGTACTCCTGCTCGGACTGCAACAGTGGTACGGAATCTGGGCCATGCAAAACCCAGACGTCAGCGCGTCAAGTCATCAAGTAATAAAATAATAACAGGGTAACAGACAATGCAATATAAACATGAATAAATCAAGAGTGACACTAATATGAATCAGAGCAGTACAGGGTAGTGTGTAGTGGATAAACTAACTGTTCTATCAGGTTTTCTATTCTAAAGTCTTTGAAACCAAATTGATGAATCATCGATGTAACTCAATAGTATCCCGTACATACCCGGGATCACGGCCTCAATATTCTCGGCTGCAGCCGAGACATGCCGCTAGGCACAAAACAGGAATGTGTACACTCGATAGTATCCCGTGCATACCTGGGACCACGGCCATAATATTCTCGGCCGAAACCGAGACATGCCGGTAGGCACAAAACATGGGTGTGTACACTCAGGACAGGTAGTGAACTGTCGAGTTACAAGTCAGGTTTCACCTTTGATTTCCCCATACCCCCAAGTTATATGTGTGGGTCAAGTCAGGTATTCCGAAATCAAGAAACTAATGCCGACACAGGATCAGGTAAACAGGTTTGTCTGGATAGACAACAGGAACGGTCCATGAGGACTACATGTCAGGTTTGTTGGCATTAGGCACAAGATCAGGCAACGGATCAGGTCATGGTACATCAGGTCAAGTCAAGCAGTGTACGGTACCATGTGGGGTCAATCAATATGCATGTAGCAAGTCAGGTCAGGATATAAACGATAACATAGGTGTGCTTACCATCAAATATATAATCAAGCATGGGTATCAACAATATGAGATAAGCAATGAAGTAAGCAATAGGCAGATTCATCCAATTAGCAATACCGTTATCAATCGTGTCACAGATATGTTTTCAAGAATGCAGTAAGACAATTATAGCCATTTAATCATATTAACAAGGTTTAAACACTTTAGAGATGCAATGATTTATATAAAAGTTCGATACAACTATTACAGGTTAAAATACATACGGGTGTCCGAATGGAACTAAACTATAGAGATAAATGCCATAAGCTATGTCAATATTAAAATGTAATTAAACAGGTAAATGTGGTTATTAGGTTCAATTGCAAACTGTAGGTTCCGAGTTTAAGATAAAATGATATATAACAATATTGTACATGAAAAGTGAGAAATTATCGTACCAAGGTTAAATATACATGTTTAGGGTGTCATAATATATATGTAAATATTGTATAGCATGTAGCAAGGGGTACTTGCCTCGACGGGTCGCGAACCGGGAAAAACGGAACGTAAAATGTCGGCGGGGAAACTCGTGATGGGCGCACAGTTCACGGATTGAACCCAAACAACGAACAATGGAACCATACGGGTCTGGATACCTCGCTGGAACGTCGGGTCACGTCGTCGGCATCGTCGGATTCCGGCCAAAATGTGAACAGTAAACAATCAAGATGCAATCAAGAATAGAAGGGAACCAGAGAAGAAAGGAAGGATGAAAGAGGAGTAGACGGCTTACAGTGGGTTGTACGAAGGCCGGGTACAGAGGCGAGATCGCCGGCGGCGACAGATCCGACGGTCCAACGTGTGCAGGGGGTGCGCGCAGGCCGCGGTGAAGGTGCAGGGGTGCACGGGAACGATGAAGGAGAGGTGATGGAGATGAGAATGACGAGGATGATGGCGGAGGCGACGACGAGGTGATCGTCGGCGGTGAGACGCAGGAGCGGGTGCAGGTGGTCGCGGGTCTGGTCGGGGGTGCACCGGGAGAAGGGAGAAGGAGGAAGTGGATCTGCGGTTGAGACGAGGAAGAGGAGGCGAGGGTGCTGGTGTCGGTGTCATCGGCGTTGGGGTTGCGGCGGTGAGGAGGGAGACGGCGGTGGCTAAGGTTCGATGAGGGTTTGGGTTACGTGAGGGGTTCTCTGTGTTTTCAAAAAGAAAAGGAGGAGAAGGAATAAATAGAGAAGAGAGATAGAGACGGGGAGAGAGAGAGAAGGAGAGAGGAGATAGGAGGTGGGGCCTACGGAAAATAGGGGGCGATGATTGGCTGAAGAAAGATTTAGGCATTCGAAAAGAAATTTAAAAAGATTTAAAGATTAGGTAATGAACAGTAGAATATATGGTTAGTTAGAAATATGTGCTGGTTTAAATATTTTAAGATTTGGGGTTTTGGCGCAAAATAAAACATTTCCAAAACGCGCCCGGGTCGGGCCCAAAAATTCGAAATTGAAATAATAGGATTTTAAGTGGGATCCAAAATTTAAAATGAAGTGTTTTATGATTAAAAAGCATACCCCCAAAACGGACACACGTACGTGCGCGTAGCCGTCCAAACTCGCCCGTTTCACTGAACGGAACGAGAACACGATGCACGGACGCTACCACAGGGTTAGGGGTGTCAAGCAGGCCGAGATGAATATTTTTAATTTTATTTTAGATGCCAAAATTTGTTATATGCAGAAATGAATTTGCCGGGTAAAATTTTACAGTAAGTAACAAACAAGCAAGATAAATGAAATAAGGCTCACACTCCATTCATAAAGTAACAGAAATTAGTAGTATTGGGCTCGGGTGTTACAACCCTCCTCGCTATCAAACTCCAACCCTATCGACCATCGTCACCTCGATCTTCCAACTTTGACCGAGAACCCATCACCTTCACCGCCTTTCTACAACGCCTGTGAACCCAACACCTCCAACGCCTCCTCCTAGCCGCTGCCTTCATCTTCCTCTCGAGTATCCATCAGCCTCCTTCACCGTCATCACCTACCTCCATCACTGAACCCCATCCTCGTCGAGATTACCTTCTTCTTCTTCTCTTAAACCGAGACCACCATCGGCAGCAGCCCAATCGTCGTCGACTTCGTCTCCGAGCCTAGCAAGCTTGGATCTTGGCTTCATATTTCCGTTGTTCCGTGTTCGTTTTGCTCTGTTCGTGTTCGTATCCGCATTCGTCGAAACCGAGGCAAATTTCTAACTTGCTACATGTTGTAGTTTACATAATATACATACATACATATATATTGTCGTAATATTATTATTATTATTATTATTATTATTATTATTATTATTATACTGTTATATATATAATCTGTATATCGTTAGATAGTTAACATTAACAAGTTTTACAATTATAGTTTATAATGTTTATGCAAATTATATTTATTAACAATACCTAGTAATTATAGCAAATTATTCTAGTTTGGTCAAATCAATGAATTGAATTGTTAGGAATTGATATGGTTATTTCTTTATATTGTATTTCGCACCTAGATAACAGTTACAACCGTATTCATCATAATCTGTTTACACGATATTCTTACGAAATAAATATTTTATCTAATTTAATATACTATCATTGACATACTTGTAACCTGCCAGACTATTACTATTGTTAACATGTTAATATCTGTTACCTGTAATACTTACCAATGCCAACAATTCTTACTTGTTGTCCTGATGGATGTGATCTGTTGTATTGATAGACATAACCTATACTTGTATGTTCCTGTGTTGGTATTATGTAGATATTATATTCATACTTGACTTGGAAAACAAAATCTGGGAAAATGAAGAAATCAAAAGTGTAACTCAAAAAGATACATGTTTCCGTAGTTCTGGGGGTTAACGGAACAAAATCATTATTGATTTATACATCTTGCATCCGTGGTCCCGGGGGGTAACGGGATATATCTTGCGTCCGTGGTCCTAGGGGATAACGGGATATATACTTTTGAGTTACATGGAGGAGTACATTAATCGGTTTCAAATACCTGTAAGATAGATAACTTAGAAACATGGACCTTAGGTTCCGTTTGACATGTTTGACTATCTATATCCTGCTTGTTATATTACATATGACTACTTTTGTTTATACTCATGATACCTCACTCTTACAGATAGGGCAAGACGGTTCATGCGCAGTCTGGATGTGGAGATTCAGAGACATATCACATTGTTGGGGTTGACTCCTTTCTCTCAATTTCTCACGGCGGCTAAGGAACAATAGAGATTATCAACGAGAGTAAAGGGTATTCAACAGCAAGAGGTTGTGGTATAGAAGACCTTATATGCACCAACCAGAGCTCCTGGACGTAAGGGCATTCTGGTTAATAGACAGGGGACAGTACCTATGAAAAGGCCTTTCGTGTCAAATAAGAAAAGAAGCGTGGTTTGTGAGTTCTGCTGTCTACCCAGCCATATACAGAAGGATTGTCGGAGGAAATATGGACTCTGTTTAGTTTGTGGATCAGCTGACCATTCGATTGGTACTTGCCCTTAGAAACTACAGTTGAAATACAATGTCCAGAAAACATCACAAAAGCATACTTATAAGCAGAAGCAGATTACTTAGAGCCCTAATCAGGGACAGGCCTTCACCCTGACGGCGGAGAAGGCCAAAGCTTTAGATGATGTTGTTTCAGGTATCATACTTGTCTATAATTTTCCCGCATTGGCACTATTTGATTCTGCATCCCATTGTTTTATGTCATCGAAATTTATTTGTGCACATTCTATTCCACACACGGCCCTATCTAGCAGTTGGGACATACACACTGGGAATGGGAGAATTATATTTAGTAGTGAGTGCAAGGGTTGTTCTATTGTTATTTACAGACGAGAGTTTTTCGCAGATTTCTTGGTGATAGATACACGCAGTTATGACGTTGCCTTGGGAATGGACTTTCTTGGTATTTTCCACTCATATAGATTGTAGAGCAAAAAAAGTGATTTTTCAAATTCCCGGATATCCAGAGATCGAATTTTTGGGAGGCAGCAAATCTGTCGGGCCAGTCGGATTTACGGCTAAGCCGACAAATGCCGTTTTTTTGTTGATGGAAGTGATCAAGG
Organism: Agapanthus africanus; assembly: GCA_030015575.1. NCBI lineage: Eukaryota > Viridiplantae > Streptophyta > Magnoliopsida > Asparagales > Amaryllidaceae > Agapanthus > Agapanthus africanus. The sequence continues at coordinate 259,582,328 of JASDDO010000019.1, read as the reverse complement.
AGGAAGCGCCAGTAGTAGTTCGGGATTTCATGGATGTGTTCAAGGACATCTCGGGTTTACCGCCAAAACGAGATGTGGAGTTCACGATTGATCTTATTCCTGGAGCAACGCCAATTTCGAAAGCTTATTATCCGATGACACCGGTAGAACTGGAAGAGGTGAAGCGACAAGTTTTTGAATTATTAGAGAAGAGTTAGATTCGCAGTAGTGGTTCATCGTGCGGAGCTTCAGTTCTTTTGGTTAAGAAGAAAGATGGCATGCGGAGAATGTGCATCGACTATCGAGTGTTAAATTGGGTGACCATTAAGAATAAGTACTCAATTCCTTGTATAGGCGAATTATTCGATCAATTAAGTGGCGCGAGAGTATTTTTGAAGTTGGATTTGCGATCGGCTTATCACCAAGTTCGGGTGAAAACAGAAAATGTAACAACTCTGAAATCTTAGTACGGAAATTTTTCTGTTAAAATACAGAATAGAGTTTCACAGCCTGAATACAAGTTATAAGTTAATTTTGTTTAAGAACAGTAAGAAATAACTTGTAACTCATTGGTAGAGCCTTTAACTGCTGTGACGTAGCCTCCGTGTTCGAACCCCATCAGACATATTATATTTTTTTCTACTTTTTTCTTTTAAATTTTTTGGAAGCCCAAAAGTTTACATGTGCAATGCACATAAAAATGAAAAGACAAAGAAAACAAACATGTGCATAATGTTGTAAATACTGGCGTGGACATGTGGCTTCAATCCACCGCCCCCCTCACAAATTCGACCGGCGAGATGCCCCAAATGGCCAGCACCGACGGGTGAACAGTGGCTAGTTGTTCCCAGGTTTTGCACACAAGTCTTTTCTCTATCCCTAACTCCCCTGCACTGTTTGATTTCCCTGCAATCAAACAGTCCCCATTTATCCTCATTTTAATGCATTTTAATTCATCTTTTTAATTCTGAAACCCTAATTCCATACTATAACTACTATCTCATGCCCTAGCCCTTTCTCATTCTGAAAATTATAGTCAAAATTTTCAAAATTTTCTAAGTACATGCAAGAGGATACAAGTGGAGTTAGCAAGAGATCGACTTCCGGCGAAGATCGAAGTCGATTCCAGAGCTCCCGCGGCATTCCAAAGCTTTCCCCCTCTTCTTTTTCCTCTTCTTAACAAAATCAAACGGTAAGTCCCTCCCAATCTCTCTTTTTCCTCTTTAATTTTTTTTTCAAAATATGTCGGTAAGTGGAGTTAATACCGACATTTTATTCTAAACCTTTGAAATCACACTTTTTCTTAATCATTGCTCATTCATATTTCTACACTTGTTAATATAAAACTAATGTTTAGAATAAACTTTCACTCAAGAATATCATGAAACATGACTTTAAATCAACTTTTACATTAAAACACCATGAAATTTAGATATGTCATCTTATATTCCTTTGTTTAAACATACCTTTAGAAAACCTCACGGGGTAATGACCTACCCCTCACATACACACATGGTTTCCATAACACGATACTCTTTGAACGTATTTTTGTGGCAAATACAATATATTTCATTAAAATACCATCTAATATAAAAACGGTTTTCTTTGGAATTGTATTTTAAAATTCGTTTGCAACTAAGCCTCTACAACCCTTTTTAGGGGACCCGCTATTAGATGGTGCAGATTATCGTATATCCTTGGGCTATTAGAGCGAGATGCAGACCTTCTCACGGAGCATTCGGTCTCGAAAGGGTTTTAATACGAATTTTAAGAAAAACACAGTTTTCTACTTAATTAAAAAAATTTAATTTTGTAATGATTATATAAATATTACAAAATCCATATATTTTCAAAATATAATAATCTTATATTTTTTCAAAGAAAAGAATTACAAGTTTCATCAAAATACCATTAAGATACCAACGAAAATCAAGCTTTACAGAAAAATATCATAAACTTTCCAAGCTAAGATATTATCACTACCTACCTCAAAACCTTAAAATTCATATTCAAGGAAACCCTAAATAATTTAAATAACTTCTCGAGGTTATTTTGAAACTATATTAAAAATATTTTTCATAAAACCCCCTCGAGTTATATAAAACTATATTTAAGAACTTTAGTAAATATAGGTTTAAGCGGGATCAATTCTCTTGAGCCCCAAGAAGTCGGAGAAAGTGAGTGCTTGCCTATTTAAGTTAGAAAACTTAACGGTATTATCAATGATAATTATCTTGAAAAAAGACACAAATTCTGCCGTCCATGTGCAGCAGTTACCGATAACTCCCGAACCTAATTCAGGATCTAAATCAGTTATAAGTGTCTGACTCGAGTCTGAGTCTAAATCAAACTTGAATCCAAACTCCTAACCTGAATCTAAAACCAAATATGAATACTTGATCTTGAATTCAAACATCAAAAGCAAACATGTATGCTTGACTATTGATCATGAATCAGAATACTTGAACTTGACTAAAGCAAAACATGAATATTTAAACACTATGACTTGACTCGAACCATGAATACAGCTTGACATGGATACAAGAATACTTGATATGAATACTTGATACATACATGAACTCTATCTTGCAAACTGATGTATTCATGGATTTGAGCAAGACTGGTAATTTTAGCTGTAACTTAACATATACGGGGTGCTGGGGTAGTTCATGCGTGAATCCAACGAAATATCAGGAGTCCCCCTAGATCATGAATCCATATCTACTAACTCAAGCAATCTATCATGAGGGCCCATGTTTCCTTACTCCTGGATTATAGCCTGTTGAGTTTGGAATACTTCAACATTAGGTTGAAGTCCGATTACTAACACTAGATTCGGGCCCGTGGTTCCTTACCTATGGATTACAGCCTGTTGGGTTCAAGAATACTTTTGAGATTGGTTGACATTCATTCTTGAACTTACGTTAAATTAGTATACCCAATTAGAGACCTGCTAAGGCACGTACATTCACTGCATGTTCACTATACCTGCACTACGCGGCCAGGCTATACTGCTATCCTAATGTTACTTTGCCATACTTATAAACATATTGTCATACTCATGAAACCTTACCAATAGAACTACATGTACCTGGAATTGCCATGCTTACAGTAATTGACATGTTAAATAATATATCTCCTAGTCCATTGTTTCATGATATACGTTTTATTTATCATTATACCTTTATACTTCACTTCAATTCTTTAGGACTTACCTAGCGAAAGTTCGCTGACGGACATTTCATTCTTCTTTGTTTTTCTTGGAATGTTCGTCAGTTTCTGTGAAGACCGAGGAGGCAGACACCACAGAGGAAAAGCACGATCAGATTGCGACCCAGACCTAGAGCAGATATCTTCTTCTCAGTTTATGTATACCACTTGTTTAGGCATTACTTTTCTTGTATTTTATTTCAGTTAAAATTATGTATTGTAAATGAATCAAGTTGAATATCAATAAAGTTGTTGAAGTTTTAATCTCATGCTTATTTCTTGTCATTTATATTGCTTATTTTACGCTTAATGTATTTATTCCGAGAAATGACCTTTTCAAAATAAATACGTCGCGGGCCTGCTACGTCACCGTTTCCGTCTACTGGGAAGCGGGGCGTGACAGAAGACATTTGCAAGACGGCGTTCCGAACTGGATATGGGCATTACGCGTATTTAGTTTTGCCATTTGGAGTTACTAACGTACCAGCGATATATATAGATTTGATGAACCGGATCTTTTCACCATTTCTAGATCAGTTCGTAGTGGTATTCATCGATGATATTCTGGTTTACTTGAGGAGTAAAAAAGAGCATGAAGAGCACTTAAGGATCACACTGCAGACGTTGAGACAAGAAGAGCTGTATGCTAAGATGAGCAAGTGCGAATTTTTGCTCGATGAAGTGAAGTCTTGGGTCATGTTGTATCCGGAGATGGAATCTTAGTTGACTCTGAAAAGATTGCAGCTGTTCACGATTGACCGACTCCAAAGAATGTAGGGAAGATCAGAAGTTTCTATGGGCTTGCTGGATACTATCGAAGATTTGTGGAGAACTTCACTCGGATAGCGGAACCCTTAACCAAGATAACACGAAAAGAGGAGTCATTTGTTTGGTCCAAGAAGTGTGAGTTAGCTTTTGAGGCGCTGAAGAAAAGGTTGATAACTGCTCCTATTTTAACCGTGCCTGATGGTTCTGGAAGATTAGTTATTCACAGCGACGCATCTAGGAAAGGCTTGGGATGTGTTTTGATGCAGCATGGAAAAGTTGTAGCTTATGCGTCGAGGCAGTTGAAGATTCATGAAAAGAACTACCTAACTCATGACTTGGAACTAGCAGCAGTTATCTTTGCGCTAAAGATTTGGAGACACTACTTATTGGGCAAGAAGGTCGAGATATTTACCGATCATAAGAGCCTAAAATATGTGTTCACACAGAAAGAGTTAAATATGAGACAGCATAGGTGGTTGGAGCTGATGACCGACTATGATCTTGATCTAAACTATCATTCGGGGAAAGTTAATGTAGTACCGAATGCTTTAAGTCAGTTGTCAGCAATACAGCTATTGACTTCGTAGAAGGAGGTTGTAGTGGATTTTTAGAGATTCGAATTGGAGCTCATACTACCATATTCTTCAGGACAGTTGATGCAATTGCGAGTTCAGTCATCGTTGATTGATAGCATTAATGCAGCGCAGTTGCATGATCCTAAATTGCAGAAATTTCGAGGACAAGTAGAGGCAGGACTTCGAACGGATTTATTGATTCATGAAGATGGTTCTTGAGGTATGGAAGTTGTTTTTATGTTCCTAAAAGAGAAGTTCGTGAAAAAGTCATGAAGGAGGCTCATAGTTTCGCATATTCGGTATATCTAGGAGACACGAAAATATATAAAGATTTGCGACAACACTTTTGGTGGGAAGGCATGAAAAGAGAGATCGCTCGTTATGTGTCGAACTGTTTGGAGTGTCAGCAAGTCAAAACTGAATATCAAAGGGTCGCTAGTTTGTTGCAACCACTTCCGATTCCCCAATGGAAGTGGGAACATATAACCATGGATTTCGTGATAGTCACGGAGTCCAAAGGGCAATAACGCAGTATGGATGGTTGTCGATCGACTGACCAAGGCAGCTCATTTTATACCATTTCAAGTTGGTCAGTCGACAGAGGTTTTAGCAGAGAGGTACATGCAGGAGATTGTAAAATTGCATGGAGTACCAGTGAGTATTGTTTCTGAATGTGACACCCGGTTCCTATCATATTTTTGGAGGAGTTTGTAAGAAAGTTTGGGAACTCGCTTGAAATTTAGTCTGATCTATTACCCTCAAACAGATGGACAGTCTGAAAGAACGATCCAAACTCTTGAAAATATGTTGAGAGTTTGTATGTTAGACTCCAAGGGTTCGTGGAAGGATCATTTACATTTAGTGGAGTTCTCGTACAATAATAGTTTTCAGGCGACTATACAGATGGCTCCATTTGAAATATTATACGGTTATAAGTTTCGCTCGCCAGTATGTTGGGACGATATTAGAGAAAGAAGATTGTTGGGATCAGAACTGATTGTGCAAATTATGGAGAAAGTTAACTTGATTCGTGATCATATGAAGGAGGCACAAGATCGACAGAAAAGTTGGGCTGATACTGGAAAGAGGACACTAGAGTTTGCTGTTGGTGATTATGTATTCTTGAAGATATCACCGACTAGGTGAATAATCCGGTTTGGTAATTGAGGCAAGTTTAGTCCTTAATTCGTGAGACCTTTCAATATCATTGAGCATATTGGAGAAGTGGCTTTATCACCGTCCTTGGTGGGTGTGCATGACGTGTTTTATGTATCTCAACTTCGCAAGTATGTTCGAGATGAGACGTACGTCCTAGACTACTCGGAATCGACAGTGATGGATGATTTGACTTATGAAGAGCAACCGATGGCTATTGTGGATCGACAAGAAAATGTTCTCAAGAATAGAGTGATCCCTCTAGTACTTGTTTCATAGGGGAAATCGTTCGCATGGAGAATCTACATGGGAATACGAAGAAGAAATTCGACAAAAGTTTCCACACCATTTTCTTTAGATTCATATTTTCCCTGTTTTTGTCTTTTCCCTGTTTCCGTGAATTTTGAGGATAAAATTCTTTTTATAGTTGGGTATAATGTAACACCTTAGTTTGATCGTACGTTTTTTCTAATGATATTAATTAGTACTTTGAGTTTCCTTTAATTATTATTGTTTAGGTTGTGATTGGTATTTGGATAGTATAAGTGATTATCGGACTCGTTCCGCTTGCGTGAAATCCGTTATGGGATGATAATTAGATAGAGTATATTTTTTGATATTTATCCATAAACTAAATCTATATGAATCTCAAATAATAGATATACAGTATTTAAACTGTATATATTTTTGGTAGCCATATATTATGGGTATTTTATAACTAAGTTTTAACTGTTAGTGTGCTTTTATCCTATTTAAATATCCCATGATATTTTATTGACGGTTATCTATTACATATAAATCCTAAATATCATAAAATACTGTGTATAATATTTTATCTTTGAATATTTTTCTAGCCATTATATTTATAATTTAAGTGGGTTAATAAGATAAAATAAATACATATTTTCTTATATAAAAACTCATCTCTCTCTCAGCCTCATCTATCTCTCTCCCTCTCTTTTTTCCTCTCGTCTCCAAGCCCGACACCCTCACCATCATCACCCTCATCCTCGTCGTCTCCCCCGTCTCCACCTCCGAGCACCGCCAAACATCCAGTGCCTCCAACTTCTCTGACCACCACCATCAACCCCAGAACAACCACCTTAACCGAGCAAAACCTCTCACCTTTGCCACAACGATCACCGTCACCACCATCGCCACCTCAACCTCTCCGGCCTTGAAACATATCACCGGCGTTCACTTCAGACCCGAGCAATCCACGACCCTAAAATTCCTATACCTTCATAATTTATTTCTTTAATAAAATACTGTGTATTGTTGTCTATTAAATATGTTATTTTTAATTCCTCCATCTATTTTCTTGTTTTATTATTTTCCAAAACCCATTTCTTTCTTTTATATATAACCCAAACCTCAACCCATTTCAATTATAAGCTAATCCCTTCATATTAAACCCAAGCTCATAACCTATTTCTTTTCTTTTTATCTTTTTACTGCAATCTAGGCCCAAGCCTAACAAATTCCATTTTTCTAATTCTCATACAGACCCAACTTCTCTCTTTCTCTCTCTTTTCTTTTCTTTTCTCGTTTCATTCTCTCTCCCGTCTACTTTCCATTGCAGCCACTCTTCATTTCTTTAATTTTTTAATTTAATTAAAATCCATCTCCATTTAACACCCACACCTTCTTCCTTCTCCTTTACCTCTTTCCCTTCCTCTCGTAACCAATGACCCCTCTTCCCCTCACTCTCTTCACCTCCCCGTAGTCAATCCCCCACTCTCCCTCTCGCTCTTTAACTTCTTCTTCACTTATATAATCTCATACATCGTCTTCCTTCTCCTAGCCGAGCTCACCTCCACCTCCACCATCATCAAACCCAACCAAACCCTCGACCTTTCTTTCATCATTTCTTTATCACCGTTCGGAATATTAACCCCATCTCATTTTCGAGTAGGCAGCAATGAGCTAATTTGTGGATCGGGCACTAAATATTCCTTGGTGTGTTAATTACTTGTATGGATTGAATTGCACATGACCCATCTGTTGAAAGTAGGCGACGACAGTTTTGTGTCCTCTTTGCATCTTCTCAATTGTACTTCTCTTTGACAAATTTTAGCATCAACACTTAATAGGGTTAATATGGTATGCATTCTTTTTCGCTTATGGCTGCCTTATAATTGAACATAAACCCATACAGCATTCGACAGCCTTTTCAACGCATTCCGGGTTGAGAACCAAGGCTCCAAAGCCAGGCCTGAATCCACATGAGCGTCACAATCATTTCCATGCTTCCGGATATCCGTTCCGTCAACGTTTCAAAATTGCACGATGCACTGTTCGATGAAATGCCGCAATGAGATCCCGTCGTCTCTCATGTTCTAATCGCGATGTAAGTCCCCTATCCAATCCCTCTACTCTCTTTGTATCTGTTTCGGGTATTTACCACTTTTAATTTTATTTTGATCACTCTTTAGCGTAATAAGCCTCATGTTTTTTTTGTGTATACATATTATTTTAGTTCTTGTACATGTAATCTAGTTGTCCTTGCCTGGATCCTGCAATTTGCTAAATCATATCTCAACCATTATATTTCCTTTTCAAACTCTTTTTCAACTAGTTATCAAGTAGAAAATGTTGCTTTAAGATTTATACAAAAGTCTCTGTTTCATACACATAGGCCTTGCACATTGATTAAAAAAAAGTAACTGTTTACTTTAACATTTCTATCTTTAATTTGAAATCCTGCAACATTAATTACTATTGCTTTCTACAGTAATCATTGTATAAGTCTTCTACTTTGTGCAGATTCATATTATCTGTTATGTAACATGCAACAACATTTGGTAGTAGTTTCAGGCAAATGATCTTTATAAAATAATTCCATACGAATGTAAAATTATTTGATCTATAAGTTGTACTTATTTACTGGATTAAGCATAATTTATTTCATTCTCTTCTATCTGGCTTATAACTTGGAAATTATAATTGTTTCTCTGTCCCTTTGATTTCAACCTGTAGACGATATATTATTTTTGGAAAAATACCTTTTAAGCGAATACTAGATGTAAATCGAGGATTAGAAGAGGTCCCTTGCACTTGCTCAAGTTGCAGTACTGCAGCGTTCACAACCTCTTCAATAGCAATGCTTCATGCTACTGCAGGATGGAGTTTTTATTAAAATACCCAAGATTTTTAGGAATATAATTATATAATATTTTTTCTTTGCGTAAATTGTCTCTACGACCCTTTTTAGAGGACCCGTTTATGGTTGGTGCGGGCTATCGCACATCATGAGGCTAGTGGAGTGAGATACAGAACTCCTCACGGAGAATACGGTCTCGAAAGGAAAAATACGGTTTTAAAAGAAAATAAATAAATTTTATAAAATTTAATATAAAAGAAAATATAACAAGTTATGTTAATTTGGGTCATCACTATTTTCTAAAATACCAATTAAATCAAGTTTTTAAATTAAAGTTTTTAAGAAAATACCACCAAGTTTCCAAAAGTATAGTTTTCATACAAACACCATAAACTTTTAAAAGCCAGGTTTTATCATTAAAATACCATTGAAACTAAAATACCTTTTTATAAAAACTTTTAATATTATAAATCACTCTTGAGCTTTATTTTTAAAACAATATTAGAACATTTTATATAAAACCCATCGAGAAATGCAAACAATGTAAATACATTGTAAACAACTTGAATAAAACTTTAAGGACCTTAGATTAATATAGCTTTAAACGGTATCATTTCTTTTGAGTCTTAGGGAGCCGGAGAAAGTGAGTGCTTGTCTATTCAGATTAGATATCACTGCAAATTAAAGGAATTATCAATGGCAATTGTCTTGGAAAAAGACACAAATCATGCCGTCCATGTGCAACGGTTGTCCGATTATTCCCGAACTTAAAAATTTCAAAAGTTAAATCCATTCATAAAATATTAACTATAACCTAAATACAAACTCCACTCAAATCCGACTCAAACCCAAACTTGAACACTTAATCTTGAACTTGAACACCCGATCTTGAACTTGAACACCTAATCTTGAATACCCAAACTTGAATTTGAACACTTAACTTGACTTGACCGAACCAATATAACTTGACATGAACTTGACATGAATACCTGAATACATGATCACAACTTGAACATGAACTTGTACTCTTTATATTCATGGATTTGGCCAAGACCTGTAAACTTGAGCTATACACTACAATACGTTGGGATAAGAGGTAGATTGGTACAGGATGTATCTCATGGCACGAGAGGTCACTTAAAAGACACCTACATGAATTCACATGCCGTTGTCCCGTGGGTTATGATGGGGCTTTGTACTACATGTTACCATAGTCCATAGGGTAAAATGGACCCCTCTTGTATACATGAATATCTTCTTTATCAAATTACAAATAAGCACGTTAGAATAACTATCTTATACTTATAAACAAACATGTTTAGATACTCTCATATATAATCTTGCCTGTTCACTTTTACTTAGTTTCTCTTCACTTTATATACCATCTTCTTTAATTTCTTTGATGACTTACCGAACGCTAGTTCGCTGACGACATTCCTCTCTATTTCTTTTTTTTGGAATGTTCGTCAGAAGGACTAGATTCAAAGGGGATAGAGTCGAGCCCGAAGGACTTGGACCATTTTGCTTCTCAGCCTGACTATTAGCTCCTGCTTGTATTTACTTTCAGTATGCCATTGTTTAGGCATTTATTTTATCATTGTATATTTTTATTACAAACAGTTGTATTTAAATTTGAATGTAAATAAAGTTGTCGTTTTATCTTATTACTCTTATTATTCTTGTACATAGTTATATTGCTTAATTACGCTTAATATATTCACATAGTAAATACGTTGTGGACTTGCCACGTCACCATTTCCGTCTACTGGGAAACGGAGCGTAACACTCGCCATCAAACTCCAACCCCATCGACCATCATCACCTCGATCTCCCAACTTTGACCGAGAACCCAACACCTTCACCGCCTTCCTCTAACGCCCGTGAACCCAACACTTCCAGCGTCTTCTCCTAGTTGCTGCCTTCATTTTCCTTTCGAGCACCCATCAACCTCCTTCACCGTCGTCACCTACCTCCATCACCGAATCCTTCATATGTTAGTGATATATGTCTTAGAGGCCATTATTATATAATACTGGATTGTATATTATATTTTGGAAGCTTGGGATATATACAGATATATAACAATCTTCCTCAACATGATAGTATGCTATCTGGTTGAGTCTATCTTAACATGTGTATATATTTCTTTTAACATATCGCTAATACATGTTGATAGAGCCCTTAGGATCTTTGCTTGACTACCAGCATTGTGATGGCAGTTACACTAGTGGGGGCTGGGTAGTCTATAAGCACATCCTTAAACCTGTCTTTAGTCATAGGATTATCGAGACTGAGAATCGATACTCCAGAGTAGACTAATGCATACACTTCTTATCCCCGTCAGGGGAGATGACTTGTCCTGCAGCCATTGGTATACGGTACCAAATATAGTATACAGGTGCTCATTGGGTTATGAGTTACACTGGACGAACTCGCTGGAAACTGCTGGTTGGTATTATACTTATCGTCGGATAGCAATTCCCCGGAGACATGAGTACATGTTAGTCCGTTGACTTGACATCATTATTCGTTTCGAGTGTGTTCCTGCTATACTTAGATTACTACCCTACCACGGATTAAATGAGTCGTGCAAACAGATAGTAGTTGGGTGCAGTCTCGAAGCACTTGGAGGCAGTAGGGGATAGAAGGGATTCGTCTCTTCCGGTATTGGGAGTTGATATCGTGCTGTGTACGGTTAGCCAATCTAAAGGTTGTATTGGGTTCCATATCGACATGATTTATCGCGCTATTAGGGGTCTGATGTTTACCACCCTCTAGGCCCGAATGCGATACTCTTAAATGAACAGACTGAACTGTACGGAGAATGTCACCTATAGGCTTAGTAGGGGTTGGGATAAGTTCTCTTGTCGATCTTCCTTTTGACAGATACCTGAATAACCGTTATATACAGCTAGTGCCACTGACGTGCTTATGGTTAAACCCACTTCCAAGGTATTGTCGAGTCTTTAGAGTCCCACACAGAGGGTTTTCCGGTTCAGGCGAAACGATATAGTTTGCGTATAGTGTTACGCTTGGGTGTTCAATTGAACACGCGTATTAATACACATGCTTTAATCAGACGGTTTAGTGGTACTAGCAGGTTTGAAAGACATCCAGTTTTGATGCTAGTATTAAATTGCTCTCTTTTGGGTATTTGTATTTTAACACGAATACGGTATTTATACGAATACGTGTATTTGTATAAATACGGTTATGTGTGCTTTGATACAAATACATGTATTTATTTCTAAATATGAATACACGTATTTTGTATTTTCGGTACACATACGGTATTCGTATTTTGGTAGAAATATGGTATACGTATTTATATGGGTTTAGGTATACTTGTTTATATACATGCATTTATATTTATAAGTGTATGTGTATGTATACTTAGTGAGGTGGCTACACACACTCTCTCTCTTTCTTCATAGTTGAATTAGAAGTGTGTGGGCTTGTGACTCACCCTAGTGAGTCACTAGCCCACCCACCTCTTTGTTTCTAGCATGAAGAGATAAGATGAGAAAGTATGAGATATTTTTAATGGTTGGTTTTTTCATCAAGTGGAGACATTTCTCTAGTTGCCATCCTCTTCATCTTTTTCCTCATTTTCTCTTCTTGAGTTTTGAGAATTAAAAGAGAGCATCTTGTTTCACAAACTACATCCTCCTAAGTATCTTGTCCTAGCAAGACTCGATTTTTAGTTGCTTCGGTTGAAATTATCGCTTGAATCGGCATTCTCGGATGGATCATCTTTGACGCGGGAAGTTCGATTTCGAGAGCTCGATCCGATCACCAAGGATCTTGAAGAGTCTATAAAGGTTGTAATACTAACTCAGTAGATAAATCTTTAGTTAGTATTGGTTTAGTTTAGTGTTTGGGCTTGTATTCTAGGGTTTTAGTATATCGTGCTCAAGATTTTTAAAGTTTTTGATTCTGCAAAACCGCAATAGTCATGGTAAGGAGCACCTTACACTGGTATCAGAGCCTATCCAAATACTTAACCAATGGAATAAATAAGTTTAAAGTCTCAAAACCGAAATAGTTTCGTAATCGAAAAACCTAACTCTAAGTTTCTTTTGAAATTTTTTGGTCTTTGAAAATTATTTTGCCTATTGCAGAGAGACCTATATACTAGCAGTTTACCACTGCAGATACACAAACCCTGTTCCCTTATAAAAAAAAGGGGGAGAAAAGAAACAGAGAGAAAAGAATTCCCACAGCTTGGACTCACGTGTTAAACACGTGAGCGCTTATATGCAAAGCATATAAACGCTAAAAACCAATAACCAAAAGGGCCGAACTGGCCGCGCTTAATAGTAAAGTATATAAGCGCTGAAAACAAATAATCAAAAGGGCTAAACCGACCTCACGTAACACGTGAGCGTTTATATGCAAAGCATATAAGCACCGAGAATAAACAACCAAAAGAGGGCAAACTAGCCTCGCGTGTTAAACACGTGAGCGCTCATATGCATAGCATATGAGCGCTAAATATAAGTAGATTAAAACCTATACTGGGGTCACGTATTAAACACGTGAGAACATACTTTTTGAAGCGTTAGCTTCAGATAGAATTAAATTCTATATAGAATTGAATTCTACTCTGGAAAAAATATTTCCCCTGATCTTTCTAAAAAAGAGAAAGATATTCTCTAAATAGAGAACCGCCAGATCAAAGATCCAATGGTGATTAAAAATCATCAAATATAGAATTAAATTCTATTGGGGGAAATATCTCCCTGATCTTTCTAAATAAGAATGATATTTTCTGTTAAACAGAAAGTTGTTGATCAAAGATCTAATGAGATGGGAAAATATTTTCCTATATCTTTCTAAATAAAGAAATATGTGTTCTATTAAACATAGAACCCTTAAATTAAAAATCCAATGGTGATTAAAAATCACCATATGACAGAATTAAATTTTGTATATGGGAAAATATTTCCCTAATCTTGTTAAAAACAGGAAAATATATTCTGTTAAATAGAAATGCACTGGATCAAAGATCCAACGGTGGATAAAATCCTCCAAAATAGTCTTTGAGGCAAATTAAATCAATTGGTATCTCTCAAATGAAGGATTTTTTCAAACTAATTAACAATTTGTCTCTCCTATATAAAAGATCCGAGATTTCAAGTCTCAAAGAAGAGGAGAATTGACCCCATAAGTTTCTCTACAAAAGAAAACTGAGAATTTAATTCTTCTTAAAAAAAGAAGGTCTCCTCTTTTTCTGACCCTAGATAAAGAAAGCAGAGATAAACATATCTCCTTTAACTAGTATAAATAAAAAGGAAAACAAGATTTAACCCTTCATAAAAAGAACTTAATTCTTCTTTTGATATGAGATCTGAAAAGCAAATCCCCTCACAAGTTAAGAATTTAATTCTCATCGGTGAGGTTCTGTTCTTCAGATTCAGAATCTAAGGAAAAGAAACTAGATAAAAAGGAAATACACATTTTTAGGAATTTAATTCCTCTGAAATCAGGGTTTAACCCTATATAAAAGAACTTAGTTCTTATAAAAAGAACATAAATTCTCAAACAAAAACCGACTCTAGATCTTCAAAACAAAAATCTTGGTGATCATCAATGGCCAAATCGTCATTAACAGAGATTAAATCTCTAAAAGAAAAGAACTTGGCGCTTTAAGTGAAACACACGTGAGCGCCAGAGAAAAATTAATGCTTATCACTATTATAGTGCCTCACGTGTTTCCCATGTGAGAGCCCAAAACAGAAGGCTCAACGCTTCACGTGCTCTCCACGTGAGTGCCATACAAAGTGCTTGGCACTATATATACCTAGTCAAAATGACTAAGTGCTTAGCACCGATTGGGTAGCGCCCATGTCTGAACGCCTCACGTGCTTCCCGTGTGAGCATCGGTGCAACATTAAGTGCTTAGCACTTCTGAGTAAAAGAAAAGGCCAAAAATCGAGCCCAAATTGGCTAAGTCTCTGAAATTTGCATGCAACCGAGCCCAAACGCTCTGTTGTTGGATTTTAATAAAATTTAATGATCCTTAAAATATTGTTAGGTTGATCTTAGTCTCAAATAGGACTAACACATTCTTAGTTAAAATAAATTGAGCCCAAATGCTTACATATTTAAGTCGACCTTAATCTCAAACAAGATTAACGGTTCTTAAATAAAACAAAATATTTTTGAACCGATGGAATACATACAACCTAAGTTCAAACCCAAATCTAAAATATACGGATTTAGACTAACCCGCACCCTACGGGCGACGGCATAAATTAGTCTTCGTATACAATCGACGGGCAACCAAAATAAAACAAACACAACACGATACGAAATAAACTACTAGAGCAAGAGAAAGTAGTTATCGCAATGCGGTAACATAATTAATTGCAGGGGCTTGAGCCTGCAGGGAAGAGCGTCCCCCAATCAAAAAACCCTCACAAATGAGGAGGAATCTGATAAAATCTGCTACATCGGTCGCATCTATCCAAACCTCCGATATATGGTGCCATAAATCAACTTGGTATCTTTAGAGAGGTGGATGGATATGTCCAAATTGTTAGGGATGTGTATACCCTAGAGGCCATTATTGTACATTGATGTATATTATAGTGGATGCTTGGACATATATATAGACTTTCTTGCTCGACATGATAGTATGCTATCTGGTTGCCTTTATCTTAATATGTAGACTGGTATTATTATACTGTCTCTCTCTCACATGTTGATAAAGCCCTTAGGATATGTCCTTGACTACCAGGACTATGATGCAGATCATACTAGTGGGGCCAGGATGGTCCACAAGTACATCCTTTAAACAGTTCCTAGTCGAGAGGATATCGAGATAGGGTATCGATATTCCAGAGTAGACTAGTGTGTATGTTTCTTGACCCTCTATGGGGTGATGGTTGATCCCACAACCATTGGTGTGTGACTTCAAAGACTGTACACATGTGCTCATTAGAGAATGGGTATACCTAACAGGACACGCCGAGAACTCCTAGTTGGTATTGTACCTATTGTCAGATAGCAGTTCTCAGGTGGCACTGGTACATGTTAGTCTATAGACCCGAGATCGTCATAGAGTCTTGTGTAGCTCCAATCGTGCTTTGATTTCCTCCCTACCATGAGTCAAAGGAGTCGTGCAAACATATGGATTTTGGGTACAATCCCGAATCACATGGAGGCAGTGAGCGATAGGACGGATTTCGTCTCTCCCGGTATTGGGATTTGATATTGCGATTTGCTCGATTGGCTATAACTGGAAGTCCCTGGCCAGGGATGCTGATGAGATTTACTGGTAAGAGTTACCAGTAGTTTCTCGAACCGTTATGAGCCATACATCGACATGACTTATCAAGTTACCGGGGTCTGACGTTACCACCCCTAGACTCGATATGCGACATATCAGAAGAAGAGACCGGACTGTACGGTAGTGTTACGTATATAGGCTTCATGGGAGTTTGGGCAAGCCTGCTTGTTGATATTCTAATCGCTCAATACCCAGGTAGCCGTTACGTCCAGCTAGTACCGCTGACGGCTTGTGGGTGACTGATGTGATTATCACCTACTGCTGACGTATTGACGAGTTTTTAGAGTCTCACACAGAAGTTTCTTAGTTCAAGCGAAACGAAGTAGGGCACATATGCTGATATGTGCGGGGGGCCTGATTAAATACGAGTATGTGATACCGTATTCTAATCTGGCAGTAATCTGTTATCGGTCAGGTTATATGTGATATAACCGGATTATCGAATTAAGTGTTGATTTGATAATGTGATACACAGATAAATGATATTAGTCGGTTATATGTGATATAACCGGATTATTAAATCAAGTGTTGATTTAATAATTTGATATATATATTATATTTGATATAATTATATGTTAACTAATATTATTAGCTCACCAATCTTTTTCTTTATATATTAATATATATATTTGATATATATAAATATATTATGAAGTATGGTTGGATTTCTATTTTAAGAAAATAGAAATGAGGTGGAAAATGAGGAGCATGGGATGATGTATGGCTTTTGTATTTCTTTATTACTCTTGACTTACTATTGAAGCATAGTGCTATATTTTTATTGATGAAAATTAGATGCTTCAATGAGTGAGATATTATTGAGAGCCATTATTCATTCTCATCACAACACTTGATGTTTTATTTTCTCTTGAGCTCCTTCTTCCTCTAACTCTCATCATCTTTCACCTCCTCATCAATTTCATGCTTCAAGCTCTAAACAATCACATGTGTTGTGAAACATAGAGTTTGAAACCCTAGTGAGCTAAACAAAGCCCCTACTTCACCATCCTACACTTGATTGGCAATCAAGTGTAGCTTGTTTCCTTCACCAAAGTGTTTAGTAAAGAGATAGCTTGGATTGCGGAGTTTCGGGTGGATCATCTTCGGCACGAAGGTCACGGAGCAAGCTCGATCCAACTTCAAGAGGAGCCTAGTGGAGTCGCGTGGACCACAACCCGGAGCTTGTGAAGTGAAGGACTCGATCTACGAGGGTATAATCTCTTTCACTTCTTATAGTTTAGTTGATATTAAACCTAAAACCCTAATCATCTAGTTAAGTATCTTGGTTAAGTGTGGCTTAACATCGCAAAATTTTAAAATAGGCATACTTGATGCTAGTAAAACCCAGTGGTGGTGCCAGGATACATTTTCATGGTATCAGAGCTACTAGGCATTGGATGTCGACCCATGGGGGGTTCTCACTGTGTGATAGTATGGTGAAGTATAGGCTCTTACCCCCAGGATGTCCCGAGATCGGAAGGTGTTCCGGCAGGTTGTAGTCCTCGCGAGGGGGCATGCATAAAAAGTAGCTGATGAGGGACCCGTTGGTGCCACGGCGACCCTATTAGATGGGGTGGCTGCCTGACCAACATGGTATCAAAGCCAAAGCTAGAAGATTAGACGATATAGTTAGAATTACGAAACCGAAACAACTCCGAATACTGAAACCCGAAAACCAAGTTTCTGTTGATTTTAAAATGATCTCTGAATTTTTTTAAACATATACATAATGTTACATGTGATGTAACTAGAACACAGAAGAAAATCGAGACCCAAACTCCTCTTTTTGGCCGGCGAAAAAGGCAAAATGACCGGCCTCGCCGGGTCAACTCTTTCCTTTTGGGGTCGAGTTTGTTTTGTGTTCTGGTGTGTTGGTTTTGGGGTTTCTGGTTATGTTTGATTAGCCCAAAATTTCATGTGATGTTAATTTTGTTAAGGGGATAATGCGGAGTGTTTCGTAACCGTAATTTTTACATTGTTATGGGTTTAAGTTTGATATGTGATACAATAAGTGGAATCCGCAGTTAATTAGTTTTGTGAAAACTAGTTAGTGATTGTAAATCTAGCATGTTAGTCTCATGTGATCGATTACCACGAAGTTTCGATTCGGATCGAAACTCCATCGCAATCGCGTATTGTACGCGATCACCAAGTCAGGAATCTTGTTGAATTATCTAACTTCTTATTGAAAAGTGTTTTCAATCTGAGACTAAAATGCAAGGTTATTTGTTAGGCATGAAATTCGGAATATGAGATATTCCGGGTTTATGATGTCTAAGGAAATGCGGATTCTAATTATTGTAGTTTTTCATTTCTTTTCTACGACCGTAAGTGTAATATGTGGGGTATCCCAAATCTTGTTGCTATAACTCAACGGAATTTGGGATACGCGTATTTACTTACGTTGATAATATGTGATATTATGTGTTGCTGAGATATGTTTTATTGGATCGTCGTGATTGAATGGCCGGGGGTTTTACGTGAGATGAGAGTTTTAGTATTTTCATTCATGTAAAATTTGTATGTAATATTCTTTTATTGGGGCACTTCCGGGTTGAGGATGATATCACCATTGATATATATTATTTACTTTTCCGCATTAGGATAGACCCAAGGCGGGGAGCACAAGTAACCAGGTTCTAGAGTCCAGTGGGAGGCCATCTCGAGGAGTCGAGACTGGGTCTCCTAACTCTGGAATTGGCAGGGTTGCTTGCCGCTCTCGTAGGGGTTTAGGGATGTGGGTTTGGCTATTCATCACGACCATGGAATCCGTGTTTTTCATTACTGGCTGAATTTAAAACACGGACCCCCTAGTATATCCAATATTTCATATGTTATCTTCTGCTGCTTAGTTCTATGATGTGATCATATAACTGCGTGAGACGAATGCTATATTATATATATGATATATAATAAACGTTGCTTATGTTTTGCACCCGTGCTAGTCCAGCCCCCACTATACCGTTAGTTAAGTAACCCAACGGTGCATGACGGGGCCCCGTGGTGAATGCGGATGGCATAAGCGTACGTTCTATTTTCGTTTCTTTTTTCTGTGATATTTAGGGAAACATTAAAATGATGGGACTTCATTAATGTGATTAATAAAAAGAAAAGAAACCTAACGATATTGTAGAATCAAATTTTTCATAAAGGTAGCTCTAGTTATTACTTTGCATAGTGATATTCATGAATATCCAGCACCTCATTCGACGAGGAAAGAGCCGAGATCCCTTCACCGGGAGTGACCTCTTTAGCAAAACTAGCAAATGCTATAACCCACTCGTTTGATCATCATAGCTTCTGTAGTTCTTGCTTTGCATAGTGGTATTCCTGAATATCCAGCACCTCATTCGATGAGGAAAGAGCTGAGATCCCTTCACCAAGAGTGACCTCTTTAGCAAAAGCTATACGGTTTGTTTTTGAAAACTACTCGATTTTAAAAGCGGAGCTTAAACCACTCCTTTTCAAAATCGCTAGATTCTACAACGATATCAAGTTCATTACGCTAAAGGTTTTCTTAAAAACCAGCGTAGCCTTCTGTCATTTCACATAAGTGCTATTTAGTATTTGTGCTGCGTTTGTTAGCCTGCGTCAAGGCGTAGTGTGCGGTAGCTAATTAGTGCTTATCTGCAGCAAGAGATGCGATTGGATTAGGGTAGTCGTACGGCGTTGTTTGGCCTGCGTCAAGGGTCGTACGGGTAGGTTTAATTCAATCAAGAAATGAACGGGTTGAACTTGACTAGCGTCCTATGGGTTGTTTGGCCCGCGTCAAGGTCATAGGACGCTAGGGGTAAAAACGATTATCGGGAATTTCAAGTGTTGAAATTTGCAATGAGATTACATACCTTCTATATGATAGTTGGATCCCAATACCCACTGCGAGTAAGAGTTACTTCTGGGAGAGTTTTGCACTTTACAATTAGCTAATCCAGTAGGTGTCTAGAAATGTGTCAACGGGGTTATGCCTCTAGGGAAACGAGGTTTATTTTAATTAGGTTCGTGCGAAAGCGCGAGGAACTTCCCTCGGAGTACCAACACTGTCCTGGCTGACCGGTTAGCGAACTTGTAGAATGTAATTAATCCCGAATAATCTTACCTTTTATAGTTTGAAGGTAGATTTGATAAAAACAGTGGGAGCCATCCTGATTAGATAAGATAATAATCAATCTAATCTTGTAAAGAGCGCACACTAATGCATTTCCTTCTCTCTCTCTCCAGGTAGCGACCAATGACACGCCTTAATCAAGATAATAATATGGATGTATTGACCGAACCCGCTTATTATACTGGGCTAGGTTCCACTCTATCTTATAACTGTCATAAATCTGAGCAAGAAATAGGTGAATACCAAGTTTCCCACGCTACTCGAACGAAGAAAGAGCATACTGATGCATTTTCTTCGGGTGTGTTCGTTACCGAGAACCGTTTCTCAGTTTTCTCTACGTCCTGGGTATTAGATACCGGATCAGGATCACACGTATGTAATCTGTTACATGGGCTTAAGAGAGGTAGAGAACTAGGAAAGAGTGATAAGTCTCTACAAGTAGGGAACAGAGCAATTGTTGCAGCCAAAGCAGTTGGCGAATATCACCTTGTATTACCAACTGGTAATACATTGGTTCTGAACAACTGTTACCACATGCTAAACATGATGTGCAACATTACATCGGTTTCTTTGCTAACTAAAGGAGGATTGTAACACCCTAGTTCGTTATACCATACTTGATTCGATTATTTTATTTAACGTGTGGCTATTTTCTTGTTTATTAGATTTTGGGTGCGGATAGTGTTTTGGTATCTGTGCTTGGTATCCGACCCGACCCATATGCTTGAAACCCGTCTTGACTCCTATTTACGTATTATTCCGGTAGTTATGAGGATCCGTGCACTTTCATGTTCTATATCCTGCATACCTGCATTATATCTGGCATCTGCATATTTTTTTAATAATACAAATATAATCAAATAATATATTTTAAAAATATCTAGCATGGCCTGCATCATACCCCTAACCCTGTCGTGGCATCTGTACATCTTATTCTCATTCCGTTTAGTGAAACGTACCCGTTTGGATCCCTACGTGCACGCTACGTGCATCCGTTCTTGGGGGTATGCATTTTCGTTATCCGGATATCGTATTTTGGTTTTGGTTGATGCGTATATTATTTGTATTTTCAAACCGTAAATTTAGACCCAATCCGGATATATTTTGGAGTACTTTTATATTAGCCAGAAAACTTAAATAAATTTAATATTATATTCTTTATATAATTCTAACTGTTATATACGATTTTAAACAAAATATATTTCCAATTTTTTTTTTAAAATTCAAATGCTATCTAAACCTCAACTCTCTCTCTCTCCCCCCTTTTATAATGTATATATTATTTAAATATTTTCTAAACCCTTTAAAACCCCGTACCCTTGCACTATTCCCTTCTCTCTCTCTACTTCTTTTCTCCCGCCTCCCTGGCGAACCCTAGCCCCCTACCCAAGCCTCATCGCCACCGCTGCTGACCACCCTCGTCGGCCTTCCCTCGTCACCATCTCCGTCTCCTCCACCTTCCTCTCTCCTCACCTGCAAGCACCACCCGAGAACCCACATTCCCGAGCTCCAAATCCCTGCACCCATCACCTCACCGCCGATCGCCCTCACACCTTCGTCGCCCGCACCCATAACCTCACCGTCGACCACCTCACCTCACCTCCCTCTCTCTCTTCCCCGCTGCAGCCCCGACCACGAAACCCCTGCACAACCCAAACCGACCCTGCAGCCTCCCCTGCACACCCCGCCTCGCTGGAGCTCCGACCCCGTCGACCACCTTACACCCTCATCATCTCCTATTCCTCTCCCTTATCACCTCTGACACCACCACCCTCACCCGAGCACCAAAAACCCCGCACACCCAATCCCCGACGATCAAGAAACCCTACTGCCCTTTGCCGTGAAACCTTGCCGGAAAACCCACGCCTCTCGTCGTCACCCCTCGCCTTTGTCCCAGAACCCCGAGACAACTCCAGTGGACCCTGCAAACCACAACCCCTTCTCTTTCTTCTTCTTCTTCTTCTTATTTTCTTCTCTTTACTTTCTTGATTCCGTTTCCCGGTGATCGCCGGAGCCGTGCTCATCGCCGACAATCTAGGCGATCCAGTAGACGTCCCCAGCCAGCGTGGTCATGTTCTTGCATTTCCTGGTTCAGTTTTGTACGCCCGCGTGTGCATCGCGACATTTACCAACGTTGGACGTGGCGTACGCATCCCGTCGTGAGATCCGATCAGGCAAGTTTATCTTGTTACATGCTATGATATATATTTTACATCTATATGAATAAAAATATTTCATGTTTATTGCATTGTGCATCCATGTTACAGTTTTACCGTCTTTCCGATATTCGTTCGTATCCGTATCGTTTATTATATGTCTAGTTGCATGTCATATCATATTATTTTATATTACTGTTATATTAGTGAACCATGCTTGATAATGTGCATCATACGTAGTCATGGAGTTATAGATGTGATCCCTGATAGACACTTGTGCATCCGTGTTTACCGTGTTTCGATACTTGCTACAGTTTACTTTTGGGCATCCGTTCGATACATATGCACCACATGACATGACCTGATACACCACTGCTTGACCTGTTACTTGATCTTGTTACTAATACTGACAATCCTGACTTGTCGTCCTGACGGACGTATCCTGTTGTCTACATAGACAAAACCTGTACCCGATTGATCCTGTGTTGGCATTAGTTTTATATTTTCAATGCCTGACTTGAACACATAACCTTGGGGATATGGGGAAATCAAAAGTGTAACTGAAGTGTAGCTAAAAGGGATATTACTTGATCCGTGGTCCCGGGGGATAACGGGACAGAATCATTAGTGATTTTTACTACCCGATCTGTGGTCCCGGGGGATAACGGGACAGAACCATTCTTGGTTCATACATCTTGATCCGTAGTCCCGGGGGATAACGGGGCATATGCTTTTGAGTTACATGGAGAAGTACATTAAATGATTTCAAATAACTTTAGAATAGATAACCCGGTAGTATAGTATATATTACTCACCGCACGTCACATACACTTATACACTTCACTATTATATATCCATGTTTATTTATTACATTCATGCTACTGTTTATATTTAATGCCTGCATATCTTGTTGCATCCTGGTTATTACTTATTATTGTTGAGATTATGGCGCACTGACATTTGGATTTTGCATGGCCCAGTCCCTTTATCTCTTTCGCAGGCTGACCAGGATTATTTCAGCCATCAGGCCGAGCAGTGAAGATATTATTAGTGATAGTTTAGTTTAGTTTCCTTTCCGTACTTTTATTTCCTGATGTGATCCCGTATTTGGGACGTATTTCCACATGTTACTGTTTATTGGATTTATTGCTTCCGCATTTATATTTCTTGACTCGTTTATTCTGGCAGATGGACATGTACTGGTTAGTTTTATATGTTTTACTGTTCTTGATATCTTACTGACAGCCGTAATGTGACTGTGTAGGGATATTTTCTAGCCACAGGTAGCATGGTTGGCTCTGTCACATGCCGATCTTGGCGCACTCTGGGAAGCGGGGCGTGACAAGGATATAATCTCACATTAGAGGATAATGTTATGAACATTTTCCAAAATCAAGTTTTGATTGGGTTTGGAACGTTGTGCAACGGTATATACGTTCTGAATCAAAGTGAACATACAGAACACACACAAGAGGAAGAGTTCAGAAATGAACGAAGCCTTCTTGTGGCACTGTAGACTAGATCATATCAATGCGACAATACTGGCTAAGTTGCATAAAGATGGATATTTGAATCCGTTCGAATTTACATCTTATGAAACTTGATAGTCATGTTTCAAAGGCAAAATGACCAAAACACCATTTACTGGACACGGAGAAAGAGCTGCTGAACTCTTGGGACTGATACATAGTGATGTATGTGGTCCTATGTCTACACATGCCAGGAATGGTTCCGCATACTTTATTACATTCACCAATGATCTCTCAAGGTTCGGATATGTGTTCATGTTGAAATACAAGTCTGAAGCTTTTGAGAAATTCAAGGAATATAAGTACGAAGTTGAGAACCAAACGGGTAAAAGTATTAAAATCCTTTGATCTGATCGGGGAGGAGAATACTTGAGCACAGAATTCCGAGATTATCTAAAAGAGATTGAGATTCTCTCTCAGCTTACTCCTCCGTATACATCACAGCACAACGGTGTATCGGAGTGGAGGAATCGCATCCTATTAGATATGGTGCACTCTGTGATGAGTACTGCTGAGTTACCTATTTCTTTTTAGGGCTATGCGCTTGAGACAGCCGCAGACCTATTGAATATGGTTCCCACCAAGTCCGTGCCTACCACTCCATATGATATAAAGAAAGGAAAGAGACCATACCTTAATTATGTTAAGATATGGGGTTATCCAGCTTATGTGAAAACACAAAATCCGGACAAGCTCGGGGTAAGGTCAGTTCTGTGCAAGTTTGTAGGATATCCCAAACATTCGCGAGGGTATATCTTCTACCACACCGAGGAACAAAAGATGTTTGTTTCTCGACATGCCACCTTTTTAGAAAAGGGATTTCTTTTGAAAGAAATTAGTAGTAATGAGGTAGAACTGAAAGAAATTCCAGCTGCACAAACTAGAACTGATGATTTGGTGGAACCGGAGGATCCAATAGTACCCAACGAACCCCAACCACTCCGTAGATCTAGTAGGGTTCCTTATCCACCTGAGAGATACTACGGTTTTCTCATAGACGGTGGGAGCGGGGATTGCATCATGGAAGATGACGACCTAACTAGTTTCGAGCAGGCCATCATAAGTGAAGACTCTGTGAAATGGCTGGATGCTATGCAATCTGAGATGGAATCTATGTACACCAACAAAGTATGGACTTTAGAAGTTGCTCCTGAAGGGGTAAAACCCATCGGGAGCAAGTGGATCTTTAAAAAGAAAATTGGTGTATATGGAAAAGTTGAGACTTTCAAAACTAGACTTATAGCAAAAGGTTTTCGTCAACGACCTGGTGTCGACTATGATGAAACCTTTTCTCCTGTCGCTATGCTTAAGTCCATCAGGATCCTACTTGCCATTGCTGCATACTATGACTGCGAAATCTGGCAGATGGATGTCAAGACTGCTTTTCTAAATGGTGATTTAGAAAAGAGCGTGTACATGACATAGCCAGAAGGCTTGGTAGACAGTGGGAGCAGCGGAAGCGTGTGCAAGCTGCTTAAATCCATCTACGGATTAAAGCAGTCATCGCAGAGCTGGAACATCTGTTTTGATGAAGCTATCAAAGAGTTTGACTTTATCAAAAATATAGATGAACCTTATATATACAAGAAGGTTGTAGAAAGTAAGGTTGTCTTTCTCGTATTGTACGTGGATGACATACTCTTGATAGGAAACGATGTTCCTATGCTACACTCGGTCAAGCTCTTTTTGTCACACAAGTTCTCCATGAAACATCTTGGTGATGCCTCCTGCATTCTGGGAATTAAGATCTATAGAGATAGATCTAAACGGATATTGAGATTGTCCCAATCCAGATATATAGACACCATACTAAAGAGGTTTAGTATGGAAGATTCTAAGTGTGGTAATTTACCCGCTTGTTCAGGAATCACTCTCTCCAAAGAGATATCTCCTAAGACTGATTTGGAGAGGGCTGGCATGTAAGGGATACCCTATGCTTCGGCAGTCGGGTCAAACATGTATGCGATGTTATATAACAGACCAGATGTAGCTTACTCACTAGGTGTAGTGAGTAGATATCAATCAGATCCTAGGGAAAACCACTGGACAGCTGTGAAGAACATTCTTAAGTACTTGCGAAGGACTAAAGAAATGTTCTTGGCGTATGGTAAAGGTGAACTCCAGGTGGAGTCCTTTATCGATTCAAGTTTCCAGAGTGATAAGGATGACAGTAAGTCGGGCTCGGGTTTTTTCTTCACCCTCAACAGAGGGGCGGTATGTTGGAAGAGTTCCAAGAAAGATACCGTAGCAGACTCGACGATAGAGCCTGAATACATCGCTGCCAACGGTGCTGCCAAAGAGGCTGTCTGGATAAAGAAATTCATTGCTGAACTTGGTGTGGTTCCATCCATTGAGCATCCAATACCTGTATATTGTGATAACAATGGAGCAGTGGCTTTAGCCAAGGAACCCAGGTCCCATCAGAGATCCAGACATATTCTTAGACGGTATCACCTGATCAGGGAGATAGTAGATCGCCGGGAGATCGAGGTCAGGAGAGTTGACACGAAGGACAACGTAGCGGATTCACTCACGAAGGCCCTCCCCCAGACGCAGTTTGAGAGACTTTTTGGGATGTTGGGTATGAGATACTACAACACATGGCTTTAGTGCAAGTGGGAGATTGTTAGGGATATGTATGCCCTAGAGGCCATTATTGTACATTGATGTATTTATAGTGGATGCTTGGACATATATATATAGAGGACTTTCTTGCTCGACATGATAGTATGCTATCTGGTTGCCTTTATCTTAATATGAAGACTGGTATTATTATACTGTCTCTCTCTCACATGTTGATAAAGCCTTTAAGATATGTATTTGACTACCAGGACTATGATGCAGATCATACTAATGGGGCCAGGGTGGTCCACAAGTACATCCTTTAAACAGTTCCTAGTCGAGGGGATATCGAGACAGGGCATCGGTATTCCAGAGTAGACTAGTGTGTACGTTTCTTGACCCTGTATGGGGCGATGGTTGATCCCACAACCATTGGTGTGTGACATCAAAGATTGTACACAGGTGCTCATTAGAGAATGGGTACACCGAATAAGACTCGCCGAGAACTCCTAGTTGATATTGTACCTATCAGCAGTTCTCAGGTGACACTGGTAGAGCTTAGTCTGTAAATCCGAGATCGTCATAAAGTTTTGTGTGGCTCCCACTGTGCTTTGATTTCCTCCCTACCATGGCTCAAAGGAGTCATGCAAACATGTGGATTTTGGGTACAGTCCCGAGTCATATGGAGGCAGTGAGCGATAGGAGGGGTTTCGTCTCTCCCGGTATTGGGAGTTGATATTGCACTATGCTCTATTGGTTATAACTGGAAGTCTCTGGCCAGGGCCGTTGATGAGATTTACTGGTAAGAGTTACCAGTAGTTTCTCAAACCGTTATGAGCCATACATCGGGATGACTTATCAAGTTACCGGGGTTTGACGTTACCACCCCTAAACTCGATATGAGACATATCAGATAAAGAGACCGGACTGTA
Source organism: Agapanthus africanus (assembly GCA_030015575.1). Classification (NCBI taxonomy): domain Eukaryota; kingdom Viridiplantae; phylum Streptophyta; class Magnoliopsida; order Asparagales; family Amaryllidaceae; genus Agapanthus; species Agapanthus africanus. The sequence continues at coordinate 259,554,960 of JASDDO010000019.1, read as the reverse complement.
CGGTAGTGTTACTTATAGGCTTCATCGGAGTTTGGGCAAGCTTGCTTGTTGATCTTCTAATCTCTCAATACCCGGGTAGCCGTTACGTCCAGGTAGTACCGCTTACGGCTTGTGGGTGACTAATGTGATCATCACCTACTGCTGGCGTGTTGACGAGTCTTTAGAGTCCCACACAGAAGTTTGCTAGTTCAAGCGAAACGAAGTATGACACATATGCTGATATGTGCGGGGGGCCTGATTAAATACGAGTATGTGATGCCGTATTCTAATCTGGCAGTAATCTGTTATCGGTCAGGTTATATGTGATATAACCGTATTATCGAATCAAGTGCTGATTTGATAATGTGATACACAGATAAATTATATTATTCGGTTATATATGATATAACCGGATTATTAAATCAAGTGTTGATTTAATAATTTGATATATATATATATATATTATATTTGATATAATTATATGTTAACTGATATTATTAGCTCACTAATCTTTTTCTTTATATATTAATATATATATATTTGATATATATATATATATATATATATATATATATATTATGAAGCATGGTTGGATTTCTATTTTAAGAAAATAGAAATGGGGTGGAAAATGAGGAGAATGGGATGAAGCATGACTTTTGTATTTCTTTATTACTCTTGACTTATTATTGAAGCATGGTACCATATTTTTATTGATGAAAATTGGATGCTTCAATGAGTGAGATATTATTGAGAACCAGTTTTCATTCTCATCACAACACTTGAGGTTTTATTTTCTCTTGAGCTCCTTCTTCTTCTAGCTCTCATCATCTTTCACCTCCTCATCAATTTCATGCTTCAAGCTCTAAACAATCACATGTGTTGTGAAACATAGAGCTTGAAACCCTGGTGAGCTAAACAAAGTCCCTACTTCACCATCCTACACTTGATTGGCAATAAAGTGTATCGTGTTTCCTTCACGAAAGTGTTTAGTGAAGAGATAACTTGGATTGCGGAGTTTCGGGTGGATCATCTTCGGCACGAAGGTCACGGAGCAAGCTCGATCCAACTTCAAGAGGAGCCTAGTGGACTCGCGTAGACCACAACCCGGAGCTTGTGAAGTGAAGGACTCGATCTACGAGGATATAATCTCTTTCACTTCTTATAGTTTAGTTGATATCAAACCTAAAACCATACTCATCTAGTTAAGTATCTTGGTTAAGTGTAGCTTAGCACCGCAAAATTTTAAAATAGGCATGCTTGATGCTAGTAAAACCCAGTGGTGGTGCTAGAATACACTTTCAAAAATAGCATCTGCCCCCAAATTCAGGCTAGATGTCCTCTGCGTCTCAGTCCAGTCTTCGGCGATAAATAGATTCTGCCACGTCCCGTGGGACCTTTTCCTCTTTTCACTCCACACTTCGTGTATCGTGTCTCGCGAACAAAATCGAGATTCGCTATGGTTGCCCTTGGATTCGAGGTACTAAAACTTAGTGTCTTGCTCCTGTGCAGAAAATCAATGGCTTCTCACTGCACTGCTTACAACAACTCCCGCTCCATCCCAACTGGTGGAGTGATGTATGGGCCCAACGCGGCCTCCATCTTCTCAATGCCGGTAGGGCACGTTACTCAAGCTACTACTGGGTTGTTCTTCGGAACCATGCTCCCGCCTATGAACTTTAGCGCCTCAACGCCATAAGGAGAAGCTCCCAAAAAGCCAGTCTTCGATCGGCTGGCAACCACGATGGCTCCTATCAGTAAGCCGTCAAACCCTGAAGGCTTAGTTTTCAACAGGCTAAGCAAGAGCTCAAGCGGGCCCGTAAAGAAGCCCATGATACCAGAGGGAGCTACCCCAAAACGACTAGCTCTTCCTACTCCTGCTATGGGTGAGGCAGATAAAAGTGATTCCCTTCCAAGACGGCCAGTTTTCGAAAAATTAGCCAACTCTGCTCCAACACCAACACGGACGTCGGTCTTCAACTGGCTGACGCCAACCGAAACTCCCCAGCAACGTAGGGGGCATGATGAAGAAGCCTCCAAAACTGAGGCAATTCCCACTCCAAGGCATGCTCGACGTCGCCACTGACGCCGAGTGAGAGAAGCTGGCGGCGACTCTCTTTATAGGCTTACCCCACTAGCTCCTATGGTGGATATCAACGCTGCTGTTCCAACAGGGAACAATTTTGATCCGCTTAGGAGAGTCTGCAAGAACTCTCTGACGACGGTACTGAAGAAATCACCTCAGCCGACAGAGACCTCAAAACATAAACAGTCGGAGCAGCCTCATCAACGGCTCTCCTCACAGATCTATAGAGTCTTGCAAAAAGTCCAGGACTCTGTGCTTGACGAAAATTACTCTCGTTGACCTAAAAGATCTAATGTCCGACAAGAGAAAGACCGCTCCTCTACCATACAATGGGGGTCCGTTCCTAAACATGTGCTTGTCACAATGGCTCCTTCAGCTCCAACTTTTTATAAAAGAACGACGTCGGAGAAAATCCTACCGCCCGCGGCAAATTTCAAAAGCGATGGATATAAACGCCCCAAGTCTGGGGACATTATGATATATACGGTCTACATAGTCAATGGAAAAGAAGAGATCCGTGCCTCGGTAAGTCACCGATCGCAAACTCGGTCATTGACAAAGGTTCAGAAGCAACAACAAAAGCTCTAAAAAATGCTGAACAAAATGACGGCACTCACCAGAAAAAGAGAAAGTTCGGACAAAGAGGCTGAATAGCGCCAAGAGCAAGAGACCGATACAGAGTTCTTGCGACGAATGCTGGAAAGAAAAGATAAAGAAGCAGCAGAGCAAGCTGTTAACATCAAGCAGATGGCTTTCCTATTCCAAGACATGGTGGGAATGATGATCCAACCGGAACCACCGGTTGAAAATCCGCCGGTGATTAGCGAGGATGACAAAGGGGAAACATCAAACCCTCTTTCGGCCTTATCAGTGGCTAAGAAAGAAACCATCTCTAAGGCAGCCCTGGATGATTACATCGTTCAGCAAATAAGAGCTCTCCAGGTCAGTGAAGCCGCCAGCCAACTCGTCAGAACCGGGTGACCATATCCGGCCTGGTATGACCAAATCAAGTACCTTCCGGGATATACAATCCCTAAATTCCATGTCTACAAAAGAATGGGCAATCCTTATCAACATGTCGCACAATTCAGAGCACTATGCGGCAATACTTATCACGCCCCGCTTCCCAAGATACATAAACTACGGCACGTGACAGAGCCAACCATGCTACTTATGGTTAGGAATAATCCCTCCACAGTCACATTACGGCTGTCTATAGGATATCAAGAACAATAAAATATAAAATCTAGCTAGTACATGTCCATTTGCTACAGTAAATAGAGTCAAGAAAATGTATAAGAAGAAACGAATTAAGCTCCAATAAAGAACATCTAAATCATGTCTTAATATGGGCTCACATCAAAGAAATAAAACTGTGGAAATAAACTAAACTAAACATCTCTAAATAACACATCTTCAACTCTTCACCGCTCGGTTTGATTGTTAAAATACTCCTGTTCAGCCTGCGATAAAGGTATAGGAACTGAGCCATGCAAAACCCAGACGTCAGTGCGCCATAATATCAAAATAACAGTGATAACCAGGATACAACGATATAAGTAAACATGAATATAAATGAATAATCACAGATATGAAACAGTAAGGTATGTGTATGTATGGGTGTGTGATGTGTATTCTAAAACTGTGCTTCTAGGTTATCTATTCTAAAACTCTTTGAAATCAATTTAATGGAATCATATGTAACTCAATAGTATTCCGTGCGTGTCTGGGACCACAGTCAAGATTCTCGGACTGAATCCGAGACATGCCGCTAGGCAGTAAACAGATAACACGTACATATGAACGATGTCAGCAGCAGTATCCCGGGGCTGGTCTAGCCCGTAAAGACTGATCAGTGTAAGCATCGAACTGTTGAGTTACAAATCAGGTTTCATTATTGATTTCCCCTTACTCCCCATGTTATGTGTTCAATTCAGGTAATGAAGATGTGAATCTAATGCTAACACAGGATCAAGCAGGTACAGGTTTTGTCTATGTAGATAATAAGTTACGTCCGTCAGGACAACACGTCAGGATTGTCGGCATTAGCGGATGATCTAAGTAAAAAGTCAGGTAGTGGATAGTGAACATGTCATATGATGCATACTAATCAAATAGATATCCTATGTGAAATTGTAATCGATATCGGAACATGGTAAACAAAACTGATACCAGGATGCATATGTATCTATCTGTAATAATCATTATACATCCATGACTATGTATGATGGAAATTAGATAACATATTGTACTAATGTAGTAGTATAATAATATCATGATGTTCCAGCATGCAACTAGATATGCTATTATCAGTACGGATACGAACGGATAACGTAACACTGTAAATCGGTAATAGTTGCCAAATAATAAAACACATGTACTATTTTCATTCGTATAGATATTGATATAATATAACATAGCATGTTGCAAGTTAAACTTACCTGATCGGATCTTATGTCAAGATATGGATGCTACGTCCGACGTCGTAATAACGCCGCGATGCAACTCATGCGCGCATGACTGGACCTGGCTGATCAGTGACGTGACGTGGTGACTAGGCTAGACGACGACGGTGACTGGGTCGTCGGCGACGCATGCGACTCCGGCGAGACGACCGAAATACCAGGAAAGAAAGAAAGAAAGAAGAAGGAAGAATGGGGGGCTGCTGCTGGTGTTTGAGTCCTGGGGAAGCGAGGACAAAGACAAGGCGACATCGACAGTTATGGGTTGCCGTCGGCGACGAGAGGCAGTGGGTTTCTTGGTTTCTGTTGGGTCGTCAGGGTTGTGATGGTGCAGGGTGTGGTGCTGGTGGTGGTTTGGGTGTCGGGAATTGGAGAGGGAGGTAAGGAGGAGACGGTGGTGACGACGACGAGGCGGTGAGGTCTTCGGCGAGGGGTTGGAGCTTCTGCAGTTGGGTCGCGGGTTGTCGGGGGTGCAGGGTTGGCGTCGTCGGGGCTGTGGGTTCTCGAGGATGGAGAGGGAAGATGGAAGAGGAGGTGTTGGAGGTTGTGCTGAGGGTGACGACGAGGTGAGGCAATCGGCTGCGAGGGATGGGGGGCTAGGTTAGGGTTCGGTGTCTCGTGGGTAGAAAGAAGAAAGGAGAGGAGAGAGGTTGAGGTTTTTTTGATTTATTAGGTTAATAATATTATATATATATATATATATATATATATATATATATATATATTAAGAGAGGGGAGTGTTAGAGAGAGAGAGAGAGAGCGATAAGAGTGAGAGAGTAAGATATATAATAATTAGTTATATATTATACACACACACACAGAGTATAATTTAACTGTTAGTTTAGGTTTTAGTTTATATAATATTATATATAACACACACACACATATATATTTGGATTATATAGCAAATATCAAAATACACCGAATAATATCCGGATTTCTTCTAAAAATCTAGTTTTAGAAATATGGAGAATATACGTACAAGCTAAAACCATAATGCGATGTCCGATTAATGAAAATGCATACCCCCAAGTACGGATTTACGTAAATATACGTAGCGATCCAAACGAGTTTGTTTTAACAATTTGGACATGAATATGATATATGGATTTAACTATATGATATGGGTATGATAATATGCCATGCTAGATATTAAAAATATATTATCTAGCTATTATTTGTATTATTAAAAGATATGCAGATACAAGATATATTATACATATATATATAGAATCTAGATGTGCATAGATTCTCTGTACTAGCAAATATATGACGTAATATTGAACCATGATGGGTTTCAGACATGCGGGTCGGGTCGGATACTAACCATAGTTACCAAATGCACCATCCGTATCCAAAAACAATAATAATCAAGAAAACTGTCGCAAGATATGAAAATACCCCAAAATAATATAGTATACATGTTCTAGGGTGTTACAATACTGGAGGCGACGACAAACTGCTGTTTCGCCAATTTGTCGGAAGCTTGTTAGAGACAACTTTTAAATGGTACTCGGAGCTCCCAAATGACACCGTGAAAACTTTCAAAAAAATGGAATTACTGTTCATGCAACGGTTCTCCAGCGTGAGTGAACGCACTCCGATCACGGTATTAATCAATGCCAGGATAAAGCGGGGAGAAACTTGGGTCCAATACGCGATCCGGTGGAGGAACCTATGGTCTAAGTGCGAACAGTGCATTGAAAAGTCTCCTGTCGTGGGCATGTTCATCGGGACCCTCGATCCTCAATCGACCGTGTCACAGTTTATGACATTCTTCAAACCTACCACCTTCCAGACGCTGATAAATAAGTTGGCCCAAATGGATCAGATGAACCATGAGCCTTCCTTCTCAAATAAGAACCCTCGAAATAACAAGGGTAAAGGGAAAGCGACCCTCGTTGCCAATACGCAGCAACAACCGAGTGGCCCGAAACCAGCTGCTCGCCAAAACAACGCACGTACACGCCCGTCCTTAGAAGAAACGTTGGGACGTGCATACTCGTTTCCCCGCTACAAGACGATGAGACTGTTTGAACTGGCGATGCATAATAATCTCATCACATTGCCAGACCCGTGTCGTCCAGCGCAACCCGGCGACGTCAACAACCCCAATTACTGCTCCTATCACAGAATAGTGAGCCACCCAATTGAAGATTGCTATATTTTCAAAAATTGGGTTGAAGACCAATACCAGCAGGGAAAGTTCACACTGTCTGATAACTGGAGGGTAAACTCGCCCCGGAAGCATGCTCACAAAAAGGTGGACACGTAGGGGGCATCATGCTCACTTGTGGAAGAAGCCCCGTGGGAAGTAGTCTTCTCAGAAAAAACTAAAAGAATGCTGAAGGATCTTCAGGCATGTCCGGCAGTCTTTCCACTTGAACATGAAATTATTGAAGGGATGTTTGTTGAAGTCGAAAATTACACCCCGGTTGACCAAGTCAAAGTCAAAGTCAACCCCAAGCCAAGTGGGCCCATGCCCAGGTCGAGTCCGAACATGAAGTGGCCGACCCTCCCTCATGCCAAAATGAAATCATGTAATAAATAATTTTTATGTAATTTTTTATGCATGAATGGGCATAAAGCCAAATTTTTGTAAGCCCATGGCTTATGTGCAAAAAGAAATGGCACATGAGCTATGGGATGAACAAAATGCCATTTTGTAAAGCCCAAGGGGCTATATGTAAATGTGTAAGCCTATATAAGGCAACATGATGAAAATATCTAATATACAATTTTCATTCCCCTCAAATCTAGGGTTTGTGCCTCCTTTCCCTTTCTGAAGGTTCTAAACCTTCTTCTTTCTTTTGAATTAAATCAAGAGTTTTACTCTTCCTTTTCTAAAACTAAATAGTTTTTCACCACAAAACCCACAAAGGGGAACTCAGATCTGCCATCAGATCTCAAAAAGAAGAGATTTTTAAAATCTCACATCTCTTGATCTTTAAGATCCTGTCAACAGAGGAGGAAGAATGAGACCCATCTCTAGAAACCCCACTTTGGGGAAGAACTAGGGCTCAAGGGGAGAATCCCTTCATCAGCTTCAAAACATCTTAGGAGTTTAATTCCTCATATATATATATATATATAATATGTGCTCATTTTTGGGAGTACAACTCTCATTGCAGGGACCAAGTCCCTTTTGCTACTCGAGCGCCCACGTGCTGACACGTGGTGCGCTAGCGCTCAAAACGCTAGCGCTCTTGCGCCCAGAGCGCTAGCGCCCGAGCGCTAGCGCCCGAGCGCCCACGTGCTGACACGTGGCGCGCTAGCGTTCATAGCGCTAGCGTCCAAAGCGCTAGCGCTCGAGCGCCCACGTGTTGACACGTGGCGCGCTAGCGTTCTTGCGCTCAGAGCGCTAGTTCTTAGAGCGCTAGCGCCCAAAGCGCTAGCGCCCGAGCGTCCACATGCTGACACGTGGCGCGCTAGCGCTCAGAGCGCTAGCGCCTGAGCGCCTATATGTTGACACGTGGTGCGCTAGTGCTCAATACGCTAGCGTCCGAGCGTCCACGTGCTGACACGTGGCGCGCTAGCGCTCAGTGCGCTAGCGCTCTTGCGCTCAGAGCGCTAGCGCCCAAAGTGCTAGCGTCCGAGCGCCCACGTGCTGACATGTGGTGCGCTGGCGCTCTTGCGCTCAAAGCGCTGGCGCTGGCCCCACGCATCCTTTGGATGCCCTTTCCCTTTTTTTTTATTTTTTTTTGTATATATGTACACACACACATACTCTACAACACTATCCCTCTCAAAAAATACTTTTAGGCCGGGGCGCTGCCCTGCACCCCGCAAGGGGGCTGCTTGCCCCCTTGACCCCCGTAAAACTCTGCGGGGCCTTCGATATATCCAAAACCCCTTCAAAACACAACACTGCACGTTGAGTTCGCATGACCAGTTTAGCCAGTCAATCGGAGGTTCCCTCGCTTCAAAGGCGAAAGGTAATTAACGGCAGCTTAGTCCGCGGCTGCCGGGGATTCGGATCCCCACAATCAATAAACCCCTGCCTACCTTAGGCAGGGGGAATCTGTAATACGCTTGACAAGCGCGCGCGTATTCCCATCTCAATAGGGTGGCGAAAAACACCCTACAGATTCTGACACGCCCGGTGGGACTTATCTCTCCTCCCATATTTCGAGTTAAACGTTCATGCGAACTCAATCAATATACATACCTATATTTATACTAAAATAATGCTCTTTTATGCAGGTTTTCCAAGCAATCACTTTTCAACAATGTCTCCAAGGACGATCTCAGCTTTCAGCACGGCTCCCATCTCCTATACAATGAAGATGGACGCCAGGACAGTCCTCCCGGCCAGTCTAGGGCGACAATGGGAAGAGCCACCGCTGCCATTTGGCTCTATTATGTTCGTGTCAGCTAACGCCATCCCAGCTCCTCAAGCCCCGGTGGCAGACAAACCGGTCTCGAAAGGCAAGAGGCCAAATGTGGTGGTCTCGAAGGCGCCCCAACTCAAATGCAAGTCGGTGTATGAATGACTTTCCTTGGCCCCGGCTGGGGGCAAGGCCATCAACACCAACAAAGCTACAACGCGCCTCGAGCAAGCTCCGGCGATGCCCCTAACAATTGCTCGATCGGGTGTCTTCTCTAAGCTCCCCACTAATCGACTCACGGCGGCTTCCCGAAGAGCAGAAGCCTGCCAAGCTCTCAAGGCAGAGAAGCTGAGGCAGAAGCGGATCAGATACAGAGCCAACAAAAGGGCTAGGGCTCTGGCCATGTTAAAATTTATGAATTTCCAAAGTCCGGACCGCTCCGCGAAATCGGCCACCAAAGATAAAGAGATGTCCGGGTATGTAGTTCGCACTGTTTACATGGTCGGACATGAAGAAATGAATCCTCCTCTTCTTCACAGCCATGGTGATGATATGACTGACGCTACCCAGCATCGGCTCGATCTAAGTGATGAAAAGCCCGCTCAGGCCGATAAGCCAGAGGAGCTCGTGGTTCTTGCGGAATTGAGCTCAGGAAATAAAGATGACCCGGTTGTCATAGCCGGAACTACAGAACAAGCGTTATTCCGATGGCTTCAGAGGCAGCTTCAGGACAGGGACGAGAAGTTAGCCAAGGTACAGTCCAAGGTCGACGAATTGGCAAACGTCGCGGCAGATCTCGCGACCCAAGTCGCCCGATTGCAATTACAGCAGAATCAAATTTTGGTTCATGAGCCAGGGATTGATACCCGGAGGCAGCCAACTGATACCCCCTTCAACCTAAGAGCGGAGCGCCTTCGCGAAAAACGGCCGCAATCAGCCTCCAGTCCCTCTGATACATACGCCGGGGGGGGGGGATCGCCTCTGAAAGAGAAACTGGAAAAAGTCTATTCCTTCAAAAGGGAAAAAGTCCACAAGCCCTAAGAAACGGTCTACAACTGTCAGAATCAAAGAGACCGCAAGAAGAGAATATGACCGACGACCCAAAATATTGCCCCTATCACAGGGTGATAGGTCATGCCATGAGGACTGCTTTGTTTTCAAAGATTGGGTCGAAAGGCAATACAAGACGGGAGAGATAGAACTGTCTAAAGGCGTGTTAGTAAACAGTCAAGCTACGACCGCCGATTTCATGCAAATGGAGACCAAAGCCTTTCGGGAACCTAATCCTCCCAGACATGTGCCATCATCTGAAAAGGGCGAACCAAAGACTGATCGGCCTCAAGGACCAGCATCAGTGATGGCACCTACTCTAATGGAGAGAAAGAAGAAGGTGTACTCCTTCAGGAGGGATGAGGTCCGCAATATATTCGAGGAAGGTTTGAACAACGGTCTGCAATTGCCTATTCCGAAGAGGCCACATGAAATGAATATGACCGGTAATCCCGTATACTGCCCCTATCACAGGGTGATAAGTCATGCCATTGAAGACTGCTGTGTTTTTAAAGATTGGGCAGAAAACCAATACAAGCTTGGAAAAACCTCACAGTTCTCGGATGTATCGGCAAGCCACAGAGCTACGGTCATCAACACAGTTCCGCCAAGATCAAAATTTAAGGAGCCGGGATAAGCAAAGATGACCACCACGTCGTTAAACTGGAAACAGATGACCTCTAAGTCTTTAAACTAGAAACAGATGACCTCTAAGTCGTTAAACTGGAAACAGATGACCTCTAAGTCGTTAAACTGGAAACAGATGACCACCACGTCGTTAAAATGGAAACAGATGACCTCTAAGTCGTTAAACTGGAAACAGATGACCTCTAAGTCGTTAAACTGGAAACAGATGACCACCACGTCGTTAAACTGGAAACAGATGACCACCAAGTCGTTAAACTGGAAACAGATGACCTCTAAGTCGTTAAACTGGAACAGATGATCTCTAAATCGTTAAACTGGAAATAGATGACCTCTAAGTCATTAAACTGGAAACAATTGACCACCATGTCATTAAACTGGGAACAGTCGACCTTTAAGTCGTTAAACTGGGAATGTAATATATATATATATATATATATATATATATATATATGTAAATAAACAAAAAAATGTGTAAATAAAAGAAAAATAAAATAAAGCCGAAATGATGGGGTAACCGCGAATAAAAGCCGAAATGATAGGGCAATCGCGATCTTCGCGATAAGAAAAGCTGAAATGATAGAGCAATCGCGGTAAAACAAAAAAAAAAAAAAACAAAAACAAAACAAAAAAAAGAAAAGGGCGAATGATGAGTCGCTCCTGGTACCATATTCCAGTGCAGTGATGCAGACGCCAACCAAAATCCAGTTTCCCAAAATTCTTCCGGCCCTACGGTTGGTCCCCAAGTTAACTACCGTATACAATCCACGGGCTCAAATAATTCTCATCATACCCATGCCCTACCGTAATCACCAGTTATGCGGCTGGTCTCCGCCCCTGGAATTATGGTCCATTGGGAAGAGCCACTCATGTGTCCTCACGATGTATGAGGAGAACAAACCTTCGTGGGATCCTTACGACTCACAAAGGAAAAACACACTTAGGAGTCCTCACGACTCCTAAGGAGAAAATGCACCTACGAGATCCTTACGACTCGTAGGTAGAAAATGCTTTTATGGGACCCTCATGGCCCATAAAATTGAAAAGCCTTAGGTGACAGGGACCTAAACCTGTCTCCTAAGACATCGCTCCCCAACAGGTAATGGCGAATGATGAGTCGCTCCTGGTACCATATTCCAGTGCAGCGATGCAGACGCCAACCAAATTCCAAATCTCATACCCAAGTGGCGAATGATGAGTCGCTCCTGGTACCATATTCCAGTGCAGCGATGCAGATGCCAACCAAATTCCAAATCCCACACCCCAACGGCGAATGATGAGTCGCTCCTGGTACCATATTCCAGTGCAGCGATGCAGATGCCAACAAGGTCCTGAAATTTTTCCGGCCCTACGGTCTGGATCATACATCCTGCAAAACCGTATACAATCTACGGGCGTAAAACAATTCTAATCTCTCCCAAGTTCTACCGGTGAGACCACATTCAAAGTCCAAAAAAAATGGTATGTCCACAAGCAAGATGGGCACGGATGAAAACCCGAAAGGGCTCCGTGAGTAAAAATAGCAGGACTGCCGGCGAGTTTGTGAAAACCCGAAAGGGCGCAAACTCGTAAAAAAAGAAGAGAGATGAAATGCACTCGCAAGGTCCTCTCGACTTTGTGAGGAGAAAATTCCCGCGTGAGATCCTTACGACTCACAAAGAAGCAACACACTTAGGAGTCCCCACGACTCCTGAGGAGAAAATACACCTACGGGATCCTTACGACCCGTAGGGAGAAAATGCTTTGTGAGACCCTTACGGCTCACAAAATTGAAAAGTCTTAGGTGATAGGGACCTAAAACCTGTCTCCTAAGCCATCGCTTCCTGATAAGCAAGCGCAAATGATGATTCGCTCCTGGTACCATATTCCAGTGTAGCGATACTGATGCTAAGCAAAAACCAATTCCCAAATCCTTCCGGGGCAAATGATGAGTTGCTCCTGGCATTATTCCAGTGTAGCAATGCAGATGCCGACAGAAAACCAAAATCCCTAAATCCTCTCATGGCAAATGATGATCCGCTCCTGGTTCCATATTCCAGTGTAGCGATGCTGATATCAACCAAAATCACAATCAACAAGTCAACTTCAACTCCGACACCGCAGAAAGCGGAGCAAGTTAGAATCCAATCCCGACACCGCAAGAAGCGGAGCAAGTCAAGTTCACCCCTGACACTGCAAGAAGCAGAGAAAGTCAAATCAGGCGTCGACCGTCCATGTCGCAAAAAGGGCAGTGCAGGCTTCCTACAAAGCAGGAACCAAATCGCTCCGGATCAGAGCGTCGACCATCCAGGTCGTAAAAAGGGCAGTGCAGGCTTCCTACAAAGCAGGAACCAGATCACTCCGGGCCAGGGAAACGTCTACTACGGACACTCCGTCTCGGAGACGCGTCAAGCGTCGACCGTCCATGTCGCTAAAAGGGCAGTGCAGGCTTCCCACAAATCGGGAACCAAATCGCGTCAAGCGTCGACCGTCTATGTCGCAAAAAGGGCAGTGCAGGCTTCCTACAAAGCGGGAACCAAATCGCTCCGGATCAGAGCGTCGACCGTCCATGTCGCAAAAAGGGCAGTGCAGGATTCCCACAAATTGGGAACCAAATCACTCCGGATCAGAGCGTCGACCGTCCATGTCGCAAAAAGGGCAGTGCAGGCTTCCCACAAATCGGGAACCAAATCGCTCCGGATCAGAGCGTCGACCGTCCATGTCGCAAAAAGGGCAGTGCAGGCTTCCTACAAAGCGGGAACCAAATCGCTCCGGATCAGAGCGTCGACCGTCCATGTCGCAAAAAGGGCAGTGCAGGATTCCCAAAAATCGGGAACCAAATCACTCCGAATCAGAGCGTCGATCGTCCATGTCGCAAAAAGGGCAGTGCAGGCTTCCCACAAATCAGGAACCAAATCGCTCCGGATCAGAGCGTCGACCGTCCATGTCGCAAAAAGGGCAGTGCAGGCTTTCTACAAAGCGGGAACCAAATCGCTCCGGATCAGAGCATCGACCGTCCATGTCGCAAAAAGGGCAGTGCAGGCTTCCTACAAAGCGGGAACCAAATCGCTCCGGATCAGAGCGTCGACCGTCCATGTCACAAAAAGGGCAGTGCAGGCTTCCTACAAAGCAGGAACCAAATCGCTCCGGATCAGAGCGTCGACCGTCCATGTCGCAAAAAGGGCAGTGCAGGCTTCCTACAAAGCAGGAACCAGATCACTCCAGGCCAGGGAAACGTCTACCACGGACACTCCGTCTCGGAGACGCGTCAGGCGTCGACCGTCCATGTCGCAAAAAGGGCAGTACAGGCTTCCTACAAAGCAGGAACCAAATCGCCCCGGATCAGAGAGTCGACCGTCCATGTCGCAAAAAGGGCAGTGCAGGCCTCCTACAAAGCGGGAACCAAATCGCTCCGGATCATAGCGTCGACCGTCCATGTCGCAAAAAGGGCAGTGCAGGCTTCTTACAAAGCAGGAACCAGATCACTCCGGGCCAGGGAAAAGTCCACCACGGACACTCCGTCTCGGAGACGCATCAAGCGTCGACCGTCCATGTCGTAAAAAGGGCAGTGCATCCCAAAAAGTGGGAACCAAAGCAAGTCGCCTCCACGCGAAAGAAGATCCATCAATTTCATGCACACGATGTGGTGTGCATTAATTGATGGGGGGCACTTTGTTGAAGTCGAAAATTACATCCCGGTTGACCAAGTCAAAGTCAAAGTCAACCCCAAACCAAGTGGGCCCATGCCCAGGTCGAGTCCGAACATGAAGCGGCTGGCCCTCCCCCATACCAAAATGAAATCATGTAATAAATAATTTTTATGTAATTTTTTATGCATGAATGGGCATAAAGCCAAATTTTTGTAAGCCCATGGCTTATGTGCAAAAAGAAATGGCACATGAGCCATCGGATGGGCAAAATGCCATTTTGTAAAGTCCAAGGGGCTATATGTAAATGTGTAAGCCTATATAAGGCAACATGATGAAAATATCTAATATACAATTTTCATTCCCCTCAAATCTAGGGTTTGTGCCTCCTTTCCCTTTCTGAAGGTTCTAAACCTTCTTCTTTCTTTTGAATTAAATCAAGAGTTTTACTCTTCCTTTTCAAAAATAAATAGTTTTTCACCACAAAACCCACAAAGGGGAACTCAGATTTGCCATCAGATCTCAAAAAGAAGAGATTTTTAAAATCTCACATCTCTTGATCTTCAAGATCCTGCCAACAGAGGAGGAAGAAGGAGACCCATCTCCAGAAACCCCACTTTGGGGAAGAACTAGGGCTCAAGGGGAGAATCCCTTCATCAGCTTCAAAACATCTTAGGAGTTTAACTCCTCATATATATATATATATATATAAAATAAGTGCTCCTTTCTGGGAGTACAACTCCCATTGCAGGGACCAAGTCCCTTTTGCTGCTCGAGCGCCCACGTGCTGACACGTGGTATGCTAGCGCTCTTGCGCCCAGAGCGCTAGCGCCCACGTGCTGACACGTGGCGCGCTAGTGTTCATAGCGCTAGCGCTCGAGCGCCCACGTGCTGACACGTGGCGCGCTAGCGCTCTTGTGCCCAAAGCGCTAGCGCCCGAGCGCCCACGTGCTGACACGTGGCGCGCTAGCGGTCTTGCGCTCAGAGAGCTAGCGCCCGAGCGCCCACGTGCTGACACGTGGCGCGCTAGCGCATTTGCGCTCAGAGCGCTAGCGTCCAAAACGCTAGCGCCCGAGCATCCACGTGCTGACACATGGTGCGCTAGCGCTCTTGCGCTCAAAGCGCTGGCGCTGGCCCCACGCATCCTTTGGACGCCCTTTCCCCTTTTTTAAATTTTTTTTGTATATATGTATACACACACACACGCATACTCTACAACACTATCCCTCTAAAAAAAAAACTTTTGGGCCGGGGTGCTGCCCCGCACTCCGCAAGGGGGCTGCTAGCCTCCTTGACCCCCAACCCGCTATCCGGGTAGTGGGACCCCCGTAAAACTCTGCGGGGCCCTCGATATATCCAAAACCCCTTCAAAACACAACGCTGCACGTTGAGTTCGTATGACCAGTTTAACCACTCAAGCGGAGGTTCCCTCGCTTTAAAGGCGAGGGGTAATTAACGGCAGCTTAGTCCGCGGCTGCCGGAGATTCGGATCCCCACAATCAATAAACCCCTGCCTACCCTAGGCAGGGGGAATCTGTAATATGCCTGACAAGTGCGCGCGTATTCCCATCTCAATAGGGTGGCGAAAAACACCCTACAGTGTTGAAAGCACGTGCCGCACCGAAAGTTGTTGACAAGGGGAAAGCCCCCAAGTCAAGCCTCCAAAGTCTTCTAAGAAAAAGAAGAAGACCAAGAAATCTATGCAGCCTGCCGAGTATGACGACAAGCGCACAGATCTATAAAAGTGCATAGACGTTCTGGAGGAGTATAACCAAAAGGCGCGGACACCAGTCACGCTTAAAGAATTCCTCAAGTATATTCTTGAAGACGAAGACAGTGACAATGATGAAAATGACTCATCAGAAGAAGCGGAAGACTATGTAGCAAGTTGACACGTGGTCTCTCATTCGTCGTTATATGAAGAAGAAGCTCCCTCGGTGTCAGAAAACGACGTGGAGGAACTGGGGGCAGAATCGGCGCCAAAATCCTCGAAACTGCCAGAAGAAGACCCGATTGGGAGACTTTTAAGCGAAGTCTTTCAAAAAAGCAAAGATGACAGAGAACGCAAGACAGTCATATATGAAAAGGCTAAGCGTCAGTGTCTGAATAAAGAAGTTGCGGTGAGAACGAGTTATAAAGCCCTCCAACCAAACCAAAGTACACATGCAACAAATAATAACATGATCAAAGCTGGGAAGTGGTTCGCCAAGGCCCTGTCAATGGGGATGAAGCTACCACCTCTCATGAAGTACACTCCTAGAGTCCCATACTCCGACGGAGGAGACTCATATCCAAAATACTGCCTATATCATCGAAGGGTCGCTCACCCTATCGAGGAATACAATGGCTTCAAGAAGTGGTGGCAAGGATACGTTGCCCATCGAAAACACCTCAAGAAGGGGAAACGTGAAGCTCGCGCTTGTCAACGTAGGAACGACGAGATGAACGTGCATGAAGAAACGACTGGCAACGGTTATATGGTTGGTACCTATTCGGAAGGAGAAAACCTCCAGTTCTTACGTTCGGGAGCGATTCCTAGGATGAAACGCCTCTTAACCCTCTTTTCGAAGACTCCGCCTCCGAAAAAGAAGAAGAGAAGAAGAACTGCGAAAATATTCAGCTGTGTAACCGTATGCTACCTAAGGAGGATTTCGGACCTACAAACAAAGGTTCAAATAAAAAGGACAAAGGAAAAGGGAAAATGCCCGAAGAAATCACTCTTGATGAAGAAGCAGTCAAAGAGCTCGCCGCAAAGGACCCGCCTAAGAAAAAGAAGATGGATTATAACTTTCAAGCACATCTGAGAAAAATACCATCACAATTGTGTATATTGGATGCCCTCCTCCTGTCCAAAGAGGCATGTGATTCCCTGATCAAGGCCTTATAGGAGCCCGATCAGTTCCAAACATTCCTCGCAGAAGAGAAAATGAAAGATGAGCTGGCATAGGTCTATACGGCGGATATTACATTCAGCGAAGAAGATCTACTCCTCGGTACATGCGAACATAACCGACCGCTGTACGTTACCGGGTACTGCCACGATATCAAGATAGGGAAAATTCTTGTCGACAACGGACCTCCGTCAATCTTCTCATCGTGAGAGTGCTGAAGCAAATTTGTATGAATGTTCAGAATCATGCTCAAGATAAAATTACCATCTATGCGTTCGACTCACAGTCGTTGCAAACACTGAGGTCCGTGATACCGATGCTACGCTTCGGGCTACTTTTCACTGACATCAAATTTCATGTCATTGACGCCAAGACTTGCCACAACGCCCTACTCGGCAGGCCCTGATTACACGAGTACAATATCATCCCTTCTATACAATATCAGTGTATGAAGTATTTCAAGGATGACTCGGAGTTCATCTCACGAGAGAGCAAAATCCGTTCTCCGTTAATGAAGTCCGAAAGTACGAAGACGCAAAGTACTTTTTGCCAGACTTCGATGATACTGAAAGGTGCCACAAGCTGGAGAGTAAACAAAAATCTGTAGCCACTATCCCGATCTTTAGGAGTGATACCGAGGAAGACGAAGAAATAGTCTAATCGGGGCAACCCCGAAAGGAAAATAATAAGGCCAGACCATCTACTCCTATTTTGGTTTTTGGCAGCGACTCCGAGGACCTATTTTGGTTTTTGGCAGCGACTCCGAGGACGAGGCCATCGATGCAGGCTCTTACCGAAGCAGATCAGAGTCTATAAATTATGATGGCTCCGCCTTGATATTATAAGGAACTTGATACATTCGATACATACTGTGTACAAGAGCTGCAAACTTTCTACGTACCTCCTAGGTGAAGAGGTGAAAAGGCAATCCTCTTCTACAAATCTACGGAAACCAAAGTAGAAAAAGAAGTTTGGCATGGTGCCAATTTTGCACTCGACAAGTTTCAACCCATTTGTTTGCCAAGATATTATGCGGAGGGATTGAAAGAGCTGTTAAAACGCCAAGGCATACCTCTCGAACAAACGGTTCGGCAGACCCAATTCTACAAAAAGATTGGGATATTCCCGAGACTCAGCGAAAGAAACCCAATGGGAAGATGGAGACAACTGTGCTGAGATATGTTCGATCTAAGAAATAGGAGAAAATCTATAGTTATCATGTCATAAACAGCTCGAGTGAAGAGGAAAATGCTCTTCCAAGTAGCCATGACGTCGAGTTGGAGTGAGATCCCGCTATGAAAACTTTAAGTCCGTTGCTCGAAGAACAAATTGACAAGCTAATAAAAGAAGCTTATCAAACGAGCCGGGACAACCACAGCCGTGAAATGGCCATTTATGAAAAGATCAGGACGCAGCGTCTCAGTCAGCAATCTGCGGAGGAAGTAGACCATAATGCTCTGCATCCCCAGCCCGCTATGTGTTCCCGAAATGGAGGTAAAATCAGGACAAAGAACGCAAGCAACGTTCGAAGACAATAAAGCGGGTTGTTCACCGCCGGAAGCCGGGAAGACTGGACGTCTTTCTTGAATCTGGGGGCAGATGCTAATTGGTGCTATCCGTCCACCTCTCCGAAGATGCCAAGTTGATTTATGGCACCATGTATCGAAGGTTTAAACGGACGCGTCCGATGTAGCAGACTTCGTCAGATTCCCCCTCGTTTGAGGGGTTTTGATTGTGGGGACGCTCTTTCCTGCAGGCGCAAGCCCCTGCAGTTAATTATGCTACCGCATCGCGGTAACAACTTTCTCCTTCTCCATATGGTCACTTCATGTCGTGGGTATTTGTTTTGTGTTCGGTTGCCGGTGGATTGTATACGGAGACTAAGTCATGTTGTCGCCCGTAGGACATGGATTAGTACAAATCCGTATCTTTCTTAGATTTGGGTTTGGGGGGTTGTGTTTAAGCATACGTTAGCCTTATTTGAGGCTAAGATCAACTTAAACGTTCGTTAAGGACACGTTAGTCTAATTTTTGACTAAGATCGACTTAACGGGATCGTTTAGATCCGACAAGAGAGCAATTGGGCTCCATTGTTTAGTTTAGCGATATTGCGGTCGATAAGTAGTTTAAGGACATTGCGGTCCAATATTAGTTTTAAGACATCGCGGTCAAGATTAAGGACATCATAGTCCGTGGATTTAAGGACTCCATAGTCCGGTGTTAGTTTTAAGACATCACGATCGAGGTTAAGGACATCATAGTTCATAAGCTTAATGACCTCACAGTCCGATGTTAGTTTTAAGACATCACGGTCAAGGTTAAGGACATCATAGTCCGGGAGCTTAAGGACCTCACAGTCCGATGTTAGTTTTAAGACATCACGGTCAAGGTTAAGGACATCATAGTCCGGTATTAGTTTTAAGACATCATGGTCGAGATTAAGGACATCATAGTCCATGAGTTTAAGGACCCCACAGTCCGTAGTAACGTGTGGTTGCCGGGACCCGTCACCTCTCTGACGACGTTGAAGGATTACAACGACGGATGTCAGAGGAGTAAAGAGATGTACCCTCGAATCGGGTGTAAATTGATTGGAAGAGCAGTTGTGCTCAGTTCAATTTATATTGAGGACTAAGTCCAGTTAAAAATGTTTAACATTTTATTCATGTTTGGCCTGTTAGGCCTTTATTTGGGCTCTGCCATTTTAATAATGCATAGATGACATTGGATGTAATTAAATGCATAGCATTTATCGGGGGCAAAATAGTGGTCTGATAGTGCGCCACGTGGCTTGTCAGGTGCTTTGCGCCAATCAAAGAGCGCATTGCGCTAGCGCATGCAAAGGTGACATGTGTCACGCTCAGTGCTAAGCGCAAGTCTGTTAGCGCACTGCGCTTTCTGAGTGCGCTGCACCAGTGAATGACACGTGGCGCGTTTTGGCGCAGTGCGCCAGTCCAAGAGCGCAATGCGCTATATTTAGAAGCGCAAAGCGCAAACCGTTCTGTGGTTGACACGTGGCGCGTTTTAGCGCAGTGCGCCAGTCCAATAAGCGCAAAGGCGCAATTCAAGAGTGCAAGGCACTGTCCAATAGCGCAGAGCGCATCTTGATCAATTTAAGATCAAAGAACAAGTTCTTTTTGTTCTTCAAAGGAGGCCTTGCCTCAAGATTCAAGAATCAAAGTTCTTGTTCTCATCAAAAGGCTCTGCTTTTATAGATCAAAAGATCTGTTAATGAAGTAAATTACTTCTTTAAATTTTTTATGATTAGATCTTTCTTTGATCTTTTTCTTCTTTATTGGAGATCTTGATCTTGTTCTTAGATCTTTGATCTTTTTAGAAGAAAATTCTTCTTTTTTAATGGGATGATTTTATCTCTGTTCTTCAAGAATATAATTCTTTACCTTTAAAGATGAAGAAAATGACCTTCTTTCTTCAAATTCTTGCCTTTCTTTCTCTTTGAGGTTTTTCTCAAAGTTTGCAGAGGGTTCTCTCTCTATGAGACTTGAAGTCTTGGGGTCTTTATATAGGGCCAATTGATTTGTTAAGTTAGTTACAGAGATCTTTCTTTAATTGATCTGGGGATATTTCCCCACCTTTGGATCTTTGATCCTAAGGCCTCTGTTTTACAGAAGATAATCTTCTTGTTTCAACAAGATTGGAAAGATCTTTCCAGAACAGAATTTTAATTCTGATTAATTAATAATTTATTATTTAAATTCCAGTGGTGGAGCAATTGGCGCTAGTGCGCCTGTGTTTGACACGTGGCGCGCAGCGCGGAGCGCAGCGCAACTGCACTAGCGCGCCTGTGTTTGACACGTGACGCGCAGCGCGGAGCGCAGCGCAACTGCGTTAGCGCGCCTGTGTTGGATATGAAGCGTTGCTTTATTTTAAAATTTGAATTTTGAAACAGAGCTTTGCTCTGATTGGGGGTGCGCTGCCTTGGGCGCAGCGCTCCTAGCGCCGGCGTGTCTGCTTTTGACACGTGGCGCTCAGTGCGTGGCGCGCAAGGGATCTGAAGCGTTGCTTCAATTTTTGAATTTTGAAATTCAAAACAGAGCTTTGCTCTGATTGGGGGAAACAAATGCCCCCTACCGTTGCGCTCACGTGGCGCACACGTGAGTGCAGCGGTGGTAACATCTGAGCCATTGGATCGACTCAGAAGTTGAGGAGGCGCTTCAGCGCCTATAAATAGAACCCTTGGTCCTCAGATGATTATCATCTTCAAGAATTTTTATCTCAGAGACTTGCTCTCATTTCCAAGAACTTCAAGAGTTAAAACTCTAGAAAATTTTAGGTAAAAATTAAATTAAATTAATTTTAATAACTTAGGGGTTTTACCTATTAACAGAGCCTTGCTCTCATAGATCTTTTGATCTAAAGAAAACCCCTTTAGGGTTTTATAAACAGAGACCTGCTCTCAAGAACCCATAAATCTAAATAGATCTTTCCTTAGGGTTTCTTAGCCCATGGGTCAGAGCTCTGCTCTTTTGACAATGTATAGATCTTTTGATCTTTTGATGAAGAGTTCTTAAGAGTTTTTTCATGGATCTTTAAGATCCCAGAACTTTAATTCTTAGGAATTATATTTCATTAACTTTTGATGGATTTTCCATCATCATTACAGAGCTAGGCTCTTTAAGGAATTTTATTCCCTCGTGACCAGAGTTTGACAAGTGTCACTTTGTTATAGAGCTTTGCTCTGAAAGGGAGATTTTCTCCTTGTCTCGAGAGATTTCTCATTTAATGAGAATATTCTTTGAGGATTTCCTCATTAATTGATAGTCTCATCCAATGATGAGGCTGTCTTATTAACTGATGCATTGTCATCTGGATTTTGTGGGTCCCCCTTTGGTCCCCTCTCCACTGCATTGCAGTGTGGTACAAATTTTAAAGTACCAAGCGTCGGGATTTTAAAATTAAATTATGATACTGATAATTGAATTTCTCTTTTTCTTGCAGGCAACATGTCTTCTGATCTCGTGTTCCCGTTTTTCCGTTCAGAGGGAGGATTCTCTGAGGCACCGGTTGACCGGGAGGTTCTTGCTCTCATTAAGGACTACGACCCGGAGTACAAGAACCTTCACTTGTGAGGTAGGTGGTACAACGAAATTATCAAAGGTCGCTGAAGCTTCTCTTGTGCGACGCCGTCAGAGCCGATCTCATCGATCTCATATGCAGATGTACCCCCGGTGAACTATGCCGTGGAGGTCGTAAACTGGAATTCGGAGGATCTTCTTCAACCTTCGATTGCTGCCATACCCATGCAGCTGCCGGCAGCCGTGGATATTTTGGGACGACACATATGCCAGGGCGAGTCGCGCCCATGGGGACAACCCTACAATATCGGATTGACCCCTCGACACTCGGCAGGGTATTTGCAGTGGGCCAGATATATTTTGTCAGCGAAGAAGACACACCTGCTGAAGATCGGTCTATACCCCGCAGTTTACGCCTCGCTGTTCGAGTACTCTGCTCCTCCAACATGGTGGATTAAGGCATTCGTGGAGCAATGGAACATCCCCACCCATACCTTTCTTCTAATGGACAGGGAAGTTTCCATCTCTTTGAAAGAATTTGCTGAAATTTCCGGTCTGCCGGTGAGGGGAGAGCACTATGAGGAGCTGCGTCCTCCTGACGAATATGTCTTCGCCACTAAGCCGTTGGTGATGGACCTAACGCCGGAGAATGCTATTCAGCACCAGTTTTCGAGTCTGGTAAAGGTGCTGAATATGTATGAAAGTCTTTACTTGGAATCGGGAGGCCGGGGAGTTAGTTTCGCAGACTTCATCGCCCGCTTTCTTCGACCGGAGATTCTATCACAACGGGGCGAAAAATTTGCCAAGCTTGACGACCCCTTCGGCCTTGGCTTAGATCGTCGACCAGCACTGGAAGACGATCAAAAGGGTTTTTACCTCCCCGATGCTGCAATCATCCCTTTATCGGAAATCGCCGCTCCGGGCATCGATGAGGAGACTTTCTTTCTCGGGTTTCTGGGGTTATGGTTGTGCTGGTTCACTCTCCCCATGCACCCTCGTTATATGAGGCCATCCGTCTTCTACCCAGCACATCGAATGGTAGCTGGCATACAATTGTCCATCGGGATTGCCGGGTTGGCCCATCTGTACCATGGTCTTAGCGTGGCGGCGGACGCAACTGAACCGGGGGTGCAACCTGCTAATTTCCCGATGCACTACTTTACTTCGTGGATGGAAATGCATGTGCTTGGGGTATTTGGTATTCATAAAAGACCCTCGTTTTACGAGAAGCGCAGGCTCCCGAGAGTTATGCGGCTGATTGGCGCTTCTATCGTGAATCCGCCTCCGCGGGAGGCTAGGGGGCTGCTTCTTCGTCCGCGCACGGTCGGAGCAGGTATTTCTTTCACAGACAAGGTCCTGACAATCGGCCCGGAGACCTCCAAGGCAGTGTTGGCGTTGCGCGATAATTTCAAGGACGGGGCCTCCGTATTGAAAGCCCGAGAGATTCTACACCTATACTCCATCCGCCCGGGCTTCCTCGTGTTCAGGCATAACGAGGCGGCGCTTTTTATAAGGTACAACCCCCATCATTTCGCCCTACAACTAAGTTATAATCAGGGGGTTCCACTGGAGGCGTTTTTGGAAGAGCCTGCAGCCACCAGAGAGGGGATACGGAGTGCACTTCACCACTTTATGCGGCTAAATACGGGCTCCCATTTCTTCATTAGCGAGCCGAGTTGCATTCCACGGGCCTTCAACGTATATGGGGCTTGATATCAGCACGCGATGGGCGCCGTCATCAAGGAAGAGAAGCGGCTGCTGCTTGATCGCAAGGGTGCGCCTCCCGCTAGCGATCGCAACGTCCCCCTAAGACGAAGGATCCCTGTTCCTCCTCCACTAAGAGGAGATGCTGGAGTTGAGCCTCCACGTGTGCTAATCCCCCCGCGTGGATTGCCCCATGATTCCGTGGACATGGCCTCAGCGCCCCGTGCTCTCGTAGAGACGGTAAACGTGGTTTCGCCTGAATCCGGCATGGGCTCGGACATCGGGACCCGCCGTCCCAAGGTGCCCACGAAGCGTAAGCTGATTTTGGGTGCGACCGGAGTTCGCGCGCAGAAGAGGAAGAAGAAGTCGATCCTTTCTGCTGATGTTGTATTTGGCCAGGAACCTCATGCTCCTTATAGCGAGGGCTTGAGTGAGTATGGGACCAACGAGGGCTTATTTGTGCCACCAGATGACACTGATCTGGCGGCCGCCATCGCAGCTTTCGAGCGATTGGCAAGGCGCGACGAGTGGTTGGCTAAACTCGCGCAATCAGGTAATCACTAGTTGTATTTTCTTTTGTCATTACATCGTACTTCTACCGTTGTTTTTGACTAACGCTTTTCCTTCTTTAATAGGCATTTCTACCGAAGAAGCCATCGCTGCTTCTCTTAAGACTTTCGAGGAAAAGGAACGACTTAGAGCGTCCTTAGGCCTTGGTACATTTCGGTTCGCTATTTTTCTCCTTTCATTTCTTATGAGTAACCTGACCCTCTCTTTGTCTCGTCACAGGGACTACAAGACCTACCTCACAAGCCGATGCAGGAATTCCCCCTGGGCCAGCTACCGAAGTCCCGGCCTCTTCAGGATTGCCGCAAGAGGCCCCTCTTAAAAAGCCGATGATGGAAGCCTTGACGGCTCTGGAGGCAACCCTGAACACGGACGACGACGCCTTGCTAAAGGAGGCTTCAAAAAGGTCTGTAGCAACGGTTCGGGAGGAAAGGAAACGCCTAAGGCGCGCAGCAAGAGAGCGTAGCAAGAGAGCGTAGCGCTGCTTTGGCCGTGGGAGCAGGCTCAAGCGCCGTTACTCCCGCTGCTACTCCTTCAGAGGAGCTCCCGGTCGCCTTGTCTACTGCTCATTGACGGGCGGCACGTGCAACTCGGGAAGCCAATGGTAAATCCACCTCAGGTAATGTGTTTTTGAGGCTTTGTTGTCAAAGTTTTAAAACCGTTGGTTCTTATATATCTTGTCCTGCAGGGCCGAGTCTCACTAAAGGAGTGGCGGCGACCGTCGAGCGTGAGGGGATGGTGGAGGAGGTAGCGGCTGAACCCGAGGCTATGGCAGGCGATGTAACCATAGCTGCCAGGCCCGAGATAGTGGCTGACGAGACAGTCACAACTGCTATGCCCGAGAAGGCTGCCAATGCCGAGCCCGAGGGGGCGGCGGGTGAGACGATTGCTACGGCAGAGCCTGAGGCAGCAGTGGATGAAATGCTGCTACGGACGAGCCTATGGCAGCGAGGGACGAGACGGCTGCGACTGCTGAGCCCGAGGTGGTAGCGGGTGAGACGGCTGCTATGGTCGCTGAGCAAGAGATGGCCGCTCTTTCTCAAGAGTCGGGCACCGCTCCGATCATCGCTCTCCCTTCTTACGGTTCCTTGTCGTCTCCCGGCATCGCGAGCATGACGACGGCTCCTGTAGAGTCGGGCGATGAGGCAACGGGAGGTGAGACCATCCTAATGGAGGAGGGACACGCCACCGTTGCATCAAGTGACGCCCTCATTAGGGCTCCGGCCGGTGACTCTTCAGGTAAATCTTGGGTCACCGCCCTTCTTTCTTTATCCTGCAATCTTTCCTAATAAAGTTTATCTTGTTTCTAATGCAGGTGCGGCTAGTGCTGATGCCGCGTTACCCGAGGGAGCGCCGTCAGTTACTGCTCTGACGGTGACCACTTCTCTTCCTTCCCTCGCACCGTCGCAAATGCTGGAAGGTATGGATTCGCAACCCATCAGTCTTATCTTTAAGCTGCATAATTTATGTACTGACGTTGTACTATTGCGTCTTTGCAGGAGTCCTTTTAGACCACCTGTACCAGGTGTTGCATTCCCACTTCTCCTTCCCGTCGGAGATGGCTTCATCTAGCGGTGCTAGTGAATATAGCTTCCAATTAATGCTCTTTCTTTTACCGATAATGAACTTATTTCTGATTCTTCTTTGCCCTGATTGCAGTGTTACAGATTGAAGGAGGAGATGTAAGATCAGTTGCGCCACCGGTTCTCCCGGCTTTGCCACCTGTTGCAGCCGGTATAGTAGACTCTACTTTTTGCTTGTTTTCTTTATTTCTTGAGCCGGCACTTGATTATGATCTATTTTGCAGCAATCACATCGACTCCAACCCCGTTCGAGTCTCGTATTATAATGCCGGCCGGGCCCTTTTTAAGGCGTCCATCATCCAAAGGTGCTGCGACCAGCCTACGCATGCTAGGCGAGTATATCGAGGAGTTCGACGCAGAGGCTCCCACGTCTGCCGCGGATTTTGCTGTAGAGATTAACCCTATGCTGGCGACCCTCATGAACTTTCACGGTGAGGGCATCGTTGAGTTTTGGGTTAATCGCTGCCGGGAGGTTGAGGCTTGCTTGCATGAGCTTGAGCTTAAGCGTCCGGCACCTGAGATTGTGGCTACAAGCACTCAACGGGCAGCATGGATCGAGCAGAGCGCTTCTTACTTCTGCCATCTCGAACAAGAAGTGGCTTTAAAGCGAAGAGAATGCAAAGAAACTTTAAGCGAGTCTGCTCGACTGCGTGCTGAGGTCGACGCGAACGCTGCCCAGGTGAAGGTTATCTTCGAGGGCCTTCTGCAATGTATCTCTAATGGGCTAACATTGAAGCAGAAGCTCGATGTTGTTGAGCGTGATGCACAAGATCGTGAAGCAACTCAGCGAGCCATCAAGGAACAACTCTCATCTTACTTGCAGCAGCGAGCCCAGGTCGAAGCAGAGTTGGCCGCGGCAGCCGATCAAGAAGAGGGGTTGAGGGAAGTGCACGAGCGGCTGGTCGGAATACTGAAAGCGCTTTCCTCTCAATAAAAATTTTGTATCATTTGTAATTGTGAATACAATGTATTTGTTCTTTTATTCTTTAACACGATGTATTTTGTACTCAATCGAATTCATGAATAAAAGACACACGTTCTTCATAACGTCTTGTGTCATTTCTGCACTTTCTTCTTTCCTGCTGTGTTGTTTGTCATGTGATTTTAGCAAGTGCGGTATGTAGATAGTATATAGCTGTCAGTCTTAGGCTCTTTGTAGAGTGGTGATGGCTTAGAAAACAGGGTTAAGGTCTGTCACCTAAGACTTTTCAACTTTATGAGCCGTAAGGGTCTCATAAAGAATTTTCTCCCTACGGGTCGAGAGGATCCCGTAGGTGTAATTTTCTTCTTAAGAATCGTAAGGATTTCTAAGTGTGTTTTCTCTTGAGAGTCGTAAGGATCTCACAAGAGAATTTACTCCCTTACGAGTCGTGAGGACCCGCAAGTGATGGGTGAAGTTGCCCTTATCTGCATTTCACGGAGTCAGGGATTGTTCTGGATGCTTCCCACGGTTTCACTGCTGTGTTTGGCGAGGACCAGGCTCCGCTCTGGACGTTTTCCAGGATACCGTAGTTTAAAGACATCGCGGTCGAGGTTAAGGACATCATAGTCCGTGGATTTAAAGACTCCACAGTCTGTTGTTAGTTTTAAGACATTACGGTCAAGGTTAAGGACATCATAGTCTATGAGTTTAAGGACCTCACAGTCCAATGTTAGTTTTAAGACATCACGGTCGAGGTTAAGGACATCATAGTCCGTGAGTTTAAGGACCTCACAGTCCAATATTTGCTCTGGGTGCTTCCCACGGGTTCACTGCCGTGTTCGGTGAGGACTAGGCTCCGCTCTGGATGCTTCGCACAGGTTCACTGCCGTGCTCTGCGAGGACCAGGATCCGCTCTGGACGTTTTCCACGGGGTCAGAAGTGACGTTATCCGCGTTCCACGTGACCAGGAATTTGCACTAGATGCTTCCCACGGGTTCACTGCCGTGTTCGGCGAGGACTAGGCTCCGCTCTGGATACTTCACACGGGTTCACTGCCGTGCTCTGCGAGGACCAGGATCCGCTCTGGACGTTTTCCACGGGGTCAGAAGTGACGTTATCCGCGTTCCACATGACCAGGAATTTTGCTCTAGATGCTTCCCACGGGTTCACTGCCGTGTTCGGCGAGGACTAGGCTCCGCTCTGGATGCTTCACACGGGTTCACTGCCGTGCTCTGCGAGGACCAGGATCCGCTCTGGACGTTTTCCACGGGGTAAGAAATGACGTTATCCGTGTTCCACGTGACCAGGAATTTACACTAGAAGCTTCCCACGGGTTCACTGCCGTGTTCGGCGAGGACTAGGCTCCGCTCTGGATTCTTCGCACGGGTTCACTGCCGTGCTCTGCGAGGACCAGGATCCGCTCTGGACGTTTTCCACGGGGTCAGAAGTGACGTTATCCGCATTCCACGTGACCAGGAATTTTGCTCTAGATGCTTCCCACGGGTTCACTGCCGTGTTCGGTGAGGACTAGGCTCCGCTCTGGATGCTTCGCACGGGTTCGCTGCCGTGCTCTGCGAGGACCAGGATCCGCTCTGGACGTTTTCCACGGGGTCAGAAGTGACGTTATCTACGTTCCACATGACCAGGAATTTGCACTAGATGCTTCCCACGGGTTCACTGCCGTGTTCGGCGAGGACTAGGCTCCGCTCTGGATACTTCACACGGGTTCACTGCCGTGGTCTGCGAGGACCAGGATCCGCTCTGGACGTTTTCCACGGGGTCAGAAGTGACGTTATCCGCGTTCCACATGACCAGGAATTTTGCTCTAGATGCTTCCCACGGGTTCACTGCCGTGTTCGGCGAGAACTAGGCTCCGCTTTGGATGCTTCACACGGGGTCAGAAGTGACGTTATCCGCGTTCCACGTGACCAGGAATTTTGTTGATTATATCCGCATTTCACGGGGTTGGGATTTGACTCTCGGTCATCTGTACACCGTCGAGTCATGGAACTGGGAGTTGCCGTTGTTCCGCTTTGCTTGATGTTGTGTCTGCTGAGACGAATGTTGAGATGATCTCCAGGCTATTTGTGACTCATCGAGATTTGGCTTCTTCTTCCGATGAAACCTGTGGGAGGAGGAGTGTGATAGATTTGTTTGCGCCCCTGGATTGTATACAGGGATTGATGTAATATCACCTGTAGGGCATAAATTTCATTTTATATATTTTTTTATTTTATTTCTTTCCGCGATGCTCTATCATTTCAGCTTTTTATATCGCGAAGGCCGCGATTGCCCTATCATTTCAGCTCTTTTTCGCGGTACCCAATCATTTCGGCTATTTATTTTATTTTTACTCCTTGCTTTTTATTGCGAGTTGTCCAATCATTTGGGCTATTTTGCACGCATACATTTTCTTTACTTGGTGATTTTGTTGCAAGTTGCCCCATCATTTCGGCTATTTCGTATGCATGTGCGGCTTGCCAGCTTTTCGCTGCAAGCTTGGGATTAGACACCGATTTTGGCATCAGCACCGCTACAATTGGGATATTGCTAGGAGCGAATCATCATTTGCCTCTGTCGATGTCAGACAAAGGTGGCTTAGTAAACAGGGTTAAGATCCTGTCGACTAAGGCTTTTGACTTCATGAGCCTTAAGGGTCTCACAAAGGTATTTCTCCCTACAAGTCGTGAGGATCTCGTAGGTGCGTTTTCTTCTTAGGAATCGTGAGGACTCCTAAGTGTATGGCTTCTCGTAAGTCGTAAGGATCTTACAAGAGAGTTTTCTCCTTATAAGTCGAGAGGACTTACAAGGTCTATTCACCGTGCGAACATATCCCTAGTCATGGATGGGACTCGGTTAGGGAAATGTTTATTCGCGCCCGTGGATTGTATACAAGGGTCAGTATTGAGCCTCTTGTAGGGCAATATCGGAGGTTGTGGGGGTTGCTTAAGAACAGGTTCAGGTCTCTGTAACTTAAGACTTTCAAATCTTATGAGCCGTGAGGGTCCCATAAGAGGGTTCTCCTTACGAGTCGTGAGGATCTCGCAAGTGTAATTTCTCCTTAGGAATCGTGAGGATTCCTGAGTGTGTTGCTCCCTTGTGAATCGTAAGGATCTCACGCAGGCAGTTTCTCCTCACAAGGTCGAGAGGACCCTGTAAGTGTTTTTTAACGAGGTTGCGCCCTTTTGGGTTTTCACAAACACTCGCCGGTAGCCCTGCTGTTTTTACTCATGGAGCCCTTTCGAGTTTTCATCCGTGCCCATTTTGCTTATGGACATACCGTTTTCCTTTTTATTTTTTATTTTTATTCTTTTCTTTTTCTAACGAGGTTGCGCCCTTTCGGGTTTTCACAAGACTCACCGGTAGCCCTGCTGTTTTTACTCACGGAGCCCTTTCGGGTTTTCATCCGTGCCCATTTTGCTTATGGACATACTGTTTTCATTTTTTTTTATTCTTTTCTTTTTCTAACGAGGTTGCGCCCTTTCGGGTTTTCACAAGACTCGCCGGTAGCCCTGCTGTTTTTACCCACGAAGCCCTTTCGGGTTTTCATCTGTGCCCATTTTGCTTATGGACATACCGTTTTTCTTTTTTCCTTTTTCTTTTAGTATCAGCTTTGGGATGCTGCAATCCACTGTAGTTTATTGACATCTCAGTCAACAGCTAGTTTTAGGACATAGTGGTCCGTTGTTAGTTTAAGGACGTTTCGGTTCACTGTTAGTTTAAGGACGTTTCGGTCCGTTGTAAAGTAAGCTGGTTACTACTTATAGAGTTTGGGCTTAGGAAGATAGCGAGCGGATATAGTCGTTGTCATCTATCATTGACCTAGGCCGTGACTCGTCAAGCGTAGTACTTCTTCAGGAAGCGACCGTTTATTGTCCTGAAGGGCCTTTCGCCATGCATGTCCATGAGTAGATAGGCTCCACCCTGGTAGATCTTGTCTATGATATACGTGCCTTCGTAATTCGGCTCGAATTTCCCTCGTTTAGCACGATTGGGGATCATGGGTCTTTTGACCACTAGCACGAGTTCGCCTTGGTGGAATGTCCTCGGCCTGGTCAATCTTTCATATGAGCGCGTCATCTTTACTTTATAAGCCTCTAAATTTTATTGCGCTATGAGCCGGGTTTCATCAAGGGCATCGAGCTCCTCGAGGAGAAAGTGAGCGTTCTCTTCGTCCGTCAGCTCATAATGGATTGCCACTCGTAAAGAGGGTAGCTCTATCTCGAGGGGGAGTACCGCTTCTGTACCGAATACCAATGCGTATGGAGTTGTGTTCGTGGCCGTTTTGAACATAGTTCGATACGCCCAGAGAGCTTCTTGCAGTCTCTCATGCCAGTCTTTCTTATTTCGCGACACTGTCTTTTTTACGATCTTCGTTAAGGACTTGTTGAAAGCCTCGGCTAGACCGTTAGCTCGGGGATTATAGACTGATGAATACCTCCAGTCTATGCTATGTTGTTGTGCAAAGCGGCTGATTTTATGGCTTCTGTAGGCTGGCCCGTTATCGGATATGATCCGTCTCGGAGTTCCAAACCGATAAATGACGTGTGTCCTGAAGAAATGGAGGATATTCTCCGTCTTCACTTCCCTCAGCGGTACTGCTTCTGCCCATTTGGAGAAGTAATCAGTTGTCGCCAAAATGAATCGATGTCCCCTGGACGATGCTGGTTCAATGGGGCCGATTATGTCAGTTCCCCACATTTCGAACGGCCAGCTAGCCACCGTTGGATGTAGTGGATTCGGATGCTGATGGATAAAGTCCCCATGGATCTGGCATGAGTGGCATTGCTTCGCATATTCGAGGCAGTCCTGAATCATCGTGGGCCAGTAGTAGCCCATCCGTTTAATCTTCAACTTCATCTTCGGGCCTGCTTGGTGAGAACCGAAGAGTCCGTCATGAACTTCTTGGACGATTCTTTTCGCCTCTTCGGATCCTAGGCATTTCAACCACAGAGAATCAAATGACCTCTTGTATAGAGTATCATTGACGAAGGCGAAAGACAGAGCTCGTTTCATAAGCTGATGTCTTGAGGACGCATATTCAGGTGTTCAACGGGATTTAAAGTAGTCTATAAAGACTTCCCTCCAATCCTCAACCATTTCTTCGTCTTTTATTTGCAGGTTCGTCTGCTCGGTCGCTTCCTTTTCCTCAGATGATTCCGGAGATATTCCTGCCGGTGCAAGAATCCGACGGCTTTGTACCACGATTCTTACGTCATCGAGGTTCTCGTCAGCCAATTCTTTAGAAAGCTTGGCTAATACATCTGCTTTGCTATTTTCCGCACGCGGTATGCTTTCAAGGGTGTAGGAGGGAATTTGAGTCAGCAGTTGCTGTACTCTCTTCCCATATTTCACCAGTTCTGGTTTGCACGTTTGGTAGTCGCCGTTTACTTGGCTGACGACTAGTTGGGAGTCTCCGTATATGAGGAGGTTTTCAATCCCCATGTCGATGGCGATTTCGAGACCTGCTATCAAAGCTTCGTATTCGGCTTCATTGTTCATCCTCGGCTCTGTTAAGGAGAAAGCAAAGCGCATTATCTCTCCTTGTGGGGTCACGAAGATGAGGCCTACCCCCGATTTGATTTTGGGCGTGTTCTGTTTGTGCTTCTTCATGGAAGACGCTCCATCAAAATAAAGTTCCTATCGGGCATCACTACCGTCGATCGTGTCAAACGCATGTTCTTCTGGCAGTTCGCAATTCAAGGGAGAATCGGCCGGTATCGGATGTTCTGCGAGGAAATCGGCGATGGCCTGACCTTTCACTGCCTTAAGAGGCTGATAGGTTATTGAGAACTCCATCAAAAGCAGGGCCCATTTAGCGAGTCGCCCCGTCAATATGGCTTTTGACATCAAATACTTGAGAGGATCCACCTTCGATATGAGACGGACTTCATGCGCCAATGCATAGTGCCTGAGTTTCGTTATTGCGAAGATCAACGCTAGGCAGTGTTTTTCGATGGGAGAATAATTGCTTTCTGCCCCCAGGAGAACTCGACTCAAGTAATAGAGAGCTCTTTCTTTCCCTTGGTCGTTCTCTTGTGCCCATAGCGCGCCTAAAGAACCTTCGAGGGCGGTTGTATAAAGAATGAGAGGCTTTCCTTTGACCAGAGCAGCTAGCACTGGCGGGTTCTGCAGATACTGCTTGATTTCGTGCAGCGCGCCTTGGCATTTGTGATCCCAAACGAACGGGGTTCCCTTCTTCATCAGGTGACTGTAAGGACGGCACTTGCCAGAGAGACTGGCTATAAATCGCCGGATGTACGCGAGCTTCCCTTGGAGAGATCGCAATTGTTTGAGAGTCCTTGGCGGGGGCATTTCCATGATTGCCTTGATCTTCGACGGATCTATCTTGATACCTCGGTGTCGGACGATCAATCCTAGGAATTTGCCTGAAGACACCCCGAACGCACATTTGAGAGGGTTCATCTTCAAGATGTATTGCCGAAGACGTTGAAACACGATCTTTAGATGCTCGAGATGTTCCTCGTATGATTTGCTTTTCACCACGAGGTCGTCGATATAGCATTCGACGATTTCATGTATGAGGTCATCGAAGATCTTCGTCATGGCCCTCTGATAGGTGGCACCGGCGTTCTTTAAACCGAAAGGCATCACTTTGTAGCAGAATATGCCTAAAGGGGTCCGGAAAGCGGTATGTTTCTGGTCCTCGGGATGCGTCTTTATCTGGTTATATCCTGATGAGCCGTCCATGAAGGAGAAAACTTCATGAGTGGACGTGTTGTCTATCATCAGCTCGGTGACCGGTACTGGGAAATCATCCTTCGGGCAGGCTTTATTGAGATCCCGAAAGTCTACACAGATGCGCACCGTCCCATTTTTCTTCATCACCGGGACGATGTTGGCGATCCAATCAGGGTACTGAACCTCTTGGATGAAGCCAGAGTCAATCAGCTTCTTGACCTCGGCGTTGATGCTCATCTCAAGCTCGAGCCGCATTCTTCTCGGTGCTTGTTTGATTGGCTTGATGTCCGGGGATATCGTTAGTTTGTGGAGCGCGATCTCTAGATCTAATCCTGGCATTTCAGAATAGTTCCATGCGAAGCAATCTCTATGCTGCATAAGCACATCTTTTAACGCAGCCACCCTTTCTTCAGATAGCAGCTCACTGACGAATGTAGGTCGCGGGTCACTTGCCGTTCCCAAATCAATCTTCTTGAGGTTATCTGCGGTAGTGTGTATTCCATCTTCCAGCTTTTTTGGCTCCGGTGGAAACTCTGAGATCACCTCGTCATCATTGTTTTCGAAGCACCAGGGAAGGTCATGCATATTCTCAGGTTCTTCTCTTGATATTGTTATCATATGACAAGTACGAGGTCGCTTCCAAGACCGATGTGGGTCTGGTTCTACTCTCGAGGCTTTGGGTTCATGCTTCTGTGGCGGTGTTACCCTCCAACTTCTGGATAGAGCGAACTTGCCTTACTGATATTGGTCTTCGACCCAGTTCTTGAAGGTGAAGCAGTCTTCAAGAGGGTGTCCTATTGCTCGGTGATAAGAGCAATAGTTTGGATGAGAGACCTCGTTAGCTTGCTCGGGGTGCTTGGACTCCGGGAGTGTAAGCATCTGATGTTTTATAGCGAGGTCAAGTATCTTCTTTGTCTTGTCTTGAGGAAATGAGTATGCTCGACTCATCTTCTTCATAAGGGACAAATCCGGACCTCTCGATTCCCGATCGCGTGACTTCTTGGTTTCGCTTTGTTGCTGTCGAACGCCTTTTCCGCTCTTTGACTTGTTTCTGCCTCTGTGTCGGGCCTTTCGTACAACAGGTTAACAGGGAGGGGCATCTTCATCTTTCGCAGCCTGTTGAAGAAAGCGCTGCGTCCTGGCTTTCTCGTAGATGGCCATTTCGCGATTATGGTCGTCTCGAATTTTTTGACCAGCTTCCCTTATAAGCTTGTCCATTTGTTCTTCGAACGACGGACTGGGCATTTTCACGTTGGGGGCTCTTTCTGGTTCAGGGTTAGCATTCTCCCATTGAGCATCTCCTTCTTCATCAAAGTCATGTACGACATAGCAGTCGTGGAGTAGCTCCCGTTTCTTGGACCGAACATATCCAAGCTCGATCGCTTCGATTCTCCCGTTGGGTAACTTGCGCTGAGTTCCGGGAACGTCCCAGATCCTATCATAGAACTTAGCCTTTCGAGTGGTCTGTTTGAGGGGTATCCCTTGGCGCTTCAATAGCCTTTTCAAGCCTTCTGTGTAATATCTAGGCAGACGGATGGGCTGGAGCCTGTCAAGTATAGAATCCGCGCTATGCCAAACTTCTTTCTCCATTCTTGTTTCCGTGGATCGGTAGAATAGGATTGCCTGTTCACCTTTTTGCCTGGGAGGGACGTAAAATGTTTGTAGCTGTTGCACGCTATAAGCTTCAAGTGCGTCGAGCTCTTTGTAGTGCTCCCGCGGAATCATGGTAATTTGCAAACTCTGACTATCACCAGCGAATGCTTGTATTGGTGGCCGAGCGGAGAATATAGCATGGACCTCATCTTCCGAGTCGCTGCCAAAGATCAACATAGGAGCGGACAGTCCCGGCTTGTTGTACTGGGGTGGGCCTGAATAAACTATCTCTTCCTCTTCCTCAGTATCACTCCCGAAGACAGGAATGGTGGTGATAGCTTTGTTCTCCGGTTTGCGACATCTCTCCGTGTCCTCGAAATCTGGCAAAAAGTATTTTGCATCTTCGTATTTCCGGACTTCGTTCACGGAGAATGGGTTTAGCTCTCCTGTCACGGTATACTCGAGACCATCCTTAATGTATTTCATACACTGATGTTGTGTAGAAGGGATGATGTTGTACTCGTGTAACCAAGGCCGGCCGAGCAAAGCATTGTAGCAAGTCTTGGCGTCAATGACGTGAAATTTAATATCCGTGACGAGTAGCCCGAAGCGCAGTGTCAGTATTACAGACCCGAGAGTCCGTGATGATTGGGAGTCGAAACCGGAGATGGTAATTTTATCACGAGCGAGATGCTGCACGCTCATGCAGATTTCCTTCAACACCCGCACGTTGAGGAGATTAACGGAAGACCCATTGTCGACCAGGATTTTGCCTATCTTTATATCGTGATAGTATCCTGAGACATAGAGGGGACGGTTGTGCTCGCACGTCCCAAAGAGGAGGTCTTCATCGCCGAAGGTGATATCGGCTGTGTGTACTTCCTCCAGCTCGTCCTTCATCTTTTCTTCGGCGAGAAAAGCTTGGAACTGTCCTGGCTCTTGTAACGCCTTGATCAATGAATCTCTCGCTTCTTTGGATAGTAAAAGGGCGTCGAGAATGCTGAGCTGCGAAGGTAACTTCCTCAAGTGTGCCAGAACGTTGTAGTCCACCTTGTTCTTCTTTGGCGGGTCCTTGGCAGTCTGCTCTTTCATGAGTTGGTCATCCAGGGCGATATTCTCAGAGACCTTTTTTTTCCCTTATCTTTTCTACTCGTGGGTCCGAAATTCTTTTCTGGAAGCGTGCGATTGCGCAGCTGAATTTTTCACAGGCCTTCGGTTCTTCTTCCTTCCCCAAGGTGGATTCTTTAAAGAGAGGGCCAAGAGCCATCTCTTCGTCAGAGTCGCTTCCGAAAGTGAGAACATGCGATCCCCCGGTATTGATCATGCGACAGTTACCGGTGGTTCTTTTATGCTCCTCGGTCGTACTTCTCTGCTCCCGACAAGTTTTGCGTTTCATCCGCTTAAAATGTTGCCGGTGAGCAACATATCCCTGCCACCATCTTTTAAAAGCGTCGCGTTCTTCGGTGGGGTGCGAAATCTTTCGATAATATGAGCAGTAGCCAGGATGCATCTCTGCTTCACCGTGAGTGTTTCCTTCAGAGGGTGGTAGCTTCATCCCCGTTAATATGGCTTTGGCAAACCTTTTCCTTGTCTTGAACTTGTTTTTATCCGCGACGGATGTTCTTTGATTCGGCGGGAGTGTCTCGACTCTTTCGTCTAGTCGTCGGCGTTTGGCTTTTTCAAATATGGCCATCTCATGCTCTCGATCGGCTTTACTTTTCAGATGAATTTCATTCAGGAAGGCGTCGATCATTTCGTCTGACGGCCATAGAAGTTCCGGCTCGGGACCTGCCCCCAGTCTCTCTGTGCAGGCTTCTTCATTGTCTAGCGATGAATGAGAGATCACATGGCAGCTTGCTACGTAATCCTCAGATCCATCCGACGAGTCTTCTCCATCATCTTCGTCCTCAAGGACCTGGCTGAGGAACTCTTGAAGCGTGATTGGGGTTCGCGCCTTCTGGTTATACTCTTCCAGCGCGTCAATCTGTTTCTGTAAGTCCGTGCGCTTGTCACCAGGCTTCACGGGCTTCTTGGATTTCTTCTTCTTTTTCGAAGATTTCGACGGCTGGGTGTACATACCTTGGCTATTACTACCGATTTTTGGAGTCGGGCGCGGTTTTAGCATCCCCTCGATGATCTCAGGCTCCAATGAATTCTTCCACCTGATTGCCGGGCATGCCTGGAGATCATTCAGCATCCTTTTGGTTTTGGTCGAAAGAACGACCTCCCATGGGGCTTCTTCAACAAAAGAGCACGTTGCCCTCGGTGTGTCCATCTTCTTAGGAGTGTGCGGTTGTGGTGGGCTCACTTTCCACTTTTCGGACAGCGCGAACTTGCCCTGTAGGTACTGATCCTCGATCCATCCCTTAATGACGAAGCAATTTTCGATCGGATGGCTTACCGTTTGGTGGTAAGGGCAATAATTGGCATTATTCACTTTGCTGGATTGCGGTGGTCGCCTTGAATTTGGCAAATTGATAAGCCTGTTGCGCACCGCCAGCTCGAACAGCCTCTTCGTTTTATCCTGCGGGAATGAGCAAGGGCGCTTCATTTTCTCATTGTAATAGCACCGTCTCTCTTCCAATTGATCCGTTAGCCTTGGAGCACTGAGCTGCTGTTGAGTATTCGCAACGAAGGTCGCCTTCCCCTTACCCTTTTCATTCCGTGGTTCCGGCTTTGGAGGATACGGTTTGTGACCCATCTGATCCATCTGGGCTAGCTTGTCGATTAAAGCCTGGAGCTTAAGACATCACAGTCCGATGTTAGTTTTAAGACATCACGGTCAAGATTAAGGACATCATAGTCCGGGAGCTTAAGGACCTCACAGTCCGATGTTAGTTTTAAGACATCACGGTCAAGGTTAAGGACATCATAGTCCGGTATTAGTTTTAAGACATTACGGTCGAGGTTAAGAACATCATAGTCCATGAGTTTAAGGACCCCATAGTCCGTAGTAATTTGTGGTTGCCGGGACCCGTCACCTCTCTGACGACGTTGAAGGATTACAACGACGGATGTCAGAGGAGTAAAGAGATGTACCCTTGAACCGGGTGTAAATTGATTGGAAGAGCAGTTGTGCTCAGTTCAATTTATATTGAGGACTTATGGGCAGAATTGGGCTAAGTCCAGTTAAAAATGTTTAACATTTTATTCATGTTTAGCCTGTTAGGCCTTTATTTGAGCTCTGCCATTTTAATAATGCATAGCATTGGGCTCTGACGTTGGATGTAATTAAATGCATAGCATTTATCAGGGGCAAAATAGTGGTCTGATAGTGCACCACGTGGTTTGTCAGGCGTTTTGCGCCAATCAAAGAGTGCATTGCGCTAGCG
Source organism: Agapanthus africanus (assembly GCA_030015575.1). Lineage (NCBI taxonomy): Eukaryota > Viridiplantae > Streptophyta > Magnoliopsida > Asparagales > Amaryllidaceae > Agapanthus > Agapanthus africanus. Next base: position 259,516,457 of record JASDDO010000019.1, on the reverse strand, counting down.
CATGCAAAGGTGACACATGTCACGCTCAGCGCTAAGCGCAAGTCTGTTAGCGCACTGCGCTTTCTGATTGCGCTGTGCCAGTGCTCTACGCTAGTGAATGACACGTGGCGCGTTTTGGCGCAGTGCGCCAGAACCAAGAGCGCAATACGCTATATTTAGAAGCACAAAGCGCAAACCGTTCTGTGGTTGACACGTGGCGCGTTTTGGCGCAGTGCGCCAGTCCAATAAGCGCAAAGGCGCAATTCAAGAGTGCAAGGCACTTTTCAATAGCGCAGAGCGCATCTTGATCAATTTAAGATCAAAGAACAAGTTCTTTTTATTCTTCAAAAGAGGCCTTGCCTCAAGATCCAAGAACCAAAGTTCTTGTTCTCATCAAAAGGCTCTGCCTTTATTGATCAAAAGATCTGTAAATGAAGTAAATTACTTCTTTAAATCTTTTATGATTAGATCTTTCTTTGATCTTTTTCTTCTTTATTGGAGTTCTTGATCTTGTTCTTAGATCTTTGATCTTTTTAGAAGAGGATTCTTCTTTTTTAATGGGATGATTTCATCTCTGTTCTTCAAGAATATAATTCTTTACCTTTAAAGATGAAGAAAATGGTCTTCTTTCTTCAAAGGCTTGCCTTTCTTTCTCTTTGAGGTTTTTCTCAAGAGGGTTCTCTCTCTGAGACTTGAAGTCTTGGGGCCTTTATATAGGGCCAATTGATTTGTTAAGTTAGTTACAGAGATCTTTCTCTGATTGATCTGGGGATATTTCCCCACCGTTGGATTTTTGATCCTAAGGCCTCTGTTTTACAGAAGATAATCTTCTTGTTTTCAACAAGATTGGAAAGATCTTTCCAGAACAGAATTTTAATTCTGATTAATTAATAATTTATTATTTAAATTCCAGTGCTGGCGCAATTGGCGCTAGCGCGCCTGCGTTTGACATGTGGCGCGCAGCGCGGAGTGCAGCGCAACTGCGCTTGCGCGCCTATGTTTGACACGTGGCGCGCAGCGCGGAGCGCAGCGTAACTCCGCGCAACTGCGCTTGCGCGCCTATGTTTGACACGTGGCGCACAGCGCAGAGTGCAAGGGATCTGAAGCGTTGCTTCATTTTAAAATTTGAATTTTGAAACAGAGTTTTGCTCTGATTGAGGGTGCGCTGCCTTGGGCGCAGCGCTCCTGGTGCTGGCGTGTCTGCTTTTGACACGTGGCGCTCAGTGCGCAGCGCAAGGGATCTGAAGCGTTGCTTCAATTTTTGAATTTTGAAATTCAAAACAGAGCTTTGCTCTGATTGGGGGAAACACGGGTCCAAGTCAATTGAGAAAAACTCAATTAGAGCCCGTCCTTTATAAAGAAGATGGGTCGGGAATACTCTTTTCCTCAAGACAAGACAGGGAAAATATTCAACCTTAGCATGAAGCACCAAATGATGACGCTTCCGGAGTCTCGGCACCCCGAACAAATACACGAAGTCCATCATTCAGATTATTGCTCCTATCACCGAGCAATAGGTCCCCCTTTGAAGACTGCTTCACCTTCAAGGACTGGGTAGAAGACCAGTATCGACAAGGCAGGTTTATATTATCCGACAGCTAGAGGGTAACCCTGTCACAAAAGCATGAGCCAAAGAGGATCTATACCGTCAGGATATGACCAACTCGATCGCGAGAATGGAAGCGAACTCATACCTGCCATATGATAACACTCTCAAAAGAGAGAGGGCATGAGAGTATGAGTGACCTCTTCGGGTGCTTCGCAAATGAAGACGATGACGAGATGATCTCAGAATTTCCACCAGCACTAAAAGAGCTGGAAGATGGGATACACACCACGATGGACAACCTAAGAAAAATTGACTTAGGGACAAAAAATAATTTGAGGCCGATGTTCGTCAGTGAGCCGCTGTCTGAAAAACAAGTAGCCGCACTGAAAGACGTGCTTATGCAGTATAAAGACTGCTTTGCATGGAATTATTCCGAAATGCCGGGTCTAGATCTAAAAGTAGCGGTACATAAACTGGCCATCTCTCCAGGTATAAAGCCAATAAAACAGGCGCCAAGAAAGATACGGCTCGAACTTGAGATGTGTATCAACGTGGAAGTCAAGAAACTAATCGACTTCTGCTTC